>JAECXW010000419.1:0-1305000 GCA_018153365.1 Drosophila fuyamai | reverse complement strand
AAATTTTCTTTTGTTTGGCGAATATAATGTCGTCATAGGCCGTTTGAGAGATTCCAAGTGCGAGAAGCTGAGAACTATGTGCCGCGATTCGTTGGAGTATTAAAGCAGTGTGTCTCCCACCTTTCACTCAATTCCGATTCACTCGCTGCAACGATCGGTTGTCTGCGGTCGCGTTCGAAAATGTGGATAATACTGTGCGCTCTCATAAGCCTTCCTCTGCTTTTGGTGGCCTATTTCGAGTTCGGGTCACTGCGTCGAAAACGAATGCTAAACAAGTTCCAGGGGCCAAGAATGCTGCCCATGGTGGGCAATGCCCATCAGATGGGGAAGACTCCAACAGGTGAATGCAATGCGAAGTTGTGTAATCTAGACGAATTTTATTATGTCTGGCGTCTTAGTTTGCTGGGAATCAAAGTCACCTTTAGATACTAACAATGCCTGGGTGTGTGATAACTTTATAATTGTGTGCAGTGATGACAATGGCCTTTTGATCTTAATCTGGCCAAACTAATGAAATTTATAGTGTCGCTGAAATTAGCTCTAACTCACATGTGAAAACTAATCAATAATACAACAAGAAAGAAAAGCTAACTTCGGGCGGCGCCAAAGTTGATATACCCTTTCCGAATATTCTGTATATTTGATATTCTCCCGAATTATTCATATGATGCACAAGATCGTCCGATCGTTCAGTTATATGGCAGCTATAGGATATAGTCGGCCGATCCCGGCCGTTCCGACTTATATACTGCGTGCAAAGGAAAGAAGGGTGTGTGTAAAGTTTCAATTCGATATCTTTAAAACTGAGAGACTAGTTCGCGTAGAAACAGACAGACGGACAGACGGACATGCTTATATCAATTCAGGAGCTGATCCTGATCAAGAATATATATACTTTATAGGGTCGGAGATGTCTCCATCACTGCGTTGCATACTTTTGACCAAAATTATAATACCCTCTGCAAGGGTATAAAAAGCAAAGCATTTGCATTTAACATTGTAACTAATGAATGTGCAACACTTTAATAAAATGTTCTATCTTAGAAATTTTAAACAGATTTTTTGGTTGGTGGCATGAGTATAACAAGGATAATTTTCGGTACTGGATAGGCTTCTATTCAAATATTATGGTCACTAGTCCCAAGTACATGGAGGTGAGTTTCTCTTGTAAATATCACAAATGGCACTTGAAATATAATGGATGTTTAAAAAGTTTATACTCAGCAGCCAGACACTGATATCCAAGTCTGATGTCTACGATCTGACGCATCCCTGGTTGGGTCTTGGGCTTTTGACCAGTACTGGCAGCAAATGGCACAAACACCGCAAGATGATCACTCCTGCTTTCCACTTCAACATCCTGCAGGACTTCCATGAGGTGATGAACGAAAACTCCAGCAAGTTCATCGATCACTTGAGGAAGGTGGCGGCAGGAGACAACATATTTGATTTCCAGGAGGAGACTCACTATTTTACCTTGGATGTTATCTGCGACACTGCAATGGGTGTGTCTATAAATGCCATGGAAAATCGAAGCTCTTCAGTTGTACAGGCCTTCAAGGAGTAAGTAATGGGTTATCTGCATAATCCACGCTGTGAAGCGCAGTAAATGTTAATACTATCAGACTTTTAATTTATTTACCTGCTTAGCATGTGCTACAACATTAAGATGAGAGCCTTTAATCCGTGGAAGCGTAATGATACACTTTACCGCTTAGCTCCCGAATATCCAGCCTATAGAAGAACTCTAAAAACACTCCAGGACTTTACAAATGAGATCATAGCAAAGCGAATTGAAGCTCGAAACTCTGTTGCTGAGTCGAACAGCCAAGATGATGAGTTCTCCCGCAAGAAGATGGCCTTTCTGGATACTCTACTTTCGTCCACAGTGGATGGACGACCCTTGACTTCACAAGAGCTTTATGAAGAAGTTTCCACATTTATGTTCGAGGGGCACGACACAACCACATCTGGAGTTGGGTTTGCAGTATACCTGCTTTCTAGACATCAAGATGAGCAGGTGATATATTTCCGAAGTTAGTTATAAGTCTCAAAGTCATCTTAATGATTACTTTTTCTTTATAGAAAAAATTATTTTACGAACAATGCGAAGTGATGGGTGATTCTGGACTGACTCGGGATGCCACTTTCCAGGAAATTTCCCAAATGAAATATTTGGATTTGTTCATTAAGGAGGCCCAACGTCTTTATCCGAGTGTGCCTTTCATTGGTCGCTTTACGGAGAAAGATTATGTGATTTGTAAAGTTTTTTCATTTGTTGGATTATAGAGTAAACATAGATGGATTTTCAGATGGCGACATTGTGCCGAAGGGCACAACCTTAAACTTGGGTCTCCTGATGCTCGGCTACAATGATAGTGTCTTTAAGGATCCCCACAAATTCCGACCAGAACGATTTGAGCTGGAGAAACCAGGACCCTTTGAGTATGTGCCCTTCAGTGCCGGTCCACGAAACTGTATTGGCCAGAAGTTCGCTCTGCTGGAGATCAAGACCGTGGTGTCGAAGATCCTTCGCAACTTCGAGGTGCTGCCTGCTCTGGATGAGCTAGTTTCCAAGGACGGTTATGTAAGCACGACACTGGGCCTTCCACCTGCGGAGAAGAAGAAGCGCGATGCGCATATTCATAAATACGATCCGGTTTTGTCGGCTGCCATGACTCTGAAGTCTGAGAATGGTCTACACCTGCGCATGAAGCAGAGGCTTTAAATGATTAACTTTTGTGCCGCGTGGCACAAACCCATTTAGAATTTTGTTAAATACATAATATAATTTACATTTTGTGTAAGATCGCTACTTTATTGACTCTTATTTGAATAAAATTAGCTTAGACTGCCACAAGAACGGTGCCCACATAGGGATTGGCCACGAACTCCGAGGGTTTGATGACATCGCCATCGATGTACTGCGAGCTCAGGGAAGTGGTGATGACCTCCGCCTGGGTGCCCAGTCCATAGTACTTGGTCAGGTCCAGGGTCTTTGAGGAGTTGCCCAAGTTGAGAACGATCACATAGAGATCGCTATCGGTCTTTTGTCTGTTTAGGAGGGAAATAGTCACCAATAGATCTATTTTCAGTAGGCTTGGTTTACTCACCGAGAGTAGATGATCACATCGTCGTCGATGGCCTGAATGTTGAGCTCTCCCTGGCGGAAAGACGGCTCCTTGCGGACTCGCACCAGTTTCTTGAAGATCTGCAGGTGAGACCGGGGAGCGCGCAGCTGCTGCAAGGCGTTGTTGGTCTTGTAGTCGTCGGACACTGGCAGCCAGGTGTGATCGGCACTGGTGAATCCTGCGGAAAGGCAAATGGAACGAAGCAATTAATAACATTGACAAAATAGCGATATCAGCGCTACTTCAAAAAGCTTTGTTGTTATGCAACCTGGAAAAAGTTGTCATCTAAGTCTAGAATCTAATAAAACACTTGTCTGTTTTACGTATATAAGTAAGATAGTCATAATCAAAGTATGACAAATAAATGTCTTATCAGAATATACAAACCAACTACTCTAACAGGAATGTCAAAATAGGAAATTTAATTGATTACTAATTATTTTTATATGCAATGGGTTAGAAGTATTATTTTGAACATAAGCGAATATTTAAAAGAAAGCTTATACCCATTGTAATTGAAATCTTAAGAGTATAATCGAGTTTTGAAATAATAAAAAGATCAATGGCCTTACCTGCTTTGGAAGAGGCGTCCCACTGGTAGGGCGAGCGCTCCGGGTCCCTCGAGCGTTCGTAGTAGTTGTCCGGGTCGGAGTTGCAGGCATTGGGGTCCACGGTGTCCTCCCAGCTGATCCAGACATCGGTCATGCCCAGCTCCTCGCCGTTGTAGGTGACCGCGTGACCCGGCAGTGTCTGCAGCAGGATGTTGATGAGGTCGGTGCGCTGGACACCGAATCGGGAGGCCACGCGCTTGTTGTCGTGGTTGCCCAGCACCCAGTTGGCGTACACACCGGCGGGCATGGCGTCCATCCACTTCTTGATGTGGTCCACGTAGTCCCCGGCCTTCGAGGCGTTGTTGATGCTCGTGAGGAAGTCGAAGTTGAAGGGAATGTGGGAGCCGTTCCGCACCCCGTTGCCGTAGTAGCTGATGATGTTGTCGAAGCTGGTGTACGCCTCCGTCATTAGCAGCCTCTTGTCTCCGCCGTTGGTCTCATGGAACTCGTCGACCAGCTCTCGCCACTGGTACACCATGTCCAGGGTCTCCGGCTGGTCCTGCGTGTAGATGTGCTGCGTGTAGCAGTGGTCGTCCGGATCCGGGCAGGTCACGGGGTCGTTGGTCAGCGGCTCGTCCGGATACTGGTTGTAGCGATCGAGGTCAACCTCGAACAGGTAGGGCACGGCGTCGATGCGGAACCCGGAGACGCCCTTGCCCAGCCAGAAGCGGATCACGTTCTTCATCTCTTCGACCACGGCCGGGTTGCGGTAGTTGAGGTCGGCCTGCTGAATGGCGAACTGGTGGAGGTAGTACTGCTGGCGCACCTCGTTCCACTCCCAGGCGCTGTAGCGGAACTCGGAGTTCCAGTTGCTTGGCGGCTCCCGCTCCCCGGTCTCGTTGTTGACTTTGCCGTCGTGCCAGATGTAGAAGTCCTTGTAGGTGGGGTCGCTGTCCACCGACTTGGTGAACCACTCGTTCTGGTCGCTCGAGTGGTTGGGCACAAAGTCCAGGATGATCCTGATGCCCACCTCCTTGGCCTTGGCGATCATGCGCTCGAAGTCCTCCATGGTCCCATACTCCGGCTGGATCGTGTAGAAGTCCGAGATGTCGTAGCCGAAGTCCACCATCGGCGACTTGAAGATGGGCGACAGCCAGGTGGCCGTGAAGCCAATGTCCTTCAGGTACTGCAACTTTTCGGTGACCCCGTTCAGGTCCCCGATGCCGTCCCCATCGGAGTCCCGGAAGGAGCGCGGGTAGATCTGGTAGTAGTTCCCACTCTCCCACCACTCGGTGGCTCCCACGAAGCCAACGAAGGCCAGTAATATGCACGCAGCTGATTGCGGGCGCATTTTGTTCGATTTTGTTCGGACTGGGAGCTGACAGCTGCCTTTTATACCGCCCGATAAGGTGGCTCCTATCGAGATCTGGCCACTTGGAGTGGCCATTTGGATTGCTGTGCAAATAGCTCACATGAGTTCTCAGGGTGCTCAATTCAGCGAACCAAAACTGTCATTGTTTTCGTACTCCCAGCAAAGCTTTACGTAAAGCGATTAACCCTCTCCCAAATGGCTTTTGATTGCTGGAAAAATACCGATGTTCGAGCCAAGTATCTTCCTGAACTGTCGTCAGGTTTTTGTTATGGTAGGGCATTGAAGTGGACATTAGTCAGCTGATAGGAAAACAAGCCAAATCCTACTTCTTCAACTGCAAACAAACAACCAACAGTAAGCTGAAATACTATGATTAATAACTACACCCTTCAATGCCGTGGAAATATTTTTTAGATAACCTTGTGCAAGTTTTCTGGGACATTTTAAACGTGACAAAACATAATCATTTGTGCAATATTGTCTAAATTATTGTTATTATCACCGTTTGTCAAGTTCCACTTGATAACTTAAGTAATTCAATGCCACAACAAAAAAACTTAGGCTAGCACTTGTTTATCAATTTCCAGGTACTAATAAAATCCGATCTCTCTTAATTTTTATGTTTAAATAAATATTTATCTTAGGTGATATTTTCATAAATGATTTTAGTATTTATAAAACTCTCGCACGGTTGCCACAACTTTGCTTGCTTTTTGAATTTTCGTTTTAAAATATCAAATATTTACAAATTAAAGAAAAATTTATCAATTTATTTTTACTCGAGATTGTTTTGACAAAAAGTAGGATGTTAATTGAATTAATTTAACAACTTATAATCTGCCTTTGCACAGTGGGCGAAATTACTGATCTAGCTCCTTTACTTAAATATTTAAATTGTGTATTCGCGTCAAATTTAAGGGCTTATAAACCACAAGCTTATCGATTTGTTTTATTTCGACTCAATTGCTTTAACTGATCAACTGTGAGATATTAAACACAATATTTGTTTTAGCAGGTCAAACATCATTGAGCTTGCCAGCGCTTCTTTGTGCATAGACAAATCTTGTGAAAATGTTGTTTTGTTTTAAATTGAGTGTGTATTAACTTGAAAATGTTAGTTTGTGACCTGTGCTTTATTATTAATATTTATTATTAATATTAACTATACTACTAACCACCTGAAAACAGCCTTATATTTACAGTGGTGCAGTCACATTGATCCAAGGAAAGTGCAGAGCTGATTGACTAGAAGATACTATTTTCAATGATTATATATTATAAATTATTCCAACAAACATTGGCAATTTTAAAATATTTCATTAATTTCATTTGACGATGATAGATGGGAAAGTTTTTACTGCCCTTGCAGATTCATCTTCCGGACTGACGGACATGGCTAGATCGACTCACCTGGTGATGCTGATCAAGAATATATATACTTTATAGGGTCACTGAGTTGCAAACTTTTGACTGAAATTATAATACCCTCTGCAAGGGTATAACAACAAAGTACATTTTTTTTTACATTTGTATACCCTTGCCGAGGGTATTTTAATTTTGGTCAAAAGTGTGCAACGCAGTGAAGGAGACATCTCCGACCCCATAAAGTATATATATTCTTGAAGTGGTTTGTCCACCCGTCTGTCCGCCCGTCTGTCCGCCCGTCCGTCAGTTTTTACGCAAACTAGTCAAGCTATCTGCTTGAAACTTTCCCGTCGGTTTTTTAAAGAATTGAATCTAGCATCCAAAATCAAGGAAGTAAGTTAACAGTGTATTTTCAGATGCAGTGTTTTTTTGCGCTTGATTGTTTGCGCCAACTTAATACTATATTATAGGCAATATACTATGCAGACAAAAGAACTTTATTCCACAGAGAATCCTTGGTTAAGTATGCCGGTCTTCATTCATCAAATTAAAATACATGGAGTCGATATAACAAAAGTGTTTCCACTTCCTATAGTAAATATGTGAGAAGAAGCGTTAGAAGGCGGAACAAAGATTACCGCAATTTCCGTAAAAACCATACACGGAAGACATCCCGAATACATACAATAAAGACTCTGATATCAAATTTACGCTCGTCGCGACTCAAAAAGGATTGAAGTCGATTTTGAAGCTTTGCTACTTTTGGAAGAGCATGGTTGTAGCGAGTCAGAGATTAGAAAATTATTGTTTGATTAATTTTGTTATTAATTAATTTATTACATTTTTGTTGTTAACATTTTAATTTTACTTAAAAAATAGTATGACATTCATAAATATTAAAAAAATATATAAAATATATAATAATATAAAATATATTTAAAATTATTTGTAAAATATATTATGTAGCTTCTTGTTTCCTTACTTCATTAAACGAACTTACTTTAATTCAAGTCCAACCAATTGATTTTTTCTGAGCACCTAAAATTACCAAGTCAGCAGCTAAGCAATTACGTTGGATTAAAATAACTATTCCGCGCTCAACATTTGTCCTCTGCACACTGATTAAGTGGGATGCAGGACTAAAAAAGTTAGCTCGCACACGTGCATAACCAAATGAGGAGAGAGTATTTTAATTGAATTAAAACCGCTTCGAGTGGTTTGCCATGGGCGGTATAATCAGAGCTGAACTTGAAAAAACACACCATTAAAAAACAGGCATATCCCCTCCGGATCCGGTTGAACCTGATTCAAGGACACAACACTAAAATTGGGTTCATTTTTGCTGTGGTAACTTAATATCCGTTCTAATAGGGCTGCAGGAGAAGTGACTAATTAGCTGCGACTTTTAAAAAGTTCACATTTCGGGGGGAAATTTAATTTAGCCAGGGGCAAATGAACAAAAAATACTCTAGAAAAGGGTCTTCACAAATAATTTTAGGGAGACTGCCAAGAACGCTAATTTTGAATTCAATACAGATTTCAAGTTTTCCCAAAATATAATCTTCTTTTTAACATGTTTCAGATACAATAAAAACTTTTTATGGATTGTAAAATTGCTAATTAAAATAAGTCGTATTTTTGTTTTTTTTTTTTTATTTTAAATTGTTAAAAACAAATTTGAATTTACGAGTAATATAAACTTTTGAAGTTTGCTCTGACAACTCTTTATAGTACTTTTAAGTACAGACATTAATAAAAGGTATTGATCCAGTTTGCGAATCACAGGCCAGTCATCGGTTTATTTGTAAACCAATCATATTAAACATTTTTATTGCAATTTTACGACAATTCGCGCTTTATTGGAATATCCAATAAAAGGAAAGAGATGGAGAGGGCGGGAAAAACCCCGCCCGCGCTTATTTAATCTAGAAAATATGCGATAAAACACTGAGAGATTACCAGTTGGTCGGAGCAATTGCGGCCTTATCGGCCCCTCAATCGCTACATGGCCGGCAATTGTTATTAGCAAATTGAGTTTGGCCCACTCAAACGCTATCGAAATGCCACAGTGGGCACATCTCGGCCTGGCGGCTCTCCTCCTCGCTTCCACCGCCCTTTTGGGTGGGGCTGGTGCGGACATCGACTGGTGGGAGAACGCCTCGCTCTACCAGATATATCCGCGTTCCTTCCAGGACAGCGACGGCGACGGCATCGGGGACCTGAAGGGAATCACCTCCAGGCTGGGCTACCTCAAGGAGATCGGCATCACGGCCACCTGGCTGTCGCCCATTTTCACCTCGCCCATGTCCGACTTCGGCTATGACATCTCCGACTTCTACGACATAGATCCGATATTCGGTACTCTCGCGGACTTCGACGCCCTGATCGCGGAGGCCAAGTCGCTGGGCGTGAAGATCATCTTGGACTTTGTGCCCAACCACTCGAGCGACGAGAACGAGTGGTTCGAGAAGTCGGTGAATCGCGAGGAGGGCTACGACGACTTCTACGTGTGGGACGACGGGAAGCTGAATGCGGAGACGGGACAGAGGGAGCCGCCCTCCAACTGGGTCAGTGTGTTCAGCGGACCCATGTGGACGTGGAACGAGAAGCGCCAGCAGTACTTCCTGCACCAGTTCCAGGTGAAGCAGCCAGACCTCAATTTCACCAATCCTATGGTCAGGGAGCACATGCTGGACGTCCTGAAGTTTTGGCTGGACCGCGGAGTGGACGGATTCCGTATCGACGCGGTGCCCCACATCTACGAGTACCGCTTCGCGAATGGCTCCTACCCCGATGAGCCGATTAGCGGCTGGGGCAGCGATCCCAACGCCTACGACTACCACGACCACATCTACACCAAGGATCAGCCAGCCACCGTGGATCTGATGTACGAGTGGCGGGCGTTCCTGGATAAGTATCGAGCGGACAACGGAGGCGACTCCAGGGTTCTGCTGGCCGAGGCCTATTCCTCCGTGGAAACACTGAGTGCTTACTTCGGGAACAGCAGCCATCAGGGCACCCAGCTGCCCATGAACTTCCAGCTGATGTATCTCAGTGGGTACTCCACCGCGAGGGATGTGGTGGGATCCATCGACTACTGGATGCAGACCATGTGGACGGAGCACCAGACGGCCAACTGGGTGGTTGGCAATCACGACACCAACCGCGTGGCCGATCGCATGGGGGCCCACAAAGTGGATCTGCTCAATGTGATAGTGAACTCCCTG
Source organism: Drosophila fuyamai (assembly GCA_018153365.1). NCBI lineage: Eukaryota > Metazoa > Arthropoda > Insecta > Diptera > Drosophilidae > Drosophila > Drosophila fuyamai. The sequence continues at coordinate 1,295,354 of JAECXW010000419.1, read as the reverse complement.
CCAGGAGCTTCGGTCACTTACTACGGAGAGGAGATCGGCATGTCCAACGTGGACGTGGAGTGCACTGGCGACTCTTGCGAGGATCGGGATGGCGAGCGAACACCCATGCAGTGGACCGCCGGAAAGAACGCCGACTTCACCCAAGGAGACAGCACCTGGTTGCCGTTGAGTCCTGAATATCAAAGGTACAATGTGCAGACGGAGCGCGGGGTGTCCAGATCCTCCCTGAACATTTTCAAAGGCCTGCAGGAGCTGAAGAGCAGCGCCGCCTTTCTGGCATTTAAAGACGAAGGAGGCTTCTCCTACGAAGCGATCACGGAGCAGGTCCTGCAGATTATACGGTAGGTGAATTAAAGTCTTTACCGAATAAGAACTTTAGCTCCGGAACATCATGTACTTCCAGGACCAACAAGTACAGCGAGGAATATCGAATCTTGGTCAACCTGGGCAACGATATGGAGATCATCGACGGACTAGCGTCCAAGACCTACGAGTATGTGCTGGTCACTGCCTACTCCACCCACTATGCGGGGTAAGTTTCGGCTATCTACTGCTCCACCGAATACCTAAACTAACTCGAATACATCCACAGGCAAAAAGTTGATCTGTCGGAGAGAATCATCCTCATGCCCTACGAAGCAGTCGTACTACGCTGGTTGGCGTAATGCACTTCACCCTGATTTCAAGTTATTTAAAAATAAAATTCTTTGTTTATTTCCTGTTAATCGGTATCGAATGCTATTGGGGTCCCCCATAAAGATAAGCCCTGTCAGCATTTCAAAGCATGTGTTCGCAGCCATATATCAAAGCGAACTAGGAGGGCCAATTACCCAGACCTTGACTGTAACATAACCCACTTAAAGATATCGAAATTAGGCCCTATTGCGTTAGTGCAATAACTATGGATTAATTTTGGAATAAACGTGATCGATAGTAACAAAAATTCGTTGCGGAATACCCAGAATCCACTCTAGCCTAATTGGCCAATAAATTAAATGACCATTATTCAAACATTCAGTGCGTCTGTTTCTAATCAGTTTCTATACAACTTTTTATGAGGCTATCACAAAGATAAGCCGGCCGTTGAGTAATCCAACCCCCACGAGGAAGTTATGCGAACATATTTCTTTCTTTGATTATTCTTTATTAATGACCTATTTAAGTAGCTTAGACTGTGCTCAGCACGACGGCCTCCTTGGGCATCAGCAGCACGGAGTTGGCAAAGGTAAGATCGCTGAAACGACAAGGTTACAGAGTAAACACTAAATGACATGGAGGATTTTAGGTGACTAGCACTTACTTCTTGCGACGCGCACTCTTATCGTTCACCACCACATACTGCAGTTGCGTGGAGATGGAGGTGAAAACGGAGTCCAAGTTGATCGACTCGACATCATCGTTGATGTTGATGACGGTGATGTAGGACTTCTGGCCAGCCAGGGAGCTGTTAGTAAAAGAGTATTTAGAGATTAGGGTTCAAGGAACAAGGACTTCTACCCACCGCTTGAAGGCCAGCACATTGGGTCCAATGGCTGAGACACTGACATCGCCCTGCTTCAGGGTGGGCTCATCCCGCAGAGCTCGCAGTTGCTTGTACACGTTCAGGTGGCTCAGGGCGATGCCCCGCTCCTTCTTCACGTTGACCAGCTTGTAGTCACTGGCCACCGGCAGCCAGGTGACAGAGGCGTTGGAGAACCCGGCGTTCTGCTCGTCGCTCCACTGGAAGGGAGTGCGCACGGGGTCGCGGGTGAGGCGCTCGAACTCCTGCTCGTTGGACTGGCAGGCCTGCGGGTCCACGGTATCCTCCCAGCTGATCCACACGTCGGTCATGCCCATCTCCTCGCCCTGGTAGGTGACACTCACGCCGGGCAGGCCCAGGACGATCATGTTGCAGGCGTCGATGCGGTCGGCCCCCAGGCGGGAGCCAATGCGACTCTGGTCGTGGTTGCCGAACACCCAGTTGGCCACCTGGCCCTCGGGCATGTTGTCCAGCCAGTTGTGGATCAGCTCCGAGTAGTGGTACGCGTCCGAGCTGTAGCTGATCTTGCTCAGCAGCTCGAAGTTGAAGGGGATCTGGGAGCCGAGGTGCGTTCCGTTTCCGTAGTACTGCATCAGGATATCCAGTGGCGAGTAGGCCTCGGTGAGCAGGACGCGATCGTCGCCGCCCAGCTCGGCGTCGATCTCCTCGATCACGTCGCGGAAGGCGTAGACCAGCTCCAGGGTCTCCGGCTGGTCGGTTGTGTAGATGTGCTGCAGGTAGGTGTAGTCCTCGGGATCGCTCACCTCCTCGTTCCTCGGCTCGTCGGGCCAGTTGCCATCGGCGTCGGCTGGCACCTCGTACACGTGGGGCACCGCATCAATGCGGAAGCCGTAGGCTCCCTTGCGCAGCCAGAATCGCAGGACATCCTTCATGGCCTCCACGACCTTGGGGTTGCGGTAGTTAAGATCGGGCTGCTTGGCGTGGAACTGGTGGAGGTAGTAGGCCTGGCGACCCTCGTGCCAGGTCCACATGGAGCCACGGAAGACGCCGATCCAGTTGGTGGGGGGCTGGCGGATGCCATTGACAACCTTTCCGGTGTGCCACACATAGAAATCCTTGTACTCCGCCTCGCCGGCAGCCGATCGGATGAACCAGTCGCACTCGTCGCTCGTGTGGTTGGGCACGAAGTCCAGGATGATCTTGATGTCCAGCTCCTTGGCGCGAGCCACCAGTGCTTCGAAGTCCGCCATGGTGCCGAAGATGGGATCGATGTCCTTGAGATCAGCCACGTCGTAGCCGAAGTCGGCCATGGGTGAGGTGAAGATGGGGGACAGCCAGGTGGCAGTGATGCCGATTTCCTTCAGGTAGGCCAGTTGTTGCGTAATTCCTGGTTAAGGGGTAGGGTAAATACCTAATCCAAGTGATTTCCCAGACCCAAACTCACCGATGAGATCGCCCACGCCGTCGCCATCGCTATCCTTAAAAGATCTCGGGTAGATCTGGTAGAACTGACCCGTTTTCCACCAGCCAACTTCCGCAAGCGAGGGCAGCGCCAAAGCCAAAAGGCACGAGAGCACCAGCAACTTGAACATGGCTCCCACTAAATCGATCGATTGCCAATGACCAGGGGGATTAAACAGCGCCTCTATTTATGCCCACCGCTCTACCTTATCAACGCTGGCGATAAACCCGCTATATAGCCAACTATTTCTGATTAGCTTGTCGCTGGCAGATTTACAATCCACAAAATGGGGTTGTGGTATTTATGAGACTCAATTTGGTGGCTGTTTTGGCCTGGCTCACGCCCAAAGATCATGAGACAGATTGGCAGGCAAATGAGTACCAACTGCATAGACCCATATCTTATCGCACGATTGGTTCTTGGATTTCGCAGGGGGGGGTAATTTATTGGCTCACTTCTATTAGGGTTTTGAGCTTCAAAAGTGGAAGACTTGGGGGTTCAAGGTTGTGATAACGCATTTCACTAAAATGATTCAATAACTAAATCTTTATGGGTGTAGGTCATTGGTGAGCAACAGCTGATGTTGGCAAAGATTGCTTTTAACTGAAATTAGTCATCGATTATATGTTCTGTTTTGGCTTAAACTAAATGATCGGGAAAATACATTATAATCTTGTCGCATATTTTAACTTGTACTAAATACATTATGTATATGTCATACATTTCAGTTAGGGGATCTTCGGGCATATAGATAAACAAGAAAGGAAAGCTAACTTCGGGCGGAGCCGAAGTTGATATACCCTTGCAGAATATTCTGTAAATAATATTCTCCAAAATTATTCATATGATGCATTCTTAACACTCATAAAAAATCCCAACTTCCTAACTTTAAAAACACCAAAGTTATGGCAATTTCAATCGTTCAGTTATATGGCAGCTATAGGATATAGTCGGCCGATCCCTATAAAATTTGGTAGGTCGGATTGATTGGCCAAATATAAAACCCATAGAAAATCCCAACTTCCTAACTCTAAAAAACACCAAAGTTATGCTATTTCCTATCGTTATATGGGAGCTATAGGATATAGTCGGCCGATCCTTATGAAATTTGGTAGGTCGAATTGATTGGCCAAATAAAGAAGCCATAGAAAATCCCAACTTCCTAACTTTACAAACAGCAGAGTTATGGCATTTCCTATCGTTCAGTTATATGGCAGCTATAGGATATAGTCGGCCGATCCCGGCCGTTCCGACTTATATACTGCGTGCAAAGGAAATAAGGGTGTGTGCAAAGTTTCAATTCGATATCTTTAAAACTGAGAGACTAGTTCGCGTAGAAACAGACAGACGGACAGACAGACGGACAGACGGACAGACGGACAGACGGACAGACGGACAGACGGACATGGCTATATCAACTCAGGAGGTGATCCTGATCAAGAATATATATACTTTATAGGGTCGGAGATGTCTCCTTCACTGCGTTGCACACTTTTGACCAAAATTATAATACCCTCTGCAAGGGTATAAAAACCTGTCGAGTATTGCTGTCCAGATGTCATCCAATATATGAAACATCAATATATCCTGTTTTTTATTCTGGTGGCAAAGGTTCCGCCATAATTTGGCAAAGTGGTCATACGGGATTTCGCGCCTAAAATCCAGAACGATAAGCCCCTTAGATTATCGCCGTATATAAGAAGCCGATTCGAATCGCACCGCTTACAGTAAGCAATGACCACTTGGACTGGCCTGTTTCTGCTTTTGGGCTTAGGCCTTCTGGCCGTCGATGCGGCGGCGCCCTGGTGGAAGACCGCTTCCTTTTACCAGATCTACCCACGATCCTTCAAAGACAGCGACGGCAATGGAGTCGGGGACCTGAACGGAGTCACCGAGAAGCTGGAGTACCTGAAGGAGATCGGTGTGACTGCCACCTGGCTATCGCCCTTCCTCAAGTCTCCGATGGCCGACTTCGGGTACGATATTTCCGACTTCAAGGCGGTCGACCCTCTTTTCGGAACGATGGAGGACTTCGAGGAGATGGTGACCCGCTCCAAGGAGCTGGGCGTCAAGATCATCCTGGACTTCGTGCCCAATCACTCCAGCGATGAGTGCGACTGGTTCCTGCGATCGGCTGCCGGCGAGGAGGAGTACAAGGACTACTACATCTGGCATCCGGGATTCCTCAACGAAGACGGAACCCGTCGGCCGCCCACCAACTGGGTGAGTGTGTTCCGCGGAAGCGCTTGGGAGTGGCACGAAGGTCGCCAGGAGTACTACCTGCACCAGTTCCACAAGAAGCAGCCGGACTTCAACTTCCGCAATCCCGTGGTTCGCGAGGAGATGAACAACGTGCTTCGCTTCTGGCTGGAGAAGGGCGTCGACGGCTTCCGAGTGGATGCCATTTACCACGCCTTCGAGATCGAGGCCGACGATAATGGAAACTATCCCGATGAGCCCCGCAACGACTGGACGGACGACCCAGATGAGTACGGATACACCCACAAGATCTACACCGTGGACCAGCCGGAGACCCCTCACCTGGTGTAAGTGTGGATTGGCGAGGACCTGCCATGAAACTCTATTTTCATTTTCATTATTTCCAGCTACGAATGGCGTCAGATCCTCGAACAGTTCCAAGCTGACAACGGCGGCGATGAGCGGTAAGCAAATTCCCAAACTAAATATAAATAGGAGTCAACTAGAGACCAAAATTTAAATTCACATTTTCAGCATTTTGATGGTGGAGACCTGGTCCCCAATTGAGATCGTCATGCATTATTATGGCAACGAGACCGCCGATGGTGCCCAGATACCGTTCAACTTTCAGCTGATAAGCAATCTGCACTACGATTCTGATGCCTATCACTACGAGTATTTGATTAACAACTGGCTTAATCTGATGCCCGAGGGCAAGAGCGCCAACTGGGTGGTGAGTTTCGAGGGGATCGGTGATTAGCAATTAGTTAATCATCAGAGCTGGAAATAACGATTAGTAGCAATTATTAAATTATACCTTCGTGAGCAGATCGGCAACCACGACAAGAATCGCGTGGGCTCCCGCTTCGGAGCCGATCGGGTTGACCTCTTCAACATCCTGCTGCTGACCCTGCCCGGCTGCAGCATCACCTACAACGGCGAGGAGCTGGGCATGCTCGATGGGTACGTTTCCTGGAAGGACACCGTGGACCCGCAGGCCTGCAACGGCTACGAGTCCAACTACATGGACAACTCTCGGGACCCGGCTCGCACTCCGATGCACTGGTCGGACGAAGCCTTGGCTGGGTTCACTACTGGCAAGAGCACCTGGCTGCCAGTGGCATCCGACTACCCCCAAAGGAACGTGAAGACCGAGCGCGGGGTATCCTTGAGCCACCTCAACGTGTTCAAGCGCCTGCAGCAGCTGCGCCAGGAGCCCAGCATTGAGGAGGGATCCGCCGAGATCAAGGCCGTTAGCAACTACGTCCTGGCGGTCAAGCGGTGAGTTAATCCGAAATGCAGTACATTATTTCGATACAAATTTAGTAATTATTAGGGGTGGAGGCTCAACAAGGAGGTCCGCTCAATCTAATTGTTTTGTTTATTTATTTCGATATATTATTATATATTATTATATTATTATATTATAATATCAGTAATTTCTATTTGGATAGTATATATATATCATACAGCTTCTAAAAAAACAATTGGGAAAAAAATGTATATTATGACTTCGTTGTCTCTCAATATATACCCATATACTCCGAGATATAGTATCGTACCATAGGAACAAATTGGGAAAAGGGAAAAAAATGCTCACCTCGTCTTTTCTTAACATACACTCCATATAACATATAGTAATTTTTAATGATTTCAGAATAACGGAAAAACGTCGTTTTCAAGCATAAAAATCTAAATATAGAGTTTTTATGGGTGTATAAACTTCGGCTTGCCGAAGCTCGCTTCCTTTCTTGTTTGTTGATTTACTTGTACTCTTTATTGACTAAAATGATGGTTATATATATTTGCTTCCTTATATATATTTGCGCAGTGCACGCTTCCATTATTTTTTAGTAAGATTGCTAAGTACAAAACTTTAGCTTGCCGAAGCTACCTTCCGTTATCGTGTTCTTTAAAACAAAGGAAAAAAATATAAATTAAACAGTTTGCATAGTAGCTTTTGCTAAGTTTTTGCACATCTTTTTCAGCAAGTTGAAGACACCAATAAAATTAAAGTTAGTTATTATATTTGTTAGCCTAGGTAATAAAAACTGCGCACAAATGCATTGAAGTACAGAGGAACTCCATAATAAGTAAAACATGTTTTTGAATAATAGATTATGGTATTTTTGGCTTCGCTGACTTTCTTGGCCTCCTAAATGAGGTTCTGGATCTTAAAAATAGTTAAGTCGAATTATTAATGATTTCAATATCCGTTTTTTTACAGCCACCTGAGCGGCGACTACGTCTACATTTCGCTGTTCAACATCTTCGACTCCATCGAGAATGTGAACCTCAACAACGTGTTCGGCAGCCTGCCCGCCACTTTCCAGTACGCCCTGGTCACCGAGAAGTCCATCAAGAAGGTTGGCGACCAGTTGTCCGCCAGCAGCGTCACCTTGATGCCTCATGAGGCCATTGTGCTGCGATCCACGACTAAGGCTTAGTTTATCCCCTTGTGATGAATTAAACAATTGAACAGCATTATGATTCACTTTTTTCAAATACCTTTACAGTTCTGGGGACCGACGATTTAAATACTCATGAAAGTGCGTTTAGCGCCCGTTTTTAATAAAACTTGTTGGGAAAGGCAACATGTTTTAGAAAACCTAGAAGTGCCTTTAAATGTATTTCTCAAACACTATTGTTATACCCTTGCAGAGGGTGGTTAAATAAAATTCAAAAGTTTTCGAGATAAACAGATTTGTATTTTTTCAATGAAATTATGTTAGGCAATAAAAAAATAGATAGGAAATATGTACTTCTCTCCTGAAATCTGCCACCGCATATACATACATAAGTGTCAATAGAGCGCGATGCTCTCGTTCGTTATTCTCCTAAGATCGTTGCTAATCTCTCTTTATTCTCCCGATTCTGTGCGCAATTTAAAAATAAAATATATGCATGTTGTACATGGGCGTAGAGAATAACAAATCTGGTGCCAACAGGGATGTCTTAAAAATTTCATATGCAAAATAACATGTGCGTTTTAAACTATATTTATTAAAACTTAAAGTAAGTTGAGAAACAAATGTCCCCCTTCCCCCTTCTTAAATATTATTATCTATGACTAATTTTTGTTTCAGAATTAAATTATAAATTCTTATCCAATAAATGTAACTTAAACGATATTGGCACCCAAACATTTGAGTCTGAGCCCATGTCTTTTTCTCTCCCCCACTCATTGGCATTTATATAAGGAAGGTATTATTCTGCTTTGCATTTGATCGCCAGTCGCATTTGTGTGCTTGCTCAGAACAGAACTGGATTAATCAGACTGGTTAAGTGCAATACAAGCGGTCTAAAATGATAAAACACCGCCTGGGGCCATTGATTGCGGTACTTCTCCAGGTTATCTGTTTAACGTGGAGCCAACCCTTTCCCAATTACCATGCGGACTTCGTCACTATCGGAGATCGGGATACCGATCTCAAGTGGTGGCAGACGGGCGCCTTCTACCAGATTTATCCAAGGTCATTTAAAGACAGCAACGGAGATGGCGTGGGCGATCTAAATGGTGAGGAGAGCAGGCAAATTTCAATGAGTACGTATTTACTCGTTTTATCCGTCAGGCATTGCGGAGCAACTGCCCTACCTCAAGGAAATCGGTATCACGGCCACTTGGTTGTCGCCCATCTTCACCTCGCCCATGGCGGACTTTGGCTACGATATTGCCAATTTCACTGAGGTGGCCCCGATTTTCGGCACCATGGCGGACTTTGACCATCTGATGGAAGTGGCCAAGAAGTTGGAAATCAAGATCATCCTGGACTTTGTGCCCAACCACTCGAGTGACGAGTGCGAGTGGTTCCGTCGGTCGGCGGCGCTGGATCCGGAGTTCAAGGACTTTTACGTGTGGCACCCTGGTCGAATGGAGAACGGCAACCGGCATCCGCCGTCCAATTGGATCAGTGTTTTCCGGGGAAGTGCTTGGCAGTGGCACGAAGGTCGCCAGGAGTACTACTTGCACCAGTTCGTAAAGAAACAGCCCGATTTGAATTACCGCAATCCAAAAGTGCGGGAGGCCATGAATGTGAGTAGCCACTGCTTTTTGTTTCATATATCGAGTCGTATGGTCAGTTTCACAGGTTTACGGCAGCTTCGTTAGAACATGGAATAAAAACATTATAATAGTCAAGAAGATTAAAGTTTCTCAAATTCGAAGCAAACATTCCCATGGTAGCTGTCGTACATAAATAAATTGCAAATCTTCTCTACTTATTAAAAAGGTATAAAGACAGACTAAATGGACACATATAATTTATTTGCATTGCAATTTCTGACCAAAACTATAATACCTTCAGCAAGGTTATAGGGCCCACTCAATACATGATTGAATATTCATGCGGACAAATTTTACTTTTTTTTATTTTTACTTCATTGCAGAACGTTTTGAGGTTTTGGCTGGCCAAGGGCGTATCCGGTTTTCGCATCGATGCGGTGCCCCATGTGTTCGAGATAGCGCCGGACGCTCAGAACCAGTACCGCGATGAGCCGCGCAACGATTGGGACAACGACCCCGAGGACTACGGCTATCTGCAGCACATCTACACGGTGGACCAGCCGGAGACCATTGACCTGGTCTACTCGTGGCGCGCGGTGCTGGACTCGTTCCAGCGGGAGCACGGCGGCGAGGAGCGCATCTTGATGGCCGAGACCTATTCACCCATCGATATCGTGATGCAGTACTACGGCAATGCCACGGCGGAGGGCGCTCAGCTGCCGTTCAACTTTCTGTTGATAAGCGAGCTGAGCAACTCGTCGAATGCCCACGCCTACGAGGGAACGGTGCTCAAGTGGCTGCAGCACATGCCCCAGGGGCGCACGGCCAACTGGGTGGTAGGTGGTCCACTGGTCCATTAGTGCTCCCGATTAATGTACCCGATCTTCCCCTCCAGCTGGGCAACCACGACAAGCCCCGAGTGGGCTCCCGCCTGGGCCGCGACAGGGTGGACATGCTGAACATGCTCACCGCCACTCTGCCCGGCGCCAGTGTCACCTACCAGGGCGAGGAGCTGGGCATGACCGATGTGTGGATCTCGTGGAAGGACACCGTGGATCCCTCCGCCTGCAACACCAACCCGAGCATCTACGAGCTGTACTCCCGCGATCCGGAGCGCACGCCCTTCCAGTGGACAGACGCCCAGGATGCCGGATTCAGCAATGCCAGCAAGACCTGGCTGCCCATCGCCCTGGACTACAAGCTGGTCAATGTGGAGCTGGAGCGGCAGAAGCCCCTGAGTCACCTGAACGTCTTCAAGCAGCTCTGGCAGTTGAGGAAGCAGTCGAACACTCTTCAGCGCGGCGGAACTGAAGTGAAGGCCCTCAGCGACGCAGTGTTGGCCGTGAAAAGGTGATAGATACGGGGACTTTGAATGGTTCGACAATAACAATTGTTTTTCGCAGGGGTCTCGAACATGACTCGACCTTTCTGACCCTGCTGAACATTTACGACGGCGTGGAGACCATTAATCTGCGCCAGAGTTTCCCCGACTTGCCACCTGAACTCAAAGTTGTGGTGGTCACAGAGCGATCTCAAGTCAAAGTGGGGTAGGTGGTCATTCGGCTCCATTTATAAGTCCCACTTATTGTCTTTCCCTCTCACAGCGATCTCATCAACTCCACCTCGCTGCAGCTGCAGCCCAAGGACTCGCTGATCCTGCAGTCCACCTCCTCATACTATAGTTACGCCACCAACGGAGAGACCCGGTTTCTGCCCGTCCTGGGGGCTTATCTCTGGCTGGCTCAAGTGGCGCTCTATCTGAGCAGCCGATGAGTTCCCATCCTATTGTTATTTTCTAATAAAATACTCACAATAAATGCAATCAAAACACTTGAACACCTATCTGTGGAAAAATCTGTGGAGAGACGGTCTATAAAAGCTGGTTCCCACCGACCCGGTGGTCAGTCAGTCATGGCGTGTTTGAATAACTTTATCGTAGCGATTCTCCTACTGGGCCTACACTGCGCTCTTGGGCGAACGGCAGCCGTGGACCTCGACCTTGAGCGGGCCACCACCTCCACGGACACCACTCGAGACTGGTGGCAGGTGGCGCAGTTCTATCAGATCTACCCGCGTTCCTACAAGGACTCCAATGGCGACGGCATCGGCGACCTGCAGGGCATCATCTCCAAGCTGGACTACCTGAAGGAGATCGGGGTGACGGCCACTTGGCTGTCGCCCATTTACAAGTCGCCCATGGCGGACTTTGGCTACGACATTTCCGACTTCTTCGACATCCAGGAGGAGTACGGCTCGCTGGCCGACTTCGATGAGCTGATCGTGGAGGCCAACAAACGGAACATCAAGATCATCCTGGACTTCGTGCCCAACCACTCGAGCGATGAGAACGTCTGGTTCCAGAAGTCGGTCAAGCGGGAGAAGGGCTACGAGGACTACTACATGTGGCACGATGGCTACAAGGACGCCTCCACTGGGGAGCGGCAGCCGCCGAGCAACTGGCTCCAAGCCTTCCGCGGAAGCGCCTGGGAGTGGAACGAGGAGCGCCAGCAGTACTACCTGCACCAGTTCGCCGTCAAGCAGCCGGATCTCAACTACCGCAATCCCGCCGTGGTGGCGCAGATGAAGCGGGTGCTGACCTACTGGCTGGACCGCGGGGTGGCTGGGTTCCGCATGGACGCGGTTCCCTGGTGCTTTGAGGTTCTACCCGACGCCGAAGGTCGCTATCCCGACGAGCCGCTCAGTGGCAACACGGACGATCCGGATGACTCCTCCTACCTGAAGCACATCTACACCCAGGACCTGCGCGAAACTGTGGAAATGGTGTTCCAGTGGCGCACTCTGCTGGATGACTACCAGCGCATCCACGGCGGCGACACGCGGGTGATCATGGTGGAGACCTACTCGGGCCTGGACTATGTGATGCAGTTCTATGGCAACCGCACCACCAAGGGCGCCCAGATACCCTTCAACTTCCAGTTCATCATCGGCGGCAATGGGGACAAGAACAACACTCAGCTGGCTGCGACGGGCTTCGTGAAGATCATCAACAGCTGGCTGACGCAGATGCCCGCTGGACAAACCGCCAACTGGGTGGTAAGTGATCCTCAATACATTCTATCTTCACGAAATCAACCTAATTCGCTTAATCCTAATCGTTGAAAGATGGGCAATCATGACCAGCGACGGGTGGGCAGTCGCTACGGGGAGAACCGCATCGATCTGATGAACATGCTGCAGATGTTCCTGCCCGGCGTGAGCATCACCTACCAGGGTGAGGAGCTGGGGATGACGGACCTGGACATCAGCTGGGAGGACAGCCGCGACCCGGCGGCCTGCAACTCCAACTCGCAGATCTACGAGCAGTTCACCCGCGATCCCGCCAGGACGCCCTTCCAGTGGAGCGACGAGGCCAACGCAGGGTTCTCTACCAACGCCTCCACCTGGCTGCCCATCAATCCGAACTATGTGACCGTGAATGTGAAGACGGAGAACGCGACGAGTCCCAGTCACCTAAGTTTGTATAAGCAGCTGGTGGAGCTGCGCAAGCTAAAAACCTTGCAGTTGGGCGCCACTCGATATGCGAGTGTGGGCGACAATGTGGTGGCCATCAAGAGATCTCTGAGTGGGGAAGCCACCTACGTGCTGGTGGCCAATGTGCTGGACACAGCGGTCTCCGGACTGGACATAGCCACCGCCATATATGCCACTGAAAGCTTCCAGATCAAGCTGCTCAATCCGCAGGCCAAGGCCACAGTTGGGTAAGTCTTAAGCAGCCTTAAATTAAATTCCCCAGTAACTTTACTTTTACCCTGCCTCCTTAATACAGCGACAGCGTTTCACTGAGCAACTTGTCACTGGAGCCGTACGCAGCCCTGATTTTGGAGTCTGTCTAGAGTTTACATAATCATAAGTTTGAAAAGAACAATACATATACACAAAGTACATCGATAATGTGGCTTGTTATATGGGCGTATAAGTCATTGGGGCGAACGACATTGGAAAACTTTTCAATTTTAAGGTCGCGTGCTGGGCCAACTTATTATAAATTATTAAGGAACTTCGTCCTGGAGTCAAAAGTCAGAGACGTGGCAAGGACTGGTGCGGGCAAAAGAAATTCCATTAGACGTGATTGATAAGACACACAAATCACGCATACGCAACGTTGCTGCCACGCAAAAGCCGAAGGACCGCAGAAGGTGTCTCGGAAATGAGGCGAACAGCAGTGAGAGTGCGTGGGCGTTGCGTGTGGGTGTGGTTCTAGTGGTTGTCGTAGGCGTACTTGTCAGGGCTTTGGTTAGCTTTTTAATTTAGCCATAAAACATGAAGTCAGATTTGGCAAAAACGAAAGCAGCACCTATTTTTAGTTCGGACACTCGCAGGCCAGTGAATTGTGGTCTTAAAGCGCTCCTCGAAAAAACATTTAAATCACTATAAACAGTATTTAAGTGCACCATCATGTGCTTTGGTGGGGCATCCAACAGCAAAAGTTCATCATGGGCAATTGTTCTGTCATCGGCGAGCTCTTAGCGGGATTAGTGGGCAACCCACGACCCCCGCCCAAAACGCCAACATCATTGCCAAATAACATGGCTACGTGAGAGTCATTCAAATGTGCCAGTGCTGGTCGTCACCTCGAACTGGCAACCCGTTCGGCGCCCGTTATGAGCCATGTTTGCGGTGCAATTAATGAGCGGCCAGCGATTAAATGAACTTTCAGGCCTCACCTGGCCAACAGGCACGTGCCAAATCAGGAACCAGTGAACGCAGCCGGTCCGAAATCAAACTCAAATATTACCCTCGCATTATTAATATGCAAACGTTGTCGGAGCTTCGAATACGTTAACTAAATGTGCAAGGATGTGCCTGGATTCTGAACTCGCTTCCGGCTTTTCGGGGCACGAGTCCTTGCAGATTACAGCGAGCTTAATGCGTTTTAAAAGTTTTCCAACCGGAAGGGGAGCCAACTTTTGTTCGACCTGCGTAAATCTGCGAAAATCATCTTAAATGTAATCATTTGGCGTGCCCTCGTCAAACATTGTGGCTGAGTCTCTGTGGGAAATTAACTTCATTATCTGAACGAAAGTGAAATGCACAAAAGGCAGAGGGCTTTGTCAGCCAGCCACCTGGCCTCCGTCTGGCCCGGCGAATGTCCTGCGGTTTTCACTCTCACAATTCCATACAAATTTTTAAGGTTTCTGGTCACGTGCGTAAGGGTAAAGTGGCCCAGCCACTCGGAGCCGTGTCTGTGACCTTTTTAATGGGCTGACGGGTCACGCAGCCATTTACACGATTTTATTTTATTCATTTTTTTCCAGCCGCCACTGACTGCTAATTTTTCAGCGTCAAAGTGAAATCGAACAAATCGAATGGGTCCAAGATTATTTAAAGAGGGAAAATAATTTGTAAAGATTTTCGGGCAACCGCTTTATGCTCTTACTGCGAAACTCAATCTATTCATTCTTCTCAAGCTAATAGCACGTAAAAGCCACTCGAATCAGGTAATTACTCGACTTCACTGAGCGTTAACGGATTTGTTATTTTAGACGGACTTCCCGTTCATTTCCCTACCTCTACGTTGTCGAACCCCACTCAAGTTGGCCGCAAGAAATCGTGTGTGCGGCGAAGCAAGTTTCCGCAAGCCAAAAATCTTTGAGAATCTGGGGCGTATACTTGGTGCCTGGGTATCGCACGGCGTCTGCCAATTACCATGTGTAAACGCAATTTAATTATTTCTAACGCAATTGAAGTTCCGCTTTCAGCTGCCCTCTTTTGGGGGCCAGCGTAAATACTGCAGGGTTGTTTCACGAATTTCCGAGATGAGTAATAAATCTCGCCCTGAAAATTGCCCCAGCTATCTGGGTAAACTCATCAAGCCCCTCTCGACGGCTTCGACTTCAAAGAGCCCTGCGATGCTGGCGGCCTGCTTCCAGACCCGAACTCGCTGTTTTATAGGCCTAGTCCCAGGTCGTCGTCTGTATTTACATTGTGTAACACACATTCTTGGCTCTCGAGCACGCACAGTGTAAAACACCAAATACTTACCAAAGGGGCCGGGAACTTTTGCTTGACTTTAATTTGTGTGTAAACACTTTAAATGGCGAGCCCCGTCACCGAGCGGGAATCAAAAGCGTATGCCGGGCACTTGAGATTATCTCCCGGGTGGGGGGTGGTTGGTGTTCAGGATATGTGCGGTTTTCTTGGGTGGAGTGGTTTGTTTGTCTGGTTTTTCACTTATATATTTATTTATGCAAGCCACGGCATATTTGCTTTGAGCCGAAGATAAATACCGATTGAGTGGCCTGAGTCAGTATGTTTGAAGTGCGCCGGATAGGAAATGGCATTTAATCGAACCGGGAAGCACTGCTGCCGCTCAATACCAAGGACTCGCCGGCGGCCAGACTCAGCCCGGTGACCTCGAACAGGGAGCTGAAAAGAGGTCCGCCCAGATGTCAGGGTGATGGTCAATATTGGACGGCATTCGCTTACCCCTCCGCCTTGGCCGACTGCAGGCTGCGTATGAGGAGCGTCAGGTGGGTGGGCAGCGTCTTGTCGAAATCGAATAAATTCACTGTGACACCCTTGCTGGCAAAGTTGGCCACATAAATTACGGATGCGGAGCCGGCGAGGTAACTGTAAAGGTAATGGTTTGGCACGTTCTGGTGAGTACTTGAACGGATTGTGTAGACTAAGGGGCCTGCAGTGCATAATTCGTGAATTGGGTCGGTGTCACACGGCACTGACTCCGAGCACTATTTCATCGCATATTCGAAGGGGCTCGACTTGCTGGGCCATCAGTAGGAATGGCATTGGTAAATGCATATTAGCACCCCATGCAGCTCCTACTGCAAGCACGAACTTACCGCTTCACCACGAACACATTCTCGCTGATGACCCCATATTTGGTTGCTCCATTCTGCAGCGGAAGGGAGGACTTCCTCAGCTCCACCAGCGACTTGTAGATCTTTAGATGAGAACGCTGAGCAGCCGTCTCCGATTCCACATTCACTGTTTGGTAGTCCGCCGCCAGTGGCAGCCACGTCTTCGATGCATTGGAGAACCCTGCATTGGTGCCACTTGTCCACTGGAAGGGAGTTCGCGAGGGATCTCGTGTGAACTGCTCGTAGATATCCGAGTTGGAGTTGCAGGCCGCCGGGTCCTGGGTGTCCTCCCAACTGATCTCGCCATCGGTCATGGCCAGCTCCTCGCCCTGGTAGGTGACACTAGCTCCGGGGAGAACCATCACCAGCATGTTCATGGCATCCGCATTCGCCGCTCCATACCGACTGGCCGCCCGTCGCTGGTCGTGATTTCCTATCTGGAAAAGCAAGAAGATGTTTCTCAAATACAGATCAGTACAATTCTATGAAATTCCATTGAACTCCATAGAATTGTGCTTCTCTTTTGCTATACAAGTTAAATATGGCTAGAACACAACATTTCGATTTGAAAAATATTTAAGAATTGGCGCCGTTCGGATCATTTATTCTACGTTCCGGTTTCATCGCATTTGTTTCTAACTTTTTTGTTTTTACCGGTGGTCGCTTATACCAAATAAAATAATATCTTAAAAGAAATATTTGTTTGAATTTTTAAAAAGATCTGTTGCGTTTTTATGTTTAGGTGATCTAGAAATTATTCCTGTTTAAATGCTTTCAGAATGAAGCGAGATTTAGTTTAAAACACTATGCCATGTAAATTAAAAACTATTTTCGATGCAATAACAGAAAATAATAAAGAAAAGAGCTTGTTTTCGGCCAGAAAAACCTATGTGGGCTCTCAATCTCCCTAACTTACCACCCAATTGGCAGTGCGACCGGCAGGCAGGTTGTCCAGCCAGTTGTCCACCGCCGTCTTGATGGATCCCGCCGAGAAGCCATCGCTGGCCACAACCGTGATCAGGTTAAAGTTGAAGGGCAGATGGGCGCCGTCCACCGATCGGTTTCCGTAAAACTGCATTGTGTAGGCGGGCGGGGCATAAGTCTCGATCAGGAGAACTCTTGTATCCCCACCGTGGATGCGTTGGTAGTCATCCATGACCACGCGCCACTGGTAAGCCATGTCAATGGTCTCCGGCCTGTTCTCGATCAAGTCGCTCTTCAGGTACTTGCGGTCCTCCGTATCCTCCGTCAGCCCGCTGACCTCCTCATCGGCATACTGGCCATCTGCATCCGGCTCGATCTCGAAGAGCACGGGCACGGCGTCGCAACGGAATCCGGCGACTCCAAGGTCCAACCAGTACCGAAGCACCCGCTTCATCTGCTCCACGACCAACGGATTGCGGTAGTTGAGATCAGCCTGCTGCACGGCGAACTGGTGGAGATAGTACTGCTGCCGCACCTCGTTCCACTCCCAGGCACTTCCGCGGAAGGCTTGGAGCCAGTTGGACGGCGGTTCCCTCCCTCCAGTAGTGACATTCACCTTCCCGTCGTGCCACACGTAGTAGTCCTCGTAGCCCTTCTCACGATTCACCGACTTTACGAACCAGGAGTTCTCGTCGCTCGAGTGGTTGGGCACGAAGTCCAGGATGATCTTCAGGTCCAATTCGTTGGCCCGCTTGATCAGGGCCCTGAAGTCGTCGAGAGTCCCATACTCCGGCTGGATGTCAAAGAAGTCGGATATGTCGTAGCCAAAGTCCACCATCGGGGAGGTGAAGATGGGCGACAGCCAGGCTGCTGTGACGCCCAGATCCTTGAGATACTCCAGTTTGCTGGTGATGCCATTCAAGTCGCCGATTCCATCGCCATCGGAGTCCATGAAGGAGCGGGGGTAGATTTGGTAGAACTGGGCGTTCTCCCACCAGTCCTTCGTGGCAGTGGTCGATGTAGAGGATTCACATGACCAGGATTTCTGCGCCAGGATAACCAGCCCACAAGCCAGTATCCCAAATAAATCCAACCGTGTTCTCTGCATTTTTATTACTTGTTTACTTGAGCTAGAGAAGTCAGTGCTGTGCCTTTTATACAATATTAATAGTACCTACCTAGGATTACTGAGACTTAAGTGATAGCCCCACATCGAGTAGTTAAAGCATTTACCAAAACACTCGAAAGACCACTTCAGCTGGAAATTTTCCAATAACAGTTCCGGAGAAGACAATGTGTGTGCTCAGTATTCGATAGTACTACCCCAATCAAAACATTTCCATTATGAGGACTTATCTAACCGGTTGAGTGGATTGCATATAAAAGAGCGAGTAACTACCGGCTTGCCACACACAAGGTTTTACATTTTGACCGAGGCAATGGAGCTAGCAACGCTCCTCACACTCCTTCTATTGGCCATTGGCCACGGTGACGGCTGTCAGCTGCAGAGCTCCACCACCGAGACCGCCAAGGACTGGTGGCAGACGGCTCAGTTCTACCAGATCTATCCGCGCTCCTTCAAGGACTCCGATGGCGATGGAATTGGTGACCTCAACGGCATCACCAGCAAACTGGAGTACCTCAAGGATCTGGGCGTCACAGCAGCCTGGCTGTCGCCCATCTTCACCTCCCCGATGGTGGACTTTGGCTACGACATATCCGACTTCTTCGACATTCAGCCAGAGTATGGGACTCTCGACGACTTCAGGGCCCTGATCAAGCGGGCCAAGGAGCTGGATCTAAAGATTATTCTCGACTTCGTGCCCAACCACTCGAGCAACGAGAGTGCCTGGTTCCAGAAGTCGGTCAGGCGGGAGAAGGGCTACGAGGACTACTACGTGTGGCACGACGGGAAGGTGAATGCCACCACTGGGGCGAGGGAACCGCCCACCAACTGGCTGCAGTACTTCCGCGGAAGTGCCTGGCAGTGGAACGAGGAGCGCCAGCAGTACTACCTCCACCAGTTCACCGTACAGCAGCCCGATCTGAACTACCGCAATCCCTTGGTCGTGGACCAGATGAAGCGGGTGCTGCGCTACTGGCTGAACGAGGGCGTGTCCGGATTCCGATGCGACGCCCTGCCCCCGCTCTTCGAAGTGCTGCCCGATGCCGAGGGACAGTTTCCCGACGAGGTGGTGACCGGGGCCACCGAGGACTCGGAAGACCGGGCCTATCTGACCACCACGTACATCGAGAACCAGCCGGAGACCATTGACATGGTCTACCAGTGGCGCACTGTTCTGGATGACCACAAGCGCATTCATGGCGGCAACACGAGCGTCCTGCTCATCGAGACGTACTCACCCGCCTGGTTCAGCATGCAGTTCTACGGAAATCGGAGCACCGAGGGCGCCCACCTGCCCTTCAACTTCAACCTGATCACGGTGATGGAGCAGAAGGGTCTGAATGCCAGCAACGTGCAGGAGGCAGTAGACCTGTGGCTAAAGAATATGCCTGCGGGTCGCACGGCCAATTGGGTGGTAAGTTGGTGACAATTAGCATTGAATCCGAATCTGAAATATATCTTCCTTTTACTCCAGCTGGGAAATCACGACAAGCGCAGGGCCGCCAGTCGGTATGGAAAGGAGCACATCGACGGCATGAACATGCTGGTGATGGTTCTCCCGGGGGCCAGTGTCACCTACCAGGGCGAGGAGATCGGCATGACCGATGGCGAGATCACCTGGGAGGACACTGTCGATCCGTGGGCCTGCAACTCGAATGCCGATATCTACGAGCAGTACACTCGGGACCCGGAGAGAACGCCTTTCCAATGGACAGGCGGTGCCAATGCCGGGTTCACCAACGGATCCACCACGTGGCTGCCACTGGCGGAGGATTACGAGACCATCAACGTGGAAACCGAGTTGAGCGACGAGCGGTCCCACTTGAAGATTTACAAGGCATTAGTGGCCCTGCGGAAATCATCCAAGACTCTGCAGAACGGGTCCACGAAATACGAGGCAATTGCGGGGGACGTCTTCGTAGTTCAACGGTGAGTGGTGGTACTATTCCAGTGATTGATTGTCCTTTTACCCACCTTACCCTTCGTAGATCTCTTACCAACTCAGCCACCATTGTGGGTGTCATTAACTTTGGATCGGTGGCGGTATCAGTGGATCTTAGTGAGTTCGACAAGAACCGTACCGAGAGCTTGCAGCTTCTCATAAGAAGTATCGACTCGACAAAAGTAGAAGGGCAAGTGTTTTGTATTTTCTTTCTCCATCCATTTATTAATATATATATATTCCTTTTTAACCAGCACTCGTTACGACCCAAAGACCTTGAGTTTAGATCCCGCAGAAGCCTTAGTTTTAACCACCGAATAAAACTCGATTTTTTTAAATGGAAAGTGTTTTTGATTCTTTGATATTCGTCTTGTTTTATTCGTAAATATATATGCAGCCAAATAACATTTAGCGTATTGTTGTCAATAGTATTAATAACTATACATCAAGTAACTAATTCGAAAGACATTCAAATCTTGGATTTTCCATGGGTTTCCATTAACGATTATTTACATTAAACACACATACAAGGAAAACCAATATATTTCGCTAATTTTGTACCCCATGATTTGGCTAGACACGATTTGCATTACTTACGTTCTATAACAAATATTTAACTATGCATTTTGGAGATAGCAAGTTTCAAGTTGTAAGCTGCACAATTAACTATAATCTGTATTCACACCAAGGTTGAACTACGACAATAAGTTTATTTGTAAAGTCTATATGTACACCTTAGTTGGACAACAATTAAATCTACCATGTTGATGGGCTCAAACAACACAATAAATGCAATTGTAATTGTTCTACCTAGCTGCTACATTGCAAAGGGGCTGGATTCCAGCCCTTTTGGAACATAATTGCGCCCTCGAAAAAAATCTCCCGTTTCCCAGTGCTCACTGTACAGTGTTTGCCTCACTTAGCCTACGAATTACATTTACTATCCAGATAGCTTGTTAGTTTACTTCGTTTGTAGAAAACACATTTTTGAAATTATATCACATTTTCGTTTTTGGTTTCATTCGGAACGCCTTGAAACAACGCTTAGAGAACTAGATAAGCTTAAGAGGTAAACACTTAATAATAGTTTAAGAATGACTAATTATGTATAATAATATTTTGGTTTTGTGCTGAAGTGTAAAATGCTGAAAACACATTCGTTATTGGGAAGAGTTTGTAAAAGATTTACGTTAAGCCGACTTTTATTTGGGACGTTGCCTATTCAGTTCCCTCAGGGCTTTATATGTCTGTTATAATCGGAAGATGCTCTTTGGTGCCACAGAAATATCTTCCATATTAGCTGAGCCCAATTCTTATAACTGAGTAACATTTGCAGTTACAAATTGTCGCTCGCTTAATTCCGGGAAAACCCTTTTCAGAGTAACTTTGTTTAAAATTCACAAATTTACAGAAACTAGATAGAATTGTTTTGACATCTTCAGAAATATATAAAAAAAAATTTATTTTTAAAACGATTTTTTTTGTTAAAGTAAATAAAGTTAATTTCTAATTTTCTTTCTAATTTTTCAATCAAGGGATAAAGAACATGTTCATTGAATTGCTGCTCTGCAATTTTACAAAAAGCTTTCTAAAATTTGGAAGTATTTCTGTGGCACAGCTGCCAGTAATAAAGCCGTTTCCTGGCAGGCACTTAAAAGAGTCGGCTTTTGCTAGCTTATCCTGACCTCTGACCCCTGACCCTTGGAAAAGCTTAGCTGAACAAACACTTTACACAGACACTCTACTTACGTATTGTTGCAGGGAATCTCCAATCCCTGATGCGGCTTAAACGGGAATCGCGGCGCGCTTTTTCGCCGTACCACCGCTGCCCGTGCTGCCGGTGTCGCTGGAAGAGCTCTGTGTTGCAGGTTGCTGCTGCTGCTGTTGCTGCTGTTGCTGATGCTGCTGCAGTTCCGCCTGCTGCCGCTGTTGCTCCTTCAGCAGCTGCTGCTGCAATTGTTGTGCGTTTAGTTATAAGTTTGTTTGCAAAACCGGCGGACGATGGCTTCCATTGCCTGCTCCATTGTTGGCCGGCACGGATGCGGTTTCCGTTCCAGTGACATCCCCCGATGCTATAGCTGTTGTTATTGTAGCTGCCGGAGACTCTGTTGTGGTTTCGCCAGTTGCCGCTGTTGTTGTTATGATTGCTGCTGGGCCGCTTATGTGATTGTTAGCCGTTGTGATGGCAAAACCCACTGCCGGCTGGCCATGTTGCCTCTGATTGATTTTATTATTGTTGGCCACCACTTGCTCCGTTGCCTCATCGCCATCGCCATCTCCATTGCTATTGCTGTTGCTGTTGCTGTTGCTACAGCCATTGCTGTTGCTATTGCCGTTGCCACTGCCCTTATCGGTGGGCGTGGTCGTGGCCGTTGTTGTATTGTTTGGCACATATTGATCGGCATATGGTATTTGATTGTACGCATTGATGTCCAGCGACGTGATTATGCTGGATATCGTCTGAGTGGCCATCTCGCACAATTTCTTCGTCTTCAGCGAGTTTTCTGCAAGTTGTGGGGGTATGGGAATAAAGAAGATAAGTTTTATATTATATCCAGATACACAAAGAAGAAATACAAAATAATAATACAACCAAAGGAACAATGAAACCATATTTTCAAGGTATTTATTCAAATAATATTCAAATATTTTTATTCTCAGAAATTTCAAAGCATTTATTTACAAATTAACCATTTATTATTCCCTTTTTGCTCTTTAATAATAAATTGGAATGTGTTTAAATCGTAACAATAAGTAGTTAATTAATTTTACTTTAATGGCAGTCATTTTGTAACGTTTTCATGTAGCAAAACTTTACAAGAAATAATACTTAAATGAAAATAATTAATTGAACTAATTAAGATTATTTTTGTATTAATTTTGTCATGTTCAAAGCACCCTTGCAGATATTAATACTCGTTATTATCGATTTAAGTGGATTACAAAGAACAATTAATAGTTTAAAAAGAATTAAAATGTATTTAATAACGGTAATTGCAACTCAATTTTAATCAAGTAATTAATTGATTGATTAATATAGAATAATACACCGCTTAATGGATTCTTTTTAATAAATTAAATCATTTTTTGTATATGTTTGTTTGACACTTGTGTGTGTGTTCCAAACAGGAAATAATTAGCTCACCGGTATTATCTGGCGTATACCAAATGACGGTCGGTAGCCCGAGGCAACCCCAACTACTCACCCGTGTTCGTGGGCGTGATATGCTTCTGGATCTTCTCCTCCTGGGCACAGGTCGCGGCGGTCACCACGGCGGCGGCCATCATGGACGAGGGTCCTGTTCCGGCGGTGCGGTGCATGTTGCCGTAGCGCGGCGGCATCATACTCTGCCGCACGTTGCGCTCGGGGCGTATGAGTATTATGTACAGCTGCAACGACACACACGTACGTTCGAGTGAGAAAATCAGTGTGTCCTTCCAATTAGGTTAATTTCCCGGATCGGCCAACCAGCCAGCGGCGTATCAGGCATTAATCATACGACCCATTGTATGTAATGGCCGTTTGGAAGCGATATCCAATTCCGTTGCCCCCCAGATTGCTAATCTTATGGCTTTCATTAGAAGTCAGTGCGTGACCTGCCACCGCCCACCGCCCACCGCCACGCCCACTATCAAGTTCCAATCCCCAGCCAAATCCAATTGTCATTAGCCATTTCCCGATTCGATGGCCAACAGTACTTTTGGGCCAAAACAAAGTCCAACGACTCGAATCAATGGTTTACACGGAGAGCAAAAGTAACGCCTTCAATTTTAAATTAACATATATACACTTGGAGAAAAGCAACAATAATTTATTATTACAATTTTATTTATTTTCTTCAGTAAATTATATTGAAAAGGAAAAAACAAAAAAAGAATTTTAATCAAAATCAAACGTTTTTATGTAACTAAAACCAATTCTGCAATGGTGACTTACATTTAAAGCTTTCGATTCCGATTCAGAAAGTAAAGTTTAAAGTAAAGTTTTTCCAAATTAAAAGCAAGAGGCATACAACTTTTGCTCAATCGTAAATCTAATAAGTGGTGATAATTTTTGTTATTTTGAAGTTGTGTTACGAGTCATATGACGGAGTGTTCGGCTCCTGAAACCGTTTGCTGTAAACAATTCTCTATTTTTGTAAGGTCAATAGTCACTTAATGGCTTAGTAAAACATTTACATATTGTTTACAGTGTACGTTGCGTTCCAATTTGCGTTATGTTACGTAGCCTGTACGGCCGCTCGGTCATTTCCGCCGTGCTTTGACATTGTTTGGCTGCCATTTGGCCGCCGTTTGTTATTGTTTTCACTGCAAACAACCGGGAAAGTAAGAAAACAAACTGAGACGAAACCGGACGGGAAAGGGGCGGATGGCAGTCGGAAGTCGGAATTGCTTACCACCTCGGTGCGCCTTTGTCCTCCGGAAGGGGGCGTGGCGGCTGGCACCTTTACGGCCGGGCTTTAGTTTGTTGCCTCTTAGTCCAGTGATCCCCAGTCGCTTTGTGGCAAGCCGCATTCATGGCAGGCTTTTATTGTTCTCCCTTTGCCCAGGCACAAGCAATTGTAAATTGCATTTTTATGGCTCAAGGTGTGCGGAGTACGTGTGTTTGTATCACGTATCGCACAGAGTGTTTTCCCTGTCGCCGACCACCCGTGCATTAGGTGACATCCGATAGCGGACAGTTGGCCCGGTTAGCAGCCACTGGGCCAAGGGGTATCCACGCTCTGACATTTAATAATAGCCCCTGTGCAGAGTGTTTATAGCTCCCGGCTCCCCGGGGTTTTGTGCGACTTTGCACCCGGAATATGGAGACAGTTCCCATAAAGTGTGGCTATTCATGTTGGTTTTGGAACCCACAACTATGATATGTACCATTGCTTATGTTTTGTGCAGCTGGTAATCTGGTTTCAGTCCGATTTACTAATTCTACTTCCTTGGCCTTAAGTGCATTTTGCACGGAGGAAAAGTGCGTTGAAAAAAACAAAATTCAGGTCACCACGAAAGTTAGGTACCTTGTGCAAAAAATCCTTCCATAAACTATAAACAAAATTTTATCACATTTGTAACTTACTTATATAGCAATATCTTGTTTTGCTGATTTAAATTATTTTTTCCTTCAAGATTTTGGCAAAAAAAATCCAATAATTTAATACTTTAATTTAATTTGGAAATTTTTTGAAAGGTTGTTGAAAATGTATACAAATTGTTATATAAGGACCTCAAAACAATATTACATATTGTCCATTTTACACAAAATATTATATACAATTTCAAGTTGTTGCGATGTCAAGTTGTTGATTTCCATTTCACAATTTCCGTTTCTGTGTAATAAAGTCATTACTGCCTTCGAGCAAGCTTCCCTCGTGATGTTCCACATCAGAGTAAACATCGTGTAACCCGACCCTCCCCTACTGCATCATCTAGACCATGAACTTAAACGCCTGTCTATATTTGGCTTGGCTTGCAGTTTGCTTGCTTCTTAATGGCTAATAACAGGGGGTATTAAAAAATATGGTGGCAGGGGAACTGGAGATGACAACATAAAAACAGCTGGCCCGCAGGAGGAGATCAGGACCAGTGCAGCTTCATCCGAGGACTTAGCTTGTTGACACATAAACTTGTTCTCTATTAAATATAATGAAAGGGCCAAGGACTGCGGGAAGGGTAAAGGTTAAAAGAAATATGGGGTTGGCAGCACATCCCAATTTATGCATCTGATTGCCAAATGATAAACCCCTTCGGCGCCCGCCGCTATTATCTTTTGTCTTATTTCGTTTTAACGAACCACCCGTCCTGATGTTCTGCCCAACGGTGCAAAGCGGAATTAAAATTGCCCATGGCAGCAGGCGGCCCTCAAAATCATATGACGAGTTGCGAGAGAAATTCGCAATTATTAATGCATATCGCAATTACCAGAATCCCACCAGGCCATCGGTTTTCGGAGTCCCCGTATCCCCACTCACCTTGGGCGAGAAGAGACATGCGATGGTCACGCTGGCGGACAAGCTGATGGTCACGGACATGCTGGTGATGCGCAGCGGTACGTGGTTGGCGGTACCGAAGTACAGCGGCACAAACGCCAGCCAAATGACACAGGTCGTGTACATGGTGAAGCCTGTATGGAGTAAGATAATATGTACAGAATATGAATATTTAATTATTTTAATATTTCGGATATTGGTATCATAGGAAACATTGAAAAGTTTCAATGTTTTAAATTTGATCACATTTTAGTAACAGGATATCCTCAGGATGGAACTTTTTTACAATTTCATTCAAAGGGAAATTGAATTCAAAACATATATTTTATTTCATTTTATCTTCATTATATGGGCTTATGTTGCAATGTTGAAAAACCTTAGAGTAAATGGAGTATCACACCACAACTTAATTATCATAAAAATGCATTTATTGTGCAGTAAATTGAATAAAAAATGGAAGTCTTTTTATATCATATGTCAACAAATGAGATTTTAATCTGTTTTATTTATTTTGATTTTATACTGTAATATTTTGATTTTATAACGTTAAAATGTAATTCTGCCACAAAAAAGCATTTAAGTCTTTTTATCGACTTTTATTTGATTAGTTGGCAATGTGTTAAATCAATGGTTATGGCCAGGCATAAAGGATGTCTTTACTTCGGTTATTAAATTGTATTCATTTCTTTTCCAGACAAGGCCAATTATTCGGAATTATAGCGCCTCTAAAACAAAAGGCCTAATTACTTACCAATATGCTTCGATTCGTTGAAGGCTTCCGGAATCTTTCGCGTGAGCACCGCGTAGACCGTGCAAATTACAATCAGGAAGATTGGATACGAGAAAGCAATCATGTAGGAGGCGTCGATGTAGGAGTCGCAGACGAGCAGGTTATCCTCGCGTGTTGGATAATGATGCATGGCATGTGATGGTGCAATTACCATCCAAACGCCGTTGATGAGTATCTGAAAATGGTATGAATAATCAAATCGCGCTGGCACTGGCAACCGTATCCCGCATCCCGCATTCCGCATCCCCATCCCACATACGCCCCGTTGGCCGGCGCGTAAAGCCAAACTCACCTGCACACTAACGAAGCACGCACAGATTACCAACTGGGACTTGGGGCTGATGAAGGAGGGTCGCTTGGCGGACTGTTTGCCCGCTTTGAAAATCCGGGCGATGCGATTCGTTTTGGTCAACAGTGCAGCGTAGACGACCGTGAAGCAGAAGCCCACACCGAATCTGTGGGAAAATTGGAGACCAAGTTCACACTCAGTTCGCATCATCTTGTTCCCGGCAATTTGCACACTCACCGCTGAATGGCACACACTATGTTGGTGGGTTTCAGGACGAGTGCAAAGGTGACACCGTAGCACATGAAAATGCCGGCCAGCAGGATGTAGCTCAGCTCCCGCCCCGATGCGCGCACGATGGGCGTGTCGTTGTGCCTGGACAGATGAGGGGAAGGGGGGAGGGGGGAAGAGCATAGCTAAAGTTACAAACTTTACCAGGAATCCTTTGCGCCAATTACGGCATCATTTTTATGTCTCTGCTTTTGAATTTTGTGGCAAAGTTTGCCAAGGCAAGGGTAAAAAGTTTTAATTGCTTGCCCATATCCATGCACAAAAACCGCCCATTATTGTGCCAATAAATACAATGAAACCACATAAACAAAACATAAATTGATCAAAAACACTCTCCTTGAGCTCGTTCGATAAAAATATTGTTAAAGCAAAAATAGTAATAAACCAGGGCATCAAAACCAATGACTTTTACAGTTTCGGCAGGTTTACTTGGTATAACAAATATTTTAATTAATAGTTTTTCTATATTTTTTCGGTTTTCGATTTCCCCCTCGCTCACCTGACGAACACGCCCATGACAAAGAGCGTGACCAGGATGCCGGTCGCACTAAACGCCATCGCCCCAATGGCCCAGGCGGACTCCGGCCGGAGATATATCTCCGGGATGGGGCGGCAGTACTGCTTGTGGGCGTCGGGCAGGGTTCCCAGCTTGCACAGCTTGCAGTGGGTCTCGTCATCCGGGTGGCGAATCTGCAATGGACGCACCGCACAAAGGAACACTTGATAAATGGATGGGGTGAGGGGCACAAAGCACAAAGGCGGCATGTTTGCCATTCAGTTGAAGCCTCTCTCAGGCCGGACGACTTAATTGTTTTCCGCCTCGATTCCGCCTTTTTTCGACGCGTTAGCTTCGGAATAACTCACTTGGGCGCTACATTTCAATCTCGTCGAAGACCCGACAAATAAATTGCGGGCCAGCTGAGCCCCACTTACTTGATAGGTTGTGCAATTGAAGCAGTGCCAGCAGCAGCTCTCGCCCTCGACGTACTTCTTGGCCTGGCCCACCAGACAGGGCAGGCTGCAGACGGACTCCGGCGGCTTGGGGCTCAGCCGCTTGAACTTCACCTCTGCGGCAGCGGGATAATGAAATCAAAATCAGAGTTGCAAGGGGGAAGGGGCCAAAGCGGGGTTGCCAACTTGTCCAGGTTCTGGGCACATCCACCAGCGAAACATGTCCAAAACGAGTCAATTTACTCTTGTTTCCGAGTAATTTAGCATAATAAAATATAGATGATTTACCCCCTTAAAATCATTTAATTTAACTGATTAGCTATTTATTTTCGAAAGCGAATCAATATGTTTATTTATTTATTATTGGACTTTAAAACTTTCTAAGCGATACCACTACATTTAGAGCAAAATAAAGGTGTAAAGTTTACTTTAAGATTCATTGCTCAAAACCGTTTTTCAATAACTTCCGGATCTCGAACCTTCAAGTTCCACCAAAATAACGTCGAGTTGTGAAGACTTTCAGTTATTAAATGAACTTTACCTTTATTTGAACTGTGAATTTCAAATAAAACTGATTTGACTATAGAGACTTAACACGTTAAATTGTGAATATGTTTTGATGTTCATACAAATATAATGCCGATTTCAGCCGAATAATTTCCTGTGTCACCCAAAAAGTGTTTATACTTCTATGAACCCCTAACATGAATATAATGACGTTATAAAGTAGGGATAAATCAAATATGTTTCAACATTTTCACTTAAAAAATGTTATTTGTAGATTTCCCGTGATTTTAGTTGGCAAGACCGGATGGAGATGGGTGCGGACTCTTACCGGACATATTGAGCCGCAGCTCGCCCTCCGTGTACTCGCCCACCTTGACCCAGTGGTACTGGCCCGCCTGGGACTGCTTGAAGTGGATGATGTTGTAGCGGGCCGGACCGTCGCCGTTCCCGTCGAAGCGGAACTCGTCGCCGCTGAGGCCTGCGGATGAGAGGGGAATTTAAGGTGGGGGGGTTAAATGGGTTTATGGTTTCACGCCTGCCGAGCCAAAGTCGACGCGGCTTGCCCGGTCGCCCTATCAGAAAATTGACAATCTGCGCCAGTCAGTCAGAGCCTTTGGCTTCGGGCGTCCGTCTGTCCGTGTAATTTATTGAATTTCAATCGAGTTCAATGACGATGACAAGCAAGTCAATTTTCCACTCGAAAGCATGGCCAATGCGCCTTGTGGGCCATTCGCAGGCTGAGATATGTGTGTGTGGCTTTCGGCACAACTGCCAGGATGGGCTGCCAGGAAATTTCCACTTTAGCTATTTGCGCAACACTTGCCGGCTGAAGGAATGAAAGGAGCGCACTGGAACTCGAGTTTGTCTGGCGTCCTGTTTTAGAAATACTCGAGAAACGCCAGCTCGCCGGGCGTATAGTAGTGCCGTTAATTTGACTTGGATTTATCCCACACAACTTGTTCTAATTTTTACTCACCCTCGAACTCCACTTTACGCAAATATTTGAGCAAATCGGCACCCTTCGTTGGCTTCATGGCATCGCAGAGCGAAGGACCTCCGCCACACAAGTCCCGATGCATGTCCCTAAGGGAAGAAATTTAAGTGCAACTGTTTTACTATTATGTCTTAATGTCTCGATTGAAGCAAAGAAATTTAGCTTTGTTAAAACCACGAAAATTAGCTAACAAATTCGTTGATGCTTACATCAACTTAACACTACAATATTTTTTGACTTACCTCAGGGCATATGCAAACGCCATGACCGCATCGCTGACAAACTGCAATTGGTCCTCGAAGTCGGTGTTCTGCCTGGAAAGTCGCTCCATTTTGGTGCACTGCTTGGTGTAGTTATTATATGGAGTGCTGGTACTGCCAGGATATCGGCACTGGAAATGATCCTCCCAGAACTCTGACGGTAAGATTAAAATTTATAAAGTTAATTTAACTTTAATCTTTTGAAATATGGAAAAGAAGTACATGAGCTTAAATCATAAAACACACTGTTTATAATGATGTTTTTTAATTAAAATAACAGTATCAACATTCAAATGATGCTAAATCATAGCAAATTTACTTTTAGTTGTAAAACGTAGTAAAATATAAAAATTAATAGGACTTTTTACGTCATTTAAGTTCTTACTTATTAAATTTCAATTAACAACATATGTAACATTCGTTTGACTGATTTCTTAAGTCATTAAAGTGTGCCCGTTGAAATGAATCCAAGTATCCACTTACCCACGAACCAGGGATTACGTTGGTTGTTCTCCACCGTCAGGCTGAGGAAGTACTCCTCGAATCCGCGCACTGGGTTCGCCTGCGGCTGCACAGACAGCGTGCCTTCCACCTGTTGATGACACAGAGCACACGTGGCGTATGCTTAATGAGCTTGATCTCAATTGAAGGCCATGGATAAAGAACTTCATCTCTGGGCTTGAAAGGTTTTGGCGAATTAATTAGACCCACACAACAGACGCACACACGATTAATTTCGATTTAACCATAATTCATCAAAAAAAGGGCGTGAGAAAGTATTATTTTGGTTGCTGCTTCATAATTTATACATTTTCTCGGTCACGCCCTCGTAAATGCGTGTGTGTTTGTCCAAACTCCAAGCCATTAATCAATCCTAGTTGCTTCGCCCACTCAGGCACATCATATTCGGCTGACAAAAAACTGGCCCGTCATCCAGGCTGACGAAATAGTTCACTCACCTCCGGCTCGTAGTCGTCCGATACCAGGTTACGGGCACTCCAGCCGTCGGATCCGATCCAGGAGAAGGAACCAGTGGCGTTCGCCCGCCGCACCGCCCGCATCACTTGCCGCACCTCCTGATCCGAGCCGAAGATAATGGCCCCTGTGCAGCAGCGGATTAAAGGATGCGAGAGCAGGAATGGCAGAAATTAATTTTAATTGCAATCAATAGTGAATAAGCGGCTTTCCTGCGGAAAGGAAAACAATCTGCTGCTGCCAAGTGCTCTTGTGTTTTCATTCAAGGACTCACTGGGGACTTTTCATGGTGGGACCAAAGTGTTTTTAAAATGTTTAATGGCAGAATGTGTTAATAATGAATACTGATTCTGATAATTTGGTACTGACCTTTATTTGCATTAAATTTATTCGGGTATGAGTAAGATTCAGCGGATTAAATTGTGGTAAAATATTTTATGAATCCCAAATTAATACCTAACAAAAATCGCATCCTTTTTTCCACATGAGCTTTAGACAGCCTGACAAAGGTATTTCTCTTCAATTTGGAAAAACAAACACTCCCTTCGAAAGTCAATAAATGCCAGATGTAAAATCTGTCTATTATCAATGGCAAGATGGCATAACAAAGCCAACCAAATCCACAGTTCCTAATTGATTGGGAGCCCACACAAATATAGTTTGGATTCGACTGTGTAAGTTGTGTTTTGGAACTCTGGAAAACATCCCATATTTTGGTATTCACAATAGGACAAAATACGCAGCCATCAGTTCTCCCGAAATCCACTGCCCCCATTGTCCCGCTTCGTCTCAAATTTTCAGGAGTACGTGAGCTGCAGTTGGCTCTTCAAGTCCACACCCTCTGGGCTTTTTGTCTTATCCATAATTTTTTGCTCCTTCAGCGTGTCCTGGTATCGATTTGCCAATGCTGCTCCCTCGTCTTGAAGTCAAAGTAGAGGAAACTTAATCAAAGGCACCGGCAGCAACAGAAGGAAAACTTGTCGATACTCTTGTGAAGTGAAGGATATTTTCCTTAGATTTTCACTTTGCCTTAGATTGGCACTTAAACGGCTTCTTTGTCCTTTTGTGTAAACTAGTCAAGTACCCTGGATATGCTTAGCAGGGGTATCAAATTAAATTTAAGAGCCCCCTCTCTTGGATATTTATGCAGACCAAGGCGGAAAGTTTAAGGCCGTGGCGGTAAGTGATCTAAAACGGCTAAGACCCTGCCATGTACTTGGCAAAGTCGCATCAGCTCGGCACAACTGCGATAAAAAGGAAAAACATGTCGGGCTCCCCGCCCGCCATCCATTTCCCCCGAAGTGACATGTGTGGGGTTCCGGACAAGCGTAAAGTTCACCCCCGACGGCAGTTACCAGCCGCAGTTACGGTCCGCAGTCCGGAGGCGCATCATTTTTCAGGGACCCAACTCGAACCTGAACCAGGACAAGAACCCGCACCCGAACCCTCGATATGCAAAATTAAACAACTGATGCCAGAGAAAATACTTTGTCAAATTGATTAATCGTTCCGAGGGAGCGAACAGTAAACGGCGTCAAATCACAAATCACAATAAATAATGATGGCTGAGGAACCCTTTTCGTGGGTGGGCTGCTTTACGACTCCTGATGGCACATTTATGTAAATCAAAAATTGTTTGCCAGACAAAAGTCAATTGTTATTGGTCGGCCCCCGTGTGCTTTTTATTGGCAGGCACGACCCTGCTTTCCTTCGCCCTTCTACCGTGCTGATTAATGATGGGCGCCAAAGGTTTAGGCTGTAATTATTTTTAATATATTTCTTTACAGCGCCTGTAACTGGCAGTTGATTAATATTTGACGGGGGAAAACATAAAGTTAAAAGTTGAATTGATTGACATTTATTTTTTATTTATCCCGCCTCTCAGGGCGTATGATTGCCGGCGCTTCGGACAACTCAGAGTGGAAAAAAATCGTTTTCATTTAAATTTAGCTTGAAAAGTCGTTCCGATTAATTTCCGTTTTTTTCGCCTTCCCAAAATATTTTTAATTGCCCTGGAAGGCCAGAAAAATGGTGTCATTCAGGACTGTCAAGCGTTTTTTTTATCATTGACAAGGGGTTTTACTTTTGATCATAACGAAAATACACACTTTTTTGCACCACTTCAATATTGGCATATCAGTTTGCCCACTATGGGCCAACTATCTCTCAATTTAATTTTCAGTACCTTTTTTTTTTTGATTTGCCATGAACTTTTATATTTTTTTGCTGAAACAATTGGAACAATGGGGGGACAGCCTGGGATTTTTAAAATTATTTTCATTTAATTTGGGCGATTTTCGGGGCTCGAAACGCCCACCCAAAAACCCTAGCATAGTTCACGACTGGGGATTGCAATCTTTTGGCAGGCGTTGCAAAAAGCTTTTCCTTTCGCATTCGCGAGGCGCCCTTCCTTGACATTTTCATTTTAAATTGCATTTTAACCCGCTGCAGTTGCTGTTCCGGTCTGAAATTTACTTTGCTCTTCGCCACCTCCTCGCTTTTCCACATACCTCGGGCCCGCGGCTTCGTCAGCAGCTTCTGCACGATATTATCGTACGCGATGTCCTCGGCCACTCCCGAATCCTTCACCAGCTTCTCCTTGATGGCAATACAAATGTTATGGCGTGCCAGGAGCTCCTCCAGTTCCTCAAAAGCCTGTTGGGGGAGTAAAAACAATTGCAAAGTTGGGTGAGCAATAAAAACGCATGTGCAATGATGTGAATGGTAAACTTGTTTACACAAAATACAAATGCATAAAAAACGGATGCTAACTTTGATAGAGTACATTTTCTGCTTTCTTAATGGTGATGAAACTAAGTAAATGTACTACCTTTATATGGAATTTAAATTGGTTGCGTTAACTCTTATAAACCATATATATTCTGGTATTCAATTATTAGGCCACTTCATCTGAAATACTGGTCATAGTGAAGAAGTGCAAAATATCGCAAATTACTTGCAAAAGACCGAGTTTATTGGCTTTTTGGGTTGAAGATTTCGACTCTTTTCAAATCAAATCAAATTTTTTTTATGTAAATACTAATCCTGATAAAAAATTATGTCGATTGGTTTAGTTGTTTTATAAGACCTATTGATATATCTGTCTGCTCTATCCCTTAAGTTGACTATAACTTATAGTTGACAAATGTATTTTCGCCAAAGAAAAATTATGTTTGTATCTTTTCCCTTAAAAAGGTACAAACATAATTTTGAAAGCTAAGGCTTTGTTTGATTTGATGTTTAAAACAAACTAAACTCTAAAATGATGTTTATAAATGTATATTTTTTTTTATATATTTGCCGTTTCTGTGTTCGATGTATTATATTTATAGAAATACATATTTGTTTACGTAAACTATCTAAGCGTAAGAAGTTTCCTTAAGAAAATCAGAGGAATATTTAGTCAAACCTATAAAGG
The DNA here is from genome assembly GCA_018153365.1 of Drosophila fuyamai. NCBI lineage: Eukaryota > Metazoa > Arthropoda > Insecta > Diptera > Drosophilidae > Drosophila > Drosophila fuyamai. The sequence goes on along the minus strand of JAECXW010000419.1, from coordinate 1,260,926 downwards.
TGTTTCAAGCCATTAAGCTAAATAGCTGAAAAACTGATTTTTCCCCCTGGACGGTCCTCTTGTTTTCAAAGTTCCTGGAAGTAATGGGGTACCAACCTTGATGCCGTAATTGCTCTCCTCGTAGATAATTGAGACGTAGCTCCAACCCATCCGCATGACAATCTCCACCATGGCCTTCACCTGGTAGTGATCCGAGGGAATCGTGCGGGAGAAGTACTCGAATCGCTGTTTGTTGCTCAGCTCGGGGCTAGTCGAAAAGTAGGATACCTGGTAAAAAAAACAAGATTATCATGTGACGCACACATAGTTTGGTCTGAAAAGGTATAGTGTTGGGGCGAATGCTTTTGCAATCACGTTTTTTAGTTGCAATCATTTTTTCTTTAAGGTTTGCACATTTAATTTGTTCTCACTTGCTCTTGGCCCTCTGTTTTGCAAACATTTTTGTAAGCTTCTTTCCCAGCTTTTGCACATTCATGTTTTCCCCCTTTTAAGCTCTTTCCGAAAAACCACAAACAATGCAGCAGCCAAACGAAAACATCACATGGCATTACTTTGCAAAAGACTTTTGCTTGGGATGCAGCTGAAAAGGGCCAACTGGGGTAACCTGGTTAAAGCCGGAAAACCAATTTCACGGACACATTAACCCATCGGTTGGAAAGGGATTTCTGCACATGCATTCTGGCCAGGAAATATGTGCAGTCTTAAAGTGAAGACGTCGGTGGCAGGACAAGTCAACTGCAAGTGTTTAATGAACCACTTGGATTGTAACCAAGTGTCATTACCATTAGTAAACAGTTTCCTCCTTAAGTGTTTGATTACCTCTGAAGTACTCATGGCAAAGGACCAGCAATGACGGCATAAAATGCCATTATATTTGAGCCTAATTTATATGTTGGCTTAATAGGCTTAAAGCTTAATTGAACAAAGTACTTATTGCATGATAATTGCAGTTCATAATTGTTTTGATATCAAATCTGTAAACAAATACTTAAAATCAAAGAAGGTACTTTAGCTGTAGAGAAACGATGAGATAAAACCACTTGAGTTAAATTCATTAAGTTGGATACCAAATCTTCAAGGCATATTAATAAATTTAAATTCAGTTCAAATTATATTTATTAAGCAGAAAAATCGATACTATCGCACACCAAGTCCAACCAAAATGATGACTTACAAATGAATTAAAAATAGTTAATAAAGCAACTTCACTTCATTGCCTTACTAAAAACACCTAAAATCACCTGCATTCCTGATAAATAAAACATAAAATATTGCTTTTAACTGAATGTTGGTCATAAGTCATTTGTTGTTGTCGCATTTATATTGCACTGCAACCAATTTCCGCTAAGCCTAAATGAAACTGACTAAGTCGCTATCGACCGCAATTTCAATTGCAGAGCACGCAGAATTTGTTGGAAAATGCTGTTTATTCGAAGGCGGACTGGGAGTCCTGGCGTACAAACAAAATGCAATCGAATGTTTATGCTTGATTTATGAGCTCTTTTAGGAGACGATAAGCTGGGCCTGCATAAAACGGCGTCTGCTCCTCCGACGTCACTGCGTGTGCGTTTTATGGCATCCAGTGTATATGGAGGCAGGATCTGGCAGTCAGGCAGTTGGCTACTTAGTTCTTGTCGCGCATTGACTTCTGGCTCCAGCTCACGTATTTGGAGCCACAGCACCGGCTACTCAATCTCCTTCAATTTCAAGCACGTGATTTAGGGAAGCACTCGAAAAATGCAAGTTTGTTTCTTGCTTGAACAATGAACTGAAATGAGTTTTTACATTTCTCACTTTGTTTGTAGGGACTAAGCCCACAAAAGAGGGTCATGACAGGGAAACCAATTACTTATTGTATTACACTTTGCTTCCCAATATAACAAATTTCACAAAAGATTTAAAAAGGCTAAGTTAAACTTATATTTTCTAAATATTTTTGTTAAATCATTTCAGTCAAAAGTGTTCAAAAGTCTTTTTTCTTTTGACCGTAGTATGCTGTTGCAAAGGGATCAACTGCAAAAATAAATGTTTAAATATTATAGCTTCATTGTTTTTTAACATATGGTATGCACTCCGAGACATGGTATTTTTGTGTAAAAGCTGCAAGTGGTTTCCTTCTCGTTCTTATCCACTATAAATCTAAAGTAACAACCAATCTTAAATTAAGGAATGCTGTTTCATGTACACTTGATCTTCGACTGTCCTAACATCGAAAGAAACATGTGTGCCAGAGGGTACTTCTTGGTTGTTCGTCCATATACTTTGCGCAAATGCTACACTTTGTCAGACTTGTTGGCCTGCAGGATTCTACTAATTTAGTGGCACGTGCAGGCACTTAAAAGGAAGGGAGAGACAACCACGACCATTACAACAGTTACCATGTTACCATGTGGCCTTTAACAAATTTTAATTACGAAATACAAAAACTTCTCTTGGTCAAACTAACACACATATGTAGCTGCGAGCGTAAAGCAAAATTTGAACTAAAAACAAAATTTACCCCCTTTTGTGCCGTGACCTTTTGACTTCGCATGTATGTGCATGGAAACAGTCCCATAGTGTGCGGATCGCACTATTGAAACTCACCTGGGGAATTCGAAATAACCGCAATAAATTGGCAACTTGTATGGATGTGACCGAGGAGGCGGCGCCCACCACCCCCGAAATGACCTTCCGCACTTGCGTCTTGTTGCAGTGATATTCCGCGTCGTCAATATTGCTGATGGATCCTGAAAATACAAACAACGAGGACGAGTTGAGGTAAGTCGAATGGAGCATTTCGTAATGATTAATTTCGGAAAAATTCCTTTACGCATGATATCAAATATTTTTTTGTTTCTCAACAAAAATCCGGAATCTTCTGCTTTATTGTTTTCATTTCACTCCGGTAATGAATTTTTCCCTGCGGTTAGCAGTAATTTATAAATAATACAGGTTTGTATATTGATTTTCGTAAATACTCATTAAGGCCTTTTATGACTTTTTGTTCTCATAAAATATTTTATGAAAATCCATTAGTTCACAGCAATTGTACGACCAAATTAATTAATTTTAGTAAATATTTTATGGAAATGTATAGCTAAAACCACAGGAAAATGAATTTAAAAATGTATAACATACGTACAATGCCGAATTCCAATTTTTAATCGTTATCTTATAAAAAAGTAGAAAAACATTAAAAGAAATTATGGTACTTTACCAAGAACTTGCAGTTAATGAAAACTGTTCCTTTCAAGACTTAACCATCTTACCAAATTGAAGGGCGTATTGCCACGCCCACCATTATCAAGTGGTGCCAGCTGCGCTTAAGTACAAATTAATTAACTCCTCGGTTGGGATAGTGGCTTGATTTTGGCCATACAATCGATGCCTAACTAGATTATTATTAGGCGAAGCAAACAAGAATGGGTGAAGGGAAGGGGAAGGGGATGACTGTGCGGGTACAGTGAGGCATGGACAGAGCAACCGGCGGGCGCAGGCCGCCATCGGCATAGTTTACGGCCTGCCTAATCCTGTCAATATAATTCAGTGACTTGGAAAATTATATTTTTCATACGTCATACGCAACAAAGACAGAGACGGGGATGCGGAGCAAAAGAGATAGAGTGAGATAGAGAGAGAGAGAGAGAGAGAGGAGCACAGCACGTCGCTCAAATAAATCCTTGCCGCGCACATAAATAATGAAATTATGGAGATTAGAAAGTGTTCAGGGACGATGACAAGGATGCTGGCTCTGTGCCCAATTGATTATGGATCGTTCGGTGTGTGTGTGTGTGGGTGTGCTAGTGTGTGTGCTAGTCTGCGTTTGTGCGCCTCTTTGTTTGGCCCGATAAAAGTAATAAGCGGCATTTTATGTGTCCTTGATCTTCCCCCAGTGCTCCTTCTTCGAGGCAATCTCAATAAGCCCCGCCGTTTTGTCTTAAGGGAATTATGAATATTCAGTTGGCGAGAGCTCCAATCTCTCTGCGGGAAATCCCATAATTTATTTATTAATTTAGTAAACTAATGAAATCCTTGCCGCCAGCTTAGTAAGAGATTTTTCTCTGTGGATAAAGTACATATTTCATATTAGCAGAAAAAGAGGTAAGTTATAAGCAGCATGTGTACCGCTATGTAATTTGCGCTATCATTTTCCCGAATAAATTCGCAAACAAATTCCGCCTGCAGTTTTCACAACACAGCAACTGCCGTGATGCAACTGAAAACGAACTGCAACTGAAACTCCTTTTGCTCACAATGAAATCAGCATAAGTTCCAAAACCCGAGGCAAACACAATTTGCATATAAATACGAGCCACAACACGGATGTTTTACGTGGCGTATGAGCAATGCGCACAGCGAATCAGCGACCGCATATTCAAACTGAATTTAAAAGCATTTGGAACATTACCCATAAATATCCAATTAGCTAAGCGATTTGCATTTTCAATAAATGCATTCATACGTATTTTCCGGGCTTATCCAAAAAATAATGTTAGTAGGAATTATGGATAAAATGTAAAAGCAAATACTACAGCTGATTTTTGGTAATGTTCATTCTAATCAATCAAAATGAATGTACTTACACAAAGTAATGGTTGACAGGATTTAGGGTTTTAATGGCTCATATTTCAGATCAAAGGCTTAGATGTATCTACTTACCTTTAATAAAATCCACTGCCATTTCAAGGCCATACGAGTCCTTGTCGCAGTCGTCGAGGATGTGGGCGCCCAGGGTGATATTCGGCAGCAACTGCTCCCGGTTAATCCTGTCGATTGTGAAGAGCATTGCCTCCAGCGCCTGGATGCCGCCCTGCGGCATGATGGGGCCGCAGGTGATGCTGTCCTCCCGCGAGTGGACCATCATCAGGCCGCCCAGGATCACGTCGCCCTCCACGATGGCCTCCCGCTTGACGGGCCAGTGCCTCTGCGGCTGGGTGGCGTACAGCCGATCGTTCTGGAAGCTCACCGCATCCGGCAGGGATCTCAGGTACTTGCCGCTCCCGTCCAGGTTGAGGCTGCCCAGGGGCAGGTGGCGTCCGCGGTGGCGACCGGAGCGCGGCGCTGCCAAGTCAATGCTGGCAAGCCGCTGGTAGTCCTCCACATCGAAGTGGTCGTAGGACAGCCCTCCATTAGCCCGATGCCTGCCACCCGGCGATGGATCATCGTTGGCGTAATCCGGCGACTGAAGGTGATTCACCCACTGGCGCCAGTGTTTGCCCAGCTGCTGCTGCCGCTGCTCCAGCTCCAGGATCTCGTAATGGCTCTGTCTGTGCATCCGGCCGTGATGCTTCGCCCGGTGATGCTGACGATGATGGAGGTGCTCGCAGCCGGGATGATTGCCATTGCCATTGCCATTGTCGTTGCCGTTGCCGTTGGCATTGTGACTGCGACTGCCACTGCGGTGATGACGCGAGGCCCCCTCCGCGGACTCCTGCTGAATGTCGCCCACCACCTCCTGGCTCTCGGCCTGCAGGATGTGACAGGTGGGCAGGACAACCAGGAGCAGCAGCACACAAATTTGCACAAGCCATTTGCTGTCGCAGATTGTTTTCATATTGGCCTTGGCTATGTGATTCGGCTCAATATATTTCTGTATTTGCACGATGCACGCTTTTATTTAAATATGCGCGGATTTGGGTTGGATACGCTTCGGATTAGCTGGCTGTTCAATTGCTGGTCGCGATATGTGGCTCGCATTTTGGGCTTTGTTTTCGTTGATTGCTCACAATTTATGGGTTTTTTTACGCTTTTGCATTGTGGCCGTGTCTGCTCTGGCAAATGATGAGATTTCGAATTTATTCTGATTTTCCCATACACGTTTTAAACTTGCCGACCTGGCTCAAATGGTTTGGGTTCACAAAGTTATTGCTTGCATAGCTTTAATGGTAAAATCTAATTTTAATAATTGATGCGTTTTGTAAAAAAAACGTATTTATGATTTCGACACTTTAAATATTTTACATTGCGTTAGTCGTTTAGTTTTAAATTTGACAATGCGGTTGGCACTTTATTTTTGTATTTCATTTAATTATTGTCATGTTTGGGAATAACTGCACAGCAAATAAATTGTATTTATTTTTCCAATTAAAGTGTTCAGAGAATTATTTTTTATATTTTTGTAATTTATTTATGAGTTACAAACAAAAAATTCCTCGATGTCAACCAAATCCCCAGCTTATAACTGTCAAACTCCCCGAATGTTGGGATACAGTGGGCGTGGCCCTTGGGCATTAGCCCATAAAAATGATTGCCCTAAGGTAAATTAAATTTGCATAAAATTTTACCCGCCGCCGCCGCAGGACGAGTAAAATGCAAGAAATCCTTTGCTGTGGGTAGTGGAAAAGAAGCGAAAAGGTCGGAGGATTGCCAACGGTAATTAATCAAATTGTTGGCGTCGTAATGAGCTTGTCGGTGGTCCCAGACCCCCAAGTTTGTCACCCACCCACACCCACTTCCACTTTCACCCACTTCCACCCACTCCCACTTTCAGCCGCCCCACTAATCAACAGACGCGTTAACGCCACTTTAGACATGGCCTGCAGTTGGAGTTTATAAAATTACTTATCATCAGTATAATCAGCGGCATTATCAAGGTAACCCGGAATGACACTGGAGGTCTGTGGGTCGGTGGTGGTTCGACGGCTGAGTGGGTCAGTGGGTGGGAGCCCCGAAGTCTGTCATTGTCGCGGGTCGTGAACCACCCGGGTTGCAGCATCTGCGCCGCTGGCTGTCGGGACGCATCGAATAATGAGATTGCGTTAAACAAATGGGGCTTTCCCTTTTTATTGTTCGTAATAGACACCGGAGGCTGCTTACACACTCGTAATTTATTTTGATTACAGTTGTCGTTCCTCTGTCAGAGTTTCTCATCCGGCAATCGCTTTTCCTGTGATTCGGGCATTACGACTTTGTCGGTAAGACTGTTTACTTTACTACGACTATCAGCCATTAATTTGAAAACACAAAATCCTGATTGAAGCAGGCCTACATCTCCAGGCTGCTCTTTACATATTATTCAATTAAATAACTACCAAGGATCAAGCAAACACAACTTTGATTCTATTGTGTTGGGTCTATAGTCAAAAATGTAAATTGTTTTCTTTGCTTTTCAATGTACTATAAATAAATATATATAATTTACTTAAAACTTTGATGAGAAGTTTGTAAATGATTTTAAGTCATTTAATTTTCCGTTCCATAACAATAATGTAAATTGACATTTTACATTTTTATTAAGTAACAATCTATTATCAATGCATTGATATGCTTTTGACTCAAAATTAAGCATCAGTTTTACTATGCATTTTAAGACTCAATTGGGCGGGTTACAACTTAACTAATTTTCTATGAATTTTTGATCCCAACGGCTTAAAGATTCCTTTGCATACATCCTTAGAAACCCAACACAAGAATTTTTAAAAGATTTTCCATCGCATCGAATCTTTCCGATTTCAGCGAAGGGCACGTAATTTTCCTCTCTTGCTTGAACATTTTTTGCATAACGAACACTGCCTCCAGCTGTCAGTGACACTTGTCTCAACGTGTTTTGTTGGACAATGTTCAGACGGAGGCATTACGTGGGGCGATCCCCACCCAAGGCATACCACCCAACCCCATAAGATGCGAACCCATTTCTGTCTGGGCCAACTCAACTCCCATCCGCTTTGTCATTGTCTTATTTTGCATTTTGTACGGGGGACTTTGATTTGATTGAGCATTTGGTTCGTTTGCCTTGTCCCTTTTTGCTGATTTGAATTTTCGTTAAGTTTCGCTTTTTTGTCGCTGAAATATTGTGTGTAATACCAGTTGTGCTTTAAGGGCAGCAGACGATATCAATTTGTTGGCTTTTTCCATTCATCCTCTTTTGGTCTGTTGTGCAAATTGATTTCCATCGAAGGGATTTTCAGTCGCATAAAATTGACGATTTCGTCGAGTGCTTGTGTAAATTCGACCTTTAAGCGGCGTATATATTACCAGGCCATAAATTAAAGTTACACCGAGTATGCATTTCCATACTTGAGAATAATGAAATTTCCATATAATTATCGATGACCACTTGAAGAACTGTTCATATCCTTGCATGGTTATTCATATTCAAGAGCAGGTGAAGCCTTTTAATATATCAAAGGAAATGCTCCAGTCAAACCAAGCGTTAAATAACGAACACATTCAATAAGAGTTCGTTACTGCTGGCTTGTTAATCAGCACAAAGACACTTTAAGAAATAAGTTTCATTTCAAACGGTAGTGTGTTTCTTTATTTCTTTAAGCTTAATGTAATTCAATTCCTTTTAATTTCACATCTCATTTGCTGCCACTTTCCTGACAGCCGCCAAATTGCGACATTTGCATAAATTCTTGGCCCAAACAATAAAGCGAATTTCGCATCAAATAACATTCAATCACCTGTCACGCATTCCCCAATTCCGCCCGAGCACCTTGAGCTGCAGCTAATGTCCTGGCCCAGGATCAGGCGTCGCCTTCCATTTGCCAGCAGGAACTCGGAATTAATAGTAACACATGTAGGGAAGGTGCGGCGCCCTGGAGTATGCCACTCGCAGCCAAAATATGAATAATTCGGGGAGCGAGACATGCAAATGTCTACATCTCCTTATCCTGCGTGAGTTACAAATGTGAGTCTGTGATAAATTTCGTTGACATGCCAGAAACACAGAAAGTTTTCAGCCGGAGAAACGAGGGCTCAGGCAGCTAATATTCTCGACATTTCAAATTCCATATGCAGATATTGCCTCACCTACGCGTCGGCGAATCTCTGACAGTTGTGAGGGTACAATTTTTTAATTTTATTATCGCGTAAATGTATTACGGGCAATAACATTAAGGCCCTGGGGAGGAGCAATGTTATGAAATTGACCAAGTCTGTGGTGAATGATCAATCAGATGACTTCTGCTGGCCTATTTTGTATTCACTGCACACTATGCTGTGTGTACACCCAAAGAAAATATTTATAAAAATATTAGCAAATGGAAAAGGCTCAGTTTTTAAAGTGGAACAATTTTAAGGTGCTTCAAAGGTAAGTAGATAACAAAATATTCTCCCAGCTTAATCTTTTGAGCCATTTATGCATAGTATAAAATCTATTAATTTGAAATAATACATTTTTGACCGGTGTAGTAGAACCAATTCAATGGGTTCTTCCTAAGGTTTCCCTTTAATTTCGGTTCTGTTTGTCTGCGTGCTCGGATGGGATTATTAGAGATCCTTGGGGAAAAGCGCGTCAAACACATGAAATCAATTACATTTCTCTAATGTAGGCACAGCTGCCCTTTTCCATTCTCCCTGCCAAAGAAGGAGCTTTGTCTAGCGTTTCCTTTTGGCCCAAGGCCTTTAGAAGCCTGCCTGATATTCCTTATTTTCCGCTCAGACGGGGAGAAATCTCAGGTATTTGCGAGCTAATAAAGTTTGCCTTAAAGTATTTGGCATAAAACTTCGTCTACGTGGGCCGGGATATTTGTTTTGATATTAGTGGTTCCTAAGCATGCATGACATGCCTTCCATCTAGCCTATTCATATTTGCTTAGTTCAGCTGTCTGGCCTCGCAAAGTAGAGTCCTTACACGTGGCGTTCTGCGCATTGGTAAGCAATTTCCATGCCCGTTTGCCTGGCTCGTATCAATAATTTCCTAGGTTTTATTGTTATTTGCGAGTATTTTTATGTGTTTGCCAAGACGAACCCGCGCGCCTGGGGCGTGGGTTTCCCGTTCCCCCGCCTTAAATTGGGTTCGGCCCTGAAATAGTTGGATGACCCTAATGGAGGTGGCTGTCGCAGGACTGCTGGCCCTTGCAGCCCATGGCAAATGAAATTCCATTTTGATGTCGAGCACCAGCTTGTATTTTAATACAAATGAAGTCCTGTAAATCAACGAATTAATTGAATTAATTGGCTTTAACAATAATATAACATTTGGATGCCCTTAAGTGTAAATTTCTTGTTTATTCATTACACTGTTATTATTTAATTACACAGGAGCCTACGCCATTGTTACAATGAATTTAATTGAGCTCCATGACAAATGCAATTAAATAGTATAATAATAAAATGCAATTAAATACCTTTCAAGGCGGGAAAAATCAGAAGGTGGCACAAAGGAGCCGGAAATCTAACGGAGCCATTAAGTGAAATGTGTCGGAAGTTTCACATAAAAACGCATTTATCCACACACACTAACACACTCTCAACCAGAAAACTGATGACAGGAAATCAACAGGCGAAGCCATGCAGCAATTCAGCAGCAAATTGTTTTCCGCCACATGACAGTAGCAGGCAAACCTCAAACCTCAAACCTCAGTCTCTATCGAATGTCATGTAGACCAGCTCAGAGAGCAAAATCAAAGAATATAGTTTGCTGATAATTAAGTCCCACCAATCACTATGGGCATTGCTATGTGTATTGTGTTTCACCGACACACAGAATTAAACTCAATTGAAATACGAGAACGCTTCTATTTTGGTATAATTAAATTCAGCACGACAAATAAACGCATTAGGCAAAGTAACCAAAAGCGGCCGTAAAGTGAAAATTTTCATAATTAATTTTGTGCCTATCTCCTCGAATTCCCGCCCCATTCCCCCAAATCCCCCCTCAGGCATGTTTAAGCACACTTTGTCTAGTTAACAAAGAGCCCCACACCTGGGGCTTGGCCCAAAGACCACGCCCAATGGCGCTGCATACGGCCTGCGAATTATTTACACGCTGGCCAAGGAAACCACCATTATGCCATTATGCATAGCGTACTTGGGGGTCTATTATCCCCATAAAATTCGATTTGAATACTGGTCATTTAGCTAATTGAATTCCATTTCGCATTAAAGACCAAACGAGCATTGCGGCCAATATGTTTTCGTTTGTGATCCGTACAAAAATAAACATTCTTGTTCTGGAAACTATTTGTTTATTAGCATAAACAGGAAATTTAACGCATTTCACTCCGGCTAAGCCAAGTTCTCTTTAATTATCTCTTCTTTTAAACAATTTGAGTTTAACTTTTATTTAAATGTTTGTAATGCATTCCCCAAATGTATCCTTTTTGTTTTGTAAGTAAAAACCTTTTGCATCCTTGAAGTGCAACAAATTGCAAAGGGGGTTACTTTGTAATTCGTTTTGTTCTGTTACTCAAATGTGTAACAGATCTGAAGAGAATGTTCACCGGCTTTTTCAGTTCTTGCAGTTTTTTATACGATTACAGAGGCCATTACACTTTCAATGAAAACCTTACAAAACTGTAAGGGATAACAAGTTGAGACGCATAGACAGACATGGCTAGAATGACTCTAATGGTTGTGCTGATCAAGTATATATAGACTGTAAAGGATCGGAAACGTCCCATCCGCAAGGGTATTATAGTATGTGCTAATTGATATAGATATTTAAGTCTTTTTAATTGCTGAGACTCGAATACAGTCACATGTTGGCTTTTAAACGACTGTCGATTTGCGCCCCAAATTATCCCCCAAAACGAATGCCCGAGTCCTGCAACTTTTTCCACCTGAAAATCGTGCTGTTTGGGTGCAACTGCTTCATCTGGTTGGTGCAATTCCATTTCATAAGCATTATAGCCTTCGGAACTCCTCCTCGCTTATCAGAGAGGTTCACACTTTCCTGTAATTTCTCCACGATTGAGGGACGATGAGAAGTGTGACGTAGAGAACATCGTTTGCGCAAATGGTTGTGCACGGCGCTGTAAATAATCCACACCATGTTTGCTTGCCACTTGGCAGGACCGAAATCCTTATGCCAACTTTGTAAGCGGCAATATCAGCAAACAGCCAGCAGTGGCTGCAGGCAGCTGGATGGGGCAAAATTACACTATATTGATTCAAAAATCGAATGCTGAATCGGCGACACAATGCGCTGAAACGCACTCAGCCAAGCTACAATTTATTTGCCAATCCAATGTACATATTTATGAAGTCAGGCAAGTCAACACTTTATGACGTTTATTCAGGAAGAGAAATAAAAATTAGTCTTTCCAATTTATACAGAAAAACGATTCCCTTTAAAAATAGTTTTATTTGAATTGTATTCTTCCGAAGCTCAATTTATCGATACTTTACTTATTTAAAAACTTTTTCTTGAGAGAACACTCTAATGAGTTAACGAGACAAAGGAATTAAAAGCTAAATAAATTTAGTTTGAATAGTTAGAAGGGTAATTTGTTCATGAAAAATAGCATTAGAACTAAACCGCACAAAAAAACGTCTCTTACCCAAATTTCTAAAGAATTTTAAATAAATTAAGTCTAACAAGTTGAAAACTACAAAGAGGTTGTTAATTTAAATATGCGTGGCGAGAATGAAAATTCGTCTCCATTTGCTTGATTTTTTTACTTCATTGCAATTTTCCTTTGTTTGCTAACACACATGCAGGACGGAGAATAATAAAATTGTAACAAAGAATGCGAATGCAGTCGCAATTGCTTTATGGTCTTTCCGCTTTTTAACTGCTAGTGACAGTTTATGGCGTTTTTATGAACTGCAAAACCCACAAACAGTACAATGGAAGTTTGCCAAGCTGGAAACATGGTGAAATCCACTCTTCGAGCAATTTTAATTTATGCTGCAGTCTAACTTCCGCTTAAGGAAATTGCAATTTGGCCCACGGATAATCAGTTACACGACTTGGGAACATGCACTCCGATTTCACCCATCTGCCCGTAAATCACAAAAGAAATTGAGAATTTAAGAGCTCTCGACATGCAACAGGATGCCAAAGGGGCTCTACGGGCAAAAAAGCTGCCAGAAATGCAAATTGAAAATTGCGAATGGTGTTAACAATATTTTATGGAGTTCACTGGCCACAGGCCACCGATTTCCGCTAAGCCTGAAGGCGTAGCTGAACTATAATTAAAGCCGATATAACATTTTGCATAATACCATGTTGGCTTACTCACATTTGCTGAGATTGTAGGTCTAACTTTTGGAGTTTGCTAGGTTTATATAGCTTGAAAGCAAAGAAGTTAAGAAACTAAAAAGCCAAAAAAGTTGCACATTTATGTTGAAAAATAAATATCTGAGATAGGCCACATTTAACTGAAACCCTCATTAATATGCGAATACGATGTAAAATTTACAGAAAGTACATTTTTAAAGGTGTTAAAACAGAAAATATTATGCCAAATAAGGAAAATAATTGGTTGCACAAAATATAATTTTCGCACACGTAAGTGTCGTATTTTTTATGATATGCATATAATTTGACTTTTTACGCTGTCAGACGATTTTGGCTCGTGTCAACTCGTAAATAATTAGAGCTCAAGTCGGAGTTTCGGATTTAGAAGGCGTCTGACAAGACACTTGAGATATCAATGCATTTTTTATGATTTAGCTGGTAAAATAAAATTTACTTTACTGCCGGCTTACGGGGCGTATGTGTAACTTTTTGATGTCACGGTTGTAAAGTGTAATATAAAGTTAAGTGCCATGGCAAATGCTTGAAAATTTGTTTAAATGACGTTCTTCTGATTGTCACATAAAAGGTACGGCAATCTAAAAAAGCAATTGACCAAACTTCACTTCACATTTAAGTCTCTCCAAGTCAAAACATTAAAATTAATAATAATAATAATCACTGCTCAGCTTTAATTGTTATTTTTGATTTAATAATTTGACAGTTGGAAGAAAAAATACCGAAGGCGTGAGTTCAAAATTAACATTACTTTCTCATCCGTAAAAACCTTGCCAGTGGCAGCTGTGTTTACTTTGGCCAGCAAAAACTTCGCGAGCAAAAACTTGATAATTCCCCACGCACAGTTGGTCGCCGAATAACGAAAAAGCACTCTGCGGGGGTGTCACACAATTAGGGAAAATGGGCCAGGTGCTGCTGCCACTTAATTTGAATGTAAATTTTAAATAAAATTTTTGATTTCCCCATTGAAATGTAAAAAATGCCTGTTCGTTGCCAAAAAATGATTAAATTTGAAAGCTCAAATTCAATTACGTACCACTTTTACGATCGAATTTTTCAGTTTACCCATCATCTCAAACAGATTGGCTCAACACAATTTTGGCATTTCCGTGAATGAACTCTTTTTAATGAATAGTTTATTATGTTGAGGCCCTTTTTTGAAGAGATTTTTTATATTGTTCATGAAAACAAATTAAAGAACGCATTGAAGTTAAGCTGCTTTAAATGTTTAACCCTCTGCCTACGGCATTAAATCGATCCTGTGTTTTCATGTGGGCTTGAATTATTCAGCCGTACATAGGGTGAAAGTGCAATGAAAATGTTTTCTTTATTTTTTATGTTTTTTAATTAAAACTCATTCCCGCATTTGTGGGTTGTCGTTAAAAGTTACGTGCAAATGTATGCGAAAATGCGAATGGAGAGCCGTTGGACGTGCCCTGGCACATATATGTTCTACATTTAGTGAAAATAAGAACTAAAACGGGAAAAAACGAAGAAAACCACACAAGCATGATAAGTGCCGAGAAAAATATGCATGTGAAGCCATGCCCGTTAAACTAATGCAGAAATCGAAAGCCAGAGTTATTATAATAACCGAAAAATTGCAACTTCAAAGTGGCAGCTCGTGCGTGCGTAGTCCTGCCTTTTTTTATTTTTATGAGTGCCTGTCAAAAGCCAAATTTAACATAATATTTTTTTTGGGGCAGGATTCGACTATCCGATGGAAATAAGAAAAACAGACACATACATTTCAATCCATCAAACATTGGGGAAGGTTGCCTTAGAAGATATATTTAGAGTGAAGTAGAAGAAGCTTGAGTAAGTTCTATCGATTCGTTAAGGTTCTTTCGGAGTTTTAAGTAAAAAATGAAACATCAAAATAAACGGCTGTTTTTCGAAAAAATTGTGGTATTTGCAGACACAATGTTAATTAGTGTATGTGTACCTAATTAAAGACTTAAGGAACAGTTTATTTTTATTTGAACCAAAAATATTCTTTAAACTAAGAAATATTTATACCCGTTACTCGTAGAGTAAAAGGGTATATTGTATTCGTGCAAAAGTATGTAACAGGTAGAAGGAAGCGTTTCCGACCCTATAAAGTATATATATTCTTGTTCAGAATCACTAGCCGAGTCGATCTAGCCATGCCCGTCTGTCCGTCTGTCCGTCTGTCCGTCCGTATGAACGCTGAGATCTCGGAAACTATAAAAGCTAGAAGATTGGCATTTTGCATGCAGATTTTAGGAGTTCCTACGCAGCGCAAGTTTGTTTCAAAAAGGTGCCACGCCCCCTTTAACGCCCACAATCGCTTATATACGATTTTATTTAAATATAAATTTAAATATTTCGGAAAAGTAAAAATGCAGTTTTATTGTGTTTATCAATACCTATCGAAATGTAGAAGAAATTTTTCAAATCGGACCATTCGTTTAAAAGTTATGCGTGATCAAAGTTTCTATCTCCATCTCCCTCGCACTCCTTTTACCTGAGTAACGGGTATCTGATAGTCGGGGCACCTGACTATAGCGTTCTCTCTTGTTTTAAAATAAAGTGCACAAATTTAAAGAAAGCTAATCTGCTTGGGGTGCTCAACCTCGAATTATTTTGTGTGTAGGTAGCGTTTCCTTAATTAAGTTGAAATACATTATAAGATTTTCTACTGAGGCAGGCTAACTGCTGCGTCATCACTTAAGACCGATATCGGGAAAGATAAATTAGTATGCGCCGCTGTTGGCAGCATTTATGCTAACACCAAATTCAGCCACTAAAGCAGCCATAAAACAGGCTTCATGAGGCACTCAAAACCGCATGAGAAGCCTCCCAGCCATCCTTCTGTTATCAACAGTCAATAAATAAAATCTCATTAAGTTCAAGGCGCCGCAGGAGAGTGCAAAAGTGGAAGAGAATGAAAGCTGGTGGAGTAAAATTATAAAATTTCCATTTTATTGACATTTGAAATTGACTGATATCGGTGAGGAGAAGCGAAAGGCATGCACGACTGCCGCTGCGGTTGAGTTTAAGTGTCTAAAGCGAGCCAAAAGCAAATTTGTGGCAGGCGAAATAAAAGCCAGGAAGCAAAGAAAATACTGCGAAACGGGGGAAAAGGGAAACATGGCCCACGAGTCAATCAGGTTCGAAGCAAAAAATGGTTCAATAAAGTCAACACCCCTGGGAGGAGGAGGCGTGGCATGGCCCACGGCCAGTGAGCCAGTCAGCCGGAGTTCAAACAAAAAGCGTCGGGAATATTCCTCGGCATCCAAATTACATTAACGCCGCGCCCAAGGATTCGCAGGCCAAGGCGAAGGCGAAGGCGACACATCCTGCAGCCCAAATGAGTGAGTCCCAAGTGTCGATGGCTGATAACAGCCGGAAGCCAAGTACAGAAGCCTCAACTGCTACGGAGGCGAAAGCTCAAAAGACAAAGACTTTGGGGAAAACAATTTTCGCCAAAAAAAATGTATGAAAAATAAAAAACATGAGCGTTTATCCAAATTGGCTGAAAAGCAATTTTTTTGAGCGGAGGTGTGTCGTAGGCGTGGCTGTCTTGATGGGTGACACATAAATTTAGACGTTTCGCGGGGAGCGAAAAGGAAACTTTCAGCAATCAATAATTCAAATTGGTCTCTCGCAAAACCAAACAAAAACAATGGACCAAAGAAAAACTCAAAACAATCTTGTTAATTTGCATCGGCCAGTCAAGTGAAGTGAAAATACTTGTTTTCACTTTTCATATTCAAAGAATATGCGAGTGTTGAATACAATTAAAATTAACATAAAAATAAAATCAAAAAACACAAATAATATATGGCCATAAACAAGACAATAACATCGGCTTTTAATTGTTTTTTATTTTACTTTTTAACATAAAATTTATACAAATAAAAAAAAGTATTTTGCATTTATCAAGTTCTGTCCAATATCCAATTTTAAATAACATATGTTACTTCCTATTTATTATTTTTTAATATATTTTTTATATTATTTATTAATTGTATGAGCAGAATTTTCTTTACAGATCAAACAAAATTCTTTTAAAAACTCATCAACTTTAAATATTGTTTGTATACATTATCGTTAAAGAAAAAATGCAAGGAAGGCTTTTAATACATATATGTAATTCCATGTGCACAAACTTTTTTCTTAAGCATACAAAAACTTCGTTAAAGGCAATTTGTACGGGAAACTTTTACGCTAATTTATTTGTGTTCAATTGTATAAAACAGGAAATTAATTTGGGGTTAAAAATCATAACAAAATGAGAAAACTATCTCAATTTTAAGCGGTCTTTTTCTAGATTGCCTTTACGTGTCATAAATGATGTATGTGCATGTAGTTTGCTAAACGTAGTCTGTAAATTTTTGGCTATGGCCTGTGGCAGGTAATGATTTATGACTTTGGAAAATTTCAGCTTTAAATTGCAGTTTGCTTCTCATTTTTGCCGCAGTTTTTTCCAGCAATCAATAATTCACCTTCCGAAGTTTTTTAATGGACAGATTTCAATTAAACCGATCCCTTTTTTTTACAACTGAGTCCCAAAGAAAACAACAGGGGTGCCTGTTTCCCAATGTAGTTTCTTTAAATATTTAAGGAGATTTGTATTGGCGCATTTCGCCTTAAATAATAGAGTTTCCACTTCAGATTCTATCGAAGGGAGACAATCGATCGACTACTCTGTGTGTGTGTGTTTCTATATGTAGAGCACGTGACTGTTGTCCAGGTCCAAAACAACAGACAAACAAGCTGAATACAGAGGGAAATTTCAATCGGGATGTGGATATGGGGGTCCAAACACCATAATATAAAAATCAACATCAAAGCGAAGCAAAGGCAAGCTTAACTTGTCGCCCATAAAACAAATTGGCATTTTTATTATTATGACAAACAGTCAGGATGTCACACAGTCAACCCATCCAGAACCTCGCGCAGAGTTTGAGGAAAAGCCGGAAAAGTGGGAAAAGCAGGAACAGCAAGGATGGGCCACGATGAGCTACGCTTATCTTTTGAAAGCAGCTAAACCGCTTTTGATTATGTGGAAGTTGGCCAGGACAAGAGCGGGCTGTCGGCGCGGAGCGGCTCTAATAAAAATGGCAACAATGTTACGCACACGCAACACCGATGGTCCTTGTTTTTGGCTGTTTTTAATGAGTTAACAGCACAGACTCACATACGGATTTGCGGTTTTTGCGGTCCACGACTGGAAGGCAGCATGGTGCACCGAAATGCCATTTTGATGGTGTCGAAAAATGCCATTTTGATTTTTCAACTTTTATGATCAGCCAGGGCATTGCTGTTGACCAAGGACCTTGGAGAGCGTTGAATTTAGTACATCGTAAAAGGGTTTTAGTGGCCCAGCCAGGAAGTTTCTATCAAGTTTCCATCCGAAACTTTTTGATGTGCAATTAGTTGCGGGGGTGATGAAATGATTTGAGCGGTGACCAACACCCGGCAAGTAACTGACTTTAAGACAGTAAAGTCAGATCATTAAAACGGTCTAGATAAATCACCACCAAGCATATATACATATATGTATGTCCTAAGGATAAGTAAGTTGAGCTCAAAAATATTGTAGCTCAGCTTTAAGATATTTACTTAACATATTTAACGCAGATAATAGAAAAATGATTTTATCAAATAAAGTACAGGTTTACATTTGTTTTATTTTACTTGTAAATGTTACTAGCATTTGAAATGTTGCTTAGCCAGTAATAATTGAAAAGAATATTAATTAAAATTATTTTTTTTCATCCATAATGTCACCCGTTTAAAAAATTAAATTTTAAATTAAAGTTATCTGTAAACACGGCTAGATAATGTATTTAATTAGACTTAAAAAATTACCCAAGCCTGCAAATGGCATGTTATTAGCAGAAGAATACCCGGAATAGGTAAAAAATATGTTTGGCTTAAAGGCCATTTATTTAAAAAAGTGTTTGGCCTGCCTTTATCCTGAAAGATGCTTCTCTTTAATTTTTAAGTCATACTGAAGGACTGAAATTCCAGCAGGGACCCAATAACTATGCAAAATTATTTGCTAAGCCCAGGCTGACAAGTAATTTTAAATGTCTTCTGGGCGACGGCGAGTGAAACGGGGTGTTTTCTTGGACCCGGCACAGCAATTGAGTTTCTAATTGTCCGCGTTGATGGCGCATAATTTGCCAGCTCATAAATAAAAATGTCCTGATGGCAGGCGAGCTGCCAGCATCTGGAGGCGGGCAAATTCGCCCATCTCCTTTCCGGAAAGTGTCATCCTTGGGCCGCGTTAAATGTAAAATTTATTGGCCATTCCGTTGGCCAGCATGGTAAGCCTTTTAAAGGCTTTAAGGTTTGTTTCGGGCCCGGCCTTAATCGGCTTGCCATGCTAAACACGCCTTTGTCTACGGAAAATTCAATGTATTGGAATTAATAAAAAAGGTCCAGGACCCTGGATGCGCGCCCCGAATCTGGGCTCGACCTTGAGCCTGCCTACTCCTCGCGCTTGGCAGCCAATTTTCAAAATATGTATTCCCCGCTTTCAGCTTTTAATAGCTCGTTGGACGGGCTCATAAAAAACCCACGGAAAAAACCGTAGCGCTGCATAAATATTTTTATTTCTATTTTTACGATGAAGCAGATAAACAGAGAAAAATAAATAAGCCAGCTGAATAAAAGAGGAAAAGATGTAAAACCCTCATGATTTTTGCCAGCTGCAAGTAGTGGTTGTCTGAAAACGTTAATAGCCGCATCACAGGAGCTGGTTAGACAAAGGGTGGGTGGCTTCAGCTGTTTTTAAGCACAGTTAATGCCCAGAGTTTTTGTATAATTGGCAAGCTGGGACGCGGGACCAGGACCTTTCACCTCGCTAAGGGCTGAGTCCGTGCTCGGTTCAAAGGACACCCAGAAAAGGGTCACCATTTTCGATATTATTACCAGAATCGTGTCGAAATTCTTTAAGCACATTAAATTGTTACGCAGAAAGGTCGGCCCAAAACAAAAAAGTGGACTATGTTCAAGAATACATTCCAAAGAAGGATTTCGCCCGATGAAAAGAAGCTTAATAAGTGGCGCGTATTTTATAAACAAAACTTTTCCCTCCCTGCTATGCAAAAAAGAAAACATTCTAAATAAATAAGACAAACTCCTTATTTTACGCATAATTTAATAACATCAGGTTTGCGATGACATTTTATTTAAAAGGCAAATCATCCAACAGAATCGCTGTATTTTTTAAATTTTGTAAAAAAGTTTTCTAATAATATTGTATATTTTAAAATTGAAAAATACATTCAAGCTTAATTTCAATTTTAAATCCCAGTCCAAAGTGGATGGATATTTAAAATTTAAATTAACAGTCCATTAAATCACGTTTTCCGGCACCACCAAAACCTGCTTAACTGCCTGGCGAGTGTCGACAGCATATTGCACATTTATTCCGAACATTAAATGCATGTATATTCAGTTGTCAAAACTTTAGCCAAGGTCTCCAAACATATTCGGTTTTCGAGCATTTCCGGAATGCAAATGGCAAATAAAAGCACAATTGGAAAATGGGAAACGACAGCAGTTTTCGAGCCATTTGACAGCCCGTTTTAATATGAAACCAATAAAGGCAAGGGGATAGCAAAGCGAGTTAGAAATAAGCAAAACAACCGTCACAACAGCTGCAGGAGCTTCCAGGCAGGGTACATTTTGATTATGGGAAAAAGGGTCAAATGTGTCACACGATGCCGGCCCTTTGTTGTTGCCTGGCCCTCCACGTTCATGTCCCAAATTGTACTTTACGGCTTAAATAAGCCGCTCGCCTGCCAATAGCAAACCGAATTTGTATAGCGGAAGCGACAAGGTCGCAGCATCCGTCCAGTGAAGCTTGAATTTACTTTTTAATTAAAGCTTTAACCGTAAAAGTAAGCCAAAGGAAATAAAAACCCTCATATTTCAGTTAACGCTTCGATGGGTTCTGATCGCCCTAATTACGACCAAGCCGAACAGGAAACTCACTGCCAGTTCGCAGAGAGTTTGCAGTTTTAACTTCTTGGTTTGTTTTTCTGTTTTGTTTCGATTCCGGCCTCCAGTGTATGTTGCCTCTAATTGCCGTATTTTTGTTTTGATTGAAGAAAAGCAGTTGAAGATAATGAGAAAATGTAAACATATTGCCTTAAAGCGTAGTTAAGAGGTTTTGTATTACTTTAAAAATATTGGTTGAACTCTTGAAGAAGTTCATTTATACAATTCCTTGGCATTAAGCTAAGCATTTTCTTTATATTTAATAAACAATTAGATTAAGTCTTGAATGCATTCCAGACCTGTATGCACATCGAGGGTGTGAAATAGAATTATCCGAAACTAAACTTAGTTTACAAACCGAGTTGTTTAATTATACAACAGCAATTTGAATTGCGGTTGGCAAATGAAGCTTCCTGCTGTGTGTTTCTTAACCCGATTGGCAGGGCTTTGGCAAACAGTTTGAGCACTTTGTGGTTTTCGAAAAGAGTTAAAAATAACAAGGATCGCGGGCTCCCGCCTGAAAGCCAATTAATTTGCCACTCTGTCGCACTTGACACGCTCCTCAGACCGCCGCCCGGCCCATACATATTCAATTAGACGCCGGCGCAGACGTCACTAAATATGCATAATCATCGCTCACACACGCTCCGGTCGGAAAATGTGAGCATAAATGCCGTTTTAGCCACACACACTAGGCAGCTAGGAAGGAAAGGGAAAAGTGTGTGGCAAAAGGCGCAAAGTGGAGGGTGGCTGGTACCTACAGTCGACATTCGGTTAGCTTTCGTGGCTAATGGCGTCGGGCGAAAGTGCAAGCCAAGCATAATCGTGGTCTCGAGTGCCAATTAAAGTGGCCGAGAGCGCCAAGCGTTTCAGCCACTTGTTCTAGAGATGATCCGAGTGGGCCCACAATAGCCTAATAGCCCTAAGAAAGGTGGTCCCACAAACGAAGATAGCCAGGCACTCAGAAGTCCTCGGCCTGCCTCTTTATATAATATGTATAGCAGGTGAAAAGCAGTTGAAATTGACCAAAAAGTTATTATAAAGCGTAGGTGCCCAAAAGAGAACCCTTCAAATGTGATTATTCTTGTGGGCTTATATTTTATATTTTATTTAAGTGTTCGTGTAAAGTAAGCTAGGAGGCCCCAAGAGTGTTCAAGTCTGTTCTGAAGTGATTCAAATTTTCATCCATTGCCTTGCAAAGGACATGCAATTTCCGGTATGAAATTGTTCTATTACATTAAAAACCATTTTAAATTATTTATAAACTATTTATGTAACTTAAAAGTGTTTATTCAAAAACAAAATGGTTAAAAATCGGACTATTCTAAATTGTTAAATTTTAAATATGTTGTAATTTTTGCAATTTCAGTCTTCAGTGAATATATCAGTGAATATATCAGTGAATATATCAGTGAATATGTCAGTGAATATATCAGAGAATATATCAGTGAATATATCAGTGAATATATCAGTGAATATATCAGTGAATATATCAGTGAATATATCAGTGAATATATCACTCTTCTCTACCTAAAAACCACCGGGGTTTAAAAAGAAAACATATCATTGCCTTCAAGCAAATATATAGTGTTCATCTATCTCCGAATTTGTTCGGGGCGTACCGTAAAGGTATAAATCTAACTTCGGCACTTGTCCCTCTCGTAAGCCTGTTAAAACTTAATTTATTTCGTTGCAGCTTCCTGCACTTACATGCCAACTATCCCAACTTTTCACAAAGAGCTGTCAAAGCCAAAAGTTTCAGTTGTCACGCTGCCATCTCTGGTTACTAGGCAATCTGTTGAGATGTTGGGATGCTGGGATACTGGGATGCTGGGATGTTGCGATGTTGTTGCCGCTGTCTAGTTCAGGATGTTCATGCTTTACGCATAACGGGGCTTAATTATTTTTGCTTGGGGCTGCCACAGTTCCACCATCCTCCCCTGCACCGCTCCACCGCTCCACCATCACCTGTCATCAGGAGTGTCTGTGTACACGTGTAGACCGCAGAGCGTTTGAGATAAATTACCACTCGAGGGCGGCGGACGGAGGGCGACTAATGACTGGCATTTGATAATACACATGTTTCCGGCCGGGCTGGCAGGTGTAGCGGTGCCCACTGTAATTGCCGAAATATAAGGCCCACACGCCCCACTAGCACACAAAACTGTAATTAAGTTATTATGCGAGTGCGGCCCTAGGTTCTGGCAGCTGGCTGATTGCGTGCCAGCATCGCATTTGCAGGGCTGTCAATTGGGGAAAGATTGCAAGTTGTAAAGATTTGCTCCGCCGGCGGGACGAGCACCTAATGATCACATGAAACATTAAAGACCTGACGCCGGCCTAATGCCTTTAAAAGCAATTCCTTGCTCCAACTTTTAATTTGATTACACGCCGCAGACACGCACAAACAGAATACAAGGGCCCGGCCCAAACTTGTCGCCGGCAGACGTGCGTGGGTTAGCCAAGAAGTTGGGATATGCAACATGACAGGCCTCAACTTTGTCAGCTCCCGCCCACAAACACACCCACTTCCGCAAATAGGCCCTGTCCGCAGTGATGTCCCTTTCAGATCCAGATCAGAAATATAGAATGTAAAATGTTTCCATTTGGAGTGGTTTATTTTAATATTAAACAAGAAAGGAAAGCTAACTTCGGGCGGAGCCGAAGTTGATATTCCCTTGCAGAATATTCTGTAAATTATATTCCCCAAAATTATTCATATGATGCATTCTTAATACTCATAAAAAATCCCAAATTCCTAAATTTAAAAACGCCAAAGTTATAGCATTTTTAATCGTTCAGTTATATGGCAGCTATAGGATATAGTCAGCCGATCCTTATGAAATTTGGTAGGTCGGGTTGCTTGGCTAAAAAATAAAACCCATAGAAAACCGAACTTCCTAACATTACAAATACCAAAGTTATGGCATTTCCGATCGTTCAGTTATATGGCAGCTATAAGATATAGTCGGCCGATCCTTATGAAATTTGGTAGGTCGAATTGATTGGCCAAATATAAAACCTATAGAAAATCCCAACTTCCTAACTTAACAAACACCAAAGCTACGGCATTTCCGATCAATCAGTTATATGACAGCTATAGGATATAGTCGGTCGATCACGGCCGTTCCGACTTATATACTGCGCGCAAAGGAAAGAAGGGTGTGTGCAAAGTTTCAATTCGATATCTTTAAAACTGAGGACTAGTTCGCGTAGAAACAGACAGACGGACAGACGGACATGCTTATATCAACTCAGGAGGCGATCCTGATCAAGAATATATATACATTATAGGGTCGGAGATGTCTCCTTCACTGCGTTGCACACTTTTGACCACAATTATAATACCCTCTGCAAGGGCATAAAAACTGGTTTTAAATAAGAAATATTCCTAAAAGTAGTCAAACAAACAAAAAGACAAGTCAAACTAAACTAGTGTCAATTCTGTGCATTTTCAAAAAAGCAATTTGAAACTAACATTTTTATATAAACGGGCTTTGTTGGACGAACTTTAAGGGCCATAAATATCTTTATATTGATATTTATAAGGAGAACTTGTTGTTCATGTTTAAAAGGCCATATAATAAAAGTTTTGCGCAAGATATGTAATATTTATATTCTGGAATCCCCTAATATTTTTACAACCCCCTAGCTTACATGTGATGATTTACAAACCCTGCTAGAAAATAGTTAGCTGCCACAGCACTGGCAGCACCCTAAGCAGTAGCTCAGAGTAGAGGGAACGGGCCGAAAAGCCAGAAATTTATGGGCTGCGTAAATATAAATTTCAATTTCCCCCTGGCACCCACTCTGGGCCATCCTGCGTGCTTTGACCCGGCCACCTTTCCGGGCCCCAGTACCTTTTCGTGCTCTGTTTTCTAGACCGGCTGCTTATGGTTGTAGTTTCGGCCCAAGTGTGGCCCGTACATGTGTTTGGGATGAAGAGATGTACCGGGAACTCTCGAAAACGGGCCCAGACAACCGGGCACTTAGGCAGCCACTCAGCAGAATCCAGGCCCGTTTTCATATGAGGCCAGAAAGGAGTGGGTGATCAGGGCCGAAACAGCCTCTGCCAGTTTTATTATACTTTGCCTTTGCTGGGCAATGTTTTAGTTTTGCTCGAAAGGAATTTCAGAATTCTGTGTTTTCATCAAGCATACGCCCCGTGGCTACCTGACCGAGAAATGGTATTCTGGCAACTAAGGGAACCGCAAAATAAAATTAAACAAAATAAATAAAATTGCATTCACCAGCATTTGTTTACGCAAATAGTTTTAAATGAAAATTTCAAGTGCAGTCATGTTTTCAATGCTCCTGCAGTTGTTCGCCTCCCATGAAAGTCGCTTCCTGCCACTCCTTTTAAGCTGCGCAAACAGGAGTTTGCTTTCAAATAAGCTCGGCTCCTCATGAGGATCCATGCTGCATCTGCCGGAGGAGTTGCCAATCAATTTCAATCTGGGCGAGAACAAGACGGAATCTTGAAGCGAACGGCGAACGGCGCACGGCGAACGCGAACGGCGAACTGCTGACACACGAAAGACAAAGAACAAGGACGCCGGCGACAGGAACGACGACAAGGCTTGCTGGCTGACAGGCAACGAAGCAAAATGTTAATGGCAGGCAAATGTGTGGAAATGTCGCATAAATCAAAAGAGCAACATTTCCCCCAGCCTCACAGCCCATTGAGCACATGATATTGTGAATTACCGCTGCCCACTTCCCCGTCCCGCCTAAATGCGAGTGGGTACATATATGTTTGTGTACACACACACGAGTGTGTTTGTATGCAGGGCGTATTGGCGCGTGACTTGCATAACATCTTGGCAAGTAACGCAAATTGAAAAAATCCATTGCCTACTTACTGTGTGTGTGCTGTGTACTGTGTGTTGTGTGCCTTACTTGCCCGACCATGGAGACGTGTTTATGGCCGGCAAATAATTTCATATTTCAGCCGGACCGTGGCCACTGCCCTTGCCGGGGGCCTTAAATTAAAGTCCTCTAAGGTCGCCAATTTAAAATTCAACTCGAGTACTGGGACTGAATTAATTATAGCGGTACGGGCGGTATGAATTAACTATTTTGTAAGTCAAAGGTTAGCTGCACACGAAGCGCAAAATCATGAGCATTTAGGAAAAAAACGGTGAGCAAAATGGTTTTAAATAATGAAATTAATTATAATTTGAAGCCAAAACTAAAATGTAAAAACTCCGTGCTAACAGGAGTTATAACAATAATTAACTCTTAAATATATTCTTTTAATTAATTAATTAAATTGCTGCCTTGAAATCTTTACCACCAAATCTACATAATAAAATTTCCACGAACTGGGCAGGATTAGTACAATGTAATGGTAAGAATGAAACTTGGAAGGTTCCTACACTGTACTCAGCATCTACTACAGAACCAGTGACTTTTCCTACACAGTCGTCAAAAAAGCCGTTGCGGACTGGTTGTTGATTTAAGCGACAAAATAATAATCCATCCGCCCTGCGTGCCGATGCCAAATTGTATGCTAACAAATGCAAACAGGGCGGCAGGACAAAAAAGCAGAGACAAAGACCCGAAAAAATGGCGTGTGCTGCCGTTTGTCCTGCCACTTTCTCATTTCCACTTTCTCCTCGCCGCTTTCCGCTTTCTCGTTCCGTTCGCAGCAAAAGCGCAAAGTCATGACAAACAAAAATAAATGCCGGCCCTGTGTGTGTGCGTGCAAGTGAGTATTTGCACTCCTGCGAGGATGTGTGTGTGCGTGTGCGATGCTTGTTTGCTCTGCCGACCCGCCACGCCCCCCTACGCCCCTCTCAGCCACCATGTCGATGTGTAACAAAAAGATCATTATTGCTGCTTGTCGTTGTGTAGCACGGTACAGTATGGCATGGTATGGCATGGTATGGCATGGTATATGGCAAGCCGTGGTCTATTGTTACGTATTTTCGAGCATGCTTAGCGCTCTCTATTTATTTTTTGTCTGCTCACGGTAATCCTGTGGAACCTCCGAAAATGCGCATGTGGAGGCCACAGAACTAAGCACTAAATATTTTATGGCATATACTGGTGTGCGGGCACCGTGAAAATATATCATAGTCAAACATATGTACTAACCGCACGCAGTGTTTGTGGCTCGAATGTCCTTTGCCATTGAAATGACTCACTTGTACAATGTAAAATGGGGGAACTGAAGTAGACAGAGAGAGCTGCAGCCAAATTAGCATCTCTGAAAGTTGATTAACTTTTAACTTTGTGCTTTCTCTCCCACACGAACACCATTAAATCTTATCTAAATACAATTAAAATTAAATCGCTGACCACTTGTCCGCGGCGCCATAAAAAAACTTTTGCACAGTTGGCAAAAGTTTCGCAGTGTCGTAAAAAAGTCGTAAAAATTTCTGTAACGGAAAGCGAAAAAATAATTGCATAATTAGCGAGACTTGGCAAACAAGTTGTGACAGGAGAAACCACATGATGACCGAAATTCGCAACTATTTGCAAATGACTGCAGTTTCCCGAATTGCTGTCGAGCTTACGGAATTACTTTAGACTTATTCATCCCGCCTTCTCCCCTCCAATCGGGTTTAATCATTCAAATTTACAGCCGCAAAACTTTTGTTCTCCTTTTCTTTAATTTATTCTTGTCACAGACAAGTTGTTCCGACAGGTATTTTCGAACCGAATAGTTTATTTCGATTAGAAGTCAACTATGAATAGATTGAATATCCCATCAAAGCCGACGATTTATTAGCAAACTTATATTTATTAGCAAACTTTTGGGTTCACTTAGGCAAGTTCTTGTTCCTTTTAAGTCCTACACCCAGAAAAAAATGAACTTTGTTTTGTTTTTTTCTAAATTAATAGAAATTACAATTTTTTCATACAACCATATATTTCTGAAGCATATAGAAACGTATTTAAGTAGTCTAATGATGGATTTTAAAGAACAATAGTATCAACTAAAAAATGTTTTTTTAGAGTGCCCCACTTGCACTTAAACTTTCAGTTGCCGTATGAGGGTAATGTTGCGAATTCCCTAAGGCGAACATCCATTCTAGCTCTTGCCACGCCCTTCTGTTGGCAACATTTGAACCAAAACTTTTTGCAGTTGCTTAACTTCACGCGCAAGTTATAGTTTAACACAGTTGCGCCATTTCCGCTTCCGCTTGATGGGATGCAACCTGAGTTCCGCAAAGCATTTGAGGCAGCCCCACCTCGCCGATTTTATACTCGTTACTCGTAGAGTAAAAAGGTATATTGTATTTGTTGAAAAGGGTGTAACAGATAAAAGGAGGCGCTTCCAAAACTTTTCTTGATGAGGATCAATAGGCGAGTCGATCTAGTCATGTCCTTTTGTCCGTCAATATAAGCATCAAGATTTTGGAAACTATAAGAACTATAGAAATTTTAAATTGAACAAGCAGACTTTAGACAAGTCGCATCAATACTTCAGAAGTTTCAAGCTTTTTTAAGTGTTAATTATTTTCAAATTTAAAAAAATAAGTTAATATACTTCAGAGAGCGGAAGAGAGCACCAGAGTTCGAAAGATGGTACTACCTTTATTCGAAATACGAAATAAATATTTGCTGGGGCTGATGGTTAGCTATGTGACGGGTATCTTAAAGTCGAGCCACTCGACTATGCGTTTCTCCGTGTTCTATTTGATTTTCTAATTATTTTACTCATGAGAATTAATGGCGTGTCCACGGGGGCAACAGGTAAAGCGCAAAGTGTATTTGCGTTTACGCTTTTATGGCTCTGTCGTGCCATAAATAAATTAATAGAAAAGTGTGGACAGACCGCCCGGTTACATGCTCATTAGGGGACATTAATTCGTTTTAATTATTGTGCACTCGCCCAGCCTCGCACTGGCATAATTATTTATGTTGACATCTCCAGCGTCAATGCAAATAGCATGTACTCTGACTTCAACTTCCCCGAATTTCCTGAATTTGTTTGCTAATTAGCTGATTTCTGTGCCTCCTCCAGACAACTGTCACTACAAGCACTGGCACTCTCTGCTCATTAGTTGCAATCTCATTACACTTATCGCAAGAGCACCATGTAAAAATGAATAAATTATGAGCCGGTCTTCAGAGTTTGCATTTTCAACTTTGATATAATCGGATAATTAATTATCAAAAGAATTTAAACGCAATTAGTGAAGTTTGTATGCAGCTTAAAGCGACAGTCAGCTATTTTCCCATTTACTTCTGTGCTGTCCGGAGACTCTATAACTATGTAGCAAATGACTAAACTTTTAAATTAAAAACCATAAAGAATTTTACATCCTTTTGTTACACTCATTTGTAAATATGCCCCTTTACGTTCCTATTTTTTGTAGCATCTCTCTGCAGAACTGAGAAAACTGCTGAAACTACGTTATCCGAAACGACTGGCAATAACACTGAATCTAAATAGAGGCAATTTGTGGGCTGGGAATTCGCCAGACTCATTTATTAATTGCCTTATTTTGCAATTAAACAGGCCAGGTTGAAGTCCCGCAACTGCCATGGGAAACTGAGCAGGGGAAAACCCACATTAAGGATGGGGCATTCATCACAACTACGTGACCGAGGCACCTCCCACCGCTCCATCGCCTCATGTCCCAAAACTATCATTAAAAGCCGACAGTCCAGGGGGAATTAAACGGACAGAGACTTTGGCAATTATCACTGCCCCATGCCATTTTTCTAATACGCTCAAGGGGTACAGGGAGGTCAACAACAAGTGAACATTAAATTACAAAATGTCAGCAAACCGGGCTAGGAAATTGAATATCCTGTGAAACAGCACTGCGGGAAATGGCAGCCAGCACACACACCTGCCAACTGATATTGTGTGTAAAATTTTGGGCCTTTTCAGCTCCTTCATCCTCTCATCACTCGCACCTCCTTTTATCTGCCAACGGCCTGCCGGCAGTCTGTGATTTTTGCATAATTTTGCAATTACACCTAAATACTGCTAATTGCCTTAGCCTGCCAACAAAGTTTATCAGAACACCTGTGCCGCACACACGTCGTATGTGTAATCATTTTTTCGAATTAGTCTGCCCCCCGACGAATGTTTTTGAAATGAATAAATCCAACAATTTGGCAACAGAAAGTCCCTGAAAGCTTTAACTGTATTTTCATTTGTTTTTCCCGCACACCGAACTTAATTTAAAAACGAAACAGCAAATCACGGCCCAGCTGCTCAATTTAATTAAAATACTTCAACTTTAGATTTGGTCATCAAACTTTTCCTATTTTAGACCTAAAAACGAATTCCGTCCCGATTTGCTGTAACTTATAATTAAAGGTAAAAATTGAGCTAAGTACCAACTTTGCCCAACTTTTTTGATGTAGCTTTATTTTCCAGAGTCCAGCTGAATTTACTTTTCCGTCAAAAATTATGTGGAAGTTATATTAATTAATATTTGTTTTGTCCTTTTTTTGTTGCCTACTCGAAAGCAGACTGAACCAAAAATCCACAACCCAAAATAAAAGAAGAAAAGGAAAGGTTAACAAGGTCTGTCCTTCACAAACTTTGTGTTTATATTTTGATAATGAAATTAGTTTCGGCTCTCGGTAAGATTTATCTTTTTGACTGGCGAGACGTCTCCTGACTTATTAAGCGGCGGCAGTAGCAACTTAATTAATTAGGGGTCAAAGCAAGTGGCTTATACTAAATAAGCATTAAGTTGTAAAGACGTATTTTCTTTTTGATTCGTATATAGTGGGTTAAAGGATATAAAACTTTTTATTTGCTGTGACACGTTAAATATTTGATTAAATGCTCCTATATAGTAGGCAAAGTAAATTTTATTGTTTATTCATTTATTGTAGCCTTTATATTTTGAAACTTTTTTTGTGCCTTTCAATTTGGGTCTTACCAAAGACCTAATTATTTTCATTTTTAATGTTTTAGCCTTACAAGTTTTCATACTGTTAAGCACAAGATTAGTTACATATTGTGATTATAATTTACACCATCTTTAATTATCAGGAAATCTTTGTATTAGAGAGGTGGCATCCGGATTTTCTATTCACTTGAAAATATTCTCAGAATAATAAAATAATTTTATAAATTAAATGTTAATTATTTAAATATTATTTTTTCACTGTCGTTTTGGCTTTTTAACATTAGCAAAATCACGGCACATAACACGTGCATTATGCGCGGATGATATTCAAAAATGATATGTCCGATAAGGAGAAGGAAATCAGAGCTGATTAGCTACCGAGGGCGTCTGCATTGTCGAAGGACCGGCGTGCAACTGAAATTCCACTGATATCAGCCAGGACAACAGGAGCCGTGTTCTAAAATCAGGACACGAGGGGGGTGTTCTAAAAGCGTAGGACAGTCGATTCGCCTTCGTGCCGCCATTCGGCTCAGTTCGTATGGAAGTCCTTTGGCGGCCACTGGGTTAGTAGAATTTATGAATGGAACAAACACTTGTTAGCATGCGCCTGGGGAAGGCTTCAGTGTCCTATCGCGTAACTGTCATACTGTCATACGCGGAGGGGTAAGGACCCCCTGTCTTGGCCTGGGGCGTTTCTGTCGTCAAAACTCGCCCCACCCCACCTCCCACCGAACAATAAATTCCGACAATTCTTCGCTTACGGCCAAAAACTATTGGCTTTTCATGGAGTCGCTGGTTATTCCGCTGTTTGCCTTCCGTGCCATTGTGTGCGCGGATTTATAAAGTTCCACCAAATTGATTCTTGTGCGGGCGAGTGGGCATTGCATAAAACACAAACTTTATTACAGAAAAGAACATTTAACAAATTTGAAACTTTCCAAATATCAAGTTACTATTCAGTCGACGTTTCAAATTATGTACTTTCTATATTTAACTACCGTTTGTTGATCGAAAATATCTAAGACATTGTTAAATTTTATGATGACTTTATAATAACTACAAAGATGGGATTTTTTCTTGTGTGCCTTTTAGTTCTAAGGGCTTGTAAATCGTTCGAAACTGTTGACCAACTGCAAATGCAAATACAATATATACAATACAGCCAAGCAGACAGCATCCTCGTCGGCATTTAACTGCAGCAGGGAAAACGGAAAAATAGCAACAGCCCGTTCGCAACCGTCAAAAGACCTGCAAAAGGAGGAGTTTGATCACTACCAACTGAAAGAGGCTCAGAAAACCACTCAAGGAGCAATATTGCATCCAGAAAGAGAAACGAAATTGGCAACGAACATTGCAGTGAGGCCAGGATAACTCAGAAATGCATGCCTGGATCCTAATTGGAAATTTCGTATTTTGGGAACCAGTCATTCTTTGAACCAGGAAATAAGAGAAAGGGAAAGCGACTTTTGGTAATTTAAGACTACATATGTATTTCAAATCTCAAAACGAGGGAATTCCCAAAAAGTGTCTGTGTCTACAAACATACCAATTATCCCCATCAGAACTCGAGTAAAAGTCAACCAAAGTGGGAATGAATAGAATTCCCTGCTTAGCCAGCTTAAAGGCACACAAATTAAACAGGCACAAGAAACTAGACAAAGCCCGACCGAAATCCTGGTTAAAAGTCAAAACGCAAAGGCACGCACAAAGCCACATATGTGCGAAAGTCTTAGGGAAGTCGGAAAAAGCTGGAAAAACACAAACAAAAACGGGGCAAGACAAAAGAGGAAAAAACGCCAAAATCGGCAGAGGAAAAACTTTCAGCCAAACAGGCAGCATGTCAACCGAAGGCAGAAGGCAAAAAGCTCCGGTTTAACAGGAAACGGAGGATTCCTGGCAGGCCTAGAAGGGATAATGCGCGGCATGCGGAACGCATAAGCGGCAAATTCCATTAAGTGGCAACAACACAGCCAGATTGGGGGCTTCCCATCGAATTAAAATGATATGAGCAAAAGGGCACCCTGCGTCCAGGGTTGCCACAGCGCTTCATGGGATATAAATTTCTTTATGCCTCCTTTGATGAGGATGCGTGGCCACCCGCCCTGCGGATATGATATAAAAGTGAGTGGAGCGCGGGGTTGGCGAATATAAAAATTCAATTTACAAGTAACTGGGTCAGCTCTGGCACTGATTCAGCCCGACTTTTGCCGGGCTGAGTTGATGACCACTGAGCAGCGTGGGTCGTAAAGAACCTATGGGATAGCATAAGCAATTTATATGTTGAGTGGCCTTCAAATGGTTTAATCTTTCAGCGCTACGATGCCGGCTTAGATAGGTAATCGTAAAGTTCGAATTGAATGTGATGGACACATCAAAGATTTTAAGGATAACCTTTTATGCTTTTTTCTGAATGTCCCAAATGGATTCCCAAAATTCAAACCAATTGTTATCCAGGACACAACCCACGCCAAAGCTTAACAACTGTTATACAGATAAGGCTAACATAGCTTCCACACAACCGAAGTTCTTCAGAATTTCACATTTACATATATTTACAAAATCTGATATCATGAGTGCTGAAAGAACTGCGTCCTTGATCATTTTCCATGAAAATCACACGAAAACACGAACATTTTTAAGGCTATATCATATAGCAACCATAGGAATATTCGGGAAAACAAATTCAAAGAAATTATAGCTTTGTTGTTTTTAATTTTTTTTGTTGTTCTTTGGAATTTGGTAACATTTAAATATTATGGAATTACGCTATTAATTAAAGTAAAATCAGACAACAATATCATATAGCTACCATAGAACGATGGCCAAATGAAGCGCAAAATCGTCATAGCTTCATTGTTTTTAGTATTATAGGCATATAAATCGAACTGTAGTCGTTTTGTAATAACTGCAAGGGTATATAAACTTGGGCTTGCCGAAGTTTGCTTCCTTTCTTGTATTATAATGCCGTCGACAAGATATAAATATACATTTTTTTTTTATATTTGAGAATCTTTAGCGTTTAATTAGACTGGGATTTCGGACATGGGATTCCTAAGAATGGTAAACCAAATTCTGGTATATTTTCATTACAGCATAAAACGCACTTCATTATTTAATCTTAAATTGAAACCAAAAGAAATTTTTAATATATCGAATGTCTTGGAATGCGATAACTAAAATAAAATCTCTAAATTTCCAGGGTCAACTTCTTGAGAAAGTAAACCTACTGGTTAATTTTGTAAAATGCGTGTATTAAT
Source organism: Drosophila fuyamai (assembly GCA_018153365.1). Taxonomy (NCBI): domain Eukaryota; kingdom Metazoa; phylum Arthropoda; class Insecta; order Diptera; family Drosophilidae; genus Drosophila; species Drosophila fuyamai. Next base: position 1,226,949 of record JAECXW010000419.1, on the reverse strand, counting down.
TCAAAAGTCTGAGAAAATCCCTGACAGCCCGGTTGCCTAATACTTAATTTGCACCCCTAAGTGATCTTGCTTTTCAAAATTTGGTAACTCCTTTGTGTTTTTGTTTGGCAAACAGACAAGTCATTCCAGCTTTGAAAATGTCAGTACCAATATTAGTACTGCGGATGTGGGCGTGTTGGCAAACAGAAGTATTTTCCTGGAGTGCTGCCACAATCGAATTCAATTCAACTTAAACAGGGAAATTGCGTGTACGAGTATGCTGTGTCGAACCATTTGCATACAGACAAAAAATAACATAGATTCAAATGTTTTTCATCGGAGGTGAAAGAGGCACAATGGTATTCAATACTTGTTAAAGGTAATAATGCTAATGACTGGGCTATGTAGCTGAACAAACCACGATTTGAATTTTAGTGGGATTATTCCGTTTTCGTTGTTTTCCTGCGAAAGACACCCGGGTCTGTAATCAACCATGAGCAGCTTAAATGATTGGAAAGCTGATGAAATATTTATGCACTACAGAGAATTTATTTACCATGCTCAGAAAAAACAAATACTTGAATAAATTGATACCGTTTCTGAAATTTTCATTTGCATTTCACACTCGTTCATTTCCCCCTTAATTGCATTTTGTAAATATTTTTTCCTTGGCGTTTTAAAAATAATAAAAATCTTGAGATTGCATGTTTGTTTGGGCACAGTCATTCAATAAATTTGATTGCTGCGCTTTTATTGATGAAGTCATAATATATCCCATCTAGGTTTCGCAGAAAGCAAACAATGACGTTGCTGCAATCATCAGTCAAAATATAACTGGAAAATACAGTGTTCTAAATAAATAACAAATCGCCCAGAGTGAAAATATCTAATCTGATATTTAAGCAAGAGAACAATACACAATGCAAGGCAAAAAATACATTTTGGCTTTCTTCATTTGAATAATATGTATAAACCGTATTTGTTAAACCAATAAGTGAGAGTTTTATTATGCCCGCATAAACCAAACTTTATGCTAATTTATGACCTGCCACACAAATCTAAATAACACGCGTAATTTAAAGAAAACAGAGGCATACGAAAAATATAACAAAAAGGAAAAAAACAATTTTTAAGCGGTAAAGTTACCATTTGTTTCAAAAAGTTTTACACATTTCAGGAGGTAAATTTGTCAAAGTAAAATCTGACCCTCTCACATCTTCAGCTAATTTATCTTTAAAAGTTAGCTCCTTTCCTTATTTTCAAAAGTAGGAAAAAAGGAAAGGAAAATGTTAATATTGTCTAAAGTTTGTTCAATATACTTTTAATTATAAGGCTTAGATAACTCAATTCAAATTATAATTATGTAGCAAACTTTTGTGGGGACCAATCCGTGAGGAGCCACTTTAAAATGATAATTGATTGGATAAAATATTAAACTGATTTAATCACTTTAAGGCTAGAAAGCCTTTGTCACTCATTGTTCAGTTATAAGAATGCCTTTATATTCGAAAAACGGTGAATATTAATAAACCTCTGGTCAAACGTCAGTTGCACTCACCTTTAATAAAGTCGACGGCCATTTCCAAGCCGTAGGTGTCCTTGTCGCAGTCGTCCAACAGGTGGGCGCCCAGCGTGACGTTCGGCAGCAACTGGTGCTTGTTGACCTGGTCCAGGGTGTAGAGCATCGCCTCCAGCGCCTGGATGCCGCCCTGCGGCATAATGGGTCCGCAGGTGATGCTGTCCTCGCGCGAGTGGACCATCATCAGGCCGCCCAGGATGACGTCGCCCTCGAGCACGGCGGCGTGCTTGACTGGCCACCCGGAGGACGATGACGGGGGCGGACTGTCCAGGGACTTGGCCAGGAGCTGGGCCGCATTTGCAGCCCCCAGTAGTCGGGGCGTGGGCACGGACTTGCCACTTATCCTGGTCGCCGTGCTCGTTAGTGCCGGCGATATGGTCGATGTGGCCGGATCCGCCACTATATTGGCAGTTGTCATCGCTGGCCACGCCTCTGTGGCATTTACATAAGCATGGCTTAGTGCGGCATCCGTATTGAATTTTACTCCGGCTCTGTCCACACTCTTATTGGCCATTTCCGTCCCCGGCCCCGTCCCCGGCCCCGTCCCCGTCCCCGTGCCCATCCGCTTTGTCTTTTCTGGCATTATTGCCGCAGGGTGCGTGGGAGTTGCTGGCGTCTGTGCCATGTTTATTTTGCTCGGAATCACTGCTGGTCCAATTTGGTCTTCTATTGTGGCTGGTACATTTATTCGTGCCATTCGTGCAGCTGTCGGACGTGGGAGCAGCATTTGTTGCTCCCGTGTTAGAGATATTGCTGGTGTTGTTGCTTCTGCTGTTGGTGCTGCTGCTGCTGCTACTGCTGCTGACACACCTGCTGCTCGTGGAATTGCAGTTTCTGCTGTGATTGCGTCTAGGATTGCAGCATTCTCCGTCCTCTTAAGTTGCCTTTGTACCGAATGGTTTCCGGTTGCCATTGTGGCGGCCATAAAGGATTCCGGAGACCGTCCTGCTGATTTCGGAGCATAGAGCACTGTGGGCGGCGTGCTCGTAGGTACTTGGTTTGCAGGTGTCACTTGCAAGTTGGCCGTGGGTGTGGATGCCACTTCATCTGCAGCTCTCATCTGTCGCTCAATGGCTTTTATGGTTTTACCAGGTGCTGGCGCTGAATTTAAATTGTCGCTTAATGCGGCGGTGGTCGACCTCCCATCATCGGACAGCCCGGCTAATTGCTGCTGGGACTGGCTGCCCCCCAGCAATGGGTGCTGCTGCAGCAGCAACATGAACGCGAGCAGCAGCAGTTGCATCGTTGTTCCCGCGCAGTACAGTGGGCGATCAGTGCGGCAAGGTCATCGGCAATTTATCCGGGCACAGCAGCTTGAAGGACGAAGACCGGCGCATTTGTTTCGCGGCGCGGGCGCTTGGTTAAATTTCAATTAAGTCTCGAAAGCCACCGAAAAATTTGTCTGGCCAACACGCGTTTTAATTAAGTTTGACTCGCCGCGCTGTAATTGATGTGGCTGCTAATTTGCGCCCACTCCCGGCCAGAATGTTTTTATGGGTTGGCAACGTTGTTGCATAACTGAAAAATAAAACGCAAGTTGAGACTCAAGTTAGCCAGGATATAAATAGTAAAAAAAAGGAGCAGAGACGGAAAGGAAAGTGAATTATAAATGTTGGTAGTTAAGCGAGTTTAATGAGCAGTGAAAATATGCATCAAAATGAGTAGACATTTGTTTTTTCACAGCTTCACTTTTGGCAAAATGCTTGCTGGCCAAGAGGAATATTCATGTCTGGAGTTAATGTTGTTGTGAAGTGAAAATAAATGAAGCTCTCAGAGAGCTTGGGCTTCGGTTAACCATTTTAAGGCAGTCCCGTCATTCTGAAAACACTTTTTGTCAGTACTTAAACTATTTGCGGATCTGTTTAGGATAGTAATATAAATTCTTTAACGTTCTAATTAGTATTATTTTTTAATTCACCTATTATTTACCACTGATTGTCAGATTGTCTGATAAATATTGTTTTTATTTGCTACATTTATTTGAATATTTCCTAATTATATTATTTAATTCCACTTTACAGTTTTAGTGGGTACGATTAAAAGAAAGATTATCTATTATTTGATTAATGCAAAAATTAAATAAATAGATGTGTAAACTGTGAACGGACTTTAAACTGTCTTATCTATTATTTTACATGGCATGTCCTTTGAGTATCCACTTTCTGGCTTCCATTGTTTGGCCCATGTCAGTCCCCTCGACAACTTTTCCAATGGCTGTCAGCCCAAATTGATGAGATTAATTAAATTTTGGTATCGGAGATACTGGAGATACAGAGATACTGGGGCCAACATTTTCATTAGTTGCGCCGCCAGTTAATTTATGGCCACGTTTCGGCAATTTGTGGCAGGCCTTTTCGGCAGCCCACACATCTTGTCTATTTTCACATGGCAGTTGACACTTATTTTGGGGCGTGTGTCCGAATTCTCTTCGGCAGGCGGGTTAATTCTGCAGCTATTTTGTTCGGCCTAAGTAAACAAATTTGGTGATATGCCGAAATGTGGCAGGAAAAGCAGTGAAGGTTTTTCTGTCCCCGCACATTTCGCATTCACACGCTGGTCCGTCTTCAATTAATGTGACGACAAATCTTTAAGGCTGCAGTAAAATATTGACCATTGATCCACAAATATGAAAAATGGGAAACAAACGAAACCGAAATAATTTTGCTTGCCAGGATAATTGGGCCACAACTATACGACTACATAAATGCTTGCCAATCCCCTAGACCATCGAAACCCCATTAAAGGGAATCATTAAGCGGCGACAAAGTGGCTAATTGGTTTCGACCCAGTAAGTGAAGTCCGTTTGCAAGGCAGCCTGTTATCTAATTAGCCCTCTATAATTAACGCAAATACTTTGATTAGATTGACCGCCCCTGCAACTAAACTTCCGGTTAAGTCGGAAAGGAAGGCCTAAAAAAATGATGGGGTGTTATTTGAGAAGTCCATTTCCGGTGAATTATGTGTTCCATAACCATCTTTTCTGTCTATTCAAACAGGATATCCTTATTTGCTGACACAGGACAGGCAGCTTAATGCCTACGCACTTTCTGTTTGCTCACTTTTGTGTGAAAAGAGCTTACTGGAAATTGTTTACATTTGCAATGGGCTGCAAAATAGGAATGTAAATGGATAGAAATTTTTAAAAGCATACTTCATCGAATTTATCATTTTTCTTGCCTAATCGCTCTGATTTGTAAGCAGAAATTCCGAATTCTGTGGGCTTAAGAAAATCTAATTTATCACATTTTTACGAGATTTTTTTCTTCCAAGGACAAAAGCCCTTCGACCCTTATCCCTGCAATCGTTTTGGTTCGTTATGGGGAACACATGCAGACAACCATTCAGGTAATGGCGCTGTTTCAGAGTCTGCCCATGAGTTTTTATGCGCAAATTATGCACAAAGTTCGGCTGAGAGTAAGGCCGAAAAAAGGGCTGCGCAAAATTTAAAATTAATGACCACTTGCCCTAGCGCCTATCGCGATATAGGCGGCCCTCAAATTGAAATATTATTTATTAACCCGGCCATAATGGTTGGCACGTGAAGCGACTGGATTGCCGGACTGGCTGACCACTTAAAGCGTGATTATCCATAATGAATATGCAATCCGGGCGTAACGCAGGAATTTCACATTAAGTATTAACAATGTGTGCGGAGCCATTTATCAACACGCCTGCGGTTGTGGTTCAAATTTGTAATGAGCTCGTAAATCAGTCAGTCAATGTGCTCCTGGTACTTCACAAAATAACAATTAAATCTATAAATATACAAGGGCCGGTCCGAGATCCCTTTAAATAACTCCGGTTGGTGTCAATACACTCGGCAAATAAACTGGCTTCAAGATGTCTTTAAATAAGAATAATTAACATATATATTTTTTTAATTCGATTTTGATTAAAATTCTTAACTTTTTTACAAAAATTAAAAACCGTGATCATTTTTATGACTTTATTAATTTTGGTATTCATTTCATATAAAACAGGAGAACTTATATTTTAAATTTATTGACAAAAACAAAGAGTATAAATATAAGTTTTTAAATTGATAAACTGGCTTCAAGTTGTCTTTAAATAAGAAAAATTAACATATATATTTTTATAATTCGATTTTAATTAAAATTGCTAACTTTTTTACAAAAATTAAAAACCGTGATAATTTTTAAGTCTTTATTAATTTTGCTATTCATTTCCTATAAATGTATTGACAAAAACAACGCGTTTAAATATAGGTTTTTAAATCGATATCGATAATGCAAATTTTTTAAAAATAGTAATTCTTAATGCTACCTGTAGGACCCAAATAAAGGTGTGGAAGTAATTTATTCTTCCGCACACAATTTGGTCAGCCATTTCTTTACTTGTCCCAAAGTTTTCGCATTTTTTTCGTTCTCATTTAATTTCATTTATTATCACTTTTATTGTTTTGCCAATTAAAAAGTTGGAACATTTGTTTTGTGCGCTTCCACTTTGCCAACTTCGCCAGCCGAGCGAGGCTAAAAAATCGACGACAAGCAGAGAACGTGGAAAAGTTTTAAGCCGAGTTTTAATTAGTAGCGTCCAGCATGCATAAGCCAAAAGTCTGAGTCCCTGGTGAGCTGAAAAGGAGGCGAAAGCCAGAGCTAATTTTCTATTCATGCACATCATCGCTGGCATTTAGCTAGCCTTTTAAGTTTCTCAGGTCAACGATGGCTTTATGGCTCGCTCTACAAGTTGGCTTAGACGGCAGTGGGTCAAAAGCACTCATCGCTTTTCCACTTCATACCTCCTGTCAGCCGGTCACAAAACTTGGCCAGTGTCCACATAAATCAGCCAATAGGGCTGCCAACTCTTCAGAACTCTTTGCTCTTCAGCTTTCAGTCAGGGCCAACTAAAGCCATGCTAAATTCCATGTGATTCTTTCTGAGTTTTCCAGTCGAAAAGTTTCTGGTCAACGGCGCCAAAAACTGCGCCACGCGCGCCATCACTCGTCCCCCTTTTCGCCCATATAATGTCCTTTCCGGAGGGACTTTGTGCCGACAGTTTTGCCGGCCATAAAGCGACACTGGCGGCATTCCTCGCGGCTGTTTCGGGCCAGTAGTAAACAAATTAATCCCATTTTGCAAGTAAGCTGCCGGCCGAAACGGGAGGTCGGTATAAATTAAGTAATTAACTCGACTGGGGCTCCTAGTTGGGTTAATTGATGGCTGTGTCAATGCGATTATACGCGCCTTTGCGCGCGTTTATCTATTTCCTGTTTAATTAATTTGTTCTTTAAACTTGCGACATTTGAAATCTGGCCGCACACATATGGTGCAAGCGAAAACCATTTCTGGAGTATTAAGATTTCATAAGTGGATTACGTGAACTGCGGAAAAAGCGAAGCAAATTAATCAAAATTAATCGCGTTTCGCCGACAAAGCCCAAAGTAATTTGCAGCACACAGGGCGTATGCGTAACGCAGTCGACGAGCGCTAGGAGCCAGCCCCAAATACTTTTAAGTGCTCCGCAGGAGAGGACTCATTACGGAAATTGCTTTACACAGACCGAAATGAGCTCAGGCACATTCCGCATTCCAGCAGCTCCCTGCACCACTCACCATTCGTCGAGTCGCAATCATATGCTTATTGAAGTGGGACGCCGTCTCCGCTTTCGGTTTCACTTTATCAAATGAATAAGTAAGCAAAACACTGAGTCGGGCGTCGAGGAGAGATGACCGAAAGGTAAAAATCTTGACATACTCCATTCTCTTAGAGGACGTGGTTTTAATATGCAACGCAACAGCCAAAGTGATACGAGATTGTTTTTTAAATGGGGATGGAAAAGTTATTGGTATTTAGTACTGTAGCATTATTTGGCCGGGTATGAATATATATGAATATATATATTTAGTTTTTAAATTTTTTAATTTTAAATGTGTATACTTTAAAGGCACAAACCACTTGTTTATAAGATCGTTTAACGAAAAACTGACCTGTCAAATCGGCAGACTTTGCAATTTTGTTTTATTGCTTCAGCGACAATTTAATAAAATAAAAAGAATGTAATATCATGCTTGGTTGCTTCTCAAATATGTTACTAAAATGCAGGAGACTTAAGTGACACAGCTCTTTTTGATCCATTTTATTCACCTTGAAGCTTTGCTTTCCAAAATGTAACCTTTAAGCCGAGTTCGTCAATTTTAAATTATAACAAAATAGTTCGGTTGATTAGATGTCTGACATAATCCTTGTTGCTTATAGTCGTTGTTCAAATTCAAACTACATAAATTAGAATAAAATTTTTCTGAATCAAATAAAAAAAAAACTGGAAAGCAGTGTAGCTAGTTCATAAAAAATAAAGCATTGAATCAGTGAAGTCCACTTCCAATGTCTCAAAGTCAATTGTGATTTCCGGTAGTAAAACACACGACTTGGGCGTTTTAGCCAGTTTTTTGCCCTTATGGACAACCTCTTTTCGGTCCACATCAAGCCCACTGTGCTGTCTGTCAGCAGTTGAGAAAACCCACTGTGCTGTCTGTCAGCAGCTAAGAAATCCGACAAGACAGGCCGTGGAGGAGGGTGAGGGGCCTCTGGCTACCAGACAAGACGTGCAAACTCCCCCACAGGCCGCCCATATCTGGTCTTTTTAATCCTCGTTCACAAGTTTTCCCGAGATCCGGCCTCTTCCCGTTGACAGAGCGGCTGTTTGTTTATTGATTTTGTCTTTTTTGGCGGTGCCTGTATATGGAGATTGGCACTGATAGCATTCGAAATGATATACACGCCACATTAAATGGATTATTTAATGTTGTCACTCACGTACGTATGCCGAGCAAATGATGCGTGCAGCTGATACTCCCCGCAAGTGCCCCTCCCCGGAGATAGCGACTCGACGATGGGGCACACAATGATGCCACGAATGCCCCGATTACACCAGCGGGAGTCATTTCCATTTGTCTTGCGCCCCGTCGATTCGATTCCTGAACGAAGGAGGTTAAAGTTGATTGTGCTTGAAATTGGTCGCTTTCACTATATGCCCCACTTGGTTACTCATCTTAATTGAAGATTTGCCAAGCCCCAGGCTTCGTTTACCCCGGCCTTCGGGGGCGTTTATAACAAATAAACGGCCTAAAGAGCTTTGAAATTGCATACAATTCTGTAGCATAACAAACAGCGAGTGAGAAGATAAATCCTAAAAGAACTACAGAGGTGGTTTTTAACAAGAAAGAAAGCAAACTTCGGCAAGCCGATGTTTATATACTCTTGCAGTTATTACAAAACGACTACATTTTGATTTCTATGCCTATATTACTAAAACCAATGAAGCTATGTTGATTTTGCGCTGAATTTTGCCTTCAATTCTATGGCAGCTATCCGACATCATATATTTTAATTTAATTAAAACTGCAACTCCATAATCATTAAATATTACCAAATCTCAAAGAACAATTAAAAAAAAAAAACATTTTTTATTTTTTTGATTTTTTTCCCGATTGTTCTTATGGATACTATATGATATAGTCCTCCAATCCGGCTTATATACTACCTGCAATAGAAAGACATCTTTTGGGAAAGTTTTAAGCAGATAGCTTTAAAACTGTGGGACTAGTTTGCGTAGAAACGGGCATACAGACGGATAGACGGATGGACGGACAGACGGAAATGTCTCCTTCACGGCGTTGTCAAAAGATTGACTGAAATTATAATACCCTCTGCAAGGGTATAAAAAGTGTGTACTTATTTACATTTTTACTTGTAAAAAATATTCAAATGCCCAACCCCGATTAAAATTAAGTAGTTTCATAATTAAACGAAATGTAAGTCACGCTTTTAGCCAAAAAATAATGGCGTGACTTAATTTTCGTCTAATTATGAAACCACTTAAAAGTGTTTATACCCGTTACTCGTAGAGTAAAAGGGTATATTGTATTCGTGCAAAAGTATGTAACAGGTAGAAGGAAGCGTTTCCGACCCTATAAAGTATATATATTCTTGTTCAGGATCACTAGACGAGTCGATCTAGCCATGTCCGTCTGTCCGTCTGTCCGTCTGTCCGTCTGTCCGTCTGTCCGTCTGTCCGTCTGTCTGTCCGTATGAACGCTGAGATCTCGGAAACTATAAAAGCTAGAAGATTGGCATTTTGCATGCAGATTTTAGGAGTTCCTACGCAGCGCAAGTTTGTTTCAAACAGGTGCCACGCCCCCTTTAACGCCCACAATCGCTTATATACGATTTTATTTAAATATAAATTTAAATATTTCGGAAAAGTAAAAATGCAGTTTTATTGTGTTTATCAATACCTATCGAAATGTAGAAGAAATTTTTCAAATCGGACCATTCGTTTAAAAGTTATGCATGATCAAAGTTTCTATCTTTATCTCCCTCGCACTCCTTTTACCTGAGTAACGGGTATCTGATAGTCGGGGCACCCGACTATAGCGTTCTCTCTTGTTTTATTTTCATTTCATTGAGCGAGTTATTAAAGTCTGCTGAATCCAAACCCCAAAATCGTAATTAGGCTAGCTGTATGTAATACTCACTGATTTGGATTATAATTGTGTGCAATCAAAAATTGCTTTTGAGAGCTCATTCCGGTTCATTTGCCATGAAGATTCACTACTAACAGAAGGCGTCTATCAAAACGCACACATCGCAGCTTAAGTCTGGCCTTTTGGCCCGGTCTATCAGCCATTCAAGTTGATGTTCGTCTTCCCTGCCAGCTTGCTAATTAAAGCGGGCCCAAGGGCCTGACTTGATATTTTAGCGATTGCGGGGGAATCACTCATCTGCCTGCGATTATAATTAACCGTATTATTCAAGTTTATCGAGTGCGCACTCCACACACGTCCTCAATAAATAATGGCAGCACAAACGGAAAAACAGCGGCTGTGGCCTAAGCCACTTTGGGCTTAGCTCTTGATCTACGAGTTGTAGCCGGGCTAAGGCCGTGGATATGCCCCTACGACGTTGTTCACATACGCGTTTCAGCCATGAGTCGCGCATTTGTAACGCAAACAAGGATGAAAAGCGGGGGAGACTTCTAGCCAGAGCTTCATAAATCAAAGGACACGTTCATAAATAAATAATGCGGATTTAAGCACTTAAGCTGCAGGAATTCCGTATGCTTATATAAGCACTTCAAATTGCTGCTAGGCTTCCTCAAAAATGTACGGCTCCGATTGCACAAAAGCGCATTCTGGAGCCAATTGAAAGGCAATTTGGGTGCCGGGCAGCTCATTAGTGCAGGATGTTCCTCTTCCGATTACTGCCAGAAAGACAGAGGCAAAACTTTGCTTTTTCTAGAACCAGATCCAACCTAATCCCATAACAATCAAATGCAAATGCAGATGCAAGAGAGATTTTGGCAAGGTTTTCCTAACTTTGAACTAGCCAATTATGGCGCTCAAGCAGAGACCATTTGGTAATCTAAAACCCAAATGATGTTGACTTAAAGCCATGTTTTTATACTTTCACTTTATTAAAAGCCAGGAGCTCTTGCGGCGTTCATCTTACACCATTGGCTATTTAATGTCTGCCACGGACGGCTTTAAAGTGCCGTAAAACCGGCGAAAGAAAGCTGTAATAATAAATATTTATGACGGCAGGCCACCACTTCCGAGTCCTAAGCATTGTTTCCATTCGCTCCTAAAATATTTATTTATTCACGCACTCGCAAGCCCCGGGGCTTAATTTCCACTAGAGTACTTAGTGTTCTTAATCTGCTCATGGAAAATTTAATTAAAGCAATGGTTTGGGCTGGGGCAAATTCAATTTATGATAGGGTCTAGCATCAATCATGCATATCCTGCGACAACGGGGCGCTCCTACGGCCACGCCTCACTGCCCATCTCAATATCCTTAAGGTCCCGGCCCCAGTCCTAAATGGCCAAAAGTCCACCGAGCATGAAAATGTTGCGAATGGCATTTTGTGTGCGCAGACCCAGCACAGCGACCATCTCGTCTGAATTTAATATACTTTCAACACTTTAAATAGGAAACGCCTTCGCATAATTGCTGTGTGAAGGCGCAAAGGGCATTTCAATTAGGTAAGCTGGACTGGAAAAGGGGGCCAGACAGGGAGTGTGAAATGGCCATTACCATTTTGCAAAGTAATCAGCTGAAACTTTTCAGTTATGACATTTGAGCTTGAACGTAAAAATTGCACTTTAAAACTGAGTGAAATTAAATGCCCTTAGTCTATCAGCAAACACCAAGTTATTCTTAAACAACAACTATGATGACCATTCTCCAAAAACTTCCAAAAACCTCAGGGGAACTATTTAACATGACCCAACAAAGTCTGGCCAAGAAACTTCTAACTCATTTTCCGACCATTCTCCAGGCATCCAGGCTTAGAAACTTAGTGTAAACACCCACATAATCTGGGGTCGCTTTCCGAGAAAATTGTGACAATAACTTTGGCCACAACGACTTTCAAAGTTATTAACAACAGTTTATCTCCTTTCGGTCTGACCCCCGATATAATTATTGCATCACACTTAAGGTAAGCCGAGGTCATGTGGGAAAAAGTTTACTAAAAACTACAGCTTTTGCTTTTAAGTTTAATTTCGGAGCACACTTCACTCTCATTCTTATACCCAATGACCCATGACTAATGAGCTGGGTTAAACCTGAAAACAGTGCCATTTGGCAAACAAACGTAAGCCAGAATAAAATGAAAATTCCGAGAACTCTTGAAAAGTCGGCATTTAGTCTATTCTGCGAGTATGCAAGTAGTTGGCACGTTTTAGTAAGGGGCTTAAGTTCTGTGTAGTTACTAGTTATCCAGTTCAACTCTGAAGATTTAATGGTAGTCAAGTCTTAAATATTCCGAATTCGACAGAGGCTTATCGAAAGTTGCGAGCCATTTGCAAATTTATTTATTGAAATCCAAACAATTCACATTCAACTTTGCCGCCATTAATTTTTACAACACTCAACGCCTATTCTACTCTGCCTTTGCTTTGTGTTCTTTGTTTGTTTTGAATTTTCATTTTCTGAACGCGCAATTATTTCACCGAATAATTGATTTTTATTAGATCTCAGACTCGGCTTGGCAAATTAATTTTCCCTCTCCCCTTCCCCACATTTGTCACCACGGAGAGCAACAAAACCTCTGGCGTCTGCGAAGGAGGAGCACTAATAATAACCCAGCTCCATCTTTGACACTGGCCCCGTTCCTTTTGTTGCCACTCTGCCCCGGTATTTGCCCTTTAACCCCGGGCCAAGAACCGAACTCGTGGCCTGTGTCATAAATCAGCTTTGTTGCATTTAAGTCGCTGCAAACAAGCTTACAACAATAGCAATATAAGCCAGCCTGCTAAGAACCATATTTTTGCCTACTGAGATTTATAGATTTGCATTTGTCTTAAAGGGGAATTATTTATTTAAGCTTAGTAACAATGCACGAAATTCATGTAAGAACTTACTTTTTCTGTCCGAGAGTATTCTATCTTATCCCATCAAAGTTTAACACATCACTTTTAATGTTTTATATAATGAACACTTGTACTTTTAATGCATAACTATAACGCCGCTTCTCAAACATTTTAGTGTGCCTAAAATATTTATATTCAACTTATACTTTAAAGCGCATTCATATATCACTTCTACTTGTATACATATATATTAAACTAAGTTTACGGTAGTTTTATTTTTAAACTTTCCCTTAAATTCTTTCGTTTTATTAACAATATTGTAAATATTCCTTAATTTTTAATCACTAGACTTTTTTTTCGTTGGGAACAATGTTCACAATTGTTTTTATCCGACAACTGGACGAAGAACCAACCGAGCTCTTTGGATTCGCGAGTAAGACTGACTGGAGTTTTGCCGAATGGCGGCAAGGACATCGGGATGCTGCTAGCTGATGTTTGGGAAATTTCCCAACAGAGCTCTGTAAGCAGCTACACGCGAATCTGTTATCCTGCCATCACATCAAAGGATATTAAAAAATATGTCTTGAGAGCGAAGAATTTTATTGAAAATAAATATTAAGGAATATGTTAAAAATACATTTTTCCCTGCTTGTAATAATACATTTATGATTTCCGTAAAGATTTTATTTCCTGCCTCGTTGGTTCGTGGAGATATGTCATATTTCGCATTCACAGTGGGCTATATTTATTTTAAGCACGCCTATTGGTAGAGGTTTAATGCCTGGCATCGACAGTAAAGGTTTATGTTGAAAATAAGATAAACACAGTTATAATTGATGAGTGCGAAAATGGGACTAGTATCGTGTGCTGGCAGTACATTCATCATGTTTTTTTTGGAACTGGTAAAAACGTAGGAATCCATAAGTTTTTCTTTGCCATATATCAAATATGCTTGGCTGGCTTTTCCTGGCAATCCGGCAAAATGTACTGCAATAGTTGACAAAACATCTGTAAATTAGTGCGATTCCCGCAAAAGAACAAGCTGCACAAGTGTCACACCCAAAACAAGTGCTCATCGGGGAATGGGATTTTTAGAAGATTAGTCGTAAAACCACTCTATATCTCAGGTGATATTGTGCAGTGTCATTTAAACCATTTTGTTTGTTTCGTCATGTGAACGTTTTATTTACCACGGGAGTTATGTAGAATTATAGGTGTGGCAGAGTAATTTCAGAGTAGACAACTTTTGGCACACACAAAATGGCACAAAATAAACAGAGGCCCTTGCTGAGTTGGCAAAAATAAAAGATTTAATTACTTCTTCACATTTGTGGTCAGATTTTTTTCCATTTTATTAATCCCTTGGGTTTTGTTCAGTTCAGTTTCGTTTTTTAACTTTTATTATAATTGAATTATCATATTAATAAAATTATTTTAGGTAAGGGATTAATCTAAATGTTTAAAGGCCATCACTAAACTTCGGATGTCATTTTATATTTTCATATCCAATTATAAATTTGTATATATTTTAAAGTTTTCAAAATTTAAAAGTTAACTGCCAAGCCGTTAATTCCCAAAGTCAAAAACGAATTAAGATCCATAGAAAATGAAGAAGTATATTCCAGCTCATGAGAAATGTCAGTAATTTAGTATTCATTTATTTGTAATTCGTATACCAAAGGTTAGCAACTATCATAAAGACAATACAAAATTCAAAAAAATGGAAGCAATCTTCGACAAGTCGAAAACAATGATATATCTCGGAGTATATGGGTATATGTTATGGAATAAAAAGTTATAATATTATTTCTCTTTTTCTAATTGTGTCTATGTCTGCTATATAAATAGTATTTTTGATATCTGAGTATATAGGTATATGCTACGAAACAACAAAGTCTTGATTTTAATTTCACTCTTTCTAAATGGAAATTAATTTAAACAAATAAGCTAATTTATGATAAATAAATTATTGAAAATAAAAATGATAATAATAATGCGACTAAAGAAACTTAATTCAATATGTTAGTAAAGAAAACACAATTTCCCAATTACTTGTTTAATTTTTCATAACCTATTTCCCTCAAAATATCAAACTTTATACTTGACATATTTCGTCGGAAAATTTTAAATATTTTTTTGAAAAAATCTGAACTTAAAGCTTTAAAATATTGTCAACTGGTTCGCTTGGTTTCTATTTCATCTTCCAATGACAAATTCCACTGGTTAACCACAGGCTAATATTAGCCGACCCAGAATCACGTGCTCTTCAAATAATTCCTTTATTTTACTAGCTGTTTTTCTGCCAATCAATGATTATTTTTTTGCGTTAATTTATATTTTCTATTAATTACTCCCATTCAGGCTTTTGTCAGCTGCAAATGAAGTGCAAAAAAATTGTTAAACGCTTAACGCACAATTAGGCAGTCAGCCAGAAGACGTGTAAAGTGCGTGCCAATGAGCATTAAATAAATATTTGCACGAGAGCTGGGATAAACAGCCGGAGTCCAAGAACAAGGAGGGTAAGACGTGCTAAACATTTAATACCAATGCCCGTCGTTTGGCCGGCAAGACGACAAGCAGCTGATAATGACGACGATGACCTGGTCGGTTCTCGCTTCTCGGTACTCGGTACTCGGGGCTGACCCCCCAATGGCCAGGTCCATGTCTATGCCCATCCGTTCTTTTTCACGTTGCGCTCTTTTTTCTCCCTTTTTGTTGACAGCATAATTACGTTGATGACAGCCGTTCGACGTGGGAGTTGCTAGACGCTAAGCAAACACAGACTTGGCAGTGGACATGGACGTGGACGTGGCGCCATTAAGTGACCCCAGAGACCCGGACACAGCGAACTCTGCACATGTGCGAGTGCCTCGTTGGGGCGGGGGTTGTATGAAGACAGGTGGCTCAGATGGTTCAGGTGGTTCAGGTGGCTCTGGTGGTCAGCCATAATGGAGTATGGCGCACATTGGCCATCTATGCCATAAATAAAGTGCAGGAGCTCTGTTCGCCCACTGTGCACCGAGATGCAGTTGCCCGATGTCCTGGGGCATCGGCGTCCCACTGTGCCGAGTGATAAACTGCATGGCATTATTTTGAAATCCCTGCGAACGCACTCCCATTTGCCTTCCAAATTGGAAACACTATTTCGTTACGGTTTTGCTTCCGTACACGATTCATACATTTACATTTGTCGAGATCTCTTTTTGCTTCGTAAGCGCAAGGACATTGTTGCACAAAGCAAAAAATAAACTTCTCCCAGGGCATTTGGAATGCCCCACTATTCTTTGTTAAGCTCGGAATTCGGGTGTTAATATTGGTGTGAGTAACGACAAGAAGTTTCGAGTCATTCAAGTGGCAGAGCATATGAGAGTTGATGCTTTATTTAGCGTTTAAGTTAATTAAGTAAAGGACTGTCAATGTTGTAGCAAACACAAGTATTTTACTCCCTTAGAAGAAAAGAAGAGAGTTCAAAAATAAGTTTTTCCGTGATTGAATTAACCTGTTTTAAGAAACCAAAAGAGCTGCGAGTAGGGTTTGCTGAAAACTCAGTTTCGAGGCAAACAACCTAAAGTTTGTCATATATATGCAGTAAGCCGTTAAGTAGTTAAGAGGATGCGAAAGTTGCTATTTTCGCTGTGGCAAAAGGGAGAAAAAGATAAAAGAATTATACAAAAAAAAAACGACGTTTTAATTCTTTTCCTCTTTCGTCAGGCTGCAAGTGTACGGCGAAAAGTAATAGTCTTGTCATATTTGGGGAAATTTCGTTTTTAAATCTTGTATAAATAAACCTAGATCATAACTAGTATTGATCATAATCACCAGGACAGTCGATCTAGCCAAACTAGTCGGCTGATTGAATGAAACATACCGCAAAGTCTTCTTTTTATAGTAGTTAGTATATGTCGAAACAATCGGAAAAATAAATGAAAAATGATTACTTAACTCATTACTTCAAAGTATTTAAGCATGAAAATAAAGCAAACTACTCTCTCAGTTTGAATGATTTTTTGATGAATCTTTCAATAAGTCAAATTAATCGTGAAAGTAAATAAAACAACTATATTTTCGTTTTTTCTTAAGATTTATTCCGAGATACAATAACTTTAAACCATTTCAGGCACCATCGAAAAATTGATTGAAAAATCCACATAGCCTAATTATTTTTTGGTATAATAATCGAATTATTGAGGGTATAATTTTTGTAATACCTTCGCAAAGGTATATGAACTTCGTCCTTGCTTTCTTTTTTGAATACATACTTTTGCTGATCTGTCAATATTTTTATTTTCTTGAGGTGATTGCCGCCAGCACCACCTCACTATTAGAGTTGAGTTCATTCTATTTGGGCAAAACATATTTGTAAATTAAATGCATCTCTGAGAACCATAAATTCCCAGCCTTCCTCACACAAAAACCCGGCTTTAATGGACAGCCCAACTACAAATATCTCTGGACGACATAGCCGTGGTCTCGGTAAACCGCAGAACCAAAAAGTAGGAAAATTTTCTTTTGGCAAGTGGGAAACTTTGTCCTGCTGCCATGACAATAATAGAGGTAATGGTCTGTCTCATAATAATGCTAATGATGCCTATGGGTGCGGAGTCTGGACCCGACAGCCCAGCAAAATTATAACTGCCGACGGCACAATGGCGCGATGAGAGTTTCAATTTCCTCAGCCGCTCCAAGTGCCAAGGACTGGGGAAGCAACACATAACTGAGTGTGCAATTTCGCCATTAGCTGGCGCCTGAGGGCGAAAACTTTTTAATTGTCCCACAACAGCCCAAGCTCCTTGGGGAAGGCAATGCACTCCAACTTTGGTTTTCTGCGTCGCCTGCAAGTTTGTGAACCTTTCTTAAGGACTCACTCATTCGGCCTGGTTATCAAATCAGGGCAATTAGTGCACCTATGGCACCCGACAAAGGATTCTTTGGATACGAGCCGCAGGGAGGGTGCGTTCACCAGTTGGGTTTTGCCCCCCAATTTGAGAAAATTTTATGAAACATGTCAAAGGCGACAGCAGCAAATCAAGGGCAGGTTTATTACAAGAACCTTGATGAAAGGAAACAGTCACTACTTCCACAGGTCTTCACATCAAAAGTAACAGTCAATTTCTGTAGTTGAGCCAAGTATTTTATAAAGTAACTTACTTCCATTTTTCAATCTACATAGTTTAATGAAATATGGAAATCTATGCGACTGGTGGCTAAAATTCATACCCATTCAGCAATATGCAAATGAAGACCGACAACGCAAATTTCTCCGCTTGCAGCTTGCTGATTTTCAATGTTCTGTCAAATACGGAATTCCTTCAAATGAAATAAAACCGTCCGACAGCGAGTTAAGTCGCTCTATCCGTTGTTTTGCGGGGATTTAGCGTGCTCCCAGCCATTTTCCCCGTGGCAAACGTGTACGGAATTCGCAAACCGTAAAAAATTCATTTTCTCCCATTCTGCTGTACAAATTTTGTAGCGATTCCGGAATAGTTCGTTGCGATTTAAGCGGCAAAAGTCGGCGGGATGCGGCTTTAAGCTCGCACTTGAAATCAGATTGTCTGGCAGATTGTCATTTGCATAAAGTGACTCCAACCGACCGGAGCAGGTTGGGCTTAGTCCACGGCGACCCAAATCACAAAACACATGGCGCCCATCGGCCGTACAAAGGAACAGTTACAATCCTTCGGGCACAAGGGTCAGGATGCAGAGCAAGCGAGCAGTCCTCCTCGGTGCGTTTATCATAAAAATGTCACAAAGGTCACCCGGACCGGAAATCTGCGATGGGTCCAGAGATTACAGAAATGGCTACTGTATCGGATTTTGTCGGACATTTGCTTTTTCATATTAAGAATGTTTTCGATGTCGCCAATAAATCGTATCTTTTTTAAATAAATTAAATTGTCCATAAATGAATCGTTCACAAATACATGTGGCGTATTTTTATACCCGTTACTCGTAGAGTAAAAGGGTATATTGTATTCGTGCAAAAGTATGTAACAGGTAGAAGGAAGCGTTTCCGACCCTATAAAGTATATATATTCTTGTTCAGGATCACTAGCCGAGTCGATCTAGCCATGTCCGTCTGTCCGTCTGTCCGTCTGTCCGTCTGTCCGTCCGTATGAACGCTGAGATCTCGGAAACTATAAAAGCTAGAAGATTGGCATTTTGCATGCAGATTTTAGGAGTTCCTACGCAGCGCAAGTTTGTTTCAAAAAGGTGCCACGCCCCCTTTAACGCCCACAATCGCTTATATACGATTTTATTTAAATATAAATTTGAATATTTCGGAAAAGTAAAAATGCAGTTTTATTGTGTTTATCAATACCTATCGAAATGTAGAAGAAATTTTTCAAATCGGACCATTCGTTTAAAAGTTATGCGTGATCAAAGTTTCTATCTCCATCTCCCTCGCACTCCTTTTACCTGAGTAACGGGTATCTGATAGTCGGGGCACCCGACTATAGCGTTCTCTCTTGTTTTTTATAGAGCATTTAATTTCTATCCTTATTTTTTTAAAAGTAAATAGAAGTAACACTAGAATGAAAGCAGGCTTTAGGCAAGCCGAAGTTTATATTTAGAATATAGATAAATAAAATGTTTTATAAATGACTAACTTTCTATCTTTGTGCGTAAATGTTAAAAAAAAAACAATGATCTTCCGAACAATTTTTCTATAGTTTCTATGGCAGTTATAAGATAAAAATGGTCCGGTTTTATAAATTTAAGACTTTACTTCTGAAATTGTTTAAGTTACTTTTTTGGAGAATATCAACATTTGTTAAAAGAAAATGATATAATAATAATTAAATACGACCCGTTCTCACTTGTGTCCTACAAGGGTATACAAAATGTAATTAATAATTATTTGTAACAATTCGGTCTGCGATTGAAGTTTAAGTTCGCTTAATAAAAAAATGCAGAAATGTGGAATGTTTTTATTCAAAAACTATTCCATTCGTTAAACTGATGAATCAAAAAGTCGGTGTTTTTTATATATATAATATATATAAAAGTGCGTCAGTAAAAAAATAGTTTTAAAAACCATTTGTTGAACTAAACAATTGACAGAAGCGGATTAAGATAAAAAACACAGCTTTTTAACTTTAGCGAAATTTCTCTACATTTGTGAATTTTTGTATAAAAAACTTTAATCCCGCTTTCTTTAATACTTTCTGTAATACTTTTGCTGCATTTGCAATAAGCGTTATTAGCTAATATATACTCGAGTTCATCTTTCTCTTGTTATCTATATATCTATAGGTTAAAGGATGGATTCCCATTCTTACACTTCAAAGTCATATACAAATAGACAAGGTTTTTATTATCAACTCTTTTTTCCCAACCCTAAATACTTTATAAAAAGTTTCGAAATGAAAGATTCAACAGCAGAAAGTAGACAAATTAATTAAGCTTATTTACCAAGTGCATTACCCAGCGAAGATTTCCAACGCAAAACTTAGATGTAAATTAATTTCAGTTAATTGTTTTTACTTGAGCGCCGCAAAAGTTTTGGTTTGGCTTACATTTCCCCGCACAATCAGAAGCATTTTCGGCAAGCACTTGCCACCGGGAGGAGAGTCCGGTTGCGGCTGGATGCTGGCAGGAGCTTAATGAATTTCCCGACTGGCTGGCCTTGACTTTCGTTCACTCGTTTCCTGTTTATGGCCCGACACGCTCGCCTGGAAAGTTTCGACATTTTCCACCTCCTACCCGGCTCTCCAGCTCCGTGTCCGAATAGAGTTCGTCGTCTGTCCATGTCACTCGAATGATTAAAGATTTCTTTTTATGGCCATGGCGCTACTTTCTGCTACAATTTATCAAGTTTCAAGGTTGCCGCACCAGTTGTAAAAACTTTGACATTTTGTTTTGAGGCCATAAAATTTCTAATTTAATCAACTTTAAGTTGGCTTTTGCATCACTGAACGGACCTCCCTATTTATTGGCGGGTTCAAGTCCTCAACTCACGGACAACCATAAAAACCTGCCCCTTTAAATATTCAATCGTCCTGCCCCACCCACTGGATAGTCGGGTTTTTACTGCGGTAATCGAAGGTCATGAAAACGCACATGAAAAATGATTAATGATCATTTCGGACATAGTAAGTCTTTTTCTGGTCGGTCCACTCATATGCACTTTCCCTAGACCCTTGTATTCGGAGCGAAAAAGTCATAAAAAATACTCTACGGTGCTTCAGATGCATGACGTTCTTCCTTTCTGCCAATGACTGAATGTCGAAAGTCTTAGCTCGCTAATAAAGTTATGAAAATGTCGGAGTTTGCGAAACCCTTTTTTGTAGCCTGTCATTAACTTGACAGCGAAAGCGGTTTTTCATCGGTCTAATTAGTCTTGGGACTCCCGGAAAAACGCAAATCAGAGAATGACAAAATTATGCACAAAGACATTAGGATTTAATATTGAAAAGGAAAAAATTAATGACGTGGCAATAGTAAATCATTGCTTTTAATATCATTATGAGGAATTAAACATGATTATTTGTGTCCTTACAAGCGTGACGTTAACTCAAACTTATCAAACAAGAATTAAACTTAACTTTTTAAGATTTGACATTTCGGATTGTTAATTCCTGTATTCATTGTCATCGTAAATCATTGCCTGAATGTCTCGTACTTAAATTCAGATTTTAAACTGTTCAAACTGATGGCTTTTATACTGCATTTTCAAAAAGAAAAATTGAAGGCACACAACAATTTTTAATTATTTTATAGAAGAGCATACGCATGCAGCTTTATAATTTCCGTACGGATATGAGAAAAGCTCGCATAACAAAGTTTTGCCCTGTGCTATTCGAGCTCTGCTATTTTTGCTTGTGAATATCCATCAGACATTAAGGATTTAAACGAAACTGAGACGCGTTCAAAAATCTATTAAGCGCCTGTCGCCGGATCTGAAAAAGCCTTTAATGAGCAGATGGAACTTGTTGTCGGCACCCACTCAGGCATTCACAGAGCGTGCCCTGCCCCGCGCCTCCACTCGATTGTCAGTTGCAACCGCGCTGCATTCGCTCATTTGGCATTCCGCAGTGTTTGTTTGCATAAACTTGAGCGACAGGAGGGTGAAGTGCGGTGGATTGGGGTTGGGTGGCCGGCTGGCTGGATGGCTTTGAATGACAGCCTGGATGGGTAGAAAAAATCAGCGGGCGAACACTTCCACTGGTTTCAACACTCAGCAGCAGCTCGCAGTGTCTTTTGTGTTGCGTATACGCCGCATTGGCGTCCGTTTAATATGCACGCTTCGTTTGCAGGACATGCCGCTAGATGGGGAGTCTTGCCCAGGTTAGAACGAAGAAAAACAGTAATTACGAATTGTAAACAAGAATTGTTAACAAAACACAAAGAACGCCTAGTGGCTTTTGGTCAATTATAATCCGAAACTTAAAACTGCTCATGCGGCTGATTAAATATTAATTAGACCAAAACACTTAGACCAATTAAAAATGAATATATGGTATATCAGCTTGATAACTAATATTTATCCATCAGCTGTGGCTGATATAAAATATACATGAGGTTCAGTTTTTTAACCTCATTTGTTATTTAAAGGTCATGAAAGTCATCAGTAGTCTCAATATTATGCTCATGGCCAATGATAATTAGTACGTCATTGAATTAAAATGGAATCTGTCTGTATCCCACGATAATTTAATGCTTAAGATATGCATAATGTCACGTTGGCTACATTTCGTATACATAATAAGTCATTTTATGCACCTCGCTTTGCAACGTTCTCCAGTTGAATTACGATTGCCATTTTATAATTGCATTAATAATATTTAAGTGAATGCGTAATTTAACAAAAAAGGGATTTCAACTATGTTATGCCATAGTTTTAAGACAGGTTTTTAAGAATGTTAATTGAACTATTTTTTAAGAGATTTTTAATAAGAGATAATTAATAAGAAAAGTGAATTTATCCTGCACATTTGTCAAACGAATTAAATACGATTATAAGTTAAACACAAACTAAGTATAAAACAAATAATGCAAATTGCTGGCGGTCATAGTCAATAATAATCCCCAACTTATTGCAGCACATGTGGCTTCTGAAATATTTAATGGATTTAAAGTGCAAAATAACTTATACTGACCTAATTAATTAACATAAAGATATTTCCACCGTCACCACTGCGGCAACCTTGCCTATACACTGAGGAAAAAACGATCTCGATGTGGGATTCAATTCAATATGTTCCACAGGCTCAATAAAATTTATTAGCTAAAATACGTCCAACAAATTATAAAATACAATATTTGAAAACGTATTTCCGAGTTCTTCTTCGAGCGGATTGGGAATTTCTTAACAAGAATTCAATTCTTGGATTTTGAGTTTTTGAGAAAAAGTATTTGTTCTTTAATTGTGATTTATATTTTAGAATATTTCTTTCTTGATGAAAAACAAAAATCGTGCTACAACGTGGCATATGAAGGGAAGAAACAATAAAAAATTATATTTTCCAAGCCACGTGTTTTCAACCTTTTTATTTTTTAAATAATAAAAATTACAATAGGGTAAGTTTTTCTCAACTGAATTTATGAAAAATTTAATTTGTTTATCTAAAGAAACTTTAAATTAAAAGGAGCAGAATTTTGAAATTCCTAATATGACTTCGTACGAAGTCAAAACATAGCTTGGCAATAAGCTATTGCTTTTGTTTTTCATAGTAAACCTTCTGTAAAGTAAACACAAAATGTTCAGAGATATTTATAATAATAAATAAATAAAAAACCAAAATATATATAATGAAATGTAATATTTTAGAATTTAATTATTTTAAAAAACAATTTATTATTTTTATTATTATTATTTTTAATTCCAGAAAAACCAATCTCGACACACTCTTGACAGCATTTTGTTATTTCAAGGCTAATTTCTTGATTTTAGATTTTATTTTTTCAGTGCTTACATAATGTCTGCCTAAAACTCACCCACATGTTGGAAAGCCCAAAAGTGTTTGGTTGCATGCGAGCAAATAGAATGCCCTTTCACGCCCACTAGACAACATGTGGGTAAAATAGAATTTTCCATTAGATTGGCTTTTGCAATCATATAGAAACCGGGAGCATCATAAATTCCATTTTCGTTTCGGTCTGCCTGTGCCGCCGAACAGCAACAGTTGCTGCCCGGCTATCTCCCTGGCCCAGAGCCGGTCAAGTTCATGTACCAACATTAATCAGGCGGTTAGGGCCACGCCCCCCGTTCGAAACGCCCCCTCTCCGTGTCCGATTAAGTCGAGAACCACAAACACTTGGCCGCGACGAGAATCGTGCAACATAGTTTGCACAAGTTCGAATGGCATGTTCACACACGACGGCAAAGCGTTTTGCACTTACGAGACTCGCAAGGTCACGGACCCCGCCCACTCCCCCTCCCACACCGCCAACTCCATCAAGATGCCATTTTAATTGCTGCACAACAAGACTGCGACTCTGAACTTAACCTTTGATCTTTGCAGGACAAAGTACTTGGCTTTAATGTAGATGTAACGAAGTAAATCGATTAAGGATGCACTAATCCAAATCGAACTAATTGGACTTGTTATATTTTTTGATATCGAAATTAAAAAAAACTAAGGATTCCTACAGACTTTTAGTTTTTCGTGGAGTACTTATCTACGGTCACAACACAAGTTTTCCAATTATTAAGTCACTGAATAAATTTTAAATTTAGACAGCGGCAAAAGAATGACTAGCATAATAATTAACAAGAGAGAACGCTATAGTCGGGTGCCCCGACTATCAGATACCCGTTACTCAGGTAAAGGGAGTGCGAGGGAGATGGAGATAGAAACTTTGATCACGCATAACTTTTTAACGAATGGTCCGATTTGAAAAATTTCTTCTACATTTCGATAGGTATTGATAAACACAATAAAACTGCATTTTTACTTTTCCGAAATATTTAAATTTTTAAAATCGTATATAAGCGATTGTGGGCGTTAAAGGGGGCGTGGCACCTTTTTGAAACAAACTTGCGCTGCGTAGGAACTCCTAGAATCTGCATGCAAAATGCCAATCTTCTAGCTTTTATAGTTTCCGAGATCTCAGCGTTCATACGGACAGACAGACAGACGGACAGACGGACAGACGGAGAGACGGACAGACGGACAGACGGACATGGCTAGATCGACTCGGCTAGTGACCCTGATCAAGAATATATATACTTTATAGGGTCGGAAACGCTTCCTTCTACCTGTTACATACTTTTGCACGAATACAATATACCCTTTTACTCTACGAGTAACGGGTATAAAAAGTTGCA
Source organism: Drosophila fuyamai (assembly GCA_018153365.1). NCBI lineage: Eukaryota > Metazoa > Arthropoda > Insecta > Diptera > Drosophilidae > Drosophila > Drosophila fuyamai. Next base: position 1,201,788 of record JAECXW010000419.1, on the reverse strand, counting down.
AAACTTGTCATGGCAGGAAATAATTAAGCAAATTAATAAAATTAAAAGTTGGCCAAACATTCATAAAAAAAGAGCGAAAGTTATGCATTGTCTACCCATACACTTCCACAAATGTGTTGTAGATGTATCACTATCCTTAATTTGATTTATTACATTCATATTGCGAATACATTATGGTTTCACAATCAAGCCAGATATTTTTCCATTTCATAATTAGGGAGCGCAACCTTCTGAATTCTTTAATAATCGATATGTATTATGTTTAATTTGATTACATGCGCTTTTGCGCTTCCTACATATAAGACCAAAAAAACACAGGAAGCATGCATTTGAATTTGCATGTACGTATGTTTAATGCAGGGTTGCAGCAAAACATGGAACATAGTTGGGCAATTTATTATTTAATTACAGAAAACCATGCTGTTTTGTGTTTTTGTTAACTTCTGTTTTTCCGCTTGCATTGTTTGCATTTAAATAGGCACTTCTCATTGCAGCTGTAATTGAAAAATGGAATATTTGCAAGTGCAATTGATTGGTGATTGGGAAACAATAGTAATCAAGTGAAGCAGCATTTAACAGATTTGCCAGTGCTGGCAGATTGATATTAAATATTAGGTTCAGTTAAAGATTGAAATTTATGGTGATTCGCAGCGGAATCCATTTGTTCTGGGAGTCGGCTGACAGGCCACAAATCGACGGGTCTACGGATGGATGGGCATTTGGATGTGTTGCCAATTGGTTGTGGTTTTCAGCTTGTTGTGTTTGCCGTCGTTCAGCATGCAAAACATGCCGAACCCTTTTTGAAGGGCAGACAAGCAATTTGTTGAAAAAGAATGCTTGAAAAGAATTCTGCCAAAACAGAAATTCATTTATCAATTAAATAAAATGGTTCTCAAGCTTCTTGGCCGAAACGCATTGGTTATTCGGGCGAAGAGAAATAGAAATTGCTTGAGCAAAATAATTAAATCACATTTTACACTTTATTTTACTTGATTTGTTTTGTCGTGGTCAAATAATCTCTAATCTAATCTAATTGAAAAACAAATATTTTGCTCACTTTGCGTCTGTTGATATTGGATTTTATTAAAATTAAATTGAACAAAGACCGCAAGTCAAAGCAAACCAAGAGGATTTTTATTAGCTTAAGTTTAATTAAGTCTGTTAATGTCGTCGGGGCCCTTGGGGAAATGGCCAAAGAATGATTGCCTGCCAAAAATAATTACTTTTTCGTTTGCCAAATCATCCTTACTTGCTTGGCTGTTAATCGGCTTTGCGTCTAAATAACAAACTCCATTTCATAAATATTAACGAAGTCCCCGTTGAGGGAAATGCATTAGCATAAAAAGAACCCGAGTTGGCCAGAAGTGCCCGCCTTCACCTTGTGCATCGTAAAAATTGAACAATTGACAAAATGTACTCTCATCAAATATGCCACATAGACGGCATGTGTGGGCTTTTGAATGGCAATATCTTCTCCCATTGATTTATAATTTATGGCGGTTTAAAGGCCGGGACGCCGCTTATCTCCTTCCGACTTTGGCCTTCTTATTTCAATTAGGAAGCTGACAAAAACACTGGCAAAGCACTGCAGAGATATGCGAAAAATTAATTTTAATTTAATTGCATCGTTGCTGGAAAAACTAATTAAATTAAAAGCCTTGAGGGAGCATATTTCTGCCGGCCATTAAGCGGATTTGAGAAATGTAAATTGCGTTCTTGGCCCCAAAGCTCTGCATGCGCTAGGTGGCCCGAAGTGTGTAAATTTCCTTTATGAGCCAGGTGCTTGTTGCCGAGTTGTCAAGAAGCTAGACATAAACTGGCATACATAACGAGCATGAATAGTGCCATTCAGCACCCAACTGTCGACTGCAGTCACTCGGGCGCTCATGTGTGACACTTTTGTGTGCAACGCCCTCGAACTTCCAAACGGAAAACATAGAAAAAAGGGTACAGGAGATGGGATATGATAGGCATGTATAATACGGAAATACAAATTCGCATATTGGCATGTTTTGACATTTATCGGCACATCCCCGTGACATGCTGGTGAAATTATTTTCATGGTCGCCTGCCCTCCAATAGGTTGGCATGCAAATGGGCTCCCAGATGGCATTCCACACTGCTTACAGCCAACTGCTTACTGCTTACTGCTCTCTGCGTAGTGTTTTCGAGATAAGCTTCCGCTTTTGTCGACCCTGCTGATTGAGTGAACCCTTGATCCATATTCTCCTTTTTTCCGCTGCTGGCAAGTTGCCATTGTCCGATTACATTCCGCCACGCTGGCATTCCGTTCCGACACCAGCTGCTCCTCTCGAGCGCCCTCCACTTCCACTTCCACATCCATACACATATCCATATCCATATCCAGGCCAGGATCTCCTTTCCCTCCCCTCAGAAGGGCCAACATAAAAACGGGGCATCATAAAAAAATGGCGTCAATTGGCGACGCGTTAGCCTGACAAATTGCTGAGCTGTTGCGAGCTGTAAAAAGCGAAAATAATGGTTGACTTTTGAACTGCTGGCCGAAAGCTTTGTCAGACACTGTTTGGGCGTGTGGATCCCATCCCGAAAACCCCCATCTAAGCCACAAAGTTCGGCGATTTGGGATGCCGACTTGTCCGATGGCTTGCATTAAAAAATGACAAAACTGTCAATTCAGGGAAATTTTGAGAGATGAAACTAGCTTGGTTCCCAATAAAAAATGGAATAAATCAATACTGAAGATAGCTGTATAATTCCATTAGTTCAAAGGGGAACGACATTTATTTGGTGTTATCAATATATTTCAGTACTGTCATATTGTACTTTTCCGTATACATTTATATTTTTTTATGCCCGAAAAAATGTGAAACATTCCTTTTCCGTAAATCTCTAATTTTTTCGTAAGGAACTTCATAACTTGTATTATTTGTCGTTAAAGTAACCTATTTCAAAATAATCAAAAGTGGTGCGACTCAAGGAATTTAAATAGAGCTTAGGGCAAATTAAGTTTTAAAGCTTATTTTACAGAACTTTAATTATATATATTTAAATATTCGATAGGACGATCAGCAATTAAGAAGATGCTAATGCTGTTGTTGTCGCTTAGGAAATTAAAGAAGGGTGACAAAAGCATTTCATGATATCTAAGCAACTACTTGATAGAGCCGCTACTTAAATAATAACAGCTTATTAGGTATTAATTAAGCCTTTATCATGATAAAATGCTGATTAGTTCTAATTGAATTTCAATTAAGTCAGAAGTACAAATTTAAATTAAAAGTTGCCCCTGACAGTTGGAAATTTTCTGTGTTCTGTTTTTTCTAACAAAGAAACATGACACAACATAAATCCCTGTAATTAGCTTGGTGAATTTCCTGCCAACCCGAAACGTCGACCCCTGTTCAAAAGCTCAACCTTTTTCCCGAGAATCAGACCAAGTATATACCGGTCCATTTTTGGTGCAATAGTACCAATAGCTTTCCGACTTTGGTCCGCTGTGGGTGTTTGGACCGTATTGCATGGGTGGCGTGAAAATGGGGGAAAGTGCAGTCATTTTCATTTTGTGACTGCTTGACTTTTCTCCGCTGGGGGCAATCGTGTTGCACAGTGCCAACATGAAAAGGCTTTACGAACTGGCAACATAGTTTGCAGGGTTAACAAAGAAAAACGATGTATAGCGGCAAAAATTCGCAAAAAATTGTTCTACTTTCGTTTAATTGTTTTGCCGTGCCTGTCGTAAAATATGAAAAGTTTAAGCCAAACAACTCGTGTGCTTTAAATCCTTAGCTTGCTTGCAACTTTGTCATTTATCACTTTAGCGCAGTTTTTTCGCATTCCAATTGACCACATTTTATTGGCCCCGTGGCGCAAATCCATCAATAGGAATAAAACAAGACACCATAAGAAATTGGCAACAAGCCTCAATTGATTTCGGTTTTCAGCTGACAGCACTTCCTTAAACTAAATCTTGATAAATTGCCAAAAACGTGGGACCCAATGGCTATTTTCTTTTCAGAACGTCAGCAGCTACAAACAAACTTATATGGCAAACATATATCTCTTTATTTATAAAGATATGAAAAATGTATACTTCAATTTTTATTGGTTGCCATTAATTGTTATGCTCCATACTAATAAAAACCTTTGAGTTTCTTTCAACTGCAAATTAATTTTCTTGACCAAAGCATTTAATTAAGTTTCAGCACCAAGGAATTTATTCACTTAACTTCACACTCTGGGCTGCCCAGTGGCTTGTGGTTAAAGTATCCTGCTGAATTGAACCCACAAACACTTGTTTTGCAATTGTAAAACAGACCAACAGTCGACTTTCGGAGCTACTGGCGCATTTAAAACTTTATTGAGTTTATAAACTTTTTATAAGATATTTTGAGTTTATTTCTTTGCACAAATGGTCACAACATGCACCTAAAACTTAAGTCGTTTGAATTGTTAAAAATTTCGTTTTAATTTATAATAAAAGAACCGTATGTTTGTATTTCTGGATTGATAGTTAAAACAAAAAAATGCGTAATATATGAAGACTTATATACTAACAAATGTTGTTGATGTCTCAACAGAGAATTACCCACTTTGGAAGCTAATAAAATTAAAATATAAGCGTAATAATGGTACGCATAAGAACGAAATCAATTGATCTCGAAATAGCCGATAATTACATATATTTTAAATAATGTGGCAGCCGTTTAATTTAATCTGTCGATCTTTTGAATTAATCCATCCTAAGTTGTAATATTTGTAACAGACACAATTTGAGTTTTGTTGAAGGGGCTTGCGTTAGGGGAGTACTACTGTACCGTTTGGCAGTCATAATGTGACTGCTGGTATTGCACCAAGACGATGGAAAAGCGATGGCAATGAGCCATGGATTTATTGCGCCCCATAAACTGAGCTCCCAGTTTCCCGGCTTTAACGGCCGCCTTAAAGCGCAGGATATGATGGTGTGGACTTAAGATATGGGGATTCTGTGACGTCCTGATGAAAATGAGACAAGCTGCAAATCGGAGAAAACAGCAGACAATTCATACTCGTCCAAAGAGCCAACGGAGCGAGAGCAAAGTGAAAGCGAAAGCAAAAGCAAAACCGATGGCAAAGGAAATATTTGCATATGTCAAAGTGGAAGGCAAATATGGCATGCAATTCGGGAGCAAGCTCGCAATGGTTGACTGCATAAACCGCACTGCATGGCCACTAACAAGTACCGAGATGTTTTGAAGGGGTTGACGGCACCGGGGGCCTGACCCCCACTAAGCCCCCTTTCACACCCACACCCGCGCCTCTGTTTTTGTTTTCTGCCAACACAATGCCACGTCGACTTGGATCCCGGAGCATTTCTGCCGTTGGCTGGGTGGATACAAAAATATGTGTCAACATATTGTCGGAAGCTGCTGCCTTCGTGCGTGTTGTTTTTTTTAGTCTCTGAGGTCGGAACAAAATGTTAACGGCAACAAGAAGGCATTCAGTCTATTCGTTCTCCCTTACAAATTTTAAATATGCAACGACAAATAGATGAAAAAGAGCTTAATTACGAGAAAATAACTTGTAGATACTCTTGTTCGCCTACACAAATCTAAAAACGCATCAGACTTTCTATTTAAATGGTTACTTAATCATGAAAATAACATGTAAGCAACATAAACAACAAAATTTAGAAAAATATTAGCTGAATTGTCCAACTTGAATTTAAAAGACTCCTGTTAGAACACTCAAACATAACACAAAACACCTCCTTCATCTCATCACCACACGAAACTGAGCCGTCTTCCAATCATCAACTCCCGTAAACTTGGAACACATCCTATATTCATGCTCAGCAATTACACAGGACAAGTAACGTTACCTTAAAAATCACCTAGCCACCTCATAGACTACCTTAAGGACGCAAAATCAGAAAATATTAATATTAAATTAAAATTTAAAACCTACTAAAAATATGTAATCTAAAAATATGTAATCTAAGGTCCGGCAGCACCCTCTATGCTGTTAACTTTACTATCATCTTTAAAAAAAAATAAATAAAACAGAAATCACCGCCATAATAACTGGAATAAACAATTGAACCCGAAAGGAACTTTAGCAAGCAGAAGTTTATATACCCTTGCAACTGCTACAAAAATTCAAATCCTTAAGAACAATGGATCTAGGTCGATTTTCTTATAAATTAGTTGATCGTTCCTATGGCAGCTTATGACATAGCCGTAATTCTAAAACCATATACAAATTTCTTAATCTTGGAGCATATGTTGAGAAACAATAAAGTCTCAATTTTGTTTCACTTTTTCCCAATTGTTTCCATGCGAGCTATATGCTATAATAGGTTTATCCGGCCCGTTCCGAATTATATATAATATTATTTTTGCAAAGATTCAGCAAGACAAAGTTTGTATACCCTTGCAGTTAAATGATATTGTTGTCCGATTTAAATTTAATTAAAACAACAAAATTCATAATATTTCAATATTACCAAGTCCCAAGTTTAATAAAAAATTAAAAACAACAAAGTTATTATTTTAACAACAATATTTTTTTCCGATTTTTCCTATCGGAGCTATATGATATAGTCGCCCGATCCAGCTCGTCCGACTTATACAAAATACCACATGCAATAGAAAGACAATTTTTGGCAATGTACTTTTGACTTAAATTATTATACCCTCTGCTAAGGTATACAAAATAATTCATAACCGAAAGGCAAAGGTGAAGGTAAAGTCTTGGACAATCTAAACAGTGGCCATGCGGTTAATGGGCCTAGCGACTTAATTGCTTTTAAATCAGAACCCACGCTCTGACAAACTAATTAAAACTGCCGTGGGTCGGGGCAATTTATGGAGATCAAGTAGCCACCGCGTTGGCAGGACAACAAACCAAAGGACAAACAGCGGAGGACACAGCTCCATTGAAAACAGGGAGAATTTTCGGGGTTGTTGGCCAACCAAATGACATAAGTAAGTGGAAAAGTGCCTCAAGAAAGCCTTGAAATGAATTGTATTTTAATTGTGCGGCACAAAATTGTAAAAATACGATGGCCGTCGACCTTAACCATTCCGCAGAATCTTTCCGGAGTCTCAGGACTATTAATTGCGCCAGGTGAAAGGAAAGCCGGCCATAAAATGAATTAATTTAAACTGGGTATCGGTGGGTGGTTATTACGATGGCCAGTCCTAGTATCCCATAATGTTATACAATTAACAGTTCACTTGCTGGGAAATTAAACGCAATGTTGTGAGTGGAATTTTAATCTCTGAGTTGCACAAAATTTACGACTTGACCTGGTTTATGGAGGGCATGCCAAGCAGTTTATGAAAGTTTTACGTTAATTTAAACTACAATGTTTTAAAGTCCCCGTTAAGTACTTCTACCATTCGAAAATATTTTCAATGCAAGGAAATATTTGTGCATCAAGGTGATTTATTTATTCTTATATTTCCTAAGTTTTTTTGTCCGCATTTTGTTGGCATTGCAACTGCCATTTGTGCTTTAATCCGCTCAACGGCAGTCAGTTGTCACTTGTTTCGCTAACAATGATAAAGTTGCAAAGAAGAACGAACTTTTAAGCTTTTTTAATGCAATGTCAATAGGGAGAAGCTACAATGTCTTTGCTTAGTCCCGGCAATTACATTTTTTCCTTTTTCTGTTTTTTTGTTACCGATTTTCTTTTGTTTGTAAAACAATTCTGAGCTTTAATTGAGCATTTTTTATTGGCAAGTTGCAAAAGTCCGGAATTTCACATTTTCATACTTAATGAAGATTCAAATTATGTCTTTGCCTTTTGCAGTACTTCCAGTACTTGCACATCCGCAATGCATTATTTCTTGTATGGTACTCTTCTCTTACATGCAAATCAGAATTCTAAGAAAAAGGATAACCGCTCCGAGCCAAAGTTCTAATTAGCTTTGCGACTGGTTATTTCATACACAAGGTTTTCAAATATTGTGTATCTGAAAACTGAGAAACAACTTTAATCTTGACAAAGTATGTAACGCTTGTGGCAGAGAAGTATCTTTGCAGCGTTGGAAATGGTTGTGCCGCCATCTAGTTGTCGGCGTGGGTACTACCGGCTGGGATAGAAGAAGAATTCTGGGGGTAAAGGTTTCGGAGTAAAAGAGGCAACAGAGGTAATTGTCAGGTCAGGAAAAATGGCGAAGTCATGGCTAGGGAGATCGGAGATGGCTCCGACCGAGGTCCGCGCGCCACAATTGTTCTTTCATTTTTCGGCAGGCCAAGAGTGACGTTGTGTCCAGTAAGTGCTTAAGGAAAAAACTTGTGAAGCCTGAGCGGGAAAAAAAAACTTAAGATAATGTGTTTCAGTTGGAGCAGCATCAAGAAAGGAAAAAAAACCCGAATAAGTGAACAAAAAAATATCGACCGACCCTAAAGCCGATTCCAAGGGTAAGCCAGAGGATATTGGGGATTATCTGCGGGCAAGCAATCCGGTTTTATCATTTTTTTTGTTAGGTTTGGCGCGTATTGCCTGGCCCGGAAAACTCGCGGCAGCAGTTGAGAAATTCCCATTTCAAAAAGCCATCAAAGTTCCCGAAGAGAAGAAGAAAGACACAAGGAGGACGCGACGAGGGGAAAATTTCCCCGGCATCCAACTCGAGGGGGCCTTGAGGCCTTTTAGATCTTTTTATAATTTAATATTGCACCTTATTTCAATGTTTGTAGTTGCAATTCGTGCGTATAGATAGTCAGAGTTGAGGACGAATTGAAGAGAGTCAAAACATAACAAAGTCACCAAAAGGCTCGAGATCAAAGCACTCGATTCCAATTAGAAGGTATTTTCGGAGGGAATAATACTCATTCCCATTGCGCTCTCCAATCTCCCGACTCTCCAGGCGGGATGAGGGCTGAGTGAAACCAGAGAACCATTTGAGCAGTTCCCGTGGTACTCCCCGACTCCTTAGACCTGCGCGCGATCGTCCGGCATGAATAATTATAAAATATTAATGTAAAGTGAAGAAAAAGAAATCGCGAGCGGAAATGAAGGAGAGTTTGTTATAAAAAAAGTCAGAGGCAAGCAATATGAATACGAGAAGGAAAATAGTTTAAGAATTAGAATAAGTATTAGTGAGGTGATACAAAAGCAAATAAGAAGAAAAAAAGAGAAGCAAAAAAACAGGAAAAGCAAAAATAAAAACAACGGAGGATCATTAAAAAAGTTAGTGCAGCGCGTGAAATGTAATATGAAACCCTAACCCCGTGATTACAATATAAAAGAACATTTTAATTTCTGTTCCGCTGGTGCCGTGCGAATTTTGGCGAAATTAATTGTAAAAGAAGGAAAGATGACAAGTTGGTTTGCACAGTGGTAGTGGCGGTGATTTGTATTTTGTTTATTATTTTTTTGTAATAAAATCCCACAGGAAACCTCGCGGAAGCGCTTTCGTCGATGGACATCCGACACAGTGGTGAGTGATATTTTTCATATATACAAAATTTTTCGGAAATAATAAACGTACGCAAAATCCACCAATGACCAAACTTTGCCCCACCGTCCCATATTAGTCCAAGGAAAGAAAAAAAGGAAAAGGAGAATCAAAAGAATTAGAATTTCACGGTCACGGCCAGCATACGAATGATCGGGAGTAGGGATTCAAAAATTCAAGGCCAATGCCCTTAGCGAAATACTTTTGAGCGTATTTATTTAGTTTTTGAGTGAAATAAAAGAAGTGGCTGTGTAAAGTCACTCGTTAATTGCAATTGCATATAAATATCGGCCGCTCAATACTCGCATATTTTTTTTGTGATTCTCTGGAGTTGATTCAGGAATTATTTTTATTTAAATATTTTTCGTTTTTTTTTATTTGTTTGCATGTTGATTCATTTATTTATATATTTTATTATTTTAATAATGTCTGTTAGTTGTAAGAATTTTCTGTAGTGTGTAAATATATTTTATAATGTTTTAAGAGCTTTTGAAATTGCCTCTAAATAGGATGATCTCCCGGTGAAGGCCGTTGGCGACCCAGAGGGGCCGTTCAAACAAAGATATGATTGAATTAGGTGTGGAATGGCCAAGGCAGGGAGGGCATCAGAGAATCCTCAACGACAGCGGAGGATCTTAGGGAATTCGGAGGAGTTTCTGTCGAGCTGATGTTTGTGTAGAGGTGGGCGATTATTCTCCCTCCCAAATTTCTTGTCGTAGCACGCAAAATTTGATATTTTTCGAAATGACTGAAGGCTAAAGGTTGAGGACAAGATCACCACCCCATATAGCCGACAAGGAGCAGCTGGACACTTGCGCGTGCGTCCTTTATACCTTTTTTTGTTACCACCGTAGCCGCATGAATCGTTACATTAATAATATTATTCATTTCATAAATTATCTGGCGCCCAACGTAGTGGCGAAAAAATCGTTTTGTTTATAACAAAAAATCACTAAAACACAAACACAGTTAGACAAAATACCTTTCTCTTATAATTTTTTTCTTTGGGCAGTACCCCGGTGGGCTAAAATATGTGTTTACAGCTAGCCAACGGTTGCCGCGATACTGAGCCTAGTAACTATCCCTCTTTCTCTCTTCAAATTCTAAATCAGGTGAATAGGATCTATAGTTGATGAACTTGTCCGCAAGTAATCAACTAGCCACAGCTGAGATAGAAAAAGTGAGGAAAAATCTTTCCTATTTACACTGTTTTCGGGATCGATAGCAAGGACTAGCTAGACGCTTGGATAGACAGATGGAAGAATTATTATTAGTTTTTCCACTGGCCACGGATAGGTAGTCGGCGCTGAGAACCCATGTTTTCCGTAAACGGATTGGCATCGCGTTGATGAAGCGCATTGGACTTACAGTTGCATTGGTTTTAACAAGATAATCATCTGGCCACGTCTCACAACGAACACGAAAAGCCAATTCGTAATTTGTAGGATATTTGTAGGTTTTGATTCTGAGCTTGGAAATCAACGTTTTGCGTATTTGTTGTTTATTGGCAGAGCATAGACTGCTAACTAGCCATTTAGCTCTGCATTACCAAACATTTTATATTTTTCCATCTTTATTATTCTCAAGAAACTCCGAAGAAAATCGCTGATTAGAGTCTCGCAGGGAGAGAACCTATATTAGAAGGCAACCTATTTATGAACGTAAATTTTATCGAATTTTTTTAATTTTTAATCCAAACCAGATATCTATTCTTTTTGTTTGTCTATGTCACATGAATTCAACTGATTGGAGTCATAATTGCAACTGAGCATAAGGAAACATTTCAGCTTGGTTTCTTCTGAGAATTTATTATATTTTTTTATTATTCTTATTGAGCATAAGGAAACAGTTCAACTTGGTTTCTTCTGAGAATTTATTATATTTTTTTTTATTATTCTTATTGAGCATAAGGAAACAGTTCAACTTGGTTTCTTCTGAGAATTTATTATATTTTTTTTATTATTCTTATTGATATTTTTTTTTTTACATGTATATTTTTTTTTTGAGTCTTTTTTTTTTAATACAACAATAGTTAATTATTAAGAAAAATGGCGGACAATGAGGAGGTACAAGGGGAAAATTCCCAAAAATGTATGCTGTGCAACAAAGCTTTGTCAACGACTACGACATATAAAACAAAATGTGGTCATGAATTTCACAAGTCGTGTATAACGACCCATTCAAAAAGTCACCGGGAATGTCCTGTCTGTGGGGTCGTATGTTTCCAACTCCCATCAAGCAGTAAGCAAACTGTAAATTCTCCAGCACCAGCAGTAAAACCTATTGAAAATCGTACTGAGCAAGAGATAGGAAACTTGGTAAATCAGGCAGTACAGAGTATGAAAAACGACTTGCTTACTCAGCTGACACAGGAAATGGCTCAAATCATAGAGAGAAACCTATCAGTACTTGCTATTCGAAACACACAAATTCCTGAGGTCGAAAACCTGAATTCTAATTGGCAAGAACCCGGAAGGCCTAGCAGTCAAAACTCAGCTAGTTTCCCTGCTCATGCAAGATTGACTCCAAATAGTATGGGTTCCGATTTGTTGAGTAGGCCTGATAAGGTTGGGCATATTCTGAACAGTTGGAAGATTCGTTTCAATGGCAGTTCAGAGGGAATTAGTGTGGATAATTTTATTTACCGGGTAGAAGCATTAACGCATCAGACCTTGGAAGGGAATTTTGCTGTTTTGTGCGGAAACGCAAGTCTGCTATTTGATGGCAAGGCTAGGGAGTTTTATTGGCGTTTCCACAAAACTTCCAGAGGCCTCCGTTGGGATCTTCTTTGTCAAGCTCTAAGGAAGCAATTCCGAGATACAAGAACAGATGTCGACATTAGGGAGGCAATACGCGTCAGAAAACAGAAAGAAAATGAGAGCTTCGATAGCTTCTATGATGCCATTGTTGCCCTTATGGATGGTTTGGAAGTGCCTCTTTCCGATAAATCCACGGTCGAAATTCTGAGTAGGAACTTGCGACCAGAAATCCGACACGAACTTTTAAATGTTCAGATACAATCAGTCGACCAATTAAGAGAAATTTGTAGGCGAAGAGAAAGTTTTCTGGACGACGTTAGGCGGAATTTTTCATATCAGAAAAGTACACCTTTCCGAAAGCAAGTTTCCGAGCTTTTGAAAGAGCATTTATCCGATGATGCTTCTGAATTTTCTGGGTCAGAAGCGGAAGTAGAAGTAGGAGCCGTAGCTTTACTGTGCTGGAACTGCCATCAAGAGGGGCATCGATACCAAGACTGTACAGGAAAACGAAGACTTTTTTGCTGGGGCTGTGGCAAGCCAAATACTTACAAAACATCTTGCAGTAAATGTCAAAAAAACATGAAAGTGAACACACAGCCTCGTCAGCCGTTGTGTGTTCAACGTCAACGGTCGACGAATCCCGAAGCGAAGCCATAGTTTTTCCAAAGTCAGCTGAACAAGAAGAAGACCTCGATACTCCGAAATCCGAATCCGAATCAGTTGTTAATCCCATATCGGTATGGCCAAATTTAATTAAACTCAGTAAAAACTCCTTTAAAGTTCAGCCTTATCTAGAACGGTCAAAATCGCTATCCCGGAATGCTCAGCGAATGAGGAATTATTGGGCAGCCCTTAAAACAATTAACAGTATTCGATATAAGGATAAAGACAAGCGCCCTTATGCCGAAGTGCGGGTCTTAGACCGAATAGTAATGGGTTTGTTAGACACGGGAGCTGCAGTAAGCGTCATAGGCGGAAATCTGGCTCAGCAAATTTTAAGGAGTCAAATACCTTTCAAGCGTGGGGGGTCTTCAGTAAGCACTGCGGATGGAAAAAGGCAAGAAGTAGTGGGTCGAATAAATACACCTGTCCGATATAAAGACCAGGAAGAAAACTTGGATCTGCATTTAATTCCATCCCTCAGCCAAGATTTATACTTAGGAATTGATTTTTGGTCTAAATTCGATTTGCTGCCTCCCGAGATGCAAATTTCCGAGATAGTATCTTCAACCCACGATCTCTCTGCACAGCAGCACGACGAGTTACAAAAAGTCATAAGTAAATTTCCGTCATTTTCCGTATCTGGACTGGGAAAAACTTCCATATTGTCCCATTCAATAGATGTTGGGGATGCTAAGCCCGTAAAGCAGCGACATTTTCCAGTGTCTCCAGCGGTAGAAAAACTTTTATATGCAGAGGTAGATCGTATGCTTAAGCTTGGAGTAATTGAAGAGTCAGACAGCGCATGGTCCTCACCAGTTGTCTTGGTTCAAAAACCCGGAAAGGTCCGTCTTTGTTTGGATAGCAGAAAGGTAAACGCGGTTACCAGAAAAGATGCATATCCTCTTCCACAGATAGACGGTATTTTAGGTCGCCTACCGAAAGCAATGTATATATCTAGTCTTGACCTAAAAGACGCCTATTGGCAAGTACCTCTCGACCCAGATTCGCGCGATAAGACGGCATTTACTATTCCTGGAAAGCCGCTTTATCAGTATAAAGTCATGCCTTTTGGTCTAACCAATGCTTCACAAACCATGACTCGGCTGATGGACAAAGTAATACCACCAGAGTTACGAAATGAGGTATTCGTGTATCTCGACGATTTGTTGATCGTTTCCGATGGTTTTGAGTCACATTTAAGGGTATTGGGGGTAGTTGCTGGGCACATTAAGTCTGCAGGTCTCACGCTTAATGTAGAAAAAAGCAAATTTTGTATGCGCTCTGTGAGATATCTGGGCCACATTGTTGGGGAGGGTGTGATAAAAACTGACCCGGATAAAATATCGGCTATGAACGATTTTCCTCTGCCAAATTCACTGAAAAGCCTACGAAGATTTTTAGGCATGGTCGGTTGGTATCGCAAGTTCATCCAGAATTTTTCAGCAGTAGCAGCGCCCTTGACGGATTTATTGAAACCGAGAAAGAAATTTGTGATGACTCCCGAAGGAAAGCAGGCATTTGAAGGGCTGAAAAAGATGTTATGTTCAGCACCTGTTCTTCGCAGTCCAGATTTTGGAAAGCCATTCTTCGTGCAGTGTGACGCTAGTAAAACCGGTGTCGGGGGAGTTTTGGTTCAAAAGACTAACGAGGGCGATGAATATCCAATAGCGTTCGTATCAAAAAAATTGAACAAGTGCCAGCAAAGTTACTCGGTCACTGAACAAGAATGCCTCGCGGCCATTGTTTGTATTAATAAATTTAGGGCTTATGTGGAGGGCCACGAGTTCACAGTCATCACAGATCATGCCTCTTTAAAATGGTTGATGACGCAAAGGGACTTACACTCTCGATTGGCTCGTTGGTCTCTTAAATTACAAGGGTTCAATTTCAAGATCGAGCATCGCAGCGGCAAGCTTAATGTTGTGCCGGACGCGCTGTCCCGAGTAAACGAGGAGAATTTGGCAGAGTTAGACGCAAGTCAGGGGTTGTTAGTTGATTTGGACTCAGCGGAGTTTAAATCTGCAGAGTACGTGGAATTCATTGACAAGGTCAAAGCGAACAATGATAAGTTGCCTGATGTTAAAATAGTCGATGGTTTGCTCTATAAAAAAATGGAGTTTTCCACAGGAGAATCTCTGCATGATCAGTTTATCTGGAAACTTTGGATTCCGAAAGGTTTAATTCAGGAGGTTTTAAAGAACGCTCATGATCATCCAATGGCCTCGCACGGCGGAATTCACAAGACGCTTGAGCGAGTGCGAAGGTATTATTATTGGCCTGGATTGGTAAAAGATGTGAAATCTTACGTTCTAGCTTGCGATACCTGCAAGATGACCAAAGCACCAAATATCGTACAGAGACCACCGATTGGGGTACCTCCAGAGTCGGAAAGATTTTTTCAAAGGATATATATTGACTTTTTGGGCCCGTATCCGCGCTCTAAAAGTGGTAATATTGGCATCTTCATCGTACTAGATCATTATTCCAAGTTTGTTTTCCTTAAAGCAGTAAAAAAATTAACAGCTGATGTAGTCATCAAGTATCTACAACAAGATTTGTTTCATACGTTTGGGGTACCAGAAACGGTCGTTTCCGACAATGGGTCCCAGTTCAAGTCCGAGGTATTTCAAAGATTTCTCCGTAACTACAAAGTGAGTCATACTCTCACAGCGGTATATTCACCACAATCAAATGCGTCCGAGCGGGTAAATAGATCGGTTATAGCAGCCATTCGATCGTATGTCAGGCCCGATCAAAAGAATTGGGATGAAGAGCTGAGCAGCATTTGCTGTGCGTTAAGATCGGCTGTACATTCTAGTTTGGGTACAACTCCCTATTATATGGTATTTGGTCAGCATTTCGTGGGATCTGGTGCAACCTATAAGTTGCTAAAGGCGTTAAGTTTGTTACAGGATCGTTCTATGGTCTTTTCTAGGGAAGATTCTTTGGAGTTGGTACGAGGCAAAGCCATCGAAATAATGAAAAAACAGAATGACAAAAATGAACGGCTTTACAATCTCCGCTCTAGAGAAGTGTCATACGTTGTTGGTCAGGAGGTGTTTCGTAAAAATTATAAACAAAGCAATTTCCAAGCGGGGTATAATGCCAAATTAGGCCCAAGCTACTTGAAAGCAAGGGTGCGAAAAAAATAGGAAACTCGTACTACGACTTGGAGGATTTGCAAGGCCATTTTGTCGGGAGGTATCATGCAAAGGACATGAGGCAATAAGTTTGCTGCCTCAAGCTCGGTGGTATCAGCCTTGGGAGTCTCACCCCCAAGACTGATCTTGCGGAGGGGTAATTTGTAACGCTTGTGGCAGAGAAGTATCTTTGCAGCGTTGGAAATGGTTGTGCCGCCATCTAGTTGTCGGCGTGGGTACTACCGGCTGGGATAGAAGAAGAATTCTGGGGGTAAAGGTTTCGGAGTAAAAGAGGCAACAGAGGTAATTGTCAGGTCAGGAAAAATGGCGAAGTCATGGCTAGGGAGATCGGAGATGGCTCCGACCGAGGTCCGCGCGCCACAATTGTTCTTTCATTTTTCGGCAGGCCAAGAGTGACGTTGTGTCCAGTAAGTGCTTAAGGAAAAAACTTGTGAAGCCTGAGCGGGAAAAAAAAACTTAAGATAATGTGTTTCAGTTGGAGCAGCATCAAGAAAGGAAAAAAAACCCGAATAAGTGAACAAAAAAATATCGACCGACCCTAAAGCCGATTCCAAGGGTAAGCCAGAGGATATTGGGGATTATCTGCGGGCAAGCAATCCGGTTTTATCATTTTTTTGTTAGGTTTGGCGCGTATTGCCTGGCCCGGAAAACTCGCGGCAGCAGTTGAGAAATTCCCATTTCAAAAAGCCATCAAAGTTCCCGAAGAGAAGAAGAAAGACACAAGGAGGACGCGACGAGGGGAAAATTTCCCCGGCATCCAACTCGAGGGGGCCTTGAGGCCTTTTAGATCTTTTTATAATTTAATATTGCACCTTATTTCAATGTTTGTAGTTGCAATTCGTGCGTATAGATAGTCAGAGTTGAGGACGAATTGAAGAGAGTCAAAACATAACAAAGTCACCAAAAGGCTCGAGATCAAAGCACTCGATTCCAATTAGAAGGTATTTTCGGAGGGAATAATACTCATTCCCATTGCGCTCTCCAATCTCCCGACTCTCCAGGCGGGATGAGGGCTGAGTGAAACCAGAGAACCATTTGAGCAGTTCCCGTGGTACTCCCCGACTCCTTAGACCTGCGCGCGATCGTCCGGCATGAATAATTATAAAATATTAATGTAAAGTGAAGAAAAAGAAATCGCGAGCGGAAATGAAGGAGAGTTTGTTATAAAAAAAGTCAGAGGCAAGCAATATGAATACGAGAAGGAAAATAGTTTAAGAATTAGAATAAGTATTAGTGAGGTGATACAAAAGCAAATAAGAAGAAAAAAAGAGAAGCAAAAAAACAGGAAAAGCAAAAATAAAAACAACGGAGGATCATTAAAAAAGTTAGTGCAGCGCGTGAAATGTAATATGAAACCCTAACCCCGTGATTACAATATAAAAGAACATTTTAATTTCTGTTCCGCTGGTGCCGTGCGAATTTTGGCGAAATTAATTGTAAAAGAAGGAAAGATGACAAGTTGGTTTGCACAGTGGTAGTGGCGGTGATTTGTATTTTGTTTATTATTTTTTTGTAATAAAATCCCACAGGAAACCTCGCGGAAGCGCTTTCGTCGATGGACATCCGACACAGTGGTGAGTGATATTTTTCATATATACAAAATTTTTCGGAAATAATAAACGTACGCAAAATCCACCAATGACCAAACTTTGCCCCACCGTCCCATATTAGTCCAAGGAAAGAAAAAAAAGAAAAAGGAGAATCAAAAGAATTAGAATTTCACGGTCACGGCCAGCATACGAATGATCGGGAGTAGGGATTCAAAAATTCAAGGCCAATGCCCTTAGCGAAATACTTTTGAGCGTATTTATTTAGTTTTTGAGTGAAATAAAAGAAGTGGCTGTGTAAAGTCACTCGTTAATTGCAATTGCATATAAATATCGGCCGCTCAATACTCGCATATTTTTTTTGTGATTCTCTGGAGTTGATTCAGGAATTATTTTTATTTAAATATTTTTCGTTTTTTTTTTATTTGTTTGCATGTTGATTCATTTATTTATATATTTTATTATTTTAATAATGTCTGTTAGTTGTAAGAATTTTCTGTAGTGTGTAAATATATTTTATAATGTTTTAAGAGCTTTTGAAATTGCCTCTAAATAGGATGATCTCCCGGTGAAGGCCGTTGGCGACCCAGAGGGGCCGTTCAAACAAAGATATGATTGAATTAGGTGTGGAATGGCCAAGGCAGGGAGGGCATCAGAGAATCCTCAACGACAGCGGAGGATCTTAGGGAATTCGGAGGAGTTTCTGTCGAGCTGATGTTTGTGTAGAGGTGGGCGATTATTCTCCCTCCCAAATTTCTTGTCGTAGCACGCAAAATTTGATATTTTTCGAAATGACTGAAGGCTAAAGGTTGAGGACAAGATCACCACCCCATATAGCCGACAAGGAGCAGCTGGACACTTGCGCGTGCGTCCTTTATACCTTTTTTTGTTACCACCGTAGCCGCATGAATCGTTACAAGTAAAATTTACTTGAATAGTATTTTACATTCGTAAGAAGTCTTTAATTTTTCAAATATAAGAAATATTACTGTACCTACAAATTTAGTTTAAAAATAAAACATATTATATGTTTCATCTAATCGTAACCTTCTCTTCCTTCTTAATTTCTAAAAATATTCTTTAAACGCTTTAGGTGACATAAGCTTGTTATCCTGAGTGGCCCTTTTTATTTACCTGAAATGCAATCATGGCCCTTAATATGTCAACATGGCCAAATTTATGCGCCCGATAAGTGTGCCTGGCCCAATATTTGCCGAACCCAAGTAAATGCGATTGAGAAATCTTTGGCTGCTTGTCGCCATGCTAACATAAATTAAGTTGCAGGAAATCTACGTAATTTACGCACAAACATTTCTGTCTTGACTATGTGGGCGATATGCCTGTGCTTTTCCTTAAGTTGTTTATTTTGCGGCTAATGTAATTTTTGGCAAATAATCATCTAATTTGTTTGCCCTTACCCGTCTTTCCCGGCGCGTATGCATTTAATTTATGGCCGAGCTTGGCTGGTAAGTGATTTGCATTTGAATGCGGGAAATGCTTCCCAACACATGTTCTAATAAGACACTGTGAGATAATTTGAACTTTTTCTTTTGGAACACATTTTGGGGTCCAATGTAATAAACATTATATTTTATTGTAAGGTAATTATACCCGTTACTCGTAGAGTAAAAGGGTATATTGTATTCGTGCAAAAGTATGTAACAGGTAGAAGGAAGCGTTTCCGACCCTATAAAGTATATATATTCTTGTTCAGGATCACTAGCCGAGTCGATCTAGCCAAGTCCGTCTGTCCGTCTGTCCGTCTGTCCGTCTGTCTGTCCGTCTGTCTGTCTGTCTGTCTGTCCGTATGAACGCTGAGATCTCGGAAACTATAAAAGCTAGAAGTTTGGCATTTTGCATGTAGATTTTAGGAGTTCCTACGCAGCGCAAGTTTGTTTCAAAATGGTGCCACGCCCCCTCTGACGCCCACAAGCCACAAGCTGTGGCCACAGTTTTGATGCTATTATGAAAATTTTTTTTTATATGTATTTGTTTCGTCAATACCTATCGATTGGCCAAATAAAAGTTTGCCACGCCCACTCTAACGCCCAAAAAACCATTAAACGCTTTAGCCTGGCCAGCGCCTACATTTCCGCCTTTCATGGCGTATACAATAGCGCCATCTAACGGATGATTTTGGAACAGCTGGCCAAGGTGCTCAACAGAGTCAACGTTAATTCTCGATAAGGATTTTTATTAAAGGAAATTGCGATGGCTTTCATTTGTCAATACCGAACTATATCCCAAGAATTATGAAAATCAAATCAAGTTAGCCAAATTGGAGGTGTTCCCTGGGTACCGATTTTAACATAAAAATCGGGAGCTATGTAATTCGAGCGGCGAAAAACATACAAGAAGGCATATTTATATTATGTTGTTTAGCTGAGTAACGGGTATCTAATAGTCAAGGCACTCGACTATAGCGTTCTCTCTTGTTTATTCTAAAAGGGTGCAATTATATGGTATACTCATGTGCTACAGAGATTTTAATTAAAATTCATAAAAGTGCTCAAAAGAATGTCATATTATATTTTCTATGAAACAAAAGATTAAAATAAATTTAACTAGTCACTAAAATGGAATAATTCTCCATGTGCATAACTGGCAGTTCTATTTGGCTTGAGCTCTTAGACGACAAGCTGGTGTTTAACCCCCGAAAACTGACAAATTAAATTATCTCCCGACCTTAAAGACTTAACCCTTTTGGATCGGAAGGCATTTCGAGATGAGAGGCGCTATGAACCCCCAAGGCGCAGATCTCAGCCCAACTCGGCGAAATGCGACAGACTAACTCCGGTTGACACATGACAAAGGTGGCCTTTGAATCAGGGTCCTCGCATCCAACTCGCTGACCACAAAAGAGGCGGCCCCACTCACAAATGCAATTCCTGCCTAGATTTATGGCACCCGCTGGCTGTAAGCTGGGAAATGGGAAATGGGAAAACTGAAACGGAACTTGAACCTTTTGCCGGTTGAGCCAAAAGGAGGAAAAGCTCATCACGCACTTGGCCCGAACGTGAGACTCGGCCCAGATGACATGTTGATGCGGCGCACCATAAGTCGGAGTCAGTACGTGGCCCCATCTGACGCACTATATTCAGCTGAAATTAAGAACGACTATTCCGTTCCCCGGAAAGCAATTGAAGTGGGGTCCCGGGGGGTGGAATAAGATGCTTAAACACTTTGTAGCACCAACCGGCTAGTGGATCATGCAAATCATCACGCAAATAAAATGCTCGTAATGCTAAAAGCGACACAAACAATTTAATAAAATCCAGCTTAAAGGAAATTTACATGCTTCACAGCGCCCGCAGTTATTTTACCCGCCCAATCGTCAGACTTTCGAGAAATGTCTTCTTTGTCTGCTGCAAAGTTCATAGTGAAAGTTTTTTTGCATGCCATACACGACTTTCGGCGTGTTCTTTATTTTTCTTTTTATCCTTAGACGTCTGTGCCTCAGTTGGCTCGTTTAACTTTTGGGCAAAGTTTGTCTGCCGACATAGTTTCTTTAACCTTGTCCTTCAACCGTGCTGCTCTTCAATCGAATTTGTTTTCACAATGCCGTTGGTCTAAACAAATGGTAATAAGCTCAAGTCTTTGACCGTTTGTTTCCAGCACGCAAACATATTATGCAAATGCTTAAGGCCTGGCTATGAACTTGGACAAGGCTTAGATTTAAAATGGTTAAAGTAATCAAGGGTGAGCAGTTTTTATTTAACACTCCGAAAAATTTGTACCAAACAGAAAAACTGGGTTAAATAATTGTATTGTAAGGAAACCTTTCCAAAGATGAACTTAAAACTACGTGGATAACATCTCACCGAAAAGTTAATGTTGTAGAACTGCATAACATATATAACAATATAAGGACTATAATTTATAGTGCTGTTTATATTTAATAATACGAAATCAAGAAAGGAAGCAAACTTCAACAAGCTTGGATGCTTTAAAACAATGAAGCACAGTCCGATTTTTAAGAAAGTAAAACAATATATCCAAAACTTTTAAAAATTACTATTTTCACTTTTTTCCCGATTGTTCCCATTGGAGCTATATGATATAGTCGTCGATTTTTATAATTATTATGTTAAGAAACAACGTTACAACTATATGGTATGTTCCTATGGGATCTTTATTATGATATGGAAGGCAAAGCCCGCCCGTTTCGACCTATATTTTAACTGCATCAGAAAGAAGTCTTTTTTAAAGTTTCATTAAAATTGTTTTCAAACTGAGGGACTAGTTTGCTAAGAAACGACTATCCTGCTGATAAAAAAAACACTGATACTTTATTGGTTCGGAAATGTTCCCTTCACTGCGTTGCAAACTTATGACTGAAATTATGAAAACCTCTGCAAGGGTATAAAAATATATGGGTTTGTTGTTAAGAAACGTTTATAAGACGTTTAATTAACGTGTATTAAACGTCTTATAAACGTTTCTTCAAACATTATATCATAAAAATTTAAGTTTCATGAAAAAATTTCAATAACATGTTCTATCTTTTCATCGACGTTTTTAACAATATGAACATTTGATTAAACTAATTTCTCTGATTGTATTTTGACCAACATGCAGATGTTTTAAAGCCCACTTCGTTATTCAAATGGGAATACAACGAACTCCAGCCATATGCAAATACATAAAGTCTGGCGAACGACAATGAAATCTTATTAAAGGGCAAGCCAATCTGCATCACCCTCTCAACTTTTCTCCGACCCTGACTTCCAGCTGCCAACGAACCGAATTTAAATCATACAAAGAAGAAATATTACACCTGCGGCGAAAATTTCATTTTTGGCCCACCTTCGAGCTGGAATCAAACATAAATTGTTGGGTGGGAGGAAATAAAAAAGCAATCACAAGAGTCAAAGTGCGGAGAAAAAGTTGGACTAAAATATGATCAAAATTTGAATACATTTCTCAACGATTATAGGTGGCCGAAATGGAGCTGTATAAATGCAAATATGCGTGTAATCAGCTTATTTACGCATGTTTATTTTGTCGAGAGCCTGTCGCTCGACAATGATATTCAATTTGTAAATTATAATTTCTCCGCCTTACCCATGGCGGTCAAACATGGAAAAGTTGCGAGAAAACTTAGCAACACACTTGAATTTAATTTAAAAATCTGGCAACAGTTTGAAAAAATTAAAAATATTTAAGCAAAAACTCGACTGCCAATGGCGGATGGCTTAATTTACATATATTTTCACGAGTTTAGTTGCTGAGAAAACCTGTGCCAACAGCTGCCTTTCACTATTCATCCTTTTTATTCGAAAAAGCACGCTCCCTTTTGTCATCCTTCATTTTTTTCGAGCCTTGCACCCTGCAATCCCACATGGCGTATGCGCAATGCCTTTGTTCCCTTTACCGCGACTTTTTTATTTCCAGCTCTGGGCAAAGTTATTTACCGTAAAAATATAACTTTTTCTTTCCGCTTATTTTCCTTTCCCTTTCTCCTTTTTTTTAAGTAGTTGTTTGTTTATGGAATTTTCATCTGTCTCTTTTTGTAGTTCCTCTTGGGATTTTAGCTGGGACATAAATCTTTTGCTAGGTTGCAGAGATTTTTATGTAAACACAACAGACTCGAAATTCTAGAAAAACTGTCACTACTGCACATCGTGTATCATGTAAGGTCCCGCAAAAACAACAATGTCCCAGTAAATAATGAAAAGTACGTCCATTGAGTTTGTGAAAGCCGCTCAGTAAGGTTTATTTTTGAATTTCTGTTTCGTTGGCATTTTTCATAAAGTCGCACTCTGTCTCATTCGGTGATAGTCCACTCCATAATACCGCACTGTAGTCCAGAAGTAGAGTACGTCTCCTTCCTTCAGCTCCACATCTCGATTGGTATACGTCCAGCGCTCATCCTGACCTGGCCGAATAATGTCCTCTGCCCAGGTTTGATCTCTCAGACTGACGATCGGTTGGTTTAGTCTGCCGTGAAAGGCGAAAAGTGAAATTCCCTCCTCATCGGGAATAGATACTTCGAAGCCCCTTTTCGCAGACCGAGTGATCCGGGCCTCTGGCACTTGATAACCCGCCATTGTCTGTTCAACTGCACGCCAACCTCACAGCTCTCATTTATATGAACAAATTAATCAGTGCAAATAAAATTGTAAAGAGGCAACTCACTAGTGATAAGATATAGCGATACAGCTTATGCATTGTACTCGATTTCACTCACATTAAGAAAGATACTGCAATATTTAAACAACGCCGATCAAAAAATACTTTCTTTGTTACTGACCAACGTTTTAATAATTTTGCAAAGGTACAAAAGAGGTCACCTATCTATATAAATAAATCGGGTTAGTCCTCTTATGACTTGAACCCTTCTTTGGTATTTTCGATATGATTTTCCAAAACTGTTACAGTCTTTCTAAATCTTATTTTTTTTGTCTTTTTGAAATTTTAAGGTTTCATTATAATAAATATTTATATTTTTATACCCTTGCAGAGGGTATTATAATTTTGGTCAAAAGTGTGCAACGCAGTGAAGGAGACATCTCCGACCCTATAAAGTATATATATTCTTGATCAGGATCACCTCCTGAGTTGATATAGCCATGTCCGTCTGTCCGTCTGTCCGTCTGTCTGTCCGTCTGTCTGTTTCTACGCGAACTAGTCTCTCAGTTTTAAAGCTATCGAATTGAAACTTTGCACACACCCTTCTTTCCTTTGCACGCAGTATATAAGTCGGAACGGCCGGGATCGGCCGACTATATCCTATAGCTGCCATATAACTGAACGATAGGAAATGCCATAACTCTGCTGTTTGTAAAGTTAGGAAGTTGGGATTTTCTATGGCCTCTTTATTTGGCCAATCAATTCGACCTACCAAATTTCATAAGGATCGGCCGACTATATCCTATAGCTCCCATATAACGATAGGAAATAGCATAACTTTGGTGTTTTTAGAGTTAGGAAGTTGGGATTTTCTATGGGTTTTATATTTGGCCAATCAATCCGACCTACCAAATTTTATAGGGATCGGCCGACTATATCCTATAGCTGCCATATAACTGAACGATTGAAAATGCCATAACTTTGGTGTTTTTAAAGTTAGAAAGTTGGGATTTTTTATGAGTGTTAAGAATGCATCATATGAATAATTTTGGAGAATATTATTTACAGAATATTCTGCAAGGGTATATCAACTTCGGCTCCGCCCGAAGTTAGCTTTCCTTTCTTGTTAGTATTAAGAATGCATCATATGAATAATTTTGGAGAATATTATTTACAGAATATTCTGCAAGGGTATATCAACTTCGGCTCCGTCCGAAGTTAGCTTTCCTTTCTTGTTTATCTATCGCTTTTAATACCCTAGCAGAGGGTATTATAATTTGAGTCAAAAGTTTGCAACGCAGTAAAGGAGACATTTCCGACCCTATAAAATATATACATATATTCTTGATCAGCATCACCAGGAGAGTCGATTTAGCCATGACCGTCTGTCCGTCTGTCCGTCCGTCTGTCCGTTTCTACGCAAGCTAGTCCCTCAGTTTTCAAGCTATCTCCTTGAAACTTTTCCAAAAGTCGTCTTTCTATTGTAGGTAGTATATAAGTCGGAACGAGCCGGATCGGGCGATTGGGAATGCCATAATTTTAGTGTTTTTAAAGTTAGGATGTTGGGATTTTTTATTGATTTTATTTTTGACTAACCAATATAATTTACAGAATACAGAAGGGTATATCAACTCCGGCTTCGCCCGAAGTTAGCTTTCCTTTCTTGTTATTTAAAAATCCCTCTCAAATGTTTGGCTTTTTAAGATAGCAATAATGGATGATTATATTGTCCATACATATGACTACCCGCACAGCAATTTCTTTGTTTGCCATCGATTGTTTACTGCAAGCGATTATTTCACAACCGAATGCACCCGAAAGGTCAACATAAGTCTCCTGCTTAATTGGAAAACATTGTGAGGCCATTTGGTTGCTGTTAGCGACTTCCATCCAATACCATCTCAGCCCATCCTATCCCATCCCATCCATCCGGTTCTTACCATCGCCACACTTGACTGCTGATTAATTAAGTAAGGCAAATCAAGCGAAGAACTAGGAAATAGGTCAAGAAACGGGATCTGTTAATTAATTTTGCTTAGTGCATGTGTCGGCTTTGACTTGGCTAATGGCGGCTGACTTCATTTGGCTTTAAAGCCCGAATTGAAAAAGAATGGAGGCAAAGGCAAACAGCGACCATCCCCATTGAATGCCGAACAAAAGCCACAATGGCCTCCCCCGATGCTTATGCCCATCTGATAGTCTTCATTATGGCCATTCCTGCTGTTGTTTTTATTGGAATCTCTTGTTGTGTGGCGCCACTCAAATGTTGCGTATGCGCCCCGTATGCTCTCTATGGCCAAGAAAGACAAGGCATTTGTATAAAACACATAAAAAAATGTTTGAACAGTCAGCCGTCCAGGGGCGTGGCTGAGGTTCGAGTTTGAGATTTAGCAGAAAATCCCCTCTTGTGCGTGCTCCACGCTCCTGCCAGGGACAAACTACATTTGCCGGGCATACACTATAAATAAGCGCCACATGCTCAACATTTTTATGCTGTTTTATTGCACTGCTCTAAAAGGCAAGACCGGAATGGGACCGAACCCAAACCCACAATTCTGTGTATCCGCACATGTCGAGCTCGTCGGCTCTGCTGGCAGAACCATATTATGTGCTACATTTAACGCCCTCCGATAGCCGAACGCTTTATTTGAAGCCATCAGTGCAGCCGACAAAAGATCAATCAAAGAAGCTAAAACAATAGGCATGGCTATTGCATTGAATTATTTGAATTCGCAGCTTGGGCAATATCAAACATTTATCATTCATTCATGTTGATCTCAAAGCATTACTTACTTTAAAATAAAAAAAACATTCGAACGGAGAAATTTTTAAATTTATGTATATAAATATATTAATTAATTCTAGCTTACCACAACCAAAATAAAAGATGGCCAAACAAATTTTTAAATTTCTAAAAAAAATTGTACAACTTTGGGAGAGATAATAGTTATTTACAAAATTAAATATTTTATGAATTTTCAGATTCTCAACCATCCTTTTATTAACCACTGGAAAAAAGGCAATTTTTTTATAGAATGGCAACACTGTTGGCCAAGTTCCTTTGGCCAAGACATCATCGGCGAAAGCTGAGCAAGCAAAGCTGCGTATTGTGTCAGTCTTGTCTGCTGCTTTCGACTCTTCAATTCCCACTCAAACACAAACCCCAACCAACACTGCTGGCTTTCCCCATGGCAACTGCAATAAAATTAAAGTTGTTTTGTACGGTGCCCAAAGCCTTTCTTTTTCCATTTTCCTTAGCTGAAAATGGTACCTGCGGTTAGTGTTTTTGCCCCCTTTTAAGCCCTTGTTTTGTGCCATTTTTTCCCCTTTTTTCGCTCTGCTGCAAATCGATGAGCAGTCGTAAAATGCTCCCAAATTTATTGCATACTTTTGTGCGTGCAAATTGCGTGCGGAATGCCCGAATGTGTGTGCCTTAGAAGTTTTACACACTTTTGATTGGCTTTCGAGCAGCTTAAAGTTTAATAATAAATCGTTAAATCGTTTAACGTAGTGTGTGCTTGCGTGATTTAGTTCCATGGAAAATGTTAAATTTAGTAATTCAGTCATTTACAACGAAAACAATTGGATTTTCAAACCAGTTTATTATTTCCAATGCGCAGAAAAAGACGTAACATTTAATTAATTTTAAAATGAAAACCAAACATTCAACTCATTCTCGTTGCATGGAAATTAAAATAATTAAATTACATTGCTTTATAATCTCGCAGTTATTAAATCAGGCTCGGTAATAAAACACCTCCTGCCGACAAAACGCACTGCCAAGAACCACATCAAATTCAATGGCCTGGCCACATCGCAACAGTTCTAACGGCAGACAAACAATGGCCAGAAGGAGCCACTTAAAGACCGGCCAAGTGGCCACGTGCACACGGCCAGGAAAACTGCAACATCAGACTTGTGGGCCACGTTGGGAAATTCCTGAAGAGCAGCCGGCACTCGACTCAGGAGTTTGGGTCAATCAAGGCATAAAAAGTGTGCTTTGGAGAAGTGGGAGATTTCTTCTCCACAAACCTGCAACTCTTATTCAGGCAAAGCACAAAGTTTTCCCAAGTTTTTCCAACCAGATGGGCATTTATCAAGCAGCGGACGTTTATTCAGGAGATCTATATTTTTTGAAGTGCTACTTCACACATGACTAACGGAGACGAGAGTCCTCGAACCTTAAACGAAATGATAAAAACTAGTATGAAGTGCCAAATATGTGGGTAAAGTTTCCATACCCTTTCACAGAGTATACTTGGCTGAGAAGTTACCTACGAAGAACATCCCACGCAGGCGAGTTAGGAACAATTTTTTTTCGGTATGAACAATGTATTAGAATATTGCATTACTGGTCTATTAGTTTTGAATTTCAAGAAAGGAGTATTATTAAAGTATTAATTTAATGCGTTAATGAATACAAAGATATTTCGTTTTTCATTGAAAATAATTGATTTATTACTGAATAATTATTATGATTGATTTTAACGGAAATATAATATTTATTTTGGTACCAAAGAAATGAGCAACGTATTAATGGAAGATCCGAAATGCATTCTGTACATAAATATGCACATCGGCATTAATAAATAGTTGGTTTAAAGTATTGACAAATTCCCCGTAAATGCTCCTGGCGGAATTTCTGCACACCTGGTATTTGTCAAGTACGTGCCGCTGGCAGGATTGAAAATTCCAGGAGCCAGGGGAGAAAAGCAATATCATCTGCTGCGAGTATGGCCACCCACAAAGTCACTAATTGCGAGATTTGGTGTCGCGATGAAATCGGCAGGAGATCTCTTTTGAATTTACCACGACAAATTCTCTCCTTCCATGCTAAATGCAAATATTTGCGATGTTTCGCCAACGAGCTGGGCGGGGTCCTTGGAGTCCCGTGATTGGAATTCGCGGCATGGAGGGCTGAAATCACGCAGTTCGCATACGCTATTGAATTTTAAATGAAGATCCCCGGACCGACTGGCGGAGACAATGACATGTTTATAAAACTGCAAGGGGAGCTGCCGAGCCGAGCGAAACAAGGCAAAGGCGAAGTCCTTGCCAAGGCCAAAAGGCGCTTCTTGGCCCGGACCACGCCCCCATTTTTGGCCGGAATAATTGGTGACGTGTGCACGTCGTTGTCACGGTCGTTGGCGCCGCCTGCACATCCACAGCTTATAAAATTTTTAGCGGAATGCCGCGAGCACGCCTGCATTTAATAAACCTTGATGGCCGCCATACTCAGCAGAAGTGCGCATCTCCAAACAACCCGAAATTAGCAGCGCTCACAATCTCACACAACTTTGGAGAAAAAAACTTTGCACATAATCTGGAATTTATTAAAAAGTTGAGTATGTTTTGCTATACACTGAAACACTAAAGCGTTGAGTCTTTGACGAACAAATTTAAGTTCTCATTTAAATTTTTTTTCTTATTTATAAGCCCGAAATATTAAAAACAATGAATTACATCTTATGTATAAATACTTGGTAAAAGTTTTATTTTATTGGATTTCTTATTATTACTCTTTAAAAAAATTATTTTTCAAACGATGCCGGATTTATTAAACAACGTCTAAACTAACGATTTTTATAAGAGAAAGATAAAATATTTTGGAATGTTATAATGGTTATATCCATATAAAATAACAAATAATATTAAGATTCTATATGTGTTTTGGAATGTTATTTTAACTTGTTTAAAACTAGTTAGCCATACATTCGAAGGTAAAGGTTTTATAAACTGCAACATTTAGGTCTCAGTTTAATCCTGATTTTCTCGAAATCACTTAGTTTCATTATTTTACTCTCTCATTATTTTACTCTCTTTATGAATCCGACCCAAAAGTCTTATATAGCACCAATTATATAGAAACAATCGGAAAAAGAATAAATACAAAAGAATTTCTTGTATATAACATGTACGGCTATACACCTTTTTTTGCCTCAATAACCCAGAAGCCATAAAAACATATATGTATTTATTTAAATTTATTTAATATAAATTGTCTCCAGAGTATAGGAAATTTGGCAATCTACTTTCGAGTTAGTTCGTACTACCCAACCATTTGTAGGGTATTATCAAACAGCTTATGCAAATGAAAGTAAAATCAGCTGCTCCCGTGAAAGTTTCCCGCTAGACAACGCCGCACGTGAAGCAGCCCGGAAATGGTTTGACTTTTGCATACGGAATCATTGGCTGACAATGATGTGCAGCCCTGCTGGTCGCTGTTTTACACGTAAAAGCCATAAACGGGGAACTCCGGGAATAGAGGTACGGACGATCCGTTGCCTGGAAAAGTTTCTGCCGGATCCTTTTGTAAGTTTCACGAGCAGCAGCTGCAAGTTTGTTTCAGCACTCTATGCAAATGCGCTGGCGCCAAAACTTGCTGCACTAATAGAAAGGGCGGAAAAGTTGGATATATGGCCAGGATAACGTGAGTGGGCTCCTGCAGAGTGCCGATGGCTTTGCTTTGTTTGGACAGCATTGGATGAATGGAAAAACGGCGACCAGCTGCAACTAGAGTGCGAAAAGTTTCATAAAATATTTGTAATGAGCTGGCTTTTATGTGAATTTCATACGGCGAGCATAGAAACCTTGAAGTTGCAAGGTCATCTAATGGACATAACGAGACATTTGGGAGAGGGAAACAATTTCAAATTTTAATTTTCGCATGCAGTCTTGCACTTTCTGCCTTGTGAATTTTTAACGCAATTTTCTCTAGGGACATGCGGCCATATAATTTGTTTTGTAGTTCGGTTCAACTTACATTAATCTGATAATGCTTCTGCTTCCACATTTTCTGTTTGGTTTTCCAACTGCAATTTAAGCACGCACGTGCAAGCAAACAATTTTACTCTTCTTTGAACTGCGCTGAATTCAATTTTTCCCAAAGAAGGACAACCGAATTTCGAAATAATTCGAATAATTGCTTACCTACCAACTAAAATTGAAGCTCATTGTTTGCTGTCCGAAGCAGGCGCATCGAATTTATTTACCACCAAATGGCAGCCTTAATGAATTGATGGATGCTGTATTCCTGGGCGGACTTCCCATTGTACCACTATTCTCTAATTGGACGCTTAGCCAGTGAACTGTGCCTTTTAAAAATGACAAATGGAATTGCCCGCAATAATTGGGAAAATCTACACAAATCGCATGATAACCAAATTGAAATGAGTTTATGAATGTGCAGTTCAGTGATACAGTATGCCGGGAGAACCTTTTGCTCTAAATGCTTTTTGGCCGACTTTTATGGTCAGGCAATAACCTCTGGGAATGTGGCATCTCTCTACTACTAAATCAATAGCAATAATTCTGGCGAGCGCCCATAAATATCTTGCCACAATATATATATAGAATTTGATATTCCTTTTTTGCCGGCCACATTATCAGCCCACACACTCACACACGTGTTGGCTATAAATCTAGCTGCGGTCGCCTTTTTTGACGCTTTATTAAGTGGTCGGTCTATCAGAGAGACATGTGTTTTTTTGGTTCGGCGGATGGAGAGAAAAATTGATTTCTACTACTTTTTTGATGCATTTTTTTGTCCCGGCCAAATTGTTTTCGCCAAAGGCAGACAGCAAACTGCGATTAGTTTTTAATCGGAAGTTACACAATCCGAAAAACAAAAGACTGAAAGGATGCTGAACAAAGTTATAGTTTGTAGGCTTAAAGTCTGAGCAGTTGTTTGCTTATGACTTTATTATTCACTTACATTTTTATGTATTTAAGTATTTAACAATAGTACATTTAAAGTACAAAATATCTTTAAGCTTATGCCTGCCTTGAAAAGTTTTTATTTTGTGCACTTTTTCGCGAACATAATTTTATTATGTATTTTGTTCCATCAAGAGCGGATAAAATTACATATACTTTTGTTTTTCGTCACTCACTTGCTGGTAGCTTTAATTATCAATATTGTTTAAGCTGCGCAATATTTGCTTAATCGGTTTTTATTTTTTGACACAATATTTTAATCAACCATCCAAGAGGGAATTTAATATTTAATCTCATTTTTTTCTGAGCAACATTTTCAATCTTTTTCGGACGAGAAATGCAAACAATTCGTTAAATCTTAATTTGTAACTGAACAAACTCGTATTTTTTTCCTAACAGATTTTCCGGCGCACTGACGAGGATACGTCCTTGGGCAGCGGGCGGGATTCGCACACTAAGCCATTAGCCGAAGTCCAGAAGCCGCTAACATGCTGGCCAAAACAGGGAAATTTTAGCAGAGATGCTGCGCAGATGAAATCGAAAGCCAAGCAACACGTGCTGCGTTAACAGCGGTTACTTTCAACCTTTACTGTCGGTCTCTTAAAT
Organism: Drosophila fuyamai; assembly: GCA_018153365.1. Lineage (NCBI taxonomy): Eukaryota > Metazoa > Arthropoda > Insecta > Diptera > Drosophilidae > Drosophila > Drosophila fuyamai. The sequence goes on along the minus strand of JAECXW010000419.1, from coordinate 1,169,839 downwards.
GGCGGGCTCTCTTAACAAGCGAGCTGTGTTGTCAGGCGAATTTATTTATTAAACCGAATATATTTTATTAAATCTGCTAACGGTTTTTTATGGCCCACACAAGGACCCAGCACCCCTATGATGCAGTCGCTCATAAATTTATGTCAAACAGGGCCAAGGTTGCCACTTTCCTTGGGCGGAAGCCACAGGTGTGACAGCAGCAAATTAAGTTGCACATATAACTCACAACCCCAAGACATCGCCTTCAAGGAAATTGCCCCGGCTAGATGTGTTTGGGCCCGCCTCCTCTGCAAAGTTGTCTCACACAAAATATAATGTGTACGACCCATGTCATGTATTTTACAATTGTTGCCAACTCCGTTTGTCATTACAGCAAATGACTTTGGCAGCCACCAGAAAATAAAAAATAACACGAGGCAAAACAAGAAACTCGCATAAATTACCCTGGCAAACAGCTGCCGCGGAGAATGTGAAGAAAACGTTGACCATTGTCTTAATCCGCTTAAATTATGGCATTCTAGACGAACGAAAGTGTCAACGACTCGGCCAACAGTTCAGTGTTCGAACATAACTCGGGATAATTCGGTTATTACGGGCCAACGAACGTGTTAGCCATATATGACCCAAAAGTCGAACACAATATCGGAGTCAATGCCAGATAACTTTTTCTGGGACATAGACAGACGGCGCAAACGTACGATAATAGTCATACACACTTTTCGAGAGCCAGGATAAAACGGCATCTTAATTTGATTCGACAAGTGCCAAAGGTCAATGGGATGCGTGGAAGCTAAGGAACCCTCACACGACAATTGCCCTCCTCCAAATATTAATTAATTTACGGAATTTCTCAAATGTCTTTTAATATTGAATGGCATCTGTCAGCGACACAGATTGAGTTGCTACCCCAAAACACTAAGTTAATTTGACAAAACATATTTGCACATTCCTGCGGCGCTCTTTTCCCTTAAGTGCAAATAAATTTATATCAATTTAATCATTTTCTTTAATGTTTTTTTACCTGCTAAAGTAACAAAATCGTCTGTACAAAAACAAATGGGAATAATAGCGTTAGACTAATTTTTCCACTTTTAGCCTCCATTTTTGCTTTAATTTTGTGTTTTTCAATTTGTACATTTCGGCTGTAGTTTTGTACAATTTTTTTTAGGGAGATAGTCCTTCCAATATTGTTCCAATTTGTAAATTCTGATTTCAATATTGTTCCAATTTGAAATATGTCTTGCTTTTTTTCTTTCGATCTCTGTAAAGTAAATCAACATTCAGCAAACCAAGGCTAAGAAAGCATGATTCCAGTTAAAGGAAACTGCAAGATGATTTATTCGATTGCATTTAAGAACTTTCTGTAACCCGAATTTTTCAAGGTCGATTGTGAACCTGCAGCCAGGTTATTGAACAAGAAAATCTGAAAATATTCGTGCTTTCACAAAAAATGTTGAGTATTAAATCAGAATAACTTACACGTACATTTTTTTGTGTTGACAATTAATTGAACTAGCATTAAAACTTCTACTTGGGAGCAATTGTAGAAAACATTTATTTTATAACGATAAGGAACATAAGTAAAATACAATATTTTTGTATTTCTGCTATCTGTTAAATTGTTTATTTTTACACGAATACTTTTATGCTTTGAGTGCATTTTTTATTGCGCAACAAGGCGTTACTTATTTGAATATCCTACATTTCCTGAAACTGTAAGCCAACCAAGGTTACAAAAGTACGAAGTCAGTAAAGCAAATGCAGCAAGATTTATTGGGCTGCAATGCACAAATTTTAGATATGAAATTCTTCACGCACAATTTCCAAGCCACAAACTGGGAGTTGAATGTGGAAAAATATTTGTTTGCCTGAGTATACAAATATTTAGTATTCCTTTAGCCCTATCCCTGCTGAGGAAAACATTGAACAATATTTTGGGTTTAATTTTCTTAGGAAGTACATCTGAATACATTTATTTTTTAAGAAACGCTTTTTAAATTAAGCAGCATTAAATTAATAACCTTATAACAAGACGAACAGTACAATAATAGATCATTTTCTAAGTCTGCCTTGTCGATTTTCTGATATTGGGTCTTCATTCTGCTTTCAAAAAGCAGAAGTCAGTTTTGAACCTAAGAACCAATGAAACCCAAACAGTGCACTACCTGTTAATGACACGGTAAGGGGACAACACGTACACCATCGCCCATTTCGATTTGCAGTTTGATTCCCGAATAGCCTCTTTTGCCTACGGTGAAGTGCATTGGATCGAGAAAGCCAAGAGCAATTGAGCTGTCACAGCCAAAAAGAGCACATCAAGGTGTTAGCAGACTAATAGCACCTGCCGAGCCACAAAATTGCAGAGCAGCACACAGCAGGAGAAGGGGTGGGGGAGGGGGGCTCTCCGCCGTTGACAACTCGATGACTTTGACTTCATTGCAGGTGCTCCGCAAAATGAGCATACGCCGTGTGTGACTAGGTAAGTTGCAGTCGGTAATGCCATTAATCAAGGAGCTCGGCCCACTATGTCGGAGGATTTGTGAAAGGATTTGGCAAAAGAACGTTAAGCAGACTGGCGCTTGCTGACATCCAGATTCGCGTTGACTTTTTATCTAATCAGGACTTGATTTGATTAGGCCCCGAACGGGATGATAAATGATTGTCTGCCTGAATTGGCCAGCTGCTGATGTCCTCTGACGGCTTAATGCGTGTCGTCTGCCAAACGATTCGGAAAAATTGATTGTGTCCACACTCACAATCAATTGCCAAAGGAAATTCGGCAGTCGAATGGCCAAGCCAATAAACAATTCCACAGCTTCGCTCGGAATTGAAAGCGTTTGTAAGTCGAAAACTGAAGGCAAGCAAACATGGGAAAATAATTTAATCTTTTTTCTGCCAACAAAAAATACTTGCAGCAACGGTTAGATAATGCAGATGGAAAAACAAAGCCACTACCACTTCATTCCAGTTGAATGCTTCTGGTCGGCGAGGCAATCTAAAAGTGCCTTTGCATTCAATGTTTTACCGCCTTAGCTATCTAATATTTCTACCGTAATTTATATGGCCGTCCTGGGGAAAAATATCTAGCAAACAACATAAATAAGACGACCAATGAAATTGTAAAGTGCCTTGTCACCGGCGCTCAAAGGAGATCCCGCAGCTGGCCAAAGCCCACTCAAGTGACTCGGACACCTTTCAGCTCAAGTAATTAGCAATTTGTATGGCTTTTGGTTGGGGCCATTTGTTACGCAAAGCGCTCACAAAATGCCCGACTGGGCCATAAAAGTTCAACACCGTTTTAACACCTCTACGCTGCCCGCAAAAGTGTGCTGCGCCAGAATTTCTCCGGAGGCCGCTAACCGGCTCCACCTAAGCATAATGAATGTTACCTAAGCATGATTTATATCAGTACGCAGCTCATAAATCTCTGAGTCGGCAAGGAAATGCGCCAAGGCTGTGATCGGAACGAAAGCTGAATACCCTTGCCTGAAGGGATCAGAAAAATGTTGTAACTCTCTGCGAAGCCACACACATCCTAGAGAGCATTGGAAATTTAAAATAGGTATTGATATCATTACAATTGGTTGTCCTAATTTCAGGAAGGATACATTTTATTTTTCATTAAGTTAAATGATCATTGTATATTTTATCCAAATTGCGACGGAGGAAACTGTGGATAAGTGATATTTCAGATAGGATATTCAAAATATATTTTTGTGTCTGCAAAAACCCAAACTTATCTCCTCCAATGTTTATCCTGCAACCCCAAAACGACGTGACCCAACAATGGGAAGCGAAGGAATCTGCGATGATATACTTCACCTTCCGGAGAATTTCACATAATTACGGCTGGTGCAGGACTTTCGGGCTGAGAAAGCGAGGTGCGAAGGTGGATCCCGACACTTTGACCTTTTGGCCACAATGTGCGCTCGTTAGTCAATGTTTAGCAATTTGTTATCAATCAATAATAAATGTAAATAACATAATAATAAGAACACAGGCTAGATGATGGGGCATCAGGGCATCGGCTCAAATTGTCTATGTGGAAGTAAAAGGAATTTGGCCTAAATGAATTATGGCCGCAAAAAAAAAGTGCGAAAGTGGCATTGGAGGCATGCGATATTGTATTTTTCCGACCCATCACGGCAGCTGTTTTCCGAATAGACAACGCCGCCAATTGAGCGAAAATCAATGGCCATCCAGTCAGTCCGCCAGGGTCTTATGAACACAAGAATACAAGGATACAGCCGCCCAGAAACACCCACCAGGATCCAATCAGTCGATACAGTCAGGACACTGAGAGCTCGTGGTTTTTGTCTTATTTTACACTTCTTCTCTGTAACCGGCTTTGATTTTGTTTTTAGTTTCGCCCGCTGGTCATCCAGGGGGTATTCAGATACCATTCCGGACCTTAAAGCTACAAAAACAGAAAACCGAAAACCGAAAACAGATACAGATAGATGCTCGGTTATCTCCTGGGAATACAAGTTCTACTGCTGCACCTGTTCTGTGAGTTTTCCTCTTGCCGTGAGCAAGTTCATCTTATTCTGGCTAATTATTCCATTTGTTTTGCAGCTCCAAGTTTTTTGTCTTGCTGTGTTTCGTTGCCCCAAGGATTCTGTGGCGTGACTGCACTATCAAAAAGTGCCGCAGCAAAAACTTCTGCCTGGCTGGAGAACTCCACTCGTCCCGAATGGCGAACATATTGCATACCACATGCAATTCTGTCAAAACAGTCGTTCCCGGTTAGCAGCTGGCTTGAGAAATGAGCAAATTAGTGGGCGAGTCACGGACGATTTTCAGTCCAATTTTGGCTCCAGATTAGAGGGAATATACTTTGATATTCTTTTTGCCTCTTGTTTTTAAAGTAACGCAGAAACCAAAGCGATGTAATTGTCTATTATAAAGAGACGGGCTTAACTATACGAAAACCTTTTACAATAGGATATTTTCTGTGCTCCATCAAATCTCATGAAAATATTTGGAAATAGCTCTTGGCTATTCTAAACAATAACAATACTATAACTGAAATCAGTAACCAAAACATATTTGGTATGGCTTTAAATCTGAAAAAGTTTTGATCAGTTAACATGTTGTTAAACAAACTAATTAATGAAGCTAAAATAACTTTGACTTCTTTAATCTGATGTAGCCCCAGTCCTCTGTACCAAATTAATTAGCAAAGTTTTGGCCACTGTTTTATCTTTGATAAAATAATTCATTTTTCTGTAAATTGAGTTTTAATTTATTTTCATTTTTGCAGTGTTTGCCTTTATATCTGATTTTACTCTGACCCATTATTTAAACATTTATGTTTTTATTTAAATTCAAACGCTTTCTACTCTCAGGTTAAGGGCAAAAATGAGTAATATACAGCTGTTATTCTTTTGAATTTATGGAATTTATATTCATTTGGAAAACTAAAATTTCTAATACCAAATTTTGTGACGAAAAATAGTTATATTTATTTTATCAATCTGTTGGATTTGTATCGACCTGTTAAACAATAATTGTAGTGTTATTGAATTTCTCGGATCATACGTTGGTTATATTTTAATTTCTTCTATAACACAACGATTTATTCCACTTAACTTTCATCACACTTACACTCCCTGGGGAGTGAACCCGACTATGATAGGACTAGCTAGTTTCGTCTGCACGTCACCTCAGACTCATCAGCTATCTAAGGCACATGAAAAAAGGCATACTGAGTGCCGAAAAAGAAAATGTTGTATTATAAAATTAATAATTTCTTCTATTTTTCCTCACACAATTCAGATATTCGAGTTTTTGGATTTAAATGTGCGATCGCTGCATCGTTACGAGGTTTTTTGTTTGATGTAATATACAACTTTAATGTGATATAATAATTGTTTCCAAATTGCCACCTAAAACAGTTTAGGTAGTCAACTTATTTTAACCATTTCTTCTTCGAATGTTTGTGGTTTATTTCGATTTGTCGATTTTCACATACAGACACAAAATTTCTTTTGTAGTGTATATATATAACTCTGACAAGTTAACTTTATTTAGTTGAAAATGGTTTAAAAAATCATCATCATCCTTGGTTGTTTTAAGTATAATAATACTACTTTACATTACTTTTAAAGATCCTGGCGTAAGAAATTCTTCGTTTTTAAAAATTTTAATTCATAATGCAGCATTTTTGAAAGCCGTGAACCAATTAGGGACATTTGGTACCACGACAAATACAGGCAAATTATTGGCTTACAAAAAAATTAATTTTTTAGAAATAATATAATTAATATAATGAAAATTTGGTAAAAGGGTTTCAGAAAACTTCGCTTCAAATGATAGTAGTTTATAATTAATGGGAATGAGACGGATCATATAGCTTCCATAGGAATAATCGAAAATCTTTGGGATTTGGTATAATTTAAATACTATTGAATTACGGTTATAATTAAATTAAAATCAGATATCTATATCATAAAATCTTCCATAAGAACATCGAAAAATTAAAAAAAAAACAAGAAAGGAAGCAAGCCGATGTTAATATACCCTTGCAGCTATTACAAAACATTTCCATTTCTATGCCTATATTACTCAAAACAATGAAGCTATGTCGATTTCGCGCTGCATTTTGACATCGTTTCTATGACAGCTATGTATATGATATTGTTGCGTAATTCAAGTAAATAATTAAAATTTTGATAAATAGGAAGACAGCGAAATAGTTTCATTGTTTTTCGTAATATGCAAGGTTATTTTAACTTCGACTTGTTTCCTTTCTTGTTCATAAAACATTAATTATCCAAAAATTCAAAATCCTAAGCCAGATAAGGGTTTTCAGATCACTTGTGGTCTCAGGTTATCGTCTCAACTTACAATAGATGCATCACATGAACGCTTTGCTAGACTTGACGACCATAACTTGAAAAAGTTCATCGGACATAATAGCACCATTGTTCACCCTGGAGAGAAATCCGAAAATAAAAAAAAATATGAGTAAAATTTCCTAATCTAACTTTGGTAAGTGAGAAAATAAACGAGAACCCATATTAATGAGAACGTGCCATGACCTAATACACATACGAAATCTAGAGGATGTTCTCCACTCAAAGGGTTGGTCCAAAATTTTATAATAAATGTAAAATAAAGCGAGATAATTCTTCAAAAAACAACCCAATATATCTTATTACCGATCCTATGGCAGCTAATTTATAGTCGTCTAATGGCCCAGCTTTTTGAGTAACCCTTTAGTGAACCCCAAAAAACAAATTAAATAAACCAATTTCAATTTGCCAATTATTTATTTGACAAATGAATTGCTATATCCGTGATTTTTCTTGCGTCCATATATTATATTAATTTAATTTTTTGAAACCCCATTTTTATTTGCTTTTCCGAAATACGACTCTCATATAAGAAACCATTTGGTTGTTCAATGAGTATTATTTATTTAGCTACTGAATGCTCAAGGTGCGAAGGGCAGCTGGAACTTCTCGATTCCTTAGTGTGTTCTGTATAAAGTGGTTTCAATATTTTTTCATAGCCATCAAAATTTAAATATAGATTAAGAATCAATTATATTAGCGGTATAGTTTTATGCAAAAAAATGTGCCCTGATTCTTTTGATTCAGATTTTTTTGTGAAGCGTGAAACGGTGTTTTTCTAAATTATAATTTCTGCATATTGCAAAACCTACGTATGGCCGTTATGCATCTTAGAGATTATTTTGGTGTTTGATTATACCATTATGACATACGTTTTGTTTAATTGATACTCTTTGTCAGTAATTGTTCTTTTAAAAAATCACTATTCGATCAAAATCTGCATAAAAGCCATTAATTTATAATAACCACAATTTCCGTAGGCACTGCTTGATTATTTAATTCCAGCTTTGGTTGCGATTTTGGTTTGTCACGCTGCGAGTTTTATAGGTCTAGCTGCCTTTTACTGCGGCATTACGATTTTTATGTCGATTGGAAGATGGCGCATTAGCGGCATAAAACGGGCCGTAAGCATTATGCCCAAATCCTTTAAGCACCAAAAACAGCACACACACCCACACGCAGTCACAAAATGCTTTTAGGCGCGACACCGTTTTATTATTAACTGAAGAGCCGCAGATAGAGGTCCTTTGGGGTGGACGAAAGGCGGCTCAAACACTTTAATGCCGCCACAAAGACGCTTCCCAGCTGGAATACAGTTTAATGGACCTTTAATCGCTTTCGCATAAATTTTTCGCGACCTGCGAGTGTGATGGAGTGTGGTGGTTTGATTTTATGCTAGTTTAATTGCCTTTATACTTTATATATGCATTTGCCCTCAGGCATCACAAAAAAATCGTCTAACAAATCATCAACAGTCTTTCAAAAAACCCCTTCCGTTTTCTTTTATCTCACAGCCTCACACAAACAACAGGGGTTAATAAACTCAAAATGTATAATATTAATTGTATAAAAAGCGTATATTTCATTATAATTAAATTAATTATAATTAAATTAATTTTATTTTAGGTGATAATGAGCATTTCCATAAAGCACCAACTGATATTTTTGCTCTTTTCAGCATTACCAAGCAGTCAAATAAAAACAAACAAATTTGTAGCTCTGATACTAGAACTATTTTATTTTGCGCGAAAAACTAAGGTTCGAGTACCAAACGTCGATTCGTCTTAATGATTTTAATGCTTATTTTATTAACACCTTCTACTCATTAGTTATAAGTTTAATTTTAAACAAAAAAATGTTAAAACAGATCATTTAATTTATCTGTTTTTACTTTTAACTTTTTCTACCACACATATTTACAAATTTGAATATGTATTTAATTCTTTAATTAATTGAACTCAAAATATTTCTGTTAAAGATTTTTGAAGTAAAATCAAAAGCGAGAATACTTTTGGTAAAAATGGTTGATTTCACTATTTTTAAGCCTGTCGCTTTGATACATATCAGGTTAAGTCCCGCCTTTTGTAACTGTTTTTCAAAAGGTGTTTAATTTATTTTTCTTTTGTTTTTATACCTGATTTAACTGACACTTTAATTTAATTTACCTTTAATTTAAACATTTAGGTTTTAGCTTAAACTTAAATGTTTTCAACCTTCAGATAAAGGCCGTTTTCGGTGGCCAACAGAAAGGACTTCTTCGACAAAATCAAAGGAACTTCGGTGCGTTTCGATACGGAGAATTTGAAGCGACGAAGCAGCGACACCAGACCAACCTTGGCCTGAACCTTTCCAAAACGAAGTCCAATGCAGTTCCGAGGTCCATCGCCAAAGGGCAAATAAGCCATCGGGTGGCGGGACTTGACTTCCTCCGGGTCGAAACGACTGGGATCGAACTTCTCTGGATCGGGATATATCTCCGGATCGTGGTGAATGTTGTGTACGGGGATCAAGGCAGTGATGCCTTTGTCCAGCACAATATCTGTGTTGGGCACTTTGTAGTCTCGATTGCACTCTCTTATTAAATGGGGGAGAAGGGGGTGCTTTCGAAGGGTTTCTGTGGGAAAATTAATTTGTCATTTTTTTCAGTTCCCCAGTTCATTTAAGTTCAGTTCTTACCAGCCACCACCTGATCCAAATACTTCATTTCAGCCAAGGCGTCGTAATTGAGATCTCCTCCGTCCACATTGCCGAGCACACTCTCAATTTCATCCCTAACCCGTTGCTGAATCTCCGGCTGCAGTGCAAGTTCATACAGGCAGAAGGACATGGTGCTGGAGGATGTCTCAAACCCAGCTACGAAGAACACAAAAGCCTGCGCAGCCATTTGCTCCAGGGTCAGTCCTTGGGACAGATCGATACCCTGACCCTTTTTAGCCGCTTCTTGGTCCTCTGCTCGGAGCTCTATTAGCTGATCGATGAAGTCGTTTCGCTTTATGCCATTCTTGAGGCGATAGTCCACAGTATTTTTTACAGCCGACATAAAGAAATCGGTTATATCATCGGGTAATACTTTCATGTGCAACTTCTTAGCCAACTTGGCGTTGGTGAACAGAAATGCTTGCACAAACTGAGAATGACGACGCCTCTCGAAAATCTGTCGGCCCTTGGTGCGGAATTCGGCGTTGGGATCCTGGAGACTGTAGCACTCCAGTCCAAAGGCACAGGAACCAATCACGTCCGTGGTGAACCGGGCACACAGGTCCTTAATCTCCACACTGCCATCATCAACTTTGGCCGCCTGCACCGACTTATCCATGGCTTCGGCCAGGCGATGGCCCACTTCGACGATGACTCCCGTCATGTGCTTCATTTTTCCGGACGTAAAAACGGGACTCAGCTTGTGCCGCATTGATCGCCACTCCTCGCCCTCCAAGGCGAAAAGATGACCCGTCAAGGGATCGTCACGGGGATTGTTGAAAGCGCCGCGATCTTGAAAGTAGCTGAAGTCCTTGATCATCACCTGCTTGATGAGGTCCAGGTCGGTAATCATGGCGGTTCGCTTAAAGAACATGTACATTCCGGCGAAGGAAGCCTTTCCCTTGAACTGGTCGTAGATCCTCTGGTTGATTTCCCGGAAATGGTACTTCGACCCGATTCCCTTCATGTTGCCAACTAGCATCAGTGGACGCTCGAAGGGAACTCCTTTGCGTTCCCAATAGGTGAAGACTTTGATATAGAAGTAGTAGGCCAAGGCCAAGATCACGCCCAAGAGGGCGATTGTAAAAAGCATTGCGAGCGATCACCTAACACTGTTTTTGTTTAACTCTCAGAACATACTGATTGTTTAGCCGCTAAGTACGCCTTTTTATACGTTAGTCGAGCTTTTAGCAAGCCATTATCTCTTGGCAAACATTTAAGATTACACTAGCACTTTGTTAAAACTTGTAACGAACCAAAGTGATGCACAGTGTTTTTAGGTTTATATACAGATCAAAATTCCGAAACTCAAATGACAACTGGTTTCGTGTTTGTCCAGCAATCACAAATAAATAATTTATTCTAATAAGAAATCCGTTTAATGGCTGACGAAATAATAATGCCTACATGGGTAAATATTATCTGGCACCCGACTTCACTTGATCGCCGTTCAGCAACAACTGGAAAATTTGTTCCTAGCACGATGATTATAGATTTCTGGAGAGCTTTTAGGAACTTTAGGAAGCTTGAGATCTCTCAAAACGAATGAACAGTCTCCAAATATAGTTTTTAATTTGAAACGCATAATTAATTGTACGCACTTAAATAAAGGTGAATCATACTTTAAGGTAGTTTTTAAAAGGCATTTTTAATATTTTTGCAGCTCACTCTGTACTTGCACAAATGTTGCATATCGACAGTAGATTTTTTTAAAATTAAATGAATGATACATGAAACTGCAATCAACACCTTTAAACAGGTCGAATCTTTAACTCAATTTTATTATTTCATCAATAACTTTTGGTTTTCTTCGATTATTACGAAAAATAAAAAAGCAACTATACCATGCCAATTGAATTGATTTTATGTTTTATTCTTTGAGTTTACGCTTGATTTGATTTCTCCAACTGCCGATTTTAATTAAAGGTGAGATGCAACGTACTAAAGCCAACGCAAAAGTCGTCAAACAAATCATCAACGGTCTGTCAATAAACTCATCCTGGTTCCTGTTTGCATACAGGCTCACATTTCAATTAAAAGGACAAATACCAAAGGAGTCGATTGGAAAATTGTCCTTAGAAGGAACTAAGAGTAAGCGTTCAGTACTCATACCTGGCAATACATTATGTGGGCTAGAGGTGAAACAAGAAAAACAGAAAAAAAGGCCAACGACGAGACAAAAAGTATCTCAACATTGCCAATAACATTCCTAGCCAAACTGTATGATATGCCTTATTGCATTGCATCACTTTTGTGTTAGAAAGTAGCCAACTGATATATCAGTAAAATTTCTTCAGCATTACCAAGCATTTTAGGGGCACAGACTTCGTAATCAGAACATTTGTTTGACGCCTTTCTTATCACTTCTGTTTTGGTTATCGCATAAAAGTGTAGAATGCATGCTGATATGGAAAAATAGTAGACACCGAGAGACATTTGGATGAGACTGGTAAAAACTTTTTAATTGTTTTCATTTTAAATTTATTTAAAAAATTATAATTGTTGAAATTGTATTTAACAGTAAGCGTAACATAATCTGTTCGGTAACCATATCTTTATATGTAACAATAATGTATGTTATCGAACAGCGAGCTTCAAACATATGTTTTTTCCTCTCGCTGCCTACTATTGTTCTTTAGTGAGTATACTCTTACAATCACGAGTTCAGTTCTATTATAACGATTAAACTATTAACTACAAAGCCAAGCCGCTGCGTTATTCTTTGCCTGGGATAATCCACTATACCACGTGGTTATTTTTTCCAACAAAGGTTATGGGCCCAGAAAACCGGCAATATATAATAGTTTAAATACAGAGATTCGACAAAGTCATCTCGAGAACTCAAAAAACTGTAAATTTTTGTTAAACGCCAATAAATCGTGAAGTGTGGTTCGTTAACAAAATGAGTGTGTCTGCTCAAATAGAAAAATTGGGAGAAGACAACTATGACGTATGGTCGATATCGATGCGGAGCGTACTAGTCACCCAGGATTTGTGGAGTGTTGCAAGTGGAAGCATTACCAAGCCCCTAGATAAGGCGGAGTGTGCCACTTGGGAAATTATTGACCAGAAGGCGCTGGCGTCCCTGATCCTAAACGTGAAGCCGACACAGTTGATGCATATTAAGCACTGCTCAAGTGCATACACGGCATGGAGGAAACTTCGAGAGATTCATGCATCTGGCAGTCCAGCCAAAAAGGAACAGCTCTATCAAAAACTCTTGGGTCTAAATCTGCATAACGGTGAGAGTGTCAACAGTTATATTAACACATTTACGGAAACTACCGATAAGTTGGCCGAACTTGATATACAGTGGCTCACAGCTTAAAGTATGCACTTCAAACCCCTAACTTCAAAGTTCCATAGTGTTAAAACTATTAGGCGTACTGCAACAAATGTGGTGTCAAATTAAAGATGATATTGTTTAGATTAAATTAGTGACTTCATTTATTGTCTACTTTTTCATTTTATGACCAAAGCATAACAAAATAATAAAATACTGCTTATTTCTACCTCACAGCTTATTTTATGCAGCACCAAAAATATAAAAATATTTGGAAAGTATTTATTTTTTTTGTTTTTTTAGTATTTAGTATGGTAGCCTTTATTGTCTATTACCACTTGAAGCCTTTTTGGCATCGAATCCACTAATTATTTCGTCAGATCGGCTGATATAATGCTCCACTCTTTGAAAAGAGCATCCTTCAGCGGGTTTTTGTTCGAAATGGAGTATTTTCGAATGTTATTCTCCAAAATTGCTCACAAATTTTCGATCACGTTTAGATCTGGAGATTGAGACGGCGGAATCATCACATGGGGACAGTTGTAGCTCAGCCAAGACTGCACAATACCCGCCTTGTGCTATGGATCATTGTAATGATAAAAACGGAAATTTGACCTTATTCCCAGATCCTCCGCACTTTGCAACAAATTGTCCTTGAGAATATTGAGGTATTTCATTTTGTCCATTGTAGACTCAAAAAAGTCCAGTTTTCCCGGACCAGCAGCGGACATACAGGCCCAAAAGCCATTCCATTAGCCCCAAAAATAAGCTGTGCAGGCTAACATATGCCAAAGCTCACCTATCGATGACACCAGACTTTTGGAACACTCTAATTTTTGCAGATGAATCAAAATTTAACATTTTTGGATCGGACGAAAATGCTTATGTTTGGCGAAAAGCTAATACCGAGCTACAAAAGAAGAACTTAAAGGCCACAGTAAAACACGGTGGTATGCACGTGATGGTTTGGGCCTGTATGTCCGCTGCTGGTCCGGGAAAACTGGACTTTTTTGAGTCTACAATGGACAAAATGAAATACCTCAATATTCTCAAGGACAATTTGTTGCAAAGTGCGGAGGATCTGGGAATAAGGTCAAATTTCCGTTTTTATCATTACAATGATCCATAGCACAAGGCGGGTATTGTGCAGTCTTGGCTGAGCTACAACTGTCCCCATGTGATGATTCCGCCGTCTCAATCTCCAGATCTAAACGTGATCGAAAATTTGTGAGCAATTTTGGAGAATAACATTCGAAAATACTCCATTTCGAACAAAAACCCGCTGAAGGATGCTCTTTTCAAAGAGTGGAGCATTATATCAGCCGATCTGACGAAATAATTAGTGGATTCGATGCCAAAAAGGCTTCAAGTGGTAATAGACAATAAAGGCTACCATACTAAATACTAAAAAAACAAAAAAAATAAATACTTTCCAAATATTTTTATATTTTTGGTGCTGCATAAAATAAGCTGTGAGGTAGAAATAAGCAGTATTTTATTATTTTGTTATGTTTTGGTCATAAAATGAAAAAGTAGACAATAAATGAAGTCACTAATTTAATCTAAACAATATCATCTTTAATTTGACACCACATTTGTTGCAGTACGCCTAATAGTTTTAACACTATGGAACTTTGAAGTTAGGGGTTTGAAGTGCATACTTTAAGCTGTGAGCCACTGTACGTCTCCAAGATGATTTGAAGGTCATCATGATATTGTCCAATTTACCAAGTAATTGGGAGAGTTTCGTCGTAGCAATCGAAACTCGGGACAAGTTACCTTGCTTCGACACAGTTAAGGTAAAGCTTTTAGAAGAAGGAGCGAGAAAAGAAGAGAGAGATAGGAGAGAACGTACTGATCAAGCGGTATATGCACACCGAAACTTACAAAGTAAGGGTACAGTTTTCAAAAGTCGCGGAAAAATTAGCAAAGACGAAAAGAAGTACGAAAAAATTCAGTTTAATGGAAAATGTTACAAGTGCAGAAAAATCGGACATCGCGCCAGAGATTGCAGAGATAGTGAGTCTATCGAAAAACTGCAATCGAACTGCCTAATGCATATCAGTGTGTGTAAACAAAACGAATTTGTATGGTGTCTTGATTCTGGTGCGACGTCTCATATGTGCTGCAATAAAAACTTATTTAATACATTTATAGAAAAGAAATCACAGATAATGCTTGCGGCGGAAGAGTATATAGAATCTTCGGGTTTTGGCACAGTTATGTTCTGCGCAGAAAACGTAAACATTCAGTTGGAGGAGGTGTTGTTCGTTCCAACGTTGCACATGAATTTTTTGTCAGTAAGCCAAGCCGCTGCTTACGGTAAATTCACAGTATTCGATAAATACAAAGCTGTTATCAAAGATGAAAAAGGCAACATTATGCTACAAGCTAAGCAGCGGAATAATTTGTATTTATTCGAAATGAGTTCGCACAGAAATATTGTTTGTATGGCAAAAGAAAATACACTAGTAACGAAATGGCACGATCGGTTCGGCCACTTAAACTTTCAGAGTTTAAAACAAATAGCAGCTCAGAATCTAGTGACCGGGATTAATATTCAACATGTGCCAACAAAAATTAGCTGCGATACATGTAACATTTCGAAGATATGTGCGCTACCACACCCACAAAGATCAGACATGATTTCAACAAGCGTGTTGGAATTGATTCACTCGGATGTCTGCGGGCCCATGAATGTAAAATCATTGGCCGGGAACCGCTACTTCGTTACATTCATAGATGATCATTCTAGAAAAATCCATGTTTACTTCATGCATGCAAAAAACGAGGTACTGCAGAAGTTTAAGCTGTTCAAGAACTACGTGGAATGTCAAAAAGGAAGGAAAATCAAACAGCTGAGGAGCGATAATGGCAAGGAGTACGTCAATAATGAATTCACGGAATTTCTTAACTCTTGCGGAATTAGACGGCAATTGACAGTACCCTATACACCCCAGCAAAACGGTGTCGCTGAACGGGCTAACCGCACCACCGCGACGAGATGTCAAATTTTTTGAAGGTGAGTTTGCCAAGAAAAATTATAGTCCTCAAATATCCAACTTCGATTCAAATATTATTCGCCTTGAGTGTCATTCGGAAGTAGAACAAGGGGCTGCCAACAAAGATGGATTCACAACTCCAGAGGACAAAGAGGAGGAAGCCCAGCAGCAGCACTCTGCAAGGTGCGATTCTACACACAACGGCGAAGAGGAGGATATATTTGTCAGCGCAAGTGATCCTGTTGAGCAGGATGAAGTACACGGCGAGGCAGTCTTCAACCAAGACGAAAATATGCCGATATCCTTACAAAATGAACTCGCAGCCCGTCGGGGCCCTGGAAGGCCGAAAATAATTAGGACAGGCAATCCTGGCAGACCGAAAAAGGAGTTCCAAATGCTCAACAATCTTAACAGCCTTGAAGACGCCGAGACTCCGAACACAGCGGACGAAGCACTGTCTGGCCAGTACAGCAAACACTGGAAGGCGTCAATGCAAGCAGAAATGGATGCGCTCGTGGCCAACGGGACTTGGTCATTAACAGATCTGCCCAAAGGTCAGAGGGCCATCGGATCAAAATGGGTGTTTCGCATCAAAAGAAACAAGAATGGCGAAATTGAACGTTTTAAGTCTCGACTAGTAGCGAAAGGTTGCGGCCAACAGTTTGGTATAAACTACTGGGAAACATACTCTCCTGTAATCCGATATGAGACTATACGAATGCTATTCGCTGTAGCTGCAGAAAAACAGCTGTATATGCATCAGGTTGATATCTCAAACGCATACTTAAATGCCGAGCTTAATGAAGATGTGTATATGAAACAACCTTCGAACTTTGTTGACAATCGCAACCCCAACTTTGTATTAAAGCTACGAAAAGCAATATATGGGCTAAAACAATCTGGACGTGCATGGAACAGCACATTAGATGAAGCCCTGCAGAGCATTGGATTCAACAGAAGCAGAAACGAACCTTGTTTATACGTCAAAGAAAGTCAGAAGAAGTACAGCTTCATAGCCGTGTACGTGGATGATCTTATCATCATTTGCCCAAGTGAGGAGGACATCGCCTTGGCCAAAGGCAAGATCTCTGCGGTCTTCAGCATGCAAGACGGAGGCAAGCTAAACTACTTTTTGGGTCTAGAAATACATAGAGATGGCGATACGGGATGAATAACTCTTTGTCAACAGAGATACATTCACTGCTTGTTGGATCAGTATGGCATGACAGCATGCCGACCGGCTGCAACACCGCTAGACACTGGATTCCATATCAGCTGCAAGGATAAGAACTGCGTTAAGGTAAATATCACTAAGTACCAATCATTAATCGGTTCTCTCATGTATTTAGCCGTTCTGAGCCGACCTGATATCGTACATGCCGTGAGCAAGCTATCCCAACGTAACACTGATCCGCATATCGAACACGAGACTGCAGCTAAACACTTGTTGCGATATTTAGCCGGGACATTAAACTTGAGTATTGTCTACAAGAAGTCTGGAGGATCAGTAATGGGATTTGCAGACGCGGATTGGGCGAACGACCAACTGGACCGGAAGTCTTACTCTGGATATGCTTTCTTCCTGGCTGGCGCTGCGTTTTCATGGTCTTCAACCAAGCAGAGCATCGTTGCTTTAAGCAGCACAGAAGCAGAATATATTGCCCTTTCAACTGCAGCTAGAGAGGCAATATACCTTAGAAGATTACTGGGGGATATGGGTTGGCCAAACGTTGAGCCAATTACTATCTTCGGAGATAACATCAGCTCACATCATATTGCAAGAAACCCGATCCATCATAAGCGTACCAAACACATAGACATAAAGTTTCATTATGTAAGAGAAAAAATTGAGAGCAACGAAATCAATTTAAAACATGTATTTACAGAAGAAAATGTTGCAGATTTGTTAACAAAAGGTTTATGTAAGCAAAAGCATTGTAAATTTGTTAGAGCCCTTGGACTAGTTGATTCCGATAGAGCAGATAATGTATAGCTTAAGCAAAAGTGTTGAAATTGTATTTAACAGCAAGCGTAACATAATCTGTTCGGTAACCATATCTTTATATGTAACAATAATGTATGTTATCGAACAGCGAGCTTCAAACATATGTTTTTTCCTCTCGCTGCCTACTATTGTTCTTTAGTGAGTATACTCTTACAATCACGAGTTCAGTTCTATTATAACGATTAAACTATTAACTACAAAGCCAAGCCGCTGCGTTATTCTTTGCCTGGGATAATCCACTATACCACGTGGTTATTTTTTCCAACAATAATAAGCCTTTTAAAATAAATCACATAAATCAATAAATAAATCCTAAAATAAAAAATTAAGACCTAAAATCAAAAAAAAAACGTAAATAAATCACATAAATCAATAAATAAATCCTAAAATAATAAATTAAGACCTACAATCAAAAAAAGAGTAAAAACTACTACTTATTATGCATTATTTTAACATTTTATAAAATTTGTAATGGTAATAAAAACAGTTACATATAGGAAACTATTTTAATAAATCTTTGCTTTTAAAAAATTTGTTCAGTTACTCAACAAATTTAAGAATGACCAAGCTCTTATTTAAAACAGCTAACTATGTATGTTTTTTTTGTATAACTATTCAATTTAGTCTTATACACCAAATAATGTTTATTTTCAGTTGAGTTTGGAAATAAAAAATAATAAAAAGGGAACACCACTATTTTCAAGATCACAGCTGTATTCAAAACAGATACTAAATCAGTTATTTTTGCGATTACGAGTTTACTATGAAGCCATAAACCGGTATTCACTCACTCTTCTCAGCATTATGAAGCATTTTTGCCGGCAAATAATACATTTGTTTACTGCTTTATCAATCACTTTTGTTTTGACCGATTTGTTGAGTTGAAAACAAAACAACATCAGAGAGGCACTTAAAAAAGCTACGCAAATGTTTATATATCAGTTTTGTTTTGAGTAAACATATGACCCAAAGCTTAGTCAAAAGAGAGATATTGTTTAGAAGCTTTTTAGGATTTGTATACCTCATGCTTAGCGAACACATTTCAGTACCCATTGTGCTTTGTGCAAATTAAGTCGGTTAGACCTACATTACTTAATTGATCAAATTCTAGACGCATATTAGTTTATTATATTTAATTTAAAGCTGGACAAGTAAAGTGATCGCCATGCTGTTAACAATAGCACTACTGGCCGTGGTCCTACTTCTAGTTTATAGTTTCTACCACAACTCCTACACCTATTGGGCCCGGAAGGGAGTTCCTCATGAGCGACCTTTTCCGCTGATCGGCAATATGATGGGAATCGGGTCAAAGTACCACTTCCGGGACATCAACCAGAGGATCTACGACAAGTTCAAGGGAAAGGCTCCCTTTGCGGGGATGTTCATGTTCTTCAAGCAAACCGCCATGATCACGGATCTGGACCTCATCAAGCAAGTGCTTATCAAAGACTTCAACCACTTTCAAGATCGAGGCCTTTTTAACAATACGCGAGATGATCCCTTGACAGGACACCTCCTGACTCTGGAGGGCGACGAGTGGAGGTCAATGAGGCAGAAGCTGACTCCTGTTTTCACCTCCGGAAAGATCAAGCACATGTCGGGAGTGGTTGTGGAGGTGGGTCATCGCCTGGCCGACGCCATGGATAAGGCTGTGGAGGCTGCCAAAGTGGAGGACGGCGATGTGGAGATCAAGGACCTGTGTGCCCGGTTCACCACGGATGTGATTGGTTCCTGTGCCTTTGGACTGGAGTGCCATAGTCTCCAGGATCCCAAGGCCGAATTCCGAGAAAAGGGTCGCATGATCTTTGAGAAACCCCGCCACTCAATGCTGGTGCAATCCTTTATATTTACCAATGCCAAGCTAGCCAAAAAGTTGCGGATGAAGGCGTTACGGGATGATCTGACCGAATTCTTCATGTCGGCCGTAGATTATCGCCTCAAGAATGGCATAAAGAGAAACGACTTTATGGATCAGTTGATAGAGCTCCGAGCCGAGGACCAAGAAGCGGCTAAAAAGGGTCAGGGTATCGATCTGTCCCAAGGACTGACCCTCGAGCAAATGGCAGCCCAGGCCTTTGTGTTTTTCTTAGCCGGCTTCGAGACCTCCTCCAGTACGATGGCCTTCTGTTTGTACGAACTAGCTCTGCAGCCTGATATTCAGCAGAGGGTCAGAGAGGAGATAGGAGGTGTTCTGGGGGAAGGCGAGATTACCTATGACGCTTTGGCCGAATTGACCTATCTGGACCAAGTGCTGGCTGGTAAGAAGCATATTAAAATCGTGAGTGAAAAACCCGAACCCACTTTTACCTGCAGAAACTCTTCGGAAACATCCCATTATTCCCCAACTTCTGCGCGAAACTAATCAGAGCTACAAAGTTCCCAATAAGGAGTTGATAATCGAGAAGGGAACCACAGTGCTTATACCTATCCACAACATTCACCATGATGCGGACTTGTATCCCGAACCAGAGCGCTTCGACCCTAGTCGCTTTGACCCAGAGGAGGTGAAGGCCCGCCATCCATTTTCGTATCTTCCATTCGGCGATGGACCCCGTAATTGCATCGGCTTGCGATTTGGCAAAATGCAGGCCAAGATAGGCATTGTGTCCCTGCTACAACGCTTCAAGTTCGGCATCTCGAAGTCAACAGAAGTCCCCTTGACCTTGGACACTCGCAGCCCCACTTTGTCCACAAAGTATGGCGTTCATTTGAAAGTGGAACGCATATAGGCAATGCATTTTCAAAACACAAGTAGAGGAAAAACAAACAATTATGCCTAATCCATAATGTACATTGCGCTGAGCTACGTGATGTGATTAACTTCTCTAAAACTTCTGTATATCTCGTTTCTTAATACTCAAAGTTTAAAATGTATTCCGTTTATGTTTATGACCTTCCTTACGTGCTATTTGACAATATTCATGAACATATCAATCAAAATCATCTTCAATCAAAAGATTCCTGTCCAAATAAACCAAACTTTGTTTAATAGTGTTGCTAGGTACATTTTCAAGTTACCCTGGACAGAACAAGTATCTAGGTTTGTTTAACTCTTTTTATATAGCCTTCTTATTTATAAGTTTACTTGTAGCATTAGGATGAAATTGTTATAATAAATATTATAAATTATCTGAGTGGTCTAAAATTGGTTCTCGAATCCATCCCGAATGTTTTGGACTCTAAACTCTTCATTAAGCTTTCAATTAGCTAGTAATAATGTACTTATAATCACTATACTTAAAAGCTATAAATTATTAGATATGCACTAAATATTCCTGATTAGGAATGTTATTTTACTCACATAAAATGACTCATTTATATACTTATGTATGTATTTGGATAATGGCAAATGACAATGAACTTTGAGAAAGCTTTCCCGCTTCCAAGTCATGTGTGCCCCACTTTTCCACTCAGTTGCTTTTTGATCGAACTGTGGGCACCATGTTCACGGTCCTGGTTCTCTTGTTCACCGCTGTTCTTTTGCTCTATGTCAAGCTCCGCTGGCACTTCGCCTACTGGAGGCGCAGGGGCGTGGCCGGAGAAAAACCCCACCTGCTCAGCGGAAGTCTGAAGGGATTGGGTAAGGAGCTCCACTGGACGGATATCAACAAGCGGATTTATAGGAAATTCCGGGGCAAAGAGCGCTACTGCGGATATTTCACCTTCTTAAGCAAAGCGCTCTTTGTCATAGATCTGGAGCTGATCAGGAAGATAATGATCAGTGACTTTGGCAGTTTCGCCGATCGGGGAATGTTTCATAATGTCCGGGACGATCCATTGACCGGGAATCTGCTCTTCCTGGACGGACCCGAGTGGCGTTGGTTGCGCCAAAACCTGACGCAGGTCTTCAGCTCCGGCAAGATGAAGTACATGTTCTCCAACATGGTGGATGTGGGCGAGAAGCTGACGCAGGCATGTCAGCAGCAGGTCGGCAAGATCGAGGCCAAGGAGCTGTGCGCCCGTTTCACCACGGACGTGATCGGTAGCTGTGCCTTTGGTCTGGAGTGCAATAGCCTCCAGGATCCGGAGTCGGAGTTCCGACGCATGGGACGCTCTGTCGTTTCACAGCCCCTGCATTCCGTGCCCGTTCAGGTCTTCATGTTCGCCAAACCGGATCTGGCCAGGACACTGCGCCTGCGCCTGTTTCGACCGGAGGTCAGTGAGTTTTTCTTGGACACCGTCCGCCAGACATTGGACTACAGACGACGGGAGAATATCCACCGCAACGACCTGATCCAACTGCTCATGGAGTTGGGCCAAGATGGGGACAAGGATGCGCTGTCGCTGGAGCAGATTGCGGCCCAGGCTCTAGTCTTCTTCCTGGCAGGATTTGACCACCACCATGTCCTTTTGCCTGTATGAACTGGCCCTAAATCCCGATATTCAGGATACACTACGAGCTGAGGTTCTAGACGTTTTGGGGCGCAACGACCAGAAGCTCACCTACGATTCCGTTCATGAGATGCGGTATCTGGATCAAGTGGTAGACGAAACCTTGCGAAAGTACCCCATACTGCCTCATATTTCGAGACGATCCACCAAGGAATACCTGGTGCCGGATAGCAACTTAACTATAGAGCCGGGAACTAAGATATTAATACCTGTGCATAGTATTCACCACGATCCAGAGATATATCCAGAGCCAGAGAAGTTCGATCCCAGTCGTTTTGAGCCGGAAGAGGTCAGGGCCCGCCATCCGTTTGCCTATTTGCCCTTCGGCGAAGGACCTCGGAATTGCATAGGCGAGCGATTTGGCAAATTGCAGGTGAAGGTGGGTCTGGTCTACCTCCTGCGAGACTTCAAGTTCAGCCCATCGGAGCAAACACAGATCCCGCTGAAGTTTAGCAGTCGCACATTCCTGATTGCAACCCAGGAGGGAGTTCATCTACAAATGGAGAGACTGGCCGCACCCTAGAAATTTTATATTACTTACTATGATTGAAGTATTCAAAACAATTCCTTATCTAGCAGAAATTGCTGTCGTAGATTGCAGTAATGTTATATACTTAAGTGCAAAGAAATTGTTTACGAGCATAAAGCTTTATACTTACACTCTCTCAAAATGTTTACCTCGAAAGCTTAATAATCAAAACAGAAATGATAATTAAATAAATTAAATAAATGCAAGAACGAAAATGAAATACCCTTTATTAAAATCATTTATTTCATTATAAAAAAGCATTGATGATTTTCGGGTTTTATAATATAGCTTATTTCAGAGTTTTTGTTGATTCGCAAAATTTTAGAATATAAAAAACCAAATTTTGTATATATTGAAGTCGCATTGTAATTTAACGTATATGAAATCATTATCCAATTTTAAAATTAAACAAACCTAAAACTATACATGCCCAAACTAAACTAATAGTGAGGAGATTTGATTCAATAAATATCAAACTTGTTTACTTACATATTTTTCGTTTATTGAGTGTATTTGCTATGGCAGCTATTTTACAAACAAAGCTCACTGCTACAACACCAACTAAGGTTGTTGTAATGGATAACCGCTTTCGGATAAACCAACTTTTAAAATATATGACGAGAAACACTAGAATCACCACTAGTTAAATGTATTTTTTCGGGAAAAATGGTAAAAGAATTTTATGGGAGTTTTATGAGACCATTTTCGCTGACTCTGAAGTTTTGGGGCTAGCCTCTAAAAGCCGTTCCCTATAATTACACTTTTTGATGTCTCAGCTTCTTTCTTGCCAGGATTGGATTATCGGAAAAGAAGTGCCTCATAAACTCCGATGTTAGACGGTTAAGAATCAATGCTTGGGGCATTTCGTATAAGAAAAATTGATTCTGGATTTCCTATCACATGACTTAAGATTTGGCCTCTATAATTAAGGATTAACTCCCAGAAACTCTTACCTGGGGAAACTCTTAAGAGGAGTTAAGATAATTCAAACGGACACTGAAACCTTCCAATCCATTAAGCGGGCCTTAGCCTTAACCACTTAATAATTAAACAAAAAACCTTTCAATTAGTTGTAAAAATTTATAAATAACTATGACCTAATGACATTAAATCAAATCGCTTACCGATTAGAATTCATTAAAATTCCGTTATTTGTGACTGTTTGGATTGTATATTGTCAACACGAGAACTTGCAGTGTAACTGCCGTCACACTGTAAGCTCTCTAGTTACAGACATTCTTTTTTGCCTTTATTCGTAGTCTTGTTCGAAAGATCGAACCAGATCACAGTTAATTTGTTCATATCTATATACATAATTTGGAGAGCTGCAGCTTCGGTGAAAACGAAATGTAAAACCGACAATTGTTCTTATTCTGCGAGCGATAGTCAATCTATTCAGAAGCACCCTCTGTGCTCTTATTTTTTACGTTTCCTTACATAACCAAATTAAATCAAACGCACATTTTTGGAACCTCTCGACTTCTTATTTGGGACCTTGGGAAACAGACCGCCACTCCGAGGAACTTCCAACGCCGCCACAGGTGGACAATCACTCTGTGCGCCGCATCATATTTTGCTGAAGATTGGGGCTCCGTCGGTACGCAGCCAAAGCCAACACATTTTGGTGCCGAAACCCGGGAAGACTTCTCTTGGACTGAGTGGATTATCTGTGGGTCACTACTTGGACTACGCTGGAGCGCGAAGAGGTTATTGTAGAAGGTTAGTGCACTGTGTTTTGTTGTGAGATAGAGGGTCAAGGTCATGGCTGAGACATTTGAGGAATTAATTGCGGAGCAATCAGCTTTGATTGATTCGGTACGCCGCATTTTAGAGAACTTTCGGAAAGCTGGCACTAATAATTCGGAAGCGCATATGGAGACTAGATTAGAATCTCTGGCCAATATTCGCATGGAGTTCCGAGAGAACCATCGAAAATTGGTGCGTGCAGATGACGAATTGATTCGGAACGATTATATGGAGGCAGATCTTGAAGGAAAGTTCCAAGAAGCGTATATTGATAGTGTGGCGCAGATTAGAACTGACCTAAATGAGACTAAGGATCGACTTTTGGCATCAACAGGAATTAACAATCTTGATTTTCAGGATGGGCATCGCAACGCGCCACCGTCAGGGTTTATAGCACCAGACCAAACCACGATCGATGAGGTTAAACTTCCAACGGTTAAATTGCCTATATTTAGCGGTGAATTTGTAGATTGGCCGGCATTTAAGGAAATATTTGAAGCGCGAGTTCATAATAGCCCTAGACTCACTGATCTACATCGATTCCATTACCTTAAAGATTCTTTGTCAGGGGAAGCAATCAAAGATATCCAACATCTAACACTGATCGGAACAAATTATCATGTAGCTTGGCAAATGTTATTAAACTTATATGATAATAAGCGTGTTCTGTTTCAACATTATATGCAGGTATTAGAACAACAGCCAATGGTACAGAGCGATGACCCTGTTTCGCTTAAGGGGTTTTTACAAACTTGTCGTTCTTGTATTAAATCATTGGAAAAGGTTGGTGTTAACCTTTTCGATCAAAGTCATGTCATAGTTTACATGGTGACGAAGAAACTACCTGCGGAGCTGCGTTTGGACTGGGAAAAATCCCTGGCTACTTCGCAGGAGTTACCAACATTCGAAGAATTATCCGCGCATCTCGATGGACAATACAGGACTATGCTTACGTCCGCCAGGGGCGAGAGGACAATATTGTCTAACAAGGATCGAAAGGGAGCATCGGGATCATCTGAGAAGCGCCGAGATGTGAAATCTTCCTTTGTCGCCCGATCGGAGCAGAAATGTGCCATATGTTGCAAAAACGGTCATTCCGTCCAAGATTGCAAGGTTTTCGAAAGCATGCATCTAACAGCACGGAGGGAAGCTGTTATGAAGCAACGTTTGTGCTTCAACTGTTTGGGGAATAACCATAACTCACGAAGGTGCAAACTTAAAAACAATTGTTCGATATGCGCAGATCGGCATCACACGCTCATACATTTGGATCGGGTTCGGCTAACTAAAGAGCCAAATGATCAGGTTCAACAAGTTACTTCCAACGCAATTAGCGGGACTTCAAGTACTACTGGGACTAGTTATGAAGTGCTATTGCCAACAGCGTTAGTTCTGATCCAGTCAGCAGAAGGGTTTACACTACAGTTCCGAGCATTTCTGGACCAAGGATCGCAAGCTTCGTTTGTATCGGAAAACGTAATTCAGAAGTTGGGACTAACTCGTCAAAAGGCATACATTAAGGTTAATGGACTGGCCAACGCCCAAGTTACCGAAGCGTCTTCTTCCGTTCTTTTATGTTTTGGATCAAGGTTTGAGCCACAGGCAAGGTATAGTGTGACTGCGTATGTGTTACCAAAGGTGAGTAAGCGCATGCCAAATCGTCGCTTATCTGTGGAAAAATGGTCTCAATTTGAACAGCTTTGCCTGGCTGATCCTAATTATTTTGTTCCACAAGGTGTGGACATATTGTTGGGGAGTGATATCTATGATGAATTGATGCTGAGTGAAATACATCGTGGACCGGATGGCTGGCCTATTGCTCAAAGCACACGACTTGGATTTATTATATCAGGAAAAGTTAAGGAACCCATCACAAGGGTCTCGGTGCATACGGTGACCATAATCAAGGACGAATCATCTGCGGAATTAGAAGGATTACTTCGCAGATTCTGGGAATTTGAACAGTTGGATGAGGCAGCAGAAGTTTTGTCGAAGGAAGATTTGTGGTGTGAGGAACATTTTGTTAATACACATGTGCGGTTACCTTCAGGGAAATATCAAGTGCGTTTGCCATTTCTATCCACTTTGGATCCCCAGTTAGTAATTGGATCGTCGCGTCAAGGTGCTTTGAAACGGTTGTGCCATTTGGACAAGCGTTTACGCAACGATGCCAACCTGAAGGAGGTGTATTCCAAAACCATAAAGGAATACTTGGAGTTGGGCCAAATGGAAAAGGTTGTTACACAAGCTGGGCAAACGGAAGAAACAGGCTACCCGGGGGAGCCACACATTGTTATTTACCTCACCACCCAGTAATCAAGGAATCGTCAACGACTACCAAGGTGCGCGTCGTCTTTGACGGATCGATGAAGACGAGCAATGGGAAATCTTTGAATGAAATCTTAGCAGTAGGGCCCAAATTGCACATGGAGCTTCCAGCAATACTGATCAACTGGAGAGTAATCAGATTTGCATTCCTTGCGGACGTGGAAAAAATGTATAGATGTATTAATATACATAAGAAGGATGCTCAATTTCAAAGAATTTTGTGGAAAACGGACAACACTGTCGTAGAGGAATATGCCTGCTGCACGGTCATGTTTGGCACGAGCTGTGCTCCGTATCTGGCCATTAGAGTTATGCAGCAGTTAGCCGAAGATGAAGAGCATAACTACCCGCTGGCAGCCAATGTACTTAAACGTCAGATGTATGTGGACGACGTTTTATCTGGAGCAAACAGTATTTCCGATGCAAAGGAACTGCAAGCTCAAGTTAGAGGAATGATGAGAAGGGGATCTTTTGAGTTGCGAAAATGGGCCAGCAACTGTTCTCAACTGTTGGAAGGAATACCTCTAGAACATCGGGAAACCAAAGAGCCTCTAAACTTTCAAGGTGACGAGACGATTAGAGCGTTAGGATTATATTGGAAACCCAATGAAGATGAGTTTCGATTTAAAATTAATTTTGATCTCCCGGCAGGTACACCAACGAAGAGAAAGATGCTTTCGACGATTGCGAGGTTATTCGACCCAATGGGATGGTTGAGCCCAATTACCGTTGTTGGAAAGCGAATGGTGCAAGCCCTGTGGAAGACAAAACTTAGTTGGGACGACCACGTACCAATGGAACTGCAAAAGGAATGGCAGAAATTCATTCAAGAGCTACCAAACTTGTCTAAGATTCATATACCGCGCTACATTGCGTGGGGAATGTCAAAGGGAACTCCACAGCTACACCTGTTCTGCGACGCGTCAGGATACGCGTACGGTGCGGCGGCTTACTTACGAATTCCGATAGGAGAGAACGCCTTTCATGCGGAACTAATTTTAGCGAAATGCAAGGTAGCGCCTATCAAGCCGCAGCTTACAATTCCAAGAGCGGAATTGTGTGCAGCAGTCATTGCTGCGAAAATATTTAAGTATTTAAAGGATCACTTAACCATTCATATTGATTTTGCAGAGACTGTCTTTTGGTCAGATTCGATGATCGTTTTGAGCTGGATCCAAGGAGGTGCTGCGAGGTGGAAGGTTTTCGTTGCCAACCGCATAAGCAAAATTTTGGAGCTATGCGATGGGAAACAATGGCGACATATAGCATCTGAGGATAATCCTGCCGATCTTCTAAGTCGTGGTATCAGTGTTACTAAATTAGCATCGTGCCAATTATGGTGGAATGGACCGCCGTGGCTGAGATTTAAAGATTGTGAGTGGCCATCGACAAAACTAGATTCTGGAACCGATATGCGAGTTACCAGCGAGCAGAAGCAGATGCACTGCAACGCTATTTCTGTGGAGAAAGAGAACGGATCCGATATATTAGAAAGGTTTTCATCGTACACATTTCTCATTCGCATGCTGGCCTATATTCATAGATTTATAAGGAATTGCAAGATATCGAAATCTGCTCGAATAGTAGATTCTCTCACGGTAAGCGAGCTTTCTGAAGGGTTTTTGTATGCGGTTCGTATGTGCCAAATGGAAGGCTTTGCAGGCGATTGGAAACTATTATCGGAAGGGAAAATGTTACATAAGCAAAGTCCGCTATTACCACTCAATCCGTATTTTGATGAATCGGAAAAAATCATTCGACTTGGAGGACGCTTGAGGGACGCACTGCTGCCGATGGCGGAAAAACACCCATACATTCTACCTTATCAGCATTCATTTACAAGCTTGGTCATTCGTTATAGCCATGTCAGTACCTTACATGGAGGTGCGGCCCTTACACTCAATCATATCAGGAAAAAATGTTGGATCATCAACGGACGTAACGCCGTACGAAGAGAAATCCATAAATGTATTGTTTGCTATAAATTTAACCCTAGTATTGCAAGCCAAAAGATGGGTAATCTGCCACCGGCCAGGATTCGGCCACAGAAGGCTTTTACGTCAGTTGGGATTGACTACGCAGGACCGTTCAACATTTCGCCATCTAAAGGAAGAGGAAGGACTTCGGTTAGAGGCTATATCGCTGTTTTTGTATGTCTTGTAACAAAAGCTATCCACCTAGAACCAGTGGGGGATTTGACATCGGACGCATTCCTTGGAGCACTTCACCGATTCATCGGCCGACGTGGAAAATGTGTTCATATTTATAGCGACTGTGGCACAAATTTCGTCGGGGCAAATCGGAAGCTGCAGGCAGACAAGTTGGCATACAAGTTGTACATCGAAAAAACGATTCTAGGTAAACTCACAGATGACGGGATTACGTGGCATTTTAACCCTCCCTCAGCTCCACATTTTGGAGGTCTATGGGAGGCGGGTGTTAAGTCAATGAAACACCACTTAAAAAGGACAGTTGGTGATCGTACGCTTACATACGAGGAATTGGCCACTGTATTAGCTCAAATTGAAGCGTGCTTAAACTCTCGTCCGTTGTGCCCGCTAAGCAATGACCCGGAAGACTTGATGGTCCTAACTCCAGGCCATTTCTTAGTTGGGGATGCTCTACTCGCTATGCCAACAGAGCAGGCCGACAAACTAAGTGTCACCGAGAGATGGAGGAACTGTCAGCACCTGGTTCAGCAATTTTGGAAGCGTTGGTCCTCGGATTATCTATCACGCTTGCAGCGGAGACCGAAATGGTTGGAAAATAGGCGTAACTTGCAGGCTGGAGATCTAGTACTCATTAAAGATGAACGTTTGCCGTCTAATCTATGGGCTCTTGGTCGAATTACTGAAACTCATTGCGGCCAAGACGGTTTGGTTCGAGTGGTTAAACTCCAGTCTCAGAGTGGTATTATTAAACGGCCAGTAGCAAAATTGTGCCCATTACCCATACAAGATAATTGGATAAATCGTGATCTTGACCCTCCACAACAATTCTAAGTTGCATTATCTTTTTAGCATCCAACCTACCGAAGACGTTGAAGAAGGAGTTAATAATATTTTTATAATATCATTAGGGGGGAGAATGTTTGGATTGTATATTGTCAACACGAGAACTTGCAGTGTAACTGACGTCACACTGTAAGCTCTCTAGTTACAGACATTCTTTTTTGCCTTTATTCGTAGTCTTGTTCGAAAGATCGAACCAGATCACAGTTAATTTGTTCATATCTATATACATAATTTGGAGAGCTGCAGCTTCGGTGAAAACGAGCGATAGTCAATCTATTCAGAAGCACCCTCTGTGCTCTTATTTTTTACGTTTCCTTACATAACCAAATTAAATCAAACGCACATTTTTGGAACCTCTCGACTTCTTATTTGGGACCTTGGGAAACAGACCGCCACTCCGAGGAACTTCCAACGCCGCCACAGGTGGACAATCACTCTGTGCGCCGCATCATATTTTGCTGAAGATTGGGGCTCCGTCGGTACGCAGCCAAAGCCAACACAGTGACTTTCTTTAAAACTTATCAGTTACCGAGTGATTTATGGCTTGCAAGTTGAAGCATTTTGTTTGTCTAATTATATTTGATATAAGGAAAACATGAGTCAGACGAGTTTTTTTCTGCGTAAAAACTAATTTTATTAATAATACATACAATTCAGCTTATAGGTAGAAAGAATGCCTGCACGCAAGCTTCATTAAGATTGCATTCAACATTCAGGGGAGTTAAGTTAATAAGTTAATTGGTTTCGCTTGGTTCTGACGACAATGGTATCCAATCTCAATGATGATCACAACGACAACGTCCACGCGGTCCGAGTAGATCTGTCTGGGATTCGGGGCTTGGGTTTTGGGTTGCGGATTTTGGGTTTCGGGTTTCGGGGGGAATCTATTGTACACAAGTATCTCTTAACCAACTAAAGCTAGCATAGATTAGCGCTCCACTAGCACGACTCCTTGTTGCAGTCGACAAAGTTGCTGAACTCGGTGGCGTTGGGCGGGCCCTCACTGTACAGGTAGGTCACGGGCCACAGACGGGCGGCGGCGAAGTCGCTGAGGCTCTGCAGTCCGCCGGGTCGCGGGGGGTGCTGGCCGTACTCGCTGCTGGCCGCCGTAGCCGGCTGCGAGTGGTGCGGATGCTTCTGTTTCTCCTTGGCACTGGGCAGTCCCAGATGGGAGTGCGTCGCCTGGGTGCCGTTCTTGCCGGGGAAGTACCGATCGCTGCACTTGCGCCACTGATCCGACTCGTCGCCCACAAAACACCTAGGAAATTGAGAGAAATAGTAAATGGTAGGGTTGGTATCTTCATATCTGATATCTTCATGGTTACTTTTGGTTTACATACAAAAATTTAAGCTGCATAAGGATTGTATAAAGTTGACCCACATTTCAGTATTAAAAGAGTTTAAAAGAAGTGTTTTTTTTAATAATTAATTATTAGGGCTCTCTCATAAGAGTTGGAAATCGTAAATTTGAACACTACTTTTTTTGGCCCTACTTCTGGCTTTTTGCAAATATTTTCAAAGTTTTTAATATGTTTTTCTGCGTTATTTTTCTAGATAAAGCTTTTCAAAATTGTAAGACTTTAAATATTTCCAACAATGTGAAATTATTAAACAAAAAAAACAAATAAATACGAATAAAATAAATAGACGTGGATCAGCTTTCCTAAGTTGATTGTATAACTTTAACTTTAAAAAAACCCATTCCAATTTTATTTTTAAATGATTTATAGAATGGAATTAAAAGGTTGAATGCATTTAAGACTTAAAGATGCTCTTTAAGGTGCTTCACTTGTGATTTCTGACTCTTTCCACTTACCAGGGATAATCGAAGCCCTTGCTGTAGCCGCAGGGGTGGTCCGCCTTGCAGCAGTAGTCCCAGGAGCCGACCTCGGAGGCATCCGTCTCGCAGGAGTAGAAGCCGGTGATCAGGTTCTTCGCGCAGGGACTGCTCCGGCGGCAGGGTTTGCCGGACACGGTGTAGTGGCGCCAGGCCAAGTCGCCTTTAGCGGACAAGAAGCGGGTTTAGTGGGGTCAAGAGCACGGTTTTGGGGGTGGATATCGGATATCGGATTCAGTATCGGAATCGAATTGGAAAACGAAACGGTGGCATGCAAACGGTCGGTTAGTAGCTTTTTGGGGGATTCGTCTTTCGGTTATGCTGGGAGGGGGGCCACTGTACATGCTAGTAAACGTTATTTACACAACATTCTCCGCTACAAACTAATTTACACAAACTCTAATGCTAGTGATACACAACTATTGCTGATCCGCTGCCCGGTTAGAGCAACCGGAACCGGTTATTTACACTTGGATCGAGGTGCAACAGGTTAGTAGGTTGAGTTTACCCGGTTCCCGGAAGATGTCCATGCGCCGGTCGTTGTTGACCCGCGATCCGCCGATGGTGTTGACCTTGTCCCGGCAGGTCCAGTCGAAGGGATTCCAGGCGAAGAGCCAAAAGTCACGGTCCTTGGTGTGGGCATAGTGTACATCCTGCTTTAGCTCGGTCTGATCCAGGTCGGATAGTTCGCAGTTGAAGGAGCTGGCATGGGAGCTTGAATAAGGAAAGGGAGCTCAGTTATATCTTGTTCCTTGGGACTAGGCAATTCCCATAACTCACCCATAACTGAAAGCGAAGCACTTGAAAGGAGTCGTCTCCCGGAAGCGAATGCACTCCTTCTTGCAGGCCATCTCCGAGGGCACGGAAATCACCTTTTTGATGGCCGGAGGAAGCAATCTCGCCGGCGATCCGTAACCCAAATAGCAGACTAAAGGGGAGTAGGGACTAGGATTACTCCCAAACGAGGTAGAGAAACCTAAAAAACCTACGTTTCTTGTGCTTCTCGTCCACGATCGGCTGGATCTCGCACCCGTGGCCATAGCTCGCTCGCTCGAAGATTTCAAAGGCCGCGTCCAGGATGAGATGGCGCTCCTTGTCCATGTCCCTCACCGGCCAGTCACTCAGCTGGCAGTTGTCGATGACTCCGGCATGCCGCTGCTGGCCATATCGGAAGGCAAAGGCCCGGCAGGTGAACTTCGTGGAGCGGATGCACTCCATCTCGCATTCGCCCACAGATCGCACGGTCAGGGAGTCGCGCACGATAGACTTGAAGAAACGCGTGGCATCAATTGCTCGGAAGAAGCACTCTGGAAAAAGTGAGGTCGGAAATTTCGGAAATTTTAATTAATAGAAATTAGTTTGGTGTAAGTAATCACAATCATTGTAAGACACATTCAGTAATATCTTAAGCTAATTATTTAACTAAAATATTAAATGAATTCTGTTTTCATTAACTTACTGGGATGCCTAAAACTCTTATTAGAATTATATAAGCTAATAAAAATGATCTTAACGGTATCATAAAAACATTCCTACTTGTTATCACCATATTAATTAATTATAGTTTTAAGTTAATAAAAAATACGAGCGGATGCGATATCAATGGTTAAAAGAAATAGAGCTTGATCAATTTAACGACATATTCTGAAATCGAAAAAATCTTGGTGCGTATGGATAAACATTGAGCAACAACTAATTTAACATTTTATTTCACATTCTTCCACCAGCTATATGATATAATCGGTCGATCCAACCCGTTCTTAGGTATATGTAAACAACTTTTTGCAAAGTTTTATCCAAATCGTTTTAGGACTAACGGACTAGTTTGCGTAGAAACGGACGGGCAGACGAACGGACAGATAGACGGACGGACAGGCGGACATAGCTCTACATCGACTCGCCTGGTATTGCTGATCAAGAATATATATAGTATAAATATAATACCCTCAGCAAAAATGTTAAGTAAAGAAAACAATCTTCATTTCTATGTTATGTTGGAAAGTAAATAACAATTATATAATTAAGTATTCTAAATGTGTTTTAATATAATACCAGACTTACGTGCATTTCTCGGATCCGAGAGGGCGGTGCTGGGACGGTCGGTATCGTGACGTCGCGGCGGTGGCTGCCGGCACACGTCCATGTCGTCCGCCATGGAGTAGATGTCGTAGTCCCGATCCGGCTCGATGTCCACGTAGTAGTCGAGCATGTTGATGGGCCGGTCGCACAGCATGCAGTTGTCCCTGCCCGCCTGGTTGTACCGGTAGCTGTACGTGTGGCAGATGAAGCTGGGCCGCTGGTCCGAGCACAGGCGCTCGCACTCCGTCAAGGTGGGCACGTTGTAGGCGTGCTTCACGGCCGTCTTGTGCAGCCGGAATCCTTCGCTGGTCTTGGCCGAGCATTCTATGTTATAATGATTAGTAAATATCTCGTTATAAATTGTTAATTCAATAAAAAACAAAAATAACGTAGCCGTTACTTAGAGTAGGCATGTGGACTTTTCTCAATGTTATGTAGTTTGTATTGAATTTCCAACAAACAATTGTTTTATTTTAAATTGGTTTTTAAGCTTTTTACTTTGTTTAACTTCTGCACATGGTTACTCATAAATATTTAAATTATCCTTTATTTGAAATTCCACAGATTGACAGACCTGCTCAGACCAACACAATTATTCATAAACCTATTTATCACTAAAGTTACGATCAGATCAACAAAATGTTTCTTTGTTTTGAAGGTAAGCACTCGATTTAGTCTTGATGATGAATGTACAAACACCAAAACAAATTTCTTCTTTTGGGTATAGTTTTAACCCATAAAATTTTAAAATCTAAAATATTTTAAAGAGACAAAATTGAAAAACATAACAAAAATTTTCTCATTTTGAAACGTCAAAATTATAATAATATCTTTTGAACCATTCCTAGTATTTTAATTAATATTAAACGTTTTACTATTTACTATTTTAAAGCTGGATTTGTTACTCCTCAAATTAGATTTTGATTAGATGTTATTAAGTATAATAGATTATCGTTTTCAAAGATTCAATTGTGCTAGGTGGAAATTATATGTAATTATCTTTTTTTTGGGTACCTATTGAAAAATCACTCACCATCTTGTCCCGGGCGCCGAGTCCACTGCTGCCGGTAATCGTTGCGCCTCCTGGGGTAATCATCCTCGTAGCCAGAGCCCGGATAACTGAGCACCGAGTTAGACTCGCGGTGAGGTGCCCCCAGCTGGAAGTAGTTGAAGTCCTGCTGATCCTTGCGCCGCTGCGACTCAGACAGACCCCAGTACGATGAGGAGGATGAGGAGGAGTGCTTGCTGCTTCCGCCGTAACTACCTCCGTAGTGCCCCCAGTTGTCCTCGCCACCAATCAGATAAGGTACGAATTTGTTGGGCTTCTTGTAGGAGCCTGGAGGTCCCGGAGGACCTGCTCCATCGCGATCGAGGTAGTTGTGAGACGGACGACTTGGTGGTCTGTAGGGCGAGTAATCCGAACCGGGTCGATAAGGTGGTCGATATTTGTCGATCCGATCCGTTTCCGGCCGGGGTGGTCTGTACGCGGAGCTATCGTAGCCGGAACTGCTAGGCAGGGTTTCCCAGCGATCCGGTCTTCCGGGCCGATAGTGTGGCGGATCGTGGCGGTCCACGTAAGCATGATCTCCGCCATAACTGCTGGGCGGGGTGTGGCCAAAGTATCCTGAACTGGAACCCGAACTCGAACCTGAGCCGTGCGAGGAGAACTCATAGGAGGATTGAGAGGAGGAGGAGCCATGATACTCGGAGGAGAAGGGCGGTCGGTGTTCGTAGGAGCTGCTCGGAGGACCCGAGGGACCGCGATAATGATCCACGGCGGTGCTGCTCGGCGGGCGGTAGTGATCCCTGTCCCTGTCCCGATCCCGGTCTCCATCGCGATCTCCATACCCCCCTCCACCGCCGCCACTGGGCTTAAAGTAAACGGGCTGGCTGCTCACAGGACCCTTGGAGCAATCCTGGCAAGCACTGCGACGACAGCTGCTCGGCGCATTGCGGTCCCTCTCGTAGTAGTCGTAGTCCGGGTGCCTGAGCAGATTGGCATCCCGCCGATCTGGACTGGAGTAGAGGTCCATCTGGGCCAGCGGCATCTCGACCAGCTCGCAATCGCCCTGTCCATGACCCGAAGGATCCAGCCGGTAGTTGAAGCCCTCGCACATGAAGCGCCGCTCCCGTCCGCACTCCCGCATGCACTCCTCCACCCGCTCGCAGGATATGGAGCGGCGCACGAAGTGGGGGGCAATCCGCTTTCCGGCCAGGACTCGTCGGAAGCAGGCTGAAAGAGGATACCAAGTGGGAGTTGCAGTGCCAGTTGCAGATGCCCTAGGCCTTACACAATTGTGAGCAACTCAAAAAAGAGGAAAAAGATCAACTATTCAACGTTTGGAGTCAGTGAAGCGAGGACAGAACCCAAGATCGGGGCTGGGTTGCTTCATGGGTGTCTGCACTTTGAAAAAATGAAGTATACTTTACTGAAAAGGGCGAGAAGATGGAGCTACCTAATATCTTTTAATATTTTGTAAATAAGCAGAAAAACGAATGGCGAGTTATATTAAAGTCAGGTGAAATAAAAGCTGACATCCTTCGTTTTAAATTAAATTAATATCAATTATCAAAAGTAGTCGCGGACAGCAATTGTGTTCTTCTTTTTGTTTTTACTCTTTCTTTTCTAATTATATAAACATTATATCAAAAACGAAGCTACCATTCAGGGTAATTGAAATAAAAGTGTGGGAAATCTACCTAAGAAATATACAAGACTCGTTAAAAACCATGGCTTATCTGAGACAATGTCTGTGAATATTAATTGACAGACAACATCAATTTCGCTTTCTCACTTTCCATTGAGGATTTTAATTGTAAAATTGTTTGACTAGAACAAGGAACATCTTTTTCGGCGAGTGCACTTATGTCCAAGTTGGTTTCTGTTTCTACTACGGGTCGAATTGTTTTCGCTGTTGTGTTTTTGCGGCACATCCGCTGCCGTTTTGAGTAAATTATGTTCGAGTCATGTTGGGTGCCGTGTACTTCAGCGAAGATTATCTCCGGGAAAATTGCCAGCCAAGACAACGTGTTTTTCACGCAGAACGATGGAAATTATGCAAATTGCTTTAATACGCACTCCGAAATTCGGTCGAGAGCTGGCCCAAGTGGAATGACCTACAAGCGTTTGGCCCCTTACCTTTGGCATCCTCGACTATGATAATGGTGCTGCTGAGATCGGTGTGTCGCGTAGGACTAACGAACTTCGATCCGCCGTCGTAGACGCGATTCAAGAACAGAAGCAGCGACAAAAGCCCGCAAATGCTGCCCATTTTTGGAGTTTGGTAAACCAAAGCGGTGATTTTGGTGTGATTATGTGATTACGTAATGGCTAAATTAACGTTCTGGGCTAATTAATTTCTGTGCAATGTCAAGCGCTCGAAACAATGGGCCTTAGCTGGCCATCCCGCTCGCACACAGGACACGGAGACGCGAACACGATTTCCGGACAGATTTTCCGACGCGCGGCGCTGGCGATTCTAATCGCGAATGAACAGCGGCTGTGGTCAAGCTTGCGGTTTTATACGGCATTAGAAAACCGCGCGCGATTTTCGAGCTTTTCGCTTCTACGCTTCTGAACCATCTAAGCTTTTCGCTCTGGCGCTCTGAAAATCAGAAAACCCCCGCTTTCAGTGGATTCTTTTTTCCGACCGACGCGGAGAGCACTTCGTTTGCCCAGAAGCCTTGGATCTCCGGTATAATGAGCTTTTTTTCGGTGGAAGATGCCTATCTTCGCCGATGATTCAGATGAAAATACGAGGGTACAGATCGCTGCGAGATGCGATGCTGATGGGGGCAGCCAACCGTTAACAGACCTCGCTCAAGGATGCCGCATCTTGATATGGTGCTTATTATTTCGTTTCAATAAGAGCGAACTTAATGAGGTACTAGGAAAACCTAAGCCCAAACAGTTAGCCGGCTGATCATAGCCGATCTGAATATATCATATCTGAGCTAAGTGGATTTATGGCCAACTATAATTTCGTTTTCGGCTCAAGGATGGACTATTTTTTAGACTGTTGGTGCCGTGGCAATTAAACGCGGAGCTCTTTTTGATTGAAACTCCACTCTTTGCTTGAATTTGTGAATATTATGGGAAATTCATAATAACTCCGTAACTTAACGTAACTTACTTTGTCTGTATCTTTAACTTTGTTTTAACATATAGTCTTATATAAATTAATATTATTATTACATTTTATTGTTAAAAACTTGAAAGGAAGTGCAGCTAAAGAATAAAC
This sequence comes from Drosophila fuyamai, assembly GCA_018153365.1. Lineage (NCBI taxonomy): Eukaryota > Metazoa > Arthropoda > Insecta > Diptera > Drosophilidae > Drosophila > Drosophila fuyamai. The sequence continues at coordinate 1,131,829 of JAECXW010000419.1, read as the reverse complement.
ATGAAACAATATTTCATTTGTTCCTTACTGAATATTGTTAAAATATGGTTTACTATCTTTAAAATAAAAAGTATATCTTATAGTTTTGATAATGCATTCACAAATAATAAACTAAGTAACATAACAGCTTAGAAATGTAAAGAAAACCTTTCTAGACCACAAAAAGTATTAATTTCAAAAGGAATAAATAGTCATGCACCTCCAAGTTCCTTGCCTAAGTCTTTTGTGCTTGCCAAGATATTTCTGACTTATGCTCAATTTCTCAGGGTTTTACTGCGTTTCCCAATCAAGCCTGACCACAGATATGAGTCCATCGATCATATCGCCCCTCAACCACCCAAAGCAGCCGACTTGAGTGCATTTCCGTTTCTGAATCAATGTCACTGCTGTCAGGCGGCGGTGCCCCACCGTGGTGCACCATACGAACTCGAACCGCAAATGTGGGTGGTTTTTGTGCGCCGACTTGGGGTTTGCATTAGCATACAATGACTGCCAGAGGAGTGTGCATGCTGAGTGCAGTTCTACTCCGTTCTGTTCTATTCCGATCTTGCACAACGCCATAGAACCGCCGAAAACTGGAGATACATATAGCGAAGATCGCTTCCGCCTCCCAGCGAACTGTAGCCCAATCTCCAAGTGTAAATTACGATCTGTCCCACGCCAAATAAAAGCAAGCTAACTAACTAGCGAACACGCCACCTCAGAAACACAATTAATTGCGCCAACGTCATCAAGTTTGGCATTTGAACTTGGCTTCTCTTGGCACTTGGCATACGAATATAGCATATGGTATACTCAGTAGGCTTATGTCACCGCCACCCGCTGGGTTCATGTACTCCACTCCGTCACACTTGGGAAACCCGAAAGGAAGTGGCGTCAAAATCAAAACACAAATTGTTCTCTGATGATCTGCCTTGGTAGTTTCAGATTTGTCATAAATCTTCTGCACTTGACAACTCAATTTCTTCTGTAAAGCAATGAGATCATATTAACTGAAGAGACCGGAACAAAATCTGGTGGAATTACTTTTGCAGGGATTATCTTTGCAGAAAAAGGTAGACAGTCTGGGAGAGATTTAAGTTTTAAGGGCCATTTCAATGGTATATAAATCAATATAGCTGTAAGATGTTTTCCCTAGTTTAAACTTCGTCACTAGAGCAATAAGAATCTAAACCAACGGCAAAAAAATTTTTTGAAAAAATATACCTTTTTAGCTCCTTAAGACATAGAGTTCTTAAACACTACTATTATTGGTAAAACATTCCTCTTACAGTGATTGATTTTTACCTTCCATTACTGTATAATTTAATTTTTAGGAATAATGTTCTAGAAAAATTTTTAACAAGAACCGAAACAGCTAAATACTCCATGTGGGTGACCTCAATTTTTGCATTCCCATTTTACTGAGCTTGCCATTTATCAAAACTTTGGCCACAGCATTATTTATTATACCGTTTTGTGGGTGGGTTAGTTCGTGGAGCTTTTGGCTCCGTTGTGTATATTATGCGATTGTGAATAATGCCGATGTTTACTGCAACCGCCCACTCACCCCAGACCCCAGATCCGATGAGCATTATGCCAGGCTAATGGGTTTAGTTTTGTTTCGCAAATAAAAGCCGGAAAATGTGGGTCAATCGGGCGTCTGTCATCTGTCACTTGACCAGTCGCTCGGCATGGACCCCGAAAGCTAATGAGTTTTAGTTGTGCGCCATGTTAATTCTAAATTTTAGTTGTTGTTTTGTTGTTGCAACTCTCAAGTGACCCGTGTCATCGTCTGTTTATATGGTTATAGGCACAGTTGCATGTCTATAGGGTTATGGGGTTAGCTTTGGGTCGTCGCGAATCCATGAATTAGTTGAGGGTAGAGGGACAAGGCAAAGAACACCAGAGGTCTACTCACCTTTCAATTCATCCATGGGATATCCAAGTCGGTCACGATCTCTATCGCCGGGCATGGGTCGTTCTGAAAAAAATATACAATTATAATATAATATTTTTCTTTTTTCTTTACAATAACAGGGTAAGTAAGAATATTAATCAAATAAAAAAAAGACATAACAAACAAGTTTACCCTTGGGCATATCCCGAATTATTTAAGACGAATATTATAATATAATATAATAATATTATTATAATGTTATTAATATTTGTAATGAAAATACTATCTTTAAAAACATGCAAACACAAAAGAGAGGATATCAATGTGTTTGTTTACAAAAACAAACACATTTGGTATCCTCTCTTTGTATCATAAATTCAAAAATTGCTCAGAAAGTCAGAAGATGTTCCTCTGACGAAATAATGATGGGCTCCAGTACTTTTTACCAAATTCCAAACATTTTTCAACTTTACATAGGAATGTCTCTTTCGGTTTATTACTGTATTCAGATAGTTCCTTCTCTTCCTTCACTATCATCACCTCTATAAACACTTACTGTTCCCTTGCATGAAGTCATCGGGATTGAAGTAGGTGGCAATGGTCTTGTCATCGTCGTATCCTCCGTATCCGTCTCCGGGTCGCATTACACTGCCGTTCCTCCGGACGTACTCATCCCGCGGTGGTGGCGGTGGACCTTCGTAGGGAGGGGGTGGACGTGCCGATGGTCCATTCATCCCGTAGCCATCGTGCGGCGACATTGCCGGTGGATCGGGTCGATTGGTGTAGTCCGGCCTGGGCTCGCGATGGGGATCAAAGCTGGGACTGGGGCGTGGTCCATAAGAAGGCGGTGTGGAGCTGTCGTAGGGGCGGGGTGGATACTCCGGACGATCGGCTGTGGGGCGTGGCGACATGGGCGCATAGTCGGGACGATCGGCAGTCGGACGCGGTGGCCTAGCCGCATAGCTGGGTCGCTCCTCCGAAGAACCACTCGATGGCCTCACCGTCGGCGGTGTATACCTCTCCGGGGACCCGTAACTGTACCCGTTTCCGTAACCCAACCCAAAGATAGGTCTTGGCGGGCTGTGAGGCGTGGGCCGGATGCCCTCGTCCTCTGCTGGTTCGATGGGTCCGTAGTGCGGTCGATACCGCTCGTCCACTTCGGGGGCATTGGCTGCATAGCCACCGGGAATGTAGGCCTCCTCGTTGGGCGACGGATAGTTGCTCTCGTACAGCGTGGGGTACTTGTACAGCGGATACAGGTCGTGCGAGAAGTACAGGCGATCGCCCACGCCAGGAGGGGGAAGGGAGGGGGGTCCCAGCGGAGGAGGCGGTCCCCCACCTCCGGTGTGGGGCGTGGGGTTCACCACCAGCACGGGCGTATTGCCCACATCCAACGGCCTGTTCGGCAGATCCAGTGGCGTCGGACCGGGCGATATGGGACTCGGACCGGGCACGGGCAGTGGACCGGGGGCAATCGAGTTGTCGCTCAAGTCGAAGCAGTTAGTTTTGCGCGTGTACAGATCAAAGTCGGGATCGAAAATCACGCCCCCCGGCCGCCCGCCCCCCGATCCGTACTGCTCCGATGACAACTGACAAGTGCCGTTTCCGCGTCGATGAACACTGCAAAAATCCGAAAAATATAAAAGAAAACACACATATATGTACCTACGGTGGAAATTGGGCAATCAAGGGGTGACAGGTGGAAGACGACTCACCCGAACGAGATGGCCTGACACTTCTCGCCCGCCTGCAGACACTTCTCCTTGCACATCTTCAGCGAGTTGGTGTCTTCGGTGCGGAAGGTCTTCTCAAATGGCAGCATCGCCTCCAGTGCAATCCGCTCGAAGCAGTCTGTCGATGCAAGATGGTAGATGTAAGATCCAAATTACAAAAGGTTCACCTGGCAGTTAAGTAATCCCCCCCCCCCTAACTCTCTCGTTTTAAACAATTGCGTCACCCCACTTGCACTTTCAAGGCCACCGCTGGTGCTCCACTTCGTCCACTCTACGGTAGGTTAGTTTTATTGACTCTGCAATTGTCTGTTTTCGATTGTTGGCTGCCTTTGTTCTCCATTTGGATTTGAATTTGAATTTTATTAACTTTGCGTGCTCGCGGGCCGCAGTTGGGTGACCCATAGAATTTTTGTCAGTGCATGAATAATTCAAAAAGGTCAAACCATAGACAAAACACATTGGTCTGCGGTGTCTGTGGTCTGACATGCTTGATGGATTAGCCCCCAGCCTATGGATAATGTCATAATGTTTTCCAAGAAATTATCTCATTTAGAGTAGTTAAATATTTTCTAACTAACGCAAGTCGTGATAATTAATAAGCAAAATTCTACTAGAGCTTAGTTATGCTACTACCGATTAGGTTTATAAATAAGTTGTTATATGTTAAGAACAACCAGCTAAGTGATTTCATGTTGTCTACCATTCTATATTACATTTAATTTTTGCGGCAAAATGAGTTCACAACAAAAAAAACTAGTATCTTTAATCACTCCGTTAAGAAACATATTGTAAGCATTTTCCCATTCGCATAATTCTCATAAAAAGCCAGTTCTCAAAATGACATTAAGCTGATTTTACGACCAATTGTATATTAAATGGTATTTATTAGCATGGTAACTGTATTTTGAATGCTGTAGTAATTGTGAATGATGGGAAAACTGTTTGTTTAATTATTTTTATTTTCCAATTTAAATATTTACTTAGATAAGAAACACTGTTTAGACTTTATTGTGCAAATACGTGTTGTTCCTGTTTTTGCAGTTAATAATAAAAATATTATCTTCATCATACATCATTAGGTATTAGTTAATGAACTCAAGGAAACTATATTTAGCTTTTTTAATTATTATAACAATTGTTTTATAATATTTATCATGATGATAGCTACTTCCTCCATTCCACTTACCATTTCGGGCGGATACCAATTGATTGTCAACTGTCAGACCCTCAGCAATATCCCAAAAACCGATCAGGAGAAATGCTATTTGCAGGCGCAGTAATCGCTGACCACGCGTGTTATCGCTTATCGCGATCATTGGGCCCGATTAATTTGCGACCCTAGCGGCGATAGCCGATATGATGATGCTTTCTTTTAGATTTGCTCTCACTTAACTCGCTTTTTTTGGCACTTCCCCTTTTGCATTATCGGCGGTTTCACTTGGGCTTTTGGCCAGAAGATTTGCTCGAGGCACCGATGAGATGGACGGGAGATTTCGAACTGAGAGACGACGATCAGCTCGAGGCGCGTAGAAACCTTCTGCTTCTTTCTTCCGCCTTTCTTCAAAGTCGCGTGTTTCTTTTTTTCTTTTATTCGCTTTTTTGTTTCTGGCTTTCGCGTTACGATTCGCTACTTTTCACATTCTTTTCACCGTTAATTATGTTGCCAAAATATGCAGATCGTTAAAAATGAGCCGGGATCGGCTTTATTTATGGGCTCGCGGTCAAGAGGAGAAGTGTAAAGATTCTGCGGTTGCGGAAGAAGCCGACTTCACATAATTATGATGGGTCTCAGCTGTAACTGCGGGTGGTAGAGGGAGAGGGAGGTGGAGGTGGAGGCGAGGGCGAGAGTCAATAACCTGGCCAACCAAGCGGTACGAAGCCTTCTTACAGGCGATGACGTCAGAGTTCACTGCACAGGTGCCTGTGACCTTTCGCCCAAAAGTTTCTGGTGTTAATAATTAAAAACTCTAATGACAAAGTGCTCATCAATGCGTAAATCCAGCATTTGTCATGCCAATGCCGAAAGCCCCTAAAATAATAATAGCTCAACTCTTCATAGTTGCAAAAAAAAAACAATTAAGGTAAGAATCTTAATGATTAATTAAAGCTGACAGGCAAAAGAATGCTTCTCAGAACAAAAATGAAATAATTTTGATGGTGAAAATTGTTAGATTAGATTCGCCGACTTTCTTCTTTTTTGGGGCGAGGGAAATTAAGCTGGGAAATGTAGCGAATATAACGGCATTTCCGTTGCGCTTTGACACTTTGCAAATCTCCACAATTTCGGTTAATGACAAGAAAGCCCCACCAAGCACACACCCAATTTCAATTTACTTTTTCAGCTTCTTGTTTTATCTTTTGCATTTGATTCGGCTTTGGGTTTGTATATTTATTTTATTTTTCTTTTATTTTTAGGGCCCGTCTCGTTCGGTTTGGCTTGTTTTCGCTGCCTCGCGCACTCGACGCCGATCCGCACTCGCTAAACAATTGAAACTGAATAAAATTCTGATTTAGTTGTGTTCGAAACTCATCGGAAGAGCAGAAAGCGGCGCAGACGCGACAGTGCTGCGGCAGAGCCTCGGGCAGAGGCAGTGGCAGTGGCAGCGACCGAGGTGGGCTAGCATCTCTCTTGGCAATTTGTTGTTGCTACACTTGGATACAATTTGTACTACATTTTAATATGTATTTTAAACATTTAAAAATTTTGATAAAACATATGCGATATTATCAAGTCTAATGATTTACAAGCGGTTTTAAGAAGAATGGAAATCCTTCATTAAAATGTGTGTTTATTAATATTCGATTTAGAATTTGATCGGTAATATCTTAATCCAACTTTCAGGTTTACAAATTTAACCGCAATCATGTGTTTCTTTTGGCTAAATATACATTTAGGCTACTAGCGTGAAGCTAATAAAAATTAATTTAATTAAGAAACTTACCATATATAAATATAATAAAATTGCTATTATGTTAGTAACTAACTTATGTAACTTACTAACTTAAAGAACTCCAACAACTACGTGTCTGCTTCAAAATAAAAGATGTTGCTTTGATTACTACTGTATTTTTCATAACTTTAAAATTAGTTAGACTAGACCCTAAAAAATATATTTAATGTTCTTTGAAATTGTTTGTCACTTTTGCCTTGAATTGAAAGTAGGTTTATCTAGTTGATTCAGAACAATTAACTTCAATCATTGTATTTAATAAAAGTTTAACTTTGTAAACTTATTTCTACTTAAAGCTTGGAAGCCTTTTGTCCCAGTGTAATTTAGATGTTATTTATTTCGATGGTAGGCATGTGGGGTTTAAAGAGGGATGAGGAGCAAGAGGCGCTGGAGCTTGGCTCTCCAGATCGTCATCATCATTATCAACATTAGCATTGCCCACGCTGCGCCCACTTGAGACATTTGTGGACAAGGGGGCTTTCAGAGGAAGGGAAAGAGCTACTTGGGGGTTCGTCTGATTCCCCCCTTTTCCCCGACCCTAATAGTTGGCAATGACTCTTGAAAATTGTTTCAAATGAAATTTTAACAGAGAAACAAATCCACATTTTGTGAAACCCTCAAATGCTCTTTGCCATTACATTTTATTTATTAAGAAAAATTGGGAACTAAGATTTTTAGCCGTTCTCGAACATTATAATCATTCGTACCATAAAAATAAAGAGTTTTAATATAAGCAAATAATTTAATACCCACCAACCGATGTTTGTGTGGCACTATTGTTGCAAATAAACCGTTGCTTATTTTGAAGTATGTAAATAAATGTAAAACCTAATCGTAAATCAAAAGCAAAACAAAACAAAATTTTAAATTCAAGGGTAAAATGAGCACCTTAATTTGAACACCACTTCAACTGTTGCCAAAACGCTTAAGCTAGTTCATATACTCCATATATTACAAACATACAAATAAAGGCACGTTTGCGTGATTATTGTTTGTGAGTTTTGTGTTTCTTTTGATGCAATTAGAAGGAGAACTCTTGGCTAGAAGACGAGAATCAGTGGAGCAGTCGAATTAGAATCGCACCTGAAGCAAAGAATCCGAGAATTTTAGTTTAGGCGCTTGGAGAGTTTTCTTTCCGCATTGCTGACCGCTCTAAGCGGTGTGAAATTCAAATTTAACGGACACCCACCGGCTTTGCCGCTGCCCACAAGTGCATCTGGGGTTTTAACTCAAGCGTTAATTCGAGCACGTTTTCACAAAACGCTCGAAAAAGAGATTTTCGAATGATGGAGAAACCAGTCGGTGGGCGGCTGGGGGTGAGGCTCATAATTGGCGACACCTTTAACTGCCGACCTTGTCATGCTCGCTGGCGTCGTCTAATTCAGGCCGGGGTTGTTCTTCATCAGCGCCTCGCCATCGACTTCAAAAATCAGCGCCGCAGTCTGCGCAGGCGCAGCAGTCACACTGCGGTCGACTGCGACGTCGGCGCCAGCAGAGGCAGGAGAATCTAATTCGGAGTCGGAATGGGATTCGCTGAAGGCAAGATGAGCTCATTAGGCAGCTAATTTGCATACCAGGAACTCCTAGGAATTCTAAGTCGCGCCAGAGGTTACGCCCCTCAGCCAAGTCATCAAGATTTTGGGGATTGCCCACAAGCAAAATAAAAAAAATGAAAAATTGGACACTGAATTTGAGCAAAAAACCCAAGAATGGAAGTAAAACGAAGTTTATATACCCTTCAATTTCGATGCTTTAAAAGAATGAAGGTAAATCGATTTGTTAATGAAATATAGGAGCTACATATGTGATATAGTCCTCCGTTTGCTAAGTTTTATCCAAACAGCTTTAAAACTAAGGCGCTAATTTGCGAAAAAAGAGACGACAGACAACCATAGCTAGATTGACTTGCCTGGTAGTTCTGATCAAGACTATATAATATTAAGTTTACTTTTCTTAAACTGTTAGAAAACTATTATAGACAAATCAAGCTTATGACTTATATCGTGTCACTCCGAAATATGCGACTAACACGCTAAGTGGTAGCCCTTTGGGGATAATAACTCTTGTAACTCTTGGAGTCCTTTTGGACCCAATACAAACAAATATCATATTTCGTCCGTGCTTTTATTGAAAGCTGGTCAAAAGATTTCGATGATCGGTATGTCAGTAATACTTTATTTATTTCGCTAGACCGTCCGATTCTAGAGTATGGGTCTCCCGTCAGGAGTCCACAATACGGAACACAGATTGACCGCATTAATCAGTGGAAAAGCAATATTCTATTTTTTTGTTTTAAAGCGCCTTTTCCGGAATTAAAAGCTTATCATACCTTCTTATTTTAGTAGACTACTGCTAATTAGTTTACAGTCTATAGCCAACTGTAGAGCAATGCTTGGTAATTTCTTCATTTATAACCTTTTTATACCCAGTCTGTCCGTCTGTTTCTACGCGAACTAGTCTCTCAGTTTTAAAGATATCGAATTGAAACTTTACACACACCCTTCGTTCCTTTGCACGCAGTAAATAAGTCGGGATTGGACGACTATATCCTATAGCCGCCATATAACTGATTGATTGGAAATGCCACAACGTTGGTGTTTGTAAAGTTAGGAAGTTGGGATTTTCCCGACTTAGTAGGTCGGCTTAACTTTTCTGAGCCAAGTAGATTACGTAGAATATATATATTCTCCTAATCTCAAATCATTATAATTATACGTATGGCTTGCATGAGCCTTTCAGAATATTGTGTTCTGACTATAATAGGAATGACTCTCTGTCGCACTTCAATCTGTTAAAACTTACTTTATTACTTTTTTCTTCGAACTCTTACCTTTATTTTCATATATGGCGTCTGTCTTCTATACGATACACCGCAACGCCCTTCGGTAGGATGCGAGTACTGGGCGGAAACTTCAGAACCCAATCTTCTTCAATATTTTTCCTCAATTACATCTTTATAAAACAATTTTCATAAAATTGAAAAATTTCTAAGTCTGGACCAAACATTTTACCTTCCAAAATGATTTGGCTGGACTTAGAAATTTTTAAATTTTAAGAAACATTATTTAATATGTTAAAAATGTGTCTCGAAATTTACCATCGTTGGATCTTTTTCTTCTTTACAATTGCAAATTAAGATTTATAGCCAAAATGAAAATATGTTACACGTTTTTTACATCTTAATCGTTTTCTGCCATTCTTAATTATAAATGACCCAGGGACTCCGCCCCCAAGCAGGTCAAGTCTGCTTCGCCAAACGGCTAATACCCGAGTGGCCGAAATAGAAGACCGGCACTGGCACTTCCACGCATTGCACAATAATGTGTGCCTGGGCATATTTGGCTTGGGGGCTGCTCCACATATCGCCCAAATCGCTTGAATGTGCAGTGTTTGCTTTGGCACTTGTCCCTCGACCCTATCGAAGTCCGAAATCGCATCGCATCGCATCAAAATTCATCCGACTTGCGGTGGCGATCGGCGCTTTTGGCGGACGCACTCCGCCTGCCAAGTGGGTGAGGCTCTGCCTCTGGCCGATGATATGGGGCTGCGAATTGACCACGTTTCTAGCGTATCTGCGTGGAAATTTCAATTTCAATTTCAGGTCGTGTCTAACTGGAAGATATTGGCGGCAGATACGATACGATGGCGAACCGATCGCCGATCAGAGCGGAGTGTGGTCCGCAGGAAATCCATGCCTCCAGCCGTGTCATGTAATCCGCATCGATTGGGTAAACGATTTCTGCGAGGGCGCATAAATTGTGGGCAAAAGTTGATTGCCAGTTGTGGGACAGGAGGAAGACCTAGCTGATAACACGTACCAAAATCATTCATCCACCTCGGTTAAGTCTCACGGATATGCAAATGCAAGGGAACATGATTTAATAAAAAAGTTATATTTTTAAAGAAGAAAGTACTTGGTGGAAAGCGAAAATGGACTTTGTTTAAATTAAAAATGCAATTACGAAGTTTTATTTTCGACGTATTAGATGTCAACTTCATGTTTAATATGTTTAAGAACATTATTAAAATTTTCTTATTGAATTTTTAGAACTCCAGTTGCAAAACAATAAATAAATAAACTTAATGATAACTATTCAAATATTTTTTTAATTATTTCCAGTGCCACGTTTACGTAATCTTTCTTTTAACAAATTTACAAAAACTAATTAGCATCCTGATTTAACGGTTTTTTCGAAGCCCATTATTCACTTTACAGCTTAACAAATTTAATTAGCAACCTTACAAAGAAGTACTAACTCACAAAAATGCATTGGAACTACATAAGCATGTATGCATTTAAAAAGCACGCACTAATGCAAATTCAAAAATAATATATCTTACAATCTAAAAATAGTTTTTAATGCTTCATTTTTGCTAATACTACTACTCAATAACTCAGATGCAATCAAATTCTAATGCACATCAATCTCTCTTAAAACGCGTAAGATTGATTTATGAGTAAGTTATCTCGTATCAATCTGGCTGGCTTTTATCACAACCGATTTGCCACTCATGTTTGACCAATCGACTGGACAGCCGGACATGTTCCGCCGTCCAATTAGACGGCTATTTCGTCGGCTGTATCTGCATAACGACGAGCACTTGGCGTGTTTTACATCATGTTGGTGCCGAGTGAGCCATTGAGTGCGCATATGCGTCTGAGTCTCAATTGGAGTCTGAGTCTAGTGGCCAGCTGTTCGGCTCTGTCTGGAGCAAAGATCCTATTACACAGAAAACATTATTATCTTTAAAGAATATCGATGAATTAGAAAACTATTAAAAATGATTTTTTAATGGATTTTTGTTTGATATGAAAACCAAGGTCATACACAACGATTTCAATAATGTAATGCATTCGTGCAGAGTTCTACTCTTAACCAATGGAAAAACTATAGTGTTCTTCATTAATATCTTAGCGACCTATGATTTTTTAAGACTTATTAATATTTTTAAATTTTATTTATATTACCAAAACAAAACTAAAATATTGAGTTTCAAATTAACTCAACAAAAATGTTTGCTTTTTCTTATTCGTTCAAAATAATAAAGTTAAGATTCCATGACTTCTTTTCAAAGATCAAAGTAATCAATTTTGTTTTATGATCAAATTAAAAATGTATTCGTAATTTAGAAAGAAAAATATTAAGATCTAACTAAACTGAACTAAAATTGAGTTCCTTATTATTTGTTCAAAATTAGAAGCGTTAAGATTCGATGACATTTCATAAATCAAAGTAATAATATAATGATCTCCCATTCCTGTCTTATTTCTCCCCGTGTTATTCCGGGACCTGGTCCGATTTTTTGTGTGGTCCACATTCACAGAAATCAAAACTCACCCAACAGGAAGTATTTGCATGTGCAGATCTCGGGATCCCGATCCAAAACGATTCGTGAGCGCGTTCGCAGAAAGCGAAAGTAATCATCCACCGCAGCGGGCACCGGGTGGATTATTGTTTGGTTTTGGCCACGGGCACGCATGGTTAGAAGGGGCGCGGGGCGGCCGGGGGCGTGGCATGGAAGCCATGGCATATTTATCACACAGACAAATATCCATTATGCAATTTGGCATGTCTAAAACGGGCAATTTGCCGCAAATGCAATAACATCCCGGCAAGAAGGAGGTGGGGTAAGCCGGTGGTTCGGTGGCTCGGCGCATCGGTGGTTCGGTGGTTCGGTGGGGCAGGATGGCAGTGGTGCGCCCTCAAACGCAGCAAAAGCACACTGGCCTACATATACACAGAAGCCATGAGAGAGTGAAAGAGAAAATGGAAAAGTGATAGTGATAGCTTAACCCATATTGATGAGTTGAATCTTTGGGTCATATAGGGTTACAAAAACGTATCTTAAAACTAGGTCCGCATACTTTTTGGGCTTTAAAATATCAAATTATAATATTAATCAGTTATGTCACAAACGCGCTTTGGGCGCCAAAAAATAACTTAAAACTTATTCGGAAGTGCTAAGTTTATTCAAGAACCCCTTTTAAGAATAGTATACAAAAATGTTATATATTACCAAGTATACGTGCATTTTATAATATAATGTTTGTTCCTAGCAAGAAATAGAATATTTAACTTATTATACTTATTATATTTACTAAATTTGGAGCTCTCAGTTCAGCGTTGAATGGGTTAAGCCATTCGCTAATTTAAGCTCTTGACAGTTGACTTAACAGCACAACAGCAGCAACATGCAACAACTAGTTGCAACAGCAGCTGGCGTGGCTAATGTTATGTCAGGGGCATTATAGAATGGGCCAAAAAACGATAAAATCAAAATCGAATTTCCGTAAAATCGTGTGATGCATTGCTTGATTAGCGCCACAACTGTTACTGTTAAGTAATTGCCCGAAATGCGTTTTATTGCAAATTTACGCTGTACGTGTTTCGTGTTTCATGTGTCGTGATTTGTTTTCTTTTTCCTTTTTTTGGTACATCCAAAACTTGTCTCCTGTAATTCCAACGCTGACCCATATTAATTGACACCACCGGCGACAGTAACCACATTCAAGGTCGTTCGCTGCAGATGTCTTCAAACCGATATGGAAGGGCCAGAAATTTGGATTAGCGTGACAACTTTGTTTTGTGCCCGCTCTCACGTTCACTTTTTTTTTGGCGGTCTGCAGAAGGCCGCTAAGTGATCCATTCAGTGACGATACATGTGCTACTTGGTCATTCACTTGGAATGATTTTACCCCCACTCGACGCTGTTTTGCGATTATGATTATGAAACGAGTGTAATTTGCCTCGTATTACACAAAACAGCAGCAAGTCAAAGTTCGATCGTCTGCCTCTGTGGACAACTGAAGCATGGACCGCTCCTAGCCCTCCCCCTTCCACCGTCCGATGGGTCTTAACCCCTCGTAAACAGAAGTCAACAACGGTTAACGTCTGCTAACATGGCCAGCACTCGTCCGATGTTGTGGTTATTGTCGCGTTGCTGTTGCTGTTGATGTTGCTGTTGCTGTTGCTATTGCCAGTGTTGCTGTTGCCAATGTTGTTGCCCGGTTTCGCCGATGTTGCTGTTGGGCTTCGCTGTTGTTGCTGCCTTGCTGCCGCTGCACCAACGTCACGTCTTTCTTGTGCAGCGCAGTCGACTCTTAACAAAATCGCTGTTGGCGCCGGGTATAAAACGGATGAGTCGCAGCCTGTGGTTATCAGTCACCACCTGACAGTGCTCCGGTTTTCGTATCGTCTCTCGTGCAGAAGAGTTCAGCTCAGCCAACCAACAATGTCCGCCCTGAAAGTATTCGTAAGTGGGACAAGGATATCGGTCTTAAAAGTGTTCGACAAAGTCATGTAGAACCCACGTTTGGAGCTGAAAAGGATTAAATTCCAGTGGAATATAGTGAAACACAATTACCAATCGAAGAAATAAAATTAACAAGGCTCGACAATCAAAAACGGCAGTATTGGAAATATAAAGACATTGCAGGATAACCAAACTTTCAAAACCCCTTAATTGAAAACATCAACTTTTCCGAAAAGAAGTTGTATTAACAACATTTAGTGTTTATTTTTACAATGCTAGCTTCAGCTTGTTGAATAATATTTCAAAATTCGTCTTGTTATACTAATACAACAATATGTTTTCTTTTAAGAATATTGATTTCATTTATAATTTTTAAAACAAAATTTAGTTTTTACGATTTCTTTGAAATGTTGTAAACAGTTCATTGTTATTTTATATTATTCTGCATTTGTTGTCAGCTTGAATCCTTATAATTTGATCGTGAACTAGATTTTTCCAAGAAATATATATATTTTTACCTACTGTTTTGTTTTAAGTAAATGTATTATTTTCACGCTGTGAAAATTGACCATACAGCTATCAAATAGAAATCAAGAGCATTTATCCAACCAGCTCCAAATTAATTATACTGATTAATTCTCTGCACAAAAGAGCTTTGCACTTTAAATCGGACTGCAACACTTCCTTATCCCCTTTCAGATCTTCGTTGCCCTCTTCGCCGTGGCCTACTGCGCCCCCAGTCCCGGCTTCTTTGGCAAACAGTAAGTATCTCCGGCCGATCTGCACCTGAACTGATCCATAAATAACCCGAGCGAATCGATAAAAATACCCATTTCCCGCTTTATGCTAAGCTAACGAGCGGTCGCATGGGTTTTTAAACGCTGCGACTGGGCTGTGGGTATATAAAATATGTGTCCGATTGCGATCGAATTGAGCAATCAAAACGCTTGTAGCACTTAGAGCGCCCCGCTCCAATCGCAGTGTTTATTTCATGCACATGACTACCATTGAACTTAGCCGATCTTGGCTTGGATCGCGGCTTAGGAATTTCACAGGCTGCGGTTGGCATTTAATTCGTTGTAATGCGCGCATAATTGTGCGAACTAATTGCCAATTCCGATTGGCTGCCAAGACGCAGAGTTCAAGCAACTGATTAGATTAGCTAATATGGCTGCCAATCTGACCGATTTCACTTTCGATCCGCAGCGAGCACCACACGATCCACGTGCCGTACAAGGTGCACACGGTGCACCACCACCACGTCCAGAAGGTCCACGTTCCGGTGGTGAAGCACGTGCCGGTGCCCATCTACAAGGAGGTTCCCGTCCACCACGTCCACCACGAGGAGATCCCGGTGCCGGTGCACCACGTCCACCACGAGGAGGTGCCCATCCACCATGTCTTCGACGACCACCACGACCACCACGGCTGGAGCTCCCACCACGGACACGGCTGGCTGTAAGCCACCCGTTGGCCCGATTGTCCTCCAACCCACCCACTCAGTCAGCCAGTTCAATATAAACCATCCTGTAAATATTGTACAATGCTTAAGTTAATGAATGTAAATAAAATCACAATTCGACTGTACGCAGAAAAATCGCACGTTGTTTGTTTATTGATTTTTTGGATAGTTTAAAGGAGCAACTTGTTCTTATTTACAATGGAAAACATAAATATATGAATATCCACAAATAGATAAAGAATGTTTGTTAGGACAATTCTTTCATTTAATAATTTACACATCAAAGATATCGAGCAATATTTTATAGAGGGAAGCTTAATATTTATTTATATTATAAAACTCTTGCAATATTTATTATTGGGTTCATATCAATTTTTTTAATAACCAGATATTAAACGTTGATTAATAAGTAATAAATAAAGAAGATAAGAAAATAAATAATAATAAACTTTTCTTATGTACTTAGCTTTATTTTTAATGATTGAACTAACAATTATGTAAAAACATGGATTCTTTTTTTAAAAAAAAACCCATGCAAATAGTTTCCTTAGTTACTAATAAACTGTTATTTAGGTACCATAATTATTATGTAACCGCTTTAAAGTTAAATTTGTAATTTTGGTTGATTTGGCGGTTTCCAAGAATACGAATAGAGCTTTTCAAAGATCATTTTAAAAACAATGTCATTAAATGAAATTACTTTCATGAATTGCATGTTTTTTGACACAGTAAACCATTACCCTGGCTCCACAATGTTTATAAATTTGCTTCAAATTTAAACATATCATAATTTTTGTGCGTTTCCAAGAAATAAAGTAACAACTTTTACAATCACTGTTAAACAGTGCATTTGGCAATAAAATTACTTTCGTGAATTGCATGTTTTTTGCCACACAGTTGAAAGTCCCTAAGTTTAAACAGCACCCAAAAATGGGGCAATGCCATATTGATTATAAATAATAAGCAAAATCGATTGCACGCACAGGTCAAATTGCTCGGGAATGTGATAATTTCGACTGGAGCATTGCTCCATTAGTTAATCCCATTGCAAGACTGTAATTTGCAGTTGCACTTGACCTTGGGCTTGCCTCCCGAAGGCGGCAATTAAGCCGAAGTTTTGCAAGAACGACTTTCACAAAGCACTCACTCGACCAGCTCCGACTGAGGTCGACCACCAGTGCGCTCCGCTCCCTTCCACTGATCTCGCCCAATCCGATCCGATCCGGTCCGGTCGCTCCGCTCCTGGCCCACGTAATGCTGTAAGTCAGGGGCGTGGCAGGGCGCATTCTCGGGCCATGAGAGCGGCAGTTCCTAGTTCCCCACGCTTAAAACTGGTGCTAGGCCGGTGGAAATCTGTAATTAATATGTAGAATGTTTCTTCCTTTTACTATCTAATGATTAAATTTAGTTTCTAAATTTACTTTAAAGAATTCTTGGCTTATTCAGAGAGTTTTCTAGTCGTTGGTAAGAGGTTTTAACAGCTCGAGGTCATCTCTCCATTAAATGACAACCTTACCGAGCCCTTTAAAGAAATTACTATCTATTTTTCATTTGGCCATTCTACAAAGCCCCTGCACAATGAATTTCTTAAAACAAAAATACATATTTAAATTGCTTTGGTAATTTTATTAAAACGCATATTTACATATTTTTCAAATTTGTTTTTAAGTTGTAATTGATATTTTCTGTATATTTTATATCATAATATCTCTGATCGATAACTCACTAATTTTCTTGATTTTTTCTTAGTCCAAACTAAATCTGAAAGTATTTGGAAACACATTTTCTTTATGTAACAAACATGTTGGGAATACTTTCTTAGATCATATTTGGAAAAATAGGGATGTGTATCCCCCCATAGCCAATAAAATTCGTATTTCTTTGACCAACATTTTGCATTTATTTCGGCGCCAACAACAAAGAATTTCAGATTAATGTCCACTAATTGAGAACTGGGGAAAGGCGAAGCGTTAGAGGAAGCTGCGGGTAGCCGCAAGTGGACGGACCGCCCTAGTTGCAGTACGGGAAGTTGGGGCACTGGTGGGGCGAGACTCCGGCGGGGTAGAGGCGCTCCGTCCATCCGGGTAGCGGGGGAGCGGCGACCGGGGCACCGGCGTGTCCGGCGTTCACGTCGCAGTACGGATAGTTGGGGCAGGTCTGCGGGTTGATGCCAGCCGGATACTTATCGCCACCGGCCGCCGGAGCGGGAGCCGCGTTCCACGAGGGCTGGGGCTGCCATTGGGGCTGTGGCTGGGGGTTCCACTGTTGCTGCGGCTGCTGCCACTGCGGCTGCGGCTGGGGGTTCCACTGTGGCTGCGGCTGCTGCCACTGCGGCTGCGGGGCGCCCCACTGCGGCTGGGGATTGTGCAGGCGCGCATTATCACAGATGGGGAAGTTGGGGCAGTCCTGGGGATTGACGCCAGCCGGATACTGGGCAGCAGGTTGGTGCTGTGGCTTGGCCACCGCCAGAGCCACAAAGGCAGCGAAAAGCTGTAATAGAATAATAGAATATAGAATTGATATAATATTTTCAAAATATGGTCAAAAGCTATTAAAACGAAACGTATTTAAGGTAAACAAATCTGGCAATACTAGGGACAATATTAATTGTCATTTAAAAAAAGATGTTCCTATAAAACTAATTTTTGAAGTCTATGAGACTTAATATTACATATAATATTAGAAAGAAATCGAAGCAAATTGTATTTAATATTCAAAAAAAAAAAAAAAATTACTTTAATTATTGGAATTTTCAAATTGGTTAATAATCAGTAGGATAATGAGATTATCAGAAAAGTCAGAGCTAATGAAAACTCGTACAATAAAATGAGGAAAAATGAATCGTAATTTCGACTTAGAAGAAACTATTTTTAGATGTTCGCCTTTATCGGAGCCTGGTTCAAAGGGCACTTACCAGCTTGAAGAACATGTTGGCTGTTTTTAGTGGGTGGGTGGTGCTGGAGTGGAAGTTGGTTCTGGTGTTGGGGGTGTGGTAATCCTTGGCCAAATTGGACTATGAAGTCGTAGCTCAAACTTCCAATTGGGTTCCTGGTCAGCGCTGCACTGCTGCTGCCGAGCCCGGCCATCAAGCTTATATAGCTGATGCTGGCTAGAACCGACTCTTGGCCGGGTCTCAATCTCAGCCAAAGTCTCTCGGCCAAACTCAGTTTCACTTTCATTGCTTGTTGCTGTTGGTGTTGCTGTTGCTGTTGCTGTTGCTATTGCTGCTGCTGCTGCTGCAGTTGCTTTGCTTTACTTTTGCTTTTGTTTTTGTAGTTGACTGATCTCGCGCATATTTTACTTGATTGGCCCAACAGATTATTATGAGTATGAGTCTTTGTTGTGGAGCGCGGACAAATAAATTGAACGGGGCCGACGGACAGGCATATATGTGTATATACGGGTAATATGCTTAAACACCCAACTATGCAAACACATACGAATGTGCACTTATATCGAGTTACCGACATGCCGTCATTAGCAATGAACTAAGCCCCCAACTTGCATTTCGGCCAAAAAAAGAAATCTCCGTGCTGGTTGTGTACGAGGTAGGGTATTTTTGACAAAAAGCCGCGTTGGCGTTTGGCCAATTTTCGATCCGCATTTGCCAGCCCAGCTTGCTGGGGGATCAGTTCGTGAATCACTTTACTCCGATTTGGATTCGCATTCGGATTCGGATCGTGTTAGAGGCACAGGTCGCTATCGGTTCTGCCATTGGCTCCACCATCGCCTTGGCATGCCACTGCCACATGTCGCCCGGTCTGCCCGGAAGGCAGCGGTGGTCCGAGTCATTGCAAACGGGTTTCGGTGCAGCGAACTTGCACTAGATCCCAATGCACAACATTCGAGAGGCGGCGTCGGCCCGAGGTTCACTTCTATGTTCTAGGGCTGGGCGATATGTATCTAAGGTTTCGGGTTTCCTAGGTATATAGTAATTCCAAGGATTGAATACTCCTACGGCTCTTTGTTACCATCACTTTTACAGACCCGGTTAATAGATCATATTTCTATACTTACTCTTCAGAATTTTCGTTAAAAAAATCATTAAATCTTTTAAAATAATCAAAATTATCAGTTCTTTCTCAATTGTATTACCATCAAGAAGAATTATATTAAGTTCAAATTTGCATATTGGAAATAATAGTTACTATCTTATTTGAAATCTTGAAGTATTTGAAAGAACATTATAACATTTTCATGGCACGGAGACTAGCACAAGTTAAAATAACATAATAATGTTAAAAAATAATGAAGGTAAGTGAACAAATGACTTTGAATAATTCTACGCACTCCATCCCTAGTTTAAGATTTTCCACTGGCAGTTATATTTCCGATAACCCGTTATAGGTTGACGGCCGTTCACTCATTCGCACCACGCAGTGCCAGTGAAACTGAACTCGAAACCGCCTTACGCACCACTTCCTGGGCCGAAAGGCTGAGTTGGGAAATTCAATTACGTGGAAAAGAGCGAAATTCGCACTGCCACACAAATTATGGGCTAATCAGGCAGCGCCCAGTGCCCGCGGGTCGGCACACGACGATCGGGCTTACATGACCACATGTATGTATGAACATGTTATATTGGGGGACAGACGTGCCCAATTCTTGGCAACGGTGTAACAGATTTAGTTTAATTCTTATAATTTGTGTTTGCCGCCAGCCATTGGCAGGAATTTGCGCGGGCGCGGCACCGTCCAATCCACACAGTCCAATTCCTACCCCGCCGCACCACCGCGATCACAGCTGCACAGAGAAAAACCATGACCTCGTCGGTTATACATTCTCAAAATGTTTTTTAATTTGGTCACAATAAAAAATATAGTAAACTTTGGTAATTATTACTACCTAAGATGTTTAAATTGATACAAATATAATGACACGCAATTCTAAAGTATTTTGAAGATCATTTTATTGTTCCTTGAAAGTTTTAAAAAACAATTATCTTCTTTATTTGTATACAACATATTCAAATGAAACATTTTAAAAATTTTGTTCTCTACCATTTTTTTTATATCTAAAGAATTTTAGTTAATGTCTTTTGATTAGATTTTCTGTATGACTTTATCGGGCGATAAAAAAGTTTTAAAATGATAACTCAAAAATGTTATTTATTTATATTAAAAGGATAACGTTAATGAATTAAATGAGTTATACCTATGTGAATAGCAATAATGTGTCACAGAAGTTTGCTGTTCTTCATATCGATAACGGTGCTTAATATGTGGTTATAAGTCCTTATTTTCTAACATAAAAATCAACAGTTAATGGCTGGTTATGAAAAATATCAACTTTATGCCCGAATTTGGTGATTTTTTCGTGTGTAGGTGGGCGCTGGTGGTGCTGGTGTTGGTCGGCTAATGCGTTATGTTACGTTGCTGCACCGCCAGATTGCCAGGCAGCCAGGCAGCCAGCCAGCCGATCGATCTCGTTAGCCTTGATCAATGGCCCGGAAAAACAGAATAAAGCTAAATAAAAGCCAGCGAAATTGAAATTGTTGACCGTTCGCATAATGCAGTGTTAGTCTGGAGTTGCTAAAGTCGCATGTGTGTGTTCGTTCTCGCGCTTGTAAGTAAGTATCGCTGCTGGCCAAGTGATATCGGCAGCGATGTCGGGTTTGCCTTTTTTGTCACACGCCGCGGCGTGCTTTAAATTATTATGCCATTAGTTGTCGCCTTATTTTGTCTAGATTTTAATTATCAATTTCCTTCTATGCTGACAGTTGTGGGAGTGGTGCCGCCCACACCTCGGGCGATTAGGTGGCTGACCCAAAGAAAGTGCTGGCTACTCGAAGCATTGTTGTATTCCATTCAATTCAGTTCTTCGACAATAAATTCATGATAACAGATTCTCATTAAAATTTGCTTACCAATAAAAAGTTAAATAAGTAAACTAATAAGCAAATAATCCAAGAATTTTGCTTGACTGCCGCCTAGAAGGTATACATCGGTGTCGTGTGGTGCCTTCAGGAGCTGGCCGCCACCTCAGCTTTGCTGACGTTGGCGGCAGCGGATACAGTCTCCGATGTCTCAGTCTCCATTGCCAAGTCTTCCGTTACGGTGGCGACATCCATGTCAGCTTCACTCGATGGCACATCCTGCAGTAGGGCTCTTCGTGCTGATAGCTCCTTATCTGAAAATATGTTTTGTGTGGTTAGTAATGCTATTATTGGTGATTATACAGGGTGAAATCATTTTAAAGGACAATAAATTTCGCGAGTTCTAACACAAATCATCATTGTACTAAGAGTTTTAGGTAATAAAAGAGTTTAAAACCTCAAATAATACTGTTTAACTACACAAAAAGCGAAAGAATCCATTAAAATGACTTCATAATGCGGATGCCTATATAGATTAAATAAATACCAGAGTCATCATCAGATGATTCACTGTCTGAGCTGTCGTTGCGCTTTGTCGTCGATTCCGAAGGTGCCTCCAGGGAGAGGCGGGGTGCCACGGGTCGCTTCTTTCTTGCCGGGTTAAGTACATTGCAGAAGCCACACCTGAAGGTAGTGTACTCGTACTCTTCCTTGGGTAGCATTCCTGTATAATATAAAAATTAGCTTTCATTATTAACATTTTTTACACTAACAAATACTGTCGAACTTAATTAACTCTATATTTTCTAAGAACAAGAATTGGACAGGATAAGAACCCTTCTTTTGAAGTAAATTTTATAACATTTTTATGAGGTTGAAAATAATATTAATATATATTAATTAATATATTATATTATTAAATTAAGTAACTTTTAGGAATATAACTTGAAATATTTCTTCGTTATTAGCGAAAAAAAAACGTGTTTTAGTTGACATCAAATGAGCATTTGTGTATTCTATTCAAGTTTTTGGGTTAACCCTAGCCAAAATCGGAATGAAAGCAAAAGCCTAACCGGTTTTTCAACATTTATGTGCAATGTTTTGGTTTGAACTCCAAGTGCTTCCCCAGCAGTAATATTAACCCACCGTTATGGGCATGGCACGCCTTGCAGATCATGCCGAATCGATCCTTTGCACTATCGCCCACGATGAAGTCCACAATGCGATCCAGGGCGCTTCGCGATCGATCGTCCACGATGGGAAACGGCGATCTGCGCCGTAATTCTTGAACGGCGTGCAACTGCGGCGATGCTGACGTCACCGGTGCCAATGACTGTGAGCTGATGACGCTGCTATTAAGCGATGTATTATTGTTGTTATTGTTGCGGTAGACGCTGCTGTACGGTGCAAGCGATCGCTGCGGCTGCTGTCCGCCGGCTGCTGTTGAGGCTCGAGCGGCAGCGGCTGTGGCGGGCTGAGGAGACCGCTCGACCAGCGACCTGTTGTTGGGCGTCGAGCCGCTATGCAGACCGCTGATTCGGAGCTGCTTTTTATCGCCAAAACGCTCTAGGAGATTCACTGCCACCTAGGGAATGTATTATAGAATAAGATCTAAGACTTCTTTACAATATCTGAGTTCGCATCTGTGTGTTATTTTGGTAAAATGGACCGATTCCTTTTTGATAGCTCTCTGATATCTACAACTACCAAAAACACAAATGAGAATTTATACATATTTTTATACCCTTGCAGAGGGTATTATAATTTCAGTCAAAAGTTTGCAACGCAGTGAAGGAGACATTTCCGACCCTATAAAGTATATATATTCTTGATCAGCATCACCAGGAGAGTCGATCTAGCCATGTCCGTCTGTCCGTCTGTCCGTCCGTTTCTACGCAAACTAGTCCCTCAGTTTTAAAGCTATCTGCTTGAAACTTTCCCAAAAGTTGTCTTTCTATTGCAGGTAGTATATAAGTCGGAACGAGCCGGATCGGGCCACTATATCATATAGCTGCCATATAACTGATTGATCGGAAGTGCCATAACTTTGGTGTTTGTAAAGTTAGGAAATTGGGAATTTTTATGGGTTTTATTTTTGTCCAATCAATCCGACCTACCAAATTTCATAAGGATCGGCCGACTATATCTTATAGCTGCCATATAACTGAACGATTGGAAATGACATAACTTTGGTGTTTTTAAAGTTAGGAAGTTGGGACTTTTTATGAGTATTAAGAATGCATCATATGAATAATTTTGGAGAATATAATTTATAGAATATTCTGCAAGGGTATATCAACTTCGGCTCCGCCCGAAGTTAGCTTTCCTTTCTTGTTTTCTTTTAAATATATAAGTTGTTGTACTGGCAGCTCAAATACAATCTCGAGTTATTGAATCATTCATAAATTCATCATACTTTTCTTGATTGCTCCCTTAGAGCTAAGGAATAATTCAAGCTACCAAAACTCAGATGAGAATTCAGCTCGTGTTAGAGCATTTAAAGGGGACCAAGTAAGTATAGAGGATATTTAAGCCCACCTTGTAGGTCTCTTTGTCCATGACCTGCTCCAATATCTTGCGCTTGTCCTCCTTGAGACGGGAAAGCTTATCGCCATTTTTGTTGAGCTTGCGCTGGAAGTACCACGTAAACAGCCGCCGCAGAAAGATAATGCTAGGAGATGCCGGGGAAGATCGGGGTCAGGCCAAAACCGGATGAAATGGAGATCGAGAGGTACTCACACAATCGGAAAGAGGAGCAGCGGAACCAGGTACATAAAGCACTCCTGGACCGTGGGCGGAAAATAGAAGAAGTACCAGAGTCCGAAGCCCAAAATATAAGCGCCGATGGTGAACCCAACAAAGTTCGTCACGAACCGCCGCTTCCGCTCCTCGGTGTTGATCATGTACTTCTCCAACGCCTGGATCTGCGTCTGCAGCCCCTCCAATACCGCCTCCGTAGACTTTTCCTTCTATAATTAGATTCGTGGTTTCACGACACATATTTTTGGGTCTTAGTATTTGCGCACTTTGGCAAACGGGGGAAGCTGCGGAGGAGGGGTCATCGGATATACGCACCCGGAACTTGGACAGCACGAATCCCATGGTGTGTTGTTAGGAATTTAACTAGAAACGAACAAACTTAAACATTTACTGGGCTTTTTTGCTATTAAACCGCCCGCTTGCCTAGGAATTATTTGATGCTCAGCGTGACCGTGGCTGTACCTTTCGAATAGACCGTGGAAACCCGAAAATATACTTAAATACCAAACGAATGGTTTCAATCGCAGACTCAAACCATGCGAAAATATTTTAATTGAAATGGTGCAAAGACACGAACCTCATGAGAAGTCTTCTCTTGAGAAACTACACCGCTCTCATCACTAATGTTTTAAACATTTTTTTTAGGTTGGAACTTCCAAAAGTAGAGGTGAAGAACTATCGATATTGTGTGCCATCGATTCTCGACAATAGTACATTTTTATCCATCGATAGTTGTCGATAATACCATACCACATAAATATTAATTTTTTTTGTAAACAATTGTATATTTATTTGTTTACTCAGGTCGAAATACGAATTCGCTAGGGTAAAAGCTTAAATCTTTCTGTGACTGCATTTTCGAGAGTTAATCAGAATTATGCGTGCTACGGCCTTACTGTCAATCAGCGGGATTTTGTTAATAAACAGTTAAAATCCAAAAAATAGTTTTTGCGGGAAAGAGTCTTTAAAAGGTATTATCAACCACCTTGGAAAGTCAAGTCTGTCGCTGTACAAATAAATTAAAAAACAATACAATTTAAATTTAAGAGATGTTTTTTTTTATTTGCTATCTAGTTCAAAATTGCTAAATCGGTTTTAGGGCCACAATAGAGGGCCTATTTCTTGGGTGGCTATTGTCCTATCCAAATACTGTTGTTTAATAGTGATAGCATCGACCCGTGCGATCTCTCACCCAAAATATAAAAAAGGGTGTCCTGTGAAGTTTTCTCCGTGCCACGTGCATATCAATTGAGATGTCTTTGACTGATAAATTTGTCAATTCGTTTTGAAAAAGGGTTGCCATCCTGCACACGGTCCTTGTATCATAGATGGAAAGTCTTTATTTTATGGACTCCAATAATATATTTTCCATCTTTTTCTTTGCAACATTTGTATCAGTGGTAAAGCACTTTCGATTTTACGGAAAAGTCCATATCGTAAAATAAGCTAAATGGTCACAATATATTTTCGATATCTGTTAGTAATATTATTTCTTCAGTACATACCGCTACCAGTAAATACAGGGCCGCCGAAAGCCCCACCGGGCCCCGGTACACGGGCCCTTTTTCGATTCTTATTTGAAATACACAGAAGTGTTAGACATCAGAAGCTAAATGATTTTAGTCACAGAACAAAAGTGGACTTTTTGACTTATATTTTTCTTTCTTAATTTTTCTTATCATCTACATTTTTGATAAAAATTTCTCACTGTTGGGCCCCTGACCAATGCGGGTCCCGGGAAAATGACCCGTCTGCCCCCCCTCCTCTCATCGGGGCGGGGTGGATAGGCTGTTGTTAATAAGACTTTGGCAATAGCATTGTTGGTTTTTAAAATGCGTTCGATCATAAAATAGAAACAAGCAAAAACATTGCTTCACATTGAAAAAAAATATTTTTTTATTAAAGTCATATTTTGGAAGAATAAAAAAATAAAAATGTTTCTAACATTTTTCGCCAACCTTAATAAATAGGTATTCGTAATAAGGTCCTGAAAAGTTAAACGTGAACGGCGGATGGAGCTCCTCGTAAGTACCGCCGAAATGTCGATAGCAATAGAAAAAACTTATAAACTTCCTATAAAAACCAAATATTTACTTTAGATATAAAGACTATTAATATGCCAATCAAAATTAATAAGGGGTTCTGTTCCGTTCCAATACCGTGTTTTTCTGCTTTAATGTACATACAAATATAATTTTCGACTTTGAAAAGTTCCGCAAATGCGTGTTGTCTCATATGTTCGTTGGCGCCCTATTGATAATAACGTTCACTATCGAAACTAAACCCAGTATATCGATGTATCGATACTCTCGTACCAGCACCAAGAATTTAAACAATAATGCCCGGATTGGAATTCGCTTGTTGGAGTTTGTTTGGATCAGAAGTCGGGTCGGAAAGCTCCGCGTGTCGGTTCGTTTTACCGCCAGTTTCTTCGTCGCGAGTGCGCCAAAAAATAGCCAAAAATTCGTAGATTTAAGTGAGGGCTAGACCCGAGCGAAACCCAGCCATGTTGCCGCTGCAGGAGTCCCTGGCCCAGGCCTCCAACTGGCAGCTGGACGATTACGCGTTCTTCCGCAAATGCGGGGAAATCACCGCCTCGCCGGACGTGCAGAGTTTCGGCTTCAACTGCGCCTTCTGCCCGGCGATCTGCCTGCAGTTCTCTGTGTTCATGGACCACATCCGGGTGCAGCACACCCAGGACATGAGGCGGCGCTACGAGACCGGGGAGGAGAAGGGCCAACAGCAGCCCCAACCCGATCTGGTGATCATGGAGCTGGACTGCCCGGAGATATATCCTCCGGACGAGGGGCAGAAGAAGGCCAGCTGGGAGGGGGACATGGATATCCAGCTGATGAGCCTCGTTCCGCCGACTCCCGCACTGCAAATGGCGCCATCCGAAACACCCGAAATAGATTTGGTATATGTGGTGGAAAATACATTGCCACCCTCGCCGCCGCCCTCCGCGGACATTTCGAGCGACGAACTGCCGGGCCACTGCCTGCAGTCCTTCGACTTGGATCCGTTCGCCATAATGCACGAGGTGGTTACGCTGACTCCGCCCACTCCCAATGCTCCACCGCCGGTTCCAACTCCACTGCCGCGGTACGAGACACGACGCGTGGTAAGCTAATCACCAATCACCCGCTGCCCATTCCCAAAAATCACAGTGAACGCCCGCTACCGGAAGTTAGTTCGAAATTTGTCAATTTTTGAAGCTACCAAAACTTTAATCATTAAAAATCACGTAATATTTTAATTCATCATGTTAGATTAAATAAATAGATTAAATTTTTTTATTAAAAAAATCTTTTTTATTCAAAAAAAGAATATATTGCAGAATATTCATTATATTTTGAAAAACATGCTGTTCATTTTATTGTTAAAAAATTAATTATGCCTACATTAAAGCAAAGTAAAATTTGTGAATAATTTCGGCAGGTAATATTTTAGAATCTCTTGCACTTTATATCTTTTTAAAAAAACCCTGACATTTTTATGAAGATCGATCAATATAAACATTTTAGGAATATTTCTATTGCTATCAAGAATTGTTTAACAATAGTATGTAAATGGAGATCTGTCTACTCATAATGTTTACCTTAAGTTTAACCATGCTGGTCTTTCACTGTCTTTAGCTTTTGCTTTCCCCTTTTTCATGCAATTTTGTAATGCAAAACGGCTTTCCGTTGCTGTCAGAAAGGGTGGAGGGGGTTCAAGCAGAGGGGTGGTGGGCGCAGCAAGTTCCGGAGAAGGTTTCCCCTGGTCACTTGACCTTCAAAATAACGGCGCAATGGCACACAACACAAAATATTGAGCAAAAGTGTGTCGCGCATTTTGCGCGCTCATGCTTCTCTTTTATTTTCGTCTTCCCCTTTTTAAGTCCCGTTTGCCGTCCGTGGACTTTTTTTTATTTATTTTGGAGGGGCTGGTTTGTCAGTTCGCCAATCTGTGAGTTTGTCAGTCTGTCAGTTCCCTTGCTATTTTCGATTTTTTTTTTTGTTTTCCAACGCGACGCAATTTTTCAGCTTTTTCTTCAGGTTTCCTCCTTTGTTTTGTTCCATTTTTTGTGGACATGAAAATGTCTGAGGCGGGAAAAAAAACAACCACATCTTTTGTTGTACGTTCAAAGCGATTTATGTGCTAAAAAAAGTATTCATTTAGCAATGAGGCTGAAAAACACTCGATATTTGGGACACAAACATTCAGTGTTTTGGAAAACAGCTTGTCATATTTTCTTTGTTGGTCGGAGGCCTTTGCTCCGTGTCCGATTTTTAAAAATAAATGGCTATTAAATGGTAATTAAAATGATTATTTATGTCAACGCGACAAATATGGTATACACATAACTTGTGGATGGTATATGGTGTCACATATGTATGTATGTACATATTATTTATAGGATTTCGAGACGGCTGTTTTAACTCGTTTTATTAAAATGTACCTTTTTTCGTGTAATCAAATTTTTCAGAAGTTTTGATTTTGAATACGAATATATTTTTTGCTATATTAAAAAGTACTTAAAATGTCAAAAAGTTAAATTGTTTCCTGTGCTTCGACAGGCACTTCAGAATATTTATAGTACTAAGATGCTCACTAAAGTGATTTAGGTGTTAATAAGTTTTTAATGCAACCAGACTAAAGATGGAAAATCTTGCTAATTCTAAAATAATTTGACGTAACGCTGTCTTATTAGTTTTCTTTTTGGCCAAAAATAGGCCAGACCGTTGACGTAATGTAAATACCAATAAATAATTTGTTCACACACGAGCTAATTTAATGATAATTAAATGAAAGTAGTTCGAATAAATATGTGTGAGTAAGTGATGTGGATGCATTTGTTGTCATTATCGACCAGATAAAAGACAAATAAGTAATGGTTTTTCGAAGAGAACCCTGTTAGAATGTTGGTTATTATTATCGCACACTCGATGTCCGGGGAATTGAGCTGTTCCCTCGGAAATAGAAATTGAAATGTTGATAAAAATCATTTTCTATTTGCCCGTAGGCTGCGTACACGACACTTGCAATACAAATTATTGGTGACTTCGTTGTTTTTTTTCGGTTTTGCTACTATCAGCATTGGGCAAGCTTGTCGGCCGACATAGGGCTTTATCTAGACCCCAAAGAGGTAAACAAATAGGGGAATATTATCTAAGCTTCGATTTGGTAAGCATTCGTAGACATTACGCTAGCCACAGTGGGGCAGGAATTATAGACTTCGCGGTAAAAAAGAAATTATTTGTGTGGCTATTCGCTGATTTAGGAATTTCGCAGCCGTACATAAATCGAAATCTTAGAAATTGCTTCGATTTCCTGTTCAAACCACTTGCAAACGCTCTTCCCATTATGATTTATATCCATAAGCAATATCGATGACGCGCTGCTCTCGCCACTTTAAGTAATTTAAGATATGTTAGACCGATCGACCGATCGATCGTGGAAGTCGTCGCCCGACCCAGACAACCCAATCAGCCCAATCAGCCCTCCTCCCGCTCGACCACTACACTATCATTCCAACTCACCGCTCATATCGCTATTGGGGGTAATAAAAAAATTTTAGATTTTTGTCGATATTTGCCGGCTATTGAAAATGGCTTAGAGATAAGAAAGCGCGACGGAACTTAACTAAAGAGGTTTTAATGTTCATTTAAACACTTGTAAATTGGAATTTTTAGAGCACCTGCCATAAAAACTTCACAGCCCATAAATCATTGTCCAAGTAAAGTGTCGACTTGAAATATACCTGGTTGACGATGATTTGGAAGAAATGGCTACCGAATAATGCCTAGTTGTACGCCCCTAAATCGCTGACTACCTCCCAAAACAAACCGATTTCCCTTAATGTTTAACAAATCTTTGAAGTTATTACCAATCGATTGGTTGTTTGCTTCTGGTCGTATCCCTTTCAGAGGGCTTGGACCCCAACTAAATCATCACTAATCCATTAAAATCAAAGTTGTGAGTGCACTGAAAAAGCCTCCCATATATCATCGCCCATAATCTAATCTTAAGTCGTATCAATGCGCTCCGTTTATTATCTTCCCAGGCGATAATTTGGTTTCAGCATTAAAAAATCTTCTGGAAGGTTCGATTTATGTGGACGTTAATCATGCTCAAACAAAAAATGAGGACATGTTGACAGCGACTGCTTCGGTTTTTATCGGCTGCATGCATGCCTATTAAATAATTAACAAGTTTAACTAAACATTTCGGCAGGCGGACGTCTGAAGAGGGGCTTTTGGTGGCTTTCCACCCGCAAGTTGCCCCTGATCGATCAGCTGAGGAGGTTTTACAATCAGTCTAATTAAATTAATGCAGCCTTGTGACTGACTCGGACTGAAAAAGTTATTTGTTTAAAGTTTTACAAAGCCGGGCGCATTTTATTTTGTCAGAAATTGATTGCACCTAATGCCTCCGTACTATCGTTGAATCTGGCTTTCGCTTTGTTTGCTTCCCGGTTCCTGTATGTTCTCTATAAGGTTTCCCATCGGTTTATTTTTCGTCGTTTTCGGCGGGCTTCCATTCCGATTCCATCAGGGCGTGGACGAGTTTTATGCTCGGCCATAAAAGCAAACGAAACCCTGCCACGGGTTGCGTGAAAAAAGACGAAATATTCTTCATAATTTATTAGCTCACGTTGGCTTTATTACATTTGAGTCTCGTGTTCTCCCGGATTTTGCATGTCGCCGTTTGCTTGCCACCGGTTGGTTGCCCTTGTTCGTTGTCATATGGCTTGGGGGGAATAATTTTATATAGCATACAAAAATGGGAACTCGGCCGGGCCCTAAACCTATATGGCAAACAAGACGCTTTCCGAAAGCCGCTGTTCGATCAATTAATGCCCACCCTTGGGCCGCAAATCAAATAGAACTGCGGAAAAACAGAACCGAAAACCGGCTATCAACCAGGGCCGTAGTTACGGGCACTGACACCGTTTGAGGCCAAAGCCTTACAACGGTCTTAAATGGTGTATTAATGGGCTTTTCCATGAATCTTTTATTTGCACACCAACTAGGCCCCTTTCAATCTAAGCCCTTGCGCTATATGTAAGTGCCACATTCCTCGTCTAATTGAGACTTGGATGGGGTCGGACCAGATCCGATAATCACCATTTCGGAATTAAAATGTATTGAAATAAGAGTTTTCATTAATTAATTCGTCGCATCCTAACATCGAAGTGCATCGCATCATCATCAAAGGCATTTTTGATTGGCGCTGCCCGCATATTTTTTTGCCTGGTGACAAATGCAATAAACAATAGCTTTTAATTGAAGAGCCCGATGACGCAGCTGCTCGCACCCAGAATTGGTCTAGACTGACACTGTTTGACCATGGATTCCCGACTTTGATATGGGCCGCAATACGAGTGCGGTTAATCAAAGAAGTAAACTATTTGGTGTACTACACCATCTATTGGAGCCGTCCCTATGTAATTCCATCAGAAGTGTTATATATAAGGCTTTGTAATAAAATAAACCAAATAGAAGACAATTTGTCAGATTTTACAAAAAAAAAGTTAAAATTGTATAAACGTGTACCATGAATAATCTAACAAAATGTCTTGCTTTACGGGCTCTAATTTAATCATTTAGAGGAAACAGTATATGAAGTTTGCTCCAATATCCTCTATATTTATTTTAAAGAATTACCAACCTAATTGGCGTCTAAAAGAATTGTGGTAAAGAGAGTTCAGTGGTCTTTCACTAGTCATTATTAAACAAATTGAACTCCTACAAATCCATTCTGTGGTTACATATCGATTTATGGCTTCAGTGCCTGATCCCTGCGCTCTTTCAATTCCCCTTCTCCAGTTCGCCTTTCAAGACTCTGACAGTTCTAACGAGTTTCGACCCCCTTCGATTCAAAAATGTATAAATAAACATAAAGGGGGAAAGCACTCAACTAACTCAATAAGATTGTTCTGCGATCGGGTTTCAATATACATCGAGAGAAGTACACCCGGGAACATGGTGCGCTGCTGTTGTTGTTTATTGAATTTTTATGCAATTTTCTTAACTGGATCAATTATTTCAATTGCGTGTTCGGTAAACACAAGTTGTGACGCAGTCCACGGAGAATTCCGGACGGACTCAGGCGGAGGGTGGACAAGGTTGTCGACCAGCCACACCCCACGATTCGTGGGTGTCTAGGGCCAACACAGCTGTCCAGACTGGGGAGACCAAACCAACTTTCTATGGTCACCGGGTCGAAGCTAGCCGAGCCTTTGTTTGCCCCACTCCGCTCGGCAAATTGCTTGGTCTTTTGTTGCACCAATATTTGAAAAAAGTGATAGGAAAAGGGAGGGTTTAACCGCGGATACCAATACTGGAATACCCTTGTAGGTCAAAAACTATTGTATGTAGCTTTGGGTAAAGATAATACCACTTTATTCATACTTAAAGATATCTTCGAAATATTTATGTTAAATTACCGTATTTATATTTATTTAATAAAATAAAGAAAAAAGCAATAAAACGAGGGTATATAATTCAGAGATTAGATCGCTGATTTGGACTGATAATATCCTCAATAAAAACTCAATAAAGCAAGACCCATAAGCTTTATAACCGTGATAAAAAAAAAGTGGGTACCCTCCGCATACCCTACCCATTTAAATACCAAGAGAATAGATGAAAAAATATGATATAAAACAGCTGTTCATGCATTTGCACTATTCGATGTGGAATAGAATGAACGCATGTGGATGTGCAATCCAATGCAATACAGCCCCGTAGTGGAATTATTTCCTGTTGCCAGGCAGACACCAACACCAACGTCAAGGATTGGCAGGGTCAGCAGGGAGCGGTGCTCGTTTTAATGGGTTTGCTCTGCTCACCTTTCCGCAGGGTGTCGAGTGGGTTGAGGTCCTTGCCTCGAGTGGGTGTAACCCCAGTTGGAGCTCCAGCGGCTCGAAATGAAAATGTTTTCGCTCGCTTTACCAGAGAGGGCGCAACTTTCATTTCGACTTTTGAAATTGCATTTTTAATTGGGGCCAAGGCTTGTTCTTTTTTCTATATATTCCCTTCTGCAATTTTCAGTTATTCAATTAGCTCAGGAAAATGATGTTAGCTTTCATGGAAAGGTCAGGGCCCTGTTCAATGGTTAGTGGTTGGTGTCTGTTGTAATACCATTCGATTAATCAGCCGCCCTTTGTGCCATTAACCCTTTTTCCATTGATTAATAGGGTATATATATTTGGGGACACAGCTGTAGTTTCTTTGATGGTTAAAAGGTTCCATTGTTTTTTTATTTCAAGTGCAATGAATATTCAGGTGATATCTTATGATCAATCATGTTACCAGACAAAATATGTTCATTCAGAACTTTTGGTTAACTGGATCAATAAATGCAAGCGTAATTAGTAAAACATAAATTGCAATTACCCAATAACTCCTAATGCTTTTGGTCCGCATTTCACTTTATCTAGGCCCATTAACCTTATCGACGTTTTGTGGGTGGTCTGGGGGAGTAATACAAACTGGAATATATTGACGGGCTAATGTATCGACAATTGTGGTGGTCACTGGCGAGTCGCCTCAATTTCAAGACAATCAGGCGACAACTTCAATTACCATTTATGGCCAAACAATGTACTTGGAAAACTAAACAAAACTAAAGCAAAAGCTTTAAACACCCTCTCTAAAAGTGCCTTTTTACCTAGCCAAACGGCATATATTATCTTTTTTTCGTAACGAAATGTCATGAATTGGAAAAATTAATTTTAGAATAAAACAACGTTTTATCATTTAAAAAATACCCTGTGGAGTGTATTGGGTTTGGTTTGCCTCCACGCAATTCGGTTGGGAACCGGTTAGAACTGCTCATCTTATATGGAATACCGTATGCAATGTTTGTCAGAACAAAACATTTGCATGCGAAAATAAATTTCGTTTCGTTTTTAATTTGGGTCTCGAGAATTCTTAATTAGGGTACTGGTATTGCGGGACCTTATCGACAGCAGTGTTCAAGTGTATGGGGGTAGGTCGTGTTCCATTCTGGAACACTAGCTATCCAAATGACCTACTTTGTAAACTCAGTAACTAACGTTATATTGAATAGATTTAAATTGGTGTTATATATATTCTAATTAGTTCTATGAATACATCTCCATATTTTTTTCAAATGAATAGATAGTCCACCAAAAAACTTCATACACCAACTTATCGAAACTATGTTCGGCATACTTAATGCATGACAGATGCCCTTGAATAAGTCATACACTTCTTTTTGGGCGTTTAATAG
The DNA here is from genome assembly GCA_018153365.1 of Drosophila fuyamai. Taxonomy (NCBI): domain Eukaryota; kingdom Metazoa; phylum Arthropoda; class Insecta; order Diptera; family Drosophilidae; genus Drosophila; species Drosophila fuyamai. Next base: position 1,097,733 of record JAECXW010000419.1, on the reverse strand, counting down.
ACTGAGTCTATTGCGAAATACGATAAATGAGTAGTTATGAGGAAAGTTCTACAGAATGTTCGGTTTTATATGCTCCTCTTCACGCAAAAAACAAAACAAAATTACAAATAGGCAAACAAATGGGAAAACACATGCAAATGACCGAGAATATATTGGATGAGAATATAGAAGTCGGGCCATATGCAAGCGCGATAAGAACAATGACGACGACACAAAGGCCAATAGCCGCTGATATTCGAGAACCGAGAATCTAGTATCGAGTGCGAAAGAACCGAAGAGCAGACTTTCCCTTTTTGTTTACCAGTGCTGTTTGTGTACGCTTTCCAGCGCTACGATACACCCGGGCAAGATCATGTGGCTGGGCACTGCTTATCTCAGTGATACTCCACCAAGAGCAACAGCAACGTTTACAAATTTATTTATTTATGCAAAATATTTATACTTCTCTATGTAGGCAATGCAGCGCAAGCTTCGTCAGACGGAAAACGAGAATGCAAAAGATGACGAAGAGGAGGAGGAGGTGGATATGGTAGATGTGGTGGATGTTCAGGAGGAGCAGAGCGGGCAGTCGGAAAAGAACGTGCTGGAACTAACGCCGCCCGCCACGCCCCCTACCCCTGTGGCGCCCACATCGCCCACGAGCAGCATTGCGAGCTGCGTGGATTTGCAGTCGGTGAGTAAACAACAACCAATCTTCACACGATCAGCCCATATCGGGGGTGTTTATCTCAGCCCAAATTAAAAAAAAGGGATTTGCTTCCTTTTTGGTTGACTTTTAATTTCTAATCAAAACCGACCTTTTCTCGTTTTCAAAGATAGGCTAAAGAATGCTTTAAACTGCTATATATCACATGTTCCCAATTTAAAATCAACTTTAACTATGTAATAATAATGGAGTTTACTATTAAATAATAGGAATTATAGTAATTTAGCTTATAAAAGTATTTAAACTATATTTTTTTTATAATTAGAAGTTTTTAATAATTTTATTATTTTAATTTGTATTTTTTATGAAGTTTTATTGTTTTTTATACAACATTTTCTGTTTAAGAAATGGAACCTGCTTTGGTATTATGACTTTTTATCATTTAAAATTTTACAAATTAACGTAATTAAATGTTTATTTAAAGATATCTGGCAAAAAAAGCTAAAGATCATCTAATAAGGGCGGCTTAAACATACTAAGTGATTTTTAATTATCTGATGTTCTTATAGCATCAACTACTTGTTCTAATACTTCCTTAATTCCAGAAAACTCGACGTGAGCTGGAGCGCAATCGTGAGTTCGTTGGCTCCCTGCTGGCGGAATACGAGCGCGCGGAGAAATTGTGGAATCCTCGGCATCCAGACTACAAGTACAATGCCAAGCGCAGTGTTTACGGGGAACTGGCTGCTCCGCTGGAGGGCGTCTGCCACAAGCGGCTTTCTGGGGCCGAAATTTTCGCAGTACTGAAAGAGTTGAAGGGCAGATACCGCCGTGAACTAAGCAAACTGAACGCCCTTGGCGGAAAGTACAAGTCGCGGCTGTGGTACTTTGACAGGATGCACTTCCTCAGGGGCGTTATCGAAAACAGGCGAGCAGAGAGGGAGGCAAAGGTACTTAGCCAGATTTAAGATAGTCAAATTTATTGTTAAATAAAATATTCTTTAACTCATTCAGATCTCCAATGAGGGCACCGAAAGCGAGAAGTCCTGCGAAACGGACGCAGAGTCCTGCAGCAAGTCAGCATTGTACCGCGAGGTTCTCAGCTTCATTCTGGACGCATTTAAGCGACTTGAGTGCCTGTGGAATCCCCAACACTATGACTACACCAGCTGCTGCAAGAAGGAGCTGTACCGAGAGATCTCTGCCCAGCTGCAGGAGGAACTCAACTACGAGCTGAGCGGCGAGGAGTGCTACAAGGAGATTCAGAAGCTAAGGACGCGTTACCGTAAGGAGTTGCGCATGGTCATCAAGCACAAGGGTCTGTACCTGCCCAAGTTGTGGTGCTACGATGAAATGGAGTTTCTGCAGCCCATTTTGCAGGAGCAGATATTCAATAAGATCAGCAAGGTAGTGCCTTATGACTTGTGGGGTGTTTCAGGATGTTTGAACAATTTGTTACATTTTTTAGAAAGTCGGCGTGGTAGAGACCAATCAGAAAACCAAGTTCATTGATGCCAGCTCCATAAAGTTTTCCAATTCCCAAGATGAGCTGCAGTTTGTGGAAATATATCGCAACTACTCAGCCCTGTGGGATGTGGATCATCCCGACTTTCGTTCGAATGCGTATCGTGGTCAGGCCTTGGGTCACATGTTGGATGAGATAAACACCACCTTTCACTCTTCCTACTCTCCGGAGCAGCTGGAGAAGACCTTGTTTGATCTGCGCAAGGAATTCTCGGCGCAGAAACGAAAGATACTCACCGACTCCGGGGACTCCAACCATATTCCTTTGCTGCACACCAAGCTGGCCGAGTTCCTGGACCAAAACCTCGGTCCCTTCCGCTGCGATATATGCGCGGAGCTCGTCAAGACCTGCGATCAGTACAAGATGCACCGGTCCGGGCATGATGGCACCCAGCCCTTCATCTGCACGCTCTGCGGCAAGGGCTTCCAGATGCCCTGCAACCTGACGGTGCATATCAGACGACATCGGAGGGATTTCCCATATGCCTGCGAGCATTGTGACAAGCGTTTCGCCACGTCCACGGAGGTGGCCATCCACCTGCGCACCCACACCGGCGAGCGGCCCTACATCTGCGACCTATGCGGGAAGTCTTTCAAGACTTGGTCCTTCTTTGACATTCACCGGCGCCGGCATCTCAACCAGTCGACATTCCACTGCCAGATCTGTACGAAAGGCTTCTACGAGAAGAATCGCTTCACGGACCACATGAACTCACACTGGGCAATCCGCAAGCACCTGTGCACAGTGTGCGGCAAAACCTTCACCACCTACGGCAACCTTAAGAAGCACACGGAGCTGCATCTGACGGTGAAGAAGTACAAGTGCAGCACGTGCGGCAAGCGATTTGCTCAATTCGCCAGCCTGCGATGGCACAAAAAGCGGGAGCACAGCTCCGAGGGGCAGACGGACGACAAGTAGAACCTGCAACCACTCAAAGTTCTCCCCTGCACTTTATAATATTTACAAGGCAATCGTAAAGAGTTAGATGTGTGCCCGCGTACTTACAGATATTGCCGTCTAGAGGTAGTATATACCAATCATATCGTTAATCTAGCACTTAGTAATGTATTTATTTGCTATTTAAGAATGTCTGATAAATGGCTACAAGTGTTACTTTTTAAGTGCTGTAAACTTTATCGTCGAAATCAGCCAGCCGTTAGAAAAATGCTTGTAACTGGTTTACAAGTCAAAACCCAAAGTCATTGAAAGTGAAACCAAAAATATACATGTGTATTAAACGAAGTCACTGGGAATGTTTTGCAATGTAAAGTTCAGTTCGGTCTTATCAATAGATATTTCAGCACATCAAAAGAATTCGGTCCGGTTTTAACCAGTTGGAATAAGTATTGTCTGGAACTTATAACTCTTCGCTGAAGTCGGAAATCTTCCGACGAATCGATATTAATTTAGATACCGCCCCTTTGGCTTATTTGCCGAACGTTTATTGACTCCAATTGAGCGGCTCCAGTCGCCCCATGAAAGTGCAAGTGACAAATTTGACGGAGGAATCTCCCAGCGTCCAGAGTTATTTCATTTTTATCGGCCCAATGCACACACTCAATTAGATTTCACTAAATTGTTGCAACAGAGCAAATTACGAGAACGGCGGAAAATGAAAATTAATTGCACCCAATGACTTGTGTGCAAACAAACAAAAAGTCTAGAGCGATATTCAGTGAACTGTAACGGAGTAATTACCCACGGAGCGGGGATACAAACAAAATCGAAAACTAATCAAGTGTCGGAGGGGCACGGAGCAGAGATTAATGGGTTTCGTCATCAAAGTGAGATTTATATAGTTCAAATTTACTGCCTTAAGTGATTATGTTGGATTCCTGGCCGTTCGCTTCGCCTTGGGCAGGTCCTTCAGCTCCATTTGGCTCTTGGGGCGGATGAGCATTTGCACGGACTTCAGGGATCGAAAGCTGTACCATGGTTCCCAGTACACGCTCTGGGGATTGTCCACCTCACCCTTGAAGTATTTGCCATTTAAATTGCTGTAAAGTGGATATAACAAAGTTTGCATATATTCTTATCAGTGATTTACACATCAAAAGGGGTGTTATCTTAATATTAATATTGCGAATTGAAACAAAATAAAAATCTATCTTCAAATTAATGAATTCATTTAAATGAAAGTCAAAAATTCATATTTAAGTAATGGATTTCTTATAATCAATTTTATAAGTTAAAAGCATTATTTTGACATTTTTTTTGTATTCAACTGTTAAGATAAAAATATCATTGTCACATATCTAAATTGTCATTTTAATAGCTGACGGAATTACTAAAAGTTATCAAGGTATAATTTTATCATTGTAGGTAGATCACAGGAAAATTTGTTTCGATAATATAAATCCATGAATTTGTGGCAAATTTTAAATATACATATTTATCATGAGCCTAACTTAATCACTTTAAATATTTAAGTATCAATAAATAAATTACCTGCGCGAACAGAAGTCGTACCACCAGGCTCCTTGGTGGTGCTCCGCACAGTTCATGTGCGTGAAGGCATCGTTGTCCCGGTCGAAGGTCGAGAACTTCATCTTGTCGTGGGTGCGCAACGCATCGCTGGCGTTCCCCTGATAGTGACCCAGAAGCTTCAGTTCGTAGCCTTCCTCCGCACTGCCGATAAGGAAGTCGTCGTAGTGGGCATAGCTCGTCTCGCCGCCGAATCTCTTGATGCTGATGTAAAGCTCGTGCGGCTGGGAATTGGTCATGCGGTATAGTTTCTCCAGTCCGATCCAGAACTCGCCGTTCAGTTTTCCGAACCCCTTACTGTAGGCGTCCCAATTCCGGTAGAAGTTCACGGATCCGTCCACGCGGCGCTGAATGGAGGTCCAACCGGGTCCGGCGGCAGTTTGACCCTCGCAGGGAACCAGGAAGGGCAGGAATCCGGGCAGGTGGATCAAGTGGATTCTGGGGGAGCGACCAAAGGGCACACAGCTCGTGGTGGCCGCCTCCCAATCCGCCAGCAAATCGTCCTTCTTCTCCCTGAACTTCCTCTCGAAATAGGCAACCTTACCCTTGAAATGATCGATTAATAGAGCACTGGAAGTGTTTAGTTTTCTTAATTCCGCCAGCACAAGCTGTTTTCTTTTTAATCGCGTCTCGTATATCTTCACTTTCTGCTCCAGCTCCTTGATCTTGATGTCTTTATCCTTAATGGCAGCCGTAAACGTAGAGTTCTGGGTACTGCAAACCTGTGTGAGGTTTTCAAACTTCTTGAGCAATTCGTCGTCCGTTTGGTTCTTGGTTTGCAGGTGGGATATCTCAATTTCCTTATCCTTGATGGTGGCGGCATTCTCAGCTATTCTTCCCATATAAACATCCAGCAGGTCATCCAAGTCTCCCTTACTAATGCGTATTGTCTTATGTTGATCGATGTGGACTTCCGCCAGTTTTTCCGGAGGAGCTGTTACATTAGCGATAATCGTAGCATTAGTGGGTAATACGTCCTTAATGGGAGCTTTGGTGGTCTTTGTTTTTGAGCCGACTTGAATAGAGCGTGCTGAGGCCAGCATAATAATTAGTATTACAAAATAATATTCCATTTCGGGTGGATTTTTAGAACCGTATTGAATAAAAATCAAAATTCAACTGAAATCGCAAGCGAATTGCATTTCCCTAAGCTGAGTGCAAATCAGGAAACAATAGCTAGCGCTAAGTCGACTCTAGATAAGAAATTCTGAACTTGGAGGCTGCTCTTGAACTTGAAGAAGCATACTATTCCAGCTGACTTACATTTTATATGTCGCATAAGAAATGCATTGCTTTAAGCTTTAAGATTAAATCAAAATAAATAAAGTCGGCCTAAAATATTATTTATTAATAATTAGTGTTTATACAGTTGTTCGATGTTATCTTTAAATATTTATATTTTGTTTATTAGTTTATATGTTAATATGTATTAGGTATATTCATTACATTCTTGTTTTTTCCTAAACAACAAATTATTTTTGGTTTTAACATGAGCTCGAATTGTTGCTCTTCAATTTGAACTGCGCGCTCTCTCTGCCAACAAGTTGGCAGTCCAATACCTCAGTTTTGTAGGCTGGCAATGCCTTCTGAATTCAACCAGACATTCAAGTATACAGAATTTTTCTAAAAGAAAGTTGATTGTGAATCGAGCTCTCAAACGAATAGGAACGGCCCGAAATTAAGGGAATTTAAGCAAAGAAATAAAGTGGAATAAACACCAATTGTGAAACAAATGCTAATATTAAATCATCTACAAAACAACTGTTAAAAGTTGAGAAATAAAAGTGCGACTTAAACTCAGTTTTAATTGGCAAATTTTCCATTACGAATAACTACGTCAGCAAATCGCAAAGAAAACCCTTAATTGACTATTAAAGTCAACAGGAAAATAGTTCCTCAAGTGCTAAAATGTGTTATTTTCGTGGAGTTCAAGAAAAATCGAAGAATTTCCAGATGAAAAAAGTGTCTGGGGGCAGAACAAAGAAAGACATCCAAAATGGGGCTCCACGGGGCAAGAAAAAACTTGACGAAGCGCAGCTGCAGCAACTTTTCTCTATATGTTCGTGTGTAGTGTGCATCGGGTGTACAAAGAAAACGGGTCTTTGTTCTGCCCATAAATCGATGGCGATGCAACAACAACTACCACGAAGAGCAGGGTGTGTATTTTTAGGCTCCCTTTTTCCCCTACTCCACTCCCCGTTTTCTTATCTTTTGTTTGCCGTCTGCCTGCTTGTTCGTGTTTGCTCATGTATGTTTTAAATATGTAAACAATTATCTTACGGATTCTTTTCCTTTTCAGATAGTAGAGTTGAAGCGTCTTTTCAAGCCTGACTTGCCTGTAAAAAACCCGACTGGAAATTCGTAAGAGGTATGTACCATTTGACCTGAAAATGGGTCATCACTCACAGTTCAGAGAAAGAAATCGGGTAGATATAACAACTTATTTAAATGTTATTTTTTACCTTACCAATAAAATTTTGAAACTCCAAATCTGTAATTTGAACAATTTGTATTTAAAGAACTAAAAATAAAATCCTTTATACTGAATACTAAATCAAATGCTATATATTGTCTATTAAGGAGTAGACTTCAATTTCACAATAACCTATAACAAGCTTTTAAGATCTTATTAATTTCCCTGGATTAAGTATTTAAATAATAAAAATAGGTTAATCCTTAAAAACCACAAAGTTTCTGTTTTAGCGTGACCTGAATTTAGGTCATTATGATACACAACAATTATACAATTATATGGAAAAATACTTAAACAGATAGATATAGTTAAGAAATAATTTGTTAACATTAGAAAGGTAATAAAAATACAAATTCAAGGGTTACGATCACTTGTATTGGTAAAAAATGAATGATTAATTACTGTCAATGCATGTTGAGTAACTTTTACTACTTTGATTTTAAAATTCTTGTGTTCGATCATTTCAAATGACACTCCTGATTGACCGATGACTTTATAACCCAATAACAGGAGATTCTTGTCTTATCTGTTCTTCCAGTTTCAACACTCACAATCCAGCCAGACAATCCCCAATGATCTTGGCCGATTAGAACTCTCGATGGACGTGCGATGATTAGTGAGCTGGGCCGGCAGGATTTGGTATTTATGACTACTATTCCACTTGCTTCCAAGCATCCATCGCTAACGACCCACCAAATCCACAAATCAACCACAACATATACTAAGTATATCCCAGGCAGTGTAAAAGCGTATCATGCTACCAACCGAATGGTTTATTTCCTATGTGCATATATCGTTAGTGCCTAAGTGTATTTGCAGGTCCCACAACAAACCAAACCAAACCAAACTACAACAACCAGCGCATCGCCACTAATCTTTCTATTTCTATATATGCCACATATTTGTATCCCATGATCTGATCACATAAATCCCAAACCTGCCCATTATCCCACGACTTATGAACCGTTCGCCTTGCAGTTTCCAAGTACCAAACCGCCTACGCCTGCGAAGGTAAGAAACTGACCATCGAGTGCGATCCCGGAGATGTGATCAACCTGATACGGGCCAACTACGGCCGCTTCTCGATCACCATCTGCAATGACCACGGGAATGTGGAGTGGAGTGTCAATTGCATGTTTCCAAAGTCACTCAGCGTACTGAACTCAAGGTAGGGTTTCCCTAACTAAAAAAGTCTTACCCTAACTTAAATTGAATCTCTATTTATATTTTATTCAATCTTTTTTCATTAAGTTCGAAAAATTAGTTTAAGTTATGAAAAGTTCGAAAAAGAGTTATTAATTAAAAACTGTTCTTGAAAACGAATAGGGAAAAAAATAAATTGTATAATAGCAAAAGAAAATGGCTGTTGAATCATTCAATATGTAATTTAAATTTGTTATAAATTAAAATGTTTAATTTGTTTTAGTCAAAAAAAAATTGGTTAAGTTAATCACAATCGTCCCAAAGATGTTATCAGTTAAAATCAAAACTATTGATGCTTTAACTTTCACATTTAAGAAAAAAGAAACGAAACCATAGTTAAATTGTGTAATTATGATTGCAGATGTGCCCACAAGCAGAGCTGCGGAGTGCTGGCAGCCACGAGCATGTTTGGGGATCCCTGCCCCGGGACCCACAAATATCTGGAGGCGCACTACCAGTGCATCAGTGCAGCCCAAACCTCGACGACGACCAACAGGCCCAGTCCACCGCCGTGGGTGCTGAGCAACGGTCCGCCGATCTTCGGCAACGGCAGTGGCCTGATCCATCCGCCAGGAGTCGGAGGCGGTGCACCACCACCGCCCCGGCTTCCCACGCTCCCCGGAGTGGTGGGAATCAGCGGGAATCCAGGTCTTTTTAACGTTCCGCCGCAACACACGGCCGTCACCCATTCCACGCCCTCGAGCAGCACGGCGGCTGTGGGCGGCGGACGACTCAAGGGCGTGGCCACGTCCACCACGACCACCAAGCACCCGGCTGGTCGCCACGATGGACTGCCCCCGCCGCCGCAACTGCACCACCATCACAACCACCACGGCGAAGAGGCCGCCGCACCCACCAAGTCGAGCAGCAAGCTTCCACCAGCCAGCAATGCCACGGCTGCCTCCAACACCCGCATCCTTACAGGCGTGGGAGGTTCGGGAACCGATGATGGTACTCTGCTGACCACAAAGAGCTCGCCCAACCGGCCACCGGGCACTGCCGCCAGTGGATCCCCCGTAACCGGGAATAACAGCGTGGTGCGCACCATCAACAACATCAATTTGAATGCCGCTGGAATGTCCGGGGGCGAAGACGAGTCCAAGTTGTTCTGCGGACCCACCCATGCCCGCAATCTCTTCTGGAACATGACCCGGGTGGGCGATGTGAACGTGCAGCCGTGTCCAGGCGGAGCAGCCGGCATAGCCAAGTGGCGCTGCGTGCTAATGAAGCGGATGCCCGACTCCGGTTACGATGAGTACGATGATGATCCGAGCTCCACTACTCCGGCGCCCAGCGGAGGCGACTGTCTGCACAACAGCAGCAGTTGTGAGCCGCCGGTGAGCATGGCCCACAAGGTGAACCAGCGGCTGCGCAACTTCGAGCCCACCTGGCATCCCATGACCCCGGATCTGACGCAGTGCCGCAGCCTCTGGCTAAACAATCTGGAAATGCGGGTCAACCAGCGCGACTCCTCGCTGATCTCCATAGCCAACGATATGTCCGAGGTGACCAGTAGCAAGACTCTCTACGGCGGCGACATGTTGGTCACCACGAAGATCATCCAAACGGTGTCCGAGAAGATGCTACACGACAAGGAGACCTTCCCGGATCAGCGACAGCGCGAGGCCATGATCATGGAGCTGTTGCATTGCGTAGTCAAAACTGGTTCGAACCTGCTGGATGAGTCCCAGCTCTCCTCGTGGTTGGACCTCAATCCGGAGGACCAGATGCGTGTGGCCACGTCCCTGCTAACCGGTCTGGAGTACAATGCCTTCCTGCTGGCGGATACGATCATCAGGGAGCGCAGTGTGGTGCAGAAGGTCAAGAACATATGTGAGTTTTTTGTCCGCTGAGGTTATTCCCTGGTACTTACATCAATTCGCTTTCAGTGCTCTCCGTACGCGTGCTTGAAACCAAGACGATCCAGTCCAGCGTGGTCTTCCCGGACTCGGATCAGTGGCCCTTGAGTTCCGATCGCATCGAGCTACCTCGGGCGGCTCTCATAGATAATAGCGAAGGTGGCCTGGTGCGCATTGTGTTCGCCGCATTCGATCGCCTGGAGTCCATCCTTAAACCCAGCTATGATCACTTTGATCTCAAGAGCTCCCGCAGCTATGGTAAGTCTATTGGGAGGAAATTCAGTTAATGGAATGACCTTAATCTTGCCTTAGTTCGCAACACAGCAATTCTGGCCAACGACAGCGACGCCAATGCGGGGGAGATTCAGCAGCGCCTTCGCATCCTGAATAGCAAGGTGATCTCGGCCAGCTTGGGCAAGGGCCGGCACATACAGCTCTCGCAGCCCATAACCCTGACTCTGAAGCATCTGAAGACCGAGAATGTGACGAACCCCACCTGCGTGTTCTGGAACTATATTGACCAGTAAGATTCTTGATGATTTTTTTGAGGACTTATTGCAAATAAAATTCCCTTTTCAGTGCCTGGTCTGCCAATGGCTGCAGCTTGGAGTCCACGAATCGCACGCACAGCGTCTGCAGCTGCAACCACCTGACAAACTTTGCCATTCTCATGGACGTGGTGGACGAGCACCAGCACTCGCTGTTCACCATGTTCGACGGCAACATGCGCATCTTCATCTACATCAGCATCGCCATCTGCGTGGTGTTCATTGTGATTGCCCTGCTCACGCTGAAGCTCTTCAACGGGGTCTTTGTGAAGGTAAGAAACGGCTCCAACCCGCTGCCGCATCAGCGGGCGGGCAGCAGGCGCCAGCAGAACAATATACGCGACCAGACCCACGAGTCCTTGACCCTGACCACGCCCACCAGTCAGACCAATGTGTCGACGCCCAGCCACGGCAACACAAACTTTATCCAGCACAATTCCATTCGTAATTCGCATCGCAACAATCTGAACTACAATGTCCAGCAGCAGCAGCAACAGCAGCAGCAACAAGTGGTTGCAGCTGCTGCTGCTGCAGTGGTGCTGTCCAATCAACCACAGCGCAACATGCAACATGCCATGAACAACTTGAATCTGAATCTGCATCAGCATGGTCAGCAGACGGCCGCTGCTGCAGCAGCTGCTGCCTCAATTGCTGCTGCACTGCAGCAACATGCCGTGCAGGCTAGCAATGCCAGCAACAACCTCAACATTAGCCACAACTATCTGCAGCAGCAGCATGTCCAGCAGCAGCAGCAACATGGCCAGCAGCAGCAGCCACACCCGCACCGCAATCACAACCTGAATGTGGACGGCAATGGAATGGACAACACGAACAACATCATTATGCAGGCCAACATGGATGACTTACAATATAAGTGGTGGTGGTGGTGAAAAAACAAATTCAGATAAACAAACACGAATTTTAGGCTAGGCTAGGCTCTCTAGACTTATGTATTTATGTTCGGGAGACACATGTGATATAATGCTTAAGTAACTCAAATTGTTAATGAAACTCCCGCTGATAGGAATCAAACATAAGACTCAAAAGCTGTGCCGGGAAGCGATGATCCCTCTGGAAGAGGGCAAGGACCTCCCCAATCCCCGGCCATTCAACTTAGATTGGTCATCGCATCCCAGTGACAGCTTGCACGCGAAGACTCCGCTTATATTTATGTATCGTAGTAATTTGTCATAGCATAAGTTTAGCGCACTTTTCCCCAACCAATTTGTGTTTTTCTCCATGTGAAAGACACACTTTTTCGTTTTATTAGAAATCATCACTCTGGCATGTTGTACTTATATAATCATTTGTGAGACATCCTAACCCCTATATGTGCATTCATTGTTTAACAAATTTAACCTAGACATCGTACAATTGATTTAATACCTTAAAACATTTCTGATTTCATTTGTATTTCATTAATTAATAAAATATAAAATGTTGCTAATTTTGTCCTGTAACTATTGCATTTTGTGTTTGTTCATTTAATTTGTATATATATTTTCTATATGTTGTGCTTGTTTCGTGTCTTGTTCATTGTTGTATTCAATGCGTATAATACTCCTTATTTATCGTATTACTCTTAGTCTTTGGATTTTTCACCACCACCCACCAAAATTATTGTTAACCAAATCCTAAATTAAGTTTGACCCTCAAAATTGAAACCTATTCAAAAGAGACGCCACATATTATCTACTTCCTTTGAATTTCTTGACATTCCTTTGCGATCGAATCCTTAGGGACTTTCTGCTGGTTCTGCCTCCAAAGAAAACTCACTGACCGCTGAAACTTATTTAAACTTTCCTCTCTGTCTCCTCTATTTATCTTTCCAATCCAGTCCGCCCGCACCTCGATTTATACCAGCATTTACCTTTGCCTGCTGGCCATCGAGCTGCTCTTTCTCCTGGGCATTGAACAGACCGAAACAAGCATTTTCTGCGGCTTCATAACCATTTTCCTCCACTGTGCCATATTATCTGGCACCGCCTGGTTCTGCTACGAAGGTAAGATGGCCCCATTGCGCCTCCATTTTACAGCTCTAACCTATCGCCTCTGCAGCCTTCCATTCGTACTCCACCCTCACCTCGGACGAGCTCCTGCTGGAGGTGGACCAGACGCCCAAGGTCAACTGCTACTACCTGTTGTCCTACGGACTGTCGTTGAGCGTGGTGGCCATCTCGCTGGTCATCGATCCCAGCACATATACCCAGAACGATTATTGCGTGCTGATGGAGGCGAATGCCCTGTTCTATGCCACTTTCGTGGTGCCAGTGCTAATCTTCTTTGTGGTAAGTTAATGGGAATTTTTGTAAAATATGGTCCAAGTTGTATACTTTGAAACACCATTTGCCAGTAAATGAGATAGAGCTCTTAAGAGACTCTTGAAGTATTATTAATTGTCGGGACTATGAGTTCTTTAATATATGGTATTTAAAGTATTTATATTAAAAAGGTTTTTTAAAATTAAAGAAAATAATTAGTTTTGTGTTTTTTATTTACATTCAGAATAATTAATTTAAATTATAACCATATTAATATTATTATAATATCAAAATTGTATATATTTTTAGGCTGCCATTGGCTATACATTCCTGTCCTGGATCATCATGTGCCGCAAGAGTCGCACGGGTTTGAAGACCAAGGAGCATACTCGACTGGCTAGCGTGCGGTAGGTTTTATTTGAAAATCGCTTGAAATATTATGTTATATCATAAAACTCATCTCCGCCCTCAGTTTCGACATACGATGCTCCTTTGTATTCCTGTTGCTGCTCAGTGCCGTTTGGTGCTCCGCCTACTTCTACTTGCGGGGAGCCAAAATGGACGAGGACAGGGCTGACGTGTATGGCTACTGCTTCATCTGCTTCAACACCTTGCTGGGGCTCTACATCTTCGTGTTCCACTGCATCCAGAACGAGAAGATTCGACGGGAGTACCGAAAGTATGTGAGGCAGCATGCCTGGTTGCCCAAGTGCCTACGCTGCTCGAAGACCTCCATTTCCTCGGGCATCGTGGCGGGCAATGGACCCACAGCCGGAACTCTCTGCAGTGTTTCCACCTCCAAGAAACCGAAGCTGCCACTGGGAGTGAGCGAGGAGGCACACGATGACCCCCAGCTGCAACCGGCGACGGGCGTGGCTGCCACCGAGGATGCCATCATGGGTGCCAGCTCCGACTGTGAACTGAATGAGGCCCAGCAAAGGAGGACCCTGAAGAGCGGACTGATGACGGGCACACTGCAGGCACCACCGCAAACACTTGGGGGCCATGTGGTGCTCGAACGAGGCAGTACCTTGCGCTCCACTGGACACGCTTCGCCCACCAGTTCCGCCGGATCCACGCACCTGATCTTCGCCCACAAGCAACAACAGCAGCAGCAGCATCAACAGGGACCCTTGGGCGAGTCCTACTACCACCAGCCGGACTACTACAGCTGGAAGCAGCCACCGACTGGAGCCGGAGGATTGAAGGCCCAGCGGGAGTACTACAACAATGCCGGAGCAGCTGCCTCCTCGCCGCAGCAGGCGCACGAGGTCTTCTACTGGACCCAGAAGCCGAACAGCCAGCATGGCAAAAAGAAGAGGGGTGCCGGCGGAGTGCCCGCCTCGCCGAGCGGATCCCTGCACAGTCGCACGGCCGCCGCCTCCCAGGTGCTCTTCTATCCCTCGTACAAGAAGACCAAGCCGGGCCAGCCCGCCGGCTATCCGCAGTACGCGGAGGCGTTGGACCCACCACAAGCCGCCCCTGGCAACGCGGCTGCCTTCTACCAGCAGCAGCAACAGTTGCGACGCCAGCAGCACCTTCAGCAGCAGCAGCAGCACCATCAACAACAGCTCTCCTCGGATGAGGAGCAGGCCGAGCAACATGCTCACCTGTTGCACCTGCAACGACGAGCTGGTGGCCAGCAACAGCTGCCCGCCCCGCCGCCGCACATGGCGCAGTACCAGCAGGAGTTCATGCAGCGCCAGTATAGAAATAAGCATTCCAACTGTGATCTGGGCATGGGCGATGCCTACTACAACCAGGGCAGCGTCGGCGGCGCGGATGGCGGGCCGGTGTACGAGGAGATCCTCAGCAACCGCAACTCGGACGTGCAGCACTACGAGGTGGGTGACTTTGATGTGGACGAGGTGTACAACAACAGCGTGGGCACCGGCGTCTTCAACAACATGCGAGCGGCGGTGGCCGCCGGCGGGAGTCGCTATGGCGGCGGCAGCCTCAGTGGCGGCAGCGTCTCGTCCAGGAGCCAGCAGCAGCAGCTCCAGAAGCAGCAGCAGCAACAACAGTCGCTGGCCCAGCAACGATCGGCCCGACGCTGCACGGCGGATGATGACGACGACGACGAAGAGGACGAGGAGGAGGATGAGGCGGCAACGGCCGCGGAGCAATTGCACGACAGAGTCTGTGATGAGGATGAGGAGGAGGACGAGAGCGACTTGGAGGACGATGCTCATGGACTGCCACCCCAGAGCGATGAGCGCATGCGTCGCCTGATGGCGATACAAGACGAGGACTTTAAGCGGCGGTTTCAGTAAGTAAATTAAATTAACTTAAATTATTCTAATTTTAAAACACTATTTTTTGTAATATTGCTCTTTTTTTAACAATTGGTTTAAATTAGTTCTTAAAAGTTCAACACCTGCAAATTTCAAATGCTTTACACTTTTTGAATACATTCAAATCTTTACTAGAGGTTGTAAAACTAATAGACTCCATTTTTATTAAAATGTGATTTGGAAGATGGGTGTCGAAATTACTAAAACACCAATCTTCTTGAACTTTTTCTTTAGTTTAAATCGAACCCTTTGGTATTTTCCCAACATAAAAACTTTCAGAAATGCGTTTTTGGACGATGTCCCATATCTATTGTTAGATCTTTCATAAATTCCACCTCAAAGAACATAATTAATATATTTAACAATATGTATTTATTTAAATATATTTTAAGATAAATATAGTTATTAACGCATTTATTTATTCACCTTTTCAGACGTCAGCTGCGTAAGAATGGAGCGCCCTTGGACTACGGATCCTTGCCGCCGGGATCGGCGCCAGGATCGGGTCCGCACCCCGAGCACAACGGTGCGGTTTTTGGGGTTAGCGGCGGCGTTGGTGAGGGCTCCATGCGTGGCGCATTCCGGCAGCAGCAGCAGCAACAGCAACAACCACTGAATGCCAAGTCGCCAGGCGCTCGTCTGGCGGTCAATGAGCTATTCGGTCACGGCATCGCCGGACCACCGCTGCCGCCGGCCAATCAGACGCCCGCGCAGAAGCGTCAGCAGCTACAGAAATTGTCACCACAGTCCACCACATCATCGTCGTCGCATACATCACACAGCAACCCCAATCCTCACCAGCTCGCCCATCCGCACGCACACCCCCATCTGCATCCCCCGCACCATCAGCAGCGCCACCTGTCGGCCATGCTCGATGAGAACAACACGGTGCGGTGCTATCTGGAGCCACTGGCCAAGTGAGCCGATAGCGCAACTCCAACGGAACAGTCTTAGGCAAAAATTGTAGCTTAGGATCTCTAGCTATACCTAGTATTAGTCGTTAGTCGAAATATGGAGCATTGTGTGAAACAACATGCTGTCATGCTATACGTGCAGTGATTCGAGAATCCCAAAACTTTATGAATGTATATGAAATAACTCAAACCTAGACCATAGGCACACATCCATCCCACACACGAAGCCGTGCAAGCTTAACCAAAATTCGAGGGATGTGGGGATTGGGTCCTTCGACTTGCATGCATTTTATACCAACTTGGAAATCGATATTAAATATAAATGTATGTACCATATATGTATAATGTATTGTAATACATGTCACCACATGCCATTTTTAAATACTTAAATAATAATTTAAACAACCAGAAAATCAAGTATATATATGGATGTATATGTATAAGATCTGAGAACTGTATGTACATGATATATAGAATGCCGGCGAATTATGTTTTATGTATTTTGTAAGGAATCAATTGTTTTTGATTTTCGCTGATTATGCTCGTAAGATATACATATATACGCAGGCTTAAGATTTGTTTCGTGTTTCATAAACCAAAAAGAAAACCTACGTTTCGGAATTTTGTAATGCTTTGCTATCCAACTGCCGATTTACACCTCTGAACCAAATATTCCTTCCAACGATGAAACAAGTGTAAAGACATGATTTCGAGGGAATTACAATGCCATTTTGTTATTGCATTTCATTTATGTTGTAAGCGAACCAGAGCGAAGCATTTGAAGTGAACGTTCTCATCAATATAGATGCTTTAAGCACACATATAGGGGCATTTATTTTGTATTTTTTGAAGAGAGCTCGTAGAATGCTTTATTATTTATACGATATAACGAGAGATTAAATAAACGAATGCTATGAACATGTCTTGGAAATTGCATTGCAGGCACCAAGCCGAAACAGATAGAGCAGCATACGGAAATACCTATATAGCAAAGAAAGATTTCAACCAAACCTCACTTGTTAACTAGGAACTAACTGAAAACTCTTTAAACACTAGCCAGCTGACATCCACACACTGAACTGTACTATCCCTACTCCCCGAATGGCATTCTCTCTAGAATTTCACGCATGTGTACAAAAACCAAATAAAATAAAGTGCAAAAAAGATGATTACCATATACTATATGTCGTACATACCAGGCCAAGGAAGCTCCAGAGGCAGCCGCCCCAGCTCGATCTAATTTGATCCGAACAGCAAGTTAAACTTGAAGAAAACCATAGCACACAATCGATAAAGATAGTAATTAAGCACCGCAGCATACCACACGAGTTAGTGTATAAAAAAGGAATGGGAAACCCGATATGGGGACGAGGAATACGGAATAGCAGATATTGAATGTATAGTGTTGCGCCTCCTAGTACTTTACTTATATTAAACCAGATATATCAGATACGAGTATATATATGTGAATGTATATTGATGATGCAAGCCAATGCAACCCCTATTTCTTCACCACATCCTCACCAAATCTATTCGAGAGTAGTTACATCTGAGATCTGAAAACTAAGCCGAAAACAAGACACCCAAATCAAACTTTATGGAAAAGCCCGATGAAAATGTTAATGTACACAATTTTTTCTATTTAAGACAAAAATACAAAAAATGGATTGCATTTTAATGTAAATGGAAGTGTTGTGTTTTAATGGCATATTCGGGTTTCAAAAATTATATTTTTTGGGTATTGATTAACGCTTTATCGCTGTTTGTAATCATAAATTCTCTTGTTTACTTTGACATTATCTCAATTGAAATCAACATAAACGAAATATATGTAGGGAATTTTTTTGTAGGCATTTTTAAGATTAAACAATTAGTTCGTATTTTTTTTTTATGATAATGAAAACTGATTTGACAAGATTACTTTTTTTAGAAATTAATTGGTCACAACTTTGCTATCAGCTTTAAGTACAAAAGTAACGAATATTTTTCAAAAATAAACCCATTTATAAATTGAAATCAGTTTTTTCTTCTGTTGCGCAATATTTTTCCGTTAAGCGTATACGGTCACTCCTAACCATTAGTAATCCTTCTCGCTGGCAAAACAAATGTTTATTTCGTAGTTCATCAAGATGACGGATTTCGAATGGCCCTGGGAGTACACCTTCCCCCCCTTCTTCACGTGAGTAGAGTCCAGAAGATGGCCCCAGCACCCAGATAACACCAGGCATTCAGTTTACAGCCCCACGAAGAAACCAGACTCCAGCAGCTGAAGGTCTGGACAGATCTCTTTCTCAAATACCTCAGGCACACGAACAGGTTTACGCTGAGCATCGGGGACCAGACGTCTCCGCTGTTTCACAACGAATCCCTGAAGCGCCGCCTCTCGCCGGAGCTCGTCCTGGCGATCCTGGCCGAACTGGAGCGGACTGGCCATGCGAATCCACTGGACAAGCGCCGCCAGGAGTGGCAGGTGTACTGGCACACACTCGAGGAGTACGGCAACATGGTCTACGACTGGGTGCAGGAAACGGGCCAGACGAACAGCATCTGCACGCTCTACGAGATCGCCTCCGGGGAGAACACCGCCCAACAGACCTTCCACGGCGTGGACGAGGCGGTGCTGCTCAGTGCCCTCCGATTGCTGGAGGAGAAGGGCAGGTGCGAGCTGATCGAGATGGACGGCAGCCACGGCGTCAAGTTCTTCTGAATGTCCATAGCGTTTTGTTAACTATGTATCAAACGATGCGAATTGTGTTTCCGTATATTAAAACTAATCGAATGTAAAAATATCTTTTTAATGGAGCCCTAATTTCTATTTACTATTAATTATTAATTTAATACAATTAATTTAAGCAAGAAGGGAACCCAATTCTATTTTTAAGGCCACAACTTTACTGGTGTTAGCTAATTACAATTCAAAAACCATTTTCGAAATGGGAAAAAGTTATTTTATAACCAGGTATTGTTTAAAATATGTTTTATGTCCAATAACAAAAAATTATTGAAAAATTCGGAATGGAATTCATTCTTAATATTTTGTAACGCTTACTAAAATAAAATAATAATAACACGTAAATTTAACAATTTTCAACATATTTCAGAATATAATAGGACCGTATATCTGCACCCATTCATAATAACGGACGAGTTGGCAGCCCGACATCATATTTTGGTTGACCGCCGCAAAGAAAGTAGTTTTTATACTCAAAGTACGACATAATGGTAAGCGTGACCGAAACAATTCATGTAACTAATAATTAAAGGGATCTTCGTAGAGCATGGATGACTTAATGCGCGCGCTAGACTGGTTAAATGTGGAATCGACTCTGCAACACGCGGCCCTGGCATCCGAGACTTGCACAGGCAGGACTTTGGGCGAGGATCGCGAACCCTTGTGGGTGGAGGGCAGAAAGCAAAGTCCAAAAGCAACCGTAATAAAGGAGGAACTCACAGATATCAAGAAGGAAACGCCCCTCCCACCGGTAACCGACTCCGAGCCCAGTATATCCTGCTTTCCCGACGTACAGGCCATCAACGCCAGCATTGTGAGGCGAGAGCTTGCGGAGGAAGGCAAAAGGTGCGTCCGGCAACAGTTGCAGGCCCTCAAAGACAAACAGGATGCCCTGCGCCAGTCACGCAGATCCCTGCAAAAGGAGGAGGAGCACCAGCGCGACCAGTTGCAGCAAAGGGCACTGCGGGAGCGCAACGAAATCCTGCTGGTCCAGAAGGCCGACCAGATGACCAAAGCCCAACTGGAGGACCAGCATCGCGAGCAGTTGGCCCTGCGCCAACAGACTGACCAAAAGCTGCACAAACTGGCCCTGGAGGGCGTGTCCCGCTGCCAAAGGAGATTTAACCAGAAGTACGAGGGTATCGCCAGGATACTGCTCTCGCTTGACAGGGAAACGGTCCAGGTGTGCTCCACCCAGAACACACAGCTCAAGGAGCTGGGCCAGAAGTTCGAACAGCTCGTCAGCACGGTGAAAATGGGAAAGTGCGAGATGCAGAGCCAGTTCCTGTGCTCCATCATTAAGGCGGAGGAGTGCTGCAAGAGCCTAGATGCCTTGGAGATGGACATTATCAAGCAGCTGGCCGAGTTCTCCGAGCAAATCCAGCAGCAGCTCAAGATGGAGGCGGACAAGAAGCTGGAAGAGGAACGGCAGCGGCAGCTGGAGGAGGAAAAGCAGCGACAGGAGAAGGAGTTGTCGGAGGCCAAGGAGAAGCAGCAACTGGCCGAGGCTGCCAAGGCAGAAGCGGAAAAAGTTCCTGCTCCCCCGGAGCCAAAAGGCCAAGACGTGCCACCGGCTACCACAGCAGCCTCATCTTGTGTTCACCCAGACCGACTGAAGTTCTACAACGATATCATTTCGCTATATCAGTCCAAAGTGGATGCAGTGAAGCCGTTGCAAACGGAGGAGTCGCTGAAGCAGTACCGCACCGGCTGCCAAAGAGCCATCAATCTGCCCCTCAACGCCATCTCAGCTGTCAGTCCGCAGCATCTGGGCCAGAACTTTGACAAACTATACAGCTTCTTTGCCGGGCAGCCTGTTAAAGTTATGAATGGCTCGACCATTACCATTAACGACCATCCGCTCGCACGAGACTATTGCTTGCTTCTGATGGCCAAGAAGTTCGTCAGTCAATCGGAGACCGCCATTTCCAGTAATCCGCAGGCGGCGTTTCCCTTCGCCTCAGTTATTATCACGTTCTGGAAGCTATTGCCCGACTTTGGCAAGGTCTTCCTGGCCTACATGTACAAGGAGTCGCCCTTTCTGGAGCCCTATGTAATACCCCAACAGCAAGGACAGACCCCGGAGCAGTATCTGAAGTCGATAGGCTATCGGCTGTCGGACAAAAACGAGCTGGAGAAGCCCGACATTTACCTGAAACGACAGACGGGAGTCGCTCGCCTCTACGCAGCTGTGATCATCACCCAAGGACGCAAGGGAGCCGGGCCGGAACAGTGCTTCGAGCTAGATGAGGGCTGGCTCTGGCTGGCCCATATGGTGAATGTAAAGCCGATCCCGGACATCAGTGCCACCATGATCATGGAGATGCTGCAAACCCTCGGCTACGAGCTGTTACGCAGCTACGGCAAGCAGTTCATGAAGCTGCTGATCTACATTCAGAATATCTACATGCCCCAGCTGGCGGCCTATGACGAAGGCGGCCCGAAGACGCGGCTGGAAATGCTCCTGGCCAAGTTCCTGCGTGAACGTCAGATCCCCCAGGCCATCGGAGTTTTGCCGCCAGGCTTTTGGTAGTCTTACGGCATAAATAGTTTAGTTTATTAATAATAAATAATTTAAGAAAATGTTAATTTAAGGAATGTTCCTAGTAGTCATCAGTTGGTTTAAAATATACTCAATAAGACAAACACAACGATCCATTTCCAGAAATGCAACAGTTAAAAGCCACAACTTTATTTATTGAAAAGTAGCTAAAAGGCAGAAATCATCATCAAATGAACTCAATTCAAACAAAGTACACGGAGGACTAGTCGTCGTCCTCATCATCCAGATCCAAGTCATCCAGTTCGCCGGCCAGATCAACAAAGAGATCCTTGTTGATGGGGGCAGCATCGTTGGCGGGTGCAGACGACGAAGGGCCATCCTCATCGGCCGCTGCGTCCTCCGCTGCGGCTGTTTTGGCTGCTTCCGTGGCCTGATCCAGTAGTCGGTTGGTGGAGGCAATGGTGCCCGAGCCGTCCACCTCCTTGGCAGCCAGCGACAGAGCGGCCAGATCCAGTTCCTTGAACTCGACGGCATTGTCGTCGTCGTCGTCCTCTCGCTTGTAAATGTCGAAGGCGGCGTCGCCCTCCTCCATGGGACCGTCGTCGACCAGGTCGGGATTGAAGCTGAACATCTCGCGACCCGAAATGCCGAACTGTTTGCCCTTGCTGAAGTCGTTCTTCTTGCGCTCTTCCTCGGCGATCAGCTTGGCCTTCTTCTCGGACAGCTTCCGCTTCTTCCAGGCGAGGAAAGACTCCAGGGTGACGCGCGTCTGGTTGGATCCCAGGGCGGCGCGCTCCTTCTCGATCAGATCCACCAGCGAGATTTCCGTGGGCTTCTCCTCCTTCTTCTTGTCGCGCTTCAGCACATAGCCGGCTGGCAAGGCGTGCCGGTAGATGCACTTGCCGCCATTGGGGCACTCCCAGAACCAGCCGTACTTGGACTTCTCCACGGCCTCCAAGAAGAACTTGCAGATCTGTGGGAGAGTGAATGGTTAATTGGGAATTTCGAGGGCATGTTGAGTGTGAAACCCACAATATCCGTGGTGGGACGCTGCTTATCGCCGGAGCTCTTCTTCTCGACAACCTCCTTGAGCTTGGCATCGTCCCAGTTGGTCATCGGATCGTCCTCGTCGCGCATGTCCACGTATATGGAGCGCTTCTCCACCTTGTTCTCCTGGGACAGATCGTGGGAGAACTTGCACTTGTCGCCCTTCGTGCACAGACCCTGTTTGAAGAACGCGCACACCACCGACTTGGGATCGGTGCCCTTATCCACTTTCTGAGTCTGCACCGGCTTGAAGAGCAAGGCCATCTCGCGCTGATCGGCCAGCTTCTTGTCCTTCTCCTCCTTGCGCTTGTCGCCATCCTGGCGAGGGTGCTGGCCGCCGGACTGCACTTGCTTCTGCACCTGCTGGATGAACTTCTGCTGCTTGTTGCCCTTCTTGTTCTTCAGTCCGAATGTCTTGTCCTGCCGGTGAAATAACATATGATTTGTTCACTGATCATATCGAATTTCTCCCCGCCGGGCTTCCACATCACGGAATTTCGATGGGGAGAGGGGCTCGCCCAGCGGCTTCCCGGATTTGCAGCCTACCTCAATGACTTTCTCCTTCTTTTTCTGCTCCGTCTTCTTACTTGGACCTGGCGGCGCCTTTTTCGGGGGCATTTTCGGACGGGACACGGGAATTTATCAACTCAAAACTAGAAATAAAGTCGAACCAAAGTTTTTTTGCACAACCACGCTGGAACAAGAGGCAGTGCCAGTGTGGCCAGAGCTGTACGTCAATCATATACCAAACAGTGATAACCTGACAAATATTAATTATAACAAATAATAATAAAATTATTATAAAGAAAATAGTTTGTTTAACTATTTTTGCAAACTTAAATATTACTTTAAAACACAAAAATCTGATGGTTGATGACTTTACTATAAGGGTGGAAACTTGGCTTTTGGTTTTAGCGCATATTCAAACCAAATACAAAATTTGAATTTATTTCAAAAATGCAACAAATATGAGAAAATATTTAATATCGAATAATAATAATAGGAAGATAAATTACCGATGCAGATTTTTAATTAAAGAGTTCGGGTTTTGTCAATATCTGAAACCTTTGCTAATTTTATTGTGCTCAACTGAATCATCTGTTGAATAATTATATATTTATAAGATGATCGAAAAACATTTATTTTCTCCACCCTTTTGTTTTTGTTTACTTTACAATGGGCCAGTTTCAGCCCCTTTTTTTATTATTATTTGTTTGAGCCCACTTCAGCGCACATGTTTAAGTTGTACATATTTCAATTATCTGCTCTGGTTCCCCTACGCCAATACTGAAATGGTTTTCAAAGGTCTTTTTACTCATACACACATATGCTTTCGTACACAGAAAATAATTAAGTAAACGTGGTTTTAAATAATAAGTAGACATACCAAAGACCAAATATTTTCAATAAAAACGAATTTAAAATATGTATAACAACCATTTGCTAAATTACTAAATTAATTAAATAAACTTTTTATTGGAGTTTTTAAAATGAAAATGTGCATTATTATTAAAATATTCAAAACTTAAACCAATTCGTTAACACTTTATAGTTTTAACCAGTATAAATAGAATCATTAAAAAATATTCAGCAATTAATACCTAATTTCAATTCTATAAACAGAAAACAAACATTTTAGAATTTCTTGGTATTTTATATCTTGAAAGATTTTATTTAAGATTTAAACAGAATTAAATCTATTTGTCTTTCCCACGATCAAAATGAAATTATCCGTAATCGTATTTGAAGATCTTATCCGTATATATTACGATTAAATGAAACCTTTTAAGGATCGGATATACATATAATGTATTTTTTAAAAGATCTTACTCTCTTTGTTTGTTATAAAATGAAAAGATTTGATGATATAATAAAAACCTCTTTCCTAAAAAATATATATATGATCTTATTTCAAATACCAAAGATTGAATTGATCCGACTTAACAAAAATGATCAATTAAAAGATGAAACTCCATCGATATGATCTTCGATCTGATCCTATTTCTTTCGGTGCACTCTCATGCCCACTAACACACATGCACGGGTGATCCAGCGAGCGAGCGAGAGAGCAGCGGCGTGTCTCTTCGTGGGTGGCCCTTAATTCGTCGTCATCTTCTTGGGTGGTCTCTATTAGCCGGCCTGCTCGCACCCTCCCTTTCCTTCTTTGAGTGCGAGCGAGTGCGCTGGATCTGGATGTGCCCCCATTGATCATTTTCTCGTTTGATAGTGCGTGACGTCTCTGGGTAGGCCGTCTCGCTTGCACTAATTTATGCCGCCCGAATGGTGGGGCGCCCATTTTTTTGATCCTTCGTCTGCGGCTCACTCGCGCTCATTTATTCGAGCATAAAATTAGCAATTATTTGTTTTTCTTGCGGGTCCGGCGTCTTTATGTTCTTTTTCTGTGTGCTCCTGGGCGGTCGTTGTGTGTGGTCCCCATTCGCGATCGGATGGAATCGTGGGGCATTATTTGCTTCTGCTTTTATGGCGCGACTCGGCATTTTCGGTTTTCTAGGAATCTGCCGATCCTAGTGCGCAAAAAATTCGTAAAGCTTTATAATCATCGTTCCGAGGAAAGCGAAATTATGTTTTTTTTGGGTTGGGCTTAGGAATGCGAACGAGTTTAGGGTTTTGGACACTAAGCACACACTCATCAAAAAATATGTTAACTAAAGATTGTATAAACTATAAAAAAAATATCAAAAAAAATATTTCATTTTATATCGATTTGATTCGCGGTTTCCAAATATGGTTTTTTTTTCTCCAATTCTCTAATATTTTTACCCGAGTAAACAAATATTTTAATATTTATTTTAAATGTGTTATATAATTTAAAGTTCGCATTTTCTAAGACTATTTTGATGTTTTAATATCAAGGACCTTATACAAAAATAAAAGTTTATAAGCACACCTAATCACAAATAATAAATTTTACATACAAGTTTGCTTCGTTAAATTTATTTATTTATTATTTTATTTATTATTACATATGTAATTCGAATACTTGTATATTATAAAATGATGAATGTAAAACGTTATCAGCAAGAATAAATTAATTAATAATAAATTAATTTACAAAAAAAAATGTTATCTGTGGTTTTGACGTCATTTTGCAGGTTTTATTTAGTGAAAGTTCTATGAAGATAAGTAAATTTAAATTAAAATAGGATCAGCATGTGAAGTACCTTCAAGTTGTGCCTCACTGTAATTGGTCCAAACAACTTAGAACTTGCCCGGCGGCAGCAATAAAATTATGACAAGCACCGGCAGGAACATCAAATGTTGGCAACAATTATTGTGTTGTTGACAGCAAGATAGATAGCAATAATTTGCATCACCATCGCTGAGGGAACCGAACAACCAGCAGCAATTGTTTGCGGCTGTTGGGCGTGTAATTTACAGCGCCAAGATCAAAAAACCAGATGCAAGTTGCTGGCGTAACAAAAGGGGAGCAGCAGCAGCAGCGGCAGCAGCAACATGTTACTTTTGACAATATAACGCAACGGCGTGGCGACAAGCAACTGGGAGCATCTCGGATCGGGGATACATATACACACATTTAAACACACATTTATCCCCCAGACGGAGGCATTCGTACTTCACGGTGGTCCCGCCATCTCCATCCCAAGCTTAGTTTCTGCTGTCAATCTGTGGCAAAAGGCAAATGCTGCTACTGTTTGCCGCAGACACAGACACACTCGTATAATTGCATATAGCGCCAGTTGAAGTTCCGGTCGGTTGGGTTTTTTTTTTTGCCCGTTGCACGCGCTTTCTTTTTTGTGCGGCGCCGCCGACAGACGGGGCTGCACTGAGAAAAATAGTCACAAATTGTTCCAGCTTTATAATGCCTTAATATTCCAAACTGATGAAGAGGAAGGTGAGTCTGTTGCAGTTTTTATTAAAGATACGATTTTTTATAAAGATAAAAGATATTTCCATATTAAATGTATATCTCCAATCTGCCTGCTATTGGCACTTCTGCATAACAAATTAAGGTTAGTTTATTTCCCTCCTAAGTTTTAAGTTAGTTCTTATGTTTTTATATACTTTTTATTTTGAAGGACAAAATAGTTAATGACAGGTAGGTGAAAAATAAATCTATAGTAACCACATAACAAGATGTGTAAGTAAGCTATACAAAATAGGAAATTTAAATTGTAATTGTGAAACATGGAGCTAATATGATAGATATTATTATTTTTCCTCAGTGTGCTTGTGTATGTGTGATTGGTGAATGGCATGTTGCCACCCAAGTTGCCAGTTGGCTGGCCAAGACTTAATAGCCGCTTTCATTGGCCAAAAGCCTGATAACAGACCGCACACGAAGCTCCTCTTTGGAGCCATGTCCGCAGTCCGACGGATACGATGTTCTGTGGTTTGCCTGTCGTCGCAACATTGCGTTCGCCTTGATGTTTATCGGCAACATGTTGCTGCAACATGCTTTGCCAAGGCATCAAACGGTAGCTCTTATTAATTACAACAACTAAAACAACAGTAGGCTGGCCATTAAGATAAATCGGAAACGGAAATCGCTAATGAAAAATTTCCATATTTATGGCGGCGATAAAGAGCCCCGGCCACGGCACTACAACAGCAACAACTAAACAACTAAATTTTCGATTGGGGATGTGGATGTGGCCACCAACGAAGCCAAAGCCACTTGGGCGGTCCAAGATCGCGTGATTTGTTCTCTTTTTTATTTTTCGTTGCTCGCCGTTTCGCTTTGGGCAACGTTTCGTGTCTTTATTCGTATGGGCTGCAATTAATTCCAACGAAATTTAATTAGAATTAAAATGTTTATTTCATTGAGTGTGCGATAAGGCAAGCGCAAAATGTCAATCAAATAAATGGGTCTGGGGATTATTAAGCAATTCGAATGCTGTCGCGAGAGATTAATCATAATCATTTAAATTTATGATAACGAGCGGACTGTCAAGTAGAAGAGGGTAACGCTTCTTCATTTCAAATATTTTAAAACTTTAAATTAATCTCTCAAATTGTATAGCCACTGTTCAACTTTTTACGCTATTTGAAAGAAATATTTTGAACTGTTTGAAAATTTAGTTGCGAAGGTGAAATTAAGAATTCGTCTATGTAATAAGCGAAATGTAATTGAGAATGTAATAGAAATATTCCATTTATTTAATTAATTATAAAATAATGATAAAACGATAAGACATAAGAAAAAAAATTGCATTGTTATACCCTTGCAGAGGGTATTATAATTTTGGTCAAAAGTGTGCAACGCAGTGAAGGAGACATCTCCGACCCTATAAAGTATATATATTCTTGATCAGGATCACCTCCTGAGTTGATATAGCCATGTCCGTCTGTCCGTCTGTCCGTCTGTCCGTCTGTCTGTTTCTACGCGAACTAGTCTCTCAGTTTTAAAGCTATCGAATTGAAACTTTGCACACACCCTTCTTTCCTTTGCACGCAGTATATAAGTCGGAACGGCCGGGATCGGCCGACTATATCCTATAGCTGCCATATAACTGAACGATAGGAAATGCCATAACTCTGCTGTTTGTAAAGTTAGAAAGTTGGGATTTTCTATGGCTTTTTAAATTGGCCAATCAATTCGACCTACCAAATTTCATAAGGATCGGCCGACTATATCCTATAGCTCCCATATAACGATATGAAATACCATAACTTTGGTGTTTTTAAAGTTAGGAAGTTGGGATTTTCTATGAGTTTTATATTTGGCCAATCAATCAAACCTACCAAATAGGGATCGGCCGTCTATATCCCATAGCTGCCATATAACTGAACGATTGAAAATGCCATAACTTTGGTGATTTTAAAGTTAGGAAGTTGCGATTTTTATGAGTATTTAGAATGCATTATGTGAATAATTTTGGAGAATATTATTTACAGAATATTCTGCAAGGGTATATCAACTTCGGCTCCGCCCGAAGTTAGCTTTCCTTTCTTGTTTTTAATTACTGTTTGATAACCTACACGAAATGGTTATAAAACTGTAATTAAAAACAATGCAATTTCAAAAATGCCACCCTCAAATGTAAAAATATAAAAATAAATTAATATTTCTTCCATCTATTATTGAAGCTAATACGTCCTCAGCTCATCAAATACGCCCAAATTAGTGGATCTGACAGCCGTGCGATGCAATTGAGATTCGTGGTTATAAAAAAAATGTCCCCCTGAAGTCCAACAATATAAAATTTAATTAAAATTTCTAGCAACCCATTATTAAAAGTGATACGCCCATTATATGTCTCAAGCCCATCAAATACGCTCTTATAAGTGGATCTGACAGCCGAGCGATACAATTGCTTTTCGTGCTCAAAATTAACTGTCCGCCCCCCTCAAAAATAGAAACTAAAAACGAATTTATATGGCCATAGAAAATTAGCTATATTTTCCAAGTATTTTCTTTCTTTTTTGTGTGTGCCTATGGGCTGTTTTGTATTTTGTTTTTGGGTGGGGGCCACCAACGTTGGGGCCGCCATCAGCGATGCCATAATAAATGATTGATCGAACGCGAGCGTGTGGGTATGGCTATGGCTATCTGTACACTGAGGAAAAAAGAATGATCCCAATTGAAGAAAAAAATTCTTGATGTACGACTGATTTATTTTTTAATTGAACAAAAATATTAATTTTAAAATAATAATTTGGTTTTTGAATTATTAAATTAAAGATATCGACTAATTGGTTACGAGTTCAAAACCACGGTAAGAGTTCGATCCTCTGGAAAAGTTGGGTTCTCATCAGTTTTTGTGAGTATACTTTATAGAATCAAACATTTTGAAATTAAATAATTCTATTTCACAAAAAAGAAAAGGAAAACAAATGTTCTTAATGATTTTAAAATTGTTTTTGCGTTTTTTATATAGATCCTTGTGTGGCGTAAGAATGGACCTTGTTTTCGTGTATTGAAAAATTATTTTAAAACACAACCGATTTTTCTAGGATAACATTTTGTATTGTAGCATGCTTGGAACCAATCTCGGCTCACTTTTCACGCAATTTTGACAAGATTCTAGATTGTATTTTTTCTCCGTGTATCCGTATGTATATGGGGTATGAGGATGTTGTCGGTACGTTTGATTGATGCGCTTTTCGTGGCGGCGAGTGCCCCAGACGCTTCAGATACGCACTTGGCGGCTTTATGTTGTTGCTTTTGGCATCTTTATGCTTCAACACAACTGTCAAAAGATTTGCCCAACAACAGCATTAACCGCCGGCCGAAGAGGACGTCAATGGGCTGTTTGCAACATGCTGTGATTTTTATCGCCGTCACACACGATGCGTGTGGTCCCGTCGCAGATTCCAGTGCCCAGATCCCAGAGCCCACATCCCAGATCCCAGATCCCGGATCCCATGTCCAGTTCCAGTTTCTGTTTCTGCTGCCTGCTCCTCGCTCGTGTTTCATGGCTGTCACACATATTGCCCGTGCCCAATGGCCATAATTAATTGCTCTCTTAACTGGAGGCGAACACTTGGATGGGATGCAAATTTCAAAACACAAATGGTACAGCGTTTGTTGCGGTTTGGAGTTGTATTTCCGGAACACTGAAATATCCTGCTACATTAGTAATACTAGTTATGATTCTATTTACCATTACTTTAAATAACAAAAACTAATCAAGTTGTAAAGCTGACCAGTAACTTGAAAAATGTTGTCCATGCATGTAATTGCCAAATCCTCAATATTTCACCATTTCTAGCAATTAATTTAAACAAATTTCTTTGGGGAATTAAAGTTGATTTTGAATTCATAAGTTATTTAAAAAGACATTAGAATTTTGATGATGGAGTAAAATTCATAAAGAACCATGCAACATCTATTCTTGGAGAATTTGGAGGAAGCCCTAAAAAATGAGTTTACATTGTATTTACCTCTATGTATCGCTGAACTTATCCCTAATGTCCCCAAATATTCGAGTACAGAACGGTTGCCTTGTTAAATGCCAGCGTCAACAGCTATAAAATACTCAAAAACAACAAAAAAAAACAAAAACATTTAAGAAAGAAAAACAAGGTCAGAGCAGTTGAGTTCATAAAACCAGATCCTATGCTATTTCCAAAGAAATCATTGCACTTGGAAATCGTGCTAAGGTCAAACACAGCCTACACGTGCTATTTATAGGGAAAACGGCCGGTCAACTGCCTACCCGATGATATATGAGCCGCTGCTCACTTTGCTGGTCAGTTTACATGGCTCGTTGCCATTTGCATGTCAACAATTTTCCGAATTGTTAGCCGTGACAGACTTGTGGGTAAACAGACACCATGTGGGGCAGCGGATCGGGGCGAGGATGGGGTCCGGATCTGATCTAAAGTCCAGGGGGTCCTGTGATTTGCAAAAAGGGATAAGAGGCTCTAAAGAGCTCTATTTACACTTAGTCAAAATACAGGGTTAACCATCAGCGTGAATGTAAATTAAATTTAATTCCTTAACTTCAAGTGGCTGAATTTTCATTTGCTAAAAAACTTATAATTTACTTAATTTGGTCATTTGTAGAGAGTCTATTATTTTCAGCTCAAATATACATATAATTAAATTTATATCAGACATATTTTTTTAAAAATATCCGTTTATAGAAAATGTTTTATAAAAGCATAATAATTTTAAATAAAATTACAATTTACAATTTTCATTAAAAGTCTGTTATTAAAAATTATGATTTACACATACATTTACATTTCAATTATTTGTCACATCACAATAAATGGAAATCAAGTTTCAAAAATATTTAAATTTAAACATTTTATTAATTTATGAATTATAATTATGTATGAAAAACATTAGCATTAGATTTGCTCTAATGAAAATAAAGTTGACATTTAAAGTCGCATTTTAATTTTCAATGCCGAAGATCTCTGGCTCCACTTTTTGCTAAACAAGATTTGCATGGGTGATTTCAATTCGAAATATCGATTACGCCCTTACAAGAGGCTGCCATTCTTTGCACTCACCGCAAATCACTTGCTTCATGCACAATTGATGATTGCTCAATCAAATTGCACAGTCCACCGATGGGTAAAATCGAAAAAAAGGCGAACAAACTCAACAAAAGATGAAAACATCAAACTTGGCGCTCGGATTCGGATTCGGCTGACTTCATAATTTCAGAAAATGTTAACGCAGCTCGACGAACGCCGCACGGTGGCAGTTTTGGTCCACAGATTATGGCCAAGTGGCGGGTTGAGGTGGGGCCACGGGCCGCAGGCCGCAGGCCTCACACACGGAAAGCGGCTGAAGATCAAAGCAAGCGCCAAAATGAAAATTATTACAAAGTGATGTAGCATGACTAAATACAATTTTATGTAGTCGGGGGCCCTCGTCTCCCTTTGAGGTCCGTTCCATCAGGAATGTGGCCATACAGTACACAGTATCCACACAGTCTTGGCCCACCGGAGTGGGAGGTGGATGTGGTCGCAGCTGCTTGATGATGATTATGATGATGGTGCACAGGAGCCATAAAACGGAATTATACGCATCCACACAACCGCAAAGCAGTTGAACAAACAATGATCTGAATGTCTCTCGGATCCCCGGATAATGTCTAAATTTGGCCCGAACGGTGTTGGCCGTAAAAGCCATTCCACGGCCGTTGGCTAAGTGCCTTCTCCCTTTCCATTATGACTTGAGTGTCATACGTGAGTCATCCGCTGCGGCGTTGATAATTGCCAAGACAGACTAATGGCTTAGATATTGGGTTTTGTGGCCGGTCAGCAAGGTGCCGCATAAATCCACTCTGATGACGACTTATGCGGGTGGCCGTAACGAAGGCGATAACCGCATTTCCTACTTGCCTCTGATTGGATTGGGTGCGCAGGATTATGTAGCGCTGTCGTGGGAATTTTCATCGACTTACAGTATTTCCTTGGTGCTCGGAGGGTAAATGGATTATCAGGATATACATTCCAACTTCTCTAGTCTAAGAAATTATTGCAGTTCTCAGCAATACACCTTGGGTTTGTGGGCAATACATTTTGTATAAAAAAATACCCAACAAATTTATTTTAAAATTTTGAATTTTATCTTTTTACTTTTTAAATAAACATGCATGTAATATGACTAATAAACTTTCTATGAGCGTATTGTTTTTTTCCCTTAAATATCTTTAAAGCTCCTAAAACAAACAAAACAAAACACATTCTATCCTCGTTAAAAAATGATTAATAAAATATATATATCAAAATTATTGCATATGTATATTGAGTTTTACTGGAGGACTTTTCAGCTTAAAGTTATCAAAAAAGAATACATCACTTTTACTAAAAAGCACTTTTCTCCGCATGATCCGAAAGCGAAACCGACGTCTCCAAATGCCCGAAAAGAAGTCGAGAAACTTTATGTCTTCCCTGAACGATATGTCAGCCCGATCGCATCAAGCCAACCGGGCATGGCCAGTGTGATTCTGTAAGATGTAAAACCAAATTCCCCTAAGCCGCTTAAGAGCCTCTCCCCTCGTTGCGACCGCAAAGTGCCCGGTCTCGGCCTGAATTGAACCGTAGCCAAAGTTCATGTAACGTCAACGACTCAATAGGGAGCTACTGACTTACACACGGACATACGTATGCATATTGCAGTTGGGCCGCGGATCGGGGCATGGGTGTACGAGGCATCCCAGGAGCCAGGTTCAGGCTGAGATCCCAGAGTCAGACTCTGGCAACATGATTGCACGTATAGTGGAACAAATTCATGGCATACGCGGCAATCGCAGGCAGCACCTTGGCAATCAGCAAGGCAAACATCAAGTCTCAGGGATTTCGGCCACGAAGACCTAAGCAATGAGCTTCCTTTTGGATTTGTTAGGGATACTTTCTTACAAATTTCATATTACAAATGTTCCACCCTTGATTTAAAAGAGCTTCTTTCTATGGTTCCTCAAATTGTTCACTACAACTTATTAAATTTAACTAATTAATTTAATTAATTATACACCAAGGGATGATGAATATTGTAAGTTTATACTCCTATAATTTCTTTCTCAATTAGAAAGTTAGACTCTTTTTAAAGACACAGTTTTAGAAAGGATTTCTTTAATAACATATGATACATTTGTAGGAAATGTGTTGCTGTATATAAAGTTGTAGTGTTTTGTTAAATTATTCACTTGAAAAGAGGGTGGTCTGAAATCTAGCTCGAAAAGCTTTCTGTTTATGAGGTATAGAGCTCTTTCAAAAAGTCGCCTATGCCAACCGTGGGGCATCTTCATCTTCGGGACTGACAGAAAGCGACTCAGAAAAGGAATTAAGTTGAAATGTTGATGGGTGTGGGGTAAATCCCTCTGGGCTGTGCGGCTGCCACTGTTCTACGCTTAATGCGATGCGCAGCAGAGCCAGCAGACCCGTTTGCCCCAGCTTTCCTGGCCAGTCCTCTCCTCCGAATCTTCCCCTGCGTCCCGGGTCTTCCCAAATCTTCTCCACTTTTCTGCGCCGGCGAGGTTGTTGCGATGAAATCAATAAATGTAAGGCGACCGCAGAGTTTTTTCCTGTGTTTTCGTTCGGTTACTCAATGCGGGCAGCACATGTTGTGGGTATGTCTGTATATCCGAGTATATCTGGCCGATCTACACCCATCCGGATGTCTGTATGTCTGTCAGATTCGGACCCCGATCTGGGACTCTCTTCTAGCCAACCATCGTAATTTGTAGGTAGGTTAATTCGTGGTGGTCCCTCTAAAAGTTTCCCTCATCGCAGCGGACGTTTCCTTTCCCCCGCCAACTATTTTAATGGGTTAAGAGAAGCGAAAGATTTGCCCTGTTCTCGTTAAATTGGGCGCATAATCATATTTACTTGGGGGCCCGTGAATCAGCTATATCTCTGGAACTGCTTGGTGTATCTTTTTTAAGCAAATATTTGCCTTGGTAATTTGCTTCCCGATTTGTTTATTTTTTCAACAAAAATTCGGAAGCAAACTAACGTCGTGAAAGCTGCTGAAATGATCTATGCTTCTTAAAAGAATTTCAGTATTTGTATGTGCTTTGCGTTGAGGACGTAGAAGAACAAAATTATAAAAATAAATACATTATAAGGCAGCCCAAAAGTAATAAAGGCAGTTTTTGTCAGTCACAGTGTCCTAAAATTTTTTATGTTTTGAAATTTGTAAGATAAAGGTTTAAAGTTCTTCGAAAATCTCTTATCTAAATTTAATTAAAATATACATAAATAAGGGGTAAAATCCTCATGTAAAGACCATAAACACCTGTTAAACGCAAATGTGATGAAGACTTCGATGGTTTTTCCAGCGTAGTCCTCCATCAAACATCTTACGATTATCTGCAATCAGCGGGCCCACCTTGATTAACCGAAATCACCATTGAAATGCCCAACAAAACAAATTAATTCGTAGAAAAAGGTGTGAGAAAATTAACTTGTCTTCCGTTGCCGGCAGCAAAAAAGCAAAATAATCAATTAGTTTCGCAGAATCGCTCCAGCCAAAAGAAGAATACAAATCGCTTTTACGGAATTACGGAAACTGTTGTAAGACGAGGGGTTCCAACGACGACAGAGGACGGACCGCAGATCCGACAGCAGATCAGCCGGCAGATGAGATGAGATGAAATGAAATGAGATGAGATGAGACAACGACCACAGGTAACAGAAGCCGTATACGCCAGATTAACGCCCGAGGCGAGATGGCTTCGACATCGACTTTGTCTTTGATCTCCAGCGACTTTTGCACTTGCGCAAAAAGCGAATCCAGCGGGAAGAATTCCCAGCAAATCAGATTATACATAGTAGGTACCGGACGGCGGAGGCCCGAAATTGTTTTAATTATGACATTGCCCCGGGTGTAGGAAGTGTGAGTCGAAAAACAACAATAATAATAATAATAATAATAACAATAATAACAACGGGCAGACCGTCCCCAGTGGCCTTTGATGTCTTGTTCCTTTGGTCCAGTGCCGACAAGGTGTAACACCTGAAAAGGAGATCTCAGGACACTCGCATCGATAATCTACGGCTGCCCAGCCCGCTCTGATCTCCTTTTCTTACCGACTCTCGCAGCAGGAATTCAATTTGGTTTACAACAATAAAACGTCTTATTTAGGTTCGGTTATTAATGATGAGTTATGGGTTCAGACCTCCTTCGGAGACGGGTCCCATCATCATCATCATGCCTGGCAACTGAAACAAGCAATGTTCTCGGAAGGTAGAACGAATTCTTTTCTCCTCACCGATCTCGTAAATCTCGACCTATTCGTAACCCAGCATTGACTGAACGAATCGAGCTGAATTTTCACAATACCCCGGTGGAGATCCAAAAACATAAAACTGGCTTTGTGACGAAAGAGCCGAATGCGTTATGGATGTATAATACTAATACTTAAGTAACTTCTGGTATTAAACGATTTTTTGTGAAATTTCAATAGGTTTCTAACAAAAAAGAAAAAATGCTTGTATTGAACAACTTGTTCTGAACTTGGCATTGGCACAATACCGCCACCAAATTATTTTCGGCACTTGAATGATTTAAGTGACTATTCTATGTTTATCATGGTATAGGTTAATTAAAGATGTGGGGCTTACCCGAATTATTTCAGTTGATTAGCTAATGTACCTGGGTCTAAAATAAGAAAGTAACTCCTGTATAAAGAAACACTTTGTTAACAGGGCATATACAAAGGTTTTCTTTGAAAAACGCTGTTATAATGACTGATATATGCAAGGTATCTACTCTTTGCGCAAATGTTTGTCATTCCTAATGAAATCCATGAAAAGTGAAAGATTCCCGGGTAAACGTTAAAGGCAGTTTGTCACTTCTGCTGAAACATCTGTTCGTAGGAACTCCCTCCTCCGCGTCCCCGCCCCTTTTCCAGCATCTACTCCCACGCAATTCATGGGAGTCCGTGTTTAGTTAACCTTTCCGAATGACAAACGCAGATCATTACACCGAGTGCGACAACAAACAAATAGATTCTCAAGACGAATTCCCCTGTGGGTTTCCAAACAAAGGCGTCTCGAGACTTCGTATCTGTTGTCTCCGTGCGTTTTCGGTCTTCTGAATAGAGGAAGAGCAGCCCCGGGCCACAATACATTAGGAAAACTGTCAAAGCTGAATGGGAACTTAAGAGGTTTAACGCGCGCTCTTAACGTTTCTTCTTTTCTTTCAGCATTTCCAGTTTCTACCTACCGCAGCAGAGAAATTGTACATACTATGTGTATATGGCACCCCAAAAAGTTCAGCCCGCATTCGGAGTCGATCAAGTTATTAACTTGAAATTCTGATTCTTCTTCAGGGCGCTCTCCCTACTTTATTTGATAAATGGGCGCACGCCTAGAAGAAGCTAATCGGAAACTTCCGGCACATATATGTACATACACCCAGAAAAACGGTTTTATAAAAGGCAAAGTCCAAAGTGACCAATAGTTTCTTACAATTTTTTCGATCATCTCCTTATTATACAAGGCTAACTTTAGCGCAATTTTGTATCAGAAAAATTATATAAAATGAAGTATTTTTTTTCACCAAATAAATTATATAAATAGTGTAGATCAGGGGTGTTAAAACTCACTGGTGTTAACAACATGTTCCTGTCTATATAGGAATTAATACAATTTAATAAAACTAAAGAAAACGCACACATAAATTAAACTGTTATTGGTTTCCTCAGTCCTATCAGGATAGGATATCGACAGAAAGAAAGAGTGTAGAAATGCTTGACACATCAAAATTTTCATAAGCCGAATTCATTTAAAACAAGAAAGGAAAGCTAACTTCGGGCGGAGCCGAAGTTGATATACCCTTGCAGAATATTCTGTAAATAATATTCTCCAAAATTATTCATATGATGCATTCTTAATACAAATAAAAATCCCAACTTCCTAACTTTAAAAACACCAAAGTTATGGCAATTTCAATCGTTCAGTTATATGGCAGCTATAGGATATAGTCGGCCGATCCCTATAAAATTTGGTAGGTCGGATTGATTGGCCAAATATAAAACCCATAGAAAATCCCAACTTCCTAACTCTAAAAACACCAAAGTTATGCTATTTCCTATCGTTATATGGGAGCTATAGGATATAGTCGGCCGATCCTTATGAAATTTGGTAGGTCGAATTGATTGGCCAAATAAAGAAGCCATAGAAAATCCCAACTTCCTAACTTTACAAACAGCAAAGTTATGGCATTTCCTATCGTTCAGTTATATGGCAGCTATAGGATATAGTCGGCCGATCCCGGCCGTTCCGACTTATATACTGCGTGCAAAGGAAAGAAGGGTGTGTGCAAAGTTTCAATTCGATAGCTTTAAAACTGAGAGACTAGTTCGCGTAGAAACAGACAGACGGACAGACGGACATGGCTATATCAACTCAGGAGGTGATCCTGATCAAGAATATGTATACTTTATAGGGTCGGAGATGTCTCCTTCACTGCGTTGCACACTTTTGACCAAAATTATAATACCCTCTGCAAGGGTATAAAAACCAATATGCACTTAGTGCAAGGATAATAAATGATGTAGATGATAAAAATACATTAATTTTGTAAAAGCTCTGACGTTCTGTCCAGTGAAACTTTTTTATATGATGCATCACCCTTTAATATCATTTCTTTCTGTTATTTTGGTCGAGTTAAAATGTTTTATAAATCAGAATTCGAATTTACTTAACATAAGATTTTCAAATGTCAAGAAAGAAAAAACTTTGAAAGATATCAAATACTATATATTTATATATTGAATTATTTCACGCCTCTTTTGGGGTTTTTTTCCGGGTGTAGTGCTGAAAAACAACAAGTGGATAGAGACAATATTGTCGGCCCACGCCTGACCCCGACTGCGACGATGGAGGGACATTGTTGGGCTTATCAAGACCCGATATTGAGCGACGTGTGCGGGCCCCGCCCCCGCCCCTGGATCAATTAAAACGATGGCCAAGGGCAGCGGGGCGGCGGGCTAACAACTCAATACAATGTAAACAAATGATATACGGTCGCAGGGCCAGCGTCACGTCAGGGTCCATTTCCATTTTCATTTCCATTTCCAGTTTCAGTTCGGTTTTCATTTTCCGGACCGGAGCGATTGAAACGTTTCTACCTTTTCCACAAAAGCGACAGCCGCACAGCTGGAATCGGCCGACTGGCTCTGCAGTCGCTGCAAATCAATTCGAAAGAGATTTTCATTTGATCCGAGCTCGAGTTCGAGTCGTAAAAAGCGGGCCTGTGGTTAGGCTTACATATGACTGGGCCAGGTTTACCGGCACTGGCACTGGCACTGCCCGGTGGTCCCAGCCGATCCGCAGCGATCGTATCTGGCCAGATATGTCGGCCCAAACAAGTTGAGTTGTCAACGCAGCTCCGCAGGCCTCGTGAAGTGTCGTTGAGTTATGACGGTCCTGGGTCTTACTCTGAATCTGAATCCCAATCTGGGCCTGGAGCTAGCTCAATGCTCGGCTTTTACGACTCGGGCGGGGCATTTGCCTAATTGATCGTATTAAGCAGTGGGAAAAGTAGTTTGGGTAGTTGGCATTTGTGATTGCACCTGGGTGATCCTCGGCTAGGTGCTCTGGCCAGGTGTCTTTCCAAGACAGACTTTCGAAACTTCACTATCGAGTTTAGAGGTTTGTCAATAGCCACTCAACTAACCTTCTCTTCTGTGGCACGATTAGTACCTGCAAGAGTTGAAAGTAAAATTACAACGGAATAAACGAAACGTTGTCCTATTTTCAGATCTTAATTTCATCTCTAGACTAATCCTTTCTTCTGATTAAAGTTACTTATTCCTTAACAAATTTAAACGAGAATTTCATAATCCGCAATAAATTTGTTTGATTTAGATTATACGTTAAAAAGATCGGGTTTTAGAAATTCGGTATAAGATATAAGGTTATTTTACTAACTATAACCTAAAACTTACGAGGAAAAATGTTGTCTATTGAAAAAGGTTTCCCCCTATTTCCTGAGATCCCTTTGTGCCACCCACTCACGGCTTGTACCATCCAATCTTCAGTAAGTGCCTCATATTCCCCACAAGTTCAACATTCAATTAGTTGGGTTCACACACACAGTACTCTTATTACTTCACTTCACGGCAGTGTAAATAAAGATGGGGCGCAGAAGTGGGGCAAAGGGGGTAAATGGCCAAGGGTGTTGGGGAGTAACGAGGCATACCTTCGGGCCGTAAATAAGCAACTCAATGAGCAGCGAACGCCAGCGCACGTGCCTCATAAACCACCGGGCGAGTCACTGGTCTCCAAGCCGAACTTGTACACGGAGCAAAATCTTCAGTAGTAAATTCAATTTCGTATTCCCATTCATAGGTCAGGTCACCCTGGTTTTAATAATATCTACGCATATTCATTTCAAAACAACATTGCAACATTTAAAATGTAAAATTCCATTTAGAATCTTTCCTCAAAATTGATTTTAGGATACATATTTTTCTTAAGCTAGCACAGCTAGCTTATTTAAAACTATTCAAAACATGTTTCCAGTGCAGTTAAGTCGAACCCGAGCCGAGTGGAGTCAAGTCGAATCGAATCGAGTTGGAGACCACCCAGGTAACGATTTGTGCAGTCATTCCACGAATTCCCAGATGAGGGGGCGTCGCGTCGGTTGTCTGTGGCTTTTGTGGCGAATTCTGCAAACGGCGGGTGCTGGGGGGCATTTCACATTTCACCAGCCTTAAGTATGCTAAGGATGGCCCACGGTACCGGTACCGTCCTGGGCCCATTGTCAAAGTCCAAATTATGCATACGTCTCCCGAGATACAAAGCGTACAGTTGCACACAAAAGCAGAGGACTTACAAAATTTTTTTGAAAGTGAATTAGTATTTGGTGGCTATTTGACAAAATATATTTACAATTTAAAAATTTAATAACATAATATAAATTTAATAAAAAATAATACGATTGCCAATAAAATGTTAATTATTTAAAATTTAAAATCTATTTTATTATCTATTTTTATCTATCAACCAATAAGATGTATTAAATGTTTCGAAGAAAAATATCGTATTAATTTTTTTTGTAAATAACTTTATCGATATGACAAGTTGTTTGATTTATTCATTACTAACAAAAACAAAATTAGCAGAAAAAATTTTTGATTGTTTTTTTTATTTTTAAACAAATAACATTTATTTCAGCTTACTACTTTTTTGACCACCGCTGTGCTTATGTAAATTTGCGACCCGTGGTCGTGGCAGTACGGGGCAATAAGGCTCAGCGCATAACGCCCACGCAGTCGCAGTGTCGTCATGGTCGCCGAAGTCACTGTAGTCGCAGTCGGAGCGGCGAACGAAATTAATTTGACAGCCAACGCAAAACGCATGCGTCGTCAACATTCCTCGCCTCCACTTCGGCCACCCCTCAGCCGCCCATCCGCCCCGCACCACCCCCCACTCCCCGGATATATCCCGATCCCCGGGTTTTCGACCACGACGACAGGCAGACCCACTGACGTTCCGGGCTTATCGCCTTACTTTTATATCTATCTTAAGCTCGTTGTTGGCTCGCCTCCTTTGCCCCCCGCCCTCCGCCATACCCCTTCTCATTGTCGTTATCGTCGTTGCAGTCACATTAACACATCCGACTTCAAAAAGGGCTATGCGATGGGCCTAACTGATGTCGGTGGAGCGGGGATTACGAGGGAATTAATGGTTGGCGGATTTGCAGCCGGCATCGCGAAGAGATCCGAATCGAAAAAACATAACAATGTCAGTTTGCTCGTCTTAATTTGTGCACTTCAAATAATCCTAATTTAGATAACATAACATAGATAACATTTTGTCATTAAACAGTTGCTTAAAAAACATTATTAAATCAATTTGGATTGTACTAGTAAATAAGTGCTTAAGTCCCTGAAGATTAACTAAAAATGCTTTGCTTAGCTCCCAACTCCCAATTAATTCGTTAACCCACTACGTTACCCTTCCAAAAAAAGGGCCACCCGCAAGGCACTTTCCATTCGAGTTGAAATAAACTTCTGGTGGAAATGTCGCCACGCGTGGGTTCGGCAAATGATAACCGCAAAAAAGAGTCAAACCCATCGAAAACAAAATCCAAAACCAAAACAGTCGCCGATTGAGCCTGAGGTGGGTTGGGCCAATTACACTGTAAAAAAAAACGTACGCAGTAATTTGTCAAACGTACCTCTAATATTCCTTAAACATTTCCAGAATATTTATTGACGAAGGTAAGTTCGGCCGAACAGTTTTAAGACATTTATTGTTAATGTTTAAAGTTTTAAATATATATGATTTATTTTAAAAAGAATTAATTTTAAATTTGCAGAATACACCTTGATATATTTTTAAAATTTGTCAGTTGTTTTTTATTAAACACTTTAAGTTAACGATAACTTTGCCCTCACCAAAATGTTGCAAAATTGAGCTGTAACATTTTTTAGCCAAATATTTTTGGCGAGTGCATTGTGAGAAGCAGAGCTGAAAGCCTGACAGGACCACACAAGAAGCTGGAAAAGCCACACACACCGTAGAGGGGGCGGGGGCAGACTGCTCAGTTGCCGAGTTCCTCAGTTGGTGATGTCGGTTGCCAGTTGCCAGTTGCCGGTTGCCGTTGGACGGGGCGGTTGATTACATGAACAAACGAACCGAACCGATCCGAAGTCCCAGACCCAGTCCGGCCCGGTCCGGTCCGATCCGATCCCCCAGATCGCAGACCCAACCGCAAAAGCCGACGCTGAGATAACGAGTTAACCCAAACCCAAACCCAAGCCAAACCGCAGGCACCGGGACATCGGGGGAAAAGGAGCCGAGCGAACCCCACACGCCATGTCGCTGGGGACTCGGAATCGCGGCCTACGTATTACCGGTGGCAAATAGTAATTATTACATTAAATGCACCGCAATAATGCAGCAGCGACGTCAACATTTAGCCATAAAAATTGCTGCACTCTGCGACTGCAAATGCAGTTAAACTTTAAGTGGCGGAGCGAGAGGAACACAGAAAACAATTGGGATTACTGTTAAGGTTATTTAATAGTTTATAATATTTGATAGCCATTATCATTATATAAAAACCAAATTATTTTTATACTTATATTCAAATTGTAAAAGCTTTTCTGATACATAGAAAGATAAAACACCCACCAAATATATGATCTCAAATACTGATTTTATACTAACCATACAAGACGATCATACTTTTTTTTTCAAGTAGACATTGTGAATGGGCTATAAGAAGAAAAAAGGGGGAACCGCAGGAGTACAACCAACCGAGTAATGTTAATGGCGCTATAGGCCAATGACAAATGCAATTGCATTGCCAGGGATCTCGGCTCGGGGGACGTGGGGATTGTGTATCAAGTTGAGGTCTAGGCAACGCTGCACTATAAATTAAGACAT
Organism: Drosophila fuyamai; assembly: GCA_018153365.1. Lineage (NCBI taxonomy): Eukaryota > Metazoa > Arthropoda > Insecta > Diptera > Drosophilidae > Drosophila > Drosophila fuyamai. The sequence goes on along the minus strand of JAECXW010000419.1, from coordinate 1,054,950 downwards.
TATACGATTAAAAACAAACAGCCTGTCGTTAAAGTCGCCGAAGGAGCGAAAGAGATGCAAGAATGGAGCGGGGAGATCAGGGTTAGAACCAAGCTCAAACAAAGGTTTTAAAGCGAGACCGAATAAATTGAATCATTCACCAATGATGTGGAGCTGAATTAACCAATTGGGCCAATGGTACTAAAAAATGTAGTAAAACCTTTAGTTCTGTCATATCAATTAATTTTATTGATCAACGATCTCAAAAATATAAATTTTTTGCATGCTTAAAAGAGTTAATCTCTTCTGGTTGAAAATTGCAAAAATGTTGCTTCCCTTATTTTAAGCATGCAAAAAACCCTGCTATTTTAAGCCAAGGAATTAGAGAAAACCTCGCCAAAATATCGGGATAACATATATTTAAATGACTTAACATCATTTTTTTAGCACTTAGGTGTTAATGAAAGTGTTCTTTGGTATATTTTAGTGTAATATAAAATAGCTTATCCTTCTTAAAAAAGATTTGTTTCTTTATGTTTATAAAAACTATCCTTAAAGTTTCAAAATTTTTTTTAACATTAAATGTGAATGATGTCTATGTATACATCAACCCCGATAAAAAGCTGCGTTTGCTTCCAGGGGGGCAAAAAAGAGATCCAAACATAAACTCCAGCCATAAAAGCAGCCCATGGCGTACGCAATAATTTGTCAAAGGGGTTTTTTGTTCTAATTTTACGTATGTTTTTGAACGAATCTTCAAAATACACCTTTAAAAGTCAAATCCTTTAGGAGAGCTGAAACTCAAAACCCCTTTCTGCTTACGCCACTGGTAACTTTAAGCGAAACGGCAAATGAAGCTCTCAAAGCAAACTGCGCTTCGTTGGTGGTCCATTCCATTGGCAGCTGCCGCTACACACACACAGGCGCAGTCTGACGACAAGTATGTGTGAGTATCCCCCTCTCTCTATCTCTCTTGGGGAATTGGAGCTGCAGGCGAATTGAGCGAAAGCAAAACAAACTGCAAGACATTGAGAGCAAAAACTCAAGAGACAGCCAAAGATGGCGCAATCTTGGGAGATCGGGAGAGCGGAATAAAGCTAAAATATGCATGTTGGAGAAGAAAAAATGCCGCCCATGTCGCCAAAATGCGCCACACGCAGAGTAGGAGAGAAGGAGCTTGACAAGAGAGAACAACAACAAATGGTTGCAACGTTAGCTGAGGTGAGCGAGTTAGATAGAGAGTTGTGGTTTTTTTTTATTATAGCCTGCGTGGTGGTGGGTCCACATTCACATCCATATCCCCCTTCCACATCTTTCTCCCCTCTGAAGTGAGAGACAGCGAGAGCGAAAGAGGGAGCACCATGACGCTGCAGTTGCATTCAAATTTGAATGTCGATGGAGTTGAAGATTCGAGCGCCAATTTTTGCGGTCGTTTTGAAGAGTTTTTTTATTTGTTTACTTTGTTATTGCTGCCACGGTTGGAGTGAGGGGAAACACAGCCACCAAATGCGATTTCATTCATAAATCCCAAAGAGGCCTGTAGGGCGTAATAAATTTAATCCCCCCAATTATTTTCTTCCAATTTGGTTTAATATTTTTTTGTATATATTATTGAGCTATCTAAAGTATAAATTTAAATCTATTTAATTTTTTTTTTAATTCAATTGTGTTACATGCGATACATTCTTTTTTAAATTCCAAATCAATAGTAAAGCTTTAGTATGCCGGTATCATTTAAAACTATTCTTTCGACAGTAAAATATATAAATAAATGTTATGTATTTATAAAAACGATGTATTTGCACTTGTATACTTTTTAACAGTGTACTTATTACGTGGAAATTTCCAGGACCTTGTCTTGAAACATATAATTTTTTCATGATTTTATTTGCCGGCAAATTCAACTTGTGTGGTCTTCCCACACACACACATACAGAATATTTAAAATATTTCAGATACATAAGGCGAAGATGCTGCAAAAACAAAGCAAAAACATCCTGCCGCTCATAATTTAGTATCGGGAACATGCAAAAACAGACATCAGCACATGGAGCAGCAACCAACAACACAAGCAATGTAAAGCTAACAAATTTGCCAACAGTTCGCGGCACGAACACACACACACACACACATAGGGGCACAGCCTGCCACGCACGCGCTCCCCACAAACAAACAAACACACAGATGAAAGCTCCAGTGAAGGCCGACGCCAGCAGAGGAAAGGGGTGGTAAGGAGAGGGGTGAGGGGAGGAGGACCACCCACAACGCTCGACGGTTTCAGTTTAATGAAGGCAGCAACAAATTTATTTTTGGGTGGTCCACACTGCAATGAAAAAAGAAAGAAAACCACCGTGGCAACATCAACAACAAAAACAGCAGCCAAAAGCACTTTGGGTGGTCTCGCCAAAAATAAAAACAACATGCATGCCAATAACAACAATAGAAATTAGTTAGCTTTGCAGTGAGTGTTGCAGAGAGGTTATTTTGAAACTTAAAAGTCTTATAACAATACCAACAACCAATATTCTGATATAACCATTATTGTCCTTATTATAAGGACAATTGGATAGACATGGAGAAACTCGACTTGGTGTAAACAGCGTTCTAAATAATATATTATATAACATCTGCTAAAGTTATATAAAACCCATTGTAACATCTCATCGTGGAAAATTATTAGAACATTTTTAAAATGATTTCAAATTACTATCGATTTTCAAAAGATTATATTTTAAATGTTACTTGACGAACAATTTTGTGTTCGGAAACTAAAAGTTTACTTTTTAAAGAAAAACATTTCTTAAAAGAATTTATAAATCAATTTGCAAAAACTCCTTAAACACCCCTCGGTATTTTCGATATTTTATAACTGTTTTATCAGCCCTCGCAGAGAGCGTACTCAAACCAAAATGGCCGCAGACAGCTCAAGAGAACAAGAGCGAGAGAGCCGGAGAGCGTTTAGCTGTCTGTGAATGGGTCGCCCACGCACACAGGCGCAGAACAGAGCGCACACACGCGAGACCCGCGCTCGCGCTCTCGCCTAATGAAGTTGTTGGCCTGGCTGGCGTGCCGCATCCACGAGATACAGATACATCTCTCAGACTGCGTGCGATCCTCGAACGAAACGGTTGTGAGTGCGGAGTGCGGTGACTCTAAGATATATTTTCGACTACTGGCACTCTTCGTGTGTGGTATACCAACAAGATAAATAGCACAGAACTCGTGGAAAAGCTAAGATATTGTATTTCACGGATGCGAGGCGAAGTTCATGGATTAAATGCCAGGCAACAACAAATGCCAGAAAGCAGTGTTCGTGTGTGTGTGTGCGTCGCGCAGTGTGAAGTAAAGTAAAGGTAGAAGAGCGAAAGGCGAGAGAGTAGAAAACCGAAAACGTGAGGCGTCCGCCAGTCGCTTTTCCATGTGTAAATGATGTGTGAAAATTCTGTCAAATTCCCCCAACAATTGTGCCCAAGATAAAACCCGAAAACCGCGTTTGAATCGTCGACCAAAAAACCCAGCAAAAGCGAAGCCAGCAATCACAACAAAACCAAACAACACAAAGAGAGCTCAGATACACAGCGTGCGAGAGTGAGAGAGCGAGCGGGCGAGAGCGTCTCTTCGTTTCTTCGAGAAAAGGGAAAAAATGCGGAGTGCAGTGCAAAATGCAGCCAAACAAAATACGAGGTCCCAATAACAATTAATCGAACCGAAAGCCCACGAACTATCCGCACACTGCCTCCCAAGTCTCAGTTCCCGGACGCAGACAAACGGCAGGCACTGCAGAACGAGCCCAACAGCACATTTCCAGCACATCTCCACTCATTTCCGTCCGGACTCCGGAACACGGCCATAAACATAACCATAATGGACCGCGACAGCCTCCCACGCGTTCCGGACACACACGGCGATGTGGTCGATGAGAAATTATTCTCGGATCTTTACATACGCACCAGCTGGGTGGACGCCCAAGTGGCGCTCGATCAGATAGATAAGGTGAGTGCCGAGCTACAGTGAAAGCCCCTTAAAGTAAAAATTTTAACACTAAATAATCGTTATTGAATTACGAAAATTAGCTAGAAGCAATTGAGTTACGTATATATATATTCTATGTATATATCAATGTTTTAAAAATAAAAATCACAAATAATGGGGACTGTTTATTAAGGAATCTCGGAGACATAGGGAACAATTTTAGAAATCTTGGTCAAGTTACAAGGCCTTTTCTTACAAGATTTTAAATAATGGAAAGTTTGAAGTTTTTTCAGGGACCAAGATACATTAAGCTTCCTTTTTATTGGTTTAAAAAATCAAACACACCGGTTATACATGCAAAAAAAAGTCCCATATTATAAAAGCTAAGGCTTTAGAAGTTCGACTGTGAGCCCGGAGCACAGCGACCTTTGTTTAATGCGGCCATTAAGTCGCTGGGACAGATTTCAATAAATTTTATGGCCAATATCTCTCGCAATATTTTTCGCCTTTTTTCGTAGTCGACGTCTTCTTCGCCCGTCGTTTCGATTTCATTTCGTTTCGTTTTCTTTTGCTCGGTTCTCTGGTTAATAGAGCTGTCTGAGTGTTGTTGCTCAGGCAGCCTATTAATTACAGTGATTAGCTAAAATCTATGCGCATTGTGTGGCCAATCGGCTTATATGCTAATTTCGATATTTTATTCTTTGCATCTACAAAGCGTGCAGGAATTACCTATATACTAAGACATTTTAATGGAACGATCGCCCGTTAATGTTGTTGTCGAATTAACATGGCCTTGTATTTTGAACAGGAGGTTAAATAAGCTTCAACTTTTAGGATTTTATAGGTAGAAATAATAAAAAATGAGAAATAAAGCTTGAGCTGTTTGAAATCTTTATTTAGTAAAATTAACAAGATGATATGAAAACGGAATAAAAAGTTCAACAAATGTTGGTAACAATTTTTCCTGTTCACACCCTTTGGCGAAAGGCTAGCATTTCTATTTTGACCATTTTCCTATATTATTTTATGGATATTTATACCCGTTACTCGTAGAGTAAAAGGGTATATTGTATTCGTGCAAAAGTATGTAACAGGTAGAAGGAAGCGTTTCCGACCCTATAAAGTATATATATTCTTGTTCAGGATCACTAGCCGAGTCGATCTAGCCATGTCCGTCTGTCCGTCTGTCCGTCTGTCCGTCTGTCCGTCCGTATGAACGCTGAGATCTCGGAAACTATAAAAGCTAGAAGATTGGCATTTTGCATGCAGATTTTAGGAGTTCCTACGCAGCGCAAGTTTGTTTCAAAAAGGTGCCACGCCCCCTTTAACGCCCACAATCGCTTATATACGATTTTATTTAAATATAAATTTAAATATTTCGGAAAAGTAAAAATGCAGTTTTATTGTGTTTATCAATACCTATCGAAATGTAGAAGAATTTTTCAAATCGGACCATTCGTTTAAAAGTTATGCGCGATCAAAGTTTCTATCTCCATCTCCCTCGCACTCCTTTTACCTGAGTAACGGGTATCTGATAGTCGGGGCACCCGACTATAGCGTTCTCTCTTGTTTCAATATCATGTCGATACCTATTTTTTTGTAAATTTTCCTCTGTGCATTGCCATCAACATACAACTATTTTCGCTTTGCGCAGACACACAGCAGGACTCTCGTACTCGACTTCGCGATCGGGACCCACCGATCCCGGCCAGACGGACATATCCACAGACAACTTCATTACTTTGGCGCTACTGTGCGGAGTTGGCCTGACCGCAAACAGAAACAATAACAACTGCAACGGCAACGGCAACGGCAGCGAGCGCCAAAAACAGGCAGGCAGAAAACGGGCAGAGACTGGGCAAAATGCTGGGCAGAAAGGCGGCAGCAGCAGGAGATCCAGTGCCAGTAGTGGAAAGCAGCCGAAAAGGCAAACGGCAAAAAGCTCGGCAGCCGCAGCACAAAAAATAATAAACAACGCCACAACAACTTGCCCTCATTGCACTGGTGTTGGTAGCCGTATCTGTGTGCCCGTCCAACATGGGTGGGCGCCGAGGTCTCCGCGAGAGTCATTTCGTACGTGCTGCTGCTGGCCGGCCTGCCACCGCCCTCCCCTTTCTCGGCCACTCCCACCCCCCAGAACCCCCCCTCCCCAGTTCCCAGTTCAACATTTCTCGGATGCTCTTTGATTCGAGAATTGTTGGGAATTCTCCGCTGATTGATAAGGGGCATGTATGACACATTGTGCAATCTACATGTTTTGTTTAATGAATAAAATGTTTGGCATGAGCACACTGATAATATACATTTTGAATATTTATTCAAAATTCAGAACGGAATTTGTGACTGATTCCGTTATCAAAATTGTTTTATATTTATATTATATAAAAATATATACTGCCTCAACTAGATACCAATTTACTATCTCGTAAATATTTACTGAGGTTTCAAATATGTTATCATAACGAATGGTCGCAAATATAAATAGTTGCTTAAACCATTATTCATTAGCTTTCTAAGATAACTATTTTTCTTAATATAAATATTCTTAGGCACTTCAATTTCAATTTCAATTCAATTCAATTTACCTGTAGAGTATCCCAGTTTCGTAGCTCAAACAGTTTTCTAACTCGCAAAGAACAGTAAACAATCATTATACCCATTGTCGTTGCCAAAAGCATTTCTGTTTGCTGTTGTTATTGCCGCCGATGCAAATGAAGCAGGCAGAGATCGTTTTTCGGGTTTGGTTCAGGCCATTGAATGCGGGTGGCCGAAAAAGCAGAAAAAACGTACTGAGGCGAAGGAAAAATTTCACTGACGCACGCGTTTTTTTGGTTGCCCCTCTCAAACAGTGACTGCCAAACTGTTGGTCACTACACTGAAAGAGAAGCAGTTGAATATTTAAATTAAAAATGTTATTATCAGACCCATAATAACCATGATTCAGAAAATAATATTAAAATTTTTGTATGTTTATATAAATTTTATATAAGTTGAAGTTTAAGAAAGTAAGTTTGTAAAGGATCGAAAACAAATGGTTCGGAATTTGCACAAAGATGCTTATCCGTTAAGACAAATCTGGAAACAAACCGTATTTCTCTGTGTGGACCGCCTCAAGTTTTCTCGCTGCTTCGCTGATGCTTTTTACAGCTTGATGTCTTCATCATTGTTGCAGTTGCAGATGCAGTTCCTTGGCGACCGCGTGGCGTGTCTTGCTCTGTTGTTGTTCCCCCGCTCCCCAGCTCCCCACTTCTCCCTCCGAGTTTGTTTTCCTCTTGTTTTTGCCCTCGCCGTGTGTGTGTGCATCTCAATTATTTCTCGTAAAGCCTCTCGGGGCTCGGTTGTAACGTGCTTTTGAGGCTGCCCCATCCTGAACTCCTCTGGAAAGTTGTGGCAAACGATCGATCGTGATGGCGCCGACATCGTCAGCGTCTTTTGTGGTCGTAGTCGTCGTCATCATCATCGTCGATGGCGATTTATTTTAATGACTCAATTTAACGAAATATATTAAGACATTAAAATCGTCTAACGAAGCTGCCAAGCGATAGCAGTGCGTTTCCTTCCCTTTTTTTTGGCGACTATGCAAATTACCCGAAGCGATTATTATTATTATTTTTGTTTATTTACTTCTCTGGAAAAAAATTCATTTCTTGCTGCTGGGAGGTCTGCCTTGTCTTCGAGGGGATGACGTTTTCATTCATGATATGAATGCCAAATGAAGCTGAGAATTACTTACTCAACGCAGAATGTCATCTAAGGAGTACAACGAATAGGTGATCAAGTTTAGTAGGTTTTGGTTTTAGAGAAATATTTAGATAAAGTTGTTTATATTTAAAAAAAACAAGAGAGAACGCTATAGTCGGGTGCCCTGACTATCAGATACCCGTTACTCAGGTAAAAGGAGTGCGAGGGAGATGGAGATAGAAACTTTGATCACGCATAACTTTTAAACGAATGGTCCGATTTGAAAAATTTCTTCTACATTTCGATAGGTATTGATAAACACAATAAAACTGCATTTTTACTTTTCCGAAATATTTAAATTTATATTTAAATAAAATCGTATATAAGCGATTGTGGGCGTTAAAGGGGGCGTGGCACCTTTTTGAAACAAACTTGCGCTGCGTAGGAACTCCTAAAATCTGCATGCAAAATGCCAATCTTCTAGCTTTTATAGTTTCCGAGATCTCAGCGTTCATACGGACGGACAGACGGACAGACGGACAGACGGACATGGCTAGATCGACTCGGCTAGTGATCCTGAACAAGAATATATATACTTTATAGGGTCGGAAACGCTTCCTTCTACCTGTTACATACTTTTGCACGAATACAATATACCCTTTTACTCTACGAGTAACGGGTATAACTATATAATGAAAGAAAAGTTTTATGTTTTGAGACATTCTGAAAAATTACATCTAAAAATGGCGACCAACACTTGTTCACTAGTTTACTTTTTACTTCAGTTTATTTATTATTATTTGAAATAAATATTTTCGAACTAATACTTTCACAGACAATCTACGTCAGCGTAATTTTTTTTGTTTACGGTATTCCCCCATAAATCAAATGCATTTACAAAGAAAACACTTTCTTCTATTTTTACTTGCAGAAAAGTGTTTGCATGTGTGCACCACAAATCACCCAATGTTCGTCTCTTTCAGTTTTGACTTAGAGTATCTCGTAGCTGTATTCATCCATCCCAATCCATTGATAATTATTTATTATTTGGCCAAGTCCGACTGAAAATCACACAAGCTGAAATCACATTTATGGCAATGCCGCACTATCGATGCAGGCCATGTACTCGCGCCGACGCTCGTTGTATCTATAAGATACATATGAATTCATGAATGAAATCGCTTGTCTTCCCCTACCCCCTACCCCCTCACCCTGCCCCTCCCCCACTATCTCTTCCCCGTTTGCTGTGCCAATTGTAAGGCAAACACAATCACACTGAAACGCACACACTTTGCACAGGAAGTTGAGCAACATTGGCGGCATTTTGAAGACGTCTTCGTTGCCAGTGGGCAATAAATTTGTTTAGTCATGCCGGGAGATGTCCGGCGTCCCATGTCCGTTTCGCTTTTTTCACAACTGCTCACGAAAAACAAACACAAACACAAATATTTGTAGCATCCACACAGACAAGGGCCAAACATTTATCAAATTGACATGGCCAAAACCATGAGGAAAACATCTTCAAAAGACAAAAACCAGTAGCCCATCGGCAAAAACTTTGAAATTGACTATAAGTGGGAGCATCTTAATTATTCGGGGATAGAAGAAATTGCAACTGAGAAGGGTATATATAGATCACATTGGAAGAGAATGGTAGTTTTCATAGGGAACATTGATTATTGTTTACTGATCTTAAGTGATTATTAAGGGCAAACTTGCAATACACAACTTGCAAATTAGGTTTACTGGAATCAGTTTTTTTGGACATCAAACTATCTTCTTCCCTCTCCTAATTAACTATGTATGTAGGAGACTTAAATATTTAATCAAGACCCCAAACTCAGCCAGATAACATTGCCTATTGACTTTCCGACCGTAAGTCAAATATTATAATTTCCAGATCGTTATCTGCTTGATAAGATCTCGAGCGCGGTAGGTGTAAGGCAAATAAATCATTGTCACACTCGTGATCAATATTTGTTATTTGATATTGCCAAGTGGCGGGGGGGATTCAGATAGCGACAGCCCCCCCAAAAAATAAATACAGTTTTGAAATATACAATTAAATACTTAAGAAATATTTACGAACACGGAAAACTGAAAAAAAGAAGACGGAAAAGAAAGATCAAAGGCATGGGACCGAAAGCAAATTCGAGGGTGAGTCGGGATCTCAAGTGGAGATCGGAGAGTAATCCTTGGGCAAACTCCCCCGAGGAGTGACATAGATAGGGAGCGGGAGATACCTGCATAAATGGCCGTGCCCGTCCAGAAGGGTAGTATATAGTAGATCCATCGATGGGTTTTCGCTTCCCAGAAGGCCGCAGAACAATGTCGATGAAGATATCGCACGCCTACAGGCGTTTCCGGCTTAGGGTTGCGTGGAGGGAATGGGACGGCGACAGGGCGAGAGAAAGGGACGGAGATGGAGAGGAAGTGCTTAACAAGTTAACTGTAATTTGACATGCTGGGCGTGTTGAAAGCAAAACAAGATAAGGTGTGTACGCCTAGAAATTGTCCACTTCTGGGAAATTGCATTTCTTCCACAAGGATAGTAAGAATATGCCTAGAGAAATCTAAAACTACTAATAAACTAACCGAAAAAGGTATCATATATATTAAAGATACAATAGGTTAATCTATCCAGATATAGAAATAGTTCTTCCTTATGATATGGCAAGATCATACTATCAAAAATGTTAAAGATCTTTTTAATAAATATGGGACGTACACTTTTAAATCCTTCTCAATAATAAACCCCTAATGTCTATCATGGAAATGTAATTTAGTTTTTATTCAGTATTCATAGGTCTTTTTATCTTTTATATGTTGATATGCAGGTAAACACTTAATCGGATTTCAGAGGTCGTCCCGACCCATTCATAAATAGGGCAGTAATGACGTTTTACATAATCCTTTGACCCATTACCCGGGGCTTGAACTCATTCAGCATTCCCCCCGAACGATCCCAGTGGCCCACATAACTCCCACATGGCGATCCCACAATTGACAGCTTCATCTGCCGAGGCCTCACACACTCGACGCACCAACGTGGCCAACTTGACTTGATCTGCCATCTGCAGCTGGCGCGGGGAACTGGAACTCACCGAAAAAAGTGAGGGAAAAAATGAAAATAAACCGAGAAAAAAGAAAAAACGAAATGCTGTTGTACAGACGGCCACCGCTTGGTCTTCATTAGGGACGGGACGGCAACGACTTTGGCCGAGAGACGGCCGCACATAAAACTGTTATTGTCTTCATCAGTCTGAGGTCTCGCCGAAGTAAGACATAACAACGGCCCGAGAGAGAGAGAGAGAGAGAGAAGAAAATCAGGAGAATTATGAAGACATTAACTCGACCACACAGCACGCGGCCCGAACCCAGGCCCAAACACAAGCCCAAACCCAAACCCAAACCCAAACCAAGACCCAAAACCCGAAACCCCAGAGAGGGGCTTACTTGCGATCAAGACCTAGGGCCACAGCCAGAGCCAGAGCCAGAGTAAGAAAAAAGGTATACTGCGGAGACACAGTGACAGAGAGCGAATACCGGAAAGAAACATTCAAGCAATAATCACGGAATTCACTGAAAAAGCAGTTAACGGACAGAAACCCCCGGACGGACGGACAAAACTCCGCTGAACGGACGCGAACTCGAACTCGAACTCAAACTCGAAACGAAACGAAACGAAACGAAACGATATGAGACGATAGCAAGCGATCGGGAGTGCGTGTGTACCTGCGAATGCCATGCCGGCGGTCAGGTAGGCTGCGTTTTCGATTTTCAGACGAAATAATAAAGAAATTAAAATTGTTACGGCCTCTGCAGAGCGCAGGGCAGGTGAACTTCACTTTGCTTCACTTCAATTCACTTCACTTCGCCTCGCAGCGACTCCAGTTGAAATCGAAGTTATTACAAAACTTTCCTGACAGACTGCTGCCCAGGGAGGGAAAATAATCAGGGAGCCATGCCGGTGGTCCTCTGGCTTGCACCTGGCGCTTCTGGAGTTAACTGTAAACAGTCTGCCGCCTGACCGCCTGACCGCTGTCCGCCTGACCGCTCACCTGAGCCGCACTGTGACCTTCAAACCTTTTTAACGATTTCGCTTTACGGGCATGCAAATATGTTTTCCTCTTTTTCGGACTGGCTGCGAAAATAAAGAGCATAAAATGGTAATAAATGCGGCAGACGGTTTGCTAGTCACGTTTCGGGGGCGCCATAAATTGGCGGCAACGAGAATTTGCATTCAACGGTTTCACATTCGGCTGGGCCTCATTTTTAATTGCCTCGAAATCAATTTACCTTTCGGTGCCCGAGCCAATGTGGCAACTGTGTGTGGTCCTTAATGGCGGCGGCAAACGGCCGGGGAAATCGGTGTGGAGCAATATAATAAAGAATTCCGTATCCCTGCTAAAAATAAACATTGAATAGTCCCAGCGGTGACGCAGTACATCCATTTCTTGGGCCATTTCGTTTGACAGCCTCCGCAGCTGAGTGAATGGCATGTGAAAACAAGAGCACGGTTTCATTTAAATGCCAGGCTGGCGAGATGGGAACATATGTATATAAAAAATAGAGTTTAAACCACGAGATATCGGATGTGGCAATGCACGGGATTTCGTATTCAAAAACGTTATCAAGTGGCATATAACTTTTATGGTAGCTACAAGTTTTATGGCCCCCGCTTACGTGAGAAACATGGGAAAGCTGGGCCACTCGCACAAAGCCCCTCCGATCAGATGCCATTTGTAGAGCAGTAATCCCTTGGGCTCGGATCGAAAAACCCCAAAGATTCCCCCCAAATGATTCACGCGCTCGCTGGATCCATAAATTTCGGATCGCAATGGAATCGCCTGTCCATATACATAATTCTATGGATGCCCATTCATATGCGATGGATCTGGGTGGTCTCTGCCATATTGAATTTCATTTTATGCTAAAAATGCTTTTTTGTTAGGTTTTGCATTCGATTTTTATTGCGGCATAACTGGGTGCGCTCATGTTTTATGGCCCCAACGCACCATATATGTATGTACGAGCCGAGACTCAAGTGGTTTTCGGATTTCCAAATGGCATGGAAAAGTTTTTGTTTTTCATATTTAGAGGGGCCCGTGTAATTAAGTAGTCAAGCGCTGTGGGGGGGGGCCCAGGAAACCCAATTTTTGTGTTGTGCCCCGCCAGTTGATGTGTCGGATCTTTTAATTGATTGATGCGTGATGCGGAGATTTCTAGATTGTTTACAGCGGGGAACAGAGAACTCTAAACATACGGTTTCTTGTTTGATTTTGAAGAAAGCTTTGACGCTAGCGATTGTTTACCCAGGAAATGTAGGGGCTGCTTTTTAAGATCACACTCGGAGAAAAGCTGGTATTATTGCTATAACACACTTTATTCACTGTGTGAAGTTATATATCTATACATTTATAATTTAATTCTACAATTATGTCATAAAAGGATGTATTAGTGCAAATGAGTATAAGTAAATAATAACAAAATAATATGGAAACATATAGTTATACAAGTTATACACACAATTAAGTTATGAAAGAAGTTATTAGTACAAAGAAGTATAAGTAAATAATAACAAACTAATATGAAAACATATAGTTATACATACAAAAACATCTTACTTTTTTATATAGTTATTATCAGCCTAAATCAAGCTAAGAGCATGCATTTCTCTCCGTGTACTTCTGATGTATCTTAACCCAATATCTCTGCTCTACCTGCACCTGCTGTTCCCAACTGTTGTCGTCTTTTTCGGCCACCGAAGCCGTCCCTCGCTCGAACCCATTCGTCATGGGACCTGGATCCGAGCTGGTCTTGAGTTCCCCGATTCTGGGCACCGGATTAAGGAGGCCGGGGCACCTTCGCTTGGCTGTGCCTGTGTGTGCGCATTTCTAATGAAGCTGTCGCAACAGCAGCATCGAAAGCGGCACAAAGAACTGAGTAACATTTTCATTTGAAAATGCAGCAGAGGAAACCCCGGGCAGGACCATAAATCAATGCGTGACATTTCCTCACGGCGGTCGAGAGCTGCGGGGGTGGGCAAAGCCAAAGAAGGGAAAACAGGGAAAAGGAGGCACGCAAGCAAAAAAACGGCACAAGATTGATTATATGTCACACAGATCGAGCAGCGGGCTTTCGAGGCACAGAAAGAGACGGCTCGAGCGGAGCGAAAGAGACGGCCGATGACAAGCGTTGATGGCTCAATTTTGAACCGCACAGTTTGAGAGCCACTGGAACGCCGGCCGAATCTAGATGAAGTTTATTTTTAGGCCCTGCCTGCCGCCCCAAGGGGCCAAGGCAACAATGTTTGTGGCCAGAGATTCCTGGAATTTTGTGCATCTTTTGTTTGCGCACCTTACATACGTTGGTCGGGGAAAAATTATGGAAAAATTCCACGAACAGCCCGCCCCGCAGGCAGTCTTAGTCCCAGTCTCAAAGTGGATGTGCCGCCAACGACTTAATTAACAGCGACAAAGTCGAGTGCGCCGCGTTTGATGTCTTACCTTCCGTCCATTGCGGAAACGCGGCTAACTTGGCCTGCATAAACAAACAGCAGGAAGTGCAGGGATTGGGATCGGGATCGGTCTGGGGATACTGTCCTGCAGACACTGCATCCCACACATCTCGATGCTAAGCCAACAAAGACATTAAGCGGCGGATTATTTACGAGTGACTCCCGCTCTATCTTAACGGTAGTCGTAAAACGCTCACAAGACCAAACAATAAAGCCATTTCTGGCTGCTTCAGCTTTTCTCTACTTCTCCACTACCTTTTTGTTGTTGTTGGCCACAACCTGACTTGGCCCGGGAAAAATCTGTGAAAAGCGATAAAAGGCTGGCGCAGCGAGGAGAATCCAGAACTTCGAGAAGATTCGAGTTCGGGTCTGTGTGGAATGTGTTATTCGGATGCCTCGATTCCCGGCTTCGCTGGGTGCGCCACAGTGCTGCACAGTGGGACGAAAGGCATTTTAACTTGGTATAGTTTAAGTTGCAATTACCCCAGTTTTTACATGTACCATAAACGATTGGTCTTAAAAGTTACTATTAAAATTAATAGGTAACATTTCTGAGATTAAGGGTAATAATCTGGAATATGATTTATATATTTTTTCTAATAATCAGCTTAAAACTTACATTTAATTTACTGGAACTTATGAAGATGAAATCTTGTTTAATAACTTTGATAAAGTATTTTAAAATTAAGTATTTTACAAGATTACACCTTATCGAATGAAGAAAAAGTTCATACTCATAAATACCTTACAATGTGCACTTTTTCGTACCACTAACACCTTTATTTTGCGATCCGTTAATTCTTGAAAAAGCCTCTATATAAATTCAGTTCCATCTTGTAATAATAATATTTCTAATTTTAGTTTCATTCGACTTTGTTCCACTGTTTTTCTGATTGTTGGGCTAAAACTTCGATTGAGACGTTAGCGTTAGCGCGAGCCTCATTATTATTTTTTTCATGGTTCCCTTATATTTTTTGGTGGAGAGGGGTTCAATTTCCGTGCAGCGTTGCAGCAGCTGGAGAACGGAGAAGAAGCACGAAATGGGAGGTGGACGGAGGGGAGGAGGAGAGGGGAGTTCAAGCCAGGCCCAAAGCCTGGGCAGCGATCGATCCAATTGCCCAAGCAGGCGATTATAGGTTCGCCTTTTTTCGGGCCGCCAATGACGACAGCGGCGTCTTGTGTTGTTTTTGTGGTTCCATGGTTCTGGATGTGGGTTCGGATTCGAGTTCGGGTCTGAGTCTTTGGGTGGGGTCCCGAAACATGGGCCTAGGGAAGGGGATGTATTCAGTCCACGAAAACAATGAAAAAAGCCTAGTTTCTGTTAAGAATAGTCACAAAACGTTTTTTTAAATATCAGTTCACTACCTAGTATCATAACAGAATAAAATAATATTTCATATCTGAATGGCAATTTTTTTTGTTGGAAAACAGAATATCTGATCCCGAGAAAAAAGTATAGACTACACCCATGGCGGTCTGGCTTCATTGGGAGCCGCGCAAATAAATTTTATGGCCACACGCTGTTTCGTTATAATTTTAATGCGTTATTTATGGCAGCAGGGACAGTGAGGGAAATCTAGAAAGAAGCACATTAACTAAACGCCAAATTCCGTATTCCGTTGCATGTTGCATGTTGCAGGGCAAGGCGCGTGGCAGCCGCACGGCGATCTATCTGCGATCAGTGTTCCAGTCCCACCTCGAAACGCTCGGCAGCTCCGTGCAGAAGCACGCGGGCAAGGTGCTGTTCGTGGCGATCCTGGTGCTGAGCACCTTCTGCGTCGGCCTGAAGAGCGCCCAGATCCACTCCAAGGTGCACCAGCTGTGGATCCAGGAGGGCGGCCGGCTGGAGGCGGAGCTGGCCTACACGCAGAAGACGATCGGCGAGGACGAGGCGGCCACGCACCAGCTGCTCATCCAGACGACCCACGACCCCAACGCCTCCGTCCTGCACCCGCAGGCGCTGCTCGCCCACCTGGAGGTCCTGGTCAAGGCCTCCGCCGTCAAGGTGCACCTGTACGACACCGAGTGGGGCCTGCGCGACATGTGCAACATGCCCAGCACGCCCTCCTTCGAGGGCATCTACTACATCGAGCAGATCCTGCGCCACCTCATCCCGTGCTCGATCATCACGCCGCTGGACTGCTTCTGGGAGGGCAGCCAGCTGTTGGGTCCGGAGTCGGCGGTCGTAATACCGTAAGTACTGGTTTACCCTAACCTGAGGTTACCCTTTAAGATGTGAACTTACTTTTCTTCTTTTATCCTTGGACTTTCCTTGCAAATTCGATTTTATTTGTGTAGTTTCATAGACAGTTTATCTAGCACCCTATCCCATCTCATTTCGCATTCATTTAAACTTAACCTTAGGTTAACCTTAGCAAACCTCACGTTAACTGAGATTAAGGGTATATTTTCATCCCACAAGGGTAATCTCATTTTATTTAGTTTTTATAACTATTATAAAGCTATCATTTTCTGTGTTCTTATTTTCGTTAATACCAAACTTTTGCTAATCTTATCATTTAATTACCTAAAAAGATATATGGGCTTTTCTTTCTGTTTTTGCGACTTTAGATAATCTAAATATCTGTAACTATTCATATTTTATAATGACCTCAGAAGGACTGTATCATATTAGCTCTTCTAAGAAACTCCCTACTTAAATCTTTGCATTAGATAAGTTATTTTATCTTGTGTATTCTTATTAAAAGTATTACTTATTAAAAGTTGCAGTAAGTCTAAGATTCAATCTGGTTTTACCAATAGCAGTAACACCATTTTTTTGTAATCCATTAATTTATAATTTTATATTATCTTGTGTATTCTACTTATTAAAAGTTGCAGTAAGTTTCAGTTCCAACTTGCTGTACCAATAGTTCTGTCAAATCAAAGCCTAATTATTCCCTATTTCCCCTCCGCAGAGGCCTCAACCAGCGACTGCTGTGGACCACGCTGAATCCCGCCTCGGTGATGCAGTACATGAAGCAGAAGATGTCCGAGGAGAAGATCAGCTTCGACTTCGAGACCGTGGAGCAGTACATGAAGCGGGCGGCCATCGGCAGTGGCTACATGGAGAAGCCCTGCCTGAACCCGCTGAACCCCAGCTGCCCGGACACGGCGCCGAACAAGAACAGCAGCCAGCCGCCGGACGTGGGGGCGATCCTGTCCGGCGGATGCTACGGCTACGCCGCGAAGCACATGCACTGGCCGGAGGAGCTGATCGTGGGCGGGGCCAAGCGGAACCGCAGCGGGCATTTGCGGAAGGCGCGGGCGCTGCAGTCGGTGGTGCAGCTGATGACCGAGAAGGAGATGTACGACCAGTGGCAGGACAACTACAAGGTGCACCACCTCGGCTGGTCGCAGGAGAAGGCCGCCGAGGTGCTCAGCGCCTGGCAGCGCAACTTCTCCAGGGAGGTGGAGCAGCTGCTCCGGAAGCAGTCGCGGATCGCCGCCAACTACGACATCTACGTGTTCAGCTCGGCGGCCCTGGACGACATCCTGGCCAAGTTCTCGCACCCCAGCGCCCTGTCCATAGTGATCGGCGTGGCCGTGACGGTCCTCTACGCCTTCTGCACCCTCCTCCGCTGGCGCGACCCCGTCCGCGGGCAGAGCAGCGTGGGCGTGGCCGGAGTCCTGCTCATGTGCTTCAGCACCGCCGCCGGCCTGGGCCTGAGCGCCCTCCTGGGCATCGTCTTCAACGCCGCCAGCACCCAGGTGGTGCCCTTCCTGGCCCTGGGACTCGGGGTGGACCACATCTTCATGCTGACGGCCGCCTACGCGGAGAGCAATCGGCGGGAGCAGACCAAGCTGATCCTGAAGAAGGTGGGTCCGAGCATCCTGTTCAGCGCCTGCAGCACGGCGGGATCCTTCTTCGCGGCCGCCTTCATCCCGGTGCCGGCGCTGAAGGTCTTCTGCCTGCAGGCCGCCATCGTGATGTGCTCCAACCTGGCCGCGGCCCTGCTGGTCTTCCCGGCCCTGATTTCGCTGGACCTGCGGAGGCGCACCGCCGGCAGGGCGGACATCTTCTGTTGCTGCTTTCCGGTGTGGAAGGAGCAGCCCAAGCTGGCGCCCCCGGTGCTGCCCCTGAACAACAACAACGGGCGGGCGGCCAGGCACGCGAAGGGCTGCAACAACAACAGGATGCCCCTGCCGGCCCAGAACCCTCTGCTGGAACAGAGGGCGGGAGGCCCCGGCAGCGGCAGCGGCAGCGGGCAGCATTCACTGGCCTCCTTCTCCCTGGCCAGCTTCGCCTTCGACCACTACACACCCTTCCTCATGCGCAGCTGGGTGAAGTTCCTGGCCGTGGTGGGCTTCCTGGCGGCCCTCATCACCAGCCTGTACGCCTCCACGCGCCTGCAGGATGGCCTGGACATCATCGACCTGGTGCCCAAGCACAGCAACGAGCACAAGTTCCTGGACGCCCAGACCCGGCTCTTCGGCTTCTACAGCATGTACGCGGTCACCCAGGGAAACTTTGAGTACCCCACGCAGCAGCAGCTGCTGCGGGACTACCACGACTCCTTCGTGCGGGTGCCACACGTGATCAAGAACGACAACGGCGGGCTGCCGGACTTCTGGCTGCTGCACTTCAGCGACTGGCTGAGCAATCTGCAGAAGGTCTTCGACGAGGAGCTGCGCGACGGACGGCTCACCAAGGAGTGCTGGTTCCCCAACGCCAGCAGCGATGCCATCCTGGCCTACAAGCTCATCGTGCAGACCGGCCATGTCGACAATCCAGTGGACAAGGACTTGGTGCTGGTCAATCGCCTGGTCAACAGCGACGGCATCATCAACCCGCGCGCCTTCTACAACTACCTGTCCGCATGGGCCACCAACGATGTCTTCGCCTACGGAGCCTCCCAGGTGGGTCCACGTGAATTATTGTTTAAGAGATTGCGTTACAGAACATAATTTTTCCCATATCTACCATTTTTGCCAATTTATTGAATTACTACTGTTATAACTGCTTGGGAATTATAAGCACTTAGTGTATATTTCTAAAAAAACTTATTAGCTTACTTTTTTTGATAATATCCATAAAATGCGAGGTTACTTGTACTTCAAATTAAATCAATTTGGAAACGACATTTTAGAAATAATAACAATTAAGACCGTTAACTAACTGTTCATTAAAAACTCTTAACTTCCAGGGCAAACTGTATCCAGAACCGCGCCAGTATTTTCACCAGCCCACCGAGTACGAGCTAAAGATCCCCAAGAGTCTGCCGCTGGTCTACGCTCAGATGCCCTTTTACCTGCACGGACTGACGGACACCTCGCAGATCAAGACCCTGATAGGTCACATTCGCGACCTGAGCGTCAAGTTCGAGGGCTTCGGACTGCCCAACTATCCCTCGGGTGAGTCTCGAATTGGCCACAGCCCCAATTGACCCCAGCTAATCCCCTATTCGTTGTTCCTCCACAGGCATTCCGTTCATCTTCTGGGAGCAGTACATGACCCTGCGCTCCTCCCTGGCCATGATCCTCGCCTGCGTGCTCCTGGCCGCCCTGGTCCTGGTCTCCCTGCTCCTGCTCTCCGTTTGGTCCGCCGTCCTGGTGATCCTCAGCGTGCTCGCCTCGCTGGCCCAGATCTTTGGGGCCATGACCCTGCTGGGCATCAAGCTGTCGGCCATCCCGGCCGTCATACTCATCCTCAGCGTGGGCATGATGCTGTGCTTCAATGTGCTGATATCACTGGTGAGTCTTTGGATCCCACTTGGTATTTACCATTCACTAACCCATCTCCTTTCCGCTGACAGGGCTTCATGACATCCGTGGGCAACCGACAGCGGCGCGTGCAGCTGAGCATGCAGATGGCCCTGGGACCTCTGGTCCATGGGATGCTGACCTCCGGAGTGGCCGTGTTCATGCTGTCCACCTCGCCGTTCGAGTTCGTGATCCGGCACTTCTGCTGGCTGCTGCTGGTGGTGCTGTGTGTGGGCGCCTGCAACAGCCTGGTGGTCTTCCCCATCCTGCTGAGCATGCTGGGCCCGGAGGCGGAACTGGTGCCGCTGGAGCACCCCGACCGGATATCCACGCCCTCGCCGCTGCCCGTGCGCAGCAGCAAGCGGTCGGGCAAGTCGTATGTGGTGCAGGGATCCCGCTCCTCGCGAGGCAGCTGCCAGAAGTCGCACCACCACCACCACAAGGACGTCAACGACCCGTCGCTGACCACGATCACCGAGGAGCCGCAGTCCTGGAAGTCCAGCAACTCCTCCATCCAGATGCCCAACGACTGGAGCTATCAGCCGCGCGACTCGCGTCCCGCCTCCTACGCGGCCCCGCCCCCCGCCTACCACAAGGCCGCCGCGCAGCAGCAGCAGTCGCACCACCAGGGCCCGCCCACCACGCCGCCGCCCCCCTTCCCGACGGCCTACCCGCCGGAGCTGCAGAGCATCGTGGTGCAGCCGGAGGTGACGGTGGAGACGACGCACTCGGACAGCAACACCACCAAGGTGACGGCCACGGCCAACATCAAGGTGGAGCTGGTGACGCCGGGTCGCGCGGTGCGCAGCTACAACTTCACGAGTTAGCACTAGCACTAGCACTAGCACTAGCACTAGTTCCTGTAGCCATTAGCCCCTAGCTGTAGGCCGTAGTCTAAGCCGTATCCATACCTAATTGTATCTGTAAAATCGGTTTGTCCAACGGGTCTGTTGGGATTTCATACTTAAATAGTTTGTTGGTTTGATAAAAGACTACAGAATAATTCCATTTAACAGAAAGTCTAATTTTATAAAATTAAATGTTTAATTAAAATATTGGTTTAAATATCTTATTAGAAAAATAACGATTAATAAGGAAAAGTACGAATTTTGAAAAAGTAAACTAAAAAAAGAAATGACCCAGCAGACCTGTGTGTATGTATATGTGTATGCATGTTAGTTAATTTCCCGAAGTCCGGTATTTGTATTAGCTGCCTTCCCCGCCCCTCCCGCCACTAAAACCCCTCCCCCCCTCGTACCCCGCCGCCCCCTCTGCCTAGCAGCTTTGTATGTATGTATCCTAGCACTTAAGGAATACTTAAACTTAGAGATATTTATTGTAACACACGCCACACACCACACAACACACACACAATGTACTTACTTTTAATTCAAAGCGAGATTCACCCACACAAAACACACAAACTAGTAATTTGTAGATCGTAATTTAGTTTAAATATGTACATAAAACACAAGGACTTGAACCAAAATAGTATCGCTTAAACGGAAACGAATGAAACGAGATAAAATTACTTACTATTACATAATCGATCACGAGAGAAATCCCCCCTCCCCAAACGGTACTTACAACCAAAATATAACGCGAGAATATATATAAAGGAAAATGGAAACAAAGCGAGGATCGATTGTAAACGCGGCATTTATCCATGTACATTTGTTGCACAAAGACTGACTGTCTTTTTTTAAATAAAAATATATATTATACAGTTTTTTAAAAGCGAAATAACTGTTTATTTTTCTTGAAGTTTAAATTCCTTTTTGCTGTAGATTGGTTTCGAATTTATTGCACTTTTAAGCAACGATACGCTTTCTATTTAAACACATATTTATGAAATTGTTACATTTTGGAGTCAAAAATAAATAATGTTGACTGCGGAAACCCCAAATTTCTTTAAACATTTGCTTCAAAGATTTGAAGCAATAACATAACAGGGTTTTGAATTTAAAGACGTTAATATTTCTGCATTTTTCAACCCTAATAAAGATCGATAAGTTTTAGTAAGCCAAGACATGAACCTTGCCTTTTCATACACGGCTTGTGTCAGCAATAATCTTCTTTACTCGATTCTACATGACTCTGAGCTAAGCGAGTGCAACACCCACTGTTAGTATAGATGGCCTTAATTAGAACATCTGGCAACACGGAAACTGAAAACTGTATAATAGAGATGGACCTCAATGGATGCCCGCGAATGTAAATATATAAAAAACAAAGGCAAAACAATTAAACAAATTATGATGAAAGAGAATCGTTTCAAGGAAATATTAATTTGTATTGGAACGCCAAGGATGAAAAGAAAACTTGAAAGCGTTAAAACACTATTATTTTTGAAGAGATTGTCAAATCAAATTGTCCTTTATCAATGGGAAAATTTGTTGGTGTTGTTGTGGGAAATGACAAGGGAGCAATTGTGCCTTGGTTTTCGGATCGTCGACTAGTGGGGTGCTATATAGGCCGTCTTCCCTTCATGTTACCTACTTTTACATAAAAGGTTTCCGTTGGCCTTTTTTTATTTTTAAGGCCATTTTCATTACTCCCGTCTGAGTCAAACATTCCTCATTTTTCAAGTGGATAATTCATTGTCTTTAACAAATAGGTCGAATGGGTCCCACCAACTTTCGAAAGCAACTCAGTGAAACTCGAACGTATCAAAATAAAAAGAAAAAGGTCAATACGGGCTTTCATAGCGCATGAAAAAAACGAATTTTAACGAACAAAGTTTGTTGACTTTTGTATGTAAAGTTAATATATTACGAGAAAAATGTAGAAAACGTTGGCCATCTCTATTTCTTGACTTTTAATTTGGCGGCGTTGCCAGAGCAACGATATACGCGGTCTGGCAGCCTTCGATGCGATAGTATCGAGTAAACATCGATTTAGCGGTCGAGCGCCGGTCACATTGCACGGTAAAATGCAAATATTTTTCGATGCGTGATTAGAAGTCTGCAAAAACCGTCAAAAAGAGGCTCAAAGGCAATAGCGCAATTGTGGGTGCCATGATGTGAGTAGAAATGCAGCCGGTGCACAAAGAAAAGTAATCAATTTTGATCGAAGTTGAGTGAAAACGACTGAACACACTCAACAAGGAAAGAGCGCCCTTCCGAGATTCAGAGAGAGAGAGAGAGAGTAAAAAGAGAGCGGCGAAGGAGAAAGAAAAAAATCTCGTGGCAAAAGCGGCGAAAAAGCGAAAAAGTTCAGAAACAAATTTAACGTGATTTGAGAACGTTGTGCGTCTTGCCGTCTTTTTAAGCGGGCGCCAAACTAACTAAAGCAAATATCCAATAAAAAAAACATTAAAACGCAGTTTAAAAAACAAGTGTGTGTGTAAGTAGAAAAGTGTTTTCGAGTGGCGTGATAAACACACCGACACATACCTATGCACGTTCGCCGCTGCCCTCCGTATTTATGTTAGTGAGCAATTGTGCAGTATGTGAAAGTTTTTGCGAAAGTTTTATCAATTAAAGCGCAATGTAGACTATCTAAAATAAAGTCTGCGAGTTCTGAGACAAATAGATGTAGAAGAGAAGGAAAAACGTGTTGACGCCAACGCAACATTTTATGCTGGTATTACGTGTGCGTTTGCGTGCGTAAATGTGTGTGTGCGTGCGTTCTTATTGGCACAAAACGTCATTTATATAATCAGTGATATATTTCGATCCTGTGATCTGTTGGCTGATTTCTGTATTTTATTTTGATAATCGTTGCATGTGCGCCCTCCAAATGTATCGCCTCTGTCGTCCAGAACTGAAAATTAGGCCTCTGAAATAGGTAAGTTCCAGTTATTGTCAATCTTTTGCATCAGCCGGCTTCCGCTTTTCAAGGATGTCACGCCACCTTATCAATTTACCCAATACATTTAGCTTTCGAGGCCAGGAATCAACAATCCTCCTCTCTCTTGACCCAATTTAAATGTCCGTGTGTTGGTGCACCTGCACTTTCCTTATGCAATTGGTTGCCATTGGCAGCCCGGACTTATTTTGTTTGCTGTTTGTTTATTGATTTGTTTGGCTTTCGCCACTTGATTTTACAGTCTGACTTGAATAAACTACCAATGTGCAATTTACTCACGAATTTTCATACTATAACTTTTGTTGTGTTTTGGTTAAAAAAAAAGCTTACAAAGCTCCATACAAATGAGGCATTTTGTTTATCTCTATAACGTCATCGAGACGCACTTAAAAATATAATAAATGATAAAATATTTGTATTTGGTACAAAATTTTAAGAAAGATGTTTTCAACCCATTTGAATTACAGTAAAAATTACAGTAAAAATTAATGAAATTAGTTTTAACATTTGGGTTTACAACTTAATCTTTTTAATATTAAACAGAAATAATTTAATTTTCTTTTTGATTTAATTTTTTGTATCTATTTGTATTCCCTTGCAGAGCGTATTATAATTTCAGTCAAAAGTTTTCAATTTAGTGAGTAGCACGTTTCCGACTTATAAAGCATATATATTCTCGATCATGAGCGTCTGTTCGTCCGTATAAACGTCGGGTTCTCGGAAACAAAATAAGAGGAGTTTTGGAATTAGACATGCAGTAATGCAGCACACGTTTATTTTAATTGTGGTTCACAAATGTCATGTCACTCTGTGATTGGGCGGTGTATGTTTTTCAATCTAAATCAATATTTCTGGTCAATATAAAATTTTAAAAGTTATTAGGAAATAAGTTTAAATAATGACGTCACTGCAAGAGAGGAAGGAGAGAGCGACACAACTGTTAGCGGGGGCGGGAGTGTTGCACGTTCTTAGCGTGTAGTGTGGGCACTGAATTTCGGCAGATGGCGCCACCCAATATCAGGTTGCTTATCGCGCCGAAAGAAATGTTCACCAACTGATGCATATTTTTTTTTAAATTGACCAGTCGGGGCAGTCGACAATACCGTTTCATCTTCTTTGTTTTAGATTTTGTCTTTTCCATTTTAACCACATCTTAAACATTTTAAGATCAATTGAAATGCTTTAAAAAAGTCACTTATTATCTGGAAATAATTTTTGAAACTCGTAAGTACAGGCACGAGGATCTAATTAAATGTTAACCAATAATAAAAGCAGTTCAAGGTTCTATTACATTTTTTTTTTGGCTCTGCCTCGAAATTAAGTGACGCAAAAATTCTTCTTGTGGAAGTTCTACTGTATTTTACGACTGCCTTACCGTTATTTTTAACC
The DNA here is from genome assembly GCA_018153365.1 of Drosophila fuyamai. Classification (NCBI taxonomy): domain Eukaryota; kingdom Metazoa; phylum Arthropoda; class Insecta; order Diptera; family Drosophilidae; genus Drosophila; species Drosophila fuyamai. Next base: position 1,029,896 of record JAECXW010000419.1, on the reverse strand, counting down.
TGTTAATAGCATTCTTTCCCAAGGCAGTTTAAATTGTAATTAAATGCGGAGAGTGCCATTCTGTTTGAGACCTACGCACATAAACAAAATCTTACGCTCTCTCCTCTCGCTCGTGGATGGATTTCCCCTACTTGGCTTGCACGTGTAAATTTCTTGTAACGTGTTTTGCGCAAACTCGCTCCCAGTCGTATAGCTCTCCCCCTCTCTCTCAGGGGATATATCTCTCTCTTTGTCTCGGCTTGTTATACCAACTGAAAATCATGCGAGTTTTATCTTTGTGGGTGGAAAACGGGGGTTTCCAGTTCGGGGTCATCGGTATTTGGCAGAGTGTGTGTGTGCCTTGTGTCAGATGTTTTTAATACCTTGCAACCAGCTGAGCGGTGGGTGGCCCACTGGGTGGGTTGCACTTTTCATGCCACGCTTTTGTTTCTAGGGCGCGGCTTCTGCTTGGGCCGGAAACGGGCCTCAGACATTTGAGGTGGAAGCACTTAATGATCGGAATATCGCTCACATAGCTGCCGGTAGTTATTCACTAGACGGGGGCACATTCGGCCGTTCAAAAGTTCAGCCGGAACAGATAGACCTGCGATAAGCGAAACTACGTGCAAGTCAGTCGATTGTGGATGGGATGGTAAATGTGGAAACCAGAAATGTTGAAAATAGCAATATCTTTTATCTCTAAAAGAATTTCAACCGTACTGTGGTATTTGAGAGAATGTTTATAAAGTTTATAACGTGTACAAACCCTTTTTCAATATTCATCTTTTGTATTTTGGCCAAATATTTAAAAACTAGAAGAGAATTCTAAAATGTATTCAACATACACTAAATTGAAAATCATTTTTTTCCTCGTTTTGAACTTTCACTAGATTTTAAAGTGAATATTTCATTTAGGATTTGAGTTGTATATTAAAAAATAATAGACGAACTTGTGCCCCAAATTACTACTTTAAAAGTGAAATTTTCAGATGATTCACATACTGTCTAGATATCATTTCTAAATGGCGCACATCAAAAAAGTTACTTATTTAGTTCTGTTTTTAGTTAATTTATTCTTGTTACAAATCTTTTTATAAATTCATCTAATTGGAATTTTATAGCACTCACAATATCATCTGATTGTTTCTTCTTCCACCACCTGCCAAGACTTCCCATACCGATAATTTTTACCTCGTGGGCGAGCCGCATTTGCCGGTCTCAGCTTTCATTCATGGCAAGACCGCCCAGTTTTCCGCCCGTCTCATGTAAACAATTTGCTCTTTGACCTTTTCACACTTTGCCCCTGGTTTGCTGTCTCCCTCTCTCTCTTTCTCTTCGCCCTGTACAGTACAGTAGACTCACACTCTCATGCAACCGGCTCTCTCAAATTTGTACTCTCTTCGCCGCATTATTCTTGTACTTTGTTTTAAGCTCCGCGGCGGCGGCAGCATTTCCCCTGAATCTCATACGATTTTCAGCTGGTATAACGAAGAAAAAACGTGCCACAGTATTTGCCGCTTGCAACCCAACCAGCCCACAGTGCGACCCCCTCGCCACCATCCCTTTCGCCCAGTGCCTCGTGACTTTTCCGACAGCCACACTAAAAACAAGAAAGGAAAGCTAACTTCGGGCGGAGCCGAAGTTGATATACCCTTGCAGAATATTCTGTAAATAATATTCTCCAAAATTATTCATATGATGCATTCTTAATACAAATAAAAATCCCAACTTCCTAACTTTAAAAACACCAAAGTTATGGCAATTTCAATCGTTCAGTTATATGGCAGCTATAGGATATAGTCGGCCGATCCCTATAAAATTTGGTAGGTCGGATTGATTGGCCAAATATAATACCCATAGAAAATCCCAACTTCCTAACTCTAAAAACACCAAAGTTATGCTATTTCCTATCGTTATATGGGAGCTATAGGATATAGTCGGCCGATCCTTATGAAATTTGGTAGGTCGAATTGATTGGCCAAATAAAGAAGCCATAGAAAATCCCAACTTCCTAACTTCACAAACAGCAGAGTTATGGCATTTCCTATCGTTCAGTTATATGGCAGCTATAGGATATAGTCGGCCGATCCCGGCCGTTCCGACTTATATACTGCGTGCAAAGGAAAGAAGGGTGTGTGCAAAGTTTCAATTCGATAGCTTTAAAACTGAGAGACTAGTTCGCGTAGAAACAGACAGACGGACAGACGGACAGACGGACAGACGGACATGGCTATATCAACTCAGGAGGTGATCCTGATCAAGAATATATATACTTTATAGGGTCGGAGATGTCTCCTTCACTGCGTTGCACACTTTTGACCAAAATTATAATACCCTCTGCAAGGGTATAAAAAGCAAAAACAAAAGAGTTTGGCAATACATACTCAAGCAATTTGTTGAATGATTAAACAAAAAAAAAAATAATACTGGTTTTATAACCAAAATAATAATAAATATAATGTAAAATACAAACCTAAAAATCGGTCATAATAATTCTCCGAGTAAATGTTTTTTAATTTGTATTACTAATTTTTTGGAAAACCAAGAACTGATGCAATAAACTTGGAGGTTTTTTGTGTCATGCCGTTGAAAAGTGTAATATTTTTGTGTGTAGCTGCAGTTGCTGAGTTTTATTTTTTTCCCATTTTCTTTATCTCATTGGGCGCACAGTCAAAAATAGTCACGCGATGTCTGGGCGTCACCCCGCCCAACGCCGGCCCTCAACCGCCCCTGAACTGCGGACTGTAATGGCAATCTGTAATCGGCCTGTTGCCCTGCCCCCGATTTGGCAGCTTGCCAGCTTTTTAACAGCTAAACCTAACCGTTATTTTTCGGTTTGCCCGATGCAACAGCTGTCGACTGTGATTCATCTCTCCCTTTTCGCTTTATTTAATTCATTCAATTTGTTAAAACTGCTAATAATTCATATCTGTTGTAACCAACATAAAGTTTTATAGTTTTTGTTGTCTTCTTTTTATACCCTTGCAGAGGGTATTATAATTTTGGTCAAAAGTGTGCAACGCAGTGAAGGAGACATCTCCGACCCTATAAAGTATATATATTCTTGATCAGGATCACCTCCTGAGTTGATATAGCCATGTCCGTCTGTCCGTCTGTCCGTCTGTCCGTCTGTCCGTCTGTCTGTTTCTACGCGAACTAGTCTCTCAGTTTTAAAGCTATCGAATTGAAACTTTGCACACACCCTTCTTTCCTTTGCACGCAGTATATAAGTCGGAACGGCCGGGATCGGCCGACTATATCCTATAGCTGCCATATAACTGAACGATAGGAAATGCCATAACTCTGCTGTTTGTAAAGTTAGGAAGTTGGGATTTTCTATGGCTTCTTTATTTGGCCAATCAATTCGACCTACCAAATTTCATAAGGATCGGCCGACTATATCCTATAGCTCCCATATAACGATAGGAAATAGCATAACTTTGTTGTTTTTAGAGTTAGGAAGTTGGGATTTTCTATGGGTTTTATATTTGGCCAATCAATCCGACCTACCAAATTTTATAGGGATCGGCCGACTATATCCTATAGCTGCCATATAACTGAACGATTGAAAATGCCATAACTTTGGTGTTTTTAAAGTTAGAAAGTTGGGATTTTTTATGAGTGTTAAGAATGCATCATATGAATAATTTTGGAGAATATTATTTACAGAATATTCTGCAAGGGTATATCAACTTCGGCTCCGCCCGAAGTTAGCTTTCCTTTCTTGTTTTAAATAAAAAAATTGTATTTTCAAGCGGTTTTATTTTTCTCTAATTAAAAGGTTTTTGAACTACGATTTTTTGTGTTAATTTAAATGGGATTTACTATAAGCAAAGTTTTCGGTGGATTACTTTTTAAACAATTTCGTTAGCTTTAAAGTTTAAACTCCAAGTGCAGCTTTTGTTTCTATTTCTGGTTGGGCATGCCAACGACGTGTACCTCATTTGCGGGTAAAAAGTTCTGTTTGGCAAGCAGCAGGTTTACAAAACAAGTCGATTTTTATCTTAGTTTGAATGGCAGTGGCTTAGAAAATGGGGGGCACTTATAACTGGAGATTCTCTGACACCAGCCGGTATGAGAGGTCGTTAAGGCCCCTTCGATCTAAGCCCCTGGATCGCATGAGCATTATTTGTGTTTGTTTTAGTCATGACTTTGGTCGATTTTTTAACCGGTTTTCGCGCAGTACCGCTTCGATTAAACCGGGCTTTCGGCTTTGCCGCCGCATTGCCCCTAGCTCTCATGATCATGATCATTGTCAAAGTTTGTTTTCCCCTGGAAAATTTCACTCGAGCACGTGCTCTACGGTTGATGGTCACTCTAAAGATAAGTACTCGCTTGTCTAGGTCATTTATTTTAGCGCTACGCGGCTGCCTTACTTTCACACACGCCTATTTACATATCTCGAGCATTCATGAAAAGTGAGCGGGTGCAAATGAGAGTCCGGTGATCTTTCTTTCTCTCTGCGTGTGGATGTAGCTGCCTCCGTTCTTTCTCTCTCTTTCTCTTTCTCTGAGGCGATTATTAAATTTATTTTAGTTTCGCCTCCAAAACACACCCACACTGTCGGTCATTCGATTGTTTGTTTGGCATGTTTGTTACTCTTTCTCTGTGGCTCATTTTCATTCAATGAAATATTCAACGGCCCGTGCAAATGTTGTTCTCACTTAATGATGCTGTTGAGGCCACACAGGAAATATTTTACGTGTTTACATCTAGTCGATAGTTTTAATTTTAAAGTTAACCCAATAGATACATAGTTTTATAAATTTAATTTTATGTAAAGGGCAGAAGAATCCAAAATAAAATGGATTACATAATATTTAGTACGGAATACTTCCTCATATATCAGATCTCAAGATAATATATTTCCAATAACTGAAATATTAGATACTATGTATTTTTTAAAATAGAAAATCCTACGTAATTCTTGTAAAAATAATATGTTTCAAAAACATGTTTAAAGCAACTTTTATTTTTGTTCTGTGTAGCATTGTTGTCCGTATTTCAATCTCGTTTGAGCAATTTTTCTCGTGTTTATGTGTGTACTGCGACTGCAAAAGTATTTTTATTTTGGACTTTGACACAGTCATACGATGATTTTGTTACCCCATTATTCCTCAGAGAACGACCGATCGAGGGAGCGGGATAGACGGCGATAAAGCAGACAGTCACGTAACCCCGCCTCCATGGAAAAATCAAATGTTGCAATTCAATTTAAATTTTGCATTATCCGCATTCGCCTCAGGCAGAATAATGTTGTATTCTCTTATTTCCACACGCCCGCCCGCCCCATCCAATGTCACGGCAATCAGTGTTCCCGTTACTATTTCCCATAAAACCGAAAACCTTGACCGAAGTTTAAGTAATATTTATGCAAGCGCTGTTGCCGTGTTTCACTTGTAAACATACAGGTGGCTAAAACTAGGGTTGAGAAAGTGTTGCCCAGACAGAAAAGCCAAAAATGTATTTTCTGCAGCGCAACTTTACTCAACAAAGTGAAATGTACCCCATATTCAAAATACTACGAAATACGCACGTTAATGGACACGTTTCTGTCTACGCATTTATGATGACGTGTTCTTTATGAGTTAAACTTTTCTCTTTGTTGCAAATTTTAAGCAATTAAAGTGGAACGCTTATCACATTTCGTAATGTCTCAGTTTGGAACAAAAAGTGATCTTGGACTTTAACAGCTCATTTTGTTTTAGTTTTTCTTTTTTTGAAGTAACAGCACAAAAGTGGTTTCAAGTTCGGGGTTTGCTCTACTTCACATTCAACATTTTGCATTACGTTTCTGTTTGTGTTTTCGATTTGATCAAGCGTTACGTGTTCATTTGTTCAATGCCTTTCAGCCGGTTGCAGTCTGTCGTGCAATGTAAGCAAATAATAATAGCAATCAATTCCGAATCGGAAAGAGTTTGTGTATTCTAGCACCACAGCAGTAAAAACAGTTACGAGAACCTTTGTCAGTTGTAATTAATGCAAGGTTTCTGCCTTTGTTTTAATAGAAGCAATTAAAAGAGTTTCACCCTTACATTACAAAACAGTTTGCCATGTGCTGGCTATACCTTAAGTGATGACTGTAAAATTAAATTTGGGATTTATGTGATTCGCATTCTAAATATTGCTTAAGATTATCAACTAATTTTTATATGACCGTAGCCTTCTAAAAATAAGTTGTTTATTTCCTGGAACTCTCATTTCCATATTGCATTTTAAACGAACCATTAAACGTAATGTACCTTTATTGAACCGTAATTTTCTTAATACCCGCATTTTTATGGGTAAATCTACTGCTTACATTCCAAAACTCGAATTTTAAAAAATAAAATTTGGTTGATGCGATTAAAAGTACCGAAACCCATTTGGGAAATGGCCTTTTAAGTCAGTCAACTCATGTTTATTGTATCGTAAAATATGTACACAGATAAATCCATTTTTAAATACATTTTTTACCAGTGAATTTGTCATTTCAAAAATAAATTTAAACGATTCTTAAAGTTGAAAATTTCATTGTAAGTTCAGATATAATCGTAATATTGTTGCGGTTAGCGCCAGTGTTGTTGTTTTTGGAATGTCGTTTGATGGCTGTTGACCTCTGTACCGGTTAAAGTGCTCGTCGTAAAAAATTACGCATACGCCGGGTGTGTGCGCTTTGTAACACTCAAGGTTTACGAATCGGATCTGATTCAATCAGTTCTCAGAGCAGTGCTGATTTAGGCACAACCACCATAATTTTTTCACATGTGCGACATCGCACACTGCTGACCAGAGGGGCGGTGTTGGGGGCGGGTCCAAAGTACGGATTACAGTAATCACAGGCTTAATGCGCACAATTTCCTTATTGTTTTCAACCGGACCATGATTACTTACTTAAAGAGAACACTTGGTATAACCTTTGTTTCCAACACGCCATTCACCAGGTTCTCGTCTCTTTTTGTGTGCTGTGAAATAAATCTTTGACCTGGGGCTCAAGATCGGAATAGCACATTGGTGAGCTGTGGAAATGATTATATTCGAAACAAAATATATGCAACGCTTAAGCATTTAATATTTTCATTTAGTTTTCTTTCATTAACCAACAACGGCAGCCAAACAACTTTCGCCTATGCTGCGCTACTTGATGGCTATAAACCTTGCACAGTGGTTGTCATTTTCATTATTTGAAATAAATACATATGTTGAATAAAATATACATAATCCCATTTCTAGTATATGTACAATTGTAGCTCACCTTTTGGGAAAAGGCCAATTTCACAACAGTTTAGTTAAATTCTAACCTCTTAAAATACCTCCATCTCCATAGGTGGTGCTGGGTTAAATTCCCTATTTCGTTGTAATCCTAAAGAAAACCATGCTAAGAATAATATTCTTTTCACTATAAGTCTGGTTTTGACCCACTGTGTCAGTTGTTTTGCTAACTGTCTTTTTGCATATATTAATAATAACGAAATGTGTTTTTTTCGCTGCCTTCGTTATGTTTTCATATTCTCTTTCTTCGCAAACAAAACACGTATTCACACGTTTTACGGTTTCCACTCTTCTCCGAGGTTTAACCTTATTTCAGATGTACAAGGGATAACCGAGCAGAAGATTTTTATTTGTTGGTCAGTTCAATGCACTCCACGGAAAGCGACTGAAACAGAGTTTCACATTTGTATACCCTAAATATCACCAGTATATCGCATGATTTTGAGTTTTGAGCGATTGCATAAGAAGTGAACTTTGGGCGCCTTGGAATGGAATGCTCTGCGTTGTTTATCAGTGACGGCAGATTCTAAAGAACCCATTCAATATCGGCTTTCAGAGCGGATAAACCTTGGTGTGACGGACTTTGGCCTCCTTTAACATTTGCTCGTAGCTAAAAATACGAAGGCGTTCTTTTGTAAGTTGTGTAAATTAATGCCAAAATATTTAAATAGTTTCGATTGATGTCCCCGACCTATGCCAATGTTTCTCTATCTCAACTAATAGGCAGAATGAAAAAGAGAGAGAGAGTGATTGTGAGAGCTTAAAATTCCAATTATGCAATCGCTCTCTAGATTATCTCTTAAAACTGCCCGACTAATTTTAATTTTGGTCTACATATTATTTATTTTCTCTGTTGATATGTACTATCTCAAATCGTTCCTTATATTGTTATTATCAATACATTGTTTTTCTGGCAATCATTTAGTAAAGCCAAGCAATAAAAATATCTTTTTTGGCTTTATGTTCTAATCTGATTATAATATTTAAGAAGGCCAGAACAAATGTTTCCCAATTAAAAAAATATTTCTGGGTATTTGATTATTGTTATCTATTTTAAGAACGGAAACGGGAAATTACTTTCTGTTTAAAAATAGTATTTAATGATAGCAATGTGTGATTATTTTTGGTATGATTAAGTATCTTTTGTTATTATATCATCACACTCCTTTGGTTGTGGCTTTAAGTAAATTCTCATATTTACACGCTTTTTCGTATTTCTTCCATTTTGTTGTCTTATCCCATTTCACTACATAAATGCATATATTCGTTCTTCTTCCGGTTTCAGGTGAAAACAGCAATCAGAGGGTCCTGATATCATCGTTTTATTGTTGCATCCATTGTTTGTTCGTCCTTGCCATATATCGAGCTAAGCTCCTTTGGAGGATATCACTAAAAAAGAGAGCGTCACTCCTCTCGCACCTCGCTAATTTCCACCACCCATTAAAATAATCCATTGAAATCGGAAATCGGACAAACAAAAAAACGGCAAGATGTTCATCGAAGACGATGCCCAGTAAGTAGATAAATAATAATTGTTAAATTGTATGCTTGCTTTTCTTGTATTCCATGCGTATATATGTATATCATTAAGTATAGGCTTATGGATTCGTGGTATATTTACATAGACTTTGGAAATAGTTTTAGAAATAGTATTTGTGCAAAAAGAAATAAATTTAAAATTTAAACAATTTAACTTATATACTTAAAAATCTTTAAATGTATGTTTCAAAATCAACCTTAGTGACAAACTTTAACATTTTAAGCGCATTGGTTCGGGAAATTGACGTCATGCCCACTTGCGCAATCCAAGTTCAAGGCTATCAATTTGCTTATCAGCCCAGCACTCACATACTAAGGTTCTTTAAGTGTGCAGTCTTTAACTGCATTTTGCACTATGGATTGTAAAAAGTGTCACGCGCTATAATCGCTCACATAAACGACAAACCGTTTAATATTATGTATAAGATTAAATGCGAATCTCAGCATGACTCCGTTTCCTTACCTAACTAGCTTCTAGCTTAGTTCTGTTCTCGTAACTGGTTCTAAAATTATTCCACCAGCGAACAGAAAACATTATGAATAAGCGAATTTCCTAGAAAAATTTCTGAAAATATTTACAAATTGAAATCGTATCATTTTAATTAATTTAGCATTGCGATAATAACTTTATCTAGTGTTCTGGTGGCTAGCGATCAAATTTTTAATGAAAAACAAAATTTTAAATATATTTGGCATGAGTTATTTTTTCTAATTGCAATTATAAATATAGTGATAAAAAGTTGGCATAGTGGCGGCAGTTGTAATTGAATTACAAAGAAAGTGAGACTTGCTGGCAAATTTTTTTGGGATTTTTTCAGTTGTCGATAAGTACAAAAATAAAGTATACATAAGCATGCAGAATAAAATGTTTATCTAGCTACTTGGTTTAATAATAAAAAACGAAAGTTTGTAATGTAAAACATTTGGCTCATTTAATAGCTAAACAGTATTTGAAGTGATTAATGAAATATGGCTGATACCCTTGATTTCTGACACGTTTTATAGGCTTCTTGGCAACTAATCTAGTTGAGTTTAGATCGCTTAAAAAGCAGATAAGGAACCAGACATATGGAAGGGTCCAGGCGAGTACCAGACGTACACTTAAGTTTTAGTTCTTTTCAATGGCCAGATTCTCGGGTCCCTTGAGGGTTAGATATTGCCTACGAATCGGACTTCGGTTCGTTATGGCTTAGCAATCTCTAGCTGATAAAAAGCCGAACACTTCCACTGCTCTCCACTTGTTATCGCCCGTTCGAAAAGCGTTTTCTGAGCACCAAGATTCGAACTGAGCGTGAGAGTGTCTACCCCTTTCCACTTTCGGACTTTCAAGACTTGCTAACAGTGGCAGCAGCAACAGGTGGTGATATCAGTTGGTTTTCGGCTTGCGACGGCGCTACAACGAGTGGGTGGGTGCAATGGCAGAATCGTTCGAACAAACAACCAACCGGGCATATACGTGATGAGTCGAGAAAACCAATAGTTCTTGCCTGCTTTAATTTGCATACCAATTGGCCACTAATTTGTATTTTTTATTGCCTTTACAGAATGGACAGCTTCTGGGTGCAGAGCGCAATTGGCGCGATCAAGGCGATCGCCTTCATGTACGACATCATCACGCTACCGGTTTATCTGGTGCTGCAGAAACCCTGGAAACGCCGGCAGGACTCCCGTCGAGTTAAGGTGAGAGTGGTGACATGATGGCTGAATGACTTTGCTAGCGGAAAAAATGGAAAAAGCCACTTACTTACCCGGCCAATCAGTGCACCGACTATAACTATCTCTAGAATCGCGTAGTTGAAATACTTCGACTTTGCCCTGGCCGTTCCAAAGTACAGGGACCTGACAACTTAGCTACAATCGCATGCTTTTGTTTAGTTAACTATATGTTTGAAAAATGCACCCTTGCTTATCAGTTTGATTTGAGTTTTCTACACCTAATTTTTTTAAATTTGAAGCTTGCTCCAGGCAGGTGCTTTTTATACCTTACAGAGGGTACTATAATTTTGGCCAGAAGTTTGTAACGCAGTGAGACGTTTTCGACCCCATAAAGTATATATATTCTTGATCAGGATCAATAGGGGAGTCGATATAGCCATGATCGTCTGTCCGTCTGTTTTAATACCGTTTGCGAGCTCAGCGATCTGAAACTTTCACAGTCATCGTAAAACATGTGTACGCAGATCAAGTTTGAAAATCGGACGTCTATATCCTATAGCTCCCGCAGGAACAATCGGATATAACTTGCAAGAATGGAAGATATATCGCGCAGTGTAAAAGCTATTGACTCCAAATCTTTCCAAATTGTATTTTTTTAAGCATATCTTGATCAGATAAAAAGCACTTACCGCTCGGGCGTCTATATATTTTAACTTCCGTAGGAAAAATTGTTAAAAGCTGCGAAAAAATTCCTTTTTTTCTATTTTTATATGAAATTTTTTCAGTATTGACATGAAACTATTCAAATCCAGTTTATTTATGTATACCTTATTCGTTTTGCTACTTTTTCAATTTTAGTAATTTCGGCAAAGTCTGCAAGGGTAGTAAAACTTCGGCTTGCCGAAGTTAGTTTCTGTCCTCGTTTTCATTTCTTTTTTATTATCCATGTGCTTGCCGACTTTTGATTTTCTGACCAGTTCCCCTTTTTTTTTACTATCTATATGTCTTTATCAGAGATTCACTTTTTATGTGGAAGCCGAAGCGATTTCCTTGCTTTCGTTTTGCTTTATTATTTCGCGAATGTTAGAACACCCAATCATGGCAGTGTATGATAATTGCACAGGTTGTCAGGCCACATTCATAGACAACGCAGGTGGTCCTGATAAGAGAATCGTGAAAAGTAAAACAATAGCGGGCCTTGTGTGTCTCCCGAACAACCAGGAAATTCGCTTATAGAATGTTATTTTCCTTGTCATGAGACAATTTCGAAAATACTAACTACCAATATATATTAAAAGCGTAAGCTGTCAGTCAGAAAGATTTGTAAATATTGAAAGTTGGTATCTAATTTCCTGGAAAATAAATTATTCATTTAGTATTAGCTGTATTCTTTGAAAGCTGCGAGCATGGCATTTAAAAGCTGGTTCTCGCAGCCTGTCGTTAAAGCCGGTGACGACGAAGAGTTAGTTGATCCACAAGCAGACCTTAGGGAAAAGTGCGAAGCCAAGGACCATATTCAGTCCTTGTACAAAAAGTATCAAGAATGCAATGATCGTGTGAATGGCCGATCCAAAACCACTGAGACATGCATGGAGGAATTGTTTGACTTTGTTACTGAAGTGGATCATTGCGTTGCTCACACTCTTTTCTCAAAGCTTAAGTAAAGAATGCCGAATTGTGGAGTTAATAAAATTAAAATATTAGCAATTTAATTGTCCATTTAATTATTATTCTAGTGCAGTTTATTAAAATTTGGTTTGGCTAGTTAGCAGTATGTTTTTTATCAGCTAAAACTTTTTTAGAAAAAAACTCAGCTGAGGAACGTCTACAACTGATTTTGTACTATCTAAATGGAGCGCTTTTTGGTTGGCTGATAAGGTTTATGGGTTACGGTTATGCCAACGTCGGAACCGCTTGCATCATAAATTTGTGAAAACCTGCTTTAAAAGTTTATAAACAATAAATTGCTATTAATTGCTTTTCGTCAGATACGTTCAATTGGACATAAATAACAAGAGTAGAATGGTTTCATGAATGTGTTAGGGATCAGGAAATCTTTATCCAATATTATGGCTTTACTAGCTTCTCATCGCTTATCTCACCTCCTTCCTCTACAGGCCAAGCCCATTAACCAGAAAATGTTGGTCGATGAGTCCAAGTACGCGCAGGATGACATTGAGGTTTAACTTTTGCAAATGTGTTTTTAATAGTTTAATAATACTACATATCTGTTGCGGAACATACACACATTACAAAAACACACAGACACATTGGGGCACCCCCATACCACACACACATAAACACAACACACGCACAATAAATGTTCCAAGGACTGGTGTTCGTATCCAGAGTTGAATCCCCTGTTTGGAGACTCTTTTTGGTGTTGGTCAACGAAACATGATCTCCTGAGTTATGGCCCTCACCTCAAAAACCCCTCGAAAACTCACATGTCTGTTATCTCTCTGTCGACTTTACTTTGTGGTCCCTCCCCTAATCTAGCGTTTATTTGAATCACAACGTCCGTTTAAAAGATTTAACTAATCGCCACGGTTTTGCACATTTTGCAGGCAAAAATCATACGAAATGATGACAATGAGCTGACCTACCGGACTACAGATCCGCCGCGTGATGTCCACGTGAAGATGTTGCAGGAGAACATCGACACGCTGGAAAAAGTCTTCAACTATGTGGCCAAGACGTACACGTCGAAGCGCTGCCTGGGCACCCGCCAGATCCTCAGCGAGGAGGATGAGGTGCAGCAAAATGGTCGTGTCTTCAAGAAGTACAACCTGGGCGACTACAAGTGGAAAACTTTCACCGAGGCGGAGCGCACTGCGGCCAATTTTGGACGCGGTCTTCGAGAACTGGGGCAGAAACCGCGCGAAAATATAGTAATCTTTGCTGAGACTCGGGCCGAGTGGATGATGGCCGCTCATGGATGTTTTAAACAGGCTATGCCCATTGTGACCGTCTACGCTACGCTGGGGGATGACGGAGTGGCCCACTGTGAGTAGATTGCATAACGCATATTTTCACACCCGAAATAACGTTCGAATCTGTCGCCAGGCATCACCGAAACGGAGGTCACCACGGTTATCACCTCGCACGATCTGTTGCCCAAGTTCAAGACTCTGCTGGACAAATGCCCGCTGGTGAAGACCATAATCTACATCGAGGATCAACTGCAAAAGACGGAAACCACTGGCTTCAAGGAGGGCGTCAAGATATTGCCCTTCAACCAGGTTGTGAAGTCCGGACAGGAAAGCAAATTCGGTACGTTTTAAGAGGGCTTTAAAAGATGATTTATTTTACTTTTATCAAATTATAAATTCGCCTGCTAATCAGCATTGTGATTTACACCGAAAAGGTTGTTGGCTTGAGATGTTTAGGCTTTGTTGTGGATGTGGCCGCTGATACTGTGACATGATCGTTTTCGTCCAATATATTACTTGATTCTTCGAATTCTTCGATAGCATTTTTCTCGACTACTTCATCATCACCATCTGAACCTAGCTTGTATTCTGGTTCAGGCAACTGGCTGCAATAGCGCCATCTGTTCGAAAGGCAGAATATGTCGATAGATAATTCAGTGATTTACTTCACTTACCTCATGTCAGTGCTGGAAAGCTCGACAGGCTGCAACAGGATCGGCTGCGCTTCCACTAAAAGTTCGTTCACAAGGCTGGAACCTGGTTCTACATTAAGATCTTCCGCTTTAGCCTCAAGCGCTATCACTTCTGATATTTTCTCCCCATTTCCTCCTTGTTTCAAAGCATATGCCCGATATGCCCGATAGACGAGTACGCCGCAGTAAGCGCCAAAAAGTGTGAAAAACACAAAGCAGCTTTTCGGTTTCGTTAATCTGGCGCCTAGTAAAGCATTGCACTGTTGCACACAAGTCAACGGCGTCAGGGTGATGAACTCTTCCAGGTCTTCTGTCATTCTGAATCGTGTCTTTAAACTTAAATCTTTACCCTGCACAATTTTGAAAGAATTTGTCATTCAAGTCTGGTCTAAAGTACGTAATATACATGAGTAAAAATGTCGTAAAGCATTAAGCATGCTATTCTGCTTAAAATAAATATAATTTAGCTTGCTCTGCTTCTTAGACTCTTTTTAACCGTTGCCTTTGTTTCTTATCCAACAGAAAACGTTCCACCCAAGGGCGATGACATTGCCATCATCATGTACACTTCCGGCTCTACCGGCACACCCAAGGGCGTCCTGTTGTCCCACAAGAACTGCATTGCCACGATGAAGGGATTCGTTGATATGGTGCCCATCTATCCCGACGATGTTCTGATCGGCTTCCTGCCGCTGGCCCACGTTTTTGAACTGGTTGCGGAGAGTGTATGTCTTATGACCGGCGTGCCCATCGGCTACTCGACCCCGTTGACCCTTATCGACACTAGCAGCAAGATCAAACGCGGATGCAAGGGTGACGCCACCGTACTAAAGCCCACCTGCATGACTTCGGTGCCGCTGATACTCGATCGCATCTCCAAGGGCATTAACGACAAGGTCAATTCGGGCTCGGCGTTCAGGAAATCGCTCTTCAAATTCCTCTACCAGTACAAAGTAAAGTGGGTGCAACGTGGCTATAAGACGCCGCTAATTGACAAGTAAGAAAAGTGCACTTATCAAGGTCTTGAGTTGGTTACAAAACCTATCAATTCATTTGCAGGTTGGTGTTCAAAAAGGTGGCAAAGCTGATGGGCGGCAAGGTGCGCATCATTATGTCCGGTGGAGCACCTCTATCAGCAGACACCCATGAGCAAATCAAGACCTGCCTGTGCTTGGAGCTTATCCAGGGCTATGGCCTTACGGAAACCACGTCTGGAGCCACAGTAATGGATTGTAAGGGATTACAAAATTGTCTTTTGAATCCAGTAATTGATTTCATCCCAAAAAACAGATCGCGATATGACCTATGGACGTACTGGAGGACCCTTGACTGTCTGCGACATCCGCCTGGTCAACTGGGAAGAGGGAAACTACCGCGTCACAAACAAGCCACATCCCCAGGGCGAGGTTCTCATTGGCGGCGAGTGTGTTTCCCAGGGCTACTATAAGTTGCCCGGCAAGACCAACGAGGATTTCTTTGAGGAGGATGGACGAAGATGGTTCAAAACCGGAGACATTGGCGAAATCCAAGCTGATGGTGTACTTAAGATTATAGGTAGGTTGTCAAACCAAATTCATATTTAAGAAATCTATATAAAATCTCTTACTTCCCGCAGATCGTAAGAAGGATCTCGTTAAGCTGCAGGCCGGCGAATATGTCTCTCTGGGCAAGGTTGAATCTGAGTTAAAGACATGTGGAATTATCGAAAACATTTGCGTATATGGAGATCCCACTAAGCAATTTACCGTGGCGCTGGTCGTTCCCAACCAGAAGCATCTGGAGGAGCTAGCTGAAAAACATGGCCTGGGAGACAAGACCTACGAAGAGCTGTGCTCATCGCCCATCATAGAAAAGGCTATACTCAAGGAGATTGCCGAGCATGCGCGGAAATGTAAGCTACTAAGGAGAATGTAATGTTTTCGAAATGTACTAAAATATAGATCTATTATATTTCAGGCAAATTGCAAAAGTTCGAGGTGCCCGCCGCTATCACGTTGTGCAAGGAAGTCTGGTCTCCAGACATGGGGCTGGTAACGGCCGCCTTCAAGCTGAAGCGCAAGGATATCCAGGACAGATATCAGCATGATATTAACCGCATGTACGCCTCATGAAAATTAATGTACTAAGCCAAGGGTAACAGATGCAGCGACGACAACAACACGGAGAAAACTACATTAGTGGAGCAGCAGCAATGAAGCTAGTGTGTACTAATGGCGATTTAGTAGCACCCTACACGGCATTAACATGCATACCAAATCCAAAACCAAACTAGCCTAAGTCCTAAAAGATCTGAAAGCCGAGCAAAACATTTGAGAAAACGCTTAGCCACATTGTGCATGTAAAGACAGAAAGTTCTCATTTACAAATTGGTTTTGTTCCCTCTTATTTGCTAGAATTTTGAAATTTTTTGTTTCTCATCGTAATAAATAAAGATTGTTGAAGTTTTGTTGGTAGACAGCTGCAGCTGGGTTTGGTTTGGAAATGCGCTGTGTATGTGCTTAGAATGCTGTTGAACAGATTGACAATGATAAAGATAAAGAAAATGAATATTGTATACTGTACAGTTTTCGGTTTTTAGTACATTTTGTGGCAATTGAATATTGCATAAACAATACTTATTTTTATAGTAAGCTTAAGTGGTTGCCTATTAATTATGTACATACGATATATACACACAAATATTTAAATGCATATATGTGTATAATAAATCTAATATTTAGTGTACTTCTCTATGCTAAGTTTAATGTATGGAATTCTTGAAGTAATGAAATGTTGAATGCAGAAAAGAAAGCGTCTTTATATGAATAATGAATTAAAAGCAACAACTGAAAAGTGAAGAAAGTGAGAATTTCCCTGGCAAAATGCTTCTCTTTGCTGCGAAAGAAATGCATCTAAACACAAATGGAACCATCCAAAAATTATTTTTAATTTCAAAAAGGCAAAAAGGTTACAAATGGTAAACGTAAAATATATTTTAGCTCAATTTAGTTAAAGGAAACCCCACATCAAATGGATTTTATTAAAAACATTAGCGAGAAAAGTCAAAATTAAAATGCAACAAATGAAAGACTAGTACTAAAATATAAAAACCATGGATACCGCAAAGTGTCCAACAAAAAAGCCTAATTTAAAGACATATAAAACAAAATATTTGTTTTACATGTGCAAGAACTTTTTAATACATTGTAGTCATATTTTTAGTTAAACTATGTATATTTAGGAAACATTTAGCAATTTTTTGTGGGAAACGTTGCGTTTCTTCAAAATAAAATTCAACTGATAAAAACACATATTTGATTTCTGTAAAAATCGCGAGGGAAGGTGTGTGGTACTCGTATCTCCAATATCGAAATATAACACTTATCGCGCTGATCAAATACATTATTGTAATAATAACGAAACGAGTTATAAGTAAATAAAGAATTAAGACAATTATTAAAAATAAGTATCACTGCATTACTATATTTTTGATCGTATGAAATACTGGATAATTTAATAAAAGAAACTATTTTTTGGTTTTACTCGAGCGGCAACATTGATCTTGACTTGGAAATGGGCATTTTAATTTATCAATGATATTGTATCGAATAATTGCACAACTATCGATTTGCTTGTGCTATCGATCAGTGGTCAGTTTATCAAAGTTTTCTGTAGAACATTTCACAGTGCTAGAGCTTTCGTGTAGATCCATTGGTAGAGAAACATCTTGGCGCTTGTGATCACGCCCGTCACTGTCAGGATGGCCGAGTGGTCTAAGGCGCTGCGTTCAGGTCGCAGTCTACTCTGTAGGCGTGGGTTCGAATCCCACTTCTGACAAGAACTTTTTTTCATTCCTTTATTTTTACTGTTGACCGCAGTTTACTTAAATTAATTATTTGCATACTTGTCAGCTGCTCGGTCGCCGTTAATTGCAATAAGCACAGAGCTCGGCAGATGCGCTCAGCCGCAATAATTTGTTTGAGCCTTTGACTTGTTCGCTCGCACTTGTTTGCCAATGTAAATGACACAATTAACACGCCTGGCTGCTTTCCACTTGGTGCAGTGTTTACTGTAGTGTCGTTGCCCTACTGTGCCGTGTCTGTTTGCCCATGTGTCTCTGTTTGTTTGCTCTCTTTACGACTTTGAGCATTTTTAAATCGAAAAAAAACAGTAATGGTTAATGTCCTCTGTCCAAATGTTGGGCACTTGAGGGCTGGCCGTTTCAACTAAAACAAGCAAGTTTTTCGCTGTTTTAGAAAAATAAAAATTTTGACACATTTTAGCTAGTGTGAATAATGTATGTTGAATAAAAGTTTCCTTTATATTTAGCTAAAAATATAAATATTCTAGTTAATAAAGATAATTAATTATGAAGAATGGATATATATATATAAATATTATTCAGTTATTTTAATTGATTGACTTATTTTTAATATTATTCTCATTAACTATTTTATGTTTCTAAAAATCTAGCAACACACTGCTAGCGCATGCACTAATGCAAAAAATAAATCATAAAATATAAATGCTGGGTGAGAATAAATTATTCGGCAGTTTTTTGCAACCTGCAACCTGAGCGAAAATAAGTTCCTTATGGAAAACTCTTCTGAGACAATATAGCCTTTGACATTTTTGTGGCTGATGAAATTTACTGCACTTTTTTGTGTTTGCAACTCAAGGATTGCAGGAGACTAAATGAGAATTTCCCCCACAAAAAAGGACTCCCCAGCAAGGGGGGATCAGAACTCTGAGACTTTAGCTGTATGCAATGACACTAATAAAATTAATAGACCATGTCAGACTGACATAGTGGGTGGGTACTATGGAGCAAAGCATTCCGCATGAACCCCTAAGAATGTCATACTCATACGTCACGCTCAATGGATTTCAGATGACATACCGTCTCAGGGGAGGGCGAGAAGTTACAGATATAAACGTCATCAACGAAGCTGGCTTCCAAGGAACGCAATGGACAAAAAAACGCATCACAAATCCAATGGGTGCAACATATGAATATAGATTTTCATAACTTTATAAAAAAAATATTTATTTTATTCCGTCATAAAGAAACTACTCGGTTTTGCATTTAAAACTATTTTTTAGACTTAAAATTATTAGTAAAGTTATATGTAGGCTATAGTCCTGTAATAAAGTTGAGGACTAACTATAAAAGTAAACAATGTAACCCAAATCAGCCTGGTTCAAATAAATCTATGGAAAATGCATTTCAATCATATCTCAAGCTAAATTCAAACCAAAGCCGAAACGCTCTCAATGCATATATGTTTGTGTATGCAACTTAAATTGCAACTTGTAATGTATCCACAAGTGGAACTGCAGCTGCGTCATTTGCGTATACGGCGTGCCTCTGTTTTTGCCTCTGTCTGATGCATTTGACAAATCGAAACTTAGTCAAATAGGAGAACTTTGACCCCTCTCATGCCACACTCCCCATATCTGGAATTTGCATTTTTACTGCAAATTTGAAATCGATTGTGATGTTTCCTCAACTGACTTGGGTTACATCTACATTTGGCATGAAAGTCTTTCAATGGGCAATGCACTGACTGCGTTTTATTGGCCTGCAGCAACTCGAGATTTATCTCTGTTTGTATATTTACCTAGTCATTTTTGTAATCTCAGTACTTTTGCCCGGCTTTCCATTTCCGCTCGGGCCTTGTCAAACATGTCCGCCCGATATGGCGTCTGATTTCCGCTCTGCGCTTCAGCGAACAACGGTGGACTGGGATTGACAACCCATCTACGTCAGTGGGCGGTTCCTGTGTCCTTTGAAGTGAAAGTGGCGCTCTACTCTCGACTTTTCCCGTCGCCCTCTTTCCAGTTACTTTCGATGGCATTGAAAGCACACATCAAGTGAAATCGAACTTGATATTTAAGCTTAACAAATAAGTTTATCTTCTGTTTTTAATCAGGATGTGTTTTTCATTAGGTTTTGATATTATTTTGGGCCGCAAATATCACTTGTGCAAAAGAGCCTCATACAAATTACACAGAAACATAAGATTTTTTTAAATTTCCACTAACCATTTTCATTTTCCATAATATTTGGGTGCTCGTGAGCAAAAATCTCATACAAAACTTGGGCTTGTCAACATTTAGAAATAAAATAAACTTTCCACGAAAACGTGGAATCTTCATGCTAAATCTTGTTTTTTGAAATCGATCCTCAATAGAAATAGTTTCTCTTAATCCTTAACCTTGTGAGACAACTGCACTTAATACAAACATTCAAAATTGAATTAACATCCTATGAAAATATAAATCATTATTAGTTTTCGGAATAACTAAAGATTTAAAGAGTAACATATATTAATGAATAAAATAATGGGGTAAGGGCTAAAATTGATCTGTTACGCCTAACATTTTGATTATTGTTTCGAAATTAAACCTGGATTTTAGCTTTAAAACGGAAGTGCGAGATAGCACTTTTATTCATTCAATAGTGTCAATTTGTGCAATTGGCTTAATTGTGTTTGAATGCACACACTCTTGAGTAAAGAAACCAATGCAAAAAATATTAATAGATATTTAGCATTTATGTTTAAACCAAGCTTAATAAAGATGTTACATTAATTTCTAAAGTTTAAAACTTGCTTCCTTTTAATTTGTTTTCCTAGTGTTTTAATTTGTAACCAGCCGGGCAAATGATTCAATGAGTTGCTATGAAAAATATATCCGATTGCAGCTTTAACTTCTGTGCGTATACATATTAACATATGCATCAGCGTGCATAGATGCAAAGCTAAGTTTTTCGGCCGGGTCTGATGCCTCCTCGAAAGCTAACTGCTGCGCTTAACAAGAATTCTTTACGCCATGTTGCACATTTTGCGAATGTTTCCAAGTTCAAACGGCTGTGAAAATGCACACGTTTTGCACCAGCGGGGTGGTGACGGGGGGTTCTCGGGCCACTCCTACTTTTTCAGCAACAACAGCCATTTGATAAGCATCACTGGCACTACATAGTTATTTGAGCGACAACAAAATGCCGCACGTGTTGCAAGTTGAAAAAGTCAAAAAAAATTGCACAACTTTCTCTATAAGCTGAAGTATTAATATGACGTTATATAGTGCATGACGATTTGGTTGGGATTCCTCTGCCTAGGTGATTTCACATAACGCATGGTGTTCCAAATCTGCAGAGCGATGAGGCAACTCACGGCGCCCAGAATAACAGGGGATATAGACGATCCTCGATAACATGCAGCAGACATATCTCTGCCTTGCACAAATTCTATACCATTTTAGTACTTGCAATGGAATAATGAAAGTAAAACAAATTATCTGGGTAAGATTTTCACAACATAACCTAAAAAGGATTAGATTTTTTAATCTCGTAGTGCTTACTTACCGTACTTACTACATAACAGACAAAACTAAAATCTGTATATTTAAAAAATTCTTTGGTGGAATCGAGTACATTTTAACACGATTCCAGGTATTTACTTTGGGCACAAAAAAATAGTTTCTTTTTGTCTTATTTTTAAAGTCTTATTATTAATTTTTAAATTGATAATTGTGGCTTCGGAGTATCCTTCAAAATACAAGAAAAAATGGAATTTAAGAGGTAATCGATTTTATATATATTTTTATGGTACCTAATCATAATTTTTGCCCTTCTTTACCTTTTAAAGATGTTTATTTTACCATCTTTAAAATTAAAAAAAAAATTTTTTTTCGCATATATGCCCATGCATATGTTTGGATGAGTATGGTGCTAGAGAATTAGCTTAGTATGTGCTTTTATAAAACCCAATAATTGGGATTGCCACAGAAACCAATCAAAACTTAATTTTTCAGCATTTATCTGTCGACTTTCCAAACTCAAAATGAATCCTGATGGCTTTAGAGATCTTTATGTGTGTTTTGGCATCTCCGTATTTAACTTTCTATATTTTTTTTGTTTTTTAGAATTTGGTTTTATTTAAATATAATATTATTGTATTACGGTTTTCATTAAATTAAAGCAATATCATATAGCTGCCATAGAAACGTTGGCAAAATGCAGCGCAAAATCGAGGCAGCTTCATTGTTTTTCGTTATATAGGCATAGAAATCGAAATGTGGTCGATTTATAATAACTGCAAGGGTATATAAACTTGCCGAAGTTTGCTTCTTTTCTTGTTCTAATTTAATTTACACACTGCTGCCTTTGTCATTGGTAATTTGAATTTATAAGTGATTTAGAGTGATCCTATATAAAATATTAATGTAAACTCCAATAACCCAAGAAAGTTCACGTTTTCCTGAGATGTTTGTTTTTTTTACCAGCTGGGGAAAACATCGCAATCTCTTCTTCTTTAATTTATCTCCCAAGGATTCTCTCTCCTGTTCTCTCAGGTGGCTAACGGTTAAGTTGGGACACAATCTTCCACGCAAACTCAGAGAGCGCGTTTAAAGCTGAACAGAAAGCTCTCGCTTCACTTGGAAATTCGACTAATTTTAATCAAAACATTTTTGCCCCCTTTTATTACTTCCCCCTCCTCCTCTCCGCCCACGACACACGGGTACTGTTGTTTGTTTCCATTCGAAGATTTTCATAGACGAAGAGGGCGATTTGATTGAATTGTTATTGTTACGGGAGTTTGGGCGTATGCCGAATGCTGTTTGTTGTTTGTATAGATTCCACCTGATCCAGCCTCACTTTTGCTCTGTGCCAGCATTGTCTTCTTTTTCGGGCTTCCCCATTGCCATTTGGAAAAGTGCACATTTCTGGCTGCGGTCTGAGTGAGTGTGTTTGTTTTGTTCAAATAACTAGTACAACGCTTGTACGTGAGTTGATTTTTGCAGCTAGGAATTTCACCGGTGTATTTGTGTGCATCTGGAATTTTTGGTCGAGCGAATTGGTCTACTTAATGGTCGAGTAGCCATTGTTATTGCACATAAAAACAAAGCGACCCTGACCCATTTTTCCCTCTCAGTCCGCCTCTTACTTTTTGTCTCCTTCCCTTGTAAAACAGACGACTGAATTGAACTGAATGTTGCTCAAAACTTATTTGCATATTATGTCCTTCACACGCAGTTACACACTCACACGTGCAGACGTCATTCCCATGTCACTCTTTGTGTGTCATTATTCGGAAAAGCAAATGCACAGAAATTAATTTTTTCCATTTTGTTCAATACTGTATTCATAATATCTAATAATATAATATATTACAAATGATATTGTACATGTTTTACGTTTATGGTAAATTTGATAATGGTTTGACAAAACCTTTTAAAAAAATCGATTTTTTTTTTGGAAAATAAACTTCAATGTTAAAAAATTTGCATTTTTGAACCGCATTGGCCTTTAAATGTTTTATTTGAAACAAACAGATTTATTTGTCTATGTTGTTGCTTGTTGATAGTCAACAATTATTAACATTTTCTGATAACGGTACACTTTAATAATCAGATTCGAGTTCACCACACCAAGTAAAGTGTTGTTGATCGGAATTGATAGTTTTACGTACAATATTTTTTGTGGTGTACTAAAGTCCTGTCTGATTTACCAGATATTGCATCCTTTTGACATTTAGTGAACCATGCATCTCACTATGCGCTGGTTAAGTGTCACCGGCAATGACCGCAAGCGTCGGGGAAATCGTTTAATTGACATAATTAGCTGACTGTCTTCTCTCAAATGTCTGTTACAAACTGGGCCTGTCTGTTTTGATTAGTCGAATGGCAAAAGTGTCTTGAATGGCATAATTTGCTTATGTGGGTGTTTCTAAAAACAGAAATAAAGTGGACAATACTTTTTTGAATTGGGAATTTCCATTTGAAATTATTGGTCTGAAACTAATAAAAACATTATAAACTTAACTAAGAAATTAGGTAATAAGAATTAATTAATTAAACTAATGAATGCACTATTAATTTATTCAATGTTTAAAGTTGTTCGGGAACTATTATTGAGAGTTAAATATTTTTGTGTTTGGGGAATATTTTTTACAGCCAATATTGAAAATATAATTTTCATTTAAAAACAAAGCTTTGCAAAATTAAGAAGTGAGTTGTTAATATTTGTATTGGTACTAAGGACGTTTACGGTATTGGGTTGTTTGGTCTTTATACCTTAAGTTGTGCCTTTTTGGCGCACCTGCAGCGAAATCGCTGGAATGAAACCTTTTCCAGGCATGTTGTCGACATTTTTATGGCTGCCACGTTTGCTTACTGTCCCGCTCTGCATCTTTCTGCTCGCCTGCCAGCCACTTGGCTGCCCAATTAAAAGTTTTAGCACATTTTCACTTGAAATTAATTGTCGGTAAACGTAATTCATGTCCGAGACACGAATGCGCTAAAGGAGCGCCGCATCCAGGACACAGGACACACAACAACAGAACGAGGGGAGCAGGACCTGAAAATGTGGCCAAGTGCACCATCACCAATAAAGGGAAAGGATGGGAGGATGGCCAGGAGTATTTGGGCTTGTGCTACTTTGTAGTTGCTAGCTGTTGCATACTTATGTGCGCTAATACCGAGACATTTCAACTAACTGCCCAATTTCGTAGCTAACCGGCAAGAAAACAACATCTCAAGTTGCTGGGGACTGTCATGTAAGATATTAGCCGACTCTGGATGAGAACTTTATGTTGGGAAGAGTAAGTTTAAACATTTATCTTCTTAGAACCTGGGAAAATTAAGCTCACATAAAAACGGTATGGTTGTTTTAATAAAATATGTATGTATGTTCTTAAAGTGAATAAAAAAATGTAATTCAAGTATTAACGAGAACGGAAGCTCGCTTCAGAAAGCCGAACTTTAAAAAATATATTTTTATCATACCTTAACTGTATTTTGGTGAAAAATACTGTAATTTACACACAACTTTAAAAAAACGCGAAATAGAACAATTTGGTGTGATCGTCCCTATACCAGTTATAGGATATAGTCGTCCGATCGGAAAGATTTTTTAACATGATCATTGTAAAAAACAAAAAAAAATTCGATTTTAAAAGATCCAATTCTCAATCTTTTACATTATCTAATCTAATAATATATATGTGACAGCTATGGAGAAAATTCTAAAATACATAATTTTATGCAAAGATCAGCGATTTATACTTGACAAAATGTAAAATGTTAACCTGATTGTTCCTATGGCAGTTATAATACATATATACGAACACATTAAAATATACGAAAGTTTAATATCTAGCTTTAAAACTAAAGGACAAGAACAACTCGTCCTGGTCCATATTGATTCTGGCACTTTATGAGGTCGAAAATTTCTAATAAATTTGTTTATATGTTTCTTTATTTCACTTAATGGCAAAATATTTAAAAATTGTATGATTACCAAGATGGCAATATTTTAATTTTTTATTTTTATATTCAGCCAATAGTTCTTCCATAAATATAGGGTAAATCTGATTCCGCACTTAAAGCTAAATAATACGCTTAATTGTTGTTCAATAAATATTTCTCTGTGCCCATCATTTTTGATTTTGGGAAATGTTTTCCTTAAGCCAAACTACCTTTTTTATAAAGCTATAAAAAACAATTGTTTAAACCGCTGCGATATTATGCAAATGTTTAAAGGAAAAATAATTTTTCTATCTACAATAGAAAACATAATTAAAGTGAAACTACACAAATCATGCCAGGCAAGCGATGGTGCGGTGAAGGGTGGATGCTTATTTGGCCAGTTCCCAGCCAACGCCATAAATAACAGCGCACCGCCATTTAGCAGGAACAAAATGAAATTTTTCAATTAAGTTAAAGGCCACTGTCGATAGCGAGCCAATGTCATTAGCAGGTAAAGAAGCAGTAGTTTGAGCTGGAGCGCTTGCAGGACCTGGTGCTGCATTGGAGGCAGCAGGACATAAATTAAAATGGGAGCCGGGGCAATTTTATGTCCATTTAATGGCAGTCCGTGGCAGGCAGGTGGCCATAAAATGACATAAAACGGCACGGGTCAATGTTTAAATAATGCCAGAAATTGTATTTGGAAGCTCTATTTATCCATCTCTCACTACGGCAGTTGGCAATCGGGTGGGATATGGCTGGGGCTTCTGGCCGCCGCAACTAATTGACAATTCAAAATGTTTGGGGCGGCCAACTGGAGCTGGCGTGCAGGCCATAAAGTTAATAAGCAATTTGCATAACAAATTGTCTAAAACGGTGACAACATGTCGCATAGAAATGCCGAATGTGAATCCGAATGGGACCGAGAGTGCAGCACTAGCACTGCCATGTCGTGCCCGGCTAATTTCCCGTACACCGAGTTGCGTATACGCAGCGTGGGCCTCCCAGAGGGTTGCGCGGGCATGCATTTAATTGTTTCAAGCCGCACATCATCCCATTTTTGGTCCGCCCAGTCCCTCCGGTCATGACACTCGTACGCTTCGGATTTTTGCAAATGCGCTCGTAATTTATTCTCGGGCTGTTAATTAGCGCGGCAACATGCGAGCGGGTCAGTTGTATGGTTAATTAATCGACTAAGGGGGTACCTCCTAGGGATACAATAGTTATGATCTTCCACGAGTTCACAACCATTATCCTTGAATAGTGTCTTTTTTATTT
This sequence comes from Drosophila fuyamai, assembly GCA_018153365.1. Classification (NCBI taxonomy): domain Eukaryota; kingdom Metazoa; phylum Arthropoda; class Insecta; order Diptera; family Drosophilidae; genus Drosophila; species Drosophila fuyamai. Next base: position 1,003,336 of record JAECXW010000419.1, on the reverse strand, counting down.
CAGCCTTTAGGGGTTTTTAGTAAAACCTCACGAGTGGAATTTAGTACGCTACACACAAAAAGTAGTTATTTGGGTCTGATAATTTTTTATCTAATCAAAATTTTAATTTATCTACATCCCCAAAAGAAAATCAACATCAAAATGGATTGTAATATCTTTAACACATTTAAAGAAATGAAAATGTTGAACTAGCGTAGTTAAATGATGTTACCGAACTGAATTGAATTTAATCTCTAACATCTAACACGAAATTCTTAATTCGATACTTTATAAGGTAGTTTGATTTTCGGAATGTTGATAATTCGATACTTTAATTCAATACTTTATAAGGTAGTTTGATTTTCGGAATGTTGATAATAATATATACGCCTTCAAAGCAAAATATTACATTACCCCTTAAAAAATGATGCTTACAAATAATAGCTCGAATACCTTTAAGCCCGATGAATTGGAATTTCCCTTGCTAATTTCCCGGCTCTGGCTTCCGGTGGCTAAACATTAGTCTGGGTTTCCTGCCTCCATATACGGCCTTCCTGAACAGGGTATCTGAATAACATGGCTATGGGTGCATTTAGTGGACTTTCCACGGCAATTAGCCAGTGTCAATTGTTCATGCGGCCGAGTGTGAGCGCGTGCGTGGGACATTAGTGGAATGATTTTTCTCCCACATCGAAACAATCCTTTATGCATAATGTGCATATATGTACATATATGTGGCAGGGAACTGAGCTAACTGCCATTTGCAGCTGTTTCTATTTCCGTTCACTGGCCACAAAGCTCCAGCCGAAGGTCCGAAGGTCCGAACGTCCGCCTGCCAGTCCGTCCGTTCCATTTTCCCCTGGGCACTACATCATTTGTAATTTGATGGCATGCTCGGCGAGGGGGCGACAGATGAGAAGGAACTGTGCCTCAAAGTATGCAACACAATTGCGGCCAGGGCCATTATAATTGCAAACACACATTGCAACACAATCCCTCAATCATGCACATAGCCCATCCCAGATGCCATCCGAGATACATTTGCTGTTAGCAGTTGCATTTTGCATTATGCTTTGCTATAATTAAATGATTATCAATTTGGCAAATATTTGATGAGGCCCAGCTTGCGAATCAAAAGCTAATCAAGCGTAAACTGATCCCTGTTTCCACAGATGAATGGGCAGGAAGAAAAGTGGCAAGGACTTAAGGCTTATTTTAATTTAGGGGGAATACATAGTTAATGTATAATTATGTACAAAACGCTCCTCATATCCTCTTTCGGGTTCGCGTACAAGTTCTTTAAATAGCTCTTATATCTTTCAACATACATTTATTTTTGTTAAAATCACCGATCGATTTTTCTCCGCTTAAGATTGATTTAAATTCTTTTCTGCATATACTTCTAAGTAAATTCTTTTCTGCATATACTTCTGAGTACCATCTAGGTATGATTTATTCGACCTATTAGGACATGTGCGGCAGATACTGCCCTGATAGCTTATCTAATACTTTTCGGCGCTCCTCAAAATTCAAAACAACAGTAGTTTATGATTGGGAATAAAAGCCAAATTGACTTCCGCTGAGCGCCGATAAGGCAGTCATATAAAGAGGGTGCATGGCCCTTTGCTCGCCAGTTGTTGATTGACCAACATGAAGCTTCTTGTGTTCCTAGCCTGCCTGGCTGTGGCCTCCGCCAGTGTCCTGCCCGCCGAGCCCGCCAAGGCGGTGGCCGTGAAGGACATGCCCCGCGCCGGCAAGATCGAGGGTCGCATCACCAACGGCTACCCGGCCTACGAGGGCAAGGTGCCCTACATTGTGGGCCTGAGCTTCAACGACGGCGGGTACTGGTGCGGTGGCTCCATCATCGGCCACAACTGGGTCCTGACCGCCGCCCACTGCACGAACAGCGCCAGCCACGTGCTGATCTACTTCGGAGCCAGCTTCCGCCACGAGGCCCAGTACACCCACTGGGTGAGCCGCAGCGACATGATCCAGCACCCCGACTGGAACGACTTCCTGAACAACGACATCGCCCTGATCCGCATCCCCCACGTGGACTTCTGGAGCCTGGTCAACAAGGTGGAGCTGCCCAGCTACAACGACCGCTACAACAGCTTCTCCGGCTGGTGGGCAGTGGCCTCCGGCTGGGGTCTGACCGACAACAACAGCGGCATTTCCAACTACCTGAACTGCGTGGATGTCCAGATCCTGGACAACAACGACTGCCGCAACTACTACGGGGGCAACTACGTCACGGACAACACCATCTGCATCAACACCGACGGTGGCAGGTCCTCCTGCAGCGGCGACTCCGGCGGTCCTCTGGTCCTGCACGAGGGCAACCGCCTCGTGGGCATCGTGTCCTTCGGCAGCGGAGAGGGCTGCACCGCCGGCAGGCCCGCTGGCTTCACCCGCGTCACCGGATACCTGGACTGGATCCGCGACCACACCGGCATTTCCTACTAAAAACTATGAATAAATACAGCAATCATATAAAAACTACAACTACAAGCTCGGTGGTGCATTCTTAATTTTAAAAATAAAAATTAATATAAATCAGTTGTATTTTGTTAATCCAAAATATAATATATTTTAATGGGATATTATCCTAAGCCGGAATTTATTTTATCCCGTTTTGCAATCTAAAACTGTCGTATAATTAAAAAGATTTTTTGGCATTGTTACTCTATGTTTAGTAGCTGTAGTATTAAAAATATTAATGATTACCTTTACTTAATAATACTTAATGAGTTGAGATCATAAATTAAGATTCAGCAATATAATTGATAAGCAACCTCTTAGGTTCAATGCGATAAGATGGCTTTATGTGCGGAATGTAAAACCTAATTTATATGACACTCTTAAGATTTTGATTGAATTTACAAGCACTTTTCATTGGCACGTTAACAAATGTCTAGCCTGCGATCCTACTTGAATATCTTATCTATCAAAAGACGATAGTACAACCATTAACAATTTTTTGTATTTAAAATGTTATTGTGCGAATAGGAATACATATGTATTGTAATATTTTGGGATTTGAATGATTCTTTCTGAAAAGTATATACATTTTCTTCACGGTCCCAAAATAATTTTTTTATTTTCAGTACAGTAAAAAACAAGAGAGAACGCTATAGTCGGGTGCCCCGACTATCAGATACCCGTTACTCAGGTAAAAGGAGTGCGAGGGAGATGGAGATAGAAACTTTGATCACGCATAACTTTTTAACGAATGGTCCGATTTGAAAAATTTCTTCTACATTTCGATAGGTATTGATAAACACAATAAAACTGCATTTTTACTTTTCCGAAATATTTAAATTTTTAAAATCGTATATAAGCGATTGTGGGCGTTAAAGTGGGCGTGGCACCTTTTTGAAACAAACTTGCGCTGCGTAGGAACTCCTAGAATCTGCATGCAAAATGCCAATCTTCTAGCTTTTATAGTTTCCGAGATCTCAGCGTTCATACGGACAGACAGACGGACAGACAGACGGACAGACGGACGGACGGACAGACGGACAGACGGACATGGCTAGATCGGCTCGGCTAGTGATCCTGAACAAGAATATATATACTTTATAGGGTCGGAAACGCTTCCTTCTAGCTGTTACATACTTTTGCACGAATACAATATACCCTTTTACTCTACGAGTAACGGGTATAAATAGTCTTAACCAAATTTTTATACCCTTGCAGAGGGTATTATAATTTCAGTCAAAAGTTTGCAACGCAGTGAAGGAGACATTTCCGACCCTATAAAGTATATATATTCTTGATCAGCATCACCAGGAGAGTCGATCTAGCCATGTCCGTCTGTCCGTCTGTCAGTCTGTCCGTCTGTCCGTCCGTTTCTACGCAAACTAGTCCCTCAGTTTTAAAGCTATCTGCTTGAAACTTTCCCAAAAGTTGTCTTTCTATTGCAGGTAGTATATAAGTCGGAACGAGCCGGATCGGGCCACTATATCATATAGCTGCCATATAACTGAAGGATCGGAAATGCCATAACTTTGGTGTTTTTAAAGTTAGGAAGTTGGGATTTTCTATGGGTCTTATTTTTGGCTAATCAATCCGACCTACCAAATTTCATAAGGATCGGACGACTATATCCTATAGCCGCCATATAACTGATTGATCGGAAATGCAATAGCTTTGGTGTTTGTAAAGTTAGGAAATTGGGATTTTCTATGGGTTTTATTTTTGGCCAATCAATCCGACCTACCAAATTTCATAAGGATCGGCCGACTATATCTTATAGCTGCCATATAACTGAACGATTGGAAATGACATAACTTTGGTGTTTATACCCGTTACTCGTAGAGTAAAAGGGTATATTGTATTCGTGCAAAAGTATGTAACAGGTAGAAGGAAGCGTTTCCGACCCTATAAAGTATATATATTCTTGTTCAGGATCACTAGCCGAGTCGATCTAGCCATGTCCGTCTGTCCGTCTGTCCGTCTGTCCGTCTGTCCGTCCGTATGAACGCTGAGATCTCGGAAACTATAAAAGCTAGAAGATTGGCATTTTGCATGCAGATTTTAGGAGTTCCTACGCAGCGCAAGTTTGTTTCAAAAAGGTGCCACGCCCCCTTTAACGCCCACAATCGCTTATATACGATTTTATTTAAATATAAATTTAAATATTTCGGAAAAGTAAAAATGCAGTTCTATTGTGTTTATCAATACCTATCGAAATGTAGAAGAAATTTTTCAAATCGGACCATTCGTTTAAAAGTTATGCGTGATCAAAGTTTCTAGCTCCATCTCCCTCGCACTCCTTTTACCTGAGTAACGGGTATCTGATAGGCGGGGCACCCGACTATAGCGTTCTCTCTTGTTTTAAAGTTAGGAAGTTGGGACTTTTTATGAGTATTAAGAATGCATCATATGAATAATTTTGGAGAATATAATTTATAGAATATTCTGCAAGGGTATATCAACTTCGGCTCCGCCCGAAGTTAGCTTTCCTTTCTTGTTTCATATAAAAGTTGTTTTAAGAGTATCTCTGTTTATGCAATGACAAGTTATAAATAAACCTAACATTGCTATAACTTTGCAAAATGCAAATACAGCTGATTGGTTGAGACAGTATTAGTATAGGACTTTAATTTATATAAAAGCACTTATTTTAGTTCCGCCACTTGGCAACGGGTATTTAGCTAATCCCACCCATAAAAGCAGCAGTAACTTAGTTGCAAACTGCAATTCCTAGACGCTAAATTGAACCAGCAAAATCAATACGAAACGCGAGGGCCGTAAAAATGGCCAATAAATTCCAGCAACGTGAAACAAAACAAAAGCTGCTTAAACAATTTACTTGAGAAATGAGTTTTTAGCCCGGCTCTTGGCCAAGAAATCAGGGAACAGGGGGTGGAGGGGGTGGAGGGTCAGAAAGAGGAGTATAATATAGAACCAGGAGGTGGAGGAGCAGCAGGCAGCCCGAAAATCAATTCGCCCAGCCATTTGCCCGGCCCAGCGGGTAATTTCTCAATTTTTGGCCATGCGATGTGTTGCTCCTGTTGTGTTCCCATTCCCGGCTGCCTCCTGGTTAATTTGGTTCCATGGCCGCGATGCAAAAGTGGAGCACCAACGGATGGGGGTGTCAAATGGAGGATGGTCCGCATGGGCATCTGCCACGACTGACTATTTATAAGCTGCCGGCACGAAGACGTTCTGCTCCTTGGCTCGTATTTCATGCTGCCGCACTCCTTTGTTCACGGATCGCAATAAATCGAGTGACTTGGAGGTATGTTCCAGTTAAGTGCCTGGATGGAAAACTATCCCGGCGTTTTAGTGAGAAGTGGCACGGATAAATAGCGGATATGTTAGACTTAAGATAGCGTATAATGTTTGCAAATGATAAGAGTTTGGAATACTTAATTAGGTTGAGTTTACTTCTAAGGACGCCTGGTTTCTTATAATTTATCTAATTTATTGAAGATATTTTATTTAGATCAGGCTACTACTAATAGTTTATTGTGACTCCTATAGGAAATTAGTCCAAAGAAATGGTTCATCAGTAAAACTTTACTGAACAAGGAAAGAAGCCAACTTCGGCGAGCCGAAATGTATATACCCTAGCAGTTATTACAAACCATTAAATTTCGATTTCTATGCCTACATATATTACTAAAAACAATAAAGCTTTGTCGATTTTGAGCTGCATTTTGCCATTGTATGTATGGCAGCTATATGAACAAGAGAGAACGCTATAGTCGAGTGTCTCGACTATTAAATACCCGTTACTCAGCTAAACAACTAATATAAATATGCCTTCTGTATGTTTTTCGCAGCTCGAATTAGCTCCCGATTTTTATGTTAAAATCGGTACCCAGGGAACACCTCCAATTTGGCTAACTTGACTTGATTTGCATAGTTCTTGGGATATATTTCGGTATTGTCAAATGAAAGCCATCGCAATTTCCCTTAATAGAAATCCTTATCGAGAATTAACGTTGACTCTGTTGAGCACCTTGGCCAGCTGTTCCAAAGTCATCCGTTAGATGGCGCTATTGTGCCATGAAAGGCGGAAATGTAGGCGTTAGCCAGGCTAAAGCGTTTAATGGGTTTTTGGGCGTTAGAGTGGGCGTGGCAAACTTTTATTTGGCCAATCGATAGGTATTGACGAAACAAATACGTATCAAAAAAAATTTTCATAATAGCATCAAAACTGTGGCCACAGCTTGTGGCTTGTGGGCGTCAGAGGGGGCGTGGCACCATTTTAAAACAAACTTGCGCTGCGTAGGAACTCCTAAAATCTACATGCAAAATGCCAATCTTCTAGCTTTTATAGTTTCCGAGATCTCAGCGTTTATACGGACGGACAGACAGACGGACATGGCTAGATCGACTCGGCTAGTGCTCCTGAACAAGAATATATATACTTTATAGGGTCGGAAACGCTTCCTTATACTTGTTACATACTTTTGCACGAATACAATATACCCTTTTACTCTACGAGTAACGGGTATAAAAAGCAGCGCAAAATCTTCATTTTCATTTTTTAGTAATATAGGCAAAGAAATCGAAATGTAATAACTGCAATGATATATAAGCTTCGGCTTGACGAAGTTTGCTTCCTTTCTTGTTATATAATAATTTAATTTCGAAAATTAAGTTTGTAATAGGATTTCAAGATATAGTAACGGGTAAAATCAAGAAACAATACAACTTGCATACTGTTTATTCTTGTTACATTTTTAATGTTACTACTTCTTATTAATTTCACTGCAGTGCTTCGACTGTCGTAAAAAATTGTACTTATTGAATTCTCATTTAATAAAACAAAATCACCTCTTAACAAATACAACGACAAAAAATGTGAAAACCGTTGGTTTTAAGATATTTGCTATTATTTTGTTCGCTTTTTAGAAAAAGTTAAAGTTAAGTTAATGTTTATACAAATTTAATTATAACTTTTTCCCCGCCAAATGGTGTATACTTTTTGGCAGTATTTATGTTTGGTAGTATTGTTTGCTCTGAACTGATAAATGTTGGAGTCCCTTAAAGAATATTAAGGGCCGCTTTTGAGAATATAGCCAAAAAGGGCAAAATTAAGTTAAAATTCTATTGTCATAATTTAAAACTATTGTATTTGAATAATCAAGGTGAAGGCAGCGTGATTAACATTTGAAAATTTTAAAACGATATATAAACTATGCAACTAGGTTTTTAGAAGTTTTGGGCGTAAAAAGTTTAGTTGTTTCCTATTCTGATCCAAGATTCAAAAATAAATTCTTAATTTTTTTTAAACCGTCAAACGAGGTCTCTTTTTATTTTTTTTTTTGAACAACTTTCGAAAGGTCCGTCGAATCATGTGTAGTGTTATTCAAAGCGTATTTTCAACAAGATAGGCAATACCTTTCCATCACAGCAGATTTTCAATTTGGCTATATATAATATTTGTGAAAAGTGCAAGTCACCACTAACTGTACTATCCTTTATAGTGATATTAAGAAAAGGTGCTTTGAATAACCCATACAATCGAAAGACTTTGCCATTTCTTAGAATTTGAATGACGACTTCAAATGGTAATGAAATGTAAGTTGTAGATATTCCAATACTTTTTATATTTCATAGTTTTAGTTTGCACAGTGGTATTCTAGCTTATGGAGCCTGCATTGTGATACCGAGTCCTTTGATCTTCTCGTCGATCCACTTGCGCAGGTACGGCACATTGGCGTACACAGCCGGGATGTCCTCCACGGCGCACTCCACGCCCCAGGACACGATGCCGACCAGCTGGTAGCGGTCCGTCTGCCCGGGCATCGTGCAGAACAGGGGGGAGCCGCCGTCGCCCTTGCAGGTGTCCTTGCCAGGATCGCCGCCGGCGCAGAGGAAGCTCGGGCGGAGCCGGAAGCGAGCCTCCAGGCGCGTGTTCCTCAGCTTGGCCTGGCACTCGTCGTGCTCCACCAGCGGCAGGTTGATCCGCTTGAGCACGTGCTCCAGCTTGTCGCTGTCCGCCTCCTTGGCGCCCCAGCCGGTGGCGTAGCAGGTGGCCTCCAGCAGCTGGTTGATCAGTTGCGGCGACTCCGGTGGCGGCAGACACAGCGGCTGGATGTGCGGCCCCAGGTTGATGGGCTCTTCCAGCAGGAGGATCGCAATGTCGTTGAACAGCGATTCCGGGTCGAATTCTGGGTGCATGATGATCTCCTTGATGCGCCTGCCCTGGTGCGTGTACGGCTCGTTGAGGCTGTTCAAATCCCAATCGCCTGCTCTGGCCACCAAGGTGTCCACCGTCTCGTTGATCAGGTTGTGGGACGAGGTGATCACCAGACTTGGGTGGATCAGTGTGCCGCCGCACAGGAAGTCCTGGCGCCCGGTGAAGATGCCCACCATCCACGGGAACTGGCCGAAAATGGAGACGTCCTCCGTGTAGTTGAACTTGTCGTTGTCGGGGATCAGGCCCTGCGGATTGCTGTAGCCGCAGTTCTTGTACTTAAAGCTGGCCTCCTTCTCCACGTACGGGCTCTGGCTGTCCTCCACCTGCAGAGTTGCAAAGGGTAATGACAGGGTCTGGATTATATACCTGGTCTTGTTCTCACCTGCTGGTCCACGGCACAACAGCGGTACAGGGACCTGCTGCACGGAATGGTGCTGATCCTCGGATTGATGAGCTTGATTCCGGAGTCATTGATGACGTTGTTGTCGCGGCACAGCTTCCTGGGCACGCACTCCATGTTCACGCCGCAACTCTCATTCGGCGGAGGCTCCGCAAAGAGGGAAACCTTGTTCTGGATTGGGGTGATGGAGCGGGTCGGCTGTGGATTGTGCATGTCCCAGCTCTCCAGTTGCGCCTTCTCGCAGCAGATCCTTCCGACACCGCAGAAGCGGGAGATCCGCGGGCCAATGCCCTTTCGCCCGGAGTCGTCCGACTCCTCGCAACGCTTGACCGAGGTGCACAGCTCGTCCTGGCGGCACAATGCCGAGCTGGTGTCCTGGGCCTTCGAGCCGGGATTGAGGGCCAGCAGGAGCAGCACCACTGAGATAAGCCCACTCATCATCGCTATTTGCAAGCTGTTGGAGCGAACAGAGAACAAATAAATAAAACCTTTATCACGGACAATGCACAATGGAGGTTATCAGGCGTCGCTGGGTTGTAACCATGTTCACTGATAATTGAATTAAACAAAAAACGAAATACACAAAATCCGAAAATGATAATTAAGATAAGCTTCTTTCGGATCTTTAGTCTATTGCCCGATTTCTCATCTCCTCGGTAAACTGATTTTAAGTGCAAAACGAATGCATTCTTAGTTTTCACAAACACTTTTGAAAAGGCCCCTTGAAATGCAACTGCATTTTATTTCTTTATGTACGCATTTGTAAGCGAAATAAATATTATAATTAATTTTTTTACTATTAGTCGTATTAAAAAAGCAGTAGAAAATCACGAGTCCGTTTATTGCATTGTCTTTTAACTGCTGGTTATCACAAACACTTTTTAAACAACATTTCGAAACGGAACTGCAAGTCCGACGTTTTGCATTGAAACTCGATTTATTATCAGGTGTCGCCTCAACGATATATATTATAGCTTATAGCTTACAACTAATGCACTTATGTATGCGCCTATGTGGGACTGTATAATCGCTTTATATACCTATATGCTAAGCAGATTAATGTGTATGGATGTCAGCGATCGAAAGACAATCTGGTAACGTCTGATTCACAAAGTAGACTGAACGGCTAGAGTTGATTTCAAAATATTTATAGAACCGGCTTGAGAGATTTGAGACGCACGATCGTCGCGTTTTAGAATCGCCCAAGAGAATAATATTAGGAGAGAGAACGACTTATAAGTACTGTGAATTTCTCTGGGTTTTCCCATCCGTCCAATCGCAGTGCAAGTAATTGTCTGATCTGGAAATGACACAAAGAAAACAAAAGATACGGGGCCAACTCCATTTTTATTCATATCAAAATGTACAAAATAAAAGTAAGGACTATCTTGTGAAAAAGACAGAATGTTCAAAAGTTTGTAATATGGCAAGATTATCCACTGCTCAGAACCGCCTCGTCTAGACTTTGGGATCACTGCAAATTTATCCATACAAGTCATCCTCCTGGAAATATACGAAACGTTATTTGGGCCAATGAATGTTTAATATTGTCCGGCTTACTGACTGGTCAAATGAACAACAGCGGTACAGGGAACTGCTGCATGGAGTGGTGCTGATCCTGGAGTTGATGAGCTCGATTGCGGAGTCGTTGATGACGTGGTCGCGGCACAGCTTCTTGGGCATGCACCTCATGTTCAGGCCGCAACTCTCATTCGCCGGAGGCTCCGCAAAAACGGAGGGTCTGGATAATAATCGTGGTCCCACCTGCTGGTCCACGGCACAACAGCGGTACAAGGGCTTGCTGCACTGAATGATGCTGATCTTGGGGTTGATGAGCTTGATTCCGAGGTCGTTGATAACGTTGTCGCGGCACAGCCCTCTGGGCATGCACTCCATGTTCACGCCGCAACTCTCATTCGGCGGAGGCTCCGCAAAGGGGGAATCCTTGTTCTGGATCGGGGTGAGGGAGCGGGTCGGCTGTGGATTGGAGACATGCATGTCCCAGCTCTCCAGCTGCTCCTTCTCGCAGCAGATCCTTCCGACACCGCAGATGCGGGAAATCCGCGGACCAATGACCTTGTGCCCAGAGTCGTCCGACTCCTCGCAACGCTTGACCGAGGTGCACAGCTCGTCCTGGTGGCACAATGCCGAGCTGGTGTCCTGGGCCTTCGAGCCGGGATTAAGAGCCACCAGGAGCAGCATCACTGAGATAAGCCCACTCATCATCGCTATTTGCAAGCTGTTGGAGCGAAGAGAAGATGAATTAGAGAATAAACAAGAAAGGAAAGCTAACTTCGGGCGGAGCCAACGTTGATATACTTTTGCAGAATGTTCTGTAAATTATATTCTCAAAATTATGCGGACAACGATCCGGGATTAGGGGACACCAAAAGGAACACCACTGCCATCATCCAGCTGCATCACCTATCATTGCTATCGCGTTTGAGGAAGTAGAGCAGAAAGAAACCGAATCCGTGAATATTTTTGGAAGACTTATCTCTGTGTAAAGGGATTTGAATACCCTTGCAGAGAGTATTATAATTTTGGTCAAAAGTGTGCAACGCAGTGAAGGAGACATCTCTGACCCTATAAAGTATATATATTCTTGATCAGGATCACCTCCTGAGTTGATATAAGCATGTCCGTCTGTCCGTCTGTCTGTTTCTACGCGAACTAGTCTCTCAGTTTTAAAGATATCGGCCGGGATCGGCCGACTATATCCTATAGCTTCCATATAATTGAACGATCGAATATGGCATAACTTTGGTGTTTTTAAAGTTAGGAAGTTGGGATTTACTATGGGTTCTATATATGGCCAATCAATGCGACCTACTAAATTGAATTGAATTAAAATGTTCTTAGTATTCTTGCATTGTTTCTCATTTAAACACTATGTTAAATACATCTAGTACAACGTGTATTGTAACCTTGCAGCTAAAGGTAAATTTATAACATGATACACTGCACACTCCGTAAAGGTATTACACCATATATTAGGCAACAAACCGCGACATATACGAATAACCAAACAATTTGGAAATTGTTTTTATATTTACTTTAATGGTTTTTAAATACGTTATAAACTTCTGGCCACATTGTGTACAAATATTATTAAACCTAGTTCGTTTCACTTGTAATTAACGTGCGATGTATACAATACTCGCCATTATTTTTTTCAGTTACTAGTAACACTTTTACTGCCGTTTAATTTCTTTGTTCCCTAATATTTACTTCACTTGGAAGCTGCATTGAAAACTATATTTTATTAAACCGCATCCATTACACTTTATTTCTTAGAAGGTTACACCCAATGCCTGTATGTATGCGCATATTTAGAAGTATATAATAGAAAAGTACTATTTAGAAATTACTATATAAATGTATCACTGACCAGAAGTCAGTATTATAGCTTGTGTTTTCCGAAGTCAACTGAACGGCTGCAGTTAATTTGAAATCATTTTTAGAACCGGCTCTACAGATTCCGAGACGCATCGACCGGAAGAGAGCTGAAAATCGGATTCAGTGAGAGAAAAATAATGATTGGGAGCAATTGGCGGCGTCTTGAACAATCTCAGGGGAGCAGGCATTCTCGATCTGATCCCATAATACGGCCGATCGCTGCGAGGGCAGAGTCAGTCGAAAACGTGTTGCGGCTCTTGAACGTAACTCAGAATAAACTGCGCATCGGTCCGCCTGGAACTGTGAGGGTGAGTCGGAATCGTTCTGATTTCACACCGATTGTGTGCTGCTCATTGTGTGGCTCGGTGGGGGCCGTTTGGACGGGGTGAATGAGTGCGTGCTTTCCCATTCCAGTCATCGCCATGCAAGTGGAGCTAGTGTTGGTCATCAGTCTGCTGCTCGTTTCGCTGGTTTCGGTGGGTGTTGCGGTGCGCACCTGCCAGAGCCACGAGATCTGCGTTAGCAAGAAGAGGTGCGATGAGACCGATGACTCCGGGAAGGGGAAGCTGGTCAGCCGCATACTGGACAACAGCTGTGGTCCCGGAGTGGTCTGCTGCGAGAAGGTGCAGCTGGAGAGCTTCGACGCCTATCAGCGCCTGGTGAATCCCTGGAGGTTTTCGCCGAATCCCCTGGAAGCTGCAGCGAATGATACTCCGAAGTTCGCCAAAAAGGAAGAGGAGGGCTACAGGAGCTGCGGCTTCCGGCGGGAATGTGTGCCCCGACACCTCTGCACCACCGGATCGGTCAACGAAAATGGGCGGTACATCATCAGGCCGCGAATCAGCGAGGATGCCAACTTCGGATGCCGATCCGTGGAGGAGTGCTGTCCGCTGGACGAACAGGTAAGGGGCTATATCGGCCGACAAGGAAGTCAAAGACCATATACCATTAGTTAAACAGAGTCTTCTCTTATCATTTAAAGTTCAACATTCCATTACTTTACTCGTACACTCACAAAATTTCCTAGTTTTTTTTGGTATTAACCAAATATCCCTATTTATTCATATTCAAATTGCTTAAAATTAGAATCTTAGATTTTATATCAATAAAGCATTTAACAATTAAACCCATTGTGTAAGCAACTGTTTTCCCGAAAGTGAAAACAGATTGTGATTTGATTTCTTGATTTACTTTCCACCAGAGGGGTCAGTTAGAGAATCAAGTCCAATTCACGAGCGCAGATAATTGTAGGTTGGGATTTTTTTCAAAAAAAACCTTGGACTTCTAGACACTTTGTTGTTTGTTTTTTATGCTCATTTAAATGTGGTCGAAATCGTTAGTCATTATAAAAATCTGGAATACCGGTTGATAATTGGGTTGCCTTGTGGGTAATCAAAAATAAAATTCCCAAACTATTAAGAATCTATGTTTTATAAATACTTGTAATCTAAATATGGTTTATTTGCTTAATGATTATATTTGACATAAAGTGTCAAAATAGTCCAGTATTCAAGAAATATTAATAGGTCAGGCTTAAAGTTTTAATCATTATTTCTAAAATACAGTTCAGTTTGTTTTTGTAGTCGTTTTGATTTCATTTTTTTTTCAGAGGGTATTATAATTTCAGTATAAAGTTTGCAATCGGAAAAAAAGGGAAAATTATAACTTCGTTGTTCCTGAACATGTATCCATATAATTAAAGGTATATTAGTTTCAGGTTTTAGTTTTTGGACGACTATATTATATGGCTGCCATAGTAATAATAGGGAAAAAGGAAAATAACAGAAACTCACTTATTCCGATATATAGTAATTTTTAATGATTCCAGAATTACCATTTTTCTTTTGTGATCTATACTTACCTTACTGTTTTACCCTTTCCAGATCGAGGAGGGTCACAATCCCATCCAGCTCGACTTGAAGGACTTCCAGTCCAAGGGCTGCGGCTACAGCAACTCCAAGGGACTCTACTACCAGCTGGATGGCTACAACGACGGCGAGTCCTTCTTCGCCGAGTTCCCCTGGATGGTGGCCCTGATGGACATGGAGGGCAACTACATCTGCGGCGGCTCCCTGATCCACCCGCAACTGGTGCTGACCAGTGCCCACAACGTGGCCAACTACAGTGAGGACTCGCTGCTGGCGCGGGCCGGTGACTGGGACTTGAACAGCCAGACGGAGCTGCATCCCTACCAGATGCGAGCGCTTAGCGGGCTGTATAGCCACGAGCACTTCAACCGCCAGACCTTCTACAACGACATCGCACTGGCGGTGCTAGAGCGGCCGTTCCAGTTGGCGCCGCACATCCAGCCCATCTGCCTGCCGCCGGCGAAGACGCCCGACCTAGAGGAGCACCTGCAGAATGAGCACTGCCTGGCCATCGGCTGGGGGCACTGGAACAGCACGTCCCGCGCCATGGAGCACCTGCTGAAGCGCATCGAGCTGCCGGTGCTGGGCCACGAGTCCTGCCAGCGCCTCTTGCGCCGCACGATCCTGGGCCGGCGCTACCGCTTGCATGCCAGCTTCCTTTGCGCCGGCGGGGTGGAGGGCAAGGACACCTGCAAGGGCGACGGCGGCTCCCCCCTGTTCTGCACGATGCCCGGGCAGACGGACCGCTACCAGCTGGTGGGCATCGTGTCCTGGGGCGTCGAGTGCGCCGAGAAGGATTTGCCCGCGGCCTACACGAATGTGGCCTACCTGAGGAACTGGATCGATGAGCAAGTGCTGAAGAACGGGTTCCCTACAAGCAGTTTAGTTTAAGCAGCAGCAAGTTATCCAAATCTCAGATCAAATAATCTCAGCAAACATTACCCCTTTCACTTTATGGTCCTTAAAATAACAAAATTCTCATTGGGTTTCACAAAAGCGTGTAATGCACATGGTTTTACCAAAAAGAAAAGTCTCACACACATATTTACCTATTTTAAAATAGGCCCACCATTGCTTTTAAAGTATCTTCCGTTTAATAAGTTATTCTTAATATGTTAAACAAAGTTTTGAATAAAAAAAAATAATTTAAACGCAGCATTTGGAACTTAGCAAATATTTATTTTTGAGTTTTACGAATCTTTTCACATTGAAATCAATTGTAAAAGGTTCTTTAATGTAGAGAATTGCATGCTGCGTTCTCAACTTTATTATATACAACTTTAGCCCAGATTTATTTCCATAGTAAAGTAATTCGAGTAACCAAATTGATTTCCTAATTTTTATCAGCATTGCTCCGACAAGCCAAAGCCTTCATTGCCAAAGAAATGTGAGCAATTATTCAACCAACTTGCTCTATTCGTCCTCCCAAAAATGTTGTCATTGAATGGTAGGGCGTTTAAGCCAAATTGAGTGGTGGCACTGGAAATGGAAAATGGAAATTTATGGCAGAACAGGTGAAAGTTCCCCAGCCATTCAATGCAAGATTTATGTGCAGCTTAAGCCGCCGATTCTGATTGCGAAGAGGTCTTGCGAGAGGTTTAAGTTGGGGTTTGAGAGCTAAATGAATTCACTTACTTTCCGGCTTCCCCCCCCTCAGATGGCTTGGTATTTCAGTTTGCATTGTTAATTGGCCTATGGCCAAGTTGGAAAAACCACAACGAATAATCAAATATTTCCAGTGACTCACAGTCAATTAGAATGGACTACATATAGTTTACGACGTGCTTTTTGCTCTGTTTATTTTGACAGAAGCTTTAAAGCCGCACAGCTCCATTTGCAATGCAAAAAGATAATTAGTAATTCACTTTTTCTCGATTTGCATGCTACCACATTTTCGGGCTAATAAGCTAGTTAAACAAGGCAAACAAAAAGACCATGGGGAAGGACCTCAGGACAACGAAACCACAAGCAAGAAAAAACAATAAAAAAGATTCATTTAAAATTCTCTACTTCCCACTTAATCTAAGAAATAAATCATAACATTTTTTCGTTGACCCTTGGTCAAATTCATTGCTCAATTCGTTGGGATATAATATAAATTCTTTTAACTCTTAAAGACCCGCTACACATTTTAAAGTTAGCTGCAGACCTGCGGCAAATTCACACTAGGCGAAGCATAAAAAATTCAGATATCGGTAGCTAACTGACTCACTGACTGGCTGACTGATTGCTCATACGCACCGTTGGCTGCCGCTGCCTGCTCCTGCGCCAAGTTATCTGCTGGATTTCAATAACCATGCCTGCCATAGCTACTGTTTCATGGAATTCGGCTCGTTTTACTCGTTCGCCAGCTGAAACATTTTATGGAGCTACAAATCAAAATTTGCCGGGCACAAATTCACATAAATCAGCTTGGGCCAGCATGAATCTCTTTGATCCCCAAAAAAATAGGAAAAAATAAGTTATAGCATGGGGCTCTCTTCATAGCCGGTGCGCATTTGACAATTTACAGGAAAACTAAATTATTATCTAAATATTTTGGTCTGCCCTGCCCCAAAAATGTGTGCATTAAAATTGCAGCCTCGTGTGCGCAATAATTAAGAATTCAATTTAAACTTTTGCAACTTTCCGGCACGGCAGGATGGCATCAGGTGGCTCAGCGTTGTGGCTTTTTCTGTGGCCGTGTAAAGTCAAAAAGCCGCAACATCATTACGCTCCTGCATTTGCATGCAGCTTGCGTTCCCCGAACTTCTGCTCACACACGGGAAGCGCAAAAAAGCAGCCATCATGCCACCTGCTGTATGAGCAGTAAAATGCATCTGTGCTGAGGTGGGTCCATATGCTGCTGCTTTCCATGGCAGTGTCTCAAATGGCTCGGGCTGATTAAAGGATAAATGGCCTGCAATTAGCATGAGCCGCAAAGGCTTAGAGTTTTTAATATAAATACACAGCCATGTTTAAAACAAAAGTATACAGCTGCAGTTTAAATGCAAGTTTATGTTTTAAAACAAGAAACGGAGAAAAACATACCCTTGCAGCATTAGCACAAATTTAATGCTCTGTAGCACAACTATTACTGTGCCATCTTTTCATGACATCAAAAATATGTATGTTCATAAACACCATTTCATGTATTCGCTTAGACACAGAAATCGACTATGAATTTGGCGTCGTTTCATGAAAAAGTGAGACGACGTTAAACTGAAAAATTCGATCTGTTTTTAATTAGCCCACTAAAAGCTTATAACTTAAATAAAATAATTTAACTTTCTTCGTTTTGTTTTCTTATCGATATTTAAACTGCTATTATAGTCGTGATTACTCCCCTGATAAATTAAGGTTTTTGTGTGTCTTTGAAAAGCCCTAAACAGTTCCTGGCAAAAATCGATACATATTTTGCTAGATAATTTCTTAAATTCCTTAAAGATTTACCAATGGATTTCCCAAAGAATTCCTATGAAATTGTTCCTAGCTTCTTTAGCACTTATATGCATCCCAAACTCCTTAAATTTAATTGATTTAATAATTAAGTGCACAATAAAGAAAACATAATTTAATATGAAGTGTAACTATAATTTACATCTCAAAAATATATAAAAATGGCCTTTTTTATTTATTGTTGCTTCATTTCTTGCAATGCTTGGCTCCCAATCATCTTTTATTAGCGCGACTTGGCTCAGTATATTATATATTTCAATGGTGTTCAATCTGGGACCCCGAAACTTCGGAGTTTAAGCGGATAACACGGCGGCCGAGGATCGAACGCACATCCTTGGTGAATCGCAGAGCATCCAGGAAGGGCAGCAGCTTCAGCAGCTCCGTGTCGTCCGGATCGTAGATGAAGGTCTTGATGGGGACGGCATTGTCCGGAAAATCGCGATACGCGTAGGGCGAGTTATCGATGATGAAGGTGCCGCTCATGTCCGGACTGACCAGGGTCAAATCCTTGGTGACCAGCGACGTGGAGGCGCGGCAGTGCTGCCGGTAGAAGCGTCGCCGCATCATTCCACGTCCCGCATCCAGCAGGTCCACCACCTGGGCGGCATACACCTCCAGGCTGGCCGTGTAGATCACCAGGTCGTACCACTTGGAAACGAAGTCCAGGAAGACGTCGACATGCGGCCGCTTGTAGACCTGGAAGGAGATCGGCTCAAGGCCATCGATCGACACGCTGAGCAGGTAATCGGGACGAGCTCCCGCGGGCAGCTGGGCGCAGTTGCCGCTCTCGCGGTGCTCCGCGTCGCTGTAGCAGGAGTGCACCAGGGTTTCGTCCAGGTCCAGTACCAGCGTCTTCCGGCCCACCGAGGCCAGCCGTTGGGCCATGGCCGGGGACAGGGCCACATCCTGGTAGGTGACCCCCGCGACACCCAGGACCGGGCGAAGTAGCGCACAGACCTTCGCCGCCAGGTGGCCCAGCAGGCGTCTGATGTAGGTGCCCAGCTCGCCGGCGAACAGGATCGGGACGAGCGGCCGGCGGCCGGGACTCGAACGGGGGCTCTGGAGGTTGCTGACCACGGATACGGCCACCTGGCCGGACGGAGCGAGCTTGACTAGATGGGCGGACTGTGCGGGCAGCTGGCTGACCATTTTGCACTGGAGGCCTTCCCGGTTCAATGCCAAAGAGCGAAGCAACAAGCGGATGCCAGTTGGAGTCGGCTCTTTTTACATTATTTATTTGGCCCTACGTCCGAGTCAATTTTAGAGTTCTGCCGGTGTTTTGGGCCGAATGGAAAGTCTTATTTATCGACTAGCTAACAGGTACCACCGATTTTCTTTTTTGAGTTTAAAACATTGCGAGTATGACAAGCTGGCTGTCAATTTTTCTGTTGGAAATTTTTCAGTGGGTGACATTTCTGTTATCCGAAATTGTGTGTGAAATAAAAATGAATGCCTATATTTCATTACCTATAGATAAACGTTATAGTGTTTAGTTCAAATAGCGAATTCCAAAGGTTAATAGAAAATTTCAGTGTTGAAGTTTACTCAGCGGTCCGAGGTTGATTTAAAAAATGGCCTGGGCATTGGAGGCGAATAACCAATTACTGTCACATAGTAGACATTTGAAGTACAGGAAGTCCCCAGAAATCATGTCAGTTGTTTTTAAGTTTTGCCCTGGCACACACCTACAACACTACAAAGGCCACCATGAACCGTGACACCTATGAGCCCAACGAAATGGATGCGGAGTTCGAAAGCTTTTGGGACAAGGTCAGCTGCTTCGCGGCCAACACATTCCCCTTCGAGGAGCGGTGCGAATTCGTGATGAAGGCCAAGGACTGCAACCGGAGTACCAATGTTCTGCCCTATATGAGGATCTTGGCCTGCGACCTGAAGTGCATTAATCAATTCGAGCAGTTGATCTACATCACTCTGTTTGTTGCGCTTTGTTTTGAGATACTAGTCCTACTGATCCACGTGTGCCACAACTAGTGAGTGTCTGAACATTAAGAATCTCATCTTATTAGATGGAAATTCATTCTAAGACTCCTGTCTCCATCTGTGATACCTATCCTCTCGTAATG
Organism: Drosophila fuyamai; assembly: GCA_018153365.1. NCBI lineage: Eukaryota > Metazoa > Arthropoda > Insecta > Diptera > Drosophilidae > Drosophila > Drosophila fuyamai. Next base: position 983,506 of record JAECXW010000419.1, on the reverse strand, counting down.
ATAATCCTTTTTCAATTCTTCTGGGCAATTTGTCTTCTAGACTACTTGCAGAGGGTGTTATTATTTTATTATTCATTATTATTATTATGTTATTATTTTGTAACGCAGCGAAGGGAACACTGCCGACCCTATAATGTATGTACATATACATATATATTCTCGATCAGCCGCTCTAGACGAGTTGATAAGTCCTGCCCATGTGTTTCGCATTTTATTTGAAAATTGTGTCATCAAATCTATAGGTTACACGTTATAACGTTTTAAAAAATATGTTGAAAGCTAAACAAAACACTTAAAAATATTTGTTGATCAATATTTGTATGAAGAATTTAATTGTTCAAAAGACTTCGAACCTCTGCTTGCAATTAAAACTTGTGCTGCGTTTCTCTGTGTTTTAAGAAATTTCTTACATAACTGTAAGGGTATTAAAACTTTCGCTCCATTTTTGTTAATAGATGTTTTAATTAATTTGATTAATATCTTTCTGGAAAATAACTTTCCCCGAAATTACAGAAAGATTATTTTTATACCCTTGCAGAGGGTATTATAATTTTGGTCAAAAGTGTGCAACGCAGTGAAGGAGACATCTCCGACCCTACAAAGTATATATATTCTTGATCTGGAACACCTCCTGAGTTGATATAAGCATGTCTGTCTGTCCGTCTGTCCGTCTGTCTGTTTCTACGCGAACTGGTCTCTCAGTTTTGAAGATATCGAATTGAAACTTTGCACACACCCTTCTTTTCTTTGCACGCAGCTATATCCTATAGCTGCCATATAACTGATTGATCGAAGTTGGGAAGTTGGGATTAGTTTTTATTTACTATTGTGATATACTAATTATTTACTACGTCAGAGTTACGCTATTAGTTTTGTTAAAATCATATATGTATGTGCCATAGTAATGTACAGAAATCGAAATGTTGTCGTGTTGCATTAACTGCAAGGTTTGTTACCTTTCTTGTTGGTGTTAATAATGTAATTACCTATTTGTACGTATTAAGAAAACCTACAACTCTTTCAACTATCCAATTACCAAATAACTTCCCGATGGATATCAGAATTTGTTTTCTCGAGAGCCTTAGTGCAAGCGATCGTCTCTTTACGAGACGGCTGGGCCGGGCTACTGACCATGTAGGAGAATCTGAATTCCTGAGATTTAAAACCGTGGCAGGCCACTGCATACGTGCCCAAGCGATCTACGGCTATAACGGCTGCAACGAATCTCTTTACATGCTTCCTCATGCGCTGCAGGACCAACTCGACCGCCTCTGCCGGCGACTTGCCCGCCCGCATGGCCTCCACTGCGAGGAGCGAAGGCAGGAAGCGCATCAGGATGTCGCCGTCTCCGGTGGTCACAGCGGCACCCACCTCGTTGTCGGCGTAGGCACTGGAACCAGGAATCGGGGTGTCCCCAACACGTCCGGCTATCGTATATCGTAATCCATTGGTGGAGGTGCCCACGTGGATATTGCTCTCCACATCGATGGCGACCATGGTGATAGTGTCGTGGTTATCGGGCCCGATCTCGGTCTCGTCAGCCCGATTAACATCTCCATTCCATGAAGGCAGGGGCTTGTAAGGACCGCAGGAGGACTTGGGATCCGGATAGACATTTCGCCAGAAGTTTGGCTGGCAGTTCTTTGTATCCCGCCACTCTCGCCACTGTTTTGTAGATTCGGGAGTGTTCAGTGACTCGTTCTGGAATCCCATGGCATTGGCGAAATCCGCGGCTGCGTCTCCCACCAACAGGGTGTGTCCTGTGTGCTCCAGGACATGACGCGCCACCTTGATGGCACTCCTGACCCGCCGCAGATCCGCCACCCACTTCCATTGTGCTTCCATCCATGAGCAGGGCGTCCAACGAGGTGTCTCCCCGCTCGTCGGGATTGCCACCGTAGCCAACTGCCTTGTCACACTGCTGTATCTCGCACTCTGAGATCCCGCCCACCACGGCATTCCTCGTCTGTCCAAGACCACCCTTCCTCAGGTTGAGCAGTCGCCAGGCCTCCTTGTTGGCGACTGCAAAGGGCCAGGTGTTGATAACCATTGGCAGGAGCTGACCAGTTTGTCTCTGTCCAGACCTCGTTACGTTTGAAGTAGTTTTTGCACTATAAAAAGAGGTTTTAGAAATATAGCACTTCTGACTTTATATTCTTACCCAACAACCGATGCCAGCCAAAGGACGGTTAAAAATGTTGCCGCGTACTTTTTCATAGTTTTTTATTGCAATCGAAATAACTACAAACTATTTACAGAAGTTCACACAGTGAAACTGAGTGTTTTTGTTCGTGGCTCCTGCTTTTATAGGCCGTTTAATCAGAGGTTTTAAATATAAACACTAAAAAAAAACAAGAAAGGAAAGCTAACTTCGGGCGGAGCCGAAGTTGATATACCCTTGCAGAATATTCTATAAATTATATTCTCCAAAATTATTCATATGATGCATTCTTAATACTCATAAAAAGTCCCAACTTCCTAACTTTAAAAACACCAAAGTTATGTCATTTCCAATCGTTCAGTTATATGGCAGCTATAAGATATAGTCGGCCGATCCTTATGAAATTTGGTAGGTCGGATTGATTAGCCAAAAATAAGACCCATAGAATATCCCAACTTCCTAACTTTAAAAACACCAAAGTTATGGCATTTCCGATCGTTCAGTTATATGGCAGCTATATGATATAGTGGCCCGATCCGGCTCGTTCCGACTTATATACTACCTGCAATAGAAAGACAACTTTTGGGAAAGTTTCAAGCAGATAGCTTTAAAACTGAGGGACTAGTTTGCGTAGAAACGGACGGACAGACGGACAGACGGACAGACGGACAGACGGACAGACGGACGGACAGACGGACATGGCTAGATCGACTCTCCTGGTGATGCTGATCAAGAATATATATACTTTATAGGGTCGGAAATGTCTCCTTCACTGCGTTGCAAACTTTTGACTGAAATTATAATACCCTCTGCAAGGGTATAAAAATAACTTAAGAAGAATTTTAATTGCAAGTTAGATTAAATTTAAGATTGAAGCCTATTCAATATTTACATATGTAGAGAAAAAATGACACAATAATAAAATGGTATCTTAGCTCAGTGTATAGATAATTATTTCCTAGTGATAATGAAAGGCAAAGCTGTGTAAAACTATGTACCACTTTTTATACCCTTGCAGAGGGTATTATAATTTTGGTCTGTCCGTCTGTCCGTCTGTCTGTTTCTACGCGAACTAGTCTCTCAGTTTTAAAGATATCGGGTTGAAACTGTGCACACACCCTTCTTTCCTTTGCACGCAGTATATAAGTCGGAACGGCCGTATAACTGAAAGATAGGAAATGCCATAACTTTGGTGTTTGTAAAGTTAGGAAGTTGGGATTTCCTATGGGTTTGTTATTTGGCCAATCAATTCGACCTACCAAATTTCATAAGGATCGGCCGACTATATCCTATAGCTGCCATATAACTGAACGATTGAAAATGCCATAACTTTGGTGTTTTTAAAGTCAGGAAGTTGGGATTTTTATGAGTATTAAGAATGCATCATATGAATAATTTTGGAGAATATTATTTACAGAATATTCTGCAAGGGTATATCAACTTCGGCTCCGTCCGAAGTTAGCTTTCCTTTCTTGTTATTGATAACTTTGTTTTTAAAATATGAAATATTTTAACATATTAATCCGAGTGTAGAATACAAATATAGGCCCAGGCATTCCAGATAAGCAAAAGGTCATTGCCAATGTACTTTTTTGGGGTTCTGATTTTATAAGTCGCCAATAAAAGATTTTCATTTTAATTACGCAAGGAAATTTCAAGGTTAATCAATTTAATGAACTTTTTATACCCGTTACTCGTAGAGTAAAAGTGTATATTGTATTCGTGCAAAAGTATGTAACAGCTAGAAGGAAGCGTTTCCGACCCTATAAAGTATATATAATCTTGTTCAGGATCACAAGCCGAGTTGATCTAGCCATGTCCGTCTGTCCGTCTGTCTGTCTGTCCGTCTGTCCGTCTGTCCGTCCGTATGAACGCTGAGATCTCGGAAACTATAAAAGCTAGAAGATTGGCATTTTGCATGCAGATTCTAGGAGCTCCTACGCAGCGCAAGTTTGTTTCAAAAAGGTGCCACGCCCCCTTTAACGCCCACAATCGCTTATATACGATTTTAAAAATTTAAATATTTCGGAAAAGTAAAAATGCAGTTTTATTGTGTTTATCAATACCTATCGAAATGTAGAAGAAATTTTTCAAATCGGACCATTCGTTAAAAAGTTATGCGTGATCAAAGTTTCTATCTCCATCTCCCTCGCACTCCTTTTACCTGAGTAACGGGTATCTGATAGTCGGGGCACCCGACTATAGCGTTCTCTCTTGTTTTTAATACATTTGGTATCGTAATGCTTAGGCATGAATATTATTATTATATTATTATTATTATTATTATTATTATTATTATTATTATTATTATTATTATTATTATTATTATTATTATTATTATTAATAATATTATTATTATTATTAATATTATTATTATTATTATTATTATTATTATTATTATTATTATTATTATTATTATTATTATTATTATTATTACTATTATTATTATTATTATTATTATTATTATTATTATTATTATTATTATTATATTATTATATTATTATATTATTATATTATTATATTATTATATTATTATATTATTATATTATTATATTACTTTTGTTTGTCTGTTCGTTCCTAGGCAAACTAGTCTTTCAGTTGTAGTTCTATTGCAGGATAGAACATTCTGAAAAATACATGGAAAACAATTGTATCTTCGTTGTTGTTATAATTAACGAATGTACTCCGAAATATAGTTATTTTTTACAGTTTAAGAAATACTGTTTAAATTTTATGAAAATCAGACCAAAGCATATAGCTGCAAAAGGATTGATCGAAAAATGTAACGATGGAATGTTTAATTTTTGTAACTGCCTAAGAATCCTTAAGGTATAAGGCTTAAGGTTATTAATGGTCTTGGAACTCTTTTTGCGACATTTTCCCTAATTTTAAGTTAAAATGTTCACTTTTTAGGTTACTCTTTTCGGGATGTAAGCTGGCCATGTTAAAAAATGGACCCAACCAAACCCTTTATCGTATATAGTATATTTTCCCTTTAAATTGAAATAATACATTTTTTGCCACACTGTAAAAAGATAAGCTTAGTGTAGATTATATACTGTAAAACACAAAAACCCCTTGACAGTAGCATTCGCGGCCCAAAATTGTTACACGTGATTTAAATATTTGTGAGGAGACATTTTTGACCCTATAATCTCGTCTGCTGATCCCAATCAGGAAGTCGAATCAAATCTTCGCCTGGGTAAGCCAGATTACTTTTTTGGCACATGTCTTGTTTTTTTAAACTGATTAATTTTTAATAGCTGTCATATGTACGGAGCATAAGCAAAAATACATATATTTTAATTGAAGTTTTTCAACCTTTGAGAGTTTTGCAACGTAGTGAAGGAGACATTTCCGACCCTATAAAGTATATATATTCTTGATCAGCATCACCAGGAGAGTCTATATGGCCATGTCCAAGATTTTGTTGCCATATTTCTGCGGCTTGGAATCTTTACCAATGCTTTTCTTTATATGCGATAAAGATATGTTAATACCAAAGAATACGTGCTGGGTTTAATTTGAATGCATAGTAATTCTAGAAGCGTTTATAGGTTTATATTATCTAAGCCAAATATGCATTTAGTTGTATATATTTTCATATTTGTCAATTTTCTTACACCTAATTTTTTTCCCTAATTAATGAGCTCATTTAGCAAAACCAAAAAAAACAATAAAACTCCATTGTTATACCCTTGCAGAGGGTATTATAATTTTGGTCAAAAGTGTGCAACGCAGTGAAGGAGACATCTCCGACCCTACAAAGTATATATATTCTTGATCTGAATCACCTCCTGAGTTGATATAAGCATGTCCGTCTGTCCGTCTGTCTGTTTCTACGCGAACTAGTCTCTCAGTTTTAAAGATATCGAATTGAAACTTTGCACACACCCTTCTTTCCTTTGCACGCAGCTACATATATCCTATAGCTGCCATATAACTGATTGATCGGAAATGCCGTAACTTTGGTGTTTGTTAAGTTGGGAAGTTGGGATTTTCTATTGGTTTTATATTTGTCCAACTAATTCGACCTACCAAATTTCATAAGGATCGGCCGACTATATTCTATAACCGCCATATAACTGATTGAGTGTTAAGAATGCATCATATGAATAATTTTGGAAAATATAATTTACAGAATATTCTGCAAGGGTATTTCAACTTCGGCTCCGCCCGAAGTTAGCTTTCCTTTCTTGTTTTCCTTAATATTTAATATTTCCTAATAATTAATTAGTAACCTTATCAAAGAAAGCGTAACGAATGTAACCGAAAGTTGCAGGGTAGAAATCGATGTAGTAATGGAGCTCAATACAATGGTGTACTTTCAGCTACAGCCCTGCTCTGAAGGCCGTGTCCAAGTTCCTCCATATGAACGAGCATGTGGCGGGCGTGACCTTGTTGGCCTTCGGGAACAGCTCCGCCGACCTGTTCTCCAACCTGGCCAGCGTTGGGTCGAATGTGCCTGTGTTCGCCAACGCCTTGGCCGCGGCCCTGTTTGTGTCCATGGTTTCTGGTGGCCTGGTCTGCTACATGAGTCCCTTCAAGATGAACGCCTACGAAAGTGTTCGGGACATTTTGTTTCTTATTTTCGGCTCGTCGCTGCTTCAATATTTTCTGATAACCGACGACCGAGTGACTGAGCCTGAACTTATTGGTAACCGTGAAATCAATTTTCATAGTTGACTAGTATACATTTTCCCCCACCATTTAGTTATGCTTCTGGTGTACGTATCCTACTTGTTCGTAAATGTAGCAGATGTCTACCTAATTCGGAGGGCTTTAAACAGTAACAAGTAGAATTAAATTTTCCCGAAATGATTTTCAGTCTCAGTCTAACAGGAACAAATGCTCAAATCGATGCCATCATGGAGGAAGAACTGACCCCGGAAAAACGAAGGCAGCTGAGCATGCTGGAAAAAGATCAGGCGGCTTACAGCCGGAATGCGGAAGTGGAGATTTTCGAGAGGAGCAGTTCGGGACCCAACATCGCCAAAATGCGGTACACCACCATGCGAATGGCACGAAATACCCGAGTGAGCGTCAACAAAAAGAAAACTCGAAATGTGAGGCACAACCAGTCGCTGGGGAAGAACTGGGGACTGTTCAAGGAGTTTTTCCTGGCCCTGAGGCCCCTGAGCTGCAAGAAGTGGCAGAAGGCCAACATGATCGAGCGGGCCTTTATGTTGACCCAGATTCCGTGTGTCTTGCTGTGCAGCATCTATATCCCCCTGGTCGACTACGAACTGGATAAACACGGCTGGAACAAGCTGCTGAATTGCATTCAAGTAATGTTCAATCCTGCGTTCACCATTATTGTCATCAAAGGTAAACTATAGAAGCTATGATCTAACCCGTGGACTATAACCATTATTGCTCCCTTTCCCTGGCAGCTTTGATTAGCTCCAATGGCAACACCCTGTGGTACGTGGCCATGGGCGATGAGTACATTTATGGACTCTACTCCCTGCCTTTTACCATGCCAATAGCCGTCTTTATGTTCATACAATCCCGAACCGACATGCCACCATTTTACCACTCGGTGAGAAACAAAGGTACGATCTTGTTGGTATTGACAAGGGCCTGCTTCCGTTCGCAGATGTTCACCGTAATGAATCTGACTGGGTCCATGTTCATGATCTTTGCCTGTGCCACGGAAATAGACAAGGTCCTGGAAGTGATTGGCCATTTGATGGACGTCGAGGACGACTTCATGGGCGCCACGGTAAAGGCCTGTACGGGCAGCCTGGGCCCGCTCATTGCCAACATCGCGATGGCCTTGCACGGCTACCCGAGGATGGCCTACGCCTCTGCCATCGGGGGACCCTTCTTCAGTGAGCATTGCCGAGGATGCCGATCGGGCCAAACTTAACCACTTCTGAACCCACAGCCGTCGTCTTGTCCTCGAGCACTGTGCTGCATGTCAGAAATCTCTTTGGCTACAAGGTCACGCTACTAAGCCAGTCGGGCAATTACGGTGGAAACGCTTTCATTTTTCTGAACATTGGCCTTTTCAGCACACTGCTCTGGTCCACGACTTTGGGATTTTTCGCCCGGCGCTCCATGGGCATCTTTTGCATGGTCTTCTACTGTATCTATCTGACTTTCGCCATCTTGATTCATGGAAAAGTGATTCATTCGTTTTCCGTGGACATGCCACTTCAAGCTGCTTTCGGTGATATCTAGACTGACAGAAATTTTATCAGTGTGTTATAATACAAATTAATAATAACTTTAAAAATGATCCTCTTTAAAGTCAGGTAATCATGGGGTGTCTCATAAATCATTGGTGTCGAGGTCGTTCATCGAAATGGACTATGGACTTTTGGGTTCAAAATGTAAAGTCAAAACCGTAGTGATGAATTCCAAACAGATTTAATTTTTGTTAAATGTAAAATCTATATTTCTTTAAACTGATCATTCAGCTTTTTAAATCTTTTAGTAGTTTAGGAGCCTAATAATATGTAAATGTGTAAAAGTATAAACAGACTCCAGCCTATGTAGAGATATATGTATTTGTTGGACTTGTGTAGAAACACATCAAATATACTGAAAAGGGCTTAAGTTCGTGATGATGTACAAAAACCTATCATATTAATATTAAGAATTCGATTTCGAAAAAAACCAAAAAAATTAGAACTTTGTTGTTATACCCTTGCAGAGGGTATTATAATTTCAGTCAAAAGTTTGCAACGCAGTGAAGGAGACATTTCCGAACCTATAAAGTATATATATTCTTGATCAGCATCACCAGGAGAGTCCATCTAGCCATGTCCGTCTGTCCGTCCGTCTGTCCGTCTGTCCGTCTGTCCGTCCGTTTCTACGCAAACTAGTCCCTCAGTTTTAAAGCTATCTGCTTGAAACTTTCCCAAAAGTTGTCTTTCTATTGCAGGTAGTATATAAGTCGGAACGAGCCGGATCGGGCCACTATATCATATAGCTGCCATATAACTGAACGATCGGAAATGCCATAACTTTGGTGTTTTTAAAGTTAGGAAGTTGGGATTTTCTATGGGTCTTATTTTTGGCTAATCAATCCGACCTACCAAATTTCATAAGGATCGGACGACTATATCCTATAGCCGCCATATAACTGATTGATCGGAAATGCAATAGCTTTGGTGTTTGTAAAGTTAGGAAATTGGGATTTTCTATGGGTTTTATTTTTGGCCAATCAATCCGACCTACCAAATTTCATAAGGATCGGCCGACTATATCTTATAGCTGCCATATAACTGAACGATTGAAAATGCCATAACTTTGGTGTTTTTAAAGTTAGGAAGTTGGGACTTTTTATGAGTATTAAGAATGCATCATATGAATAATTTTGGAGAATATAATTTATAGAATATTCTGCAAGGGTATATCAACTTCGGCTCCGCCCGAAGTTAGCTTTCCTTTCTTGTTATACCCTTGCAGAGGGTATTATAATTTCAGTCAAAAGTTTGCAACGCAGTGAAGGAGACATTTCCGAACCTATAAAGTATATATATTCTTGATCAGCATCACCAGGAGAGTCCATCTAGCCATGTCCGTCTGTCCGTCCGTCTGTCCGTCTGTCCGTCTGTCCGTCCGTTTCTACGCAAACTAGTCCCTCAGTTTTAAAGCTATCTGCTTGAAACTTTCCCAAAAGTTGTCTTTCTATTGCAGGTAGTATATAAGTCGGAACGAGCCGGATCGGGCCACTATATCATATAGCTGCCATATAACTGAACGATCGGAAATGCCATAACTTTGGTGTTTTTAAAGTTAGGAAGTTGGGATTTTCTATGGGTCTTATTTTTGGCTAATCAATCCGACCTACCAAATTTCATAAGGATCGGACGACTATATCCTATAGCCGCCATATAACTGATTGATCGGAAATGCAATAGCTTTGGTGTTTGTAAAGTTAGGAAATTGGGATTTTCTATGGGTTTTATTTTTGGCCAATCAATCCGACCTACCAAATTTCATAAGGATCGGCCGACTATATCTTATAGCTGCCATATAACTGAACGATTGAAAATGCCATAACTTTGGTGTTTTTAAAGTTAGGAAGTTGGGACTTTTTATGAGTATTAAGAATGCATCATATGAATAATTTTGGAGAATATAATTTATAGAATATTCTGCAAGGGTATATCAACTTCGGCTCCGCCCGAAGTTAGCTTTCCTTTCTTGTTTTTAATTTGTTGTTCTTTGGTATTTGGTATTATTTTAATATTACCTATTTTAAAATCTACTAATCGTATTTTCAATCGCTTTCGTAGCATCGAATTGGAAAAAATCATCTTGGGAACCTAAAATTGTATCACTTTTGAAACTAAAATGAATTTTTTAATTTTTTTATTTTAAAATTGTTTTTAATTTTAAATTTTTTTCAATTGTGACACTAATTAGAAATTAGTTTTTTTTACTAGTTCCGTAAATTAATAATGTTCTTGAAATGATGAGGCAAGCAGGCGTAATCTTCCACAAGTAACACTTACCTACTGGAAGTAATGCAATGGAGCAGCAGGATTACGCATACGCGCCGTTGGCTCCATGCTGCCGCTCTTCACACCTCCGCGATGACAAGGCGGTTAAGTCAAATGTGAGTCGGCGCTAATTGCAGGCAAGCCGCAGACATGAAGGCAAGACCCCTGGCAGCCGATTCATTAGCCCACAACAAGTGCACCCAGCCACGCCCAACGGATTTGGAGGGCTGGGTGGAAGATGACCTACAAATGCTGCTACTGCAGCCGAAATCTGGGGTTCCCCTGCCGCTTGACGTTAATTAGGGCTTGCATAATTCACTAGTACAGCTGTAAATGTAACTGTTTCTGTTACTGCTGGACAACCTGGCGTATACGCAACCCATCCACCGGCTAATTGAGTTATAATGCAAAGCGGCAATTTATGGGTAGCAGTATTAGCGGCGTCCAGAACTGCAAACCGTCTCCAGGCATAAATCTTCTCTTTCAAGTTATTTAATATGGTGTCTACTCGCCTCGCCCCATAAATAAATGTTGCCCTGGCTGGTCTGAAATATTTTCCATTTAGCAAACTGACAACTGCAGCGCAAAGTTTTACTGCGGAAATAGCTGGTTGCAAACTGCAACGTGAAATATGTTTGGCATCTCCTTGGTATATTTTTGTTTATTAAGAAAAATGATGAGGTTTTTTTTTCGTTTCTTAAAAAATTTATAAATAGTTTTTACTTCCGACAAAAATAAAAGAATGCATTGCACAGTACAGTTAAAGGGTGTCTACGAAGATTTATGATTTAGGTTGTTATTATAAAACGCTCTATGTTTTGTATCTACCAAGAAAGAGATCCGCAAACTTGATTTTACGAATTAAAAATTGTATATTACTCGCATGTTCCGAAGATACTATACAATTTTTGACTAAAATTTTGATTAAAAGGCATAGCATTATAAATAAATTCATACATGAGCGATAGCAAATGAACATGCAAACAGAGGCTTGTCGGTCGAAATTAAACTTTAAAATAATAACAAGAAATACTGATACCAAAGAGCTTCTCGAAACTGGAAATGCTCCAGAATTCATTTTTCCTTAAATACGAATATTTAGCATAAAGTTCTTGAAACTCATCCCCAAGATGGATCATTTGAAATCAATTTCCCCTCTTGCATAAACAATCACTGACAATCTGGATGCGATTCCGCACTTGTGCTTTAAATATTTGATGACTTTCACACCGAATCATGCCAAGACCAAGGCAATTGCATAGAAAAAGAGAATGCTTCCTCTCGTTTTTGCATTCAATCCGGGACTGCAGGTCTACGTAAAAACGTGGAGGAAAATGCAAAACAATTTGGTAACAAGCAAAATGCATCAAATCTCATGGCCATGGAGCTCCCTACTGGGTGTGGTGATGGGAATCGGAATCTCGAGTGCCGAAAGGAGAAACCAAAGCTGTTGCAAAAACATGTCACATTAAGTGCACAGATAGAGGGTCTGGCGGATGGACAGATGAACAGATGGACAGATAGACGGGAAGTCTAAGGGAGTTGAGTGCTTTTATTGCTGCCGGAATTCTGCGTGGCATTTGCCTCAGAACTTGCAGCGCAAGTTGGCTTCCGCTTCGCCTTTTTTTCCTCTTTTTGAGCCAGCACTTCTTGTTTATGCAATTGTACTTAAATCTAATGGTTATGTTTTAGCTGCAGTTGCCATAATAGCCGGAATCAAGTGAAATTTACATCTGGAGTCAATATTAATGCTGCCTGGATTGGTACACTGATAAAATCTAATGCTTATATGGGAATTTAAATAATATGAGTATACTTGCGGCGTTAAGATTTAAAATCAAAAAGTATAAAATTATAAATTGAAAATATAGTACACCTTGTTATATTTTAAATGTTGTGTTACCTTTGGTTTTTCAGAAGAGCTCGGCTGAGGCACTCCCGAACTACTATACGACTACAACCCAGAAAAGATTTATCTGTAATTTTACTATGATGACTTGGCTAAGTTAAGCTAAAAAGATTTATTGTATTTTAGAACATATTATACTTAAGTATTCTTTCGACTGCAGTACATTGCATTGCATCACTGTCCTATTTTCGCTGGTCGATTACCTTAACTCATCCAAAAAGCCAGTCGTCTGAGCTGAAGTCCCCCAGTATCGTTGTCGCACAAATCACTCGCCCCTTGAACGTTGACAGGACACCAACATCCAGTCACTTTAACCCTAATTAATGAGAAGCTTTCCCCGTCGTCGCCATCAGTTTTCCTTCATTATGCAATACGTTTTTTAATGCAGTGAAACTGGAGCGTCGGAACGGGACAGTTTGCCAAGAGTGTCTACTTCGATGCATTTCAATGGACCTCCGACAGTTCTTTTGCTCTTTGCCGACGCCTTTCGAAAGCATTTCCCTTGGCAATGTTTTAATCATGATACTTCATTAACGTAATTAGTCAGTGCGTCGGCAGAAGCGAAAGCCTGGTGCATGGTTATGGTGATGAGATCTGTACTTCGTTTTGAATATATCTAAAGACTATTTCGCTCCTTAGTGTAAATATCATTTAATCAACAAATTCTAAAGAATATTATATCAGTTTAATACATTCCTCATTAGGAATATGAGTAAGTAAATTAAATAAATAAAAAGTAATGCAACAATTAAACATCATAAATGCAATGCAAATCAAATTGGATCAATATATTGATCTCTAGAAAACTCATGCACCACATCCCACTCCACACAAACTGCATAGATAAGGAACAGAAGGTATATAAGCCACAGGAACACTCCGGCTGATCGACGGGCGTAGAAGTTGAAGGTAAGGCACCACCACAATGTGGTCACAATGGTAATTACCAGGAATATGTAGCAGTTCTCGCCTTGATCGCCGTACACCCACAAATTGGCGCCTGCCTCGCGAACTCTGTGGTTGAAAATGAAGGCCAAGCTCATGCTGACCAAAATCGCTGAAATGTTCGAGTGTGTACTATCAAGAAAGTAAAGTGTGGTCACTGCTCTTATTTACCAAAAACTGGACCACCAATAATGGCGGCAAAGGTCATCCGCCCGTAACCCTGCATAGCAAGCTGGGAATTGGCTATAATATCCGGGGTGGCATTCGAAACGGCCTCAAAGGTTACCGCCATAAAGGTCTCGGATAGATTAAACACAATGCTTACAATCTCGGAAAGAACTTCCACTTCGGTGACGGTAAACCAAATGGTCACCATGGAGCTGAAAAAGGTCAGGATAATAAAGAGCTGGGAAAGACGGTAGGACCAGTTCGAGTTTGATCGATCAGCAGTGCCTCTGATTGGACTTCTTCTTACATGGTGGTAGAACGGCGGCACATCCGTCCGAGAATGCCAAAAGATCACAATGGCCAGGGGGATGGTCAGACACGGGGACCACATTGAGATGCTGAAGTCGAGGGTTATGTACCAGGTGTGGTACTCACTGGTCACCGCAGCTGGAAGGGTCAGGTGTTAGAGCTCGGATGCATTCGCGAAGAGTGCTCGCATACCTACAGTGCACCAGGGTAATGAACACAAACGGATTGGTCACAATCTGCGTACAGTTGAGCAGCTTGCTCCAGCCGTGCTTGTCCTTCTCGTAGTCCACCACGGGAATGAACAGCAGCAGTACGAATACCAGGGGGCACCTGACGATGAGGTAAATGCGATTGCACCTGCCGCCCAACTGCCAGGCCTCCCCATCAATGGGATTGAGGGACTGCAAGAGCTCCGTGAAGAGAAGAAGGTTTTTGGGGTTCTCAGAATTGTGCAGGTTGGTGCGATTGGCAGTGTAGTCGACAGCTTCGGGTCGTTCTGCTGGTCTGGGTGTGACGAAGTAGACGGTATCGGAGAAGTGGCGACCGGGTTCACTGGACGGGCGGTACTTAGCTGTGTCATGGATCCGAATATCATCCTCCTCTTCCCATAAAGTCAGTTTCCGCAGTTTTGCCGCCAGCTCTTGCTTCGGTGGAGGAGTTAAACTCGCTAGATATTCAACTTCTTTTCGAAGATCTGAAGGGTAGATTATCTGGCTATACCAATGCACAAGAAAGAAGAATTAACTCACTTCTGATGTGAAAACGCAGTAGTACAACATCGGCTATATTGATTCCCACATAGAGTACGTAAATGGAGAATAGCACTAAGGGAGGTTGTTAGCGATCAGTGACTGGCAGTCAAGTTGGGGCTGTGAACTAACCGATACCTTCCCAGAAGGTCACAGCGCCCTCCTTGATCATCACAAATCGAAGGACCTCCACACCCAGCAGCAGAAACAATAGGTCTCGCAGGGTGCAATGTCCGTTCATTTTGAAGGGTCTCAGAAAGCACACCGTACCGCCACTCAGAAGTATGATGGCCAGGGTGTTACCCACAGTTATGGTGAAGATCGGTGCATCGGCTCTCACGGGCATCAGGTTGGCAATAATCTCAGGACTACAGTTTCCGAAGGCCAGGAATGTTACACCTGCCAGGTACTCATTCATGTGCAACTTCAGCGAGATTATCTTTAGTATGGGCGCAAAGCTGCGGGTTCTCAAAAAGGAGATGACTGTCATGTACCATATAAACAGGAACTTACTAGGTACTGATGTTGAAGGACATCAGCCACAGGAAGGCCACACAAATGAACACAAACAGGAACATGAACAGGACCTCTGTTGTTTTGTCATCAATGTCAATTGAGCAATACATCATCCTGAAGTAGTTAAAGAAGTTTATGATTCGTTTGCAGTCGTCTGCTTGGGTGGCCATCCTGCACCGATATGAATATGGGAGCCTCATCACCGCTCTGCAGCTTATCTGTGTTGGCAAGCAAAGGACCTTAATGAATTTTAACGCCTTGAAATACTTAATGTTCTTACATTCTTAATATAGTAGTGAAACTCGAAATCCAGTTCTGTTAAGTTCAATTCGGGGCCTCTCGTGCGCGCACTCATTGTAAGAAGTTTCCTTTTTCAAGTTGCTGCAATATGTGAAAGAATATTGTTAATAGTGACGGAAATCAAACGGCACACCTTTTGATTAATTGTTTTCTCAAAGTCATGCATATGGCCAGCCACTGTGTCGGCCCTAACAATGTGATAAGAAAGTTATTTAAAAGAGCCGTTACAGAATGTTAAATAAATCAACACCAGAAGATTGTGACGAAGTTCCCGCCGAGGGTCTTCCCCTGCGTATCTAAGCAAGTGCCAATGAGCAGAGCCGTAAATCATCCATTAACTATCCGATAAGATGCCATGCTGTTCGCGATCGCGGGCTGCTATATAAGCGCCCCGCCGACCGGCCTCTCCATCAAGCAATTGTCAATTGTTACAGCTGGTAATCATGGTTTCCAAAGTGGCTCTCCTCCTCGCCGTCCTGGTCTGCAGCCAGTACCTGGCCCAGGGCGTCTACGTCGTCTCCAAGGCGGAGTGGGGTGGTCGCCGCGCCAGTTGGACCGTGGGCCTGGGCAACTACCTGAGCTACGCCATCATCCACCACACCGCCGGCTCCTACTGCGAGACCCGTGCCCAGTGCAACGCCGTGCTGCAGAGCGTCCAGAACTACCACATGGACTCCCTGGGCTGGCCCGACATCGGCTACAACTTCCTGATCGGCGGAGACGGCAACGTGTACGAGGGACGTGGCTGGAACAACATGGGCGCCCACGCCGCCGAGTGGAACCCCTACAGCATCGGCATCAGCTTCCTGGGCAACTTCAACTGGGACACCCTGGAGCCGAACATGATCTCCGCCGCCCAGCAGCTGCTCAACGACGCGGTTAACCGTGGCCAGCTCAGCTCCGGCTACATCCTGTACGGCCATCGCCAGGTCAGCGCCACCGAGTGCCCCGGCACCCACATCTGGAACGAGATCCGCGGCTGGTCCCACTGGTCGGGCTAGATCCTTAATGCGAACCCCAATCAATAAATTCACGCGCACAGAAAACATGTATTTTGTATACTTAGTACACAACTCAGCAACTTTATTCAGCAACCGGGTGGATGTGGGGGTTGTCCTCAAAGCCATGGACCCACTCAAATTCAATGGCAGCCGAGTAAATGAAGAACAATATGAATAGGCACCACAAAAACACACCAGCGGATCGGCGGGCAAGGAAGTTGAAGGTCAGGCACCACCACATGGTGGTTGTGATGGTTAGCACCAGGAAAATGTAGATGGTCTCGCCCTCACCTCCAAACAAAACCACTTGGCCGTGCGAGTCGACCTTTTTCTGCATCACAAACTCGATGCCAACGTTGACAACCATATCTGTGGAATAAGAATCAGTTATAGATGCCCGGTATAATAATTGTAAAGTCAATAAAAAGAATAGGACAAAATTAACTAATGTACGTAGTCTAATGTTTTTTGCTATTCCAATTTTAAGAACGTAAGTTTAGAACATATTGATAAAATAAACCAGACTGTGAGCCTAGGCAATTCTGACTTTGGATCGATTCACCACTCAAACCTTAACATACTTTAGTTTGAAAATATGGGTTTTTTTAAATGCATTGTTTTTTTACTTAAATAATTATTAATTAAATTTGTATTACTAAGTTTACTAAGGCTAGCCATATTTTGTTATCACGTTAGTTAAGAAATTTTACATTTTCTGATCAAATGTTTTGCATTTGTAATTATGATCATACAAGTATTTATTATTCTAGTCCGGTGAATTTTATTTTATAATAAAACATTTTAAAAACACATTAAGAAATAAAGCAATCTTCGACAAGCTTAAGTTTATATACCCTTGCAGCTGTTACAAAAATGTAATATTCTATATTGCCTAAAAACAATAAAACTAGGTCGATTTTTCGATCGCTCCTACGGTAGGAATATGATATACTGATATAGGTATATGATATAAATTTTTATAAAAGTAAAATTAAATTTAAAAACCATTATAAATTTTTTTTTTAACTCAAATTTCTTGTTCGGTTCCGGATAGGACATCCAGGACATGATTTAAGCCCTTTAATATTAACTAGCCAAGGCAGTGTGGTACATTATATTAAAGATTTGGGATGTTTGGTTTGTTTTTCCGACCTCTCTAATTAGAGGATTTCAATCTTGACCCACTCAAGGTTGAGTTTCGGCTTGTTTCACCAGAAAGAAAATCTTAATAATCAGTGTTGGAATCGCTAACTTAGCGTAATTAAAAAGTTACTATTAATACGCCGCTAAAACCGTTAGGAAAATATAGCATGGGATATGGAAAGTATTGAAGTATGCCACCTACTGAACACTGAGCCACCAACGACGGCACCAAAGGCCATCTTTCCATAGCCATGCTGAGCAAGATGTCCGTAGGAAATGAAGTCGGCCGTCGCAGCAGACACCGAGTTGAAGGTAATGCTCATAAAGGAGGGGGACAGATTGAAAACAATGCCGATGATCGATATCAACGCATCCATTTCCCAGGCGCAAATCCAACAGAATATGATAACGGTGGAAATTGTGAGCAGGGTATAAGCCTAAAGGAGATAAGTTGAATTATTTTTTCAGACAGCTTTTCATCAAGTTGGTTTTAATGGCGTTACTGATAAGGCTGTGATCTTACGCTATGGTAGCACGGTGGGATGTCAGTGCGGGAGTGCCAAAACACAATTATGGCCAACGGCACCGTTAACATTAAAGACCACACCGCCAAGTTAAACCGAATAATGTTATACCAATTGTAGTATCTGTGTGTGAACATAGCTAGGAAACAGAAGTGGAAATCGTAATTTGGGATGCAAAACAACTATAATAATAATCTCAGCGAATACATACTCTCAACCAGTGTAAATAGCACGAAAGGAGTTAGCACTATCTGCACGCAGTTCAGCAACTTGCTCCACCCATGCTTGACCTTCTGGAAGTCCACAAATGGGATCAGCAGTTGGAGCATAAAAGCAACTGGGGCCTTGGCGATAAGTGCAGTACGGGCACATGTCCCACTTAGGT
The DNA here is from genome assembly GCA_018153365.1 of Drosophila fuyamai. Taxonomy (NCBI): domain Eukaryota; kingdom Metazoa; phylum Arthropoda; class Insecta; order Diptera; family Drosophilidae; genus Drosophila; species Drosophila fuyamai. Next base: position 964,937 of record JAECXW010000419.1, on the reverse strand, counting down.
ACCACTGCTCTGGGTCGATGGGATTGATGGAACGAAAGAACTCGCTGAACAGGAAGAGATTCTTCGGATTGGCCTTGTTGTGGAGGATTGTGCGGTTGGCTTCCACGTCCACTTCCTTGTGTCGAGATAGCTGCTTGGGAGTGACAAAGAAACCGGCTTGGAAAGTTTTTTGGCGAAGAAGTTTCGATTCACGGATTTGGATGTCATCGTCCTCCTCAAAACCATTTAAAAGAATTATTTTTTCAGTCAGCCTTTCATCATGTTGCCGGGAGGCCGGAGAGTGTCTTAAAATTTCGATTTCCCTTCGAAGTTCTTCATCGATAAAGTTCAAATATTACAATAATACATAAGATATGAATATAATATTTACTGTTTATTGTGAAACGCTGCAGGAGGAGATCGGCCACATTAATAAGTAGATATATCGGGTAAATAGTCAGTACCACTGGAACGAAAAACAATTGGGAATTTTTCAATATACTGATCTTATCAACTTACAAATTCCCTTCACCAATGCCGTTATATGTTTTATGTTTATCAGAAGTCGCACCAGCTCCACGGTCAACAGTAGAAAGAGGAGATCCCGGAAAATACTGTGGCCATTCATCCTGAACGGCCTAATGAAGCACACCGCTCCGCCGCTCAGACATATGATCGTCAGGGCGCTGGCCATGGCTATGTTGAAGGTCAGGGACTCCTGCCTGACTGGCGATAGGTTGACCAGGAGATCGGGAGTGGAGTTGGCCACGCCCACGAGCACCACGCCCGCCATGTACTCGTTTATCCGCAGCCTAAGTGCTGCGATTTTCAGCGTTGGCAAGAAACTGCAAGGATTGCAGGGGGCTCCAATAAATCACAGCTGGTTTCACTTTACGAACTCACTAGTGGTTTATGCCCAGGTACAGGATGCATAGGAAAAAACAGTAGATCAATCCGAACAGCAACATCACCACGATTTCAGTTATTTTGTTGTCTATCTTGAAGGTGCAGTACATCATCACGAAATAATTGAAGAAATTAGTGATGTATCTGCAGTTCTCTATTTGTCTGGCCATTTCGCATCGGTAGCTGAAGTGGAAGTCCATCACGGCCAAGCAGCTCACCTGAAAACGAAATAGTATTGAAATAGTGCTGTGCATCTTGGTAAGCGACTTACGTTTCCCAGGTAATCGCTATAATTAAGAAGGCCTTTTGGGTTATTAGTTTACCACGCCAATTTATTGACAGGACTGAGTACTCACTGTAGGTGTCCACATGTTTTAAAGAAATCATGGCTGACAAGTTATGGGCTTAGCTATATATATCCGTTAGTCTGCCAGGTACGATTGCTCAACTTTCTTAGCATATATATTTGATTTCGATTCAAATTCGACAGAATTCTCTAGCGACTGGAAACTCTTCCAAAATGTGTCTGAAAGTATGCAACGATTCCTAGTTTGGAATAATGACCTGTACCTCTTCCCATTGAATTCAAAAGGTATAATTAAATCTTTGAATCAAATATAATGACAACTATTTTCCGTGATTACAGTATATCATTTGTAATAAGCCCCGCAGTTGTAAACGGAAAACCATGAGCGAACCCAGCCATCGGACTTGATAAGGACTCACCGGAATGGCTGATCGAATAAATATAAATCAAAATCAGCAGATTGTGACGAAGCTCTCGCAAAGGTGCTTCCCCCAATACGAATCTGAGCAAGTTCCATCGAGTAGAGTTGTAAATCAGTTAAATTCGACCCGATAAGATGCGAGTTTCGACCGCAGTTGGCTATATAAGCGCCCCGCCGACCGGCCTCTCCATCAAGCAATTGTCAACTGTTACAGCTGGTAATCATGGTTTCCAAAGTGGCTCTCCTCCTCGCGGTCCTGGTCTGCAGCCAGTACCTGGCCCAGGGCGTCTACGTCGTCTCCAAGGCGGAGTGGGGTGGTCGCCGCGCCAGTTGGACCGTGGGCCTGGGCAACTACCTGAGCTACGCCATCATCCACCACACCGCCGGCTCCTACTGCGAGACCCGTGCCCAGTGCAACGCCGTGCTGCAGAGCGTCCAGAACTACCACATGGACTCCCTGGGCTGGCCCGACATCGGCTACAACTTCCTGATCGGCGGAGACGGCAACGTGTACGAGGGTCGTGGCTGGAACAACATGGGCGCCCACGCCGCCGAGTGGAACCCCTACAGCATCGGCATCAGCTTCCTGGGCAACTTCAACTGGGACACCCTGGAGCCGAACATGATCTCCGCCGCCCAGCAGCTGCTCAACGACGCGGTTAACCGTGGCCAGCTCAGCTCCGGCTACATCCTGTACGGCCATCGCCAGGTCAGCGCCACCGAGTGCCCCGGCACCCACATCTGGAACGAGATCCGCGGCTGGTCCCACTGGTCTGGTTAAATGGTTTCTTGGGAGAATGAATAAAATTGTTTAAAAAAATCTTACCGAATTCTATACCTTGGCTAATCTGGCATGGGTTAATCTATGATTAGGGTACATCCTAAAATCTTACGACCAATTCACCAAAACTGTGTGTGCTGCTAAACTTGCTAAATATTATTAGGTTGTCCAGACTTTTCTGTCAAACTTTGCTCACTTTTGCTATTTGTTTGGAGGATGAACAAATTCAACCGAAAAGCTTCAATAAAATTTTAAAATTAACTCTTAAAACTGGACTGTGTCACTTAATAAATCCAAAAGCGGAAAACTTCACAATCGGCCGCTGACCAAAGCTAACTTTTCGCCACTTGAACCACAGTCTCATTAACGACATCCTCGTTAACAAAGTAGTTCTGAATGAGTTTCAGTTGTTTTTGTGCTTAATAACTTGCTCAAGCTTTCAGTTTCGAGATTCACCTCCTTTCTGCCACAGGGAACAGCACTTGGCGGCACTCGGATGGTTGAACAAGTGGATTGACAAAGTGGTTCCTTCCATTCTCCTTGTTGCCCAGGTGCTGCTCCTGCGACTGTCAGATTATTACAGTATTTTTATTTACGTGATTACCAGTTACTTATCAAGATTTACGAGTTCATCTGCCGTCTGCGATTAGGGGGAAGGGAAATTTCTAAGACTCAGCTACATCAACTCGTGGCTGATAAGATGGACTTAAGAACTTTTAAAGTCCCCTTTATATCAATTGAGCAATGACCAATGAATTTTTAAGTTACAAGTTTCTCTCAACTTTAAAGTTTAAGGGGGATTTGTATTCAATACGTATTACAAGGACGCTTCATGAATCTTTCTGATCTTTGAGTGTTTATTTAAGTAAAGTACCATGAAAAAATGTAAATAAAACAATAATAAATTAAATTTGTTTAATATGTGTTAATTTGCATCAGCCAGATGAATCAGTGAATATATGTAATGTGTCCAGTATTACACAAAGAACATGACTCCTAAGTGAACAATGATTACAGTCGTTTAGTTAATTTGCGCATTATCAATAAACTACGTGGAACTGCGGTCTCACACACAAAAAAGGGGGCCAAAAACAAAAATATCTTGTGGATCGTATCTGAAATAAGGGCGTATATTTGGCGAGTGTGCCAACGATCAGAAATCTAATCGAAAGCTTAAGTGACCATTTTTTTATTGCGTTTTTGATTGGCGTTATTATAATAGTATTTTGGTCCGTTCCTTTTATTGATTTATATCAGTCACTTACACTTATAATTTTTGAAGTGCTTCTGATTGAGTGTGGGAAGACTTCATATCAAGTGCGATAAGAAAAGTAAACAAAAGCAGAATGATATTTATAAAGAAAATTTTGGTGAAATCGAAGAGTAAGCTTTTTACTGCCGTTTCAGCCATTTCATGTCATCGGGGATTCTGGATTTCTTATAGGGGACACATACCACATTTTACCCCTGCCCTCGCCTCTGTTTTAAATATATGTACACAAACATATGTACCTAAAAATTGCAGTTCAATATAGATAAAATTTGATGTAATAAAGTCTATTAGGAAATTAAACTTTTCTTCTAAACATTTAATAACTTTAAATTAATTAAATAACATAAGAAGTTATATACATAACACTTTTCGACACTTCTCCCAATATTCCCAATGTTATAAACTAGGAATAAACGCTACGTTATTACCTTGAAAGCTTTCAAGCTTTATGGCTCAACGAATTTTATAGCATTGATGCTATTATGAAAATTTTTTTTGATATGTATTTGTTTCGTCAATACCTATCGATTGGCCAAATAAAAGTTTGCCACGCCCACTCTAACGCCCAAAAACCCATTAAACGCTTAAGCCTGGCTAGCGCCTACATTTTCGCCTTTCATGGCACAATAGCGCCATCTAACGGATGACTTTGGAACAGCTGGCCAAGGTGCTCAACAGAGTCAACGTTAATTCTCGATAAGGATTTCAATTAAAGGAAAATGCGATGGCTTTCATTTGTCAATACCGAACTATATCCCAAGAACTATGCAAATCAAATCAAGTTAGCCAAATTGGAGGTGTTCCCTGGGTACAGATTTTAACATAAAAATCGGGAGCTAATTCGAGCGGCGAAAACATACAAGAGGGCATATTTATATTAATTTGTTTAGCTGAGTAACGGGTATCTAATAGTCAAGGCACTCGACTATAGCAATCAAGATCAATTCGGACATGTTTTTATGTTTTCAGAAATATTGTATTCCACAAAAGATAACATTGAGATGGATGCGTTCCTGTCAAATATATGAAGTTATAATAACGACGGATTAAGGAAATTTCAAAACATTGACTATTTATCGGATCTATCGTATCTTTAAATAAGAAAAATTAAGAAAGGTTTTATTTGCTGAAAGAATTTATCCGATATTTAAATATGTAGTAAAAGCAATTGAAAAAGCTAAAATAATCGAAGTAAATTAAAGTTGGGAAATACTGGTCTCAACAGATATTCGCAATGTTCTGATAGGCAACACAATATATGGCACCTCTTAGACGAATTAATTAATGCCACTTGGCCTGATTAGAAGCGTGATTGGTCCGTCGTCATCGCCGTATCAGGATCTGACCACCAGATAACCCCCCTATCAGATGGAAGCACACGACTCGGATCTCTGTCCGAACCTGCCTTCGGCTCGTAGGCGATAAGCCAAGTCGGGCGGTATATAAGGATCGCTCGGAGGACAGACCGCACAATCGATCCGCAACCATGGCAAACAAAGCTATCGTCCTTCTGGCAGTGCTCTTCTGCGCCCAGGCCGTCCTCGGCGTGACCATCATCTCCAAGTCGGAGTGGGGCGGCCGTTCCGCCACCAGCAAGTCCACGCTGGCCAGCTCCCTGAGCTACGCCGTGATCCACCACACCGCCGGCAACTACTGCTCCACCAAGGCCGCCTGCATCACCCAGTTAAAGAACATCCAGGCCTACCACATGGACTCCCTGGGCTGGGCCGATATTGGCTACAACTTCCTGATCGGCGGTGACGGCAATGTGTACGAGGGTCGCGGCTGGAATGTGTTGGGTGCCCACGCCACCAACTGGAACTCCAAGTCCATCGGCATCTCCTTCCTGGGCAACTACAACACCAACACCCTCACCTCCGGCCAGATCTCCGCCGCCAAGGGCCTGCTCTCCGACGCCGTCTCCCGCGGCCAGATCGTCTCAGGCTACATCCTATACGGACATCGCCAGGTGGGCTCCACCGAGTGCCCCGGCACGAACATCTGGAACGAGATTCGCACCTGGTCCAACTGGAAGGCCTAAGCCCACAACGGAAGCGCACTTTAAAAACAATGAAAAACAATTCAAATAAAATCTTAAGAATACAATCGCAAACATCAAAATAATCTCGGGTACTTTTTCTACGGGGGATTATTTTACGGAATCGACTGCAGCCAAGACAGGGAATGAACTTGGATTATAATGTACAGATTAGTCATCAATTTGTACGCGGAGTGATCGCAAATTTCCAGATGAGGACCTCTCACGAACGTTACTTTTGAGAAAATATAACAGCATTATTTTGAAATAATTTTAAATAAAAGTACATATTTAAAAAATTCGGCAAGCCGAAGTTTATATACCTTTGTAGTTATTACAAATCGACCACATTTCGATTTCTACGCCTATATTTCTAAAAACAATGAAGCTATGTCGGTTTTGAGCTGCATTTTGCCATCGTTTCTAAGGCAGCTATATGACATTGTTGTCCGATTTTAATTTAATTAAAACCCTGATTTCATATTATTAAAATATTACCAAATCCCAAAGAAAATTATTTTTTCCGATTGCCCCTCTGGGAGCTATATGACATAGTCGCCCGATCCGGTTCGTTCCGACTTATATACTACCTGCAATAGAAAGACAACTTTTGGGTTGATAGCTTTAAAACTGAGGGACGGACAGACAGACGGACAGACGGACAGACGAACAGACGGACATGGCTTGATCGACTCTCCTGGTATAAAAATGGATCTATATTTTCAAAACATATGTATCCTTAAGTTGTACCTAGATTATGTAATGAATTTACAGCTCAGCTCAATGAGCATTTTAATGTTTTACCAAATCCACCCAATTTACCGTACATTATTATTTTTGTAAAAACAAATACATTATTCGGTATGTATAGGAAGGAAGCAGGAACAAGAAAGAAAGCAACCTTTAACAAGTACGGAAAGCTAACTTCGGGCGGAGAGGAAGTTGATATACCCTTGCAGAATACTCTGTAAATTATATTCTCCAAAATTATAACCCACAGAAAATCCCAACTTCCTAACTTTAAAAACACCAAAGTTATGGCATTTTCGATCGTTCAGTTATAGGGCAGCTATAGGATATAGTCGACCGATCCTTATGAAATGTCGGATTGATTGGCCCGAAAAAAACCCATATAAAATCCCAACTTCCTAACCTTACAAACACCAAAGTTATGGCATTTCCGATCAATCGGTTATATGCGGCTATAGGATATAGTCGGCCGATCCTGGCCGATCCGACTTATATTCTTATATCTCGATATACGATACAGTTGTCCGGTCCGGCTAGATCCGACTTATATCCTAAAAATTAACGTTCTATTTGGATCCAGTATATTTGGTATACATATGTTTGGAAATTTCTTCTTCACTGCGTTGCAAACTTTTGACTGAAATTATAATATCATCTGAAAGGAAATTTTATTTAAAAACAGTCAATATCAGGCTGAACTAAAAATATAAAAACAGTTTGTTGAAATCAAATCAATTGACATTAAATATAAACTAATTTTTATTCGAATATCTCTGCATATTTAGTACACAGTATACATTTAGATATTGTACACACATAAAACAATACAATTGCTGGTATTAATACGCAATAGTAAAATACAATTGATAATATCATCATAATTTATGGATTATGTATGCTGTGCTGTGAATTCAGTACTCGGTATTCAATATGCATAGAGTCTTACGAGATAGCTTAAAACAAAGAACATCGTTATTATGCCAGCGATACTCTCTGGTAACAACTACTTGGGCCTAGACTATCCGAAATGCTCAGGCTATTTCGGGCCAAATGAAAAACGATCTAACAGATTGTTGCAGCTACTTTCGGGTCAGATGCGGCCGAAAAGGAATTGAAGCTTTCCTCGCCAGCATCGCAAAATGTTTTTGGTTTTGCCTGCTTGCTTGCTTGTGATGCATATTAAATGAGCAGCAACTAGAGCATCTTAATTGTACGTTAAACAACAATAATGAGCGACGGCTAAAAGCAAAACTAGTTTGGGCTTCGATTCTCTAAAAACACTAATAGATACATTGAAGCAACCTTATAGATCGTGTATGTGTGCCTGGGAATGATAGCTGTTAGATGAAACCAGATCATCTGGGCAAGAAGAGGAGGTGGAGAGGGGTGATCACCAATGATCACAACCCACTCGCCATGAGAAGCAAACTAATGCAAGCTACAACTTAGGCCTGGCTCTCGTCGCGACCGTCAAATACTTGTCCCGGGATGTTGGGCTGGCGGTGCAGCGGCGACTGCGATGGCACCTGCACCTGGGCATCGGCAACGTCGTTGTAGGGCGGAGGAGGAGGAATGCCCCCAATTATATCCACGCCCGCGTCGATCACCTCAAGGTCGTCATCCTCCTCATCGACATTGGCGCTGACAGCGGCATCGCTGCGACGCATTGGCGGCGTATTGGCGTTCACATGCATCGTGTTGTTGTTGTTCGGCTGATCGTTGTTGTTATCCATGTTGTCATCCGTGTTGGAGGCGGCGTTGGCTGTGGTGGCTGCTCCGAGGGCCACAAACAAGGGTGCCACTGAGGGATTAACCTCTGCCCCTTCAGCCACAGCGTCCTCGGCCTCCTCGTAGTTGGACATAGCCACCTGGTAAGATGGCGGCGGTGCCTGCTTCAAGTACTGGGCAATCGCTTCATCGTAGTTGGGCAGCAGCGTGGAGTAGGATCGTTCCTCGGCACCGAAGGTTCCGCCCACACTGTGGACTCCAGTTGGTGGCTCAAGGAACGGGAACAGGGTGCGAACGTGTTGTTGACGCAGGGTCAAGTACTTGTAGCAGCGCCAAACGATACCAATGCAGTAGGCCTTGAGAAAAACAATGCAAATGAAGACGACAAGGACTACAACAACCAGCTCCTCTGGCGGCAGTTCCAGCAGTTTCTCGCGCCATGGCAAGCGATGCGACTCGGCAATGATGCTATGAATGGCCTGTAGGTAGCACAGATATCCAGCAGCGGTGAGACTGTAATTGGCAACAAGATCGTTATATTAGGAAATTAAACCAGGCACTCCCCGGATCTAAGGATTTCAGAAGCCGAAAGTATTTTCTTTCAGTCTGTAGAGGTTTTTGTGACTCCCCCGCTTATAAAACTCACGTGGTAATGGCGAAATCAAACAACTGCAGACAGAAGAACGGCAACAGGTGCGAGGGTTTCCCCTTGATGGTGCCGTAGATCATCATCAGCGTGATGGCTATCATACAGGTGCATACCAAGCCGCCCATGTCAAAGTTCTCTGCAAAAAAACATCAATTAAAATCGAATGCGGAACTTGTTCTCTCCACTGCTTACGGTAACGCTTACGATAGTTGAAGGAGTGGTCGCGGTAGGCGTAGGGCGGTTCGACCTTGCTCAGCGGCGTGGGTAGTGCCGGTGCACTCAGATCCACAGTGTAGTCGTGGGTTCCACCTTCCAGCTCGTCCATCATCTCGGGATTGCGCCATATAACTGCCAGAACGCTCAATGCTAAGATGTTCAAAAACTGAAAAGAAGACGTAAAAAAATTGTAGTGGTAACAGTTGGAACAGCATTTTTTCCTAAAAGAATTTTGTTCATATCGTTGGACGCCATAACGGCAGTATACCTTAATTCCCCAAAGCGAACACCGCGATTTACAAATTTAAATTATTTGTTAAATTCATGAGAACCGCAGGTTTTCAATTAAGTATCAAGATATATTTTACAATTTTTACAAACAACATCTAAGGTGAATCAAGGGGCTTAGTTACGTAATTCCGACTCTTTGGCAACAGCCTGGCAATTAAAACACACATTGCTGGCCTCCGCAATTTCCATGGAATGCCAATAGTCCCGGTTCTGATTCTGTAGATAGTTCAGGTACTCCACAAACGTTTCGTAGGTTAGTTCCAGCGTGATCTTGCAGTGCAAGCGATGGTGATGGCGACACTTCCGATCGTAAATCCAGGTCCGCTGAATCGGTGGCTGGGCGCTCGAGTTGTGCAAATGGTTCTTGAAGGCCTCGCGATCAGCTCCAAAAAAGAGTCGCGTGGTGGTGTAGGCGATGCCATCATGAATGGCTTGGCGCACCTCTGGCTCCGTTACGATTCTCCTCACCTCCACAGCGGTGATATCGGGCTTCTGCAAACGGATGAGCAACCACGGCGGGATCAGACCGAAACGAATGCTGGATGCAACCACTGTAATGTTTCCCTGTCGTTGGGGCCATTGGTGGTTAAGCCAACGAACGGCTGCCATGAAGACCTCCAGCTCAGTGTTGACACCAATATCGCTTGACATGATCAGCATGAGCAGTGGGTTAAGCTGCAGTCGCAGGAACTCTTTAGACGCAACCAGAGTGAGGAAAAACTTTGAGATGCGAACGAGTAGGTGCCGATGGCTCTGCTCTAATTTAAGGAGCTTAGCCTCCAAATACAGCATTGTCGCAGAGTCCTCCCTAAAGCCATTCTTCAGACAATACTCGCACTGGCTGGCCAGCTGCGGAATCTGCAGAAAACTGGCAGCCTGGAGAACCTCCAGTAGGCCGAGGCGCGGCAGAATCGGCGTGTCCTCAATCATCCAGTCGTAGATAAGCCTAAAGGAGCGAGGCGTCACTTTCTCCTCGGGCAGATCCACGCTCAACTCATTACTGACATCACGAAACGTACGTGAAAAGCTCTGAAGCACCATTAGATGCACAGGGTGCTGACTCTTTCCGATGGTGATAATCGAGTTGGGCTTGATGCGTCGCCGCACAAGATCCACGAGTTTCTGGTACAAATTGGTCTTTTCCGCCAGTGATTTACTAATTTCCAGTGGCTTTAACATACTGGCTGACGAGTAGCCCAATGAGGACAGTGGACGCTCGTTCAAGTTGTTGAAGTCGCCAGCCTGGATGCCTAACACGGAGGAAGGAGCACGATTGTTGCCAGCTGGATTGTTGTACAGATGCTTTAGGCCATCGTCCCTCTCCTGTTTCCTTTCCTTCTCCTCCTCAACCGCTTCAGCTGCCGCCGCTTCCTCAAATGCATAAGTGCGCGGTTTGGAGGTTTCTTGGGAGTCGGTGTCAAAGAAGCAACTACAATTGTCTTCAGGATCTGTGCCATCTGCTTGGGGCATTGCATTCGTATCTTGCAGAAGCCTTCACCACTCGGACAGCTTCATCCGGAAGCGCTTTCATTGGAAATGAGCAATGTGGGTAAAGGGTGTAGCCAACAAAATTTTTAACAAGTTTGTATTAATTTGTGAAACGTCAAGAACGAAGCAAAGATTCACAAGGATCACGTGTGGGGGGAATTCAGAGATATCTCAACATCTAAAGGTATTTCAAGTGCGTTTAGCAGGTGTGTGGATCCGCTCATCAAGATAAGCTAGACCAAATAGATAAGAAAGCTTCGCTTGATTTGATTTGCAACCTGTGTGCTCATAGATGACAGCTGAATTAACAATTCTCGGATTTATGGCAGCCTACAACACAATGTTGCTCTAGAAGATAGATGTATACCGAAAACCATGGGTAAACCTCTTGAAGTGTAAATATTTTGTCATTGTCCGTCGAGTACGTGTACTTATTAAAAATAACTGAAACGCTCATGAAAATATGTATCTGGTTGCTGTTTGCTCATATGGCTGATGTTGGATATCCTATTCGGTATCTAAGTATCTCATGTTGAAGGCTTTACTCTGATGACACCTCGACCTTAGATGCGGCAACTCACCATCTTTTGCCTTATTATTCATCATTTTGAAATTTTATGCGCGGTAAGCCGCAGCTTATCTGCAAACATTAGTTTATCAACAACTATTTATCACTTTTCATATGAGTCATCTATATCTTCGATTTTTGGAATCGCTATGTTTTTAGGCTTCTAACGCTAACCTATCTATAAAATGTAAACAAAGAAACCCATGAGATTGCATTTAACTACAGTGCTTTCAAAACCATAATCACTGAGGCAACGGATGTGACGGAGTTTCTGCTGCAAAACGTGACCTGAAGCATAATTAACACCAGATATCAAGCACTTGAAATGCATGATGAAAGTAGTGTGTGAATACACACGAATTGTGCACAAATAAAAATACTGTATGTTGATTTGTTTTTTTTTTAAGAGAAATCGTTATCCTATAAAATTAATTCAAAATCCATAAATGAGCACATTAATTTATTTTGGTTTCGATCTCAATTTAATTTATTTGTGTGGTTTTGTCCTAGCGCGACAACAATATCAATACTGCGAGCAGCATTTGTAAAAAGTAAACTTAAAAATATTTGTTTTTCAAAAATTGTGTGTATATAAAAGAAACATATCTCCTTTTTGAAAATGTGTATACATAAATATATTTATATTCTATATAATTAATTTATGTTCTGGAGTATTTTGGTTATTGAGATAATAGAATACAATTTACCAGTCGCCCCATATTTAACCATTAGTATTGCTCTCTCTACAGAATAAACAGTGGCTTATAATAAGCTTTTTAAAATACATTTAAAATGATATCGTAATTTTAAGTGTCCATTCGTTACAGTAACCCAATTTATTGCACTATTCAATTTCACTGGTTTGTTTGGTATTGTGATACAGCCAAAAACCCAATGAGTTTTTCGCAGTGTGGCAATTGCTTATGCGGAGTCAGGGGCTTGTGAAAATGTACTTTTCGGACATAGGTAATGCCAAAAACCCCCCAGTTTATAGGCAATTTGATCAGCTGACGCAGAAGCGGACCAATCAGCCCATTGACGTCACGGGCGGGGAAAGTGCAGAGTTGGCTCGCCTCGCTAAAGTTTGGCAGTCATTGCGCCATTGATTTTTCCCCTGCGTGACACTGAACAGGGTCAAAAGTTTTTCGCACAATCCGCCGATTGCATGCGGGGGTGTTTGAGGACACATGTGTAAGTATGGATTTGCACATGTATATTCCTCTCAAAAGGTCAAAGGCTCTCCGGAAGTTCACTTACCAGGTGCCACAATCCGATCATCAAGGTGGCCGTGTGGACATGCAGCCCGAAGCAGCAGGTGAACTCCTTCAGGTGACGACTTCCGCTGCTGCTACTCCCGGCAGCACCATTGTTGTTGTTGCGTTGCGGACCCATTTTCAGATGGATCCTAAACATTGCACGCCCCACGAAAATGCGCCTGCAAAAAATACAGATGCGAAACGAAAGCGATAACGATAACGAGGGCAAAAAGCATTCAGTAATTGTGGGTGTTTGTCGTGTGTGTATTTGTTGTTGTGTGCCACTTTTCACGGCTGCCACTTTGACCTTTAACACCACTATTTTGGCAATTGTTGTTGTCGCACTATGTCGGCGTACCTTCGATTTGGGGCGAATGCAACCTGCACTGGTTTTTAAGTCCGATTTCTATCTGCAGCTGCGGTGTATTATATTTTATTTAACTGCTGCGCAGCACAGAAAATTCGATCACACTATTATTTGCTTGTGTAAAAATACCGTGTGACAAGGTCACACTGAATTCGGACATTTTGCAACACTGGTACGTGTATGCGGACAAAATTCGTGAAGTTTAAAATACTTTAAAATCGCTGATATCATTTACTTTTCCAAATTAAGATTGACAGAATTTACTTTTAAACAAGAAAAAATTAATGTAAAAAATAACAAAAAAAAATGTTTTCAAAAATTTAGCTTTTGCTCAGATTATTCCTATTAAAGTATGAAGATTGGGCAAACATTTATAAGTTTGTTGTTTGTTGTTCCCTGTGCCCTTATAGATTGTTTTGTTATTTTTTTTAAAGTTGTGGGACCTAACGTATAACATATGTAGGTATGTATGGTTATACACTATACTTAAAAGGTCTATATAACATTTTAAAAATTACTTTACATGTTACTCGTGGAGTAAAAGTTTATTGGGCATTAGAACTACACATTTGTTTATACACAATTTTGTTAGATTGCCCAACATAAACTAGATAAACTACTTAACCGATGATAAGATAACCGATAGGATTGATCAAACTTAAAAATACATTACATTTTTTCTTAAAAGTTAGATATTTTTCTCCATTCTATTGAACAATTAATTTTTTAATAAGAAATAAATATTGATTTTATATAATTTAATTTTACAGTCAATCATAATGTATTTGCAAAATTAAAATGTATTTGCAAAATTAACCAATGCCCCTTTTTATACCCTTGCAGAGGGTATTATAATTTTGGTCAAAAGTGTGCAACGCAGGGAAGGAGACATTTCCGACCCTATAAAGTATATTATATATATATATAATATAAATATATATTCTTGATCAGGATCACCTCCTGAGTTGATATAAGCATGTCCGTCTGTCCGTCTTTCTGTCCGTCTGTCTGTCCGTCTGTCTGTTTCTACTCGAACTAGTCTCTCAGTTTTAAAGATATTGAATTGAAACTTTGCACACACCCTTCTTTCCTTTGCACGCAGCTATATCCTATAGCTGCCATATAACTGATTGATCGGAAATGCCATAACTTTGGTGTTTGTTAAGTTAGAAAGTTGGGATTTTCTATGGGTTTTATATTTGGCCAATCAATCCTACCTACCAAATTTTATAGGCATCGGCCGACTATATCCTATAGCTGCCATATAACTGAACGATTGAAAATGCCATAACTTTAGTGTTTTTAAAGTTAGGAAGTTGGGATTTTTATGAGTATTTGAATGCATTATATGAATAATTTTGGAGAATATTATTTACAGAATATTCTGCAAGGGTATATCAACTTCGGCTCCGCCCGAAGTTTGTTTTCCTTTCTTGTTATAAGCAAAATTTATTATTGTATGCAGATATAGATATATGACGTAGGTTTACAAATTTGCATACTCAATCAAAGCTGTTAAAACTACTACTGAGTATGGTTGCCATGTTGTAAGTCCAAAATTGTTGGTGATAGCATGGTTGAGACTAAGTTGACAGCCTTTGCCGAGCATAGAATGAAAACGGTCTGTTCAGAATAAGAAAAGGGAATTGACATTCGCAAAGGAATGGTTATTGGCAACAGAGTTGGCAAAGAAAAAATCGAGCAATCCAAATTCAAAACCCAGAAAGTAACCCACTCCTATTTGCGTCCGATGATCGCTCTTCCGTGAACAAAGTAGGCATTTTTAAGATGAAGAAGTTGTAGATGACGTCGTATATTTTGCACGAAAAGGGAGTTGTGTTTCTGTTAAAGTTGTACTAAGTAAGCCGGGGAGCCCGGGAGCAAGAAAGCAGCTTAATTTATCGCTTTTTCTGGGGAAAAAGAGTTGCCCACACCTCAATTGCTCATGATTTACAGGTTGAGTTGCAAGAATTTGCGTGGAGAAAATACGTATTTATTCTTCGAGCAGGACACTTGACGTGAACCGGCCAAAGATGTCGTCAAAACAGTGGCAAGCTTGAACACAAAATGGTGGGCTGTTGCAAGAAGAAATATAGGAAGATACCTAAAAACAAGTAAACCAGGCCACATATCAGCAAGCTTTACAAATGATACCAAAAATGTGAAGCATGTGTGCAGCCTCTTGGTGAGCCTCTTTTCGCCCTTATTAGCTGACCAGATTAATAGACCTAGAGGAGTGAAATTCTTTGTAAGTTTAGACATTACAAGTGGTTTCAAAAAAATTCCATTTCAAGTTTTTGTCGATGCCATTTGGTTTTAAAAATACGTCCTCCGTTTTTCAGCGAAGGAATAATCGTGCTTTAGGGGTCATCTCATAGCTATGCTCTAGTGAGTAGCAGGTGCGAAAGAAGAAAGATAAAATATTGAAAGTGCGAAAGAAGAAAGATAAAATATTGAAATTGTTCTGAAAACTTTGTTGAAAGCATTTGTCTTTCAACATTACAAAAATGTTCCTTTTTAAAGACAATCATTGAGTATCCATTTTACCACGTTCTAGATGGTGATATAAAACCAAGTACAACTAAAATTAAAGCATAAGTAAAGTTTCCCTCTCCTCAATCTATTACTCAGGTTCGACAGTCCATTGGATAAGCATAAATGAATCTTTCGTCAATTTACTTTGTTGTTCTCAGAAAAATAAACTCAATCTTCTGAAAACCCATGTTAATGTTGATGCATCCAAATCCAAAGGTAGATAATCCCTGGTATTGATATAGGTGTTTAATAAAATGGGTAAACGACTTGAAGAAGCATATCATAGTTTTCAAGCACCAAACTATATTGTTTTTGTTTTTTTTTTAAACTTTATTTATTTTAGAAATCTGTTTAAGGACTCTTAGAACTGATATTTCCTTGTTCGGGGTACCAATACGAATCATAGCAATGCATTGCTGATGAAGGAAGGAATTTTTTAAGCACCGGCTTTAGTTGCACTTAATGGCAACTGGAGACAGTGGTCGTGAAGAACAAGTTATTCTGAGTACCGTGAATAAAAGGCTAGCCACTGCGTTCGAGACAAGTCAGCGTTTCTCGCAGTATGTCCAGAATGAGGTCCATTTGATAATTACCGATAATACCGATTAACGATTAAGAACAAGTAGATGTAAAATAGATACGATCACAAATTAAATAAACATTAAAAGAAATGCTTCATAACTATGATAGACTGGGTTTAACAAAATAAGAGACAACATTCTAAACAATATGGCTTGGGATCCCAAGTTTAACGGACCATTTGTGAATTAGAAAGTTCTTGATGGAGATACATACATAGATATTTGGTATAATAATATAATTAATTATATTAAGTATAATTTTGTGTACTTTTTCAACCTCATCATCATTTTCCTTGGGTTGGGCAATTGTAACTATTTTATCAATTAATTTGTTTATTTGTAGAAATGGCGTCTTTTCTTAGCTTTCGTTGCTTTTAAATAAATAAAATGCGAGCTTATAATTAAAACACCGGACTTACCTCAAACATCCTGTTGAAGATCGAAACTTAAAAATATTTTTTCTAATTCTAGATTGGCGGGAAATGTGACCGCGTATCCAAAAACGCACTAGCGCCTGTCATTCAAAATCAATTATCGATAACCGCAATGAGGAGGTAGTCATCGAAGTTTGTCCACCTCCAATTTATTTTGAGAGCAAACTGCAGCAAAACAGAGATAAATTTGCCAGCGAACGGGATTGAAATGATATAAATCGCACGCTTACTCACAAACGCGTAGAACTTTAGTCGGTGTTTATTTTATTTTTTTGTTACAAAGTTGGTGAACGTAAAGTGCAATTGCAGTTACATAAAACTGCAGAACTGTAACTGCATATTTACAGTAAGTTTCGTTTATCAGTTCCCCTTTGTGTACCTTGCTTCCATTTCCTTCAGTTTTGCGTCGTTCGCCAGCGCTCTCTCCCTCTCTACTTCGTTTTCCATCCCACCCCTCTTTGCTTTTCCCAACTACGTCACCCACCGAATTCACTTTTGTTTGCTATTTATAGCTGCAGATTAACTGCACTCCGCAGCCAGAAAAATGGGGATAAAAAAAGAGTAATTTAGTGGTTTGTTCTTCATATCTCTTAACGTTATCAGGACAAGCCAACAGGCAGTCGTAAATAGTGCGAAAAAACATGCGTTTTGCTATGTCGATCAGCTGATTTCCGATCCTTAATTTAGTGATAGATTTGCCTTATCTACAGGTTTACAAAACAAGTTTCCAATTTAGTTACTGCATACATCTCACATTTCTGGCGTTCACCATTTTCCAGCTGCGGTGGCTCAGTCGTCTGAAGCGTCCGGAATTCCCTACCAAATTTCGTACGCGAGTTCGAGTCCCCGCCCATGCTTGTTGGCTTCTTTCGACGATCACCCACGTTATTTAGCCGTTAACTCCTTGGGCAACATTAACTTTTTTTCAATTTTTTAAACCTATACTTTCTATCAAAGAAGTGAAAAAAATTAAACCTTAAATAAGAATACCTTTATTATCGTTTAAATTTACACTGGAACTTCCATGAATATAAATAATCAATACGTTTTTAAAATTTCACATGCACAGTTATCCTTCTGTGCACAACAAATCTAACCTTATATCTTTATATTATACCGAATTTAATTTTTTTTACAATGCTAGCAAGTGTAGTGATAGTTTGCTCATAAGTTCTTGTTAAACACCCAAAAATTCTGTGTTGACTTTAATTATATTTTTACATCAAATATAAAATTTCCCCCGGTATTAAGGCGATCAAATACTTAATATATTGTGTTCTATAATCGATATATAAATTTGTATACGGTTCATGCAGAATATTGTAGTATCCACACGACTTGATAAAAATCAAGTTAGCTACTTGGAAGTCAGCCTGTTTTCGGTGGTTTTCTGTCCCACCCCCTTTTGTTTGTTCCTCTTCTTACCTCCAATTCTCTCAGCTCTCCGGCTTCAACTGGTGACGTAATTTTAAACGATGCAGTCGTCTTGTTTTGGTCTTATAAGAAAAACACGCAAAGAAAACCGGTTTTCAATAGTTTACTTTTGTTTTCGGAACTGCGCCACACCAAAACAAACCCGCCATCTGCTGGCGGACCCCAAACCCACCACCTTTCCCCAAGCTGGACTCTGCAATCATTACTTTAAGATGGGTCTGAATAGATAATCAATGGCCGGGTATTATCGAACATAGCTGACTGGCCGTCCATATCAATGCGATCCAATGCGAGGTGACGAAAGCGTGCGCTTGCTTGTTTATGGCCAGCAGCAACTATAGCTTCCGTCGCGGCCTTGACATGGTTACAACACTAACAACGCTCCAGCAATTGGACGCATAAACAAAGCATAAAAACGCACATGGATCCGAGCTCGTTTGATCTCATTCTAATTATAGAGCCCCTTTTTCACTTTGCCCGAAAATGGTCGCGGCTACAAAACTTTTCAGGCTTTTAAAATCAATTTGAACTTTTTTATACTCTTGCAGAGGGTTTTATTTATTTAAAATTATTTTTTTTATTCTAAATTGTATCCTATCTCTTTATCATTTGATAAAGAACTTCTGTCCTTCTATTAAATCGCATAATAGACGTTAATGTATAGTTTCGGTAATTGATTTCATTTGATGTTTAATTGTTTTCGAAGTTTTTTGCACGCAATATTAACTGTAATTTGTTATATATCAATATATTAACACCGATTAAACTTCATTTAACTTTTAGATTTATTTTCCTGTTTATTTGATTACAAGTTTTAGCATATTAATCTATCGCTGAATCGACGAATACATGAAAACTTATTATCTAGAAAAATGATAATCTATCATAAAATCTTAAAGTATGCGTTCTGCAATATACAAAAAGCCATTACTGAAATGTTATTTACATAATTTATTTGGGCATTTAAGTCTAGTAATTGCTTAGTAAGACATAAAATATTTATCATTTACAATTGAGAAATGCTTTTCAAGTTTTCCGACTCTCCTCGGGGGATTTGATTACAACCAAAGTATCAAGCCTCAGCTGTGTGATGACATCACCACCATTGATGAATGGATGCGCTTTGCTATGGGTTTAGGGCCTGAAATGTCACCCACACGAATGTTCGCCCACCCGGGAACAGTGTTTCCCCACCGTTACAATGGCTGGTGTTACAATTTGGCGGAACGAAAGTGGGTCAACTGGTTCCATTTGGGGGCGCTATCAACACGCAACCTGTTAGATCGATAAAGAGGCCGGTGCCTTAGTTGTTGACCCAAATCTCTTACGAAAAACTCTAAATAAACAATTGTGTTCGTTTCAGAGGGGGACTCCTTTGCTGAGCCATGGGTCAGATCATGGGCTCCATGCATACGAATGTGGTGGAGGTGTTTGGAAACCGGCGGAAACGGAAGCGCAGCACGGACTCCACATTGAGCAAGGACGACCAATCCCAGACGGACACCACACAGCCTAAAAAGTGAGTGGTTCCAGAATGGTATCAAACAATATATAATATTTTCTCCTTCCCCAGAAAGAAGCTTCTTACTACCACACAGTACATATACAAGGCTCTTTTTAAGGAGGAGAAGAACTCTGATGTGGCCGTAATGGCTTTGGACAAAGTCTGGCACCTGCACAAAGTCTACCTGAGCCAGAGTCCCTACTTCTACACCATGTTTAATGGAACGTGGCGGGAGGCGCAGCAGAATTTCATTCAGATCGCTATCCTCGATGACCGGATCACCGTGGCCAGCCTGGATGCTGTCTTTGGATCTATGTACTCCGACGAAATCGAGATTGAGTCGGCCGATGTCATATCGGTCTTAGCCACGGCTACGCTGTTCCACTTGGACGGTATCATCGACAAGTGTGCCGAGGTGATGGTCGACAACATCAGTCCGGAGACAGCTATCCAGTACTATGAGGCAGCCTGTCAGTACGGTGTAGTTGGAGTAAAGAAGTCCACCTTCCAATGGTTCCAGATCAACCTGCTAAGCATCTACAGCAAGCAGCCGAACCTGCTGAGGCACATCTCAATCGAGCTGATGAGTGCCCTCACCGCCAGCCCAGATTTGTACGTAATGCAGACGGAGTTCTCGCTGTACACACTGCTGCGCACCTGGATGTTCCTGCGCCTGCATCCCGGCTACGATCCAGATGACCCGATACAGCGGGCGGAGGCGGTTAAAACGCAGGAGCGACTTGTCAATGCCGGCGTGGAAACGCACACGCCCAGCGGAGATGTCGTCCAGTGGGCGTACTTTACCAGTCGCATGGAGGAGCGCTCGTTCCTAGCCACGCCCGAGGGGCAGCCGTATGTAAGGGTTTTTCAGAAGCTACGAACACAGTACCTTACCAACCACTACATGGATCTAAAGATTATCTACAATGACAACATCATACCTAAGGAGTGGCTTTATCGGCACATCCACAACCACTGGGATGCCCTATTGCGGATCGATCACGGGCAGGAGGACTGGTAACTATATTACGCTATTTAAGTAATACGCAATAATAATATTTTATTTTGTTTGCATCCACAGCAGTCCCCAGCAGCTCGACAACGAGCAGTTCTTTGAGAGTTGCATGCGCTGTGGACGCATGTTGCTCGAGCCTGGCTACCAAAAGTGGCGCTGGACGGGCTTTAACTACGGCATGGATCTCATCCTGATTATGGACTCGCGCAGACTGAACATTCGTCGCCACCACCGGCACGAGCACGAGCGTGTGCTCAGCCTGCAGACGAAGCGCAAGTTCATGGTCCGTACCACGGTGACCTCGATAAACGCCCAGCGCCAGGCAGTGTTCACCCAGACGTCCGAGATCTGCTCCCTTAGCCTTGAGAAGAACGAGGAGGTACCGCTGATGGTCCTTGATCCAAAACTGGTTCATCCTCTGCTTATCTCCATCAACATGCTGGTGGTGATGCCGCCTAATCAGAGTTTCAAGGAGATTGTTCCGCTCAGCGAGGAGCCGACGACGTCGCTGTCCATACCCATTTCGGAAATCGGAGCGGACTGCGAGCGACCACTGACTCCGTCCAGTGCCGACGATTCGGCTGTATTTATTGGCGACTCGGAGCCCTCTACACCATCCTCGCCAGCTCCACGGCCAAGGATCACTTGGTCGGCCAGCGAAACGGACGACGCCTACGGCCAAATGACGTGCTGAGCACGAACGTCAAAGCAGTCCACCAAACACCAGTACCAGTACCACCATTTTCTGTTCATTTACCCGCAGAGGCCGGGACTCGTTATAGTTGTAATTGTAAATTCGTTTTCGCCATCGTGATCAGCTACAGCTAATCGATCTGATCTAAACGTTTGTACATTGAACATTAGCATATCGGCGATCGTTTTGGTATGCGCAGATCTATATTTTTGTATATCGTTTACATCATTAGTATCTTGTAATAGCGCTTAACGTTATCTACTTGTTTAGAGTATACGCACGCTCTCGTGCCCTCGCACAATATAGATGTTTCATATAGTTGTAAATTCAAAGTTTTAAGATTGATTGTTATGTTTAAGTAAAAAGAAACGCTGTAAAGAAATTATGATTTAAGCGTCTTCGAATCCTTTGAGTTCAACGCATATAATAACTTTCTCTAACACATTTTTTACTCGCTTCAGTACGCACAGTAACAATTACCTTGAGCGATCATTTATTAAAGATTGCAATTAATTCTACTCGCCCTTGTTTTTATTGTTATCCACGGTTTAGAAGATCATTTAGCACGCATTGCTCCCAGGTCTTGATGCCGTTTATCAGCATCCACTGCGCCGTGCCCTGACATTCCAGCTCAGCAGCAGATTCCCGCAGCTTCCCAAGCAGCCAGTTGACCTTCTTGCTCCGCGATCGAAACGTGTAGCTGAACATGCGGGCGGCAGCGATGAAGGGCTCCTTCTCCGCCAGAGTCATGCACTTCCACACCCTGCTGCCCATTAGAGTTACCTCGCCCGGGGGTAAGTGGCAAAGCCTATCCTTGTAGCACTTCCGAAAGTGGGCCAGAAACCGAAAGAAGGGATTACGCCCTGTGCCATCGCCTCGGAAGGCGAATCTGTCGCCACTCTTTATCGAATGTTTACTGATCGACGTCGCCTTGGAGACAAGGCAGCAACATGCCGTCTTTCCCGTACACATTTTTTCAGCACGTCCCATTTTGGGAATAATTTTGATTATATCTGATTAAAACACTCTGAAAGATACTTGTTTACATATGATTTTATTTGCATAACAATTAATTCAAAGTACATATCCCCGGATAGTTTAACAATTTAATTGTTTGCATTTAACAACGGAAAATTTAATTCAATTTAACTAGTTTCTTACAGACACCAAACAATTTCGCATTCGAATTGAGTACATAATATTCGGCGGAAAGTTTTCCGGATCGAGGAATACAGTTTAGTAGTAAAAAAGTTCGGGAAAGTTTGTTTCGTAGATGGGCTTCTCGTTGCTAGCTTGCAAGCTAGCGGACTTAGTGTCGCTCTGGGTGATTTGGCGCTCCACGGCCAGCGAGTTAAATAGCTCGTTCAGGCGGTTCTGGATTAGATCGTGCTGGAAATAGAAGAAAAGCACGATATAAACATCTTTATTAGGTAAAGCGCCGTGCGTATCATCCACACCAGGATGGAATATTGTTCAAAGGCGCTATGATGATTTTCGTGTTGGCAGCGTGAAGGAGTCTTACAAGGTAAAAAAGGTTGCCCAATATTCTGGAACACCTGGAGACTTATTAACGCAGCTTAAAGGAAATAGTTTCACAATCGATCAGGACGACCGGTGTGAAGGAACTTATTCTGGTGATTGGTGGGAAGATACCGACTGTGCATTATATATTATAAAAACCGATTAACAATTAAATTACAGTGTGGGTAATGGAAAAAAACGGACAAGTGCCAGAAGGTCAGAGCTACGGAATTTATTAGAGTTCTTTTGTGAATCGCCAAAAATCGCTGACCTTCGTTTATAAGAAGATAAAGCCTTATTTATATTCATAAGATTTAATAAGTTAAAGTAAACTGATTATCATCCCGGGACCTTCTCAAAATCTCTAGACTTTTGGAGCACACTACGTACCTTGGGTTCTGTGCGTCTAATCAGATCATCGAACTCGCCTTCGCGGAAGGTGCGAACGATCTGCATCTGGCGCTCACGCTGCTCCCGCTTTACAGTCTCCGTCGGCTCGGCCAGAGCCCGCTTCATGGCATCAAAATTGAACTCTGGCGCCAGCAGCTTCTTGCATACGCCCGGAGAACTGCTCACGCTGTCTCCATCGCCGTTGTAGACGGTTAGATCCGCCGAGCTGTTACGCTGCGTCAGTTGGTTGCTTACTGACTCCACCCATGAGTGGCGGTGTCCGGGATGATCGGTCTGGTTAAGCGCATATGGTGCGCCCGTGTTCAAGCGCTGCGCATCCATGCCCGCATTTTGCAGACATTCACCCAAGGCCAACTTATCAATAGCAAGATGCGGCAGCGAAAGATTTAAGATCTTCCCTGACATCTTCTTGGGCTCCAGCAAAGGGGGTAGATAGTGGGTGGCCTCCTCGCGCCGTGCGTCGACGATCTTTTGGGCGTACTCCAGCAGGTTGTTGATGCCGCTCACCCGCGAGATGAGCACCAATAGGCCAATGGAGATGGCATGCAGGCTGCACCTATGCACGGTTCCCAGGGTGTCCACGGTGTTGGCCACCTGCTGGATGCTACAGGGGGTTAAACCAATGGATTAGTCAAATTATGTAAAGTACCGTAAAGGCAGCCTTACCCAAGGATAAACAAAAGGAACTCCTGCACGGTCTCATTGCACGACATCTCGACGATAAGCAGGGCGGCGGTGTTGAAGCTGGAGGACAGGGCATCAACCCGATCCGATAGCGCCATGGAGTCGATCAGCGCCTGCATGATGTTGGCGCCGTACTTGTGCGTGAATATGATGTCAGAACGCGAGGGCGGTTCCTGGGAAAGCGCCGGGTATGGCTTCACGCTGACGCTGCTAAGCACCTGCTCGTTCTGGTGGCGGTCGAGCAGAGCCTGCAAGATTTGCATCACAACCATGCGTGTGGGATCGTGTGGAGCGCGTGCCATCTTGAGCAGCGGCTGCAGGAAGGAGGCTGGAAAGGCCTTCTCAAAGGAGACGGTGCTGTACTGGGTGCCCACCTTAAGCAGCGACTTGAGCAGGATGTTCTGCAGCATCTGATCGCCCTTGCTCTTCTTGGACAGATCCGGCACAGTGTTCATGATGAAGAGCATGATCTCAATCTTTTGATAGTCGGGATGATGGTTGGCAAACTCGCCCAGAGCGTTAATCAGCGCCTCTTGGTACTGCGACTCCTCGGGTGTGATTTCGCTGGTTGTGCTCACGCTGGTCCGTAGGTGGGTCAGCAAGTTGTTGATAATGTCTAGGGCCGAAGGCCCAACACTCTCGCCTGCTGCTATGGCGATGATCTTCGACAGAACTACAGCCAGCGAGGTGCGCGTCTTGGGCGAGGACTTAAAATTGCTGTCTAGATGCTGCATCAGAGTTTCCACCACAGTGTAAGAATACTGCGGCTGTATGGAGATCATCACGATGCGGAACGTATGAATCGCAAAGGTGTTAGGCACCCACAGCTCATGTCTGTCCAAGTGGCTGTAAATAAGAAAGGTAAGCCCCTGATTAGCAACGGGTAACTATATTTCCGGGTGCACCACTTACGTCAGCAGCGGCTTAAGTACGCTGCGAATGTGTCCGAAGGAGGCGCGACCCACCAGCTCCCGGAGCACCTCTTCGGCCAACGCCGGCGGTGTCACATTGGTAGCGTCCTCCACGGGCGTAAGATCCCCGGACTGCAGCAAAAGAAAATATATTAGTATCACATTCTATAAAGACGGTCTATGTGGCTAATCAGCGTTCACTATGTAATATGCTTATGTAATGGAACAATTCGATTCGATTATTACCGCCAGTAAATTTTTCTTCACGAACATAACGTTTACACAAAACTGTTTGGTTGTTGTTGTGTGTTGGTTGTGTTGTGGTTGTTTGGGTTTGGTTTGCATTAACAAAATACACGAAAACGAAATGCAAAATACATAAAAATTAGTACAATAATTGGCCAATGGGACAGACAACTGGAATGGATGGCTGCATCCATCTCCGAACGGCTGTGCAGTGCACAAAACCCCTAAGCACCCACCTGCATGTTGAACAGCAACGAGGGTACAATCTTCTCCATGTGCTCCGCCGCCCAGATGTTTTCCACCAGATCGTCGGACACTGTTTTTCGAATGACGCCCTGCAAGCCCTTGATTCCCGCCAGACGCAGACTGTCCCGCATGCTAGCCGCATCGCTGTGGCACATCGAGGAGAACTTCGATATAAAGAAGTCGTAGCGTCTATGGTAGGATGGTGTGTCCTCGTTGATGTTGGCAAACTTCACAAACTAAAAGTAAAGGGGTGGGATTAGAGCCTAGTTTGGGGTGATTTAAGGTAGGATTTTACCGAATTTGTGGCCATTATCTTGAGGTTGGGGTTTGAGTCCTCCAGCAGCTTCTGAACCATGCGCAGAAAGGACTCCACAAACAGATTGAGCGTGGTCTGGGCATGACAGGCCTGCAACAGCAAGTCCATGGCCTCCATGGCGATCTCGGCCAACCTGAGGGATTGCCCAAATTAGATGATTACCTAGACAGTTGTACACCCACTTACTTGTAGCGCTTCCTGTTAATGTCCTTGGTGGCCTTCTGGTACAGGTACTCGCCAATTCGGTCCAGCTTGTCCGGCGAGCTCAGTGAGTAGAATGTCAGCTTCTCCATGTTGGATTTGACCAGTCCGTCCTCCGGGTTCACCGGGAAGATGTTGTCCACAAGGCGCTTGTAGCGCGGCCTGAGCGCCGAGCAGCATCCGCAACAGCCTAAAAGAGCACAAGGAAAGGCACAGCGGTTAGAGGGATTGGGCAGGCAGATGTGGATGCAGCGGTAGGTGAACATGGCGCCACCGCTCCGCTGGTAAGAGTGATGGTGGTGGTTGTGGTGTGAAAAGCGAGTCGGATCGACTGGGTGCGACCACCATTTTCCGCTTAATCTTATCGCGATAATTGCCCTAGTGGACTACAGTTTCGCTGTTTGAGTGATTGGACGGCTCATCGCTGGTAGGGTGACGGCTTCCGCCGCTCGTCCCGCCCATCCGGCCCCTAAGAACGACACCCAACTCCGGGTCAGTCAATCGATTTGTCGGTGTCGTCATTGCTGGCAATTCGCATTGACTGGTGGCGAGGTCATCTGGTTGAATGGTCCGTGGCACGCTAAGCGAATACCACCTGTGCCGCCGACCGCTTACCAGGCATTTTGGCGTCTTGGGGTCTTTATCGCGGCATTAGATAATAAAACGCTGCGATAAAAGAGCACAGGCAATCAGTTTTCCTTTGTTTTTCTTTTGTAGGTGAGACACTCTTGGCTAACTTATCGATAGGAACGCAGTGTGACCGTGCGAGGAGAGCATGCAAATAATGCTTAGCATGGGAATGTAAAAACACTGTCGTACTGTAAAATAAATATTTCTTCTGGAAATCAAAAATAATGCCCACTGTGCATTTTTAAATAATTGGGATCTTCGTGTTTTTATATTTTCAAGATTAAATTTATATTAATTGTTTCTATGTTGTGGTAATTAGTTCCTTAACTTCAAAATTACAAGTATATATTGATATCGATTTCATATGAAAACGAGAACGGAAGCCATCATTTACAAGCCGAAGTTTTAATATCCTTGCAGACCAATTTTCGCCTTCTCACGAGAAGGACAGAAATCAGAAACCTATTCAGGTAATAGACTAAAATTCTGATTGTATACTAATATTAAACAGTTACTTACTTATTACTTAAACAAAAATATCAAAAAGTCGAACAAACATTTGATTTTTGCAGTGAATCCTTTTCATTTTTTAAAAGTACATATGTACATACATATATATTTAAAACTATTTTAACGGGATTCGTAAAAAGTATTAGACAATAAATAGGCTTGTATACTCACAGCTCGGATCCGTGCATTTCTGCACGAAGCTGTCGAAGAACTCCGGCAGTTCCGGTGGCTCAAAGCAGCAGCGAATGAGGGCCATTTTAGGATGCGTGTGTCAGCGAAAATAGATCCCCCTCTGCTCCAGGACGCTGACCATGAACTTTGGACGAAAAAAGCGCGAATCTTTGTTGCCCCGCACAGGTTGTTTTTGCTTCAGGTCAGCTGGTAGCGCGACTAACGGGACGAAAGCTCGGATTTACTTGCCACTGAGCTTTTTATGGCCATTGTGACCAGCTTATATCACAGGGGGCTTCACTTTTTGGCCTGGCCAAATGATGCCATTCGCACATTTTTGGTATGACATTTGGTAATGAATACCAATGCGACGGTAAATCTCTATTGCCCTACGTTCGCTACTTATTCTGCTTAAAAAGACACCTTTCTTGGCAAATTATATTAGATTAAACACGTGTTAAATAAAACGCAAACCGCACTCAGAGAGAACAACAAACAGAATGGAAAATGTGTTGCGGGAAATGTGTTTTTCGCAAGCTCCGCGCACTTTTCGGGTTTCCTCCACAAAGCTCCCCAGAGGCTTAAAACAAAGCTCAGGGGAGACGTCGAGCTTTTCGCATCCCGCTTTTCATTCATGAAATGCGTTTTAACAGGGCGACCAAAAATTCTCTAACCCTCGCTACTTTTACCGTTATGCGGCGTACAATTAAACACTTGAAGGCGGAATGTAAAACGAACACTTGACTATTGAGGAAAGTACACTGAACGAAATTCGCAATTTTTAGGTTCTATTTTATATTTAAAGAAGATGTCTAATTGATCAATTCAGTAATATTTCTGTCTCTTAATGATAAAAGAGATGGTTAAAAATGCCCAACACTTACCATTTCTACCAGTGCATTTATTTTTATAAAGTTCAAGTTCCAATGCAACTTTTCAAAAATGTAAGCCAGAATATTACTATTTAAGTTTATAAAAATTATGTTTGTAAAAACTATAAACTATTTATGTAACAAGGGTATAAATAATTAAGTATATGTATATATACAACTGTTTTTTTCTTTGTGTATAGCCAAAGAGTGCTTCACACGCCAGTATCGTGGGTTGACAACTTTATTAAACCAAAATGGGTTCCTTTGATATGGAAGAGGGGTACGGATTGAAAGGGTGGAGTGGACGTGCTTTATAGTTTCTTGACCGACGATGACGATCGATGATTTATTTGTGTGTGCTGCTTATTTCTCTGACTTTTTGATTAATTACTGTGATATTCAAATATTCAAGTGTGTGGCTATAAACGCGCAAATGTATAAAAATGTGAATACAGAGGGGCTTAAAAAAGTAGAAACGCTGTCACATAATGTGAATAAGTATGTATCCAGTGTTTTAAAGTAAAAGATTCTTTCTAAAAGTTAAATGGAATTAAACGAAATGATCGTTGAATTTCTTTCTGAGTTATAATTTAACTAAAATAACTGAACGTTGAAACATTCAACTCGTTTCTGAAATATTC
Source organism: Drosophila fuyamai (assembly GCA_018153365.1). Taxonomy (NCBI): domain Eukaryota; kingdom Metazoa; phylum Arthropoda; class Insecta; order Diptera; family Drosophilidae; genus Drosophila; species Drosophila fuyamai. The sequence goes on along the minus strand of JAECXW010000419.1, from coordinate 936,362 downwards.
AGAAGTTTACGGGCGTGATCCCATAACTGTGTGAGAAAAAAAGTAGACATTGGAAAAATCAAGAAACAGAAGTGGTACTGTATTTTGTTTTAGCGCTAAGTTTTGAGCATATTTTACGCTTTGTTTACCTCTATGGTCTGGGATTAGCGCCCTGCTCAATCGTATCTAGAAGATGAATTAATTAGTGCTCGGCTTTAATGACTAGTGATTGATGAGTGGGAGTGGACCGGGTGGCGGCGAAGGGGAGGGGAGAGGGCGGAGGAGCACCTGGCAGAGGGTCACCGAACAGAAGCCAGTGGAAACTGGTTGACAGACGGAACAGGCAGGAACATCATTTTCATATTGGCCTGCGCGTAGGAAAACATCCGAAGAATGTTTGGGCGATCTGGTTTCACTTGTTTTCGAGTGAGTACTCGAACCTTGATTTGATTCATATTCGCAAAACGAAAGACTTCAGAACACGAACTGGCTCTCGATCGCTCTCCGCAAACACCGGCTACTTGTTGCTGCGCCACTTGTTACCTCGACTCAAGCTCTCTCTATCTCTCTTTCTCTGCGGCTCTCTGCGCCGAGCTTTGGCAGCGATGTTGGCCATGGTGCTGGCTCTGGACTTTAGTCGGCTCTCAGACGTACTCGCGATCACTTGGGCCGGAGAAAATTCTGCGATTCAGCTGTGCAACAAAACGAAACTGCGTCGCGTTCGCAGTTGCCAACAATAAAATATTACAAAAATAAAATCAAAAACAAACGAACTGGCCAGCGCCCATCTGCCAAAGAGGATATATCGTTCGATCCTCCCTGCCAATACCATATAAAGTTAAAACAACCAACGACCATCGGCACGTCCATTCAACCGTTCAGCGAAACCCACGCAAAACGACACAAAATCTGAAACACAAATCGTGATAAATTTTCGCTAAATTGTGCAAACGTTTTTCGACTAATTAAAATTTGACGTGCATTCCAAAACTCCAACTTCGACCGCCTTTGGAGCGAATAATATAAATTGCAAATAAGTAAATTTTCGCGACGACACTTGACAAGTGAAATAATAACAACAAACGGGGAACAAAAGCCGCACATACGAACCCACATCAAATACAAAATAATCGTAATTAGAACTGCGCAAATTACTTAGAACTGCAAAAACGTTTGTTCTCCCCCACACTAACGCACGAGGAATGCTGTTTTGAGGTGAGTCGACGATCGTTTTGTACAGTAGAACCACCCTAAAACCGCCAGCTAACGCCGTAGATGCTTCTGCTCTGATAACCGAATATATGTAACTGAAGCCGAATCGGAACTCCGGACTATCCCTACTAAAACCAAGCTTCTGTGCGATTCTTCCAGCGATACTCTTGAATAATTCAGCCTCGGATCGTAATCGCAATAACGATCTGCAGTGGGCTTTACGACCCCCGAATAGTGTCCCAGTTACACACTTTCGTGGGTGTGTGTGACTGTTCCATATCCGTATATAGAATAGAGTCGCCAACGCATTAACGCCGAATGTGAGTCAGAGTAATGGTTGAAGTTTCTGATTGATCCGCTCAACCTTTCGCCCGATCTGGTTAATTGGAAGACATTTTCGAGTTCAGCAAAGAAGATCTTTTTGCCGTCTACTTTCTTTCACCATTTCTTGGCCCCTCTATTCCCGGGCAACATTAACATTAACATTAACAAATACACTTAACAACCTTCGGCGGGTCTTTTGAATGGGGATGCAAATTAATAAGCAATGGCCAATTCTAATGTTAATAAAAACTCGACCGAGTCCGCAAATGCGAGCGTCTTTATTGTTTTGGGCGGAAATAGAATTCTGAAGGCCTCGCTTAACTGAAAGCAAACATTTTTCAATGATGACGGACGAGATGAGTGAAAGTTTTAGCGTTTTCGAAACGAGAATCTTTCAAGTCTGCTCACCCTCAGCAATCTATTTATTGGTTCTTACGAATTAGCATTGCAAATGCGAAATTTACATTAGCTTTGGCTTTAATTCGATTTGGAATTTTATATTTATGGGTGTTGTGTGGTTTTTTGGCAAAATATACATAAGTAATTGGCCAGCATCGACACATTTGAATTCAGGTTCAGACTATTTGACATTCATTATCGAATCGGATTCGAAAACCTTATCGCCAGGGAGTTAGTGTTCAGCCGAATCAGTCTCCAAGCATATATGTATATTCTACAGCCCAGAGATAAAGCTAGAAAAATGGATCCGAAGAAGACGTTAACCTGGTTCTTTGGTCTACCATCGGTGCGATATGCGCAGATCTTCATCGTCGTGGCAGGTGATCTGCTGGCCCTGTCCAATCTATATCCCAAGCATTCCCAATACATCTCGCGGCCTTTTCTGCTCTGGCAAGATTTCCAAGAGGAGGACAAAAGCCGCTCGGACTAAGGACGCCTCTCCAGTTCTAATTCTCTTAAATTCGTTTATGTGCGTGGGAGACGGTTTATTGCCCTAAAGATTCGAACAAACCAACCTTGATTTTCAATGCCAATGCCAGGCCCATGACGTCACTTGTATATGGATGCCCGAAGCTTCTTAAATATATAATGTATGTATGTCTCTGTAGGTGCCTTGGTAAACACCTCGTTCTCATTTTGTTAGCTGCAGCTCAGGATCCCCAATGCGTCGTGAGCCTCTTCAAATGCCCGGCCAAATTAACTCGACTCCTCATTAAAGTCCAAAAATTCGAAAGTTTCGACCGCCGTCGTCTGGAAATAAACGTCAATTTAAACGAAGCCTCGGATCGGATGGGACGCATTCAGGGTGGGGGTTGGTTGGCGGTTGAAAAAATTGAAAATTCTCAAAAAGCGGCTTTTGTTGATGTGGCCAAAAAAGGTCTACAGCCTTGCCTTGTATGCAGTCCTACGGCCTGTTTCATTTTCGTTTTTGGGAGTTGCGTTGCCTCCGTATTATCTTGTTTTCAGTTTCCAGCTCTCCGATATTTTTGTTCGTTTTTTCGGGCTGCCGTTTTTGGTGTGCATGCGTCAAGGATGATTTGTATTTGTGCATGAGGCGATGCCAGCATTTCGATTTTCTGTATTTAATTTGTATTCGATTTCGCTTGTGACCCGGGGAGCTTCCTGCTTTGAGTCAGTGTCCGTGTCCGGCTTTTAACACGTACACCTACGACGCGACGCGGGTTCAGTAATTAGTCACCGAGATCAAAGGCCGTCGCCGCCAGAGAGTTCATTCTCGGAACTAATGCAGCTGTTTGCTTAGCACCAACAAGCGTGCTCGGTTCTTAGATAAGTCTTGGGTCCGGGGCTATTACGCTAGTTTCAATACCCGATTCAGTCGCAGCTCATCGTTTATACTCCAACACAGCAATTCAAACAAATGCATACAAATCATTAAAACTAAACAACAATGGAAATTTGCTTAGAGCCCAGACTGGGTTTTTATTTAGGTCAGTTTCCTTACTACGATTAGTGTGAATTTTATGATGTCAAGTCGTTTAGTTTGTTCAAATTTTTGTTCTCTAACTAACTCGAGTGAACTTATGAAATAAAATATACACATTAAGAGTTATTTTTAGCATTTCCAAAAAATGTAAGCTTTATCCTGAAAAGGTCAATGGCGGTCCCAGGTGGTAACTCGTCTGTACGTAAACCAAAAGTGTAGTTTATTAAGGGACTGATTTTATTAAGGGAATGTAATAAAATTAGCAGGCTAAAGCGGTTCTTGCAATGAGTAAGCCAACCAGTTGAAATTTATTAAACGTTAACTGACCTAAGGCAATCAAAGACCATATATCAAATTCCAACAGAGTTTTTGTAATGCCTAAATTAAGGATTGTGTTAAATCACACATTTTCTTCCCGATTCGTTGGTCAATTCGGCTTGGTTTCTATAACCCACTCCCTGGTGACCTTACGCTTTTGCGATCGAATGGAAGTGCGAGGCGATCTTCGCAGCGCGCCGCACATTCACTTTGGCATCGTGCAGCTTTAATTGCCCATGGGGGTTCAACAGCCAAACAAAAGCCGGGCAAAACTCACAAAATGGCTTTAAAAATCAATGTCTGTCAATGTCTGTGGCGCAATCGGCCTGAAAGCGCCGTCGATCGCTGATTTTTTAACTGTTGACTTAAGCGGCAGTGTTAACAAATTATTTGATTTGGTCGCATTTGATTTAAAAGCCCAAACATCGGCGGCTGGCATTGGGTGCTCTTCCGCGGAAGTCGGATCGCGGGAATTGAATCGAATCGGATCGACTCGGACGGAACGGTAAATGGCATACGACACTTCACAGACCGCTGCGGAAGTACTTGGGTCTCAATTGGGCTTACTTTTGCGCCTTCCCCCGCAAATCAGCGGCATTTGACACGCTCGTTTGGCTTAATTTGCTCTTTTTTCGGGCCCCAGAGTTCAAAAGCTGACCTTTCTGGGGGATATCAAGTGTCGCCGGGGCAAAAAGCAGGTGCAACTCGACGCCCTGGGAAACAGGTAAACGGCAACTCTGGGAAGCTGGAAGAGCCCGAAGTCGAAATGGATTTTCGGGCTCTTCTTTTTTGGGGTCCAGACGGGCTTTCAATGAAGTCATTAAATTGATGTATTGGCCGATAGTTTCGCCCGTTTCGCTCTGTTTGGGGCGCTTTCATCTCGAGCCAATTACGAATTTCTAAGAATCGGATCGCCCCCAAGACGTGGGCCGTTCATCATGATATCATTTGGCCGAGCGACACTGCTACATGCACATAAATTAGGTGTAAAACAGGCCAGTAAAAACTGAATCGATTATGGCCGAAATGGTAATGAGACGCGATTTGGTCTATGACGATGGGTCGTCATCATCATTGCCTTATCACGTACAGCGGCCCATCTGAAGTGGACTGGACTGGACTGGACTCGAGTTCGAGTTCGAGTGGAGTGTCGTATTCACAGCGAAGATTTGTAACGCTTTCATAATGCCATAAGTCCCGTGCCCCCATCCACCCCCCGAATTACCCAATTGAGGGGCACAAAACATTACCCACAAAAACGTACGAAAGGCCGTCGTGTTGAAAGCGTACTTTGTATGCCAGTCCGACGAGTATGCGACTTTGATTCGCGGTCAACAACATTGGCCAGGCAATCGAAATGGAACCGAATCGAACTGCATATCAATGAACTCTAAGCCAGCACCGCTCGGCTGCCCGGACACGGACAATCGAAGCCCCAACGAAATCGAATCTAACGCGGATCAATTAAGCGATCTGCAAGCTGAAATTAGCATAAATTACGATTTAGCTACCGTTAGCCGGACGACCGGCTTTAATTACCCCGGGAAAGTGAAACCATCCGGGGGTCTTATGCAAGGCGGAAGATGGCGCATGCACCGTTTGGTTATGACATGCACTACAGACCCAAAGAAGGCAGCTCTGGCAGCCAAGTCAGCATTTGGCTAAAACCGCCAGCTCCCAGCCAGCGTCGCATCGCGTGCAAGTTCGCCCTTTTCCCACTCAACGAGACACTCGATTTCCTTGGCTCCGGGCCGCTCTTTCTGTTTTTTCTGGCTTCGAGATGAGCCGGCTGACCTTTGCCACCGCGCTTGATTCGTTGCCGGAAACTTTTGACGCTGCCTCCTTTATTGATTTCCCAGGGAAAGCTTCGTGTTTCGTGGATTCTCTGGCCAATAATTGCGCACAATTGTTGGCGAATTCAGCGATAACGAGCGAAGAATTCAACAGTCAGATGGTTCAGTTGGAGTGATGGGGAGCGAGGAGTGGCGCCAGCAGTTGTCCTGAAGTGAGAAAGTTTCACGTGAGAATTAAAGCAATATTGAAGATTGGGATTTTAATAACTTTTTTTAATGGTGAGCTATAAAAAATAATGTTCAACACAGAACGAAATGTAAGATTGGGGATTAAATTAAGGAATGACAATCTCCTAATCCTAATTTATTTGTAACGAATTTTAAACACATACATATTTTCAGTTAGTTATCCTCTTTTTGCCACCTTTCTACTAAGTAGTTACAAGTTTTTCTAATTGAGGTCAACTGTCAAACGCAGCTTAATGAAGAAGGTACAGTTTTTTCACAATTAATATTAATTTGTATCTTTTTTTGTTTGATGGCACGAATATTTTGAAAAATCAAAAGTGAAAATACTCTTATTCTTATCATTTTTTTGTTACATTTTAAATCACCAAATCTATCGGAATACTTGACGTTTCCCCTCCATTTTTACATATTTTGCTGTTGGGATCGCATCTACCCGTCTGGTCGCATTTTAAGAGATTGTTGACTTATGATCGATCGATCGATCTGAACTCTCTACTGTCCAATCGCGGCGCTGCCTAATTGATTTCCGTGCAGGTTAGGAGTCGCACAGCCAGCAGCTATGACATGGATAGAATCCAGCGCTCCATCACCTCCGATATACTTACACTCCCAGGGCTAATTATGAGTTCGAAAAGTGAAATCTTTTGTCTTCTTTCGCGCCCGCCGGCGATTCCAGGCCGCTCGGCATTATTAATCATGCAAAAAATACCCAGACATGTAACCGAAGAAATTGATTTACATTTTTCGCTGGCTGGGAACAGCTTGCAATTATGCTATCGACACTTGCCGCACCGCACGCAAAAGTTGCCACGTAATGCCGCACAGATTAACCTTCTAACATACATAGTGGCCTAAGTCCGAGTGTGAGATACTGGCACAAAAGGGAAGCTTCCTCCTCCCGGCCAGTATGAATTCAGATACAGATACAGATACAGTTTAGCTGGCTAACAAAGCGTGAAAACGACAGCGAAGCGGCAACAAAAACGATGACAGACAAGATATGCAATGTTAAAAGCTTTAGATAAAACGATTCGATTCCAATTCCAAAACGTGGAACGTTTTCATGGTTTGAAAACTTAATTCTCAATTCAAATGTTTGTCTTAAGACTTGTGGTCGGCAGTTTTCTGTTTGATCTGAAAAAGTCTGCGTTCTTACTCACTTCGTTTAAAGCTGAGCCAAGCTCTAATATAATTCCAACCCCCCTCCTTGACGCCAATGTGCGCGATTGTGAGTGGGCGCTGGACAATCGCCAGACAATCTCCGAGCGGGGAACTTGTCATCGTCATCATCTGGCGAATGCCACACGTACATAGATGCCCGCATAGATGTCTCTAAATGGGAGTAGCAATTACTAATTTCCTTAGTAAAGCGCTCGGCTCAAGGGGAATTTAGTTGTAAGACCTGACAATACCCACAACGCCAGTTGCCAGGGTCTCAGGCCCAAACCATAACAGACCAGACCGGACCAGACCAGACCAGGCCAACCAAGCCAGCCGAACGCACTGGCATTGGCCTGGCCCAAACTCTCGACTCGCGATTCCCCATTCTCGATTTGCGACTCCTGCCCAAAGACAGCGCCGGCGCGTTCTTTGCCTGTCCGCTCGTCTCGGCCGTCTGGAGCACTGGGTATTGGGTATTGGGCATTGGGTATTGGTACTGGGCATTGGGTATTGGGCATTGGCCGGTCGGCCCGCTGAGGCAGCAGCGGCATTCACTCACAGATGCCTCGGCATAGATATCGAAATGCAATTAAGTATTTGCCAAAGTCGAAGACGCGAACGAGCGCCACCAACAAAGCGGCGGAGCGGCGAGGCACGCATGTAGAAATGTTTCCATCGCTAGACAACGTCCAGTTGGCCCGGCTTCTCCGCTCCAGAGGGAGTTGGATCCAGAATTCAGCATTCCAGGGGGCTGTGGGCAGCCGGGGCTGCTCTGATCTTTGCATAACATGGACTTTGAATGGCCACAGGGCTTGGCCATACTTACAAATTGGACTACACCTTCATTTTCACTTCTATACGAAAGGCCGCGCTGGCGGAGACACTGTGAGAAAAGAGTGTAAGTGAAAAAAATAAAAGAATTTTATGGTAATTTGTAAATTTTTACCTAGATAGCTTGATAAATATTGTAAATTATTTAATAAAATTTAAAAAAAAATGTATGTATGTATCAATTAATAGGTTATCATTTAACAAATCATTTTTAAAATTGTAAATTTTATTAATAATTTACCATATTGATTAAGGACTGTTCACTATCAATTTGGAAACTTTTCTTAAACATTTTGATTTGTTTATATAAATTTATATAACAAAATTAATATAAATTTTGTTAACATAATTTATTTATAAGTCCTTACGGGGAAATATTTATTAAATTGGGGCTGTCCTTAGAATCTCTTTAATACTAAAATTTTCCAAAAATGAATAAATTGAATTCGAAGAAAATTGTAGGGATAGCAGTAAAGTAGAATGGCAAAATGTCCTGAAGGGAACTGATATAATTGTTTAATCTTTTTAATTTTAAGATAAAGTTAAATGATGTAAATTTCTGTTTTTGCGCAGTGATCAGCCAAAAGCGTGGGTTTGTTTTTGGCCAACTCCGTTCTCCCAGTGGACCTGGCCTAACTTCCTCGGCTGGATGGGTCCCAGAGGTCAGATCGACTCCGCGGCGCTGAGAACACACGCAAAGTGGGCAAAAGTCGAGGCGTTTGTTTGCTTTGCTGCGCACTTTTGGTTTCACTTGACAGGGGCGGCGGAGCAAGGGGGTGGGGGCCGACTTGGGTGGAGTTCGGGTTCGGGTTCGGATTCTGGGATTTCCTATCATTACCGCCGTGTTAAAGTTCAAGTTCAGAACGATTATTGTTCTGTGGAGCGGTCCACCACGCGAGGGGAACTTAAATTGTTTACTCAGCGCGCTAATCTAATCCCATTCCCACATGTACGGGCGTAATTCGTATAATTTCGCATAATTCGCCTGAAATTAGCTACTCCCCAGACGCATGCAAATGCGAGCTGTGAATGGAGTGGCGGGGTGTCCAGCTTTTTAGTTTAATTGAAAGATGTGCGGCCCGGATGGCGAGCTGCCCAATTGCAATTGCAACTTACAGAGCCGACTCCAAGGTCCGCCAAGCGATACAAATTTTATGTTTATTACACCTTAATAATGCGTGTTTACAAACAAATCACGTTCATGGCGCAATCAACGCTCGGCAATCGGCATCGGGAATCGGACATCGGCATCTGGCATAGCATTGCGCATAAGCGCCTGCGTTCCATCCCATCCGATCTTGGTCTGTTGTGGTCTGTTTTGGTCTGGTCTGGACTCGAACCCGGGTCCCATCAACGTCAGGGCGCACGCATGCGCACTCAAATTATATGGTAAAGGATTTTTATTGGCAGCTCGCAGCGTTTTCCCCTGCAATGGACTGCATCGGTGCCCGTGATCAGACAGACGACGTGGTCATTGATGTCTAGCCGGGCGATTGTGCTTGTTAGAGTGCCAAGCCAGCTCCAGAGCCTGCTCTTCGGTCGGGGGCTGTATCTGGGTCTGGGTCTGGGTCTGGGTCGGATTCGGGTCGGGGGGTCGGGGTTTAAGCCGGGACTGAAGCCTGTAGGACTGCCGCCTGTAAGTAAGCCAGTGAGTGAATGAGCAGCCGGCCTCGTCCTTGTCCAGGTGCCATAATAGACAGACATTTTCCACACATTACCGAGCTCCTTGTTATACTCTGCAAGCATGTTTTGGCACAATATCTAAGACTACAAATATATTCTTTGATTTTTTTTATATTATTTCCCGTTTTCCCTTTAAAACATTTTTGATTCAGTTTTCATCGTTTCAATAGTTTATTTATTTATTTATTTAATGCTAACAAATAATTAAAAATTACTTGCTAACAGTGGGTATGAGCTATAGCAGCTGTAGGCCTTCAGCTCTTTGTGCTTCTTATATTCTTTAGTTTCATGTCTTTGAGTCTAGCTTATTAACTAGATGTTTTTATTTACAATGTATTTTTTATTTTTTCAATAGTTTACCACACAAAAGTTAAACTACAACGATTATTTTACATGTAAAATTTATTTGGTTGAAGATACTATGGGTTGAAAATTTTTTTTGCTTTCCTATTTAGTATATTTTAGATTTATAAGCATTTAAGTTTAGGCAAAAAAAGCAAAGTGTTAGCATTTTGTCACAAAGATAAATGCTATGTATTTGTAAGAGAAAAATACTTTGTAGCAAATCAATATACAACATTTTTTATACTAAAAGTTCACAGTGAAAATCAAATAACTTTAGAAATCTTCAAGAAATTAAAACAAGAAAGGAAAGCTAACTTCGGGCGGAGCCGAAGTTGATATACCCTTGCAGAATATTCTGTAAATAATATTCTCCAAAATTATTCATATAATGCATTCTAAATACTCATAAAAATCCCAACTTCCTAAATTTAAAAACACCAAAGTTATGGCATTTTCAATCGTTCAGTTATATGGCAGCTATAGGGTATAGTCGGCCGATCCCTATAAAATTTGGTAGGTCGGATTGATTGGCCAAATATAAAATTCATAGAAAATACCAAATTCCTAACTTTAAAAACACCAAAGTTATGGTATTTCCTATCGTTATATGGGAGCTATAGGATATAGTCGGCCGATCCTTATGAAATTTGGTAGGTCGAATTGATTGGCCAAATAAAATACCCATAGAAAATCCCAACTTCCTAACTTTACAAACACCAGAGTTATGGCATTTTCTATCGTTCAGTTATATGGCAGCTATAGGATATAGTCGACCGATCCCGGCCGTTCCGACTTATATACTGCGTGCAAAGGAAAGAAGGGTGTGTGCAAAGTTTCAATTCGATATCTTTAAAACTGAGAGACTAGTTCGCGTAGAAACAGACAGACGGACAGACAGACGGACAGACAGACGGACAGACGGACAGACGGACATGCTTATATCAACTCAGGAGGTGATCCTGATCAAGAATATATATACTTTATAGGGTCGGAGATGTCTCCTTCACTGCGTTGCACACTTTTGACCAAAATTATAATACCCTCTGCAAGGGTATAAAAAGGACAGCCCCTAAGAAGGGTATCCAATATTTGATTAGGTCCAAAGATCCGTCGAGAGTCACTTGTTTCGCAGTCTTTGCATGTGTGCTTTTGGGTGGGTGCGTGTCCATGGAGCAGTCATCTAAACTGGACGTTCTTCTGGGGAATCTTGGAGGGAATCCTGGCACGGGGGAAGGGGGGCGCAGACTGAAACGGCGCGGTCCGAGCGTCCTCGGGCATAATGCATTGTTTAAATAGAGTTTGCACTCTCGTATTCAAATATGAATCTTATCGCGGTTGCTTAATCGCAATCAATATTTCTACAGTTTTCTTCTCTCAGGCACTCCCCACACACCGTCGCCCCGTCCCTCTGAATTTGAATCTCGTATGCAGCCCAAGCACCCTCGTCGTGTGTCTATTTTTGTAATTGTCAGAGAAAACAAAAAATACAGGAAAAAACTCAATTCGATTGTGCCCACTCCCGAAACTGAGGAATCAGTCAGAGTGAGCGGCGAATTTGGAATCAGAATCGGAATAAGAATAAGAATTAATTGGCCATTACTTTTCCGACTGCTGTCATATTTATACTCTTTCGGCAGGTATAGCCAATATTAGGTATATGTGCAAATCAAGCTAATCTAAAGAGTACAGAAAAGGAAAGGAACATTGGCAAGACGGAGTTTATATAGCCTTGAAGCTGTTACAATAATGAAATATTATAGATTCCGCTTTTTATTAAAATATTCTTGGAAAACCACGAAGTTATTTTCATTTATATTTTAGATTGTTTTTGTGGGATATAATCGTGCGATCCGGCACGTTCCGACTTATATGCCACATGCAATTGAAAAAATATATATTTTTTTTCTTTCATTTGGCTCTTAGTCTAAGAGACATGTTTTGGGTAAAAACAGACGGATGGACATGTCAGCTTTACAGGGTCGGAGATTGCGTTGCAAACTATTAAATAAAACTATAGTTCGAATTATTTTTGGTTCTGATTGTATTTTAAGCTTCTTATTTTCCAAATCATTTTTTTTTTATTCTAGCAAAAAGTAATACTCCTTTCTCTTCTTTTTATTTCCAATTTGAATATATGAACTTCTTACCAATTGGCTTAACTAATTTATTTTTAATAATACTTTCTCTGGCTAAGTTCACACTCGCATGTGTACAGTACATACAAATTAACAACGAACTAAAAAACCTTACGTAAGGAAATGAGAAAAACAAACTAGGCTAACCGACGAGCTGCAAACTAAACTCATGCTGGTTAATCACAGGAAAAATAATCAAATAACACAAATAACCCAAGAAAAAGAGGTTTACTTAGAGAATTATTTCTTCTTGCAGCTGAAAACCATTTAAATTGCCAAGCTTAAATGGAAAATGCGCAGAGTTCAAACAGCTCAAACAAATGAGACTGTCACACAAAGAGTTCACTTAGGGTTGCGATTCTTCCGAGCGAAGACCCGACAGGAGAGAGAAAAGCCAAGACAGAGTCAGAGGAAGCAGCCACGAAAGCAGCCCAAGAGCAGGATATATCCCTGAGATCCCACCCTGAGCTAAGATGCAAACTGGAGCCGCAAATGGAGGACCGCGGGTCAGCTTTAATCGGGATGTGCACGTGAAGCGGATAGGTCAGTGCGTGGTTAAGGAACACCTCCCCCGACAATCGTAACCCCAGTCCACATCCAAAACCAGAAATTAAAAACATATAACCAACACGCGCAGCCGCCGAATGAGAGCGGCAACACGAACCCACAAAGATCTCTAATGACAAACTAAGCAAAAACCAGCCATCAGAAACCTCATCAATAACCAGCTAACAGCAAAAAATTACTAACCAAGTGGCATCAGAAAAACTTACCCGTACATTTGTGTGAGTAGGCCAATTTTGGTCAATCAATGACGGACGCTAACAACCCACGCGAATGCAACTCATTAGCTTGCCAGCCAGTTCTGGCCAAAGGCTTTCCACCTCCGATTGCATAACTGCTGTGCGGAGAAGCTCTTCATTTTCTACACAGCTTTTGAAATTTGGCCAAGAATAGGAAAAACAAACAAGTAAGCCATATGTGGAAGGAGAAAGAAAAACAAAAAGAAACCTCGCGCTGGTGGGCGAATAAAGCCAGAACGAATGCCAAAAGCAATATAAATAATAACAAGAAAGGAAAGCTAACTTCGGGCGGAGCCGAAGTTGATATACCCTTGCAGAATATTCTGTAAATAATATTCTCCAAAATTATTCATATGATGCATTCTTAATACTAATAAAAATCCCAACTTCATAACTTTAAAAACACCAAAGTTATGGCAATTTCAATCGTTCAGTTAAGTGGCGGCTATAGGATATAGTCGGCCGATCCTTATGAAATTTGGTAGGTCGGATTGATTGGCCAAATATAAAACCCATAGAAAATCCCAACTTCCTAACTCTAAAAACACCAAAGTTATGCTATTTCCTATCGTTATATGGGAGCTATAGGATATAGTCGGCCGATCCTTATGAAATTTGGTAGGTCGAATTGATTGGCCAAATAAAGAAGCCATAGAAAATCCCAACTTCCTAACTTTACAAACAGCAGAGTTATGGCATTTCCTATCGTTCAGTTATATGGCAGCTATAGGATATAGTCGGCCGATCCCGGCCGTTCCGACTTATATACTGCGTGCAAAGGAAAGAAGGGTGTGTGCAAAGTTTCAATTCGATAGCTTTAAAACTGAGAGACTAGTTCGCGTAGAAACAGACAGACGGACAGACGGACAGACGGACAGACGGACAGACGGACAGACGGACATGGCTATATCAACTCAGGAGGTGATCCTGATCAAGAATATATATACTTTATAGGGTCGGAGATGTCTCCTTCACTGCGTTGCACACTTTTGACCAAAATTATAATACCCTCTGCAAGGGTATAATAACAAAGCCGCCCCAACAATAAAATGTAGTTTACCTTGAGAATAATCGCACACACAGACTGGCGTAAAGTGGAGAGCTCCCATATAACTATTTTAAATAAGTTGATATTTTATAAGGCATTACAAGTCGCAGCCGAGAGATGCTCGCTCTCGTCGTCGCCGGGGTATCATTTTGCACATCTTCTCCAGGAGGGGGGTTGGACGGGGCAGGACGGACCCACTGCATCTGGGCGCTTTGTCTCAGCAGCTCCGACTATATTATTATTGTTATGATTATGTCTGGCAGCCGCGACAGCAGCGACATGGGATTTATTTCATAGCCGGATTGAATTTATGGCCGCTGTCGGGAATGAAGAAATTAAAAATTGATTATGACTAAACCGGCGCAAATGTTAATTTTTTAGACGGTCCCCCCAATTTAGAACTGCCAGCGACTACTGGCATTTCCTTATGGTCATCGCCGTCCATGGCTAATTAGCCGCAAGTCCTTTTGGCCAGCTGCCGGTGCGTAGATCCAAAATGGTTGTGAGCCAGATTTCCCGTCGCGTAATTGCATCAAATGGCTGCCATTTCGGATAACTCGTTTAATGGACGTAAACGAACTTAATTGCAATTTCTGAATTGGTTTAGGCAAATGCAACAAGTCGAGGTCGCCAAAATGTAACGTGATTAGGTAATCCGCCGGCCAGGCACGATTCATTAGCTTTGTGATTTCTGTATGGTTACGAGGTCAACGAAAACATAAGTTAAGAGGATTGCGACTTGGGGCAGGGGTAAAGGGACCTGATTAAATTTGAACAACCCAATTAAAGACAAATTATTATAGTAGGTTAAGTATGGCAGAAGAATTGCACTTGTCGGTTAAACATTTTTTGTAAGAAAAGGAAAAGTTATTTTAAATGAATAATTTGTATAGTTATTAAGCTAGTTCCCCACAAAACTAATTATATTTTAATTTTATTCTTGTGCTAGAAGAATAAAACTTAAAATTTCTTAAAGGATTTTATGCCTACAATTAGCAAAATAGTCTCCTAAGTACCAAATTATCTCCGCCGTCACAAACGCTTAAAGTAATTTAACCCGAGTCGAAAATTAACTTCAGTCTCTCGCTCTGCGCTATCTTTGCATGCAAATTAAGGCAATTATGTGTAAAGCACAGATTTAATGATGATTTAATTTTGACGCAACAAAGCAGCGAGATAAAGCGAAGACGACAGCCATCTGGGTGCTTGTGGAAAATTATTCGCCCGCTGGGCACAAGGCAACATTTTTCATCCGCCAGTTAACATGTGAATTTTCTGCTAAATTACAGTGCAGTCAAAAGTCAAAGTTGTTGACTGTAAGAAATCAACTAAAAGACGACTAATTTCAGCATCGTCCAATTTGGGGCGGCGCGCTGCTACAGGTGAGCCTCGCTTGCGCGACTGCGAGCGTGATCAACCTTGCGGAGCGACAAATTTGGCCAAGACGAGTCGGGTCGGCAGCTGTTCTGCCTTGGGCCTGGTGGATGCACTTAGCCAGCTTTTCGAAGGCGGACAGGTGACGGGCGAGGAAAGGCAAGGGAACAATGCGATGCCGAAACGGGGCTCCTTTGTTCGAAATCTGGCAATCGGGCCAAGTCGACGTCCTTCCAGTTGTTTGTCCGATTTCCCACATATAGCTCATATAGCATATATAGGTGCGTGTGTGCCGATGACATAATTTCAGATGGCTGATTTAAAAGGCGTTGCGAGAACAAGTCCACCTTTGACTACTCGCTGGCGTAGGCCCCTCCTGAGGCCGATTGCGTAATGCTGCCCGAACCCCACCCGTCCAGACACTTCCATTTCCCCCATTATGCCTGCTCTCTAATGAGCTCGTACACCTTTAATTAATTAATTTAATTAGGCAAAGAGCAAGTCATTATTATGAGATTTGCTACGTTTCCTACTCTCCATAATTTGTGTGCGCAGCTGAGCCAGCTCCACATTTGATTGGCTCTCGAGTGCGAAGTTTGTCAAAGCCCCAACTGGTTTTTCTGTTTGCTCTCGTGCCATCTTTGGGTCTTCTGGGCTGGGAAGGCAACTATTAAAATGCCATTTATGCTTTTTATTAATCCATCATTTGCATACGTTTTGTTTTATTTGCGCTGCGCTGCCTTGCGAAAGAAACTTAATTAATAAGTCTCATTTTTGGCTTGCCTGCCCACAAATTTCGCACTATTTTCTCGCTGTTATTTCTTATTATTACTATTTTTGCCGAGTGACATTGGCGTAGGCAGTCGCAGTTGTCGACTGGTTGTCCGCTCGCCGGAGATTGCTTTCAGTCGCTTTTGATATTGGACTCAGTCAGGTTCTTGGCCCGCCTGTCATTATCGTTCTAAAACTAAAGTGTTTGTGCTTTGTGACACCGGAGAGAGGGCGGTAGACGCTTCGGGGAACATACAAATCGCATATATAATTCGTCGAGAACCTGGGTAAATTCGGCTAAATTGAGTTGTCGATCATCCACTCGCCTTCGCCTACAAATCCTCGTGTGCCCAACTTCAATTGTCGCAACAGAAAATCACTTGGAATTGCAGACGATTGCGTCATTTGTTTATCGAAATGTGTATTGAAATGAGTCGCAGATTATTTTTAGAGCTCTTTAACTCTTTTTCGTCGAATGGATCGGTTTTTCTTTATTTTATTTTCGGTGATTTGTTATTTGTTTATCCGCTCTCGCCGCCTCTAAAGCCAAAGCTATAGCTGTTGCTGTTGACAGCCGCTTAGGGGGAGAAACAAGTTTGTCGCCTCAGTCTTTTGAATCGGCTCCATTCTTTAGCGAAAGTTACCATTCGCATTTGTTTTGAAAGCCATGCGGGAATGGCCAGCGAACAATTTTAATTGGCCACGGCCGCTGTTGCAGTGCAACACGCTGATTTGCATACTTGGGCTGCCCCAAGGACGCGGCGCCGCTTTTGAAGTGATTAGGTCCAGAGTCCCGGCTCCGCCGCCACGATTAGCCGGGGAGCATTAAATTATTTTCATACGCAAAATAAATGCGACCTGTCCCCGGGCCCAGATAAAGCCGAACGTCAGCTCGGCGATCTAGGCCCTTAAATGAAATCGAAAGTGCGCCTGGTTAATTGAAATACCCCATGGCAACCTACGCAGATCTTTAGCATGCCAGTCCTAGACTTACACTTGAGAAAAATGCAATTGGCTTTCTCTAAAGAACTCTTCCGTTTCGTACTTGAAATAAATCAATTAATAAAGGAATACCATTAGTTTTAGTTTCCTTAGTGAAGTTGCTTGAAAATGAACAAAATATAGTATTTGAACGAAATGTTATGTGTTAGTATCATTAAATGTAGACTTATTATTGAGTGGTTATAGGTCCATCTTTACATGTGTTTTTTTACCACTTCATCTATAACTTCATAACGCATTTAAAACTATATAAGTTTTAAGACGTAAACCCTGAATGCACGAAAGAAATATTAAACCAAGGCATTTGAGTAATTTGAAGAACGTTTATGCATGATCTTACGAAACATACGTAGTGTTTTCTTGGAGTGCAGGCCTAGACCAGTAGCGAGAGGAGGAGGAATGCGGGCGAGCTCCCATTTAGCCAACTTGCCTCGACCTTATCTTGTCACTGACATGGCCAGCGGGGGATAAAGCATTTTTGCCAACTAAAACGTTTTGCCATCGACGGGCAACGGAGTGGGATGGGATGCAACTTTGTGGTTGTGGTTGCCTTAATGAAGCGGAGGACTGGAGGTCGCAGCACCACCACCAGCGGCATCATCATCTTCGCCAGGCAATTACCGCGCGATACCATTAAACTTAAGTAAAACCACCGACCTGCTCCTGTAAGCATTTGCGGCAAGTGAAAGTCTTGCCACAAGAAGTCGAGAAATCATTATTTATATGAGTCGAATCTCGACTTATTTCTGTGGTGCGTGGCTCCGAAGTTGGTCAGTGAGTTTGGGGCAAAGTCGCCAAGCTATCACGACAGCCGAATTATGTGCAGCTACCAAAAAAAACAGGAACCGAGGCGAACTTGCAACTGGCAGGCGCCAGAGGCAGACCAGTTGGAAAAGTGGATCAGATGCTTTATCGCCAGCTTTTCCAGAGCAGAAAAAGGTTATTAAAATTCGCAGCTCCTTCGGCCTCGGATCATCGGATCGGATTGCATCGAATCGCATTCCTTGGAACTGCCTAGGATAGTCTTGCAAATCACAGAGCCCGCTGAGTTGGCGTGGCCACACTAAGTGGATCGATGATTAGATTAATGAATGGCTCTCAGCGCCTGGTAATCAATCAAATGCTGCTCTCGCCCCGAGATCATTGTCTTAGGGTCTTGGGAACTTGGCACTGTTTACGGTTAGCCGACATTGATGCTGTCGCTTAGTGCGAATTTATGTTTTCCTGTTGCCTCCAAAAAGCAACGAGAAAGATACAAAACGCCGCCGGCTCGCAAGTGAAACCTTGTAAGTTGGCCAAGACTAGTGAGCCATCATGGTGGTGCAGCGAGCCAACTTTTCACCTTGACACATATCGCATGACAGCTGATTGCAGTCCGAGATGGAGATGGAGACGGAACCTGTGGAACACAGTCTCTCAAAGAGACCTGAAGAATGTTCCCTTTATACCCAGTCCCATTTTCAATCCCATTTCCAATCCCATTCCGCTAAACCAATTTGGCACACGACACGCCCAGCTCTGTCATTATTCATTGTTGTTTGAATTTCGATTAGACATCGGTGTCACTTTGCCATTTTGCAGCACGAATCAAGCGAATGTGGGAGCGGTTCTCGCTCCGCAGCTCTGCGAATGTGACAGGTTGTGCAGGTGAATGGACAGTGCTCCACCGCCGGAGGAGTCCAGGTGGGGCAACAGAAGTCCAGTTGATCTCGGGGCAAGGTCAGCGCAGAAAAGAGATGGCTTCGATGATCTGAGATCTTGAAAGCTCTGAGTTGTGTGCGCTACACAGGAAAAAGTTAACTTATCAAATCAGGTTTTCAAGTCAATTATAATTTTTTTGGCTTAGATTTTAATAACACAAAATACATTTTAATTTGATTTTCCTAACCATTGCTATTTATATAGTCTCCTTTGTTTTAAAGCGGAAACTTTTTTTTGGTTTTTGCGAGTAGATCTGTAAAGTTAATATGGAGATATGTAGTTAAAAATGCTACTATTTAGTTAAACAAAGTTGGTAACACATTTGAAATATTTGCTCATTATACCCGTTACTCGTAGAGTAAAAGGGTATATTGTATTCGTGCAAAAGTATGTAACAGCTAAAAGGAAGCGTTTCCGACCCTATAAAGTATATATATTCTTGTTCAGGATCACTAGCCGAGTCGATCTAGCCATGTCCGTCTGTCCGTCTGTCCGTCTGTCCGTCTGTCCGTCTGTCTGTCCGTATGAACGCTGAGATCTCGGAAACTATAAAAGCTAGAAGATTGACATTTTGCATGCAGATTCTAGGAGTTCCTACGCAGCGCAAGTTTGTTTCAAAAAGGTGCCACGCCCCCTTTAACGCCCACACTCGCTTATATACGATTTTAAAAATTTAAATATTTCGGAAAAGTAAAAATGCAGTTTTATTGTGTTTATCAATACCTATCGAAATGTAGAAGAAATTTTTCAAATCGGACCATTCGTTTAAAAGTTATGCGTGATCAAAGTTTCTATCTCCATCTCCCTCGCACTCCTTTTACCTGAGTAACGGGTATCTGATAGTCGGGGCACCCGACTATAGCGTTCTCTCTTGTTTTTAGTTATAACAAATTTATTAGTATCATTAGGCCAAAAGATTTGCCATAAAAATGAGAGGAGAAGAGAAAAATTACCTTCGGATGAACCCCCTTATATTTTGACCTGAATTACAGCCGATCGACTGTGTACTCCCATTTCTTTCTGTGTAACTAGACTGTAGTTGGCCGGAAAGGGGCCGACTGGCTGACTGGAGAGATCACGCATCTCGGCTAGCACATCTCGTTCTGGCCACGATGATGATGCTCGTTTCGGCACGTTTTTCTTGGCGTTTCTGTTTTGTTCTCGTGGCCCCTTTGCTGTTGTTTTCGGCGTATTAAATAATAATGATTATGGAAAAAGTGAGGAAGTGGAGGAATCTTTATGAGAGATAGATCAACTGGGACCGCAGCGGCCATTAGCGCTTACAGCGTCCGATTACAGAGCAGGCGATCCACGAGATGCTGGTATCTCGGCCGACGGACGTGGGCCAGCTCCATTGTCAGACGGCGGTCTCGCAACTCTTGGACCGAATTGGACTGGACGGGACGGGCTGCCTTATTTAGCAGCTGGCAAGTGTGAATTGGCCACAGCTGGCTGCCAGATATTACATCATCGCCGGCTAATGTGCTAATTTGTCTTTACATGAATGCCAACTAGTTCGCGGAACAGTCTCTGCAACACCAAGCTAATCCCCCGCCCCTCTCCGCTCTCTTGCAGGCAAGCGTCCCAGTGAGTACGAGTCGGGTAGCCAGCCGAGCTACCACCAACTGCCCAAGGACATCGATCCCGCGGACATCCGCAAGGAGGCTGCCCTGGTGATCGCCCAGGCGGGCCGGCACCACAGCAAGGCCGAGAACGGCGACCACATCCCCAGCTTCCGGGCCAAGCAGCGGCGCCAGAGCCAGCCCAGCGACTTCCACTCCCTGCCCACGCGGCGCAGGAAGGGCAAGCCGGTGGCCAGGAGCGCCAGCGACGCCTCCACCAAGAAGCCGGCGAGCAAGCGCCCCTCGATCTTCGGCCTCTTCAGCCGCAGGAGCGACTCGAATGTCAGCCAGCTGGACAGGGATCCGCGATTCGAGGACGGCGGCGCCCGGCGTCTAGTGCGCAGCAAGAGTGATGTGGGCAGCAGCAAGCTAGCCAGGAACAGGAAAGCGGAAGACAAGGCCCCAGCCGGCAGCAGCCAGTCGAAGCAGCAGCTGAGTCCCATCATCGAGCAGGCGCAGCGGGAGGACTTCTTCGAGAGGGACTACTTCCGGGAACGGGAGCGCCGCAAGTCAGACGCCGTCACGCCGCGCGAAAAGGATGAGAGCGGGCGCGGCCTGAGCGAATTGCTGGCCCGCAGTCGCTCCCAGGCGGAGCTAGACGGACCGCTCCTCCTGTCGGGCGGTCCTTCCATTTCGGCGGGCATCCGCGACCGGATCGAGACGCTGCAGGCCAAGTCCGGCGAGAACATGCACAGCTCCCAGCAGCCGGCGGAGCGTCTGCCGCTGACCAAGGGCCGCACCGTGGACGGCCTGGTCAAGCGGCTGTCCATGGAGCGCTTCTCGCCCCAGCCGGCGATCAGCCAGCCGGCCTTCTCCTACATCAGGCCCAACGAGGGCATCACCTACGCCCAGCTGGACCTGGGCGAGGATCAGGTCCGGCGGTCGCCGCTGGACCGGGATGTGCGCACCCCCCAAAGGGAGTTCGCCCCGGCCCGTCCGCCGCGGGCCAGCGATGTGAGGCCCAGCTACTCGCCCACGTCCAACGGCGCTCCGCTGGCCCACAGGCCCAGCCACTCGCCCTCGCCCTGGCAGCAGCTGAGTCCTCGCAACCTGAGCGACGAGGACGAGGGACTGGGCTACGAGCCCAGGAAGGTCTACTACGAGGAGGAGTACCCGCGCCGCGGCACAGAGCCGCCCATCGTGCCGGTCATCAGGAGCGTCAGTCCCTCGCCCTACCTCGATGAGCTGGGCTACAGGCGGGCCCAGCTGGAGACGCGCATCCTGACGCGTCGCTTCGGGGAGGGAGCCACCCTCGAACGGCATCGGGAGGTGGACAGGAACCGGGAGGCGGCCAGGCCCACCCCCGAGCGGGAGCCAGAGCGCTTCCATCGTCCTGTGCGCCAGGAGCTGTCCCACGAGTATCCGCCGGAGCGATCCCAGGTGGACAGTGGCGCCACGCTGCCCCGCATGGAGAAGACCTCCCGCTACCGGCACACCAAGTACTACGACGACGGGCACGGCGGGGTGAAGGAGACCTACGTGCGGGAGACCCAGCGGGATGGCCAGGTGCGGGAGTCGCGGCATCGCGAGCGCATCGGGGAACGGGAGCGCGACTACAACTCGGCGGATCGGCTGGAGCAGGAGCCCAAGAGCCTGGACTCGCAGCTGACGGACCAGTACCGATCCTCGCCAGAACTGCGGGCCCAGCAGACGCAGCAGCGCGAACAGCGGGATCAGCGGGAGGAGTACTGGCAGAGCAGCCTGAAGCGGGACAAACTGCAGCAGCGGAGCTTCGACAAGGGCGACTCCGGCATCGAGAACGACTTCCGGAAGGAGTCCTTCAATGGAGACTTGACCACGAGGTAAGTAGAATAACCAGCTACTTTAATTCAATACGTTTACACTCATAATGACAGTCATATAAAGTTAATTGAATATCAGCATTAATCGCCTTAACAGCTAAAGAGTATACACAAAGAAAGCATGTGGTTCCCCAGAAGTGCAATATTTATTAACGATTTGAAAACGCTCAAAAATACGTAAATTATAAATTTTAAAGAAATAGAAACGCATTTCGTTTGTTTAAAAAATTTTTTTTTAAATATCTGATAATAAATTTATTTGTCAGGCTAAGAGAGTTAGGCAATGGTATTTTCTTAAAGTACTGGTAAAAAGATTTCTTCTTAAACGTTTTTTGTTGCAGACTAGTCAGTAGGGGATATCACAAAGTCGGGATCCTCGACTGTTATACTTTCTTAATTTTTATGCTAAGCCCCTTTCTATGATTATTCAGATGGCGCAAGCGCACAGTCCTCGACGACATGAGGGCCTGCGAGTCCTTCCTGCGCAAGGAGCGGCGGGACAGCGCCCAGCAGCGGCAGTTGCAGAGGCAGGCGGTGCCGTCGCGCCTCCGCCACGAGCACAGCTACGTTTACAGGGAACGATCCATCGACGACGGCTCCCACTTTGATCCGCACCTGGACAAGTACCCGGTGGCCACCAGCACTCTGCGCCGCCGGGAGCAGCACTCCCAGTCACAGACCCCATCCCAGACCCAAAAGGGCGAGGACTCGAGCACCCTGAAGCGGAACAAGAAGCTGGGTGGCTTCGAGAAGGTCAAACAGCTGTTCACGGGCGCCGGCGGAGGCGGCAGCAACGGGGGCAGTGGGCGCAGCAGCGGCAGCAACGTGTCCAGCGGCAAGAAGGACCGGATGAGCAACGGGAACAGCAGCACCCTCAGTCGCCGCGACAAGGACAAGGAGCGGGAGAAGGAGAAGGAGCGTGAAAGGGAGAGGGAGAGGGAGCGCTACATGGTCAGAGAGGAGGAGATGCGGTCGCGGTACCGCGAGCATCACAACTCCGCCCAAGAGACCTCACGCGAACCAAAGGTGAGTGTTCCAATATCAAGTAACGTCTCTCTTGTTGTCAACTTAAAAGTATTAAAGTTTAATATAACCACTAACTAAACTCAGATACAGAATTGATATAACCAAAAGTGTGAATCTGGAATTTAATGTTTGTTATGTTTAGACAGCAGAATATTTAAAGAAGTTTAAAAAGAGTTAATTGACTCAACACATTTATTTTATTCAATCATATTGGCCACATACTTCCGTATGCTGATTTAAAATGCGATTAGATCAAATATCAAAAACTATTTTTAATAAAATGTACTCTGTCGAAATGAACTAGGTTTCAGGTTGGATAGCAATTATTTGAAATTCTTTAGTCTTTTTCGTTAACTCGATTTTATTTTCCTTAAGCATATTTCTCGATCGATGAATAATTAAACACTTTTAATATAATTTCATACATAATGATAAGTGAAAATCGGGGTATGTTAAACCACACGTATGAATGATTTTTGTTGTGCAACTGCGAGCCGCTTTGGCCTAATGCCCAATTGATGGCGCCAGCCGGCGGTCATTAACCCGGGTAGCTGGTCAAGATCACAGCGTTTCTCGGGCTCCAGACCCTCGTCGGCTCATTTGGTCATGGTCGGCTATTATTAATTTCGAATTAATCAAGACTTGCGTCGATGGGCCATACAGTTTGGGGGAGTAGCAGTAGGAGTTGGGTCCGAGTACCAGTCGATGCTTGGCCAATTGTTCTGCTCCGATCCCAGCCGGTCCACTTCCTGCTCCGGTCAGAAGTCTCTTGGCAGCCTGGTGGGCGTCGCGGGCCAGCCGAAAATGGTGCCAGCCCAAGAAGACAGACGTCACGTCCACTTTGGGGCACATCTCTCAAGGGGGGAATTCTGGCGGGGATCGAGCTGCCAAGACCATATAGAAACACTCGCGACTACGCTTAAGTAATAAACGACAACTGGCCAAATAGAGTTGCAAACGGAACGAAAAGCGCTAACACGAAAAAAGCTAAACAATTCAGCGACGAGGCGTCGTATAAATTTCGAGCAAGAACAAAAGCGTCGAGGGTCGAGCATCGGGAGAAGCATGGCTATATACATATAGGTGTGTGTGTGCCTGTGTGTGTGAGCCATAGAAGTGGAAGACCCACGCAGCTGCTGTCATTCTGTCATTCAGGCAGCCAGTCAGTTTGTCACTCTGTCAGTCCGTTTGTCAGTGCGCTCGCAAATTAAGAAAGCTGACAGCGAAACGACAAACATCGAGGCGGGGGAAATTGAATAAACTGGGCTTAGATTCGGATTTGGATTCGGATTCGGATTCGGTTTTGAGCCCAGATTCCGATGCAAAACGGTTGGAGCTACTGTTGCCGAGGTGTTGCTGTCCACATTGCGCAACTTGCAACTGCAACAGTTGCTGCTGCTGCTGCTGCGACTGCGTGCCGCAAGCCAATTTGCAATGCTTCAGCGGATTTCTTGGCCAAGTCTAAGAGGGCTAGAGGATGTTGCCACTTTTCGTTCTGCCGGATGTGCCAAGTGGGCGGCCCAAAACGCTTACAATCAGTTAGCTTTAAGGGACCGATTCCAGGGAAGAGGGAGGGGGGGCTGAATAAGCCAATCCTGCAGGAGTTTCGGGCCAGGGTGTGGCCGCCTCGGACCGTTGTCAAAAATTATGCTTGCGTGATAGAGGTATTTATAAGAAGCCCGGTGCCGGGTGCCGGGACTCGGTCGCTGCCCGGGACAATGTGCTGCCATTATTCATGGGGGCATCCAATAAAAACACGCCGCCCGAAGTGTTCCGCAGAAGTCGTTAAGTGCTTGCCATTCATTCCACAGATTCTACATGCCCAAAAACACACACGCGAAAGAGAAACCGCAGAAATTTGTGTCAATAATTCTGTTAGTTTATTTATGGGCCCCCAACTTGGTCATAAACTATATTGGGACCCGCAGTCGCAGTTCTGGGCATATTTGAATACGTAATTATTTAGTGGGTGCGTAATCTCTGGCTCATTGTTAGGTGCCACAATAAGGCCTTAGTCGAGGGTTGGGCACCTGCAGTCTCCATTCAATTGGAAATCCAATATTCGGCCAGTTAGGAGGGAGGCCTTAACCAATCACCGACACACCGACACACCACCCACCACCCACCGCCCCCTGCCTGATGCCTAATGCCCGATATCCAATACCCGATACCTATTACCTATTACCTATTACAGTTTCAACCGCAAGTGGGCCAAAGTTGCATTGGGCTAGCCAAAACGAGCCGACTCACAGTCGCATTCGCAAATGGCAAAACAAGTTTATTGGCCGGCCCCACTCCCCCACCCTCCTTCTCCCTCACTCCCCCACGTGGCTACGCGCATAAAGGCCACCTGCCCCACATTCGCAACCTGTTGCGAGGCAGTGGGAGAAGTCGACCTTTGACCCGAAAGCGAAAGCAAGCCGCCCACCAATTCGAACTTAGGCTGCAAAGGGAAAAATATCGATCGAATTGGTCGTCAATACGGGGACCCCATGGCGTTTTTATGCCGAATAGATGGAATCGGTGGGAATTATTTTCGGGCTTGGGAGCACTAAACCAATACTTATTTCAAATACAACAGGTATAGCTAATAAAGTTTAATAAGAAGTTGAAATTTTAAAAAAATATAAGACATCTTTATCGTCAACGTATCATCTACACTAAGTATTATGAGGTCATCGAAGGTATAACTATTCGCATCTTAGCTCTTTGATTATTCTTAATTGCCATTCGAAAGTTACTATTATTTTTACTTAAGCTTTTTACTGGAATTCGAGAACAATGAGTTATAATTAATAACTAACTAAAGTACCAGCCTTTAGAGATGTACCAACTCAAAATTGTTAGGGTCACTGTTCTGCAAAGGGTATTATAAAAATTGAAATTCAAACCAAAATTAAAAAGAAGTATGTAAGAAGTATTTTTCAATTTATTAATGAGTATAAATGAGTAAACTAGTAAAGAAGATAAAACTGGGCTTTTTAAAAATTGAGCTTAATAATTTAAAAATAGTTCTAAGTAAAAATACTTTGGTAAAATGGAAATTAATGCCTAACCATTTTTCCTCCCTCATCAGACTATTGATATCTCGATGCGACGCCGACTGTCCACGCCCAAAGCTAGTCCGCTGCTGGTGAAGCGCAGTCCGGCGGACAAGCCACCCAAGAAGCAGCCAAAGGCGAAGGAGTCGCCGCCCGCGAAGGTCGAGAAGACGAGCTGGTTCAGATCGCTGGACCGTCGGGCCAAGAGCAGTCCCAAGGAGGTAGGCGTCCAGGAACACCGTCCGGCGAAGTCCCCTAATCCATATCTGCATCCCCATCCGCAGCTCAATGTATCTGTCAATGGACACAGTGAGACCACCTCCAGTCTGAAGCGAACCAAACGCAATCCGACAGCTGCGCCGGCCAAGAATCTGCGCTTCTTTGGCGACACCGACCTGGACTCGAATCCGCCGACCATTTCCAAGGCCACCAGCCTGCCCAGGTAAGTTTTTGTTGAATGAGGATTGGTGGATAGTTGCCTAACATAGGTGTATCTCCTGCCCTAACGCTCTGCAGGAGTCGTCCGTCGCTGGGTCAGTCGAAGCACTCGCAGAGTGCCTACCACCTGGACCGGAGTCCTCCGCCTCCGGCCCATGACTACCGCCACTCGCTCGCTGGGCAGGCGCAGGTCCAGAGCCAGAGCAACGGCAGTCGCCAGCGGGCCAGCTCCATGCAGCATCTGGACAACGGCAGCGACGAGGTGGACTTCCGGAAGAGACGTCACTACTCGCGCTCCCGCGAGCTGCACGACATCTCCGAGAGCGGCTCGGAGCCGGAGCCGGCGGAGCGGCACAAGCGGAGCAGCACGGCGGGACAGCGAGCCATGTCGCTGGAGCGGACGGTGGACGGACCGCGTGGCCAGCGGCTCGAGGACCGTCCGTTGCTGGGACCACCAAAGCCGGCCAGGAGTGCCGAGCGCCGAGGACTGCTCAACAGCTTGGGCCAGGAGAATGTGGGCTACGGCAGGTGGGTTCCCAGGGAGTCATGCACTCTAATTTGGCCATAACTAATATATGTACCTACTCATCTTCTGGCAGGGATCGCTATCCGGCGGAGAGCTCCGGCACCGAGGGCGAGTCCAGCCTGCACAGCCAGCGCAGCGTGGTCTATCTGCACGCCACCACGGTGGGCGACATCCCACAGCCATACAACCTGCGGCGGCGGTCCATGTCGCGCGACGACCTTCGCAAGGGCAAG
The DNA here is from genome assembly GCA_018153365.1 of Drosophila fuyamai. NCBI lineage: Eukaryota > Metazoa > Arthropoda > Insecta > Diptera > Drosophilidae > Drosophila > Drosophila fuyamai. The sequence goes on along the minus strand of JAECXW010000419.1, from coordinate 909,042 downwards.
CAGCAGGCGCCCCAGCAGCCGCCGCCCCTCCAGCCCATGACCCGCACCGTCTCCAGGTCCGTCTCCATGCTGGCCCCCTGGAAGCCCAAGCACATCAGCGAGGGCTACGAGATCAACTACTCGCAGGAGCAGAACAAGCGGGTGGGTTATCAAAATTAATTAAAGTGTTTTCACCTTAAAAAATAAACGAGATAATTCTTTAAAATCCAATCTGAAAATACCTTAAGTTTCCATAACATTTAATATATTTTCTATGGAAATGATCTTATCTGTGAGTATAACTAATACCATTTTATTCACATTTAGAACCATTTATGAAATTAAAATTCCAAAGCAAAGAAGATCTGTGAAAGCGAAAATCAAGCTAGCTTATTCATTGAATGATCATTTTAGTTTTCTGCTTGATAAGACCCTATGATTTGCAACTGGTTTTGTTCGAGAATCACTGAACAAAGGTGATCAAAAAATTAAGTCTGAACAAATTTGTCGGAATTTTTAATTAGTTTTTGCCATATTAACGAACATATTTTTAGCTGTGAGGTAAAGCCCTAAGCTTTGCTTCTTAGTTTCTCCCATATGGTGTAAAAACCGGGCTGAGATGTTGAACTTACACCTCAAAACAAAGACATAAATATTTTCTTATCTTAAGATACGAGATAATACTTAGGTTGCTTTAAAGTTTCAAAAGCCTATTTATTTTTAAATATTTTCTAATAGTTTTCTATGCTTCTAATGTCTTGCAGATGTCCACACTACCGCGAAAGCCACCGCCGCACAATGGAGCCACCAATGCCAGCACTTTGAGTCGACTGGGCCGCAAGAACGAGTCCTCCACGTCGACAAGACGCCACCACATGGACAACCTGGAGCGCCCACCTCCCCCGCGGTCGGTGCTCTCCGCATCGAATTTACGCAGCGCCAGGACGAAGTGAAAGGACGATCATGACGCCTCCACCAGGTGCTGCTCCACTGTGGAGGTCCTGAACCCAACCACACCTAGTTACTAGTTTTAATCATTAATGCGAACTCGAAACGTAATTCTAATCAATTCAATCGACGGAGGAGGAGGAGGATTGGCATCCTGCTGAGATGCGATGTCCTCGCTTAGTTGCGTAGGATTCTTTAACCTTTGTTGCAATTCTCGTCATATTTTAAATGTGAAATGTATTCGTACTCCAGTAATAATTATAAATTAATAAAATATCAGACTTTAACTTATATAAATTGTGAATAATTTTGGGAGGTTAAAAAACAGGATGAAGGGTTGATAACACAAAAGATTCAAGAACATGTTCTGTTGAATTGACTCAAAAATTCAAATTTCGTAAGGGATAAAGTGAATTAATTAATTATAATAAATGAATTCGCTGAATTTAAATCTGGTCACTATTTAACTAAATGAACATCATTTCCGAAATGATTTTTAATTTATATACTTTTATTAAGGTAAAATAATAAGGTAATAAAGGTATCATGTTTAATACAATGAACGTAAAATCGTTACAATTGCTTCCATTTTAAATAATTGAAAATAGAATTCTTTTAGAATTAAATAACCAAAAGTGACTAAATTTAATTTGTTGTTCCCATCATTCTATTTTTAGAGTCATTACCAAAGGTTTGCTTGGTATTATAATTTTGAAACGGACTGTATTCTACATTATTTTTACATAGTTTTTACGAACAACTTGTATTTTTTTAACTGAACGTAGCCGAGTCAGCCACCCAGAAGCAGTCGCTCTGAAACTGTGATCAGTGCTATCAAAACTAGCTAAGCAGATTGTTTAATTTAGAAGAACTGCATCTGTTGACCGATTGCCCATCCAAAACTTAACCCAACCGCCGCCCACCGGACACGCCCCCCGCCTGCATGCTGTGCGCAACAGGAAAAAAAATATATAAAGCAGAGGGGAAAACTCAACATAAATTATTTTTCACGCAGCTAATAAATTATTCGCAGTCACTCAACACCCAGCGAAAAAACATTTCCGCCGGCACACTGCTGCTTTCTGCAACTTTCGGGCTGCAGTCCCTCAGCTTGACTCGCCTCGTCTCGATGCAGCGTTTTCAAGGATAATTGCGAAAAATACAGGCTCCCAGTCAACTTTTCGCCGGCGCAGAAGTGTTAAGGGGCAAGTGGTTGCTGCGGCTTGGTATTTTAAAGTTCAGCAATAAATTTATAGCTTCGCCGGGGGCGATTGTTTTTATATGAAAATCCGCCGGCATGCCCCCACCTAAAACTATGCAAAAAATAAACAGGATTCGGTAATGAAAAAAGTGCTTGAGAATATTTCCTTGCAGTAAACAAGATTTATTTGGAAAATTTCGCCTCACCTCCAGCTTAGCGGATAATATCGAGGCCCTGGGCGGGGTTATTAATCCCCGCGGCAGCCATTTAATCAGCACCTGTTCCACCTGTCGCACGGGCATATATGCGCTGACACAAAGTGGACACAATGCGAGCGGATGTTTATTGTCCCTGGAAGACAATCATCATCTGTCATCCAATGGGTGCAGTTTTGCCATAATTAATTTGCCACCCACTGCCATGCACACTCGTTAAATGGGGTAAATTGTAGGGTTTTTAATTTTGCTAAGTAATTGCAGTGCGTAGCCAGGTTGACAGTGCAAAGTGGGGCAGCAAATGGTGCAAGAAAAGTGATAGGGGATCTCGGTGCATTAAATTACACATTGAAATCACCCACTGGTGAAGGGGCGGAAAATGAAGAAAAACTGGGCAAGTGCAAAGGACTCTGTAAATTGATTAATTAAACCTTTTTTTTGGCACAACTATCTGGCAAAGGGAATGCATCAACTCGATGGCTTGTCAATTGGATTTCAATTAGATGGTTTTTCTAACTCACGGCACTTAATTAAAGCTCTCGAAATTTTCAATTAAACAAATGGTTTTGAGGCAAGCAGAAACTGTAATTTAATGAGGCGCACAGATATCACATTTTATTGGCTGCATTTCTCTATCAAATGAGTCATCTAATTTATTTGCTACCCACCATGCAGCAGATTTGGTGAACAACTTAAATTAATTGAATTTCCCGGTGACGGGTGCAAATGCAGAAATTATCAACGCAATAGAGAAATATTGAACAGAAATAAATTCCAAATTAACTCTTGGCAGACTGTTTTTACATTGACCATCCATCAGATAAATATGCAAATTATGGATTATTAAACATTAAGTATTTGACTTTGCCGCGATGATTAAATACAAACCTAAAAAACGCAAATTGAGGCTGCAATTATTATTTCGCATTTTTTCGAAAGAGAGAGTAAAATTACATTTTAAAAATATTTAATATTGCCACTCGGAGAGTCGGAGAGCGAGAATGGCGGTTTCATAACCCTTTATTATATATCAATTTATGGCCTTAAATTAATCCAGGCAAATAATGCTGACAATTATGGATTAAATGTGTCAATAATGCAAGTGTTAACAAATTGCTTTTGGCCCAGGCGTGTCCAGTGCACAGGCATATCCCAGGGATTGAGCTCCGGAAACTGGAGCCAGGACGCAGGACGGAGGACCCCCACCTGCAACTAGTGAACGGCCTTAATTAATGCCCAAACATTTTTAGAATTAATGCCCACTTGTCAGCGTTCCATCGGAGATAAATGGTCGCCCAGAGGTCAGCGGTCGAGGAGACCGCACCGAAGCCACTGACTTGGGCTTGGCCTGGGATTAGGCTGGGGATTCGGCATCCGACAGATGCATCTGTGTGCATTCTGTGCGGTTGCTCAGCAGTGGCAGTGGCAGTTGCAACAATTGCAATTCGGATGTGTTCGCATTTCAATGCAAATATTTACGTATGCATGAGCGCAAATTGGTTTTACACAAATCGCAGACTCAAAATGCTGTATTGTGTGAATAATTAACTTTTGAAAATGTAATTACTCCAATCGATATTCAGTAAGGGAGCAGGGAAACTTAAGCCGCACAGCCGAGCAAGGCCCATTTATGAGGCCCTATCATCCGAGTCGCTGAGAAGCCTTTGGGAAATTTGCATATGTCGGGAGCAGGCAGTCGCCCCTCTTAGAACACAACCATTTATCAATTAACCGAGAGCGGGAATCGTCTGCATCGGGGCGCCAATTAATTTTCGCTTTTGGGAATCAACAAACACAGCGGCGGGGGAACAAAAAAACCAAAAAGTTGATTAAGGACACCAAGGGGGGAGGAGTAGTGGCATTCAAATGCGGAAGCGATAAAAGTGGTAGCCAACGCTTATGTAAGCCCGTCCTCCGGCCGGAGTAGTTGCTCCAAGTTCGCCGCCTCCACGGCTAATTAATCATCGACGTTTATCCGACTTGATGCAGAACTAAACAAATCGTTCCAAATTATTAAAATCATTTATAATGCGAACGATGACGATGAGCCACGCAATCCGGCGGACTCGGCGGCGAAGGATGAAGGATGTGCCGCGTGCGTCTGGCGCCGGCTACTCAAAACGGCCACGTCCGTGGCGTGTAGCAACTGCTCCGGTCCTGCTCCAGCTCCTGCCCCCCATCCTGTCCCTCCTCTCTTCCTGCTCCCGATTCCGATTCTGTTTCTGCTGTTGCCGAACATAAATCAGCTGCCCATATTAACCTCCTTGCCGGCAGCCAGAGTCTGGGGCGGCGAGGAAGGAAGCCAGGACACTCCACTTCATTGGGGATGTGCTCGTGCTCACCAGTCATTTTCCATAATTGGTGGTGATAAAAACTGAAAGGGGAGCTGGGTAAAAAATGTTACTAGGGCTTACATTCATATTCTTGCTCTATTTTATACTTGTAACCTTATAGTACATTTAGCAAAACATAATGCCTTACAACCAAAAAGTTGGTAAGAGTAACACAACACGTTTGTGGTATTGGTAAGCCTTTATGGCTAATTTCTTTTATTTAAGTCATTTACATATATTTCAATAATTTTGAACCAATAACTAAAAATATATTTATTTTCTCCGCACTTAATAATATTACCAATTTAAAGTCATTCAATTTCTTTAGAGAATGTCCTTTAAACTTATTTAGGGGCGAATAAAATCAGTTTAGATTAAAACTCTACGTTTTATTATAGCTCTGGCGAAATCTTTCGCCGTTTTCTTTACGAGGTTTCTATTACCATCCCTAGAGCTGGAGCCACTATCTATTCGCAGTTTCAGCCGCGTCCGCGTTTGCTTTCCCATTCGCATTCTCTTATGGACCGGCGTGACCAATTAAAGTCGATGTTGTGCGTTTTATTTATGTCTTCTTGTGGCGAGCGGGACGGGGGTGGGGCAGGGAGGTCCTGCAGGAGCACCGCATTCGCTACGCCTCCCATTTCCTCATTATTCGCACATTCGTTAGGGAGCGGGCACATATTTCTCGCAGTCAGCTTATCTCGCAAGCGCTGACAGGCAGGAATGCGGGGCAAAGGGACCACCCCACACACACACACACAGACAGACAAAGCACGCAAGGACATCGCAGCCAAAATAAATTATGTGTCCGTCGCGTCCAGCTGAAAACGTAAACAAAATTCCAAAGAAGCAGGAGCAGAAGTTGCGAACTCTCAACTCGCAACTCGGAGGTCTGTTGACCATGGTCAGGACTCTCGGGCAGGTTAACCTTGAGGCGCCGGCCAACGCGTGGTATACTCGATTTGATTATCCCGACTCGTGTTTGCCCTGGGCAGCTGCAATTGCCGCCATTAAATCCAAAAACCAAACACTCGAACAGAAGGCTAAGCAAATACGTGCTGAACATATAAATTTCAATAAATCTATTTATGCCTGCCCCGCAAACTGTGGCTGCAAAATGTCCAGACACTCGAAACTAATTTGCGGTTGACTGGGCGAGAGGCTGTAAGCGCTGTGCACACATAAATCCACTATATATGTGCATAGATATCGTGTCAATGGGTCACTGAGCTCACCGGCTCCGACATTCACCCAAAAAAGAAGGCCAGATCGAGCCACTCCGGCGAACTTTTGCAGCTCAAGTTTTTTGCCGCTGGCTGCACAGCCATAATCATGAGGAGGTGGCCACCATCGCACGTCTGCCGGCACATGCATGCCCCAGTCCGTGCCCCAATCCCAGCTCCAATCCGAGCTACAATCCGAATGCGAACCTGTTACGCCTGCGATGTGTTTCTGCTCCGCTGGGTTTTTCAATCAAATTGCTGCCCAGCCAAAGATCACAGACACTGGGCTGCCATGCGGAAGCGGGAAAGTCGCTATTCGCTTAGATGATGGCTTGGCCATGTACTGCAACAAATAGCTGGCCCTTAGAAACTATAACTCTTTATAAAGTGAGGAGAGTTTTTAAAGACACATTTATATTTTTGTTTTTTCTAACTGCCGAAATACTCTTTTCGTCAATTTGAGGGTATGACAATGCCATTTTTTTTAACCTAGCTCTGAGTTACTCTCTTGAAGATAAAATCGTATAAGAAAATACGTTTTTATAAAATATATATTTATAAATAAGCGATATATGATGTCTGAGGTAGTCCCACTTTTGTATACCCTTGCAGATGGTAATTTAATTTTTAGTTTATCTTATGCTATCTGAATAACATTTAACTCGAAAATCCTCTTTAATCGGAAAATCGGAAAGCTTCAATGTTTTTAAACACATTTGCATACAAATATAATTATAGTCGTTCTATAGAATACTTCACTTTTGTATTAACAAGATTGACTATAACATAAATAAATATTATATTTAACCTTTATGGTTTCCTAAAAATCTGACATATTGAAACATTTATGTGGCCAGATTTGGAAGTATTTCATTAATGAACATTTTTCGAGACTTCTTTTAGTTATCTATGTATAGGTTCTGCTTATACCTTTATTTTTAACTGAAGAGCCCAATTGATTTTCGCAGTGTACTCACTCCTCGAGCTCTTGGCCAAGCAGTGCCAATGGCAGCATATTTGAAAAGTTTCTAAATCACGCCTGAAAAGCCAGATTCTGAAAGGCAGAAGGCGACTGCAAATATTTCTCCAATGAAAATGTGTGGCAGCCAGAGACAAGCACAAACATGGCTTAATAACTCATCCGTGAGCGAGTGTGTGCGTGTCCCCAATTCCCCAATAAAGCAGTCAATGGCAGCGGCAACCCCAGCCAACTATTTACCATCGTTGACCCTCCTCCTCGTCGTCGAACCCGCTACCCCTCCAGCCCCGATGGATCCCAGAGATTGCGGTGCAAAGTGTCAGTTTGAAGTTGAGCTGTTGACTCGTACTCATTAAATAAAAGATTGCATGTTTCCAGCCCTTTGTTCAGCAGCTCAACAGTTCGGCAGAAGGACACGAGCTAATCCCGGCCCTTCCGCCCAACCCTTCTCCGTCCGTGATTTTAGGCAAATATATCACATGTCACTGGGCCAGGCACTCTGTCTGTCCTCTCGGCAGTTTGGGAGTTAGACTCGAGTTAAGTTCCGGGGCCGATGTCGTTTTCACATAACTTTTGGTATCGAATATTCAACTGAAAACTTTCTGACATTGTCTGCGGTGCAGGGGCGAAATGGGGAATGGGTTCTCCTCCCTTTTCTGGCCTTCATTTATGCTTCAATTAACACTGACTTGTCGGAAGTGCAACTTTCAGCAGTAGCATCAAAATTAACTTAAAATAATTCATTGTTTGTGCCGGTGGCTCACATATTTTTACCTTTCTCCAAACCATAATGGCCAGCTACATAAACAAATGTGTGCGAAATTTTACGAGAATGTTCTGAGCCTTGGTTATTGCGGTTGCTGCGTATCCTATAGAGAATAAGGAGCATATTCACTTGGTCGGGGCTATTGGAACATTTTGGTTAAAATGAGATCGACTCTATTGCATTTAAGTAGTATTTATTGATTAATTGATTTATTCATTAAGGATTAATTTATTTAAGAAATAGTACTAGTATGTGGCTAGTTTTTAAATATGAGTCATTGTCAGGAAAAAATTTACAATTATATAAAATTTTCCTAAGTCCTTGGAATTTTTCTTTATTCTTAAATACTTTTTTTTACTATTTTCCTATTTGGCTTAAAGCCTTAAGCAAAGTAGTTAGGTTAATGTGAAACAGTTGTTAATTTTAAAATCGAGATAATTATTTCAGACTTAGCATAATATAGACACAGTTCAAAGTTGTATTTAGCTAAATATTCTCTTTTAACAAAACGTTCCAGGCTATTATATGTTTGAAATACCCCACCCGTCGAAGGAATTTCCAGCAGGTGTGGTTGCGCTTATTGACTGTGGTTGCCTAGTTAAGTATGTCTGTCTGGTTGTGTGTGGCAAAAACATTCGTTGCAGTTGGCCAGCGTTGTTTAAGAGCCGACAAAACTTTATAATGTGCCACAAGATGCATGAAGCCAGAAAGGAAAACACACCTTAATATTCATTTAGTTTCGCCAGCACATTAGGTTTGGCTTCCGTTTTTTGGTTCCATCCTGTTAATTATGCATGCCAGCTGCTGCAAATGCAAATGCTGCTGCCTACTTTCGGGGCATCGTTAATTTCGAGTGCTTTAATTTGAACAACGCCGGAGAAGTGCCCCTGGCTGATGTCAGTGGATCCCGGCACTAGATGTGTATACTCCCTGTGTATGTTTTCACTGGCCTAACACCTTTGCCGGGATGCAGGATAATGGCTGTCGGCTGTCGGCAGTCGACTGTCGGCAGTGGGCCGCCTTCACAGGTGGGATTTTGATTTTTGGTAATCACATTGAGATACATACGTGTGTGATCTGGCTTACCCCGGCCGGCGATTGTTTGACTAGACAGCCGCACAGTCTCTAATTTCCATGTGTTGTCTCATTAATATTCATGGAAATCGCTCACGCCAGACTGGGCCGGAGAAAAGGCCTCAGAAAATTTGCATAAATTCGGTTCAGTTCCCAGCCAGCCTGCCCCTTTACTGCGAAATGTCGGCTCTTGAAAAACTCCTCTTAAATGTCAGCGTAAAAAGTTGATAGTCGCATTCAAATAAATTTGCAAAAATTTATGGCCGCCAATTGACAACCGCAGAGATGCAGCGCACGTAATGCGGAGCAAGCCAGACGGACGGCGGAAACAATAATCAATTATTGGTTGAAATCAACTCAACGGGATTATTGAGTTATAAATGATTCATAAAATATTCTGCGGCACCTGTCCCACGGCCCCTTTCAGTACGCTCGCCACTTTGGCTTTTGCGGTTTCAACTGACAAATGCCGTAAATAAAACAAGTCCATCTGCGTGTTTCGAGCCCAAAACCCTGGCCCGTGAAGGGATTCAAGTCGAGGTATTGATGCGGGGCTCGCCTTAATTAAATTTGGTGACGCTGCCACTAAAATGACCATAAATAGACGGAAAAGCGGTTGGGATACGTGGCAAAAAATGTTGAAATGGTTGTTATACACTCAAAAATGTCGCAATTAGACATCGATTCAGAAACATTTTCTGTTAGTTTTTGAACAAAGCTGCAAACAAAAATATAAATTTCGATAAATTATAAATCATATCCCAGATTTAAGAAGAGACAATATTAATAATATTTAATTTTTAAAACAAAGTTATGGCCTTGAGCGAGGATATTAAAAAATAAATAACTCACTTATCAGAATTCTATTTATTTTTATTGTGTGCATAAATTTGAAAATTTAAAGTTTACCGAGGCGTTGTAAAATGAAAACCCTACCATGGCAAAGATCAAATCGGAGGCAGCAATTAAAATGTCATGAGGCTGCTACTTTAAAATTTCAGATATCACTCGTTACGCATACGCCCTGTGTGCGGTTGCCGGGCAAACGGAGGAAATAATTGTCAGCTGTCGCTCTTTCGTCGTCCGACGACTCTTTCCCATTCGGGTTTCGGGTCAGTGAACAGACGGAAAACAAATAAAAGACGCAATTAAAAAGAAAGTAGCAACGGCAACAACCGCCTCCCGACTCAACTCAATTTGTTCATTTAACTGCTTTTATTATACCCGTTACTCGTAGAGTAAAAGGGTATATTGTATTCGTGCAAAAGTATGTAACAGGTAGAAGGAAGCGTTTCCGACCCTATAAAGTATATATATTCTTGTTCAGGATCACTAGCCGAGTCGATATAGCCATGTCCGTCTGTCCGTCTGTCCGTCTGTCCGTCTGTCCGTCTGTCCGTCTGTCCGTCCGTATGAACGCTGAGATCTCGGAAACTATAAAAGCTAGAAGATTGGCATTTTGCATGCAGATTTTAGGAGTTCCTACGCAGCGCAAGTTTGTTTCAAAAAGGTGCCACGCCCCCTTTAACGCCCACAATCGCTTATATACGATTTTATTTAAATATAAATTTAAATATTTCGGAAAAGTAAAAATGCAGTTTTATTGTGTTTATCAATACCTATCGAAATGTAGAAGAAATTTTTCAAATCGGACCATTCGTTTAAAAGTTATGCGTGATCAAAGTTTCTATCTCCATCTCCCTCGCACTCCTTTTACCTGAGTAACGGGTATCTGATAGTCGGGGAACCCGACTATAGCGTTCTCTCTTGTTTTTATTATATTTACATTTGCTTCACGCTCGCTACACGCTCAAGAGATAATTACGACAATAATAAGGACACATTGTCCCTGTTGCCTGTCAGCGCAGTTGCCCGGGCATTCCTGCACACGAGCAGCCAGAAGGTCCAAACGAAAGACGGACGGAGGACGGAGGACGGGCGGACAGACGGACACACAGGGACAGGAGACAGGAGGCAGGACACATGCTGCCGCATCCTTGGCCCCTTGTATCTCCAGTCCCCTTGTTCTTCTTTTCGCTGCCAGCCAGCGTGCGATGCCAAATTCGCAGCAAATTGCACAACAAATTGCTGCTGGTCAATGCTGGCGAAAGCCGCCAATTGGTGGGTGGGCGTGGGCGGTCGGGCCAGGAGCCGAGGTCACGCCTTAAAGCCAGAGGCAAAGGGTAAGGGAGTAAAGTTATTCAAAAGGTTGCCTCTGCCTTAAGCGAGAGAGAAGAAAAAAAGGCGCCAAAGTTTGCCAACTATGTGTGGAGGGGGGGAGGTTAAAATGTATGGCACAGGGGGGGGCGAAGGGCGTTCTGAAATCTCCGGCAAGCACATTACACACTTTGTTTATACCGCTCGGGAACTGGTGCTCGACCTTGACATTACCCAGTCGAGGAGCGACAGATAGCTGATTCAGTAGATTCAATTCCCCACCTCAGGGGCACCAGCCCAGGCCATCTATTAGCCCTGGCCCCCACTTGCCGCACTGACGCTCGCAAGTTGGCAAGCATTCCGAATTTGACTGAAACGTATACGCCCCGTGTGCTCGGCGGGCGAGGGAGTAGTGCGAGCAAAAACTTTACAACTTTTTCGCATGTGAAATAAAGCAAATTTGTAGCATATTCCTCTTATTATTATTCCTCGCCTGCAACTGTTGCAAGCGCTCTGCATTCCGTTCCATAAATTTCATTGTCTGCCGACGAAAGTTCTCTCTCATTGTGCATAAGTAATGGGCTCCAATTCACGATATGGTATAAGGTAATATACAAATTGAAATTTGCGAAAACAAGACGTGCGACTCCATCGAGGGACGTACATATGAGTAGATATATCACAGGACTTCCCTGATTCCTCTTGATGGCCTTCGGCAGGGAAAGTGTGTGCGAGTTGAAAGTTGAAGCGATTTATTGATCATCGAATTGGCTACGCGGGATAAGCGAGTACACCTTGGGGCTATTAGCTGCTTGAATTGTTTCACTTCTTGCTTCAAGTTTTTATAGTGATTTAAAATTACAGTGGGTCTTTTACTTTAAACTCTTTTCGGTTGAATGCAAACATTTTAGAGTTTTGAATAAACTTTTTTACTTATATATAAGTTGTCTATAATAAAATACCATACTTAAAGTTCCTTGAGAAGATTTATAATTTTATGTTTCAATAAGTTCCTTATATAATATATGATACCTGAATTTGGTATTATAAAAATCCGTCAATGTTAAGACATTGGAATTTATTTAATTTGGATGTTATAATTATCATATCTCATGTAGATGGGATATATAACCCTGCAGATTGTTTCTTATTGATATATATTATAATTAATACTAGCTTTAATAATTTGTTATTTAAATGTAGAAAACCAGACCGGATTGACCTATTTAAAGGAGGTCTAAATATTTTGAATAGATGGTTTGGAGTTGTCAGAAACTTGAACCCTCAACTTTTTGGATTCCCTTTGTAGTTCTCGTATCTTTTTCATCTCTGCACGCCCCACATGATACAATTAATATGTTGGGAGATGGGATACCTGGTGGCCCCATCCCTTCCTCCTCCTCCTCCTCCCCCCCCACACCCCGGACACTGTCATTACACCGTTTGCTATTTGTCGTCGCCGAGCGCTTTGTTGTTTTGTCAAAACGCGCTGTCAAAACAAATGCTCAACAATTTTTCAGCGCCTGGCGGACACAATTGTTTGCCTTCCGTCCCATAGTTGTTCTCCCAAAGTTGTTGGTACCGCTGACAGTTGACAGTTGTCAGGTTTGTAGGTTTGTATCTTTAAGGCTGAGCTTCTTTGCCGGGGAGCCGATGTTCATCAGCTCATCGATGCACTCGCGGCGGCAGAAGGGTTCAATCCCACTTGATAAATGGATAGCGACGGGCGAATTGTTTTGTTCAAACAAATTACTTGATTGTCGGGCGTTATGAGTTATAAATGCGACTGATTTATGACAGTCCTTTTAGATGATTTTCAAGCTGCTGAGCTCATGGGGAAGTTTACTCTGTTTGCGCCTGTTTGTCCATGTGTGGCGCATAATGGCAGAGGCATGCACTATCTAACTGCACAGAAAAAACCATTTTTGACTTATCCTAAAAATGTTTATTAGCAAACGTTGTTCAGTAAAAGATGCCATATGAAACAGCATCTAGAATGCATCGTCAATTTTAAATGATTTGTAATGTTTTAGCCGCTTTTAAAATATAATTTATAGAATATAGAAAAATAATGTAATTTGAAAATATTTTATTTTTGCCAATATGGAATAAAACTTTCATAGACGATAATTCCAAAGCAAACACTTTAGGTTAGTAAAAAACAAAAATAAATCTTTAAAATTTAGAGAATATTATTTATTTTTGGAGATACACTATTTATTTATAGACATAAGCGATATGTTTTTTAGATGTTAAAGGAAATTATCTTGACCTTTGATCTGTTTTTGTTTCAGTGTACCACCGCAAGCATCCCCGAAGGCCATCTCTCTTTAGGAATGCCGAGGCATGCGCGGCTTATCCCCCGACGAAACCCACGAGGCAATTAGCAGAATCATGAAGCTGTCTTGGATATCAACACAAGGCTCACACACTCGCCTGCCAGAAGCGCTTTTCAGCAACTGACACCCCTTAACCCTTGCCACCACTGCCACCCTTGCCACGCTTTCTCTTTCCACTTTTTCCTTTCTCCAGCCCATTCACACGCACAGCTTAATCGTCTGGCAGCTGGTTAGCCCTGCCCCTTCGCCCTCGCCCTCGCCGCCACCCCGCATATTTATGAACTTATTTGCCTTAAAATAAATATTGTCGCTGGCCTCGTGCGCCGCCTTTCTCCTCGCTTTCTCCAGAAAGGGTCGAGGTCGGACTTAAGGGATTTGGTCTTAAAAAGGCGTTTCTCTGCTTATAAATTGATACGGAGGCGGAAAGATGCCGCTGCGACACTTGGCTAACACTTTCTCCGCTTTCGCAGCGATCTTGTTTTTGCGCCCGTGCATTTCCTAAGCAGCTTACTGTTTATGAGCCGCTTTGCCAACACCCCAACATCCTGTGCCAGGAGCACCAGCACCACTCGGTGGTCATGTCGAATGGGGCATAGCTCTCGAAACAATGGCGATGACGATGGCGATGGCAGGTGGAACTGGAAACGGGGAACGGGGCGCCGGCAAATGCCTGAAATGTGTCATCACTTGTTGTCGCATCCCGAACAACTTGCGCAATGTGCAACCTGCAGCGTGGAAAAGCATAGAAAAGTTTCCATCACAATGTGTGGCAGGCGGCACCTAGGAAATAAGAGTGTTGCCACCCAAAAACCCTACATTCGTAGATACAAAATGCTCTTTTGTGGCAGCTCCGGCAACAGCAAAACGGAAAAGTAAGCAAGTTGGCAACGAAAGTAAGTTGGGGCAAGAAACTAACTCCTCGGCGCACGTTTCATGCATTTTCACTTTGTAAAACATTTTTGATGCGTACGTGCTGCACCCGAAATTCTATTTAAAGTTTGATTAGCCGCACAAACATTCCTCCGCCCACATGTATACACAAATAATTAAGCAGACACACAAGTTTGTGCTGCTCATGTCGGAAGATAATTTTCCCAAGCGGCACACCTGGCGTATGAGCAATGCGGAACGGTAGGGCAATCGGGTGAGGGTCCGTGGCAGGTGACCCGGGGCGGAGCAGGTGTAATTAATTTTAGGTTGTTTGCAATTAATTGCCACAATGCAATTATGAGCAATGCTTTCAGCCACAAACGCTGGGCTCCGTTGACCTTGTTAGCCAAATTATTCTCAGTGCACTTTCGCTTCCCCTAAAATTTGGTAAAGCCATTTCCCAGAACAGCACACAACCTAAATAAATGTGGATATTTTCATTTCCAAAGTGTTCGGTATAATAAAACAACCATTTTAACATTTAAAAGGCCAAAGGATGGGGATCAATAATACCGATTCTCTAAGAGATTAACATTTATAATACAGTATTAGGATATTAAACAAATGTTCTTATTTGACAACAGCGTGAATTTTTAATGAGAAATTAAAATAATATTCTGTTTTCGTCATTATTTCGAATTAATGTGATTGTAATCGATACTAAGGGATATATTTTAAATTTCTATAATCATTGTGTTGCGAAGTACTTTACATAACGTTTTCTCAACCTTGAATATAATCCGAATCGAAAGGGAAACACACATAAATCCAAATTAACTATTGACCCTTGTAATATCATTTTAAAAGGACTTCAATTTTTGTTCTGCGCTGTTTACATCGCCAAAGCCAAACATGTGTGTCAGTGCCCAACTGTGCCAAGAAATGTCGGCAAAATGTCAGGCTGCCCGCCTGTGGCGAGGCGACATGGAGGCAAAACCAAAGATGTAAGCCACAAAAATACTTGACAATTTGTTTGCAATACATTTTCCGCTCCAAACCTCTCCCTCGGACGCCCTCCATGTGTCCCGCAGCATCAGCATTTTCTCAGCTCGATAATTTTTTATTTCTCGAGTGAAACTATTATGGCTGCAAGACCCCATCGACAATCTGGCCAAGATAAAAGCGAAAAGCGAGAGCGGCGAAGAGAGCAATAAGTTCATAAAACAATTGGCTCCATTTGCTCCGATTTTCATTGCCTGCCATTCTGTGTGACCTGCGATGACCGGCCAGGACTCGAGGGGGTGGGGGGTGGGCGGGGTCACGACCCTAAGTGACACATGGGAATCCACTGACGCTGCCATCGCCGGCCTGTGACTGAAACTCGCCCGCTGGTCGGCACTTGAGTCCTAATTGGTTTGTTTATATTGGCGCCCCCGGATAGATGCAATCAATTGCACACAATGACGCCAATTACTCCCATTGCCTGCGGTGCCTGCCACGCCCACCGCCCCCCCTCTCTATATGCCACCACCCCCCGAAACACTCACATATAATTAATAATTTTTGCCTTTTATGCTGGGTAATTGCTTTGGCATTCGTAGGCAATTCACCATTCACCAAATGATAACGAGACACAGCAACAACATCAAGAACTACACTCTGGAGTGCACTCCAACTATCACCACACCACATCGCTGAGCCACCCACATGGAGGCAAACCCAACCTATCACCACCCACCACCCACCTGGGCCCACAACCACCCACTTCGCATCCACACCGCATCAGAATGTACCAACATTTTCTGGCTTCAGCCTCATTGCATATTCAGTTGGCTGTGTATGTACACAGAGAATATTGAAACACCCATTTCACCAGTCTCGATAAGTATGTTTTAAAAAATAAATAATGATTTGAAAAAAATAAAGAATAATTCAATTTATAAAAATGTATGTCAAGCAGACACTCATAGATAATAATTTCTCTTCACTCTTCTTTAAAATAAAACCTATTTTGGGAAACAAAATAAATAAAGAAATGGAATGACATCTGATGTGTATTTTCTTACAGTGTTGCGAGGGATGGGGAATGCTGCAACTACTTGATTTCTCAATACCTACGTGTATGAGAAAGTGTCTGGATGTGTGGATGTGCCGATTGCAATCCGGCATTACAACGGCAGATGCGCCAGAGACAGGTGGTAATGACTGCTGGCGGGGATTGGGGGATGATCGGCGGGAAGAGACTTAGATGCTCGCCGTAATTAGCAGGGAATTCTGCTGGCAAAGCCAAGCTTCAACCGGGCTGAAAGCGGTGCATTAGCTCAAGTGGCGAGGCAATCACGGCAATGGGGCAGAAAGCGAGAGCTCTAAATGCGAGTAATTAATAATTGCCAGCTGAACGGTGGCGAAAGCTTGATGTTTGTGCGCTCCCCAAGACGATTTCCCGGGTGATTTGTCCACGCGGTTATATCAGCCAAACGAGCTGTTTATGTAAATGTGTATATCAAATTAAAAGCCATAAAGCCGAGGACAGGGGCACCGCAGTCCGTCCGGTTTTTATGGCATGACTTCATTGCCCCCGACTTGGCGACATAAAAAAGTCCAGAACTGAATTTGATGGTCCTGCATAAATCTTTTCTAATTGCAGGACACGGAGCTCCTGCTCGCCAGCCACTTCATATTTCGAGAGTTTAGGAGTCCGAGAGTTTGCGAGTTGGCGAGTTTGTCGAAGCCACTAATTGAGCCAGAGATTAGGTTGGGCGAGCGAGCACACCCATCCAGACCGGCTCGGATTGAATCAATGCCCGAATGAATCACTGATTCCGAGATTTTCCACATTCCCCAGCTGGACATGGACTGCCGCGGGCGGTGGCTGAAACGTAACAGGTTTTTATGCACTACGTGACCATACAAAGTTGGCGAAACTGTTTCTGGGTCGGGGTGTCGCATATAAAATAACAATCCGCCCGTCCAGCCTGTCGGCCTATATCAAATAATTACCGGAACTCGAACGTATAACCAACAGTTTCCGTCGCCGAGGGGCGCGGAGGAGCAGGAGCAGGTGAGTCAGAGCCTGAAATATGGGACAACGACGGCCCACTTACGCGGAAAAGCCTGGACATGCACATGTCCGTTTATAATAATTCACATGCAATGAAAATGTCAATAATTGTTGCTCCAGCCGCTCCATGGCGAAATTTATTGAATTACATTTAAAGCCTCGTTTCCGAGCCATTGCGAAAGTTTCGGTTTTTTGCCATAGATATATGAAATATATGTGTGTGGGAATACTAGGGGCAAATTATGCAAATGTCTTGGCCATTAGCATAAAGTGATTTTGATGAGGCACCAAAAGTGGACTTTATGCTTGGCTAGCTCTGGACACTGATTAGGGTTATGGGCCAGGACGGATCCGCATTCGCAGTCGCAGTCGCAGTCGCAGTCCCAATCTCCGCCGCCTGTTTGTTTTTCAGTTTTGGCCAAACAGTTTTCACGGTCAGGCAACTTTCTCTTCGTCCCTTCGCCGCTCTCCCTCGCTCTCTCTTCCGGCCAACTGGTGTATTCAGCGACTGCGTATAAGAGAGTGTTTGGCAGGACGACGCTCTCTTAGGGTTCAGTTTGTGCGCTGTGGTCGGGCGACTGTCAACCGAGTAATCCTTCTGGAACTCCTGACGTCACACTGCTCCTTGGTCGAAGGGGATAACATGACAAACTGGTTACGTGCATAAATTATATTTGCGCCCCACCTGCCCCGTCCACCACCTGGCCGGTCTACGTGTGTGCGTGACCCACTCCTTTTGATGGATGAATATTTTCTGGTGGAAGTGGCAGTCATCGGATGATGATGATGTTATGCATAAATATGGCCAGGGGTGGCAGGGGGCGGAGGGCGCAAGGCGGAGCGAGTGAACTGAAAATGCAATAAGTTAATGATATCAACACGGACCAGGACATGTCCTCCAACACCCCCCTCCCCAGCCCCCGGTGAACCTAATCCCGACTAAGTGTTCGTGGGCGGGGACACGGACTAATGAACGTTGCTGAAGAAATTATGCAGCACTAAAAGCTCGCCGCACACGACGGCTACACATGAGGACTCCAACTCGACACGAGTGTCCTGCACATCCTTGTAACAACTCGGTCTGTTTTTGACAATAATTGTTTGCACTTGCTCAATGGCAGTTTTTATTTACCACATTTCTCTGCACATTTTTTGCCCCGCTGGCCAAACAAGATTTAAATGCATCACAAGCAGCCGGACAAAAACAATTTCAATTTTCAATGTGCTGCAAAAAATTGCCTTGGTTTTGCACAAATTAAAAGGAACGCCCTTGCCACTCGGCAATAAAAAAGGGAATCTATCATTTCCCATCTGTACAATTAGGCTCTGACTAATTTTCGCTTTGCCGCTGTTGTGTAAATTTTGTTATTGCCGCCGAATGCAGCACGTGACATCCATACATCACGGGTGTGACGTGGAAGTCCGTAGCAATAGGCGGCCGACACACGCTAATTGCATTTCGATGGACTCCGCCGCCTCTGCCAGCGATTCGATCCGAAGTCCAGATAATGGACTAAAATTGGGGAATAATTAACTACGGAAAATGCGGAAACGAGCCTGGCGGAGGGAGAGGCCCATCGACTGCGACATGGCAAATGGCAAACCCAAATGTCACATCTGTTTTCGGAACTGGGGCGGGGCTCAGGTGAAACCTGTCAAGGACGCACGCAAAATTCTATTCCGCTACACTACGCACAACAAATGGTATTTGCAAATGGGCAGTGTAAAGGCATTCATCGGATTAGATACAAAAATAGGTTAAAGTCAATAGGGCTTTATGGCCCAACAACTGAGTCTGTGTATGTGCTTTGACTTGAAATTAGATACAAACTACAGTCTTCTATTTAATTTGCCAATACAGCATTCACAAAACACATTATGAAAAAACAATTAAAACCGCACTGATGGTCCAATGTGTAGTTAAAAGTTTTATAAATTTATAAAAGTATCAAGACCACATTTTATTTCCTATTCCTAATTCGCGGTGTACGCATCGTGTACAAGTTAGGAAAACGCAACTTGACAGGTGACATATGACGCAGATAGGTCGCTCCACCCAATCACCCATCTAGCCGCAAGGTGAGACCGGGATCCAGGACCCAGAGCCAGGAGCCAGGAGCAAGCGCCGGAGGACAGGGATCCGAGACATCAATTTGTATGCATCTCAACTCCGTCAATACGGCGAAAGCAACAACGAAAAGACCAAGACAAGCCAAAGGGGGAACGATAAATGTACAAGACAAGTAAAGAAACAAAGAAAGGGCCCGGAACTTGAATGCAAATTGCCGGCAGTTTTGCATGCAATTGGTAGTACTTTTACTAACGCGAAATTGTACACTTTTCGGCCCACTTTTTGCCATGTATACTTGTACATCTACCAGGACAGGGCTACAAAAAATGTGTTCTAAGCCGAACTGCAAAGGCAGCCTTTCATGTGAACAAAAACGTATTTAATCATTTCCAGTATTTCTCTTTGGGTGCGACAAAGCTTTGAGTTGGACCCCAGATAAATCCAGGAGCAGAAACAGAAGGCCCGGACAATGCGGCGTATGTGCAATATTTATGGCCAAACAAAGCTGGGCCAAGTGGCAAGTGGCAACGTGCTACCTGTGTGGGTTCTTCTAATTACCACACACAATTTAAACGAGCGAGTTGGTGAGCTGCAGAAAATAAATTACAGTTTATGGCAGCTGGGAGACCACAAAGAAAAAGCAGCCAGAGTCAACAAATTAAATCCGCAGGACGCAATCGGAATTGTGTGGGATATGGAGCCCGTCCGCCCTACCTTATAGGTTAGAAATAAATTTCACCGCAGAATAAACAAATAAATATTTACAGCATTCCATATGGTGGGTTTGGCAGGCAGAGCAAATAAGCTGGAAAACCCCAGCAGAAACTTGAATTTAATAATACACCGAGTGATTGGTTTTTCCTCACTATCGCATTGAACATCCTTCACTAAAATAGTAGGTGGCGTGTGCGTGTGCGTGTGTGTGTGTGTGTTTGGGAAATGCTCGCAAATTATTCGTGTAGAAAAGTGGCAACATATTTGAAAAGTTTTCCAATCAATGCCAGGGCTATTAATAATTTATTGGCTTCTTTAAACTCTCACACATTTGCTTGTCCCCGGCAATGAGGTGAGGTGTGGGTGTGGGTGTGTGCCTGTTTTAGTGTTTGGCCATAACGTCGATCAGAACTTTGGTAATTTCAATATAAATTAGGTTTATGTATTTGACTGAAGTGCGAGGAGCGGGGGGAACTCGAATAAAAAGCGAGTGAGTAAAATCAATGAATTTTAGATACTCCTTGAGAAGCTTAGACAGGCAAGGTATTATTAATAATGTATCTTCCCAAAGGCGAAATGGAGTGTGCCACGTCGAAGTAAGTTACGTCATATTTAAATGGACAATGCACCCCGAAATATATTATCAGAAAGTAGTCGAATTGTAAATCTGATTATTTGCAATCTTATTCAGTTGCTATCAATTTTGTTAACCAAGTAATCATTTCAACATAGCAAACCACATTCGTTGTGATGCGCGATTCGAAAAGTTATGAAACTAAATGTTATTTTTACGAAAAATTAAGCAAAAACCAATAAATCTGCTGGAGGGTAAAACAGCACTGGAAATATTCTGTATAATCTGTATGCGTGCCATAGAGCTGAAAATACCAACAAGGCCAGTAGGAGTGCCACAGGGAGCTGTATTGCAGTTATTCAATTAAAAAAACGCGCCAACAACTTCGACGGGGAAAAAAGACGTAAACAAAAAATGCAGATTCTATTAGGACACAAGGCCCCCAGGCTGAAGGGGTTTTTGCTGGCCGGGTTTTACATTGAGTGAAGCAGCCGGACGTTGTGTGTTTTAGATCAACGGACACACCACGATAGTTTGTGCGCTTCCTCCCCTTTTTGTCAAATTTGTAGGCTTAACTTTGTTGGCAAATTAAAGTTTGGTTCATAAAAAACAAGGAGGTTAGTAGGGTAGCAGTGTGCCGTATAAGGGTGTATTTTGGTCGTCACACATATTACATTCAAGCATTCTTAGCTTAGATTAAACACTGTTTTAAAGTGATTTAGTTCACCCAACCGATTTATCCTGAGGGAATAGGAAAATATTTTGGTTAAAAGGTTTTCTAAATACTATTTAAATTGCTTCCTCCTCAGCTCTTACATTTTGTCTACATTATTTCCATTTCTAATAATATTAAGCTTTATACTAATTTTTCGTTTAATCTAAAAATGTATTACAATCCCAATAGTGTCCGTACATCTTCGCACTAAATACTGTCTTCGTAGTACAACTCAGTTGAACATAGGATCTTTGTGCTTGAATCATTTTGTTTATATGATTAACCTCCTCTAATATATTCACTTAGCTAGGTGCAGTTTATTATGCTGCAATCTGTGCTACAAATTTGCTCGATCTTGCGTAATAACTCGAAATTATTGCACCCAGTGTTTTGGCCCTCTCGGACTTTATGTGCGCTTCAGTTCGTCTGGGGAGGAGAGTGTATACGTTATATGTATAGAGTGGCTTGAGTGGGGCAAGGGGGCGGAGGAGGGGCCAAAGTCAGTTGTCAACGTTGGGCGGTCTATCTGTTGTGCTCCCAATCTTTGCTTGCTGCTGGTTCTAGTCCAGCGATTATGCTGCTTAAGATTTTAATGCAGCGACTTGGCAGGAGTGGCCACGCCCCGCCTCCATGTGTGCATCGCTCCACTCGGAGCCATCCTTCCCTGCGATTCCATGGCTCCTTCCTCATCAGCCCGCTGCACTGTTGCCAATTGTTGCCATTTCCCGTATCCAATACATTGAAGCGTCCGTTTCCAACGTTTGCCGGAAGTTTGCTCCGCTTGGCTGGGATTACATTTTCCTGCTACTTGCGCCGTCTTCTGCCTTCTGTTTTCTCCAGACATATACACACAGAACAGGGGGGGGCTCACCCCCACTTCCTCCGGCCAGTGTTATGTAAATGCATTTTCATGTTCTTGCCTTGGCTTATCCTTAAAGTCTATAAATATCTCGTATTGAGCAGCAAAATGAGGAATATCTTTTATTTTATTTCGTTGCGAGAAAACAATTTCGAAAATTCGTAGTCCCATTGTTGCCCGGCTGTGTGAGTTTGCATACTGAGCAAGTGCTAATAAAAATATACAAATTTGTACATAAAATATGTTCAATTTTATGGCCGGCTCTGCCACGGGGATGAATCGCTTTTCAATGCCGGCAAATCGGCCATTAAAGCTGGTTCATTAAAATGCTGCACCCCACCCTTCCGACGGAGCAAATGAAATTATTTTTAATGCGTTTGCAAATGCACTCAAACGCAGGCCAACCATCCGCGCTCCACACACAGTTGCCCACCCACGGACACAATCATAAATTGTTAATTAATGCGTGAACAGTTTTCCCAGCTAAGCGGCCACGCCCCCCGGCATCCATATTCATGCCCAGCCGCCCCCGGTTTCAGCCATAAGCTGCTGCAAAGTAAGCGTCAACTGCGGATTGAACCGCTCGTCGAGGGAGCCGGAAAATGGAAAACTGAGATGGGAATGGACATGGACATGGACATGGAAGGTCAAATTGACGTCCTCTAGTGCTCTGAATGGGTGATAAGAGGGGGGGGGAGGTGTTCTGAAAAGGGAAACCCCCTTTTGCGGACAGCATTAGGGGATTGAGCGCCTCAGACGCAAATGGAAGGCAAACACTTAAAGCCGCAAAAGGACAGGCGGGTTGCAAACGAGGCTGGGTGCTCGTGCTCTGATGTATGCCAAAGTTTTCCACGTTGAAAATCCTCATTTAGCAGTGGTGCAGCAACCGCAGCAGAAAGGGGAGAAAAAAAACTCCGTTTTGCAAACACATTTTAACCTAATTTACAGTTAAACATTAAATATGTAAAGCACGTCAGTTTCTGTGTGAACGCGTTTTCTGCCCTTCGCTTTCCCCTTCCCCTTCCCCTTCCCCTTCCCCTTCCCCTTCCCCCTCCACCTCCCTTTTCCTTTCCCTTTCCCATTTTCCGAGCGCCCTTTCCCATCCCCGCAATCTCCGAGTGTCTCTGTCTTCCTGGCAAAAGGGTTTTGCCGCCGGCTCCTGGCCATGGCTCTTGCTGTGTGTGAAAAAGTTACCTTATTAAATTGCCAATCGAACCATGTAACTGTAAATTTGCATTGTGATGGTAACAGAGGGCTCGCATATGAAGCCACATATACATATGACGTGGCTGAAAGAGTGGGGCCAAGGCAAATGTTGCTTAGGCAGCACAGCCACATATCCCGAAACCCATTACCCATACGCACTGTTGCACACATTAAGAGGGGGCAGGGCAGGCGGCAAGGAGTGGGGCCTAATCGAAATTACATATGCAAAAAGTTAACAATCACGTTCGAGGCTAATCAATTATTTCCCTCGCAACTCGGCTGAAGTTTTCCACCCTCCAGGCTGGCTCAGCCACGCCCTAATGCATATGGGCCGGGCCGACATATATATTCAATATTTATGATCTGTTTTGTCTCTCAGCTGGTCGTGGAACCCACTTAGGCTCCCACTCTGCCGGCAATTAGCAGGAATCATCTGCCAGAGCTCCGAAATCGTGCCGAATTGAATTAACCCAAAGTCTGGGCAAAGCAGGCAGGATTGTATGGTATAATATGGTATGGTATGGTATGGTATGGGGTGTAATTGAAGGTGCCTTCGCTCTGTGTCCTAGTTTTGTTCTTGTTGACGTTGACGTTGAAGGAAAACTGGAAAAAAACAGAAACAAAAGCTGAAGCTGTAAGAAATACGGCAGTTCGAGTTTTGGCTGTGACTTCTGCAGGGTACTTTTAGTCGATATCTTGCATTTTTCTCCCATTTTTGATTTCAGAGAACTTTCGTGGATAGAGAAACCGAAAAAGTACCCTTTTCTAGTACAAGTAAAGTTTGTAAGTAATATTTTTTTCCAATTAATTCTTACATTTATTTCATTGTATACTTTCGGAGATCTATTAATTTAATCATTATTTATAAACAATTGATAAAATAGCCACTGCGTGATATCAAATAAATGCATACAGAATAAGTGTAAAATACAGTGTTTTATATTTATAATTAGGCATTTTCGATTAATTAGTTAAACTGACTAAAAACCTTTTAAATTCTGGTAGTGTTGCCAATAATATTTCAGGAATCGGCTTTCAACTCGTAATTGTTACTTTCAAGGCAACTAAATACAACATTTTGGCCAGCGGCGAGTCCGATGTGTAAGCTGGACCTGTTTCTGCCCTAAATAATAAAAGTGCCAATGCGGAAAGCCAATGATGTGGAGTAAGTGAGGCAGGTTTATTGAATTTCATGGCTGGACTTGCTTCGCTTGCCTGCCCCGAAAGATGCACATAAATATGAAACACGACCGGAGTGGGGCATCGAGGTGGTCACCTTGGCGTGCTGAACAAGATTTACGCGTATTTGCGTAGTGGGAGTACGCATTACGCCCGAATGATGAAGTGGCGCCAGTGTGCCTCCCAGCCGCCCATCCACCTGGCCGCCCACCACCCTTCCGGCAACCCCCCACCCCACCTGCCAACTGTCGTAAGTACCCCTTAACTTGCAGGCGAGCTACCCCCTTCCGCCGTCAGCTTAGGCACTCAAGTGCAACTTTAAAAGTTTCCAAAAAATAACACAAAGGAAATGTATCGCTCCTGAGTTTGGTATGCCATCTAACCCCCCACTCCCCCCGTCACAGCCATCACCTAGTGGGCGGGTGGGCGTGTTCAAGGCTGAGGCGTCACCGTCGTGCGTAGCACATTTTCCGCATCAATGCGCGTTTATTTTACTGCTAAAGCCTTTACGAATGAATGAATGAGTGCTTCGAAAAAAGGCAGTAACTGCCAGCTCCTCGCCTCCTTTTTCCCCTGAACGCTCTAAACTTTCAAGTAGCTTACGCCTCCAGTTGCCCACTTTTTTTTTTTGGTTATTTGTGCTGTTTTTGTTTTAGTTGAAAAGGAAATCGGGGACAGGAGACAAGGAAAAGGGGCAGGGGCAAGGAAAAGAAGGGCAAGATGCACATTTCCTCAATGGGAAAATCCCTTCCGAGAAAAAAAAACAATACGGAGGGAGAGGTTCGCCGAAGATAATATTATGAAGCAAGCGTTTTCTGCTGAGTCTGGCCTGAACATTTCATTGATTTCCGCTGCCAGTTCCTTTTTTTGCCATTCTCTGCCCAGCGAATTGAAAGTGTAATTAAAAATAGAACTCAAGGCTAGTGCCTTTTACTCTACATAGTTAATGTGCGATACTGTCATCTACATTAATATAATTTGACTATTTAGTCTCCACTTAAGCCGGTGTTCGTCGAGTACTTTAAGTCATAGGTACGTTCACTTAATGGGGCTTACATTTAAAACTTAACATTGAACAATAGATTTGTATTTCAATAGAAGAGCATCAAATGAAGTCTGGCTGGTAGTTCAGAGACGGGTTATATCATTACCAAATGTTAAACGGTAGTCTGATTCATGATTGCACAACGGGAAATATGGGCTTTATGGTTTACCAATTTCAAAGGAAATCAGGAAGTTTCGTTACGCCATCACAAAATCTTGGCTACATCTTCAACATTTCCAGATAATATTTCAGGAATTAGCTTACAAATCGAATTAAATAAGCGACTGAGCAGCGGCAGAAACACAAACAACCAGCAACCAACAACACGACCTACTTGTGCGTTTTTCAACTTGACTGCACCGCAGCAAAAGCAACAACAACAACTGAAACAACGACAACAACATCACTTTCAAGAACAATAAATTTATGGCTTTTAAAAATGTTTAACTCAAACTTCCCACCCCAACGACCAAAATGTTAGCCATGTTTGCGGTGCTTGCTTTTGCTTTTGTGTCGTAGATTTATGGCCGCCAAAAGTGGGGAAATTCGCTAGGGCTAAGAAAAACTTCACAGTGGCAGCGGCAAATAAACTTTACGATTTTCTAGGTAGTCAAATTGAATAAATGTTAAGACAATTGCCGACTGTACCCGGGGCAGGAGTTAACTCCGGTCCATCTTCATTCCGGGTATCCGCATCCAAAGGATTGCCTTTCACCTGACGTTCGGCGCCAGTTTGCGGGGCCAACAATCAAACATGAGACCCAACTCCAAACTTTCGACTGACGCAATACCACCATCCCCCCCTCCCCCCTCCTTTTGTGTGCCATCAAATGTCGGTGCGAATTTCATTAAAATAAACTTTTTCTACAAAACTCTGCCCGCTCAGCGAGTACATTTTCATTTTATTTGCCGTGGCAAACGACACCGAGAAAAAAAACGAAATCACGGCCCGGCACTTTTGGCCCTACCCAGCTACCCCGCTACCCCGCTTCCCCCAATCACCCCTCCCATCCAATTGGCTTGGTTTTATGGTCGTCGGCTCTTTTTACGGCCACCAGGACCAGTGGCATTTGCCTCATTTCACTCCTGAGCGAGATCTCTCTAATTTGAATACCTGGCTGAGGACGAGAATCTGTTCGGTAATTTCTGCCGGCGCTACGCCGCGAGTTTCGCCGATAACATTTGCATCGCTCTTTATTGCTTTTAAATGTTTGCCGGCCGCCCCGCGAAAGCCTTTCGCCATAAAAACTAGACAAGGGGCAAGAAGGAGCATTGAAATTTTGATATACGAATTGTTTTTACTGCCGGGGAACTTTTGGCCCAGATTCCGCCCACTGAAGGCCCCTCGGCAAAAACCCCCCAATTACTTATCAGCGAGTGTAGTCATCCCGTGCAGTGGAGTGGAGTGGAGTGGAGAGGAGAGGAGTGGCGAGGAGAGGAGTGCACCTGACCCGCCAGCGGATGATGAACTGGTGGTGGACAGCAGGACGGCGTCAGGGGGGCCAGACTACGTAGCACAGAGTGCGAGTGCCAAGAGCTAAGTGCCGCTTCCGGTGGTCGCTGGTCCACAAAAAAGCTGCAGGTCCGAGCCATAAATTTGCAGGCAAAAAGCTGAAAGACTTACGGTGCACCCCCATTACCGAACCTCCTCGTGAAATTTACTTCAAGTGCAGTGAGAGAAATGCAGTATTTTGGCAATAAGATTTCGTGCTTAATATAAATGGAGAGACCAAGTAGATATTTCTATTCTAAATTGTTTTTTTTTACAAACGTAACCCAAAACTTTAAGAAATCTGTTAGCAATGGCATATATCAATAAATGTGTAATACAATTTTATATTTTTAAAACATTTTTTTTAAATCTAAAACAATTAAATACATATCTTGATAATGCATAGATATCAAGCAGCTTTTAATCATTTTTATTGACGTTTCTATTTTTGTATATTCTTGAGATTTATAGATTTTTAATTTTGAGGAGTAATTTATAAATATTTTAATATTTTAATTCCTATAAGTTTTTCTTTGATAGTTATTATTATTTTTACCGCATGAGATGGCAATTTAACGACCGCGTGGACCCATGATTTTCGCTAGGTGCAGCCACATCCCCGCCTCCCACAACCTCGGAGCCTTCGTCGCCTGGACCCCAGTTATTGTTGCAATTAATAAGGACGTCGCCAGCGGCAAAAAGCGACCGGCGTCTGCCGTGCGTTGCCACTTGGATGGTGGAAGTGGGATGGTGGATGGCGGATGGGTGGTGGCCACTCATCAGCGGATGCAGGGGCTGACCCCTGGACACCCGTAGCCACTGCCACTGCCACCTCCTATGCCGCCTATCCGCCCTGCCCCACGACCCTTCCGCACAGAGGGAATATTTACTGCCGAAGGAGAGGGATGAGCAGGATGAGCAACTGCAGCAGCCGAGTAAAATGTCCTTTGCACATTACATTTGCATTGCAGTTACAAGCATTTCGCATTTATCGCAGCAGCGGCGGCGGCAGCAACAACAAGACGAACACGGAACGCAGGCGGAATGGAGGAGCAATGGAGGATCCTCCGGATCCGGGGAAGGAGGGGTGGAGGCGGAGCCTAACAATGGACGGGCAGAAATCTCGTCGCCAGCGTCGCTAACAACTCGTAGCATTGCAGCTGCCAGATGTGGTAAGAATAGAGATGTGACGCGGAGTGGGAGGGGGTGGGTGATGGTGGGGGGTGGTGGGTGGTGGGTTGGCAGGGCAGGTCGAGAGCAACATTTATTGTTTGCAAAGCCTTGTTTATTATTTTACGTGCATTTCTCTTGCCAGCTTCAGATCCAGCTTCAGCCTGCACAAGGACTCTTTATGATTCACTCGGTCGCTCCTTTTGGTCGAGGACATTTTGTAAATAGCAATGCAGTGGCCTAGCCGCCTGACTTGGCCTGCGATTCGCCCCACACTCCGCAGCGCGGCTGCGATTTTATTCACTCGCCGCTGTTTATGTGACCCGGATCATCCAGGCTCCCGGGCTGGTTCACCTCGTCTTGGTCTTGGTTTTGCTCCTCGGTCCTCGGTCCTGGTTCCTGGTCCTTGGCCCTCGATGTGGTTTCTTTATGTTTTTAATGCCGTGCGCCAAAAGTCCTTTTGTTTGTACACTTGTACTTTATGTACCGAGCGAAATTTATGCGCCGCTAAGTGGATTCGTAGATTCTTGGATTCGCGGATCCGTGGACTTCACCCCGCACCCCGCACCCCGCACTCCGGCATCTTGGCTCTCCTGTTTCCGGTTCCTGCATTGTTGCCTGCCAAACAGGAAATGCAATCCTCGCCATCCATAAAACTTGTCCAAAATCTGGCGAGCGCCTCTCGCCCCGCCCAAACTCTCAGATTCAAGTTGGGAGGGCATTACAATTATCCTGCGCGTGTCCGAGTCCTCGACGGCCTCCTTAGCCGTCCATTTATTGCGCCATCGAAGAAGAAAAAGAATTTGCGTTTGGGCGAAATTAAAGTCGCCCTTTCGGCCCACCTCAATGAACACGAAGTCGAAGCAAGTGCAAATCCTCCATTAACACAAGAACAAAACAAAACAACTCGAAGCAAAGCGGGGGAGTCCTGGGAAAAGGACGAAAAGGTGATTCCTGCTGCTAATTGGAAATCGAGGGGAGCGGACCACCGGATGAGACAGACACTGAGCTGCCCAGGAAGACCCCAGAAAATGTCACAAATGTTTGTTCTTTTGCAGGAAATTAAGGCGAAATGTAACAATCGAATTAGGCCGAGTTGGGGGCAAAGGGCCCAGACCCGATTTGAACCGATGGCGACCGCTGCGAAACCGATTCGCCACGTTTCGTTGGCGCTGGCATTTGGGAGGCTCGAAACAACCGTTTGACCTTCAGTGTCGGGCCCAAACTTCAAATTGATTTTTCATATTCATTGGCATACGGCTCAAAGCGATGGGGAGGGATTGGGACCAGGAAGAGGACCAGCAATTCTCATAAATTAAACATGCTCCACATAAACTAAAGTGAAAAATGCGAGGGCAGCGCAAAAAACGGGGGGATGCCCAGCATTTAACTGTATATTTGAAATATTTTAAATATAAATTTCAATATTTAACTGCGCCCGCCGACAGGAAACGGTTGCCGGACAGCACGGCAACAACTACGGGCCGGAATATGGGAGCGGAAGAGGGAGCTGGGCGCAGGGACACGAGCTAGGAGAGCGGAAATGATCCATCGACCCTCGGCTGTCGTCCCAAAACGGCTCTGGCCCAAAAAAAGGTTTCCTCTGCCGCAGTTCGCTGCAGACCACAAAAACGTTGAAAATATTTGTGTTTCCACTTATTTGCATTAATGCCACGAACCGATTTACTGTCTGTCCATCTGTGGGGGGGGAGGTTGGTTTTGTGGGTTCGGCCCCCAAAAAACACACACAGAACACGACCATTGAACGGCGAACACGGGTCAGGCCAATAAATAAGTGTGACTTTCGTTGGCATCCCGTCTCCTTTCACTTCAACTTCTATCTACTATTTCTATCGTGCTGTTTTAGATTTTATAGGAAAAAATTAAAACCAGATCCATTTCGAAAATCAAAACATTGTGGCCCCTTCGAACCTAAACAAATTCAGTGTTAACAAACGCGAAATGGCTCATTCGAGATCGTTGAAAGGAAGTCACTGGCCCGGCATCCTGGACTCCAGCCACGCGCTGAGGAAGTACTTCGGTCACCAGTCCACCAAGTCCTCGCCGAGGGCCGAGATCCAGACCAGACTGCCCACCTTCGCCCCGCCGAACTTCGTGGGAGCCGAGCCTAGGCCGCGACCCCGGGTGAACGCCGCCTGGCAGCTGGCCAGCGATCCCTCCGATCTCTCGGATGTCCGTGGCCCCAAGCGGGTGAAGGGGCTGAGGGATCGGGAGCGGAAGAAGCTGGAACGCAAGATTTGGGCCAGGCCGGCGAAGGCCGAACCAACGCAGAGAGTCGCAGGACCAACAAAGGCGGAGAAGTCTGAAAGGCTGGAGCAGGCCGAACTGCCGCCGAAGCCCGTGATCCGGAGGAAGGTGAAGGCGCCGACTCATCTCCGCCGGAAGCGGCCTGCCCAATCGCTCCCCCACTTTCGCTCGCCGTTGCGGAAGAACATCCTGGTCGTGGACGCCAAGAGGACGCCTGGGATGGACCGGCAGGGCCACCTGCCTGGCGGAGCCGATCAGCCCCCGACGAGCTCTGCATCTGGGCGGAAGAGGGAGGGACAGCATCCGAAGCTCAAGATGAGCGGCCGCTCGAAGAAGACGTACGGCGTGCCCCTGTGCAGCCGGCCCACCGAGATCATGGGCATGGGCCTTCCCTACTCCCGCCAGATGCAGATGCGCCAGGAGAAGCTCTACCAGCAGCCGGAGTACCACGACCAGTACATGAGGATGCTCCACCAGCAGCAGCGCCAAGCGGAGATGAGCCATCAGCACCAGCATCAGGAGCAGCAGCAGCACAGCGCGAAGATGGCCCAGCAACCCTACTCCATCCTGCCGGGCGTCCTGTCCGAGGAGCAGCAACAGTCTTACGTGTACTCCGTGCCGTCCAAGTCGCCCCTCAAGCAGCTGAGGGACGGGAAGCGCATGTGCGGCAACTTTTACTACGACTAGAACGGTGGCATGATCAATAAAAGGGTGCCAGAGGCCAAACAGCAGTGCTGACTTCTATGGGGGATCAGACGAGTTTAGTTTGAAGAACATCGATTTGTTTGAGTTAGAGCTAAGTCAGCATAGAAATTGTAAATTATATCTCAAGTAAGGGAACTTTAATCTGGATTTGCTGATATGCAACTTAGCCTCTCAGACTTCAAGGTGATTGTCCTCTATCCTATTAATTAAAAGGCAAGTAAAGGCATACACCACCAATTAATCGAAAAGTGGAGTTAAAAATTGTAAAATAAGAGATGGCAATTGATAATCTAGACTTTATCTATAATACAGTATCGTTATACTTGTATTTAGTATCCATTTGTTAGAAGAAATACAACTTAGTTCAAATTTAATACGCGTTTTCTCAGTGAACTAAACGCAGTATAATTGTAAAGATACAATTTCATTACTAAATTTTACAAACTATACTTTAAAGCTTTATCTATAAGCTGGCGAGCTTAAATTATTATTTTATGATGTAACTTAATACCGAAAACTTTATTTTTTAAGTATAGAGTTAATAGGCATCGTATTAAGAAGTTATTCATGCAGCAATTGTTTCGTTTTAATAGTAACTTTTTCCGGATTAAAATTAATTGAAGGTTTTAATTTAAAATTAAAGAGCTTTGATAAGTTTCACAAGCTCTTCTTGATTTATAATCAATTTTGCGTTTGTATTAATCTCCAGAGCGTTTACTATTTTATCTTACTTTATATTAAGAAGTTTTAATCTGCCTATCAGGTTGCATCGTTTGAGGCGAAATATTATACTTGGATTTGTAGCCTGCACGCACTTTCCGGACCACTTTCACCTGTTTAGTTTGCCCACCACGCCGATTTCCATGACCGCGTGCCCTTCAGTGACCTGAGAACTTTCCGGTATTTAATACACTCGCAAGTACTTGTGGTGGGGGGGGAGTATGGGGGCTGGTGGCCTCTGCACGCAGATACAATTAAAATCGAAACGAGCCAACAATGCAAACTGGCGAACAAACAGGCAAACACAAGCCAAACAGCGAAGCACAGCAATGGAAACGAGCAAATAATGAAGTGGATAAAGTTTGCTGAAACACTGAGTTTTCGAACCGAGTCCCAAATACGGAATTGAACCTCACCGAACAGGAGCTGTAGCGGGAATGGGAATGGGAATGGCAATGGCGAGGGCGAGGGCGATGGCTATGCGGAGGGAAACCTATTTTGTGTATAATTCAAGGTATCAAGGCATCGAAGGAGGGTCGAAGAGGGTCGGAGAGGGGTGAAAGCGTGGCAAAACAACATGGGAAAACTTTTGTAATTACAATAAAATTTTCACAAATAACTTGCAATTGTTTGTGTTGGGCGAAGTTGGGTGAAAATGCGGAGTGGGTCCTTGGATCGCAACGAATGTGTTAATTTTGTTGTGTATACCAGTTAGACGCCCGCCCACAACCTACGAGATGCAAAAGTGCCAAAAGAAAATGAAAAGAAAACACCGCAAAAATGTCTCCTTGAGTTTTATTCCCCGCCCGCCCCCAAATAAATTAAAATATAATTAAAAAGAGAGCAAACAAAAAGTGAACTGTGAAACGTGGACCGGAATCGAAATCCATCCGCCTGGGAGAGCTCCTCAGAACCGGAGATTGCGTGCCTGGCCAATCCCGAATTGTATATGGAACATTGTTTGCAAATTAATCTTCGAAAATGTCTGAGCTATGTGGGAGGGATCGGGACTCGGAGTTGCCTAAGTATTTGGCTCAGTTTCTTGTTCTATCTTATTTATGAGCCAAAAGTGGATAGCTCATTTTTCAAACAAATATTTATGCTTCACTTGTACGGAATGCATGCGAAAATATTTGCTTTTCATTTTTATAAAAGTGCGGACTGCCTGGGCGAGATATTTAGATGGTACGTGTACGGGCGAGAATTAAAGAATAAATACGGAATGCATTCTGCAGTTAATCCAGTTACTGACAGGGAAACTGAGGTGTGGAAATGCAAAGCTTACGAGTAAGCACACCGGTACGGCAAAGAGAATCAACAGCAGTGGGCAAATATTGGCAGCAACAATGAGGAAAATCTAGTTAAACCAACCGGCCTCCCAAGGAAAACCCGGCCCCAACCGATGGCAAACAACGTAGGCCGAGGGCTCTCAAAGAAAATGGAGGAACCCATCGAGGTGGGGCAGGCAAATGAAACTGAAGATTACGAATGTCTGCTGTTCGGGGCCCCATCTCCAAAAATAAGAATAACGCAATACACAAGCAGGAAAAACAAGTGAAGTACAGAGATGAAGCGCACTCGGAGAAATAACCTATCCATATCACTTCTATACATCAGATACAATGTTTACCGTCGAGTAATGTTTATCACAAATAAGTTTTAGCAGCCCATTACAACTTATTGCAGAACTGGAACAAACTTTGTGTTGGGTACTTTTTTAATAGCTCGGTTTTATTTAAGCCCTTCTGATCTCATAAGCTGATAAATAAAAAAGTGCTTAGCCACTTCGGAGCTTCAGTTCATTTTGGATATTATTTTTATTGTGTTACCTATGCAAATTTGAATTAGTAACTTGCAGTCTTTAAATGGCCATATACCCTTACCGAATTGTAGGCAAACTTCGCCACGTTTTTCTCGGTGTCGAAAAAAGGAAATGCTTTCGGGACAGGGGAAAGTGAGGTGTATATGCAGCCCTCGATTCACGATTGATGTGGCGGATCCTGGCAGCAAGCAGGATACGGGGAAAGCGGGGAGCCGAGGGTATTCGAGCCTTGATGGATGGATGGAGGCTTAGCTTAGGAGCGATGTAGCTTAAGCTCGACGCTCCCAATTTGAGCTTCGGGGGGGTGCGGATGGGGGGAGGGGACGGGGGAGGGGCAGGCCCAGGAGCTGGGCGGATTCAATGCCTTGGGTACATAACTCTCGTTGTCGTTTATTGATTTGTTTTGCCCCCAGCCAGCGGCGCAAAGCGGGTGATACATAGCCCAAAAGAAAAGCCGCCGAAGGTGGCGACTAGTAAGGACTCCCCTCCTCCTCATCCGTTGCATCTGGCTGGGGCGGAAGGACAGCAAGAT
Organism: Drosophila fuyamai; assembly: GCA_018153365.1. NCBI lineage: Eukaryota > Metazoa > Arthropoda > Insecta > Diptera > Drosophilidae > Drosophila > Drosophila fuyamai. The sequence goes on along the minus strand of JAECXW010000419.1, from coordinate 874,825 downwards.
TCGAGGACACAGGATGACGTGCAGAATGATGAGGAAAACGAATTCATCGCTAACTTTGGTTCTTGTTTCTGTCTTCCTATGTCTGTTGTTCCTATTTTTTCCTTAGTTCAAGGACATCCACTGCTAAACACTTTCTTTGCTTTCGGTTTTCATTTGGTTTAAACAGTGCAAATTTCACTACAAAAATTACATAATAGTTTATTTAAAAAAATAATTTATAATGTATATTCATTTTTTTGAAACCAATCATTTGACAAATTATTTACAGTTCGATTGTTCCTGTGGTAGCTGGGCGGTATATTTTAGAAAAAGATCTATGCTAGCAACGGATGGACAGACAAACATGGCGTTATCAGCTCATCTTGCGACGCTGATCAAGAATGTATATACTTTCTCGATTCGGAAAGGTGCGGAAATCCTTCTCTGCATTGCTATATTTGTTGAATGCCAATGTGTTAAAATGATTAAAATAACACTATGTCTGACCAGTGGTAAGTTAGTTCCTAGGAACTAATCTTGAATCTATTAACATTGAAAGTATTATTATCAGGACTGTTTTCGTTTTGAAATCATTGGCGACTGCTCACGAATAATGCGCGCACTTAGGAAATTGTAGAGGCAGGATAATTGGGTAGGATTATTGAATTTCTCCCTTGCATTCGCAAATTCTCACGAATATTCCGAGGGAATAGATTTAATTTGGGTTTTATTGTGGACCCTCGCGTTCCCCCCATTCATGCATAATGAGCTGCTCCCCCACTTTAAGCCTAGACAAGACACATAATTCCGTAATTTTGAACAAGAAATTCTTTGAAATTCGCATCTTCTTTCGCCAAAAAGCATTTAACCGGGAATATTGCAGGGAAAGCGATCCCAGGGGACTCTGCGCGTTGCGTGTAACAAGTGTTCGGTGGCCCGCACTCCACTCATATGGTTATGGCCAAATGCGAGTACATAAGGTGATTCCCGTGCAAATGATATGAAAATTGCCGTCGTAAAGGCAGGGGGCGTGGCAGGGGCTGCTGCACGCGAAGAAAACGCAGATTAAAACTCCGAGTAGGTATGACTAAACACATTTGCCCAGACATATTTAGCAATTAGGGTATATCCCCCGAAGCCAAACACAAAACAACTCAAATGGCAAAAAAAACAAAAACAAACCACCGTGAAAACACTCGAACTTCGAACTTTTAAAAGGAGTGGGAGAGGTTGCATCGAACTTCTACGAAATTCTCGCTTATAATGCCTGTGTATAACAGTTTCGCAGTGCTGTTTTCTTATACAAATTGACGGTGTAGTAGCCTTATACCAATTCTTGCTAAAGGCCTAATATAACTTGTTCTTCTACTCTAGCTGGTCTGCACTTATACAGTTCTTTGTGCTTTGGTCACTTATACTTTCTTATACACCAGAAAAACGTATGAAAGTGAGTAAAAGATACTTATACTTTTTTCTTATATTTATACCTAACTAAAGCATTGAAGGTGGTTGAGTTATACGACCCGCTTATAAGCTGTCGCATACAACAGTATTTCATTGAAATTAAAATAATTGAATTTTAATTAGTATTTGAGTTATATGTTTCCCAAAAAATATTTTTGTGTTTAATAAATAATGTTATTAAAAAGTTATTTTATTATTTTTGTTTCTACTAGGAGTCGTATACAAATCTGCACTTATACAAACACCGCATACTCATATTTTCTTATATTTCGTGGAGCAACACTCGCATACAAATATAAGGCTTATGCCAAACATCTTGAGAAAACCAGTTGAAGAAATAAAATTGTACTAAATAAAAAATAAAATAAAAAGAAAACATCATTCAAAATCAGCTACAGGGATTAAAGATAGTTTTCGAAAAATGTGTCAAATTTTTGAACAAAATGCAATTTGCATATTTTCTTATACTTATACGCTTATACCGCTCAATGGAAGCTCACTTATACAAGTGAAAACATAGTAGGGCTTATACCGCCCAGCGGAATCGTATACTGTAACTTTTACTTATACGACTTGCACCCCCAGAACACACGGAGTGTCCCAGTATAAGTGTATGAGCATAACCGGCTTCGCTTCGCACAGGCACAGAAACAACACACTCGACAGCAAACAACAACGTGCTCGAGCGGAGTGTTTACAGGCCTCTCCGGGGCTCTCTTATACTATACCCACATCTATCTCTGGATAGACACCGCTCTCTGTGTACGACTCTCAGTCGCCTCCTGCTGCACGCTGCCGATGTGGAGATGTACTTCACAGATACTCGTTCTTTGGCGGTCGTCGCTTCGCGAGCTTCGAGGTTTTAGTTCGGTTTTAGCTCTGATTCCGTGAGGACGCTCGCAGGCGCACCGCTCCGCGTTCCGTTCCGTTCCGTTATTCGACCGCCTCGCACGGAGCCTACCGCTCACCCACACTCCTGCAAACGCACACTCGCGCACTTGCACACTCGCACACACACAGAACTCGTGCCGCGATAACAACGCCAAATTATCGAGTCTGCGCTGCGCCAACATCCAGCGGATGGCAAGTGCGAATCTTAAAGTGGCCAAGTGGCAGTCGTAGACCAGGCCAAGAACCCCAGCCCCCCTTGCCCCTGTTCCGGCGGTCGAGTGAATAGCCGCCACAATGCGGCGCTAACCCAACGCCGGTGGAAATCGCGACCTCGCGGGTGTACCCAAAACCAGACAAAAGTGCTCCAAGTGGTGACCCAAAGCAAATGTGTCGCAGCAACAGCCGGAGTGGCAGCAACGGTAACTGCTGCTCTTTATAGTGCATCTTCGCGTTTTTCTTTGGCTCCCAGAACAGTCCGCTAATAGCCAACAAAGCGAGCATAACGGCCAGAAAAATGGCTCTGCAGCAGCGACACCAGCAACACCAGCAACATCAGCAACACATCAAGTGGCAGCAACATGCAACGAAACGACGACGCTGCCGTCAACATTGGATTAAACATCTTCAGTTTCTGGGCCTGGGTGAGTTGACATCTTGACCAGGATGGAAAAGGGGCATTGGTAATGCAACAGCTGTTGCTCATTAGCAGACATTGCATGTGGCAGGTTGCAGGTTGCATCCTTTTAATGGACCTTGCGGTTCGGTCAAGAAGGAAACCAAAGGGATCCACTCTACGCCCATCCATTAGAGCAGGGAGTAGCCATCTGAGGGCGTGGCAAAGCCCCTGTGGTTGTCCATGACTTGTTTGCGGAGGGGGGGGCTCAGAATGGTAGACTAATTAATAATTACACATTATGCAAGCCAAGAAGCACCGGACACACGTACCACAACAGCGCTCCACTTCCGCTGCAATCAAACGCATTATCGAAGAACAGGTTGAGGAGTTGGGAATTCTATATGGGTGTGGAGCTGGAGCTGTTCTGGCGGTGGAGGTGGAGTTGGAAACTGGGAGCTGACAACCGGTACTTGTGTGTCATGCACTTGCGGTCTTATCTGGCTTCCGCCCCTCAATCCCAGAGCAGCTTTGGCTCCCCGCCCCTTAAAAGAAACAACAAAAATACAGAAAAAATACAGCCAAACAATCGAATATAATTTACAAAATATTGTGTCGACGCCCACAGTTTGGTTTGGGTTTTTGGTTCGCTTGGGGAGCAGGTTTGTTGTTTTTTCTCATGCCAGGGCTTTGCATGACATTTGTGGGCGTGTGTGGGGATTGGAGTCGGAATGGAAGCGGATTTACAGAGCACGCCCATCATTAAAAGCCTAATAAACTAGGGATGGCGAATGGAAGACCCAGACCAATTAGTTGCGAAGCACCTGGCCAAAAAGCGAACCCCACCCCCTGGGAAACGAGGAAATGAGCAAAAATAAAAAACGATTTCAGAATCGGAATCGGAATCAGAGTCAAAATCAGAGCCGAGTCGGAAGTCTATCTAGACGTAGGCTTGTGTATACCAACATATAAAAGGAAAAGCATGTATTTGTCAGCACAAAATAATCAAGGATCATAATATGTCAACAAACAGACAGGCCAGGCTGAGGCGACCGAAAAAACAAGCACAAGGACACACGAACGCAGGAAAGTTGCGTCTGTCTGTCAACCGTACATGTGTGAGTAGCAGCTCCGGGTGTGTGGGTGAGGGCCTGTCCGTGTGTGGGTACAGAAATGTGTGCCACCAGAGCAGCCACCGAAGCGGCAGCGGCAGCAGGAGCTGGAAAGTGTAGCACAAACACGCCGTAATAGATATACAGCGAGCATGTGTTGGTGCAGTTAGAAAAGCGGGTAAGCCGAGGAGCAGGGGCTACGGGGTCCTGGGAGTGTGGAAGAGTCGACGCGACTTGCCGTTTTTGTCTCTGACAGTTGGCAAATGTAGTGGAGTGCATTGACAATACCACGAACCAAGTACAGCTTGACCAGAGCGCCATCAATGGAGGGCCGAGCAGAAGGGGCGGGCGGAGCAGGCGGTGGCCGCCACTCGAGGGGCTGCGCTTCCTTCTGCTCAAAGGGCAGAGTGTTGAGCACACAGGGTGCGGGTTCGAGCATATAGATTATCTTGGTCCTGGCTCCTGCTATCTCCAGGAAGCATCGACACTGCAACTGACTTGTGTGCGGCTGTCATTTTCGAGTTGGTTCAAAGTTAATTGCGCTGCCCTCTCCAAAAAAAAAGCGAATCTCTGCCCAGATTGCGCACGAAAGTGTGGGCAGCTGAGCAAAAAACTGGAAAACGCCCATGTTTGGCCCAGACTCTGCTACTTGGCTTAACGAGCCACGGGCCACCACATCCACATCCATATCCACAGTCTATAGTCTATAGTCTATAGTCCACAGTCCACCGGAGCCGGACAGTTGATATTTTTCGCCCCAGCAGCACCTTGAGTCCGCTAACCAGTTCAATATTGACTCAGGTCGCCCACACGCCCCCGAAAACCACCGACCGAAGCCAGGGTCCAAGCTCAAAATGCGGCAGCGTGGGCTAAACGAACTTACGTAATTGTAAATCAAATGTGGTCCCCCCTCTCCGTGCCTAGATAATCCCACAATCGAAATTGGTCTGCTATCTTCAACGAAATTGAAAGCGTTGAGGGACAAAAAATTAGAGCAGTGAGTTAAAACATATTTCTTTTTAATTTTTGCCATGGAAAAAACCACTTTAATTACATGTACTGATTTGGATCTTTTACTCATTTGTTTACAATTCATTAAAATGCATGCAGTACTTAAGTAAATTTTTATGTTTAAATTAAACATTATTTTTATGGAAGCAATATTTTGGTTCGATATTTGATAATGGTATATTTATAGCCTGTTGGGATGTTTGTGATTTAGGTTTTTATATTAATTTTAATGCTATCGCAAATGAAGTGAAACTATTAGCTGATTTTAGGGTTATTAATGACTAATGGGTAAAATGGTTCGCATGCCTTTTTAGCCCTGATAATATGATAAATGCTGTGAAATCAAAATATGTTGATAATCCTTAAATATTATATTATTATTTTATAATATTTTAAAGCTTATCCCTTGTTTTGTGAGAAGATTTACAATTTGAAATTCGGCTTATCCCAATTTTAATCCTACTCTTAGCAGGATTTTTGAAATGGAATATATTTTTTTATTGAAAAGCCTTTTCTGTTTTGCTTCGGCTCAGTGCGTGTTTGTCCCTCAGTCAGCTAAATTTATCTCAGACCGAAATAGACATTGCATTGGCCACATTCAGACTGCTTGTTGACAGAAAGATGAAACTAAATTAAAACACACACATATGTGAGCGAGTGCATAAATAAATCGACAGCATGTGGCAAGGTGGAAGGTTGGAGTGCGGGAGTTGGACATGTCAAACGAAAACAAACGCAGAAGGCGTTCTGCCTCTTGAAGTCGCCACGGAGAGCGAACTCCCGCTGCGCCGCTCGATCGTGGCATGTGGTAATTGCCCCGGGCCTCGGATATGCATATGTGAGTCCATGTCTATAATAGTCCTACCTAGCCGGGATTTATGGCCTTCCGCACATGTAGACATCGAGACTTGAAGATGGGACCCCTTGCCATGGCTCGCCGAATTTCGATGGACTTTCGTCTAAGCGAGAATGGGATTTGTAACTTTAAAGAACAGGGTCGAGAGAGCCAGCGCGATTTTCTGGCTTTGGCAGATTGAGACTGAATTTCAATTAGTAGGATGCCCCATGTATGTGCGCACAAAGGGGGAAAGGGGAAAGAGAATGGAGGGCGGGGGTTGCGGCAGGATATTAGCAATGTGCAGCCTGCCGTGCTTCCTACGCAGAATATTCCCACCGAAGGATGCGGCGGATGGATGGATGGCATAGATGATTGCTCCGCCCCGCCCCCCTCCGGTCCGCCCGATGACTGACTTTGATGGGTTTGCTCGATATTGATGCGAATTGATTTGGTTAGTCAGCTGTCGGACAGCCGGATGCCCACCATGCCCTCCTCCGCCCCGCAAACAGACAGTTGAATGAATAAATAAAAACGGCAAATCAAGCAGGATGCCAAATGAGGCTCGTCATAGACAGGAAAATGAGGTTGCAGGCGAGGCAGGGTCCTCGAGATGGAATACATTTAATGGTCCTCAGCTCGCTCAGCTCTCGGCTCTCAGTTCTCAGTTCTCAGTTCGGCTCAGTGGAGTAATTGAAAAACGATTTCAAGGTGAGGTCGGCAACTAGGCGATGGCTTCATCATCCAGCCACTGGCTGCTAATTTAAATTTATGAATTTTTGGAAAACATCTCAATGCGGGCTTTTCAGGCGGCAAAGGAGGCTTCCTTCCACGCACTTTCACTTTTCTTGAGTATTTAATCAAGTGTGAATAATTGCATCATTCTGCTCAAAGGGAGTCGATATCCTTTGTGTTTGTGCGCTGGCAGATACGAGCCCCCAGTCTGTGTGTGTGTATGTGTGTGTGTGTGTGTGTGGAAGGACCTGTTATCAATATGTGGGCCAAGAAACCACACGCTCACCCAGTCACCCATACACCCACACACCCACAGCACCACTTTCCTCGAGATGGCAGTGAAATTAAATTCAAAGAGAGCCGGCAGAGTTTTCACTTTATTGTGGGGGCAACTTGCATGTTTTTAGCCTGCTGTTGAAATTGCGATATTGAAAAATGAATATTTTATCAGCTCGGACAAATATTTATGGATACACCTCTGTGGCCTTCCATCTTTTGCTTAATTGAAGTGGCAGCTGCTGCGCAACTGGAAGTGCAACATCCGCGGTCTCGAGCCTCAGCATCTGCCTAATTTCGCTCATTTTCGAGACGCGTGTCCAACCGGTTGGCCATTAGCTCGTGGCAGCTTTAAGTCCAGATCCAGCAGCTTGGATCGACAGCTGCAAGTGCCACTAGTCGCAGAACTTCTGGCTTTGGGACATCAGTGACATCAGACCTCTAAATGCACAGCAAAAAGGTTTTGCCTGGATATAATCACTTTTGATAAAAGACTCCGCTTTAAAGCGAAATGAGAGCACTGAGCTTTAAATATTTGAATCGAATTAAGCAGCTGTTTTTTTTAATCGATTAGAATTACACCGTCTCAAGCTTGTTTAATTTAATTTAACAACATATATTATTCCTATAATATTCCAAATTAAACTAAAAATGTATCCTTCAGTTCTAAATTTATCTTTCGCACTATAATTTTTTGATATTTTACGATTACAAAATTATGGCTCATAATTTTCTTATTTAATTTCTAAAAACCTTTGTAAGTACATTGAAACAAATCATTAATTTTCTTTATAAGAGCCTTAAAAGCTTAGCAGGAAGAACTTTAAAGTAAAAACCTTTGCCTTTAATTCAGAAAATCATATTCTGAATTAAAAATTATATCATATCCCACGATTAAAATGAATAAAGCCATATAGGCTTGATCCGATTTCCCCGGCGTAACTCCCCGCCCCTCTCAGCAGCGTGTGAACCGCTGGCGGTCGGTCCATGTCCACTGCACGCTTCAGTACTCCGCCCGTGGAGAGTCACCTTTGGCTTGGACGCCGGGTGGGGATGGGCGTCCAGTTGGCCGGTTGACGTGTGGTTCCGCTCCGCCGATTTTCCTTCCTCCCTCCTTGGCTGGCCGGGAAATCTGTGACGCGGCATTTGGCCGCTGCTGGGAAAACTTGGACTTTAACGACTTCACTTGCTTTAATTGCGACGGGGAAAAATTCGTTTTCCTTTGCAACGATTTCGCTGGGAACCGAAGGGTTTTCTGCGCTCCTCCGCCTCCTTGGCGATATCGGGTTTCATGCGCAGACATGCTTCATTGGACCCCTCGACCCTCGGCCCCCGATCACCGGTGCTTTGTCATTCGATTGCGCAAACATTATTTCCCGGGCAAGAAAGCATTTGCATTCCCCATCCCCGGCCTGTAATTCGAGTGTTTTGCCCAACCCCAGCATACCAGCAGCCCGGCATTGTTGTGCCAGCAGGGCGGTTGTGAAGCTGTCTTGGCCGAACAATGCCAGTGCGAGTGCGAGTGCGAGTGCAAATCGAGGTGCATGTGGCAGTGCGACTGCGATTGCGACACACGCGTCCGCAGTTCAAACGGCAATTAAGCCAAACAATAAGCCGGCAAACACTCGGCTGCCAAAGTGGATGAAGATCCAGCCAGCCCCCGGTGGTCCGTGTCTCAGCTTCTAATTTGCCCGCTCATGACTGCCCAGCCGGAGTCCTCCGCCGCACCACCCTGCGCCACTTAGCCACTCATCGCATCCAGTCCCATTCAAAACCATCCCCGTGCAAGGCACAACAATCAACCCGAATCCCGAAATCCGCAAGTGCGAATACCCTCTCTCTGGTTTACCTTTTGATACTTCTTTGAAGATAGGGATATCAATTTGGAAGAAAGCCAAAAGAATCTAATAAAATAATTGAGTTCTGTTGACCCCTTTTTCAGGCTAAAACTAGTTTTAAAAAAGCTTTGTTTGCTGTGCTATCAATATTAAAAAGGTACACATATTAAAATTTCATTTGTATCTTTTTTAATATTTGGCCTCTTTACGCAGTTTGTCGGTATTTTAAATTTAGAAGAACCAAATATTATAAAAAAGCACTCCTGGTTCGTGCCTATTAAAAAAAATATACTTTTTTTCTCAGTGGCTTAAAATTAATAACAAATTTAGTATTGGCTTGCACTTTTAAATGAAAAAGTTATCTTTTTAAGGTTGCTCCTGACTCTCTAGATAATAAAAAAGTTAGTATTCTGTATAAAAAAAAACAATTTTAACGAATACTTATGCGTGATTTTAAATGTTTTGACTTCAGAACGTTCTCTTCATAGTCATTCGCTTTCATTATATGATGTTAAGGTTTTTTCTATTTATTAGTGAAATACACAATATTAATATTTCCACCGCAACATTAAAACAGCTTATATTTAACTAGTTTTTGCTTTGTCCCCTTTAATGAAATTGTTTAGGTTTTAATTGCATGCTCAGAAAAAAAAATGCTGACAGGCACAGTATGCAAAATTTTTTAAATGATGAAAAATCATTTAAATGAATTTGCTTTCCTTTCTATTAAAAGGGCGTAGGCAATTTTTGCTGGAAAACGAAAATCGTTTTCAATACAATCCTTCGGCAGTTGCTTTGCTTAAAGTATGGCCGATAAGTCCGAGGCAAACTGCATTTAAAGTTGAAATGCGCCAACTTTGCATTTATTCCTGCCCATAACTTCTGGGTCTCCTCTGAAAGGGGGCTGCGTTGACTCTCCTGGAATAGTTTTGCCCTCAGTAATGAAGCAACTGTCGCATACTCGATTCTCTGGATCCGACTTCAAAAATATCAAAAGGGAAAAATGTGCGAAGTGGGGAAGGAATTGCTGGGGGATGGTACAATAGTTGAAGAAAATGTATGAATATTCGAGAATGAAATTTGCTTCCGAGAATGCTGCCGAGATGGTGGGAAGGGGGGATGGGGGAGCAGAGCGGAGGAGAGCCGAAACATTCTTCTTGAGTGGCCAATGGCTCCCAGAGATAACATTCGAGTGGTGGGGGCGGTGGCACCACTGTCGCACCACGCACCACTTTCACTCCGGCCGGAAATTTGCTGCATCAGCGTATAGGAATTTTTGGTTTATGTCCGCACAGGCACACACAGACAGGACACTCCTGGAGCAGGATGTTTCGTAGGTTCGACCCACCTCAAGGCTGGAAGGACCCACCCACACACTCGAGTTGTATTAGCCATGTGAGTTTATTTGGGCAACGGATATTTCGGTCTGGCCGAAATGTGTGTCTGTGCGAGGCTTTCGAATATGAAATTTATTCAAGTCACTCTGGTTTAATGTTTGGAAATGGACAGCAAATAACTTTGCAAGCGTTTACAATGGCAACTGGGGAATTGTCTCACCCAGGTCCCTAATTCGCCTCCGTTTCATAACGATCCTGGTGGTTGTCCTGATGATGATGATGGCCCTTTCACTGTGAGAATATCCTCCAATTACCAGACCCCACAGCACGCACACATTATCCGAAGGGAGAATCCTTTTTTGGTTCGCCTGCTATTTTCACTTCAATTTCGATTCTTACCGAAATGATTTTTTAAAGATAATATTACGAAAACCCATCAAAGTAAAGGAAAATCCTGAAAGCCTCCGCCTCCGCCAGCCAGCCACCACTTCCAATTATCCGTTTTCCAATATCTAACCCACTTGGGTCCGCCGCCCAGGAGACATTGGCGCATAAATTGATTGGATGATGTCGCTTTTTATGTCGTTTGAGCCCTCCGCCTCCCGCTCCCCCGATCCCCAGATCCCGCCGAAAACGTTGCTGCCAATAGGGCTTCTTGTGATTTTGCGAATTCCATAAGTTGATGCGATGCGTAGCATGTGTTATAAATAAATCAAGCATACTGGGTGGCAATCTCTTAGAGTCTGCCATTTTTCCACTTCTGTTTATTTTTTTACGCATGCCTTCGAGTTGTCATTTAATTCAAATGGTGCTTGGAATTGATTGGGCAACTTCGCGTTCCCTGGATACCGAGCACTTTGGAGGAGGGATGAGTTGCGTACCCAGTAAAATGCAACGATGTGTGCTATGCACTCCTGTCGCAACCAGTGGGAGGTCAGCCCGAAAACAATGGGCCAAAAGTTCCCACCGGCGGCGAACCGCAAGTCAAGAGAGCGAAAGAGTTGAAACCCAAACACCCCCCCCTCCCATGCACGGGTTAATTGGGGCTACTCACCTACGCAACAACTACATTGCGTGTGCCATGGGCCTGGGAATCGGCCAACAATTAGGGCCCAGAGCAACGACCAACTGGCAACAGGTAACGCGCTCCAGTCTAATGCTGACCAACCACTTGGCCCGCCAACAGACCCACCACCAACATTCACCACACTTCACTCGTCAACAACTTTTGCAGCTTCGCAGTTCTCACAGCATTTCAATTGCAGCAGTGGCCAAAAATCCAAGCAAAAGTTCGCACTTGTCACGGCGCAAATTCCCCACCAACAACCAAACAAGCCACCCACCCACAAGCACCGCACCACCACCCAACACCGCCCAGCACCACCCACCCAACCACCTAGCCAACAAAAAAATAATCAACGAATTCGCTGGAAAGCCCCAAAGTTGAATGCTTGCTGGTTGTCGGTCGAATGTCAGAAATGACAGCGAAATAGAATGAATGGGTTACAAATATGGGTTAGTTGCAGTGCATTTAATCATTTCCTGTTTGAGTTTACTATTCGCAGTGTTTTTTCGCTTTTGACTCTGTTGGTTTTATAGTTTGGAGAAATATATTCATTGCTATGGTTTAATATGCACACAAAACATTACGTTGAAGTTTGTAAATTTAGTACAAAGTAAGTCCTTAATTTGATATATGGAACTTTAAGCAAGTCTTACATAAATTTATTATTTATTGAAAACCATTTTCGGTTAAAAACATATTTTTTGTTTATCCTAAAATAGTATTTAATTTATGTTAATACTGTTGTACATGCAAATGCTGTTATTTTCTAATAGAAAAGCACGAAGCTGAACAAATTTATTATTTGTGTCAATAATTTTCGTTTGTATTTTATGAGCTACATTTTAGGAATACGATCAAAATCAATAGCACTAGTCCTTTAGTTTCGATTTATCTCTCTGTAAGTATTACAAAAGAAAATTGATTCACCAGTTGTATTTTGTATGTCTTTTTAAATCCGCTTACTTACTTTACTCTACTCGAAATAAAATTCAGATTTATAACCTTTGCTGGTTACCGAATTCCTATTAATTACAAACTGGCCATTGCTGTTCTACAATGTCAAACCACTAACACCTAAATTTGCTGAGCTTAACCAACTTAATCTTGCCACAAATACAGCCCGCAGAAGACGGTTGAATAAATTTGCGACTTAATTACAGTTTTACATGCACCGCGGCCTCTCAAACTGCAGCGCCTTCATAAATGCGAATTTGTTGCACTATTAACGAGAATTTACTCACTACGCAAGCTGCAAATTATCTAGTGCTTGCTCTTTCTTCCTCTTTTTGTCCTGGAACTTGGTCCTGCGGCAGGCTGGGTGTCCTTGGGTCGGCAGGTGGCGCGAGTCGAGTTGCCACGCCGGCCAGCAGGTGGCGCAGGGACTTTTACTCGGTTTTAATAACGCTCGCCTTGATGATGTTAATAATGTTGCTGGGCGATTACCATTTACGGCGCTTGTTGTTCTGCCTGTGTACCTGCCACTGTTGCCATGGCTGCACCTCCAGGACCTGCCGCATCGTTGGAGAAGATTGGAGAAGGGCAGGAGCTACTGCCCGCGGTACCGCAGAGTGTTGCCAGTAATTGCAATTTGTTGCCCTGCTGCAGCAATCTAAGTTGGATTCTCATTAGGGAGTCTAACGCCATGGCGAAATTCGCGTTGTGATGCCCAAACTGTCAGCTCAGACTTTCAGCAAGTCCTTAATCGAAGTCCTGTCAATCGGAGACAAGTCCACTCAAAACCGCTATAAAGCGAAGCGATTGCTACTCGCAAATTCAATTAATTAATCCCCGAACGCGGAGATGCGCCGATAAGGAGGAGCACGTAGCCACTGCAGGATAACTTGGCATGTGGCATGCATCATGCGTCATGCACCATGCACCATGCACCATTAGAACGGCAGCGTCGCTCCGACTATTGTTATTTCGTATTTGAACAAACGCTGCCAACTGCAGCTCCCCGAAAATCGTTATAAAACATTCGCCGTCGACTTCGACAGCTCGTACTCCTCGCCATGCAAATGCCAGGCACGTTGCCGACAAGGGGGCGTGGCAGCACGCCAGGCCCGAAGCCAAAAAGGATGTGCCGGCGAAAGGTGCCACGGATGTTCGATTGATGGTGGCAGCTTCCAGTTTTCAGCTTCCAGAAACGAGATGGAGTCGCTGGAGCGGATGCGCTGCGACAATATGCTGAAGCAGCGCTAATTTTTTCTTATTTTTCTGGCAGCTTACGTGCCAGCCACGCCCACCGAAAAAGTAGGAGGCCCCATAAGCAGTACACCCAGAGAAAAGAAAAGCAAACAAAAGCGTTCAGTTTTTTTATTGTGGCGTATGAGTCATATAACGTTTATTTTTGGGAACAATAAACTTTACCATCTTGAGAAATTTAAGCTCATCTGTTACTGACATTTATAGCCTCGAGGATAATATTCAAATCAAAATTTGTATCCATATCACTTTAAATATTTAACAAAAATGTGTAAGAATGGAAACAAATATATTTTTTGTATTACACATTCTGTCTCAATACTAACAAACTATAATGAGATGTTTCATAAATCTCTTCCAACCAATTTGTTAGTCCATACAAATGCGAATTTCAGGCACTAACTTGGTTTCTAGATTTTCCTCGGTGCACGATAACCATAAAGCAAAGTTAAAGCTGCGTGTGTGTGAGCGGAAATAATAATCGTCAAATTAATACGCGTCGGGAATTTCGCAAGGCTCCAAAACGCTGCTTGGCAACCCTGGAGGCCTTGTCTGACCCGCCAAATCCCGAATACGTGCCAGCATTTAAAGCAAAAACAAATAAAACTTAAGTGCTGCATGTGTGAAATGTCGGGCGTTCTGGCAATCGGATCCGGCCCACTCAGGTGTCCCTGGTTCCAGCCCCTGCCCCCAGTTAATCCGATCCCCGGCTGCTTAATCAGCTCCGGCTGCTTGCCAAAGATAGCCGGGCGAAACGAATCTTGAAATCGGGGGCAACGGGGCCGGGACGCACATACATCACTTGGCCAGAAGAGCGGTCGGGGCCATCAAATTTCAGTCATAACAATAACACTGATAGTCCCCGCTCGTAAAATAAGACCCGGCCAACCCTTTTTCGGGAAGCTGGCCGGGATTTGTTGCTGTCCTCATGTGTCTTGCTGGCCGGGATGGGTTGTTGTTTCAGCCCCGGCTTGGAAAACAATCAAGAGAACGCGACACTAAAAACCACGCACGTTTTGGCCCTCATCCTCGAGCGTAGACACAGAAATTCGACAATGGCACTTGACGTTCCAGGCGCTGCGAGGAGGGGTCGTGTTCAGACAAAGGGGGCGACGGAGGGCGGCAGGTCAAAGGGCGACGCCTAAAGCATTTAAATCCTTTTCGCACTTTCGGCTGTCAGTCGCTGCTCGTCCCCTTGCTCCGCCAGCTTGTTGCGTGTGAATTTCCATTTCGACTATTTCCGGGGACCACACTGCGTATGACGTATGGAATGAAGAGGATTTGCGTGGAAATGGCGCTGGAGGTGGGGCGTCACGCTTAATTTTTGGCCTCGTCGTTTTTAGTGGGGCATACGGCCGTAAAATAGGAATTTGCTTTATTAAAATTTTTCGCTTCAAAAATATGAGACAGCGCAGAGCGATGAAAACAGCGAGAATTCGTACATACATAGGCAGCCGAGGGCGCCAAGGACTTCGGTAGGGGCTCCTTCGCCCCCGAAACGAGGTAAAAATTTACTCAACTATGAACTCCCCAAGCCAACATGTGTGTGTGTTGGTGTGTGTGTGTGTGTGTGCGTGCGGGAAAATAGGCAAAAATTTGCGACAGGCCGAAGGTTATGTTGATCCTTGTCTGTTGGGGCTGTTCCTGGCACACTGGCATCCTGGCAAGGGTTCTGGTTCTGGTTCTGGTTTTCGGCGCTAGCTCTCGTCTGGGCCTGACAGATGCCAACCCCTACAGTCCGCTCCCTCGTGTAACAACGAAATTTATATAAATTGCCCGTAATGCTGCTGGCTGTTCGACATCAACAACAACAACAACAACAACAACAGCAACAACAACAAGAACATCAATCCAGAGGGAGGGGGATGGGTAAATTGTTGTTGATTCCCATGCTTGTTCCCTTCACATTCTTTTGCCAAACAAATTATGTACGAAAAAGGCAAAATAATGAAATCGTAAAGAGTTTGGCATCGAATGAGTTCCTAACCCGGCTGCTCTGTGATATTTTTCTTATTTAAAATTCATTTCTTTCCCACCACCCACTCGAACCCATCACTTTGCCACCCCATCCTGTCCCATCCTGTCCCATCCTGTCCCGTCCTAACCATTCCCATCCCCATTCCCTTTCCCCTTCCCATGCCCTCTCAGACATGATGCGTATGCAAATTGCTGGCCATATTAATCATTGCCAGTTGGTAGCGCCAGAGCTAAGTTTTGTTTTATTTCCCTTTTTTCACTACGAGAAAGTGCCGGAGGGGAAAGCAGGGGAGTGGACTGCACAGATTTAAAACTGCATTTCGTTGCTTATAAATAAACAGACCCCGCCCGGGCGCAAGAAATAGTCTCTGCTGGAAAATTTATGAAAGCGCGAATAAAATGCTCGTTTCACGGGGGGGCGGCAATGGGCGGCGGGTGGAAAATGGCATTTTGGGGGGCTCTAGGACACTAAAAACAAGTGCAGCTGCCTCGGCTGACGACCGTCGCGTTAAATGCTTTTGTTGATTTTAGATGCGCGACTGCCGCGGGGATAGCCACGACCACCCACAAACTCGCACAATTTAATAGTTTCGGCGGCAAGAAATGAACTCCACAACTGCAGCAGTCTGCAATGTGTCTTGGCAAACAGACACGGACAGAGGACCACGGACAACGGACAGCGGACAGCGGACAACGGACAACGGACAGCGGACACGGATACGGACCACACCCACAATTGGCTTTTGTGGCACGGCAAACGCGCTTTTTCGTTTTGGGTCCGGGAAATGTGTTTGTTTTTCATTAAAAAAGAACGGAACGAGCGTTTCTGGCCAAGTTTTTGTGCCCAGTTCTTTTTGAAGGCAGCTGGAAACGGTCAAAGTTCGTCCACGGAGCCCGGGGCTCGGGCGGAAAGAGCTCTGCGGAATGTCCTGTTTTATTGCGGTCGGGATTCGCTTTGACTGGGCCCCGGGCCATGGGCACTGGGCACTGGGCACTCAGCACTGGGCACTGGGATCGCGGACTTTGAGTAAACACATATTTCATAATTCATCATACGGCGCTGCGATAGAAAGTCACGTTTTTAATAGAGGACCCAGCGGACGCACAGACCAGAGACAACAAATGGCCGCGAGGACAATTAATTAAGTGCATCGCTAATGAATCACTCTCCCTCTCTCTCTCTCTCCCTGTCCCTTTCAGCTGTCATCGTCCTGGCCAGCGCCCCCGCCCCCAGCCACGCGCAGCAGCAAAAGTTCCGCACCACGCCGCACGACCTGCAGGTCCTGGAAGGAGCCGAGGCCATGATGCGCTGCGAGGTGGCCAACGTGGCCGGGGCGGTCCAGTGGACCAAGGACGGCTTCGCGCTGGGCTTCTCGGCGGTGATCCCCGGCTTCCCCCGCTACTCCGTTCTGGGCGACCGGAAGCAGGGCACCTACAACCTGCGCATCTCGAACGCCTCGATCAACGACGACGCCGACTACCAGTGCCAGGTGGGACCTGCCCGGCTCAACAGCGCGATCCGAGCCAATGCCAAGCTGACCGTCATATGTGAGTATTTATTTATTTAATTATTGGTACAGTTTAAGTATAAAGCTAAGACACAGGAAAAGTGTTGGGCGTAGCTGCTAGGGCTTTCGTATTGCTAAAATTTAATGTTATATTCATAAGTAAGTGAAAACTATGTTTCTATTTTCATAGAAAAGTTACGTGCCGATTTGGGAAATGGGATGCCTGAATTTTGAAAACATTCAATTCTTTTGATTTCTGTGTGTCATTTTAAGGTTCTTGTATGTAATCTGTTATAGAAAGTTAACTTAACGTCAAATTTTTCGATCGACAAGTCTTTATAGAGCCTGTTAGCACACGAAACGTTAGAAAATACATAAATCCAACACTGAAATTGAGAAGTATCTCTTCTATATTTTCTTTGTTATTTTCGATTTGCCGACTAGAACTTTGCCTCTTGTTTAAATTTTTAAATAAGATACACTATAACATTAAATTGAGAAATATTTCCGAAACAGGAATTTTAAATCATTGACAAATTAAGAAATAAGATAAGAATGTCGTATCTTCAACATATTAAATTTCGGACGAAAAATGGTTATATAATTTCGCATTCATAAATAATTTTCTCGTTTGGCTCGCTGCAGCAAACTGTTTCTGCGAAGAGAAAGTGAAAATCTTAAAACCAATTTCTTTTGATTTAGAAAAAAATGTTTACTTACATAATTTGGCTGTCTATTTTAAATTATAATAAATCACAAAGAAGATTTTAACTACTTTGATGAAGCCTAACTTGTTAAAATAAATTATTATTTAGTTGTGTCTGAAACGACAATATTATTTAAATTTTACTGCTATGACTTTCTTGAATTTTATTTACAACAGTGATTAAATTTGTTGCAATTCTTATCAGTGATTTCATTATTTTTAAAAATAAAACCAGCTTCCTAAAAACTTAATACTTTAGTAAGCTTCCCTTTTAGCTTCTAAGAAATTATAATTTTAATTAAGAAACTTTTGAATTTTTTAACTATTTAGTTTGTGAACAATATATGACTGTTTTTCTTGGCAGAATCCCACGAGCTCACCAGTATTAGGAGCACTCCTAACGGAAACCCGTTAGAAACCTCCCTATATGCCGTAGCTTTAGGCCACCCACTCAATTGAATTTACCCCTTTTGTCAGCTTCGCCTTTTTCTGGGGGCTGCAATTAATTTAAGTAATAAATACAAATGAATTTGTCACCAGGGGCGCCCCACACACGTACGGTGGCACACATTCCTGCTGTTTCCTGCTCATTGCACCTATGGAATTCTGCTAGTGAAATTTAAATGCGGGACCCCATCAACTCACCACCCCCACCATCGTCTCTGTCGCTGCCAACATTTATTGTCAGCAATTTGCAAAACAACAGCAGCAACAGCATCGCCAACAGGAGCTAGAGCTCCACCGAGCTGAGCTGAATTTAGCGCAGTTTATGGCTCCAAGGAGCCAAAGCGGGCGGAAGACCAGGGGGATGGGGCGGATGTGTATCTACATTGCAGGCTAAAGCGATGCGAAATGAATTCCTTTTTGTTTTAGCCTCTCGTTTTGCCTGTTTTCGGCTGCTGCATTGTCGTCTAGCAATCACTTTGAATGTGCTGCTGCTGCTTTTGCTGTAATTGTAATCACTCAAGGAATTGCGCTACATTTGATGACAGCCGAATTCATTTGGCCCGCTTCGCCTGGTCCTTCCAAGGAATTTTTCAGAGACATCAAGAGACTCCATGGCTACCACTGCCTATATGTATAGCATACATTCCGGGGCCCAAGGCCCACGCACTCGAACACTCGCACACTCGCACACTTGCACACACGCGCAAACGCCTAATGACGTTTGTTTAGTTAATTACGCGCCATGAGCTGTGACAATGGCGATGTGTGTGTTCGAGGCCTTGGGCGGGGCAATAAAAAAACAGAGAGGTGGCGTTCCGACTAAGCGATACCCAGAAAGCGCACATCTTAAGGTCCTTTCTTGGGTGGAATCAGAATAGACTATGTAAGGGCACATAAGCAAGTGTAGTACTAAAAGGTAGATATTCTAAAAATTACGGATGCTACAGAATTTTGAGTAATTTAAGAGCCAATGTTGGTTTTACTGCCAATGTTGCCAATTTATAATGTTAACTTGAACACAAAACAGAGAAAATAATTTGGTTTTACTCCATCAACTTGTTTGACTATTAAATTATAGATTGAATAAACAATTACATATTTTCTAAAATATTAAAACACATGAAAGGAAGCAAGGTTTTATTTATAATACTTCGATTACAATTTATAATGTTTAGAGTCCTAATATACTCTAGATGTCTACTAATACCGTGCATAAAAATAAAATGAAATAAAATAGGGAAAAAACCAAGAAAAACCATGCTGGGGATGCTGCGTGAGGAGTTGGATTCTCGGCCGAGCTTGTTAGTGCCTGCGAGTTGTTGTTGGAGCGGCGAAAGGTCGGTCGTCACATGGCATGTTTGTCATAATTGTGGATACTTGTGTGAGTGCTGCTCCCCACAGCAGCCAACCCCCGCTCCACCCGGCTCCACCCATTGTTCTGTAAAGGAATCTTCGGCTCGGCTTTCATAGCATGACATGTGTCTGTGCCCCAGTCCAAGGTATTTCGGCATTTGGGCATGCCAGGCGGAGGTGTGTGGGTGGGAGGCACGTGCGACATTATTGCTGCAATTAGCCAAGGGGAAATATGGACAAATGCCTAATAATTCAATTAAGTTCGAATTACTTGTATTTGATTTATTCCGAGCGGGGAAAACGATATTTATCTCCCGTGCGCATTCACGTTACATAAGAGTATTAGAAAAGGGATATTTGCATAGCAATAAAGCTCATGCAAAATAATTACCAGTTAAATAGTTTAAACAACATTATTAGGATGCCTTAAAACTTGCTCTGATGTCTCCTTGCGCCAAATATTAATAACTGTATGCAAACTAATATTTATATGTGATTGCAAAGAAATATAGAAATATCTTAGTAAACAGCAATAATTAATAAAATGTACAATAAATATTCCTTAAAATCATACATCGAGACAAACTACTATTCCTGTCTCCCCACATCCAGACTTTCTCTCAATGTAATCTCCCCTTGGAAGATATGATTTAATTAAAACTTTCTGCAGATAGTCAATTAAATATTAATTGCACTCACCTTTTGTCCTGCTCAAATTAAATTTTCAGGCTCCGTTGCAAAGTTTCTGCAGCAATTTGGGTGTAACACTGCCGTGCTTATGTTAAAGTTCCAAAAATTATTCCGCACTCCCACCAACAGATTCACATGCATACATTTTCAAATATAGTACATACGTATATGGGGAAAAATAAACGTGAGGGCGCAATTAGATTATAAGTTTGGCAAAGCAAAGAACTTTTGCACACAAAAGTCCACGTGCAAATTTATGGAAATTCCCAGAGAATTTTCGCATGCCATTAATTTGGAATACAATAAAAAAATAGAACAAAAAACAAAGGAGCCAAAAACACATATGCCGCAAGGCAACTGCAAGGTCCAGTCCATGTCGGGGTCCGAATCCAAGAGCCAAAACTTTTTGCCGGGCGGCGGACAATGGCAGCCGGCAAATGGAATGGCCGGGGAAGGGAGGCACTTGCAGCAGCCACCTTCGAGCGTTTATAAATTTTAGACTACAATGCAGCCCGAATTTAAGTGGGATTTCCTTCCCGGCCAATAGACGCACTTCATTGATTTTCAAATGTCCGCACATTTTTCAAAAACACACCCACCCCAGTTGTAATTGAAGTGCAAATGAGGAAAGTTTTCATCTGCCGGCATTCCCCAGAAATATCGCCCCACATTAGTTATGTGGGGCTGACCTTAAAGTCAGCCCCGAGCGCCTTGGGTCGCACTCCGGGAGCGACTGGGCCTGATGGCTCAACTTACATCACAGCCAGCCAGCCAGCCCGCTCCCTTGGCCCGAAACGGAAAAATGGCCAATTCTTGCCTTCGCCTTGGATTGGGATTGGGCTGCAGTGGGCGGCCGGCTGGGGGGGCGGGGTGAAGGGGGCTGGGAAAGTATTCCAGCGCATAAAACTTTTATGAGGCGTACTATTAGTGGGTTAGCCGGGTGTCGTTGCCCGAGGGGCGACTGCAGGGGAGAAGGGGGTCGGTCCAGGGTTCATGGCAAATTGCACTTTGTGTTCTCGCTCGCCAGGAATCCGGCAACTGGAGCTGGTTGGAGCACAAGCTCCGCCGCTGCCAGCGCCGTTATTGCAGCCATTGTTGCATAAATTATTTGATGCCAGCCAGCGGTGCACTCAAAAAAGCGCGCTGCTCCACCTCCCCCACCCGAGATCCACCCACTCCCGCCTCTGTCACGTGGGGCGCTGCCTATGCATAAAATTTAATCAGCATTTAACCCTAACCAGCCGAATTTTTACCTGAAGGGCCCTGAAACTAAGCCAATACTTCCCAACTTAGCTTGCACTTTTTAACTACAGATTTCTATCTCCTTTTTCACTTTTTAGTATTCTGCCGAAGACAAAATACTCACTTTAGGCTTGACAAGTATTTATGCTTAATTTATTTGAAAGAACTTATTAATAGCACTTACATTTGCTCGTATTACATGGTGGACACTTATTAACTGCAGATTACTATCTTCTTTTTCCATGCAGTTGTTTTAGAAAGAACTGTATCAAGTTTTTTCTTTTCTGTGAAGTGCTATATGAAGCAAATATATATTTTATGTGATTGATTAATATTCTTTTCAAACTAGTCTCACAGCACCATTTACACTGACATTTTTGTTTCCTTTTTCATTTTGTTTAAAAAAGCTGCTTTCTAGACCATTGAGCCCTCTTGTTGTTCCCCTTGAAATAGTTCCACCTGCTCGATTGTCAATAATCAAATACAATATGCATACCAATCAACAATGCACATACCCCACGTTCCATCCACACGCACATATGTATGTATTTCCACCTATATAGATATAGATATGTCGGTCCAGAATGGCAGGCCACGCTTTGGCATAAATCGAGCTGCATTTGCCAGTGCTTGGCGCAAGAAAAATCATAAAATGTGAATATATTTCGGATTTTAACTATGCAGCACGCGCAGTTCCAACTCCCTTCCCGGCGCCCCTCAAACGCCCTGCCTCGGTGTGCCAAATATTATGAATTTCCACTGCACGTAACACCCCCGAAAGTCCACGGACCATCTGTATAGCCTGCGGGGCCACGGCGACACCAATTCCGGCACACAAAGCCTTTAGTCAAGGCTGATGCTGGATGCTGGATGCAGGATGCAGGATGATCTGGGGTTGCCATTGGCATTTCCTCAGGCAGATGGGCCTCGCCCGGCATAACAAGCGACGCATCTGCAGCCTTGGACAAAAAATCCAAAAATTGTCAAAATCTATATGGTCTCTGGGGTATTTTTTCACAGCCAATATATGGCAAGTTAATTAAAGAAGAACTGAAAAAGCTTTATTAAAGGGTTTTTAAGAATTTGCAATGTGAAACAGTTTCAGTACATTTAAGAAATTAAGAAATTAAGTTTTTAAAGCAAGCTGGGAAATCGGCGCTCAAGTCTGTTTCTTATTTTAAGAAAAGTCGACCAATAGCAAAATCATCAAGGAATTACTATTAATAAACTCCTTATATTTCTTATTAAAAAAAGTGATAGCTAGCATGATGTTCGTTTACACGAAGAATTATTTATTAAAGTCATATTACCTCTGGGTACGTTTGTTAATAAACCGGAAAAACCTCAGCTTTTACGTCACAATGGCATTGTGAAGAAGACTAATATCGGAATTCCTGATTTGGAAATTACATTCATGTATTTGATTTGATTCATAATAATTTGCGCAGCTGGCGGCGATGCCAAACTAAACTTAATCAAAGGGAGGGGGCATCGCCCTTGCGGTGTTGATTTCATTTGTGTCGCAACAAAAGCAATTACCTCTACGCAGAACGATGTCTCAGATACGGCTCCTCCTGCAAACCACCCACCCAAGCCCCCCTCCCCATCCGAACCAAGGGACTCCTTGTGCGACATTAAGCATTCATTTTGCATGCAACAACTTCTGGAGCAGTTCGCGAGCAGACGGCAACATATGTTGCA
Organism: Drosophila fuyamai; assembly: GCA_018153365.1. Classification (NCBI taxonomy): domain Eukaryota; kingdom Metazoa; phylum Arthropoda; class Insecta; order Diptera; family Drosophilidae; genus Drosophila; species Drosophila fuyamai. The sequence continues at coordinate 851,839 of JAECXW010000419.1, read as the reverse complement.
TGTCAAATGCAGGACTCAGGACTCCCTAAGCCAACTCCCTCGCGCGGTTGGAAGTGGGTCGGGGGTCTTGCTCCTGCTCCTTCTCCAACTCCTGCTTCTGCTCCCTTTGCCGCAATGGCAATGGCAGCCAAACTCCTTCAGGTGGCATTAAAATAATGCACACGTGCACTTAACTTTATCCACGTTTCTCGTTGTTTGTTTCGTTGCACGCTCGTACTTTCGTTGCTTCGTTTGCTTGTTTCTGCATCTGCTGCATTCATGCACCACCCACCGCGCACCACCCACTCCCACCCACTCGGCACCGCCCGGCGTCACTCAGCCATTGTTTCGCCGGTGGCTCGTGTATATTTCAACAGTTTGCCAAGGCATGCCGGCTCAGGCATGCTCCACATGCCCGCCCAGCCCCTGCTCCCCCTCCCCTCTCCCTCCCCCATATACGTCCTCTCGAGCGCAAATATTGAAACTCATATTTGAGCACATTAACGAGGGAACTGCCTACACGGAGACAAACAATCAGAGCTATTAGAGTTTAATATTCAATAATATTTACGAATGATTTTGTTAGTTTGAAAAAAATGCATACATATTTATAATACGCTAAAGAATAAATTTAAAATTCATGCTCAACAACCAAGTTTGTACTAACCCTTTCCTAAGCAAATAAGTTAAATTAAATTAGTTAAGGCTAAAACTGATTGAACTGAAAACTTTTAACTAGAGCCAGAATAATAGTTAAAATTTGTCGGGATGCAAAACAAATTCAAAAAATAAAAAGTTCGCCTACTTTTCTGTGTCAGGTTTGGTAGTCCCAATTTTATTATTGATATATTACTGTAACAACAGACCCTCTTTCGATCAGTTTACTTTTGAACGAAGCGAATTGAACTCCCGAATAATTAGACTTTGTGTTAATTATACCCGTTACTCGTAGAGTAAAAGGGTATATTGTATTCGTGCAAAAGTATGTAACAGGTAGAAGGAAGCGTTTCCGACCCTATAAAGTATATATATTCTTGTTCAGGATCACTAGCCGAGTCGATCTAGCCATGTCCGTCTGTCCGTCTGTCCGTCTGTCCGTCTGTCCGTCCGTATGAACGCTGAGATCTCGGAAACTATAAAAGCTAGAAGATTGGGATTTTGCATGCAGATTTTAGGAGTTCCTACGCAGCGCAAGTTTGTTTCAAAAAGGTGCCACGCCCCCTTTAACGCCCACAATCGCTTATATACGATTTTATTTAAATATAAATTTAAATATTTCGGAAAAGTAAAAATGCAGTTTTATTGTGTTTATCAATACCTATCGAAATGTAGAAGAATTTTTCAAATCGGACCATTCGTTTAAAAGTTATGCGTGATCAAAGTTTCTATCTCCATCTCCCTCGCACTCCTTTTACCTGAGTAACGGGTATCTGATAGTCGGGGCACCCGACTATAGCGTTCTCTCTTGTTTTCTCTGATATTAAAAACTAGAACCTTGATATACGATTGGAAAACTATAAGTAAAAATATAATTTTAAAAAGAAAAAAAATGGAACCTTTAAAAAATATAAAAAATAAAGGAATTTAAATTGTAAGTAAATATTTGAAATACCAGTTAATTATTTTGAAAATACCTAAAACGAGAGCTAGATTGACTATATTTCTGTGAGTGCATCAGTAGATGGGGCCGTTGAAGTGGGTGGTTAACAAGGACGGAATGCTGCGCTCTTGGTGCATTCTTGCCCAGCCTTCCCCTACCCCTTCCCAATTCCGACTGCTGTTTCTGTTTCTGCATCGGCGGCCATTCAACCTGGGCCTTCAACAACAATGTCGTCTGTCGTCGCATACACACAATGCATTAGGCAGTGCCACGCCCACGACGCCCACAAAACGTCCTGTAATGCCATTGTGGCCCATAATGAGCAAAGCTTCCCAGGCAGCCATTAGCTTTTGTTTCGGCCTTCGCCCACCACCCACCACCCACAAAACACCACCCATCACCCACCAGCTACCGCCCGCGAACTTCCTTTGTGGCCCAGCCCCTAATCGTTGCCACTTCTTCTCTTCCAGCTCCGCCAGCCTCGATCGAGATCAAAGGTTACAGCCACAATTCCAAGGTGGAGGTGCGCGAGAACCAGGACCTGCAACTCAAGTGCATCGTGGCCAATGCTAAGCCGGCGGCTCAAATCGTCTGGTATCGCGGCAATGTGGAATACAAACCAGGTTAGTACCAGTCGAAGTTAATGCCACCAACTATGTCATTACTTTTAACGTTCATCCATGCGCCATCAACCGCGGCCAAGATGGCTTTTATCACGCACCTGTCACTCAGGTGAAACTCTACTCATTTAAGAAAAAGATAACCAAAAGCTCAGAGTAAACAGGAAGAAAAAACACTACTAGGAAATACATTTTTAGTAATCACACAGCAAGATTGACGTTAAATAATGAAATGCCATCGATAGAACACTTATAACAATCTGTTTCAGAAATCTAATTCTAAATATAATTTTCTATTTATATAAAATCAGCTGAGATTTCCTTGGAACCCCTCAATAATACGAATAAATGCATACCATTTAAATTAAAATTTAAAGAATACAAATATTTATTTTTTCCTTATCAAATTTTTTTTTTTGATTAACAACTACTGTTGAAATAATTATTATAATAATAATTATTTTGTAATAAGTCAAAGAGGAACATAAAAAATGAACAATGCTCAGTAATAGTAATAAAAAATAATAATAATATTTTATAACCCAGCCTTTTTCATATTCCAAGTTAAAAGACGGCGTTGAGATCTCCCAGCTATATTAAACTGCCTAAAACAACATAGGTTATACGAACATAACAATATACATTTTCTCTTAGAAGGCATTATGCAGAATACAACAAGAGAGAACGCTATAGTCGGGTGCCCCGACTATCAGATACCCGTTACTCAGGTAAAGGGAGTGCGAGGGAGATGGAGATAGAAACTTTGATCACGCATAACTTTTTAACGAATGGTCCGATTTGAAAAATTTCTTCTACATTTCGATAGGTATTGATAAACACAATAAAACTGCATTTTTACTTTTCCGAAATATTTAAATTTTTAAAATCGTATATAAGCGATTGTGGGCGTTAAAGGGGGCGTGGCACCTTTTTGAAACAAACTTGCGCTGCGTAGGAACTCCTAGAATCTGCATGCAAAATGCCAATCTTCTAGCTTTTATAGTTTCCGAGATCTCAGCGTTCATACGGACAGACAGACAGACGGACAGACAGACGGACAGACGGACAGACGGACAGACGGACATGGCTATATCGACTCGGCTAGTGACCCTGATCAAGAATATATATACTTTATAGGGTCGGAAACGCTTCCTTCTACCTGTTACATACTTTTGCACGAATACAATATACCCTTTTACTCTACGAGTAACGGGTATAAAAAGTGTAAATGGGTTTTGGCCAGGCCCTTTTTAGCCTGGATAAGTGCGGATGAGGATGAGAATGGGGATGTGGATCAGGATGCGGATGGGGATGGGGATGGGGATGAGCCGGGCCAGTGAAGGTGGAAAACGATGCGGTCGGACGATGGCAGTGTAGATGGAGATGGGCAAAGTGACGCCTGTCAACCGTTTGGCCATCGCACATGTGATGGGGAAATGGACGTCGACTTTCGGCCTGATGACGGTGCTTAAATAATAATTTTATACCCCAACAAAGCGCCGACTGTCGATGTTCAGCCCTTATCTGCTGTGTGGTTCGCTGTCCTGTCCTGTCCTGTCCAGAGTCCTGGATCCTGTGTTTGTGCCTTGTCATTTAGCCGCTGCTGGGCAGTCAGCAAATTGGAAAACAGAGCTGCTGGAAAATATGGAAAATGCAAATGTCAATGGGGAAATGGGCTATGGGTTTGGGGATGGGGGTGAGGACGCGAGCCGGGCGGCGAACCCATCACACGGCGCTTAACCGCCTTCTCGACTTTTAATTTTCATAATGATTATGGCCCCTACAACCGAACATGTGGGTGGACAAGGGTGTTCGGCGGTTGCCCCTTTCGGGCGGCGGATTTTCCGCTCCTTTCCTGCCATTTGGCCAGTAACGAAATCATTTTAGCACAACTGGCGCGTTAAAAATGCTTAAAATGTGAAGCGCACGGCGACAGCGACGATGATGATGGAAATTTTTCGGGTAAACATATAAAAAACAAAAAGGAAAACGGAAAACAACACAGGCCAGGAAGAGAGAAGAAAATACGCAAAGCGGCGTTAAAATGTAGGAAAATCCGCAAGGAAATGTGGACAGCGGAAGGAAGCTGCATGATGAATTATGTTTATGACGCAATATGTTGCGGCAGGGACTCGCCGGACCCCATCCCATAGATACCTCGGTCCGGGGTTTGCGGAATGGCCAGTTTCGGTCCGGGGCTTGTATCATTTGCAAGCTGTCGGGGCGAGGGGACGTGTGTGGTGGGGACGCGTAAATGGCGGTTAATGTGGGCAGACGGCCATCTTGGTGATTACCCCCGGGCGGAATGGTGGAGGGGGTGGTGGTGATCCGCCACGATAGTTGGGTGGCAGGGGCACATTTTTTAGGCCACACTTTTCGGCGCAGATGAGGCTCGTTCAAAATTTATAACCGAGAATGATGTCACAATGTGTGTCTTGCTGGTGTGGGATTGATGAGAGTTGAGAAATACTCGTGTCTCAGGACATTAAAATTTATCACTGTCGTGTTAGAATTATTTGTCAATACAGACAGAAATGAATTAAATATGCTTCACCATGCAGAGTGTATTTCAATTTCAGTCAAAAGTTTGCCACGAAGTGAAAAAGACATTGATTTGGGTATTCTTCTTCACCAGGTGAATAAATCTTGCCATGACCCTCTGCCGTCATCTTTATAATGCAGGTAGTATTTAAGTCAAAACAGGCCGGATCGGAAAACTTTATCAAATAGCTGCTAATGGAACAATCGCAAAATTAAATTTAAAAAATAGCTTATTTTTGTATACTAAAAATATTATTTAAGATATAGTGTTTTTAAACAATTTCAGAATTATGGTTTTAATTTTATAAAAATATGATAAACTATAATATAGTTTTATATAGCTGGCATAGGAATGATCGAAACGGATTTTTGAGAATCATATTAAATCATTTTTAAAAATGTATGTATTCAATCGAAATATAGTCGTTTTATACAAAAATTAATTTGTTTCTACCTGCCAAAATATAAAAACATCGTCTCGCCGAAGTTTTCTTCCTCTAAATATAACAAAAGCAACACAGGATATAGATCCCAACTGATAAAACAATTCAAAAATCTTCCTAAAAAAAAACTCAGTACATAGAATTAAAATCATTGGTCATGTTTATATTAAGGTTAATGCAAACACCTGTCAATCAACGGATATGCTTGGTTTTCTTTCAGAAAAAACCGAGGATACCGTGGAGGAGTCGACGGCCAAGCGGTTCACGACCACCTCGAGCCTAAAACTGAAGCCGGGACCCGACGACGACTACACGGAGTACACGTGCCAGGCGAAGCACAAGGCCCTGTCCCCGGACATGCCCATGCGGGCCACGGTTCAACTGTCCGTGTTGTGTGAGTAGCTTCTCAGCCCTTCCAGTCGCCATCTGCTGGGGTGTCCGGAAAGGACCCCGAGACTCGGGGTTCTTGTGGGCGACCTCATTGGCTCAATTTGCGATACAATTGAACGTGCGTGCAGGGGTGTGAGTGAGTGTGTATGTGGGGGAGTCCCCAAAGAGGGACAGGCTGCTACAGGATGCACTGAAAACATCCGCATTCCTCATTTTCAAAACATTATTTTCATACTGCGATGTACATTTTTGAATCGACTCGATAAGGCTGCATTATTTTTAAAATATATTCTAAGAGGGATAAAGTTTCTGTTCGATTTTTCCAGTCCAATAAATCTGAAAGTGCAGCTTCCTATTTTAAACTAACAACATTACGTTTTGGATCTCCTGCCTTCAAAATTGTCAAAGTTTTTGGGAAATTTGTCAACCAAAATATGAATAAAATTGACCTGGAATTTTTCCCCAGTGCAGGCAATGAATTTTTTGTGCAGACTCCATCGTTGTGGATGCCCGATGCGGATGCCATTTGCCATCACGGCCGCTAATTGCGCGATTCGGGCGCGTATTAATTAGTTTTTAAATTCTAATGTGCCGCACAGCTGCCACTGCCGATGTGGACGCGAATGCGAATGCGAATGCGAATTACGATGCTCCACAGGAGCGGGAGCCATTACGAATGCTAAAAGTCCTCTTATTGATTGTTGCCGTCGGCAGTGGTGGCCCCAGCGATGCCGATGGTGCCAGTGGTGCCGGTGGTTGCCTCCGGGCACCTGCAGTAGCCGGTAGCTATGGCGATGGCGATGGCGACTGCTCCACCTGCACGCACATTCAAATTAATTATGTTTGTTATTTATGCATAGGCAGCTGGCAAATGGCGGCCCGACTGCCACAGTTCGTTGGCCATTTCCAGTGCCCGTTGCGATGTAATTGGCAAAAAAAATTGGGCAAAAATCGAGTTGTGCTATCCGGGAGTTCAGCCGGGGAAAAGGGTGAGAGAACGGAACACATCCCCTCTCATTTTCCCTTCCGGAGGGGGCTTAATTATGGCGCTATTATTGCATCCTCACCGCCTCATCTCGGCCCTGGTCGTACAATATTTCAAGTGATTTTAATTTAATTTTCGCTGCATGCCAGCGGGGAAAGTGCGAGTGCGTCACGTGTGTGTGCATAAACGTGTGTGTGTGCTTGGCAGCTTTCATGCCTCACCTGATTGCTGCTGTTGATTCAATCCGGTAGACCGCTTGTCAAACTGTGATAAAGGAAATATATTACGGGCCCATGGCAGCCGGTAGGAGTAAGTGTGTGGACCAAGTTTCCCCTGCGGAATACCGATATGCGATTGCTTTTGCTCTTTTCTAGTTGAAACCAATTATATTCCAGCCGCTGATAAGTTTCAAATGTATTTAACACGCTCTGTCGCTGCTTGTTATACTGCCTTGCGGTGGTTTACACTGTTATTAATCGCCCAGTGCGACGCCCACAACATGTGAAATTACCGACACCCCGAATCGGGGGACAAAAAAAGGCGGAATCGGAAAATAATGCATATGACCGCATAAACGATTTGCATGCAAACACTTCAATTAAAAACTGTACGAATTTCAGCTGCATATGCACACATCTGCGTTCCCCGCACCCTACTTTAGTGTAAATTGAATTTATTTGCGGACAGCAGTTGCAATTAAATATGCGAATTGTAAACACAGCAGACTGCCGGCATTCAGTGGAGTTTTTTTCAAATCGGGGCATTCCCGCACTCTGTTCTAATCCCACAGATCCGCCAGGACCGCCATACATCGAGGGCTACTCTCCGGGAGAAACTCTACGTCGTGGCCAGACCGTGGAGCTCATGTGCCGGAGTCGAGGTGGCAATCCGCCTGCCCAGCTCATCTGGTACAAGAACGGATCCCAGATACGCATGGCCTACAGGTAAGCCATGTTAGGATTGTATTGACGGGATCATTCATCACTGCCAAATGGTCGTAACTTTATTAGTGGATTTCTAAGACTGGTTAATTCTCTGCACTGATCAGAGCAATTAGCAGTTCAATCAAATTTCGAAACATATACAATTTGTTTTGCATTTCAAAGGACAGCAATCTTTAACTGCTCTGTGATATAATTTAAATTCTATTTAGTAAACAACTTTTGAAATAAAATTCAATCCATGCCCGTGAATAAATTACTGTGAAATAAGTCAGTATTTTTTGAAATATAATAATAGTCACTTTATGGATGGATTTGAAAATTTTTGATTTAAAAAACAATTTTAAAATCATATTTTGTTGCTATATATTATTGGCTAATTATGGGTATATATTTCTAATGCATTCACAGGACCTCTGGCCGACTGTCCGAGAACATCTATACCTTCACCGCCGAGGCAGGCGACAACAGGGCGCGATTTCGGTGCGAGGCGAGCAACGTGATGTCGCAGAATCCCCTGAAGGCGGAAGTGGAGCTGGCTGTGCTGTGTAAGTCGCGTTGCAGTGGAGGCATCGTGGTTCTGCCTCCAATTTGCGCCGCCTAATTGTGCGTTGTTCATATTTATATATGCCGCCCGGGCTGAGCAGCGTATCAGGTTCAATGAGTGCCTAGATTACAGGCCAGGATGCGGGCTGCGGAACGGGGAACGGGGAACGGGGACCAGGGGATCGGATAGTTAAGAGCAGGCACTCGACGATGTGGGGACTGGGTTGTGTCAACAGCCTGGCCTGGCTGCGACATCTTCCAAATTCCACAGAGCCAGCAGCACTTGGCAGACGACTCACACACAGATGGTGGAGGAAGCCTGGATGATTGAAGCACGAGGATGGAGTCCCCTGAAATAAGCCTGGCAACTCGCTCGGCTGGCTGTTGCTTTCTTTCGCAATTAAGCTTAAGTTTGCACTTTGAAAGCCTCTCCAGTCTCCGTCCCACTTGGCTTTGTCAAATCAAGCAATGCAAATTCTTTTCAAGTGCCAAATAGCGCAGATCCCCGCCCCCCCCCCCCTTCCATCCGCCCAGCCCCTTGGCTCAGACGTTGCAGCTTGTTAGAGTTACAACAATTGCAATCAGGCACACAAAGCCGACGGGCGGAACGACGCGGTGCCAAAGTCGTTAGCGACACTTGGACGGACGGACGGACGGACGGAGGAGACCAGCAAACATTTGCATGCCGCTTCCCAACCCACTACTTACGCTCATGTGTCTCACATGCAAATGGATGAGGCGGCCGCTCAACGCGGCGTATGCGCGATATTTAAATTTCAAGTGCTCGGCAGTCCGCTGAAATTGGCATCTTTTACCTGAAGCGGGCTTTAAGTGCGTGGAGGGCTGTCCCGCCCCCAGTTAAGCAAAAACTCGTTTAGCTGGCAGCTTCCAGTTTATGCGCATACCAATCAAAGTGCCATACAGGTCAGGCCTTCTGCCCACTCGGCCCATCTTGCCCCAATAAGTATGCCACATTGAGTGGCCAGCACAAGCGAATACATGAACAGTCGCACACTAACACTGCACTGAAACAAAATATGGTTCCCTTATTACTATCGCTAACTGAGTCTTGAGTCGTCCTAAAAAATGAAAACAGTAGCGATAAGCTGGAAAACCTTACAGATTACCGAAATCTCCCTTTCAGTTTGGGATTAATTTTACTGACAGGCTACCTAACGTTATAGTAATTATATAAGTTTTCTATGCATAGTGAGTTTTTAAACATTTCCTGTAGGTTTGCACGAAGATTGGGGGGTGTTCTCCCTGAGGACCCGCCTCTGATTTGGCTACTTAGAAGTAATATATTGATTTGCCGAGGATATGCTTCCTTTTGGGTATATTAGGACACACTTAATTCCCTTTATGGTGAATAGTTTCGTCCTGTGTAGCAGATAGATAGCAGATGTGGCCTCAGCTGGCGGCCCTGGCTCTTAGCACACGCATTATTTATGTATAACGAATGTGGAACAACAAAACTGAAGACGTAGCAGGAATACATTCAGCATCAGCATCAGCATTCTTTTACCCCTCACGAGTGTGCCAGGGCGTGTGCCCGGAATGAAGATGTATGGCTGAGACGGACCGACGAAAGATGCGAGAAGTTAAGAATTCATAATGTTTATTTATATGCGAAACATATCGAGTCGAAAGTTTCGTATTCCCTGCGCGCCCTACCCACTCCCCACGCCCATGCCCATGCTCATGCCCAAGCCCAGGCCCAAGACAACGCTGCGTATGCGTAATGTATGCACTTATCCATCAAGGCAGCGGCAGCTGCAGCTGCTACTGCTACTCCGCTTCGATGGCATTAGGTAATAGCTCCGCAGACGGACGCACTGTCAGTCACTCAGTCATCATTTGCATGGAGGCGGCATCAGGAGCGGACGTACCTCCCCAAGGCTATTAGGTAGGAAAACGGGAGCCAGGGGGTTTGACTTCGGCTTCGAACCGGAGACTAGGAGATACTCGTGTGCGCCTGCCAGGAGCATGCCGCAAGTGAGCTCGCCACAGACCTATTACATATTTATGCCTCCTTCATTATGCGAGCCCGGTAACTGGAATCAACTCAAACCCTAACCCAAGCCCAAACGAAACCTTCTCCATCCCCAGTTGCACCCACCCACGTCACCGTGATGGGACCCACCGAGGCGCGCGTCGGCGATGTTGTGCCGCTGACATGCACCACCGCGCCATCCAATCCGCCAGCCGAGATCAAATGGATGGTGGGCGGGCGACAGGTGCGCAACGCCACCTCAAAGACGATTGTCAGTCCCGAGGGTGAGTGCCACGGCCAGCGTGACATAATCCCCCGCCTAATCCATTTCCATCTCTGTCTGTCATCGCAGGCGGTTGGACGACCACCTCGAACATCACCGCCACCGTGGAGCCCAACAAGCGCTCACTGGTCGTCATCTGTCACGGACTCAACATGCAGCTGACCGAGAACGTCGTCTCCACCCACACGATCAATGTGCTGTGTAAGTACCTCGAAATCAGTGAACCCAATATATCCATCCGAATAGGGATGTGCCATTGCCAGTCATTTGCCAAGCAGGGGAAATGGGTTTTGTATTCAAGAAATTAATACGAAATAGGTACACCCAGTGTTATTTTCCATCATATCGTTCCCCAATCTACCATTCCTTTATTAGTAAATGTTAAGATTCTCTAATGAGAATTGGATTCGAATTTATTTTCTGATTCATGTGAAATAAGAGTATATATAATAATAAGTGAAAGATTTCTCTATTTCAAAAACAAGGAGCTTAACCTTTCAGAAATTCAGTCTCTCGTTGCCTCTCATTTCAGTTTTAGCCACGTAACATTTCGGTTAATAGCTTCCAGTGAAAGTTTCTCGATTTAGCTGTTAGTTTTACCCCTTGATATTAGTTTGTCCGACCTTAGCCATGTCGGAGTTTCCGATCTGCGTGTCCCCGTCGGCCTGCGAGTTGGCGCGTCTCACGGAGGAGGAGCGCCTGACGGCCCAGCTGCAGGTGAAGGAGCGCAAGAAGGCGGCCAAGGCCAAGCCGAAGAAGGTCATAGGCGGTCCCATGATGGTGAACCGCATGAAGATGTGGCGCCAGCACCGGGAGCGGGTCAAGGAGGCGATCACCAAGGTGGACGCGGAGGCGCCCAACTTCCAGGCGGCTCGCGTCACCGGGGTGAACAACCTGCGCGACGAGGCGCAGGTGTTCATGAGGCGGACCAAGGCCAACATCCAGCTGCTGGTGGAGATCTCGCGCACGATGCGCACCCACGGGGCCATCAATCCGTTCCGCTACGAGGTTGTGCACGCGGTCTCCACCATTCCCAATGCCCTGCTCAACCTGGAGCGGCTGGAGCGGGATAATCGGGATTTCGGGCGGCGCATTATGGAGGTGAAAAGCGAGGTGGACTCGGGTCTGTTGGACAAGCGGATGCCGGTGGGCAGGAGCTCGCCACCCGCGGCACCGCTGGAACTGCCGCCCCAGGCGATGGCCAAGTACGAGGCCTTCAACATCCCGCTCCCCGAGTCGGATGCGGAGTTGCGGCGTCTCTTTCGTCCGCGCATTTTCTTTGAGATATATCTGAAGGATGCCCGCCCGCTGGGGCGGATTGTGGTGCAGCTGTACACAGAGGCGGCCCCGCTGGTGGTGCTGCAGCTGATCAAATCGTGCATGTGCAACCAGCACTCCAAGTTCCTGGTCAAACGGCTGTTCCCAAATCTCTGGCTGGAAACGGATTTGCTGCTGTCGCCGGAGTCGCTGCTGCACCAGCCTCTGGAATACGACGCCAAGGTGATTGACCACGGGGCCTCCAGCTACGTATTATCCTTCAGCAAGGCTTATGTCAAAGGCTTCAGCGACCACCTGTCGTTCGCCATCTCGTTCAAGCCGCTTACCGTGGTCAATGGATCCCAGGTGGGATTCGGGCGCATTGTGAAGGGCAGCAAGATTTGCGAGTGCATCCAGAGCTACGGCACCAAGAACGGAAAGCTCAGCCGGGGTCTGCAGTTCACCAGCTGCGGGTTACTTTAGCTCGGAGTTGGTCCCTACAAATTGTTACATGTGTGTCAAAAATCCATTCTGAGTGACCTAAATCAAAGTAAAAGTAAAAGAAAAATAAATATCTAATTAAGGTTATATAAAAGGGATATTATTTTTAGTTTTAATTACCCAATTAAAATTTAATTTATATGTGTACTATTTTAGCATGGTCAAATTTATTGCTTATAATTTGTAAATAACTGAGGGGATTTACATTGCGCACCCGATATGCCGTACACAATATAAATTTACAGATATTAAATAACTCTTAAATTATTAGTTTATTATAAAACAACCCAAAATATAAAGCAATTCAAAACCCCAGCTAAATCCAATTAAACCACGATTCGATTTTCTGTGCATTCCTGGCAAAGTTCTATACACAAACTTTCCCATGCCCGCACTTTTTTAGTGCCCAGTGAAGGGCCAACTGGATGTACGCATCCAGGACCTCGACACCACCCCCTTTCGCCGCCACAGAGTGACACTTCTCCGCCAAGCGACAACTGCAAGTGTCTCAAACTCCATTATCCGATGTTCGGTGTCACTCTTCATTTGACTCAATTATAAGCGAAGGCAGTGACAAAAACACGCAGGAAAAAATAGATGGGGATAGGGGATGAGTACAGCAGGACGGAGGACGCAGGACGCAGGCTTCTGGGAAAGATGAAAGGAGTGACAGGCAAAGTCACTCGATAACAGGTTGAGTGGGTTTGCTTGGACCGGGGTGGCAACTAAGCCGATGTCGGGGCTTATTAATAATGGCGATTTCTAGATTCGGTTTATCCAGCCAGGGCACTCATGGACACGCCCCGCTGCCACCTCCTCCGGCCCTGTGGAGGATGTCCTTTGTGAGCGCTCTCCTGCAGCGCTAATTAATTTTTCTGACCAACATCACAGAGAAAAGCAGCGGGCGGGGGCGGGCGGAGATTTACATTTATTACCCATACCATGAGCACTGGAAATGACTAACAGACCCCCAAGGTAATGAGCCAGCCAAAGCCACCCGAGCACCCACCGAGCGACCAATCAAGGACGAAGCGATGGTGTGTGCATGGTCATGCCTCGAGGATGCGGACGCCCTGCGGATATTTTTACTTTATGCGCGGCAAATTAAATAATTTTAATTTTTATTGTTCGGCCGCTCTTGGCAGCGCTCTCGGAGGACGCAGCGGTGGGTCCAAGTCCTGGCTGGTACTGGCCCCGAGTCCTCCTTTCCTTATTGTTGTAGGCCATAATTTGCTGGCTCGTGGCTAAGTTTTTGGTGCCACAATTCGTTGGCCCATTTCCCCGTGCTTGGCGCTCTTTTGTTTGTCCTTTTCCCAAACGTTTTTCTTATCCCGCGCTCTGTTCCCCGACTTCCTCCACAGATCCGCCCGCGCCGCCATTAATTTCTGGCTATATGGAGGGACAAATTATCCCAGCTGGCTCGGTGCAAAAACTGCTTTGCGTTTCATCAGGCGGCAATCCGTTGGCGACGCTAACATGGTACAAAAACGACAAAAGGGTGAGTGCAGAATTTCCATTTTTTCCGCCTTTGTTTGCATTTTCCGCAGAAAAATCACACACACACACACATACTGAACAGAAAGCGAGCGAGAGGGGCATACTATCAACGGCAGGCAGCAAACATCCGCAAAACAATAATGGCGCTTTTGTTGACCATTTCCGCTTCCGCTTTATGGGCTTAAAGTGCTAATGAGCCACTGCAGCCGGGCGCTTTTGATGCCAGAACGATTTCGGTTTTCACACCTTCCACCTACCAATAATCGAGTGCAAAACTATCGTTAGAACTTTGAACAAAATGTGGTAAATACGGCGGGAAAAAAGAACAAGTCACCCACAACCGCAGCTCATCAGCCCACACACTTATCTCTGGTTGTTGGTGTGGAGCGGGTGGAGGGTGGAGGGTGGTGGGACTTGGGTTGCAGGTGCACAGGAGTTTCAGGTGCGGCTTCCTGTTTTACCGTTTCCCATTTGTTGCGGTGTCAGAGTTTTCATCTCTGGCCCACGGGGGAGTCATCTGGGGGCCCTGTTTGCTCGCTGCCGCGCTGCCTCGCTCACTCGCTCAGATTAGACGACGTTTTATCAGCGAAATTAAAATGCATCCGGCAGCTGTGTTCTTTGGAGATGTTTTTCCAGTCAACAAAAAAATAAGCATTCCTTCCCCCTGCAGATAAACTCGGTCATAAGGGCCGCGGACAAATCGGTGTCGGCCGAGATCACCGTTCTGGCCAACGTGTCCGACAACCAGGCCCAGTACCGATGCGAGGCCTCCAACAGCGCCACCGAAATCCCGCTCTTCCAGTCCACCACACTCAGTGTCCACTGTGAGTATACCCAAGATTTGTACAAAGTAATGGAGATCAATAGAAACCCAATTATGATAATTTTATTTAGTTTTACAAAGGTTTTTTTCTGAAATATACCTCAGAGTTACACTATTACAAGATAGTTAGATAACATTTAAAACAAAAACATAGAGTAATACAACATAGAACCTTTAATGATTGGTTTGAATAATATTATGTAATGTTACATCTTCAGCAATTCAACTTCCTATGAACCAAATCAAAAAAAATTTCAAGACAGTTAGGTACAATTTACAACCAAAACTTATACGGCGACTATTACAGACTAAGCTCACAACATTTAAATATGATATAAAATTCTTCAACACTTCATATTTGGTGTAAATTCAGTTAAATCAAATAGTGTTAAATCTTTGAAATTAAACAAAACAAAAATAAAAATTATAAATATATAGTTTTACAAAGTATAGGACCTTAATACGGCATTTTAAATAAGTTTCGGCTTTAAATGTTGTTCGTTGAGTGTAGTACTTTGGCTTAAATCCTTCGGCTGGGGGACTCACCGGCTCCTGGATCCTTTCTTATTATCCATTGGTGTGTGTGCTCTTTCAGTTGCCCCGGAGACGGTCAAAATACGCATTGAACCGGAAGAACTGCGACCTGGCATGGAGGCAGCCATCATCTGCGACTCCAGCTCCAGCAATCCGCCGGCAAAGCTGTCCTGGTGGAAGGACGGCATCCCCATCGAAGGTACGTACCGTATGGCCTGGCCTGCCTGGCGCTTTGGGCCTGGCCAAGCGATTTGGCAATTGGAAGGTTGCCCATCGCAATTCGCCATTCGCCATTCGCTATGGACTTGCCGGCGCCGCCAGTGCACTTTGTTGGTGCGAGGCGTTTCCACGACAACATCCGGTTCGCTTGCCTTGCCAGTCACTAAAATTACGCCCATTTCTCCACATTGCTCCTATTCTTATTCTCCGCCCAATCCACATCCCGTATCCCGCATCCCGTGTCCTGTGTCCCTGTCCGCCCACCGGAACCACTGGCATTCCCCGACCCTGCCCACAGGCATTAATAACACGTCCAAGCCGGGTCTCTGGGGCGGCACGGTCTCCACGTTGGAGTTCAGGGTAAACATCACACAGGAAATGAACGGCCAGGTCTACACCTGCCAGAGCGCCAACGAAGCGCTCCAGCGGAGCGTCCACGAGGCGGTCAGCCTGGATGTCCTGTGTAAGTACGGCCCCCCTAATTGCTCAATTAGACGGGATCTGCAATCGCCAGTCGAATCTATAAGTGATGTCACAGAAGTGCGGCAGTTGGGTTGCAACAATCCTTTCTCTTTCGGTGGAACTTCGGAATGAAATTCCTTCGCCATTGCAATGACCGGAAAAGGGCCATTATCGCATAAAGAGATGAGTTTTAGAATTGAATTAAATATTAAACAAAAAGAATTGAAATTAAACTGAAATCTATAAGTTTTACCACCAGTTACTTTTTTTAAATTACAATATATTCCCACAAAAGTGTTATAGGAGTGGCTGTGAGCGATATAAAAATATCAAAATATTAGATTGTTTTATAAATTAAATTTAATCTGGAGTTGATTTCAATAACATTCCATTAAACATTTCGAACTTCAGGAAATGATTTTATTAAAGCCTTTTGGATAGAATCTTTGCTCGGACATCTGATATTCTAAATAGTTGGATTAGTTGCACCCAAAGGGATTTCCGTGACAGCAGCAATCAATACTTCAACCTCACCTTTCACCTCCAGATCGACCCCAGTTCGAGGCTCTACCCTCGTCGACGAAGGTGGGCGCGGAGGGCGAATCCATGCAGCTGTTGCTCCAAACTCGCGCCAATCCCACCCAGGTGACCTATAAGTGGACCAGGGATGGGGTCACCATTCCGCAGGACGGCGAGCGCCGCATCTTTGCGGACGGTGCGAGCCTGAACTTCACCCGCCTGCACAGGGACGATTCGGGGATCTACTCCTGCAGCGCCTCCAATTCGCAGGGCAAGGCCAGCCTCAACATCACCGTGTTGGTGGAATGTGAGTACTCCGCTCTGTGCGATTCCCCAAATCAGACTAATCTTGGCCCCCCATGCAGACGGCACCACCATCAAGTCGGTCTCGGAGAACATTGTGGTCAATCCCGGCGAGGACGCAATGCTGTCCTGCAGCGTGGAGGGCAAGCCGCTGACCGAGAAGCACGTGAAGTGGGAGCGGGTGGGCTACGACATGACCGTCAAGACCTCGACGACCTTCGCGAACGGCACCTCCTACCTGCACATCAAGAACGCGCAGCGCGAGGACGTGGGCAACTTCCGGTGCGTGGCCGACAATCGAGTGGCCAATCCCACCAACCGCGACATCCTGCTGATAGTCAAGTGTAAGTACCCTCAGCAGTGGAAGAAATCATTGCTATACCCTCGATCTCCCATCCCCGTAACACCCTCCACACCCTTTGCTTACCGCCTCCAGTTGCTCCCGAGATCGCCAAGGCTCCAACGCTCCTGCGGGCCGCCAGCGGGACAGGGGAGCGGGGTCGACTGCCTTGCCGGGCACAGGGCTCGCCCAAGCCGCAGTTCATCTGGCGGCAGGACAAGAAGGACCTGCCCATCAACCGCACGTACAAGTACGAGGTGGAGGAGCGCAAGATTGACTCGCTGACCTACGAATCCTCCCTCATCGTGGAGAAAGTGGCGCCGGCGGACTACGGCGCCTATGAATGCGTGGCCCGGAACGATCTTGGCGAGGCGGTGGAGACGGTGCGCCTGGAAATCACCTCGCAGCCGGACCCACCCCTCATCCTGAACATCCTGAACGTCACCCACGACACCGTCACCGTGGCCTGGACTCCGGGCTTCGATGGCGGCCTCAAGGCCTCATATCGCGTTCGCTATAGGTGAGTGATTTGGTCATGTTCCCAGTATTTAAAGCATGTACAGAAAACAATTTTAGCAAGGTCCTGAAATACAAAATAATAACAAATGATATGAATGCGGAATTTTATTTAAATTAAATTTCATTTTGAAGGCAATGTGGATGCGTTTTGTAAAACACAATTATTTATTATTATTTTTAACATAAAGCAATCATTTTTAAGAGTCACTTTTGGTGGCCGAAAGTGAAGTGCTCGCAGATTTCCCTCCGTGTAACTGTCACGAGTCCTGGCACTAATGAAATTGCACTCTGCCCTCTCATTTGCAGGATGTTCGACCGCGAGCAGTACAAATACATCGATGGGCTGCCGAACAGCCACAAGCTGACCATCGGCGGGCTGCGCATGAATACGCTCTATCTGTTCTCGGTGATGTCCTGGAACGAGCTGGGCCAGAGCTCCTACCTGCCCGACTTGGCGCGGGCCGAGACCAAAGGTAAGTCCGCCACGCCCCACCCCGCCCCTGAGAACAGCATTCAAATTGGCCGCGAGTGCCGCACTCGACCAGCGATGCCGACATTGATTTATGCCAGTCCGCCATTTGGCTTTTATGGCCAGTGGAGCACGGGCTCGGTTCGGAATCGGAAGAATCGGAGCATGGGCGTCGGTATCTACGGGATGTTGGTGGTGCAGGCCAGTTGTCAGGAAACGGTTCGCAGATTTGTGGAATTAATTAGCTAGCCAGTATGATAAGCAGCTATCAGACTAATTAGAAGCACGCATGGAGCGAGTCAGCCGAAATAATTGATGAAGTGAAATTAGAATAGGCCCTGAAATTGGCTATTTTCCCTGCGAAATTGCAAGTCGTGCATACAGAGAATCACATTAATCAGAGAATTTAAACCAATTTTGATGTATTTATTCAGCCAACTATTTAGCTTAGGCCTTCGAGGGACAATTCATGAAATATAGCCCATTCACAAGAACTAACACAAATCAATCAGATTGGTAATAGATTTTCATAATATAATTCAAACTATAAAGTCAACTTGATGGCCAAAGAAAACCTAAGCTAACAAGAAAGGAAAGCTAACTTCGGGCGGAGCCGAAGTTGATATACCCTTGCAGAATATTCTATAAATTATATTCTCCAAAATTATTCATATGATGCATTCTTAATACTCATAAAAAGTCCCAACTTCCTAACTTTAAAAACACCAAAGTTATGTCATTTCCAATCGTTCAGTTATATGGCAGCTATAAGATATAGTCGGCCGATCCTTATGAAATTTGGTAGGTCGGATTGATTGGCCAAAAATAAAACTCATAGAAAATCCCAATTTCCTAACTTTACAAACACCAAAGCTATTGCATTTCCGATCAATCAGTTATATGGCGGCTATAGGATATAGTCGTCCGATCCTTATGAAATTTGGTAGGTCGGATTGATTAGCCAAAAATAAGACCCATAGAAAATCCCAACTTCCTAACTTTAAAAACACCAAAGTTATGGCATTTCCGATCGTTCAGTTATATGGCAGCTATATGATATAGTGGCCCGATCCGGCTCGTTCCGACTTATATACTACCTGCAATAGAAAGACAACTTTTGGGAAAGTTTCAAGCAGATAGCTTTAAAACTGAGGGACTAGTTTGCGTAGAAACGGACGGACAGACGGACAGACGGACAGACGGACGGACAGACGGACATGGCTAGATCGACTCTCCTGGTGATGCTGATCAAGAATATATATACTTTATAGGGACGGAAATGTCTCCTTCACTGCGTTGCAAACTTTTGACTGAAATTATAATACCCTCTGCAAGGGTATAAAAATAAATAGTTTAAATGCAATCGTCATGAGATGAAAATAGTCCAATTTAAGTACCAGAAAATATTTAGTTGCAATTTAATACCCAAATTAAAGTAATAGCGAAATATTGCATCTCTAATTAAAAATACTAATAAATAATGTCCGTGTTGTTAACAATAGAAAGTTAAATATTACTGTGGTTGCAATAAGCTTTGAGCTAAAGACATGTTGATTTTCTCAGTAGGACAAAATTAATATGAAATGGCTTTTAAATAATTGATACATTAAAAGTTATCCAGCAGTAAGGAACCAGACACAACACCTTTAAAATGTTAGAACACCTTTCTGCCGTCATTTGCCATCCCATTCAACTGCGTCCTGCACCACCACCATTGACTTAGCAATTCAAATAGACCGACCATAGATTATGAAGCGTAAGAAATGGCCTACGACCAGACATGGCCATGGGGGCACATGACCTGGCCAGATTCCGATCTGTTGTCTCACTCAATGATCTCGTCCCGACCCTGCTGCTCCTAATCGGAATTGCATTACGGCCATCAACAACGCCAACGACACCGACGACGCGACCACCGCAAATGGCCACTGCCCCGCCTTCCGCCCTGCAGAGGCCCCGCCCCCCTCGCACCCTGCCTCGTCGCTGGGAGGCGGACCGCCGACCACCAGCCAGACGCCGCTGGGCGGCACATCGGGCATGCTCCTGGTGGGCGTGGGCGCCGGCATCGCCGTGGTCCTGCTCAACGTGTTTGTCATCGGCTGCTGTCTGCACAAACGGAACGAGAAGCGCCTGAAGCGAGGTGAGGGGTGCGCCGAGAGTCCGGCGGTTGCTGCTGCTGCCACACTGAGAAAAATGTCCACGTTTTATATGTCTCTTTCTAAAAAAAAGTCTCATCAAAACAGATTTTGTATGCCTTAACCAATTGATGTCTTTAACATATTTAAATATTAATTTACATTACACTCAGGACATAAAATAACAGAGATTTCGAATGCAACATTTTAAACTGTACTACTTTAATCTTAATCGAAATAGATATTTGCATTACTGAGAAACACTTCAAACACTTAGCAAATAATATTGAAACATGTCTTAGATCACTTTGCAATTTTAAATATTTTAGGCAATCATTTTATTGGATTCAAAATGTAGCCTTTTGCTTTCATTATTTTGATCTCGACAAAACATTTGAGCTGATATTCCTAGTCTAGGCTCGCAGTGTTGTGGCATGGTTGCCATCGACCAGATGGGGTTAATGGGAAGCAATAGTTGGAGTTGAGAGTTGGAGAGCTGCAGAGCTGGCATCCGTGGGCATTTGAATTTCTAATTCCCTCGACTCGGCCCGCCGTCGCCTCCGTTATTTTCTTTTAATTTGTGGGCGTTGTCAGCGCACGTGCCCGGTGGTCAGCGATTGCGGATGGGACTGGAAACGGGAGTGGAGGTGGGAATGGGAGGGGAGAGGGCATCGCGATGGGAATCGCTGTGGAATGGCGATGGCGTCGCTAATTTCATTTGCCATCACATGTTCCGGCTCCGCTTCGCAGCCTCTACGTGATTTGCGTCACTCGCTGGTCGCTAGTCGGTCTCTTTATTTGATTTCGCTGCGTGTGCTCGCCATGCCAACCCAAATCGACCCTCGACCCCGTGTCCTTAGCCGGTATGGAATCCCCGGCCGAGTTCGAGTCCGAAACAGAATCAGAATCTGAATCGGAATCCGAGAACGAGAACGAGACCGCCTCGGACCCAACTGAAAACTGGGACAGTTCATTGCTATGCTCTGCGCCATTTTATATATTTTTATTCCTCATGATATTATTCTTTTTTATTACAATTTCTCATTTCATTTCGCATTTATTTATTGTTTTATTTCTGCAACCATATTTTTTTGTACTTTTTCCATGGTTCGTTCGCTTTGTCAAGGACTTGAACTGATGCCAGCCGAGTTAACCGAGGACTCCAGCAACACACCGAATCTGGTCATAATTGGCATCTCCCTGGCGGCATTTGGCTTTCTCCTAGTCAACGCGTCGCTGGTTGCCTGGTTCTTTGTGCATCAGCGCCGCAAGAAAGGTTATTATTATTTATTATTATTGTTATTATGACTTTTATTTGGGCGGTATACATTCCGCTCTGATGTACATGTACTGGCTCACTTGCTGCGGCTGCTTCCCAGGGTCCGCCTTTGATTGAGATTATTTCGGTGCAGGGCTGGCACTCCGGCCAAATGCCGCCAACCAGACAATTGCACCGGCTGCCATGTTGCAGCGGCAGCCGGCACCACTTCCGTGACACCACCGGATGCGGAAGCGAGCGCGTTGTGCTGCATCCGCTGCCCACTAAGGACCTCGGCATGCAGGCTCTCTTTATGAAGCTCACTAAACAATTTCCTGCATACGCAGGACCCACTCCGCCCGGATCACTTTCCCGCCACGGCTCCTTGTAATTTCCGCAGGCAACCAATGCCAAGCGTGGCCAGGATGCTGGAGCGCGGCAAGAAGTCTCCGGCTGGAGTATAATGATGACAGAAAATAATGATGCATCCTGAGTACCAGGCAGCAGCCGAGAGCTGCTGTTTATTGAACAAGAGACCCGGACAGCCGGCAAGACAAATGTGCATCGTTTTCTTAGCTGAATGCACAATCCTCCGGAAATCAGATTGCTTTCACGGCTTACGGACGCCGAGGGTCGGAGGTTGGAGGTCGGAGTTCGGAGTTCGGAGGTCGGGAGGGAGCACGTGTCGACAAGTGTTGGACATGTTTGCTGAGGGGTTGTTTATTAAACCGAAATTATTCTTTCACTCCTAGAGTGGTGCCAACTTTAAAATGGAAGCCCTGGCGCCGCCATCAGTCCAACTGTTACCATTTTCCGGGCTAGCTTTCCTTAACAATCCCATCCTTCAGAATGGCAAATTTGATATGGCTCACACGGCGTATACGCGATGTGCCAGCTCTGAATCGCTATTACGTGCAGCCAGTCGACATGCAACACGCAGCGTCGTTGCCGGCTAACCAAATTATTTCCATTGAGCCGGGCGGAAAAAAAAGCTGCATCGAGAACTCAATTCGGCGGTCCAAGAGCACGAAAAAGCCAACATAAAAGTCCGTAAAATTATGCAGACGCAAGGGTACTTTTTGGTAACTAGGCACTGCAAATTGCACTCTGAAGAACTGAAAATTGTTAGGGGTTTTAATAACCAAAACTAGAGTTTTGCTCATATGCATAAAATAAAACAATGTTTAGTTATTAGTACACTATTCTTAATTCTTATTTTGATTGTTCCAAGTTGACAAAATTATTAGGAAATGGAATGGTGAATTTCCAAAAAATGTATCTTTAAAGAAACAATTTAACATAAATTGTGCACTGCAGATCAACTTGTTATCAACAATTTCTCATTTTTTTTGGTGCGGGAGCCATACTAAATGCCATTTGTTTAACCAGGGCGTTAGCACCATGTGAGGACGACTTCGAGTTCTATTTGCTGCTGTAATATGTGCGCTGTCATACAGTTTGCGTAAACATTTGACTTATGAGTTGACTTACATTCCCTTCTCCTTTAATGAAAAGTTTTGATTCATTAAGCCAGCGAAAAAGGGGCCAGCACGCCCCGAAACTAAACTAAACTGACTTAATCGGGGGAACAAAATGTGGGCCAGTTATTTTTGACATTTTCAAACGGGAAGCACGAGTAGCATGAACTACAGCCGCAGGACATAAATAAGAAATTTCCCTAAGAATCCCAGGCCGGGCCAGACTCCATTATTTCTGTCTTTCGCTTCCAGAGCGGCACAGTTGAACAAATGGCGAGTGCCGGGATATGAATGCAGTCCCGCTCCGCACAAAAGAAAATTCATATTTCAGTCTTGTTGCAAACAAACACAGCAACGAAAACGAAGAGCGGAGGAAAACCCCTCCTGGAAGGAACAACATTTTTATGACAATGTACGGAGAGTGGTTTGGTAGCCGTACCGCCATACTGCCATACTGCCATCCCCTTATCCCTGTCAAAAGCCGATAACTGACAATGCCCAAAAGGATTTTTACTTTTCCCGTTTTCAGTGCTCACAATTTTTCCATCCATTTCGCTTTTTTCTTTTTTTGTTTGAAGTTGACAGGGAAACTGGTGCGTTGGCCGGCCGTCGGAGGGGGCGGCCGGGGAGTGGGCGTGGCCCTGGAAGCGCCAGTGGGAGAGGAGGGGAGGGGAGGACCCTGTCGGGGGATATCTCTCTGCATATTTCAATGTTTTCGCCGGCGAAACTTGACTTGTGTTTTTGTTGCAGCCCTCGGATATGCATTTTTAATGTGCATTTGTGCCTTTGTGTCAAAATGCCGCATGGCGCACAGAAAGGAAATCCATCCCGCCGCCCAGCTCCAAATCTCATCTCGCCCAACCCATCGCATCCCGAAACCCGGCTCTTCGGCAAACCAAAAGCCCAACCGCACTGGAGGCCGCCTAAGAAGCCTTTCGCTGTAGTTGTCGCTGTCCGATAAACTATGCCAAAAGTCTGCGGTTGGCAGCTGGTTCAGTGGTTCAGCTCCGTCGCCGACTGCTGGTCGTCCGTCGGTCCGTCCGTTGGTCCGTCCGTTGGTCCGTCCGTTGGTCCGCTCGTTCCGTTGCCGGTCGGTCATCGACCACAGACACCATAGACAAGGGAGCGGCAGTGACCATCGCATCGCCGCAGCCACAGTCAATGCCCAGTGCCACATATTTCATTCCCGTATGAGCTGGGCCTGAGCCGGAACATCCAGAATAGCGCCATCTCTAAAGTTTATTGCCTTTCGCCTGGCCCCCAAACGGAAAGGGAAGAGCGTCTATACACTGAGAATAAAAATACGTAAAGTCCTTAAAATGCATTCACACATTCCAGTTAATTCTTTTAGGCTCCGGTTTCAGAGCAATTTTAAACGTTATCTTTATAATTTGTAAGTCCCAACATATTTATTATTTATTTAGTTTTATTTTTTTTTGTAATGTTTTTGTTTTGCTCACTTGCGTATTATATACAAATATTATGACTATTAATAACTTTTTTTGCACAAAATAAAACTTAATCTGAATTGGCGGCTTCTCTGACCTGATTTTAAACAATTTTTATGCATAAGTATATAAAACCTCTAATATTTAACAATTTTATCTTTGAAATTAATAGGATATAGACGGTTATTTCGTTGTAAGTTGGTTGCACAACTAATTCGTATAGATATATACATTATTTTGATAAAAATTATGATTATTTTTTATCTAAAAATTATGTAGGAAATGGATAGTGTTTTTTTTTTTTTGTATGTACTTTAAGTTTGAAACATAGGAGATGATATTTACATTAGTAACTTGAAAATACTTGAAAAATACTTATGGTAAATGCCTATTGTTTGAGCAATTTAACGGAGAAAAGGATGTTCGTGATGAGGAATCATTCTAAATTCTACAACATATGTTTATCACAGAAAATTTTTTATTGAATAATTATCATTAATCGTGTACTCAACAATTTCAATCTGTCTTGGGATATTTTGGTTAAACTAAATTAAGTATTTATTCTAGAGTTATTTAAATTGCTATAAAAACAAAAACTCTTTCCCAAGTGCACTTTTACTCCATGGCCCACTTAAAAGGCCAAAGAGAAGTTGCATCAAACAATCGGTCCGGGAATTCGTGAGTGGTTAACTAAGTTAGGGCATGGGCATAGGCCCATATGGCAATAGATTTCTGTGCACAAAAAAGTGCCAACTTGAGCTGGAGCACAAATAGGAAATGGAGAGCACCCATCAACACGGAGGGTGTATTATCTTTTGGCCAGGAGTAAAACTTTAGACCGAGTGCAGGCGCAAAAGTGAAATGGCCCGCAACCCGATCTCGGGGATATAGTTGAGTGCGACACTTTTACGACTTGGCGGGGCGAAACTTTTATGCCAACGTTGCCACCAGCGATAAGACCACCCGACCCGGCACTTTGTAGGACCCACCACCATCACCACCATCACCACCATTACCATCGCTCTGTCCCGATGGCTGCTCCACTGGCGAGCACTTGACTTTGACACTCTTTAAACAATTGACGGGGACCCGGGGAACTGGCCAGGTCACCGGGGCTTTCGGCGTGCGTGAGGGAGCTGCGACATCAAATCTGAAGAGATAAGCGCACAGGCTGTCGTGGTCAGGAAAATCGGGGAAATCGGAGGAAATCGGGGCGGTTCGGGGCGATTCGGGGGCCAGGGGGCCAGGGGCTGGCTCAGCAATGTCGAAAAGTTTGCTGCTTAGGCAACTGGCCATGACATGCCGAGGCAGCAGCGGATCCATTTGCGGCGGGGAGAGGGAGTTCATAAATTCGCCGGGCCCTGAAACAATGCCCGGGAAAAGCTCAGCACCCGGTCCATTCAAATGACCAAAGAGCAAATGGCACAAAGCGGAGAAATCCACTACGGCATACCGCAAGTCCGGCCAGCGAATAATTGAGAGCTGATGCCAGGACAGAGGGCTTACCAGAAAAGTCCTTCGGAGCAGACGTCGCCGTCATTACCGTGCCCAGATGACCGCAGAATCTGTCTAAGCCGCGCCCCACATATATACGTGTGGGGAAAGGGCTCCGGCCGGGGTTTTCCGAGCATAAGTGCAAAATTTGTAATCTCCGGGCGGCGTGGCGGAGGCCAAAGTGCAGCGGCAACAAGGAAACTTGGAGCGGCATGCGAGTGCGGATTATGTGACATCTGTGTGGACGGGGCACACCGCATGGTGCCCACGGTCACGAGGACGACGGAGAGTGATAAGCCGCCCCCCGGCCGTTAATACCCTGCCACGGGGTCACTCATCCCGCCATCCGTCTGCGACCTGGAGTTTTCCCGGTAAATCGCGCTCAGGACTTATAGAGTTTATGGCTAGTAAGGGGAAACCAAAAAACATTACATCAACAACTAACTCAGGCTTTTATATGTCATGAATTATTCGTTTGCCATGACGAACTAATCTAGGCAATTCCTAGAAGTATGTTTAAATGCTTACACTGAAGGCGAAAAATGAATTCTTGTTGAACAAACATTTTGGAAATTGTTTTTAGTCATTGCACAGCAATCTCTATTTAAAAAAAAAAACAATTTTTTAATGATTCTAATTTAAATATTTTGTGAAATGTTTCAAAGCCCTGTTGATTCCTGTCGTTAACTGTGCGGCTGTGTTACATTTTAAATATGGCTAATTTAACCATTTAACATATGTCGAATCAATAAACTTACACCTTCCGTTACACTTTGCTGTGAAAGTAAAGTAAGCACGCATTATAATATTTGTTTAGAGAATTGTATTCATATTTAACATAGGGAAAACCCTATTGAATCGCCTTCTATACTTGCAAAGGGGGACGAACTTGAAAACCAAATCGAAAGCAAATCGAACTATATTTTTTTCACTGCCCGGTCTAATCTTTTGCTTGAAAAATCGGGCTCCCTATTCACACAAATGCACTCGTGCAGGCAAGCGGTCATGTTTTTAATTGCCCTAATTGATTAAAGCCAGGTCTATTATTTTAAATGGCCCTCCGCAGCCAAACGCCCTTCAGCCCGCCACTCGTGTGTCCTCATAAATAAAACAACTGACAAATGCCGAAAATGTTTTTAACTCACTAAGCCATAAAATCAGTGAGCTTTGGCAGGATACACATTCGCAGATATGTGCATGTGCTGCATGTGCTACAGGGCGCTGTCATCGGCAGACCTGCAACAGAGATATCTGAGCCGTTCAGAACTGCGGCCCAACATTTAAATGCGTTTTCAATTTTTAATTTTTTCCCTATGAGTGCCCACACAAAAGTGTATAGATTGCGAATTGTGTGTGCATATGTTTAATGAATTAAAATACAACGCTGGCAAATGTTGGTCAATCATAAAAAATGCAAATTGAAGCATCGGCAGCACAAACAAACAACAGGAACACACACGAAATGGAGACAGAACAAAGCAATTTGCGTTCGAATATTCGGCTGCAATTTGTTAAATATTCATTATACATCG
Organism: Drosophila fuyamai; assembly: GCA_018153365.1. Classification (NCBI taxonomy): domain Eukaryota; kingdom Metazoa; phylum Arthropoda; class Insecta; order Diptera; family Drosophilidae; genus Drosophila; species Drosophila fuyamai. The sequence continues at coordinate 824,730 of JAECXW010000419.1, read as the reverse complement.
GCCAACATGGGCACCGGCAGCCAAACGTGTATAAAGTAATTTTGATAACCCCAAACATTCAATGTTCTTTGTGCAAATTAACAGCAAACGCCAATTTTATCGACTAATGGTCCCCGCATGTCACGTAACTGGAGGACGTGCCGCACAGGTCCCCTATATATCCTCTTATATATCCTTGGAAATGTATTATTAAGAAACCATTGGGCCATTATATCTTTGCATAGCTTGGACGCGATGATGACGGCAATGATGGCGATAGCAGCTGAGTGGCAGGGCAATGTCCATTTGCCATTACCTATTTACCTATCGCCATCAGGAGAAATAGGGGCAAATGGAACCACACGTGTCTATGGCTTTTTGCCTTTCTGCTGACTCCGCTCACCCCGTAATCGTTGTAAATTCCATGGCAGCCTAGAAAAAGCGCTCGGGAACAACAAAAGGTCGGAGTGCGCACAAAAGGTTGTCAGTAAATAGGAATTTCTGATGAAATACGGCATTTATTTTTATAATTTCCAACACAACTATTATTTTACTGTTCACTTTATTGCCCTAAGCTAATTCTATTCGATCACATATACCAAAACTATTTTCATTATTTTTACCAAAGCAGTGAACGCAGAACTTACATTCGTCTATTGTACTTTTGAAAAATTTATAAATGAATTATATATGTACCATGTATATTGAACTAGGTTAAACATATGAAAATGGTTACCCAAAGCAGCAGCAACAGCCAGGATTTTGACAAATCTTTCAAATATATCCTATAACCTATACTATTTTTATATATTTTCCATATCCCATCAACTGCGAACCGGAATGTGATACAATAATGGACTCCACTTTGCGCCAAACACGTGTTAACCCTTGCGGAAAATGTATCATAAATCATTTAATTGCATTTTTACCTTTGCCGCCTGTCAACTCATTTATATTTCCCAATGTGCCTTACTTTGTTTCCGACGCGGCATCGAAATGCACATCAACGAATGCTGCGACAAATGTGAATAATTAACACAATGCCTGCGACCCGTGTAAACATCGGAACCCCCCGCTCCCCCCCAAAAACACCCTTTGTCCGACACCCACCCAACGTCCTTGCCCGCACCGCACCACTCCTGTTTCTGGCACTTTGACAATCTTGGCTATTTGCATTTGATTTGCATTGCCCGAACCTGCAACTACAACACAATTGGCCACCTCGGATCCACCTTCTGCCGCACTGCATCAACGCCCCCCAAAAAACACTCCCACCCCCACCCACACCCCCACCATCTGGCACCGCTGCGAATCATCAATTTTCGGGATGTCACTGCCAATTACACCTTTTCAATATTTGTGCACATACCTTGCCGCTGCTGCTGGCGTCGGAATTTTTTATGTGCCGGCATTGGAATACAGTGGCGGAAACTACAAATCAACCGGCAAAAACGGCAACCATCGAGATGTACGCGCCCAGCTCGTATAATGACACCGTCACCGGCGAGACGCTGTCCAGCGTTTCGGAGAAGAGCGAGTCGTACTCCAATGAGGGCAGCAGCCAGCCGGAATATATTGTGAGTATATACGGACCTACCTACGGACCGACCAGTTTCGGCTCCATTTTTTCCAATTTTTTCGCCATTTCTGTCCTTTTTTTGGATGAGCATGAATATGCAATTTGTGAATGGGCACAAAAACGAACAGAGTTGGGAAGGAAAGAGCCGGCAGTGGAAAATCGTCTGGCATTTTAGGCATTTTCCATTGCTAAATAGATGTCCTGCAGGCGCAGAGGCGTCACTTGGCATTTTCACCGGCGGAGCATAGAGTGATTTCCCCGAAGTCATTCAATTTAAATATTGCTTTCTCCTCAATGCCGCAGCTGTATCAATCACTCCGACTTAGTATACACTATCTGGGGGTAATACTAAGTTTTGCAATAGCTTATAGGTTGTAAAAATAAGTTTAGTGTAGTACTATAGATATCGATATTAATATCGATTAAAGGGAGTTTAGGGAATTCTGTATATATTTTTAATGTTTTTCTTTTCTTCTATTTCACTCTAATTTTAGTAAGGCAATAATATTATAAACAAATCAAATATTTTAAATCTACTTTTATTAATATCTTACAAGATTAAATTAACGAATGGTCTTAACTTTAAAGTCCTATATCTATTCTTAAAGGTGTACAATTTGTCTAGTTTCTTCGTTTTAAAAACCTGTTACGCCGGTTAACAATTTAATACTATTAGATGAAATGCCAGAAAATTAGTGAGAAGCCACCAAAATAGCTCTGGGGGGATTCCAAAGATGAAACAAATGTTATAAAGATGGCCTTAATATGACAACAAAGCATTTAATAATCCACAAAACAAATTAAAGGCACGATAGGGCTTCGAGTCGATTCGAGGCAGTCTGACTAACTTCAAATGTTGAGGGTGGTCAACACAGCGTGGCTGCGGCCCTGGGCTTTCAATTATTGCCAATGCTCGAAAGGAGAGCTCCCCGAGTGGAAGGCAGGAAGTGCCAGACCAGGCCCAGACCAAGATGTGGCCCAAGAACAGGTCCAGAGCAGCGATGCGGAAACGGAAGCGGAATGCCGACGTCGTCGCTAAGACGTCGTGATTAATTACGCGACGCTGATGATGATAATGATGAGCCTGCGAGTGGGCTAAAGCGGGGAATGAAGCAGGTCTGAGTGGGGACCTGAATCCGGGTCTGAGACAGGGAAGCGGCTTCAAACAAATCGTTCCAAATTATTAAAATCATTTATTATCGCCGTAATCTTGCAGCGGCAGGAAAACCGCAGCAACTGCCTAACCCGCAGAAGCTGAAGTAAAAGTATGTAAAGTGCGTAAACTGCGACCGCGCCTGTTATAAATCAGCCCCGATCCGATCCGGGTGTCCTTGCTTTTTGTCCTTGTTGTCCTGGTTGTCCCGGCTGTCCTGGTTGTCCTCGCTGTCCGTGTGTCGCCGCTGTCATTGTGGCTGTCAATTACGCGCCAACGACTTTCAACGCCTTTGCCAAAGTATGCCAAAAAGCAAAGTGTGGAGTAATTACGGGGCATTACTCAGATGGGAATGAGAGTATAAATTGATATATACCCGACCATGTCGCATCTGCCGCTCCTCACTCAGCTTCTATCCTTCTTTATTCGCAGGATGAGGCGCGCAAAAAGGCGGCGTCCACGTATTTGGTGGAGGGCTCGGATATGCCGCCGCCCAGATACCAGAAGGATGGCACCCTGCCAGTCATATACCCCAACAATATTGGTAAGTATATATTGCAAAAAATATCTCCATGACAACTCTTAAATAGTGCTGAAAATTTACTGTAAGAAAGTCCTTTAAAGAAACAGGAAAACATTTCTCTGGAGGTAACTTCGCTCATTTTTCATGGCATTTTATTTAAAACCATTTAACACTAAAAGGGGGTCCTGAATTATAGTGATTAAAATCACTACTACAAATTTTTCATCATGATATTTTTAGTTGTTAAAATGTTGTTCATTGTTCTTTGGCATTTTAAACAATGTCTATATTTATTTAACAATTATTTTCAAAGCCAAAACTGTATATTATATTTTATTCCCTTTTCTCCAAAACCTGCATGATTATAAAACGATTTTTTTGAGTACCAAACAAAGAAGCTAAAAATAAATTTTAGATAATTAACTTTCGGGCAAAACAAAGTTGGGACTTTGCACGCGCTGTCAGGACGTCAGCAAACCGACCAGCCCCCTTAACCCTCTGACGCCCCAACTGAAAACGGTTGCACTCGTTTTGGTTTGATTTTTATGCCATGATTGCAGCGCAATCAAAGCAAATGGTGAAAAAGGGACACGAAAATAGCAAAAGAACGAACAGGATGGGCAAGATGGGCGGGAGGGGGAAATAAATATACAGAGAGCGAAATCGAAGCATTTGGGGCGAAAGGAGGCAAGTGTGTGAGCTGAAAATTCAATTCCAGCACAACATCTCCATCTTAATTGTAATTGAGGAGCAAAGTTTTTGTCAGTCCTGATTTTCAATTGACGTATGTAGGGATGTGTGTGAGTATCCCATATACTCTAGATGTACATAGCCCAAGGCAAAATCCAAATCACGTGCGGCCCGCGCTAATTTAAGAAAAAACTCATGGCTTGAGTTGTCGAATTTAAGGCAAGAAAAAATGGAAATGGAAGAATAATAACCAAGGAAAGGACCCAGACTCTGTCTCAAACTCAGATTGGGACTGTGGCCAGACAAAGGACACAGTGGCAGTCTATCAAAGCATCGAAGCCGTAAGAACAACAGGAGTTCTATAAAAACAATCCGTCCGGTTGGTACAAAAGCAGAAAATGCATTTTAAATGCAAAAGCGTAGAAATAATAAAAATACATTAGCTGCAGAACTTATCCCCGGAAGGAAAAGAGCCGGAGACTGTGGCATAAAAAATACAATTACCTTGTGTCAACGGCATGAAAATTTGGGGAGCGCTTTTCCACTTCTCATTTTCCCTCCATCTGTGCGTCAAATAAATTTGAAGGGGAATTTGCCAGTCGTCATAGATAAAATAGAGGTGCGCTGGTTATTGGATTTTTACATAAAGGCATCGATGAAATTCATTATTATTTTCGCTTACTAAATTCAGACTATCTAGTGAACATCAGGTTTTACGATCATATTAGCATTATAAAAATAGCTTTCGTGCAACAAAGAAATGCTTAAATCCATGGTATTCCCATTTATATTGGTGATAAAAAATTATGATAGTATTAAAAATCTATAATCATACTTAATGGTGAATAAAAATCGGAAAGTTTTTTATTATCTTTGTAATTCAAGGCTACAATATACATGACTTTGAGCTTCACTTCAAGCACGCAAAACGCTAGAAAACCTTTGCTTTTTTCCACAAACACCTTTTGATGAATTCGCATCACGTGCTCATCTCTAAGATAAACCGAAGACAAGGTCTTGCCGCCCACTTTTCCACCCAGCAGCCCATACCACCCCATTTCCCACCTAGAGGTTTCTGCGGCGACACGCATAATTACGTATGTATGTACTTCTCGGGTGTTCGAGAGTACCGCCATTTTCTTTATGCCCGAAACAACAACAAGAGCACAGCAGAACGAGCTGAAAAGAAAACACGCCGAGGGAGAAGAACAACAAAGACAAAAGCAGCGAAGAAAGGCAGAAAAGAAAGCAAAAGGGAAGAAAGGACGAAGGCAAGAACGAAGCGCCGGAGAGGAAAGTGCCAAAGAATCCCCCACGTGGCACAAAAAATTAAAATGCTTGCCGGAAGCTGAATCTCAAACAAGCGAGCCCAAGGCTGTTGTTCCAAGCGGACGGAAAAGCGGACGGAAAAGCGGGTGCTGGTGCACCACCCTCCGGGAAAAGCTGGGGGGCGGCATGCACATGAGCTTAACGGGGCGGGGCAAGCGGAAATTGTTTTTGTTGGTTGGCGTCACATTTTTTATCAGAGTTTTTGTTGAATTTAAATTGGTAGTGAGCGATGGGTGGTAGTCAGAGAAATTGGCAAAAAAAAAAACAAAACAAGGATGACAACCCTAGGGGTTTTCATCTACACCCGCCACCCGCCACCCCCGCCCGTTGCAGTTTCATTTACCATTTATGCATTTACACGAGGAAAGCGGGAAAGCCGCGCTTTTAATGAGATACTTTTCCACACGTTTCCATTTTAATGAGCAGTCGAAAAGCAACAAGTCCGCAGCTCTGACCCAGTTTCTGACCTTGAACGAGTGCAAAGGCCCTGGCATCCCGAAAGCTCTTGAAAACCCCTTTGGTTGAGGCTTACTCCCTGCCTATAGCTCATAGCTGGTCCCCCATTTTTCAGCCTGCACGTGAACATTTCTTATCTCGACTCCGGCCTGGCCCAATGTTATTAATACCAGATGAGCTGGGAACCGGGAACTGGGAACTGGCAGCTTTGCTCCTGACCCGGGCAACAATTATGCAACTGCCACAGTCCCAAATTGGAACAAAAATACTGTTCTTTGTTCGACTTTCTTTTCGGCAGAACAACGCCGCGCTGATCGAAAAATCAATAATTCATGAGTAACTGTCTTTTGAGAAAGCACGCCCACATATGCGGAAGTAAACAAGCCACAAGATGAACAAGGCCCAAACTCAGGTCTACCACATGGTTTCCTTCGATTTGTCGTCGTCAGGCAGCCGCAGGTTCGCAACTTAGCCCGGAAAGTTATTGTTGCGGGGGCTGAAGGTCCTACCCCTCAGAAATTCAGCGATGTCACAGTCTATTTTACAAAATTACAAATTTGTTACGTTTGCGGCTTTCACGCCTCTGCAGCTGACAGTCACTCGCTTCTCACGGAACGTGGCAGTATGTCGGGCCAATTTGTCACGCCCCGAGCAGGCTGCCTCATGGCCAACTGAAGACTCCATTGACATTTGCATATTTATTGGACGGGCTTATCAGCAATGTCGCAAGCATTGCAATTAATGGCCATCGTTTTCTTTTCCTTTCCAAACGTTTGCACATGAAATCGGCCAGAACCAAACATCAAATTGTTGCATGCTACGTGAGCTGGCCGTATGTGCAGGTGTGTTCTCGATTTCAACAGTTCCCGATGAGCGGAAATCTGCGACAAATATCCGAGAACGGTGTATTTAATGCTTTAAACGAAACATTAATATTATTTATCAGTTAAATATATTAGGTATTTAGAATGTAGGTTTCCAAAAATAAATTTATAAAAGTGTAAAGTTTCGTATTTTTATACCCGTTACTCGTAGAGTAAAAGGGTATATTGTATTCGTGCAAAAGTATGTAACAGGTAGAAGGAAGCGTTTCCGACCCTATAAAGTATATATATTCTTGTTCAGGATCACTAGCCGAGTCGATCTAGCCATGTCCGTCTGTCCGTCTGTCCGTCTGTCCGTCTCTCCGTCTGTCCGTCTGTCCGTCTGTCTGTCTGTCCGTATGAACGCTGAGATCTCGGAAACTATAAAAGCTAGAAGATTGGCATTTTGCATGTAGATTTTAGGAGTTCCTACGCAGCGCAAGTTTGTTTCAAAATGGTGCCACGCCCCCTCTGACGCCCACAAGTCACAAGCTGTGGCCACAGTTTTGATGCTATTATGAAAATTTTTTTGATATGTATTTGTTTCGTCAATACCTATCGATTGGCCAAATAAAAGTTTGCCACGCCCACTCTAACGCCCAAAAATCCATTAAACGCTTAAGCCTGGCTAGCGCCTACATTTCCGCCTTTCATGGGACAATAGCGCCATCTAACGGATGACTTTGGAACAGCTGGCCAAGGTGCTCAACAGAGTCAACGTTAATTCTCGATAAGGATTTCTATTAAAGGAAAATGCGATGGCTTTCATTTGTCAAGAACTATATCCAAGAACTATGCAAATCAAATTAAGTTAGCCGAATTGGAGGTGTTCCCTGGGTACCGATTTTAACATAAAAATCGGGAGCTAATTCGAGCGGCGAAAAAGAAGGCATATTTATATTAAGTTGTTTAGCTGAGTAACGGGTATCTAATAGTCAAGGCACTCGACTATAGCGTTCTCTCTTGTTAAATTTTTGTTTAGAGCTCGATAAAAATCATATTTTGTCCCTAAATTTATCAAAACACACTAGCTTCGATATGTTTCAATACTTTCCTGAGAAGAGAAGCATTACATCAGTTACAAACGAGGTTTTCCGAAAACAGCTAACAAATTGAAAAGGCAATTGAGAACCGAACGCCAGTATGCATATTTTTCGAACATACAACCCGTCGTTTGCAGTTTAAAATGAAAATCGAATGCGTTTTGCAATTCTCCATCTGCGGCTGGCCAGGCAAACGGCGTGCCCCGCTTATGGCCGCAATCAAAGCTTAAGCCATAGCAACGGCCATATATATGGGAAAAAATATAGGAAAATAATCAGTAGAGCGCAGCACGTACCCGACAAAAAGAGGGAATGAACCGGGGGTATTGGTAAGCCATTAAAATCAACCCCGAGCAGGCTAAAGTGGGCTTAATGGCCACAAAAAATAGCATCAATGCATATAAAATCGAGCTCACTTTGACTTAAGCACATATTAACTGTATACTGTTTTTCCGTCTCTGTGTTTTCCAGCGAACGCCTGTACACTGCCGCACCCGAGGCACAATAATGGCAGCGCCGCCATCCACATGACCCGGGATGATCAGATGCTAATCAGCAAGGGCGTCTATATTCCGTCCCCGTCGCCGGCGCCGCCCCCGGATGGCTCCTACTACAACATGAACAGCGACAGATACTTGTCCTATCCTCCAATGGTGAGTGCGATCAACGAACCTGCCTTCCCGGGGGATTCCAGGCGGGATTTGGCTGAGACCCAAGCTTAACGAACGCCAGCTGCAAGCTTAATTGCCCGCATCTGCAGTTACCTTCTTTGATCCCCTGCCATCTGGCGTCTTCGTCGCCACCCCCCCCCCCACTCCCCACCCCCCTCCATTGGCGTCTGGATTATTGCGCTCAATTAACCAAAGTTTTACGAAGGACACTCGGCATTTTGCATCCCGGCATGCCAACGGGGGTCCATAAATCCACGTATCGATCTGGCGAGGAGCATAGAGAGCATGCCGATGCCAGAGCATCTTCTGCCCGCTGGCACTTAACGCGCTTCGACTTTTATAATCCGCAACACTGTAGAGACAAATGACAAACTTAAAAGCATTATAAGTAAGCCCCTCGAAGCACACTGCACTGCGTTGTTGCACTGCGCGCAGAGTAAACACTATTTTCCCCAGACAACAATTTAATATCACGCATACGCCGCGTACGGCAGATGGCAGCGTGGCTTTTACGACGAAGCAACGCCCACAGATGCGACAAAGTTCCGGCCCCGCGTCACTCATAAAGCGGCGGGAATGCCGTCCCAGATTCGGGGCTCCACCTCCAAAAAGCACCGCAGCCAGTCAAGGACATGTGATGTCCGTTCCATTCCAAGGCGGATGCCACACATTCGCCGCTGTCGCATTGCCTGCCAATATAAATTCCGCAAATTTCACAATAAACATGGGGAAATCAATTTTCGGAATTTATGTTTCCGACGCTTCTTTGGGGGAATAAGTGTCCCTCCTCGGACCCCAGTGACTCCTGGCACTAAAGGGGTGCCAATGCGACAGCATAAGACGACATCCGACGTGGGATGACAGCCAGCCCGTTTATGTGTCGTCTCAAGTTGGCTGACGCTCAATAATTGTATAAATTAGATGGAGGGAAACGAAACTGCAGCAGCAGCAGGATAGTAATGTCCCTGGGATATTGGCCACCACCATCTGGCTGCACAGCTAATGTAATAATATTTATGCTTAGCAGTTGACCATGTTTATGGCCTTTATACGATTTGTTAAGTTATTCAATTGTGTCCCGCTCCCAGAGAGTACACAGTTAAATGATGTGGATGTGGTCGGCGAGAGGGTAGGGTAGGGTAGGGTATCAAGTATCCACCGGCCACTGTATCCCAGTATCCAGTCTCCAGTCTCCAGAATCCGGTATCCAGTATCCAGTATCCAGTGGCCAGTGCTCCGTCATCGTTCTTTGCCATCGCCCGACATGGGACTAAACCTTTTGTTTGCGGTTTTTAGTCAACGAGGGAGAAAAATTCAATTTCGGTTTAGTTGGTCAACAATGACATCCCATATGTGTGTGTATACACACCCCGGCCGCCTACCCGCCTGCCCGCCCGCCCACTTCACTTGTGGCCCATGGAGCAGCCACTCCTTCCGCTTTGTACGCCGGCCGGGGCCTTTTGCCATTCCACATAAGAAATGTTTTGTGTGGATGCCAAATTGAATTATTTGATAAACATCATTAGAAAAATTACAAAATATACAGAGCAGAGCTGCGGTCCTGTCCCTGTAGCAGTCCCTTCGCTGTGGCTTCCCGAAAACATTTGGCCAGCTCTAAATTACTTTTCGAAGAGCATCTGTCTCCGTTTCAGCTTCAGTCAGTGCCACGTATCCGAACGGACAGTAAATGAATAAGGACAATTTATAACAGTAAATCAAATTAAATTTCAATTGGAAAACTTGACAACAACAAAAAAACAAAAAAGACAAAAAGGCACACAGAGCTAAATAAAACAAAACAAAATGGCCATCTAACAAAGTTAGAGCATCGTTTTGCACATTAGTCCCCGAGGAGGGGCGCGCATAAAGCTCAGCTGCCCATCGGAATTCCTCCGTCCGGGCCACTGTAATTGCCCATCACAACTGAATCTGGCCATAGATATAGATGCGATTTCGATTCAGCCTGACCAGTTTATCACAAAGCGCTGAAAAGTGATTGAACAGCTTCTTAATCAATTTATGCTGTGTTGCTGTGCAGTTGCCAGTTATGAGAGCTCCTCTACTTGATTTATTTCAGCAACCACATTTAGTTTAGTTATTTCTATTGATTTAGTTAAGATTCAGATATTTCGAAGTAATACAGTTACAAGTTTGTTGGATAGCAAGTCAAACTATTTATTTCAATTTACCAACAAAAAGGCTAAGTTTCAAATTGTATTTGATTTTTTTAACCATGTTTATATTTTTGTTAGTCGCTGAAATGTTACATAGCCTACATTTAGTTTCTTTATTTGAATTTACTCGGATTGAAGTATTCATTTATATCTTTCCATTTATGAGTAATTTTTCCAAATTGTCTTTACTCCATGGTCTTAAATATAATTAAACATTTATCATTTAATGAAATGCGTTTAAACCTTGCTCCGTTTTTCTTTTTAAAATGTATTTAGCTTAACGCTTTGCTTCAAAAAGTTATTTAAATTTAATTTGATATTTTTAAATGCATTTACTTGCAATTTTATTCAATAACTAAATTGAAAAGATATTGCCATATTTTGTAGCACTGATGTGCTACATCATTTTTCATCAGTAGTACTACGTACATTCCGTTAGATTAATATCGATCTTCTTTAGCCAAATGCTTAATTGGTAACATTACACTTACTTTTTCAAGAATGTTCGTTTCCCAAGGAGTTTTATTAGTTCGAAAAATGATTTAGCAGCCAGATTGACTAATATTGTAAACGTCAAACTGTATGTCCATTCTGTATCGTTTTCCTTTATTTTATAATATCTTAAGATGTTGCTGATTATCAAGAATATTGAATATTGATTTATTGTCATTAGGGTGATTTCAATACTTTTTTTCATGAAATTGTATTTACAAACTCAAAGCATGAATAGGCGGTGATTTGTGATTGATTCACCCTTCCGGAGCAACAGAATGTCCCAGGGTCAGCGCCTCAAGGACTTCTGTTCCCGCTCTATTGGTCGTATCCACATCCGTTCATTGGCACGCAAAGTGGCCCGAAGTAAATGCAATTTAAAACAAGTTGTGGCCACACCCGGGCAAAACCAGAACGAGAATGGCAGCCCACCCACTCATCCATCCGTTGCGGTGTTTTTGTCCAACCAGCTTGTAACTATTTAAGCGGCAATTTGTATTTTATTGCCAACTTTGGATGGCTTCCAAGGCCCGAGCACCAAGTCCACATGCCCACATGCCCCACCCACGCCAGCCCGAAAATGCTCGAGTTTCATTTGGCTGGCGTTGATAAGTTAAATGCTGACTGCCGGACGCAGTTGGAATCCCTATGTGGACTACGTGCATATGTGGCTCCGGACGGAGCAGCCGGAGGGCAGGGACTTGACTTCAGCCGGACAACTTAACTACGGTTCACTTTGTTAACTTGCGTTCTGCACAGTTTTAAATTCAATTAGTTTTCGTGCGGGCGAACTCGGTATCTGGCCATTGTCCGACTGCCACTGGGCTGTCAGCTGCAAGGGAGCCGGCGAGGAGGAGTATCCGTCAGATACTTTACGCTTCTCGGAGTGGGGCGCTGTGGCTGTCATCAAAGCGAAGGATACACGAGTGTTTTGTTTTAAAATTCATGGGGCGGGCGCGAGCACGCAGCTGAAGCCGATTAAATAAATAAGGGGTCCGCTCCTAGTGGGCCATAATTTAATTTTCGCTCCAGCTTCTTTCGACTCATAGACTTGGCCCGCCGGCGCCGCTTGGTTGGCCTTAATGTGGAAAGTTTCTACTTTATGGCCAGTGTGGAGATGCCAATTGGTTATTCTATTTACCCGGAATGAAGTTCCAACTCCGGCAGTAACAACAATAATGAGCTGCGGCCGAGAATTAGCGACGCGCGGCACACAAAAGCCTTTAAGTGGCCCAAAGTTTGCAGGCAGCAAACCCTTTACGCGACCAGGACACCCTGCCACTTCCTGAGCCCCCAAATCGTCGTGGCTTAGCTGCGGAGCTCTCCGGCCCAAGTTTTCGTTGAAGACAATTTAACTTTGTAAACTGATACAAAATGTCCGCCCAGGTCTACTTAAGAACGCTTCCCAATCCCCGCCTCAGCCTTGTTAATCAGTGTCGAGTGTTGTGTCCCTAATGTGTTGCTGGATGTCCTTCCACCATGTTAATCCCCGAGAGCTTTCAATTCAGCAATAGTGGGTACTCGATTCCCCTTAATATTCCAATTAGGTGCACGGGCCAAGTTTGCAACTGGAAAGTTGTACGTGCAGCAAACTTGGCCCGCACTACTGGACTTCTGGCATGCGGAACAGCTTCCTCAACTGGCACAAAGTGTCATGTCAATTGAACTAGGAATCCACTCGCAGACAGTTCGCTTTTTCCCGTTGCCCAGTTGAGAAGTTGTCAGGAAGTTGTATTGTGCACGAGCGCTGGCAGGAGGTGCTGTCATAATTACGGCATCGTTAGTGCCAATCTTCGCTTTAATGCCGTCTTTTCAGGGAAAAGTAGCCAAAGGATTCGCAGCGCAAAGGAGTCCAGGGTATTTGAGCCTCGGCTTAGAGCGGACTTTTGTTTGCGCTCCTCATTGTTTCATATCTCGGGCGACAGTTTAATGGGAAAACTTTTGCGCTGAGCCATCGGAGAGCGGACCTATTCCGCGAGGAGCTGCGATGAAGCCGCTTAGCTAAGCCTATGCCCACTTAATCCGCACTGGAAAACCAGATTTCCTTCTGAAATCAAGAAAGCGTTCTTAAAAATCCGGTCCAATTTGAAGTACTTTCAAAAAACACAACATTTTATTAATTTAAATATTTTTGAAAGGACTATTTTTTAATGCCAAATTATCATTTTGAACAACTAAACAAAATATTGTATTTTTCTTTTACCTTAGCTTTTTTTCAAGAACAAAGACTTAAGAATTTTTTGCAGGTTCTTAAGCCAGTACTAATGCCTGTCACCTTTTGTTCCTTTCGATTCCAGGAATACCCGGCAGCCCTGGACTTCACCGCCCAGCCGATGCCCCTGGCGCACATGCAGCCCATCACGGTGACCTCGCTGGCCACCAATGGAGGCGCCACCCTCATCGGCAACGGATCCGTGGCAGCGGTGGCCGGCGGCTCGGGCACCTTGCGGCGCGGCATTCTGCGCGGAGTGGTGGGAGTACCACAGCCCGATGTCACCCACCACACGTCTGCCGTGGGCGGCAGCCCGCTGCAGATGCTGCACGACCTGCACCCGGTGAACCTGAGCGCCTCGACGCTCACCACCAGCACCACCCTGAACGGCAGTCTGCCCACGGCCACGGCCACGCTGCCCCGCCAGCCGCACGGCATCCTCAAGGATCCGAACCGGAACAAGCAGCAGCAGCAGCAGCAGCAGCAGCTCCAGCACCAGCACCAGCAGCAACTGCTCAACGCCAGCTTGGTGGGCGTGGGCGTTCCGGTCTCGGCGCCCATGGGCAGCCTGCAGATCCTGAACCTGCCGCCGACGGGCGTGGGACTGGGCAACAATTTGCTGATGACCACCAGCGGGGCCTTTGACCCGACGGCGGTGGGCATGAGCAGCTTCGGCGGAGTGGGCCAGGCCGGCGGCATCCCGGTGGCCTACACCGACGCGGACGGACACCTCGTATAGCTGTAGGCGGGAGCTGGGGCCATCAGCAGCACCACCGTGCGGATCCTCTCCGGCAGTGAGCCCCGGTTCTGAGCAACCACCACGTCGCACCACGTCACCACGTCACCACGCCCTACCCAGCATACTCGTAACTGTATCCAACCTACTCGCAAGGATGTAGCTAGTTTAGGAGCTTCCTCTTCGGCATCTGGGTCCCTCTGGTGTCCCCTGTCCGGCAGCCACATCCCATCCACTTGCCATTACCTTATTCAAATCAGCCAGCGAATTAGTTTATGTAAATTTCCACCCAATTCGTACGGCGTCGCCGTCAATGCGGGTGTTTATTTAGATAAGAACTACGTTGGGGGGGGGCGAAGTCACTCTAGGGGAGTGAGCATAATTTCGCCGAGAGTTTTACTAATTAGCCGGCAGCAGGAGAAGCAGGAAGCAGGCGAAAATAATTTCAAATATCCTTGGGTGGAAAACGCGAAACGGTCCAGAACCGTTTGACAGCTCCCAGGGGCGTGCTTCGGCTCAAGTCGACTGGGCACGTGATTGCCCTGGACGGCGCCATCGGCCATGGTCGCCGAAAGTTGAAGGTTGACAGCCGCTAGCTGCTCGGCGACCCCCATCCCATTTCCGAGTGCTAGATTTGCCACCTCGCCTTTAATGGGGCAGCTGGAAAATCTGGAAAAGGGACTTTATCCTAGCGAAAACAAAGTGGAGCATTCTTAACTCAAGCCACTAGATACTTTGACAATGTAGTTACGGGAATGTTCAAAGGTTAAAATATAGGTTTTTAAAAAAATGGATAAGAAATAAAATCCAAAGGGTTATTCATACTTTAATAATGACCTAACCTTTGGATTTTATTTCTTATCCATACTTTAGTAATGACCAGCCATTAAATACTTCAAATTCCAGTTTAATATAATTTTAAATATGAAAATATGTTTTATAGTTGGTTTTTAAAATGTTACCTTATTTCAAATGACTACTTTTAGAAATGCTACACTCGAAAGAATAATTTCACTTCACGTAAAAGTAACTTATATATCCCATTGAAGAAATTCTGAACCGTTCTTATTGAATATAAAATTTAAATCTTATTTATTATTAATCCATGAGTTGGAGTTAGAAAGGATCCCCTTGAGCTAAAAGGATTTAAGAAATGTCACTCGAAATTAACAAATCCAAGTTGAAGACTTCAAAAGAAATGCTATAGAATCAGTGTATCTATGGAAACCTTCGTACTGTTCTTAGGGAATGTATATAACTAAAAATCAAGGCGCCTTCAGATTACGCCTTGGAATTTAACTCCACCAGCTCCTCGAGTTGCTCAACTCAATCTCGTCCATGAAAATGCGCATATCGCAGATATGGTAGGGCGGCGGCCACGCCCTCGCAGCCATTATATGCAGAAGATGGCTGTATCTTTATCTATCCAGCTGCCATTCTAGTGCCGCTGCCGCACATAAACAGTTTTCATTTGCCACTCGTCGCAGCTCAGCGAGCGTGACATGCCAATCCTGGCCTGTGTTGCCATTAGCTTTTCCAGTTCAAGACCAGAGGAATCCCGGAATCCCAAGGACCACTCATCTCCGCTCTGCCCACGCTCACGCCCTCCTCCGATTTCGATTCAACCTCCGCCTCCAAACCGCAGCCGTATCCGTATCTTTGACTTTGTAGCCAAGTTCTTGAGATCCTCGAGCGTGGTGCATAATTGCCAGCAGCATTGTGTGGATTTTAATATTCATTTGGCTGTAATTGCTGGATCCGGGTCTGGATCGGGGGAGTGCACTACTGCAGCTGCTAGTCCTTGGCGGATTATCGCAAATGAATAAATGCCCTGATTTCGGGCATAGATGGCAGAGGATTCGAGGAGGTGGGGCTGCACAAACACAGTGTGTAATTAAAAGTGAAATTATCTTTGAAATTAACGCACGCGTAGAGAAAGAGAAAGGCGAGGGCAAGGAGGATGGGAGGGAAATGAAGAAAAATTCGCGGAAAACTGAGAACGAAATTAAGAATGAAGAATAAAATGAAGCAACTTTGTGTGTCGGCACACATATGGGTGTACTTCTCCGCTGTGGGATTTCCGCTATTGAATAATGGCGATGCCGCTGTCCGGATAAAAGTTAAATGAGCGGGAAAATAAGGAGAGCTGAGGAATCTGTGGGGGAACCCAACAGGTTTCTGGGAACGATGGCCAAAGGACACGGGGCTGCGGGGACCCTCTCTATACCAGATATGTGAATGTATAGCTTGTACTCAACTCTACGAGTAGTGCCGCCAAATCGCATTAATAATTAGCATTTAACTGGATTCGTAGCCCTAAGTAGCTAAGCCAAAACAATTTCGAATCACTACTCAATCAGCAAGCCAAAATCTTTCAAATTGTACAATACCACAGGGCGGAAGGCGAAAAGCAAGGAGTACCGATTAGCGATAAATAATTAACGATTAAAAGGACAAATGCAGGTATATCGATACACACGGAGAGTCATTGCAATTCATAGATGTAAAACGTAGCATACAATTTCGCATCTCGTAACTCTTAGATCCTGTCCCCACATACCCTCTAAACGTTTGGAGCTTGGCAGGGAATTCCCGACTTATACATAGGAATAACCAACTCGCTGTTTTCTTAGGGATAACTATTTGATTGCACTCGAACTTATTACTCCACGAAGGAAATGTGTCCTTAACTGCATCTGCATATTCACAAATCTTGTATGTCTTCCCCAGCTTGTCCTGACGATTGTTGATTGTCCCTAATTTTATCCAGAATACGTATTTATACTTACACATACATATTAGTTTAAACTTAACACACTTGTCGGGGGAAATAAATAAGACTTATTGTAGATAATTATGTTTAAAACAATTAACAAACACGAAATCAAGTTGTTCAATTTGTATTTTTGCCAAAGAGATATTTGTTAAACAAAGAAACGATAACTTGCAGCTGGATTATGTGTGTGCTTGATTCACTCTCGCTGTGTTTATTTGTTGTTTACGATTGAAATAGAATCTTTATATATATATGATTTTGGAAATACCCTCATTCGACGTTAACGTAGCATAATTGAAGCAGCAGCTGAAGGCGATGACACACAAGACTTGAATACCGAACCTAGGTTAATGTTAAATGTTAATGGAAATCGAAACTTAATGCAACTAAGTATGCGTGTGTATAAAGCGAATTAATTACCAGTGGATGTGAATGTTTTTATGACACTAATTGAGTTATGTATTTTATGTAGTCTGTATGCGTATATCTATAACTATAATTAACTGAAAGCATTGTACAGTAGTCGAGAGGAAACACAATAATTAACAAGGCGTAAGTTCATTCGAAGAAAAAACGAAAATAAATTAAACGCATAGTTTATAAACTCAAAGCATAAGCCGCCACTCAGAAAACTGTATAAAACAAAAAAGATAAGAACGAATTCTTAAAAAAAAATTATTGAAAAACTATGAAAATTAATGCATATGAAACCTACTGCATTTTTAAAAAAAGATCTGTTAACAAATGAATAATAAAACCATAAAAAGGATGAATACCAAAACCGAACTGCATTTCCATTGCCGAACAAAGGGCCAACCGATTACGGCACAAAGGACAATTTAATGGCAAAACTTTCGAATCAATTTTCAGCGGCAGGACTCAAACAAAGGACGATGGCTTTCCAGCCCAGAGAAGAGACACTTTTCCCGGCGAGCCAAACTTTTCCGAGGGCAGGACGACTATCCGTCTTGCCGGGTGTGGTGCAAAAAATTGAATTCCTTGTAAAACTTACGAGCTGGCATTAATTTTAACAGCATCTCGGTGGGCGGCGGGTGGTGGCCGGGACCTGGATGCCTCAAATTACGTATACGGCCCATTGAACGTTCTGCCGGGCACGGACATGTGTGCGTGTACACTCCGGGTCGGGCCATTATTCTCCCCTGACTGACTTTATGACGCTCATTCGATGGGCCCAAATCGCAGCTCGTTTTTCATTTAAATGGAAGTTAATTAGTTCCGCCAAAAAACAAAGCGAAAGAATAAATGTACAGCGGAGAACAACAATGAGAGAGCGACGCAAATAAAGGGCAAATAAAATTTGGCCCAGATCTGGGCGTGGTCGAAAGCATTCCTTGCTGCAATTGATTGATTTGTTCCTTTTCCCATTCCACATCCCCCACACCATCCTATTCTACTTCTTGCTTTGGCCTCGACATCCACTTCGGCTTCATCAGTTGTTGCCGCAAATTGATTCAACAAACGGCAAACAAGTGAAGCCTGGCCATGATGGGCCTTCAATTAATAGCCGGATGGGGCAAGTAAGTACGGGCGGAGCTGCCAGGACACGAAACTTTCTCGCACCGTAACTCGGCAACTGTCAGCCGGCGGAACACTCGATTTTCCCTAACGAGCTACAGGTGAAGAATGGATCTAAATAATAAAGCAATTCTCTGAATAAAACTGAACAGTATATATTGATGCAGAGGAGAACTGAAGGTTATACTTTGTTTTGACTTTATATTGTCAACTGATTATCAGCAGGGGGAAATCTCTAGATCGTCGCTCTAGAGATTATAAAGGACCTTTTCCGAATTCGAACATTATTCTAATTTGTCAGTTGTAATATTTATTTTTTAAGGTTTGACTTTTTACATTTTACATTACATTGCAAAATTATAGGAAAGTAAGACCGCGTGATTAATGCCGAGAAGCTGATTAAAATAAAAATTAGATTCTATAAAATATTTTTCTAGTTCAAACAAATTTTCTATAAAATTAAAATATTTATACGTTTAAAATTGTTTTTTTTTCAATTTTTCTTTGATACTTGTTTCGATATAGATGCTTTAGATAAACCAATTCGTAGTAATCGCTTCCAAATGATGTTGTCTGTCCTTAATTTGAGAAAATACATTTAATTTTAACTGCAGTAAAAAAATCTTTGATGGACTAAGTGCTAGCTCCTCGATGCTTAATACACTTGATAGCAATTTTTTTAGGGTAAGCTAGAAGTAGGTGATAACGGCCACTAGCCAACAAGAAAATGGTCTTTTAAAAATCTGATAATTACTGAGAAATTTGTTTAAGAATAATACACAATTCAAAAGGAATTGATGTATTAGAAATCGAAGCAAGTCCGTGGTATATAAACAACTGGAAAGAGAGTATTCCAGTTTGGGTCATGCAATCGAAACATTTCCTGGTATTTTCATTGTAATGCAGGTGACAAGCCGCATACCATCTCCATATTCGGGCCTTTTTTGTCTACGGACTTTGGCCGGCGACCGGAGCCGTCAAAAGGAACAAACCTTAGTGGCGACAGCGTGGAAATGCACGTCACAAGTACTCGCACAGTTCATCTGGCCGAGTAAATGGAAAAGTTTTGTTTGGTAAACTTTTTGGGCAGAAAAGAAAGCGCTAAGGCGCGCTGAGTGCTGCAAGTGCGGAGTTGGGTCCGAGGTACAAAGTCACTAAGGAAACAATGACTACCGAAAAGTTTCTCGTTGGCATAATCATTGTCATGGCCATTGACGCAAGGATTTGCAAATTATCAGGGCGAAACTTGACCGACCCGTGTGCAACATGAGCCTCTCGAGCGGGGACTGTGAAATTCCATCATTAAATTTAGTATTTTCCAGGAGGCGGGATGGAAGCCAACGGGGACAGCTGTCGGGATCGCCATAAAGGGCACAGATAGCAATTATGCCCTTGGCGAAATTGCCGGCTGACAATCAAAGAGGCCGCACGCATAAGCAAACCGAGCCCAGAGCCACCGCAACGTCTTCTCCCGGGGACCGCAGACCCTCCGCCCCCCTCCCTCGGTAATGAATTGTGGCCAACCGACCCACAATACAACCAGATAGAGAAAGAGCCGATTATAAGTTTGGGTACTTCTTCTTTTCCGCCTGCCTGCACAACGCTCTGGATCTTGCCGACATTAGCTCTCAGCTAGAAGGTCCTGGCACGCATATGCAGCCGGAATCAACAACATCCCTTTTGCTGCAGCGACAGTGGGTTCAGGGGACCAGAAGGACCCGATTTCTTGGTCGGGGCTCATTGTTTTGCGCAAAATTCATTTCGTAGCAATGAAGTTTATCGCTACCCTGCAGCCCCACAATGCAGCTTCACACTCGGCTAATTTGTGTGGAAAAATAATACCCATATAAGCAGCCACCCACATACACAGAAAGATATAATCAACATTTAAAAAATATTTTTCAATTGAGATATATGTTCTGTTAATACATTCGAATTGACAAAATGTTTAAAAACAATCTGAGCCTCTTGCATATTAAAATTTAGTGTAATGCTGTTTTTATACCCTTTCAGAGGGTATTATAATTTCAGTCAAAAGTTTGCAACGCAGTGAAGGAGACATTTCCGACCCTATAAAATATATATATTCTTGATCAGCATCACCAGGAGAGTCGATCTAGTCGGAAATGTCTCCTTCACTGCGTTGCAAACTTTTGACTAAAATTATAAAACCCTCTGTAAAGGTATAAAAAGAAAGGGAGCTAACATCGTCAAGCCGAAGTGTGTAAACCCGTCTAACTATTTCAAATATGTAACATTCTAAAAAACGACAAAATTTCGCTTTTTATATTTTTGTAAGTCCCAAATGCAAGCTGCCATGCTACTGAATATTCTGCGCAAGTGAACTGTCAATGTATCAAAAATGTCGGAGTACACCACTGAGTCGCAATGCCAAGCCAAAGTTCGCAGTTTCGAAAATTCATTATTCTTTAAAGCCACTTTATTTCGGTTTAAATCCATATGTAATATATTTTGAACATTTTTTCGATCGTTCCATTGGCCATTTAAAAGTTCATCCGATATTTAAAAAATTACAACCGTAACTCTGAAATTACTTAAAATAACTATATCTTGAATTATATACGTAAACGTGAACAACAACTTTTGGCTAAAAATTTTAATAATTAATTAATGTATAAAACAAGCTAAACATGTTTTAAAAACAACCATTTTAATTTTTTAAACTATATCTTAACATTTTCTACACCTTAAAAATATAACAAGAGAGAACGCTATAGTCGGGTGCCCCGACTATCAGATACCCGTTACTCAGGTAAAAGGAGTGCGAGGGAGATGGAGATAGAAACTTTGATCACGCATAACTTTTAAACGAATGGTCCGATTTGAAAAATTTCTTCTACATTTCGATAAGTATTGATAAACACAATAAAACTGCATTTTTACTTTTCCGAAATATTTAAATTTATATTTAAATAAAATCGTATATAAGCGATTGTGGGCGTTAAAGGGGGCGTGGCACCTTTTTGAAACAAACTTGCGCTGCGTAGGAACTCCTAAAATCTGCATGCAAAATGCCAATCTTCTAGCTTTTATAGTTTCCGAGATCTCAGCGTTCATACGGACGGACAGACGGACAGACGGACAGACGGACATGGCTAGATCGACTCGGCTAGTGATCCTGAACAAGAATATATATACTTTATAGGGTCGGAAACGCTTCCTTCTAAATTCTTTGAAATTTTGCTGACAAATTTACTTTCCTAATTAATGTATAATATTTCGATGTTTTCAATGTGGGTGTCAATGTGTCACTGACTGCAGTTCCACTTGTGATTTTATTTCGCTGTGTACTGCATGTTTGCTTTGCAGGCAACCCGCTCGTAAGGAATCGCAATGAAATGCGCAATAATTCAAATTACGCATACGCCGCATGGTACGAATGGAAAAACCCTCAACATCCCCACCCTCCTGTCGCATTTCATCCTTCGACCCATATACAGTCCGTCCAAATAGAAAATATCTCAAGTTGTTTCGCCTGAACGCATCGCATCCAAGCTAATGACGCTGACTCAGCTAGCAAGAAGAAAGCCAATGAAAAGCGGTAACGAATGCGACTGCAAAATATGATTTCATTCATTAAAAACCTGACAAGTTCAAGTTGAATGAATAGATATTTTTGGCCGCCCGTCGGTGGCCACATATGATTTATTTTTACCACGTCTATTACAGCATCATAATGAGGAAAAGTCCCGGCGTCTTGGCAGGCACTCAAAAAATCCAACAAACAAAACGCCCGCCGACATACAGGCGTTGGCAATTATACAAAAAATATCAGAAACCTTTTAAGATTCGTGCACTGCAAGCTTTTATTTGTTTTTCCCGTGTGCCCCATACTCATGTTCTCGGCATTTCCCCGAACCGAATTGCCAAACAGCTGATTTAAATAGCCAGGCCCAAAGAGAAGCAATCAGAGCGAGAAAGGAAAGGATGTGGGCCAAACAAGCAACAAGCGGCGAGGCGAAAAATGTAGGCGAACACGGCAAGCCGGCGAGAAATCGCCTTGGGCTAGAGTCGCCGCACAGTGTCCCCCAACTTATTAGTACCTCAATAGTTAGTTAAAAGTTAATAACGTTACAAACAGATTTTGGTAGATGGAAGCCTACATTCAAAAACCCTTTTTCCTTTAGAAAGATTTTAAAACCCATCAATTTAGATGAACTAAAGTCCTTTAGTAAGATTTTAAAACCCATCAAATTACATTAACAAACTTGCGTTATTATTTAAAATATTTTGCTTAACTTTTTTAATGTTTTAATTGTAAAATTTAGAATCTCTAGAAAGTAGTAAAAATATATTAAAGCGGAGCAATCTTTTGATTTTCATTGCATTCTATATAAAGTTTTCAAAAACAGTATTAACTATTATTGTTTTTTTTATAAGTAATTTTTTTTTCGGAAACAATTTTTTTTGTTTTACATAACAGCTCAACGCAATCCGGGGCAATGGAGCAGTCCGAATTGATAAATCAATGTTAATTTGCTTAATAAGTTTACTGAGCCTTCAATATGCACCCTCTCCTAAAAATAAAACGAGTTTTCCCGATTTTCCAACTCACTGTGCGGCTGCTGCGTATTGCGTGCCGCAGTGCTGGTGCTCGCTCAGCGGCAATTCTCGCTGCTCGCCGCCCATCGCACATCGCTCATCATTCTGCACTCGTAGTCGCCGCCGACGGGCTCGTCGTCAGTCTAGAGAGTAATATCGACACGAAAAGTAAGTTCGCCGTGCTTCTGCTGGCCCACCAGTATCGAGTATAGAATCTATATGTGTTGCGGACCCGTGAAACGGGTGGAAAACGTGGAAAATCCATGGCAGACCTCGTCGATTCCACGCGCCCTCTTTGAGCACGTGGCGGAGTTGGACTCCAGGGCGAAATCGCGGTGGAGTGCGCGTTGCATAAGATTTGCAATTATAATTCTGACGATTCGAATAAGTAAAATATGAAAATTTGATGAAAAATTCGGAAAGTGCTCTAGTTTTGTGCGCTGCCCAGGCCTTTGCGTGTGATATTTTTGGACATGTGTGCGCCTTCGGCAACGGCTCCGCGTCTTCGGGTTTTCTTCGGGCGGCGGTGTAGACCAAAAATAAACACACGACACTGCTGAAAGCCAACGAATTGTTAGAGGTTTTCAAAAACTAAGATCATCCGTTCGGTTCGACAAAAAACAAAAAAACGAAAAACACCTCTAATGAACAATCCCCTGTGGTATGCCGGGTGTACTTCATATATGTAGCAAACGTTCGGGCATGTGCCTTTTTGTGCGGGTGCTGCTGGGCCGACAAAATGGCGGCTGGCGGAGGGCGGTGGGCGGTGGGCGGAGAGAACCGATAGCGGCATTGCGTGCCATCGGACCCTTGGATTACCGATGGCCGCCTTATCCCTGGATCTCCCGCCTCGCAGACAAGTGGCCGCCAGTGAAATCAGTGAGAAATGGGAAAAGTCCTTGCCCAAGGAGAAACGCATCCCACGCACCGTCGGGCAATTAATTAGAACTCGTCGTCGGGACTCTCGGGAAATCGCTGTGTGCGAATGGCAACATGTTGCACATAAATCCACAAATATACGAACTAAATATAAGTGCGACCACTAAATATACATACATATAGCGTGTGTTTGCTAAATTGGTCAAGCACGCCATGTCGACAAAGTAACGTTGGCACTTGCCCAGAAACATACTAGACACCTAAAGAAAACACCACGCTAGAAAGCGGAAATTAGGGATACATTTGATTAGCCGAATCCAAAACACTTTATTAACTTGATTGGCCGTGAAATCTAGGAATACACGTTTAACACGACTCCGTTTTGGTTGCTTTGTTATAACTATTGAGCAATGATGGTCATAATTTGTTTGCTTTAATAAGCATTCAGCAAGGTGTACGCTTTTGAGATTTAGGAGTACTCCTTAAAAAATTGTTTCCTTTATTATATTTTTCACACTACATAATAGGATACTCTCAAACCATCAGTAATATTCAGCTTTAGGTGGATTTGTATCATCTTCTCAAAAGATGGTGATATACATGTTTTGCAAGGACAGGTAAACTTATTCGAGTTTCTGTACATACAAATATACTAGTTAATCTAGTTTTATCAGAGAAATTGGATATTATTTTAATATATATATATATAGAATGTTTTAAGGATCGTCCTATTATAATGAGAATAGTATTTTTTGATTGAATTAAATAGAACATTAAATAAGAATCAGTTATCATGTTTATCAAAAGGAATACAGTATATCTATATCGCAAATTAAAATTGTCTTGGGTACATGTGTTTTTAAGTTGACCTAAAAGAACAGTTTTTTTAATGGATATTTAAGCTTTAACAGAGTTTATATATAAATTTACTATTATTCATATAGGTTAATAACACAAAAAAATGCATTTTAAGTTATTATTAAGAGTATTATTTTTACAGAGTATTATACCTCTCTAAAAATAATACTCTTAATAATATGAAGATATAAATGATGCTCAAATTTTATTCAAAGTATTGGTTAAGCGTTAATGAATTTCACAAACCAAAACCTATCGAGATATGTTAAATGCTAAATAGTTAGGGTATGCCCTTTAATGTACAATGTATTACGTTGAACCCTTTAATAAGGACTCTTAGTCAGTTCGGCCACTCGTTTAATTTACTTGGCCTTTTGCCTGGTAGTAACATACAAACATTCATACAAGCCACATGTCTACATAAATTCCTCAATAATTACAAGTGTAAAAAACCAAGAGAAAAGTTACGGCGAAATTGGCAAGTGACACAAAAAATGCGGCGAGCAGAGCAATGGCGAAAATAACCGCAGAACCGAGTGTATCAGCTGTTCGCACACCGAAAGCAAAACAAAAGACCGAACGAGAGAAAGAGAGCATGAGAAAGTACTCTGCCACTCTCCGTTGGTCCGTGTGTGGGTGTATGTGTTTGTGTCGGCTAAGAGAATGCGGAAGGGGGATTCCCAAAATATAAACAAAAGTTCGTGCCACTCGAATTCTGTCCGCCCATTAAGAAACCCTCGGCGAGAATCATTCCCATCCGTGACGAGTGTAAACAATCCAATTCTAACCGTAAACATATTCCCAATCTTTCGAAGGAAAATAAACCGATTCGGGCGACCGAGGGAAATCCCAGAACAATTGAAATCCAAACGCCGCTGCGATATAAATTCTGATTTGGAGGCGCTGCGGTCGTTGCGTTAACCAAACGAAATGGCTGAGGCGGAGGGAGGCTCCGAGCAGGATGATGTTTCATTCCTGAGAACGGTAAGTACATCGGTTATTCATAGCCCTCGCACTCAAAACAAAAATATCCCTTAATTTTAGGAAATTGTTATTATTGACATTAGGTACTGTATTTCCTTGTTCTGATCTATTCTAAAGACCTGAAACTGATTATCTTAAGTTTAAAACTATTAATTAGGCCTTAAACAATTTATACTCAATTCTTTTATTTTGTTTTTAAATATTTTTATTAAAAAAAGTAGAGTCTATTCAGAAAATAAGTCTGGAAATGATATATTAAAACCACTATTACGCCCGTGTTTGAGTATATTTTTTATCAAAACACTCAAACAACTAAAAATTTAATTTTTATTAGGAGTGTACCCTGCATCCAGAGACAACGTCAGCTCATCTAAAATCAATTACGTCCACTCAATGAAATCCATGGGGATTTTTCACAATTGGTGTCATAAAATATCAGGCAATCCATAAAAGATGTCCTGCTTCGTTTCCCGCTTTATATGTAATGCATATTTATAGGCGCTGCTAACTTTTGTTTATGGCACACAATAAATACAAAGCCCAAGTCACAAATTCAATCACGGCCACCAGGGGCTTTAGCTTTTCGTCTGATTCCACTTTACATAGCCAGCTGGTGGGGGAGGGAAAGGGCAGGGACTCCTCGATGAACACATCGTCAGCTGACAAATGCCGCCATATATCAATGCCCACAGCTGGTGCGCCAAATGACAGCCATTATGGGGTATAAGTAAATAGTGTTGCTTCCTTTTGCTCACGCCCACGAGCCACACCTCCCCAACCGAAGGGGACCACCCAACCCCTGTGCGGGTCAGCGAGGTCAGCGGCAACGACACCTTGCCGTAATAAATAAATACGTTTGAGGGCAAAAGTTGAGTTTACCCATCGCACCCACACGGGCATCCCAGTATCCCTGTATCACTTTGCAAGCCCCGCAGGCCCGTTTCCCAGTCACCGCAACAGAAATTCAATAAATATCGAAGACCCAGCGGAAGCACAGGACTCCAGGTCCCAGGGGAAGTCCCTTTGCCGCCCTTGAAGTGATGTCAAATTACGCTTATTTGCTCCCGTCTATAATGTCTCCCTAAAAACTTTTCAGTTCACAAGCGAGCGACCCGAAAAGTGCAAGTTTGCAAAAACATTTATCGAAATGAAGTCAAATGCAAATTGAGTCATTGAGCAGTGCAGTTTTTGGATACCAAAAACCGGGATGTGGTCGGGCTTAAATTTTAAATAGATGGGTCCAGACCAGAGACAATGATGCTGCTGCGTCAGGATTCGGCACTTCATTCGCATTTAAATTATGCAAATTGCTCGATTCGAAATCCATTACCGTTCATTTAACTTTGACTACACACAACATCACCGGCCCAAAATCACATCGCACTGCCCACAGTGTGCGGGGGAGGAGGGAGGTGGGAGTGCCTGTGGACAACAATACACCACCCACCACCATCCATCCACCGGCCATTCATTTGCACATTTAGTACCTTGTAACAATTCCCTCAATTTGCGTGTGCATCGCCCTGCTTGATGCTCTTCGTCCGAAAGGACGCCGATGGGACTGGGGAGTCGAATGTGTCGGCAAATGCCAATTGGTATTGCGGTGGCTTGCCGGTCGGAATTGTTGCCAAAGTCTCATTAAAATTGCAGCACAACTTTGGGCCTCTTAACGACTTAATTGTTGCCCAAATTCTTCCTCATTCCTTAACTCATCGCTTACACTTGATGCAAAGTTTAAGGATTTTAACTCAAATAAAGATCTTTGAAAAACTGTAAAAAACAATGACTGCGAAATTGGGCTTAATCATAAATAAGAAAACTAGTTTCCTAAGATATTATATAAGTATTGTAATACCATCAAAAGATATAATAACCGGATCATCAAAGTAAAAGACAATATGTACTAGAAGTACAATAGCGTGTACAATGTCAATGTCAGTTTATAAGCAAAAGGAGTATAGGGTGCAATTTTTGTTTTTTACTTTATTATGTAAAGCTATAAATATGAAATTAAATTGAATTATAAATTACTATAAATAGAGTACAATAGACTTTACCTTATATAACCGTTGTATTTTAATGCATATATTCTTTTCAAGACCCTTCTTTATGAAATAAGACCATATTGACCCTTATCTAACTGCGTTCTATCCGTGCGCTATTGTAGGAGGACATGGTCACGCTCTCCTGCACGGCGACTGGGGAGCGAGTCTGCTTGGCCGCCGAGGGATTTGGAAACCGGCACTGCTTCCTCGAGAACATTGCCGACAAGAATGTACCGCCGGATCTTTCGCAGTGCGTCTTCGTCATCGAGCAGGCGCTGTCCGTGCGAGCTTTGCAGGAGCTGGTGACTGCGGCGGGATCCGAGACTGTAAGTAAAGCCACTAGAATCCGAACATCACGGATCAATGTCTCTCACTTTTCGAACCAAGGGATTCCCGAGCATTCATACTGTTCCGTAATCTGTCCAGACCCTTTTATGTTGTGATTGTGATCCATGTCGCTTTGAAGTCCCATGAACATTATGATTTATAGATTCCCAGATATTTAGGTCTCTGCATGCCATATATTTTCTGCTCTTCCCTTTTCATTTCTCTTCTACACATTTATAACCAATAAATTTTTCGTTATTTTTCAAAATTGTTCTAAATACCCACAAAACAGGATAGTCGACTTGTAAGTATAAAGTTCAATTCTTCTTCTTTACTCGTATCGCGCTTCTCTTCTATCTCTTTTACTATCTATATGTCTCACTCTGTCTGTGTAAAGTAGCGCTCGTTCTTTCTCGCTCTGCTATTGCTTTCTGCATTACATCTCTGCGGAAGTAATTCCCTAAAAAGAAGCTTTTAGCTCAGTTGGCCCCAACAGAGATTCGAATTGCGGTAAACCAGGTCTACGACCTGATTCCTAAACGCTCTTAACTTAGCTGTGATTAAAATTGAGTACACTTAACCAGGGATTAAAGGATTTCCGTTTCCCTTTTTGATTAGAGAATAAATTAAAGCCGTATCTTATTTACATTAAGTCCCATAATTTTATAAAATAAAAAAAACTGCAGACTGAAGTTTAATATCAATACTTCTTCAATTTAAAAAAATATATAATAATTGTATGGCTATGATTTGTTCTCTGTTTGGAGGTACTCTATAGATCTAACCATCAGCAACCACAAACATTTTGCATCCTAACTCCGTAAATACTTTTCCCACTGTTATGCCATAGTTAATAGATTGTAGACTGACCAAACCCTAGAGCTCTAGCTGCCTGCAGATAGGGCTAACACTGTTTAATGGCTTTTCAACAATTCCTAGGGCAAAGGCACTGGATCGGGACATAGGACATTGCTCTATGGCAATGCCATTTTGCTCCGTCATCACAACAGTGATATGGTGAGTGTTTGATTGTTTCGATTAGTTATGCTTTGACAATCTAATAAACCTGATTACTTCCAGTACTTGGCCTGCTTGTCCACCTCCTCGTCGAACGACAAGCTCTCATTTGACGTGGGTCTGCAGGAGCACAGCCAGGGGGAGGCCTGTTGGTGGACCGTTCATCCGGCTAGCAAGCAGCGTTCTGAGGGCGAGAAGGTGCGCGTTGGAGACGACCTGATCCTGGTGTCGGTGGCCACCGAGCGTTATTTGCATACCACCAAGGAGAACGAACAGTCGATTGTGAACGCCAGCTTTCATGTGACCCACTGGTCCGTGCAGCCCTACGGCACGGGAATCTCGAGGATGAAGTACGTGGGATACGTCTTTGGCGGCGATGTGCTGCGCTTCTTCCACGGCGGCGACGAGTGCCTGACCATACCCAGCACCTGGGGTCGTGAGGCGGGCCAAAAGTGAGCGAATCATTATGGAATCCTTCTTTCAATCAACTCAAACCCCAATCCAATCCTTTTACAGTATTGTTATTTACGAAGGTGGTGTGGTCATGGCCCAGGCACGATCACTGTGGCGACTGGAACTTGCACGCACCAAGTGGACTGGTGGCTTCATCAACTGGTACCATCCAATGCGCATCCGCCACATAACCACTGGACGCTACTTGGGCGTCAACGATAGCAACGAACTGATTCTGGTGAAGAAGGAAGAGGCTTCGATTGCCACGACGACTTTCTGCCTGCGGCAGGAAAAGGACGACGAAAAAAAGGTGCTCGAGGATAAGGACCTGGAAGTAATTGGTTCGCCGATCATCAAGTACGGCGACACCACCGTCATCGTCCAGCACTGCGAGACGAGTTTGTGGCTCAGCTACAAGAGCTACGAGACAAAGAAGAAGGGTGTGGGCAAGGTGGAAGAGAAGCAGGCCATCCTGCACGAAGAGGGCAAAATGGACGATTGCCTGGACTTCTCGCGCTCCCAGGAGGAGGAGTCCAAGACGGCGCGCGTTATCCGCAAGTGCAGCAGTCTTTTCACCCAGTTTATCACGTAGGTAGCCTAGAAGACATTTCGGAGAGCTTTTTATATACCCATTTTCTTTCAGGGCATTGGAAACATTGCAGTCCAATCGCCGACACTCAATTTTCTTCCAAAAGGTCAACCTCAACGAGATGGTCATGTGCCTGGAGGATTTGATCAACTACTTCTCGCAACCCGAAGACGATATGGGTAAAGCTGATCCAAAGCAAATAATGTTCAGATACTTTAAAATCCCCTTCTAATCCGCAGAGCATGAGGAAAAACAGAACCGCTTCCGTGCGCTGCGCAACCGACAGGATTTGTTCCAGGAGGAGGGCGTGCTTAACCTAATCCTGGAAGCCATCGACAAGATCAACATAATCACCTCGCAGGGCTTCCTTGCCAGCTTCTTAGCCGGTGACGAGACCGGCCAGAGCTGGGACCTCATCTCGACCTACCTGTACCAATTGCTGGCTGCCATCATCAAGGGAAACCACACGAACTGCGCTCAGTTCGCAAACAGCAACCGACTAAACTGGCTCTTCTCGCGTCTGGGATCCCAGGCCTCCAGCGAGGGTTCCGGCATGCTAGATGTGCTTCACTGCGTGCTGATCGATTCGCCCGAGGCGCTTAATATGATGCGGGATGAACACATCAAAGTTATCATCTCGTTGCTGGAGAAGCACGGGCGAGACCCGAAAGTCCTGGACGTCCTCTGTTCCCTGTGCGTGGGTAATGGAGTGGCAGTGCGCTCCTCCCAGAACAACATCTGCGATTTCCTGCTTCCGGGCAAGAATTTGCTGCTGCAGACGCTCCTTGTTGACCACGTGGCCAGCATCCGACCGAACATCTTCGTGGGCCGCGTGGACGG
Source organism: Drosophila fuyamai (assembly GCA_018153365.1). NCBI lineage: Eukaryota > Metazoa > Arthropoda > Insecta > Diptera > Drosophilidae > Drosophila > Drosophila fuyamai. The sequence goes on along the minus strand of JAECXW010000419.1, from coordinate 793,963 downwards.
CTCGTCTATGTACCAGAAGTGGTATTTTGAGGTGACCATGGACCACATCGAGCAGACGACACACATGATGCCACATCTGCGCATCGGCTGGGCGAATACCTCTGGATATGTCCCGTATCCGGGTGGCGGAAAGAAGTGGGGCGGAAACGGAGTGGGCGACGATCTGTATTCCTTTGGCTTTGACGGAGCCTATTTTTGGACCGGAGGTCGCAAGACCCCAGTGGTGGATGCCCTGCCCGAGGAGCCCTTTATCCGTAAGGGCGACGTAATTGGAGTGGCCATCGATCTTTCTGTGCCTATCATTACGTTTACCTTTAACGGAGTAAAAGTGCGAGGTAGCTTCCGGGACTTCAACCTAGATGGAATGTTTTTCCCCGTGATGAGTTGCTCCTCGAAACTGAGCTGTCGCTTCCTTTTCGGAGGAGATCACGGCCGACTGAAATTCGCCCCGCCCATGGGCTTCTCTGCCCTGGTGCAATGCCTTATGCCTCAGCAGATCCTCAGCCTGGATCCCTGCTTCTACTTCGGTAATCTCAGCAAGAATGTTTTGGCAGGACCGTGGCTCATCGAAGACGACAATGCATTTGTTCCAAAGCCTGTGGATACAACAGGCGTAACACTGCCGAGTTCTGTCGACCAAATTAAGGAGAAGCTGGCTGAGAACATACACGAGATGTGGGCTCTAAACAAGATCGAGGCGGGCTGGTCGTGGGGCGAGCACCGCGACGACTACCATCGCATCCATCCCTGCCTCACCCATTTCGAGAAGCTGCCAGCGGCGGAGAAGCGATATGACAATCAACTGGCTGTCCAAACGCTCAAGTAAGATTACTATTTACTTAATTAAATAACCAAAACTAAGCCTTTTCATTTCGCAGGACAATCATTTCACTGGGCTATTACATAACCATGGACAAGCCCCCAGCGCGCATTCGCCCAGTACGCCTGCCCAACGAGATATTCATGCAGGGCAATGGCTACAAGCCGGCTCCTCTTGACCTGAGCGCCGTGACACTCACCCCAAAGTTGGAGGAGCTAGTGGATCAGCTGGCCGAGAATACTCACAATCTGTGGGCACGGGAGCGCATCCAGCAGGGTTGGACTTATGGCCTAAATGAGGATAGCGAAAACCACCGGAGCCCGCACTTGGTGCCCTATGCCAAGGTGGACGAGGCCATCAAAAAGGCGAACAGGGACACGGCCTCGGAGACGGTGCGAACCCTCCTGGTCTACGGATACGTACTGGATCCCCCAACGGGAGAGGGATCGGAAGCACTCCTGGCCGAGGCACAGCGCCTCAAGTTCGCCGGATTCCGGACGTACAGGGTGGAGCGTAACTACGCCGTGACTTCGGGCAAGTGGTACTTCGAGTTCGAGGTTCTCACGGCCGGACCCATGCGAGTGGGCTGGGCCCGGGCCGATTGCTATCCGGGAGCCATGCTGGGAAGCGAGGACACCAGCTGGGCCTTTGATGGGCACAATGTGAGTATATGAAGGGGAGGGGTCCATGCCGAAGGGTCATCCATTCGATGTAGGCTAGGGAGGGCTAAAAAGGGTCTGTGGCGTCAGCCTTTATGCAAGATCGACTCAAACCAAACCAACAACCCCGTGATTATAGGTGACCAAAATGCACGCCGGATCCATCGAGCACTTCGGGGTGCGGTATGAGGCTGGCGATGTCATTGGTTGTTTCATCGATGTCAAGGAACTAACGATCAGTAAGGACCTAGACGCCCTAGCAGCGTGCATCAACGTTGATTTTATTTATTTTGATCGAACGCATTTTGTTTAACTCAACTTTTAAACTTAATCGAAGATTTCGTTCTCTTTTAATTTGTTAATTTAGCGACACTCTCTCATATCCGATCATTAACAAGCAACAAACAGTGTAAAGAATCACATAACATTCGAGTAGGGCGGTACTGATCGATCGAATCGTGATTAAATCTTGTCCAATTGCAATTAAACTTTTTAGGAAGAGAAAGTCTATGGTGGCGTCAGTGAATCCTTCGGTAAACAGTGCGGACCCGGCGACATAGTCGGCGTCTTTCTAGACCTGGCCGACCACACAATTAGTAAGAACTGCTCGTCTCCTTGTTGTGTTGTAAAATCCTCCAAGCACCCCCTCAAGGAATGTCAACCTCCGTGCTTTTGATATCTACTAAATGTGAACCAATCGAGCCACCGGAGAGCCGAGTGCCGCAGGTCCGGTGATGTAAAGGACATGTGGTATTCACGCATTCACCTATCTATAGAAACCCTGCAAAAGCAAACTCCCAAATACTGGTTGGTGCATAGTTTACTTTGGATTAAATGTATTGGTTTGGAATTGACAACACTTTACTTTAATTAAATTTCAAGATCAGAAAGTATTTAGTTTTGCTATAAAATTCCATAATGTTTTTATAAAATTTGCACCATTTTCATATTTGTTTCTTCCTTAAAGAAGAAAACTAAAACATTTCAAACTCCAACCTTTAAGCTTCAGTTTAATATTTAAATATCTCGACTTTTAAAGTGGTTTAGTTTTAACTAAACCGAAATTTCAAAACTAAAACATATTAAATTGAATAGATTCCTTTATATAACTAATAAAAGTGATTGTTTGTCAATTTCAACTTGAATAAACTTGATCGGATTTAAACTATGACACCCGGCCTGATAATTCAGAAACCAAAACAAGTAGATCAGCCATTTCAGACCCGACGGACATCGAACCGAGCCCACTCATAGAATCGTCCGACCAACGCATAAGTTCATTAATGCCAGCTTCTCGTAGACTCTCACTTTCAAACCAATTTATCCAACTCCCATGCTCTAATGTCCAACTATTGTTACTTTGAACACCTTGACGACTAACAAGGATCGTGATGCCTGATTAGCAACATGGGTGCCTGAGGAGCAGGTGACACATCAGCTCATCCCAAAGCTTTTTACTCTCTCGTAACTGCCTGTAATTACTAACGACACGTACTTATCCAATATCAATTCAATCCAATTGTACAATATTTAGCATGAGAGCTAACACACCGTACTTAATAGCTTGCTTGACTTTATAATCCTAGCTTTAAATCGAAACCCAACCAGTTAAACACTACTATAGTCCAGTCATAATAACAACATAATGCAAGTATGCTGCAAGGCGAACTCAACAGCCACAGCCTATTAATACGCACGCATTTCCTAGAGGAATTTAAATTGCTTAATGGATTCCGGACGAATGAAACAAATCGGATACGGATAAGGTTCTGAGGCCCAGTCCCGTTCGGAATTCATTGAGAAGCTGCTTGGTTCTTGGTTTCAATATACTCGTCATTAGCAAATGCCCAGTCACCCCCAAGCCCCGACCCCATTAACTGTAATCAATCGTCGTGCAGGCTTCTCGTTGAACGGAGAGCTCCTGATGGACGCCCTGGGCGGCGAGACGACCTTTGCCGACGTCACCGCCGAGGGGGTGGGCTTCGTGCCCGCCTGCACCCTAGGAGTGGGCCAGAAGGCGCGCCTCATCTACGGCCAGGACGTGGACTCCCTCAAGTTCTTCACCACCTGCGGCCTGCAAGAGGGCTATGAGCCCTTCTGCGTGTGAGTAAAATAGTTATTTACTTTTTTGACATCCTCATAATAGTTTTGGTCTTTAGAAACATGCGTCGACCGGTGACCCACTGGTACACCAAGGATCAGCCCATTTTCGAGAACACAGAGGAGATGCCCGACTGCCGCATTGATGTGACTCGAATTCCCGGAGGAGCCGACACACCGCCGCACCTGAAGATCTCGCACAACACCTTCGAGACCATGGAGAAGGCTAACTGGGAGTTCCTACGACTCTCTCTGCCCGTCACCTGCATGGGTGAGTTCATCAGCGAGCAGGAGAAGGCTCGGCGCTGGGACGAGATCAAGAACCGGCAGTACCGACTGATGCGCGAGGCGGAGGCCGCTGCCCAGATGCAGGTGCAGACCCAGGCCGCCCACATGGACCACATGCTCAAGGGCGGCTTTAACATGAACGACATCAAGGGTCTGACCCGGAATTTCGATGAAAATGCCGATGCTGAGGCGGATCACATGATGCGTGGACCACATCGTCCGCCACGCAAAGGATCCCTGACCCGTAACATCACCTTCGAGACGGACATGTCGGCTGCCCTAGACGAGATGCAGCGTTCCACGTCCGTCCTGGACATGAACGGCCTGGGCGACGAGCTGGACGACAAGAAGAAGCGTGGCCGCAGCCCTTTTAAGTTCTTCTCAAAGAAGTCACGAGACCAGAGCCGCGAAAAGATGGGTGCACGCACCGCAGACACCTCGCTGGAGCGTCGTAATACGGTGGCCCATGGCCGTAACGTGGTCAACCAGCAGATGACCACGCGGGCTCCCACGCTGCGCCTGAATAATGTAGGTTTTGGTTACCTTTAAAGGGATTATTAGCAATGTAGTTAATATAATAACTTTCGCAGGCCGAAATCCCGCCCAGCCCCGTGGCCCAGGGACCCAAGCAGTTGAGTTCCTCAAATCTGGGCCAACAGCCGGTGGAAACTTCCGGCGACGAGATGTTTGACGCCGAGTGCCTCAAACTGATCAACGAGTACTTCTACGGAGTAAGGATCTTTCCCGGCCAGGATCCCACGCACGTTTATGTTGGTTGGGTGACCACGCAGTACCACCTACACAGCCGAGAGTTCAACAAGAACAAGGTACGCCGTGGGTCAGTCTACATCGAGGACGACTACGAGATGGCCATCGAGCGGATCGACCGCCAGAGTTGCTACGTGGTGCGAGCGGACGAGCTCTTCAACGAGGTGACCCAGGATGCCTCCGGCAAAGGAGCCTCACAGGGCATGTTCGTTGGCTGCTTCGTGGACACGGCCACTGGCATCATCCGTTTCACCTGCGAGGGCAAGGACACCTCGCATCGCTGGATGATGGAGCCGGACACCAAGCTCTTCCCGGCCATTTTCGTGGAGGCGACCAGCAAGGAGATCCTGCAGATCGAGCTGGGTCGCACACCCACTACCCTGCCCCTTTCGGCGGCGGTTCTGCCCACCAGTGACAAGCACATTAATCCGCAGTCCCCGCCGCGCCTAAAGGTGCAGTGCCTGCGTCCGCATCAGTGGGCACGGGTTCCGAACACTTCGCTCCAGGTACACGCCCTGAAGCTGTCCGACGTGAGGGGCTGGTCCATGCTGTGCGAGGATCCTGTGTCCATGCTGGCCCTGCACATCCCCGAGGAGGACCGCTGTATAGACATCTTAGAGCTCATCGAAATGGACAAGCTGCTGTCCTTCCATGCTCACAGCTTGACGCTCTACGCGGCTCTTTGTTACCAATCCAATTACAGAGCGGCCCACGCCCTGTGCCAGCACGTGGACCAGAAGCAGCTGCTCTACGCCATCCGGTCGGAGTACATGAGCGGACCCCTGCGGCAGGGCTTCTACGACCTGCTGATTGCCCTGCATCTGGAGTCGCATGCCACCACGATGGAGGTGTGCAAGAACGAGTACATCACGCCGCTGGGGGCCGAACTGAAGGAGCTGTACGCGGAGGAGGAGATGCAGCACTCGCTGCGATCCCTGGTGACGGAGTCAGTGCGTCCGCAGCTGCGGATGACGGAGATCACGTGAGTTGACCATTTGCTCGCTTTTCGCTCTACCCACAATGCACAGATTCCCCAATCACTGCGCGGGCTGGGGACATGGCATTCCGCGATTATTCGTTCGATTTTGTTCACACCTCATTCTATTTCGAATCTCCCGGTCCTGCATCTGATCCAACACAACACCTGTTCCATCGAACCTCCTGCACCGACACAACAACTACAACTACACCCGTCCAGACCCCCTGTGATTGCAACATCTAGTATGCCAAGTGTTTCCAGCGAACCGATCCCCGACATCGACCAATTGTACTCCCCGAAGTTCCCCCTAGAAGTAGTCAGGCAGTTTGTAATGGAGGCGCTGAAGGATGCCGTCGAAATCAACCAGGTCCACAACCGCGATCCTATCGGCTGGACCAACGAGAACCTCTTCCTGTAAGTAGCTGTTAAGCCCATAAGGTCCATAGATAGTCCTATAGTGATAGCCCGATCCCCCTCTGCCTTGTAGACCTCTAATCAAGCTGACAGACCGCCTGCTCTTGGTTGGCGTCCTGACCGACGAAGATGTGCAGCGGCTGTTGGTCATGATCGATCCGGAGACCTGGGATCCAGCCTTCGAGAGGGGTGAGTAATGAACTGGCTTAAGCTTGGGTCGGATGGTTTAACATGGTAATGTTAGATAATGTAAAACTAATTGATTTTGTGATTATAATTATTAATTTTTTATTATAATGAAATTAGATTTATTTGACATTAATATTATGTATAATTTTGATCTTTTCAATGTCGGGACAATATCACTGCCTTTTTATATTTTAAATAATGGGGAATCTCAATTTGAATGCACAAATATATTCCATAAAAAAACAAGAGAGAACGCTATAGTCGGGTGCCCCGACTATCAGATACCTGTTACTCAGCTAAAGGGAGTGCGAGGGAGATGGAGATAGAAACTTTGATCACGCATAACTTTTTAACGAATGGTCCGATTTGAAAAATTTCTTCTACATTTCGATAGGTATTGATAAACACAATAAAACTGCATTTTTACTTTTCCGAAATATTTAAATTTATAAAATCGTATATAAGCGATTGTGGGCGTTAAAGGGGGCGTGGCACCTTTTTGAAACAAACTTGCGCTGCGTAGGAACTCCTAGAATCTGCATGCAAAATGCCAATCTTCTAGCTTTTATAGTTTCCGAGATCTCAGCGTTCATACGGACAGACAGACGGACAGACAGACGGACAGACGGACATGGCTATATCGACTCGGCTAGTGACCCTGATCAAGAATATATATACTTTATAGGGTCGGAAACGCTTCCTTCTACCTGTTACATACTTTTGCACAAATACAATATACCCTTTTACTCTACGAGTAACGGGTATAATAAGTGACTTATAGTTCGTATTCGAGCCCTTTGATTAAAACAGCTCGCATAAATGTTCTATTCAATTAGCTCAATTTAATAAATGTAAATCGGGATATATTAAACTTATTTTAACATTTAATTTATATGATAGGCATCGATTATCTTCTTTAAACTCATTTAAAAATGTATCGCAAATTCTATAAAACATAAAGAGTATGTTCTTTACTCAATTGTGTGCGACTGTGAATACTTCAGCTATAGAAGGTCTAATGTATTCGAAAAGACTTAGCTGATGGTAAGTTGTCACAAAAATGAAATCCTCGATAGATCGCAATTTTTAAAAAATGTATAATTTGTATATAAGGCTATTTTGTTTGCTATTATTGGCAATTATTCTTGGCAGTAAATTTTGTTGTACTTTGTACTTCAGCTAAAGAATTCGAGGTGAGACCAAAAAATTAAAGGCTTGAAATATTTCACTAAATTGTTTAAGCTGTTTATATTCGATCAACGTGAGCTTGATTGAATTGAACGTGAGCTACATATAATTTCAATGTAAAAGACAAACAGAACTAACTCTAGTTCGTAACTGATTCTAAACTCAACTCGTGCAGGGCTCTAGTTCATAACAAAAACAAATTCATATACATTAAACATCTTTAGATTACAAACATTTGGTTATGTAATCCTTATCCTTGGTAATCATAAAAATAAGCAGCTTTGCATAAAAATCTTGAAAGCTCTTTAATTTGTTTTATGATTTTACTGTAGTCCGATTCAGCAACATATAGAAACCACAGTTTCGACATATGTATTTTACCTATTATCTGCCGCTGTCAAAATATTTCTTATTTTTAAAGATAATGTATTGTGGATATGTTTAACTTTCAATGATAAGGAAAAAGCAAACATTTGGCAGTACATTTTGTGACCATATTTGACCACCTGACCTTGGCCTCCAAACCCTAAAAGGAGAACCTTTTTAATTCATTATTGCTCGCTTTCAGAGGGCAAGGATGAGCACCGCAAGGGTTTGCTGACGATGAAGATGGCCGAGGGCGCCAAGCTGCAGATGTGCTACCTGCTGCACCACTTGTACGACACCCAGTTGCGCCACCGCGTGGAAAGCATCATCGCGTTCTCGCACGACTTCGTGGGCGACCTGCAGACCGATCAGTTGCGACGTTATATCGAGATCAAGCAATCCGATCTGCCCAGTGCTGTTGCGGCCAAAAAGACTAAAGAGTTCCGCTGTCCGCCGCGGGAGCAGATGAACCAGATTCTCTGCTTCAAGAACCTCGAGGCCGATGACCAGGATAACTGCACCTGTGGCCTTGAGTTGCGCAGCCGCCTGGGCGACTTCCACGACTGCCTCATGCAGAAGGTGTCGCTCAACGCTCTCATGGAGCCGGATGGCGTCGAGGGCGCAGCGATCGAGGAAGTCAAGACAGGACCCATCACGAAAATCTACAACTTCATCAACACCGTGAAGGAGCTGGAAGAGGGGCCCAAGGAGGTGGAGGAGCCGGAGAAGAAGACGCCCGAGGAGGTGTTCCGCAAAGTGCTCATCAAGCAGATCGTCAGCTGGGCCGAGGAGTCGCAGATCGAGAACCCCAAGCTGGTCCGCGAAATGTTCAGCCTACTGCTGCGCCAGTACGACACGGTGGGCGAACTGGTCCGTGCCCTGGAGAAGACCTACGTGATTAACACGCGGGCCCGTGATGACGTGGCCGAAATGTGGGTGGGTCTCAGCCAGATACGCGCCCTGCTGCCCGTCCAGATGAGCCAGGAGGAAGAGGAGCTGATGCGCAAGCGTTTGTGGAAGCTGGTGAACAACGCCACCTTCTTCCAGCACCCGGACCTTATACGCATCCTGCGCGTCCACGAGAACGTGATGGCCGTGATGATGAACACGCTGGGACGGCGGGCGCAGGCGCAGAGCGATGCTCCCACCCAAACGGAGGTGGCCGAAGGAGCCCCCTCCAAGGAGAAGGACACCTCGCACGAGATGGTGGTGGCCTGCTGCCGATTCCTCTGCTACTTCTGCCGCACGGGGCGCCAGAATCAGAAGGCCATGTTCGATCACTTCGACTTCCTGCTGGACAACGCCAACATCCTGCTGGCACGGCCCAGCCTGCGGGGATCCACGCCCCTTGACGTGGCTTACTCGAGTCTGATGGAGAACACAGAATTGGCTCTGGCCCTGAGGGAACACTATCTGGAGAAGATCGCCGTTTACCTGTCCAGGTGCGGCCTGCAGAGCAACTCGGAGCTCGTGGAGAAGGGCTATCCGGATCTGGGCTGGGATCCCGTGGAGGGCGAGCGCTACCTGGACTTCCTGCGCTATTGCGTTTGGGTCAACGGCGAGAGCGTCGAGGAAAATGCGAACCTTGTCATTCGACTTCTTATCCGTCGTCCGGAATGCTTGGGACCGGCTCTAAGAGGAGAAGGAGAAGGTCTGTTCCGCGCCATCGTCGAGGCCAATCGCATGTCGGAGCGCATCTCGGACCGCTGCAAGATGCAGGACGAGGCCGAGGGTACCATTGCCGGACTGAACTTCACGCATCCTCTGCCGGAGGGAGAGGAGGACGAGGACTACATCGACACCGGTGCCGCCATCCTCAACTTCTACTGCACCCTGGTGGACCTGCTGGGCCGCTGTGCCCCGGACGCCTCGGTCATCGAGCAGGGCAAGAACGAGTCCCTAAGGGCTAGAGCTATTCTGAGATCTCTGGTGCCACTGGAGGATTTGCAGGGGGTTCTCAGCCTGAAATTCACCCTCTCACAGACGGCGCCGGGCGAGGAGAAGCCCAAGTCGGACATGCCGTCCGGCCTGCTGCCCAACAACAAGCAGAGCATCGTGCTCTTCCTGGAGCGCGTCTACGGCATCGAAGCACAGGACCTCTTCTACCGCCTGCTGGAGGACGCCTTCCTCCCGGATCTGCGAACCGCCACCATCCTGGACAAGAGCGACGGATCCGAGAGCGACATGGCCCTGGCCATGAATCGCTACATCGGCAACTCGATCCTGCCGCTGCTCATTAAGCACTCCAAGTTCTACAACGAGGCCGAGAACTACGCGAGCCTCTTGGACGCCACTTTGCACACGGTCTACCGGCTGTCCAAGAACCGTATGCTGACCAAGGGGCAGCGCGAGGCCGTCTCCGACTTCCTGGTGGCCCTCACATCCCAAATGCAACCTGCCATGCTGCTGAAGCTGCTGCGCAAGTTGACTGTCGATGTGTCGAAGTTGTCCGAGTACACCACCGTGGCTCTCCGGGTGAGCATTGCATCTGGGTTTTTTTGTCTTAATGCAGTTCATTTTATTTTTTCAATATTGATAAAATATTGTATATTTCTTTGTACATTTTTGTATTGTATATTCTTTTATATAAAACAAAAAAAATTTTAAAAGTTTTTTAAACCATTTCCTTTATGAACTTTTAACTTCATGTTTTTTATGGAACACCAAGATTTTAATCAATTATTTTAATTTTGCCAATGAGGCATAATTAAATACTAATTATTAATGCGAAATTTTTGTTGGTGCTTACATTAAGCTAACTCTAATAACAAATTAATAATGCATATTGCACGTGTGTTTTTTAACTAAGAGTTTATGGGTATTTTTACATGATTTTTTATTAAGTTATATTAAATAAATTTTTTTTAAAAGAATATTTACCAAAAGCTCAATTGTCATCTAATTTAAAATGTAAAAAAATAGTTTCTTAATTCATTACTAAAGAATGTTTAAATACGAAAATATATTAAATACGAATAACAGAAAGCTATTTTAATAACGTAACCATCCAGGCCACTACCAACTGAATTCCCAAAACTAATCTAATCTATTTCACCTGCGATAGCTTCTCACTCTACACTTCGATCGCTGCGCCAAATATTACGGCTCAACTCAAGGCCAGGGCTCGTATGGAGCCTCATCGGACGAGGAGAAGCGCCTGACGATGCTGCTGTTCTCGAACATTTTTGACTCGCTCAGCAATATGGACTATGACCCGGAACTTTTCGGTAAAGCACTGCCCTGTCTGATCGCCATCGGCTGCGCCCTGCCCCCGGATTACAGTCTGTCCAAGAACACGGACGAGGATTACTATGGCCGGCAGATGGGCGCCCCGGATCAGCCGCAGTACATGCCCAATCCCATCGACACCAACAACGTGCACCTGGACAACGACCTCAACTCGCTGGTCCAGAAGTTCAGTGAGCACTACCATGATGCCTGGGCCAGTCGTCGTTTGGAAGGTAGCTGGACCTACGGCGAAATACGATCCGATAATGATCGCAAACATCCACGCCTGAAGCCTTACAACATGCTCAGTGAATACGTACGTAGACCAGTAAATTGGTCGCTTGCAAAAAATTTATATTTTTAATCTATCATAACTAACCATTTATTCTATTTTAATTTTTTAGCATTCATTAATCCCTATAATTTGTTAAACCATTTCTAATCAATGATTTTTTGTTATTCATTCCTAACAGCGAATGTTTGATAACAACTTTTTAGGTTAATTTGGTGTCACAGAATTTCGTAAGCGATTTCAGTATAAATAATATTTCTAAAAAAAATATTTTGTTTAAATACTAATTTATTTTAAAATTTTGGTAAAGAATCAACATTTTATTAAACATTTGTTAAAAACAAATGAAACCAACTTTAAATAAATTGCAAACATTTTTGGGTTTGTATAAATGCATAAGTTTGTATAATGCGGTCTTATTTAATTTCAAGTTTTAAAATCGATTTTCGTGGCACTAAACTTATAATTTATTAATTTCTTTTAAATCATAACAGAGGCTGTTAATTTGTAATTTTTAATTAATGTTTATAAATTAATTCACCAGATAATTTAATTCACATCAAAAGTAATACTGGACAACTGGAATTTTTTGAATAGGAAATAAATTCATCCCTTAAATTTTATTGATAGGAACGCGAGCGTTACCGGGATCCGGTGAGGGAGTGCCTGAAGGGTCTGCTAGCCATCGGTTGGACCGTGGAGCACTCCGAGGTGGAGGTGCCACTCAATCATCGCGGATCGACGCGTCGGCAGTCTAAGCCCCAAATTGTATGTAGCACTCAAGAGTAGTTAGCTAACCTTGTTATAAACGCCCTCTAACAAACTTTCCAAATTATATATCTATTTTCGAATTGGCTTTTATGTCCTTATGCCCACGTCCCCACTCTGCCGCTCCCTAACACGATAGCACGAATTCCAGAACGAGGGCAGCCCGTTCAACTACAATCCACACCCGGTGGACATGAGCAACCTGACCCTAAGCAGGGAGATGCAGAATATGGCCGAGCGTCTGGCGGAGAACTCCCACGACATCTGGGCCAAGAAGAAGAACGAGGAGCTGAATGGCTGCGGTGGCGTTATCCACCCACAACTGGTGCCTTACGACCTCCTGACCGACAAAGAAAAGAAAAAGGATCGCGAGCGCTCGCAAGAGTTCCTCAAGTACATGCAGTATCAGGGGTACAAGCTACACAAGTGAGTAATGGAAAAAGACTAAGAATGTCCTCATTACACATGCATCGTATTTGTAGACCTTCAAAGGGGGGAGCCGTTGAAGAAGGTGGCGCCACCCAGGCTGCCGTTGAACTGCGTTTCTCCTATTCGCTGCTGGAGAAGCTTATCCAGTATTTGGACAGAGCCACCATTAACATGAAGCTGCTGAAACCATCTACCACGTTCAGTCGACGCTCGTCCTTCAAGACTGCTACCCGGGACATTAAGTTCTTTTCGAAGGTGGTGCTGCCGCTAATGGAAAAGTACTTCTCCACGCACCGCAACTACTTCATCGCCATTGCCACGGCAACGAATAATATTGGAGCAGCCTCGCTGAAGGAGAAAGAAATGGTGGCCTCGATTTTCTGTAAACTAGCCGCCTTGCTGCGCAACCGACTGAGTGCTTTCGGACCGGATGTGCGCATCACTGTGCGGTGCCTCCAGGTATTGGTGAAGGGCATCGATGCACGCACCCTGACCAAGAACTGTCCCGAGTTCATTCGCACCTCCATGCTGACCTTCTTCAACCAGACATGCGATGACTTGGGTAACACGATCCTAAACTTGCAGGATGGCAAGTACAGTCACCTCAGAGGCACCCACCTGAAGACGTCCACATCGTTGGGTTATGTCAACCAGGTGGTGTTACCCGTTCTAACAGCCATGTTTGATCACCTGGCAGCCTGCGACTACGGCAGCGATTTGCTTCTCGATGAGATTCAGGTGGCTTCTTACAAGATTCTGGCAGCCCTGTATCATTTGGGCACAGATGCCACACTGACGCATGATCGGAAGTATCTAAAGACGGAGATTGAGAGGCATAGACCAGCTCTGGGATCCTGTCTGGGCGCGTACAGCTCCTGTTTCCCGGTGGCATATTTGGAGCCACATCTGAATAAACACAACCAATACTCGCTGCTCAACCGCATTGCGGATCACTCGCTAGAGGCGCAGGACATTATGGTTAAGATGGAGAGCTGTATGCCAAATCTGGAAACTATTCTGGCCGAGGTGGACCAGTTCGTGGAGTCGGACAAGACATACAACGATGCGCCGCACATCATTGATGTGATCCTGCCGCTGCTTTGCTCCTACCTGCCCTTCTGGTGGTCCCAGGGTCCGGATAATGTGAGTCCCACCAGTGGCAACCACGTGACCATGGTGACCGCCGACCACATGAACCCGCTGCTGCGAAACGTGCTCAAGATGATCAAGAAGAATATCGGCAACGATAATGCCCCCTGGATGACCCGGATTGCCGCCTACACCCAGCAGATCATCATCAATACGTCCGAGGAGCTGCTCAAGGATCCGTTCCTGCCGCTGGCGGAGCGAGTGAAGAAGCGCACGGAGAACATGCTGCACAAGGAGGACAGCATGAGAGGGTTCATCAAGTCAGCCACGGACGACACTTCGCAGGTCGAAACGCAGCTGCAAGAGGACTGGAATCTTCTGGTGCGGGATATTTACTCGTTCTATCCGCTGCTGATCAAGTATGTGGACCTGCAGCGCAACCACTGGCTGAAAGACAACATCCCGGAAGCCGAGGAGTTGTACAACCATGTGGCGGAGATATTTAACATTTGGTCCAAGAGCCAGTACTTCCTCAAAGAGGAGCAGAACTTTATCTCAGCAAATGAGATCGATAATATGGCTCTGATCATGCCAACGGCCACGAGGAGGTCGGCCATCTCCGAAGGTGCTCCTGCCGTTGGTGGCAAGGTCAAGAAGAAGAAGAAGAACCGGGACAAGAAACGCGATAAGGATAAGGAGGTGCAGGCCAGTTTGATGGTGGCTTGCCTCAAGCGACTATTGCCCGTGGGATTGAATCTGTTTGCAGGGCGAGAGCAGGAGCTAGTGCAGCATTGCAAGGATCGGTATTTGAAAAAGATGACCGAGTACGATGTGATTGAGTTTGCTCGCAACCAGTTGACTCTGCCCGACAAGTTGGATCCCTCCGACGAGATGTCCTGGCAGCACTACCTCTACTCGAAGCTGGGTAAGACGGAGGAGCCGGTGGACGAACAGGCACTGGAGAAGGCCAATGTGAACTCCAACGAGAAGGGCAAGGACAAGACCACGGAGACAGTGGACCGCATCGTGGCCATGGCCAAGGTTCTGTTTGGCCTGCACATGGTAAGTGCCGGTTCAACTCTGCCCAGCCGGATGTATCCCAATCTTTATATAGCTCTGTCAAAATTTCAATATGCACAACTCTGATGCCATCAGTTCGAGTAACTCATCTCTATTGAAAAATTTTCTGCGACACCTATAATCTTTCAACTATAATCTGTTAATCACTCGATCTTTCTTTTCCTCTCGAACCATCAACAACATGATCAACACCAACATCGACATGCACCCACATCGCCAACTCTTCATCCACCCCAACAATTGTTGACTGAAATGCTGAACGTCCCGTGAACGAAACATTTACAGATCGACCATCCACAACAGCAGAGCAAGAATGTCTACAGGAGCGTTGTGTCGATTCAAAGGAAGCGTGCCGTAATCGCATGCTTCCGTCAGACATCGCTACATTCTCTACCCAGGTTATTACCGAATTCCGATTGATTAGCTCTGTGAGAACTTACTAACAGTACTAGCGTGCTATGAGTTTATCTGTCCTAATACCCATCTTCTCATCATCAATGGCATCAATCTAATCCCTAATTTTTTGATACTGAATCCCCACTAATAGCTAATGCACTAATGTGAACGCCGTGTTCTAAACGCCATTTGTATTATTGTATATTTTTATGGACTTGCCGCACGCTTGCTTGCCACTTGCAAATCCGAATTCGAATCCGAATCCTTTAGGCAGCCAGCTCCAAGAACAGAACCAAACGCTGGAGTTCAAAGATATCGGTGGCGCGTCGCCAGGCAGTCATTTCAAGCTTACGCGCCAAGCATCTTTATCGCATGAGCAGGTGGTACTCGTACTCATAGTCGCATCGATTGGTTCATCGTCTCCTAATTTTCTTTAATATCCCACCCGAGGATCAGCATCTGTTCCTATTTCTGTCTTTTTTTATATCTAATTTGATTAACCGAAGGCATGCCAATCTGTTTGATTAAACTTTGTTGTAAATTTTATCTGTTTTAAAACTAATTGATATACCCAATCCCTTCTAGACATCGGGCCTGCAACATCTTTGCCCGCTCCTACTACGAGCAATGGCTCCAAGAGGAGAACGTGGGCCAAGAGGTGATGGTCGAGGATCTGACGCAGACGTTCGAGGACTCGGAGAAGTCGAAGAAGGAGGGTGAGGAGACGGACAGCAAGCCGGATCCGCTTACTCAGCTGGTTACCACCTTCTGTCGCGGCGCCATGACGGAGCGCAGCGGAGCCCTCCAGGAGGATCTGCTCTACATGTCCTATGCCCAAATCGCGGCCAAGTCCACGGGCAAGGAGGAGGAGGAAGGTGGCGACGAGGAGGGCGGTGAGGGAGGCGAAGAGGGCGAAGGCACCAGCATCCATGTAAGTCGATCGCAACTAACTTAAACCCACTAACAACTGCTAAAATTCCAAAACCCGATATGCCTGACTCAGTGTCGGATGAGGCAATTAATGGTAACTATTCAATCAGCTGAGATTACTAATATTCCGCTTTATTTTTGCACCCTTGCAGGGACTACTATCATTTAAGCCCCAAACACAGCTTTAAAGCCCTATATCCTATCCAGAATTACCCAGGTTATAACCAATTGTTATTCCCTTCACAGGAACAAGAGATGGAGAAGCAGAAACTGCTCTTCCATCAGGCACGTCTGTCCAATCGTGGCGTTGCCGAAATGGTGCTGTTGCACATTTCCGCCTCCAAAGGTATACCTTCGGAGATGGTAATGACGACACTCAATCTCGGCATCGCCATTTTGCGTGGCGGCAACATCGACATCCAAATGGGCATGCTCAATCACCTGAAGGAGAAAAAAGACGTCGGCTTTTTCACCTCGATCGCCGGACTGATGAACTCCTGCAGTGTACTGGACCTAGACGCCTTCGAGCGCAACACCAAAGCAGAGGGTAAGTCCATTCGCCCCGTGATCCCGCCCGCCAATCTCCTCCAGCTTTCAGTTGCCGTGCCCGTTAACTTTGGTTCGCATTCTTCTAAGTTTGATTACATTATTGATTTGTGTCTACTTCCTTCCAACTGATTACCCAACCACCCAACACCACCATGCCTCGCATGCCACTACCACCAACCAACCCACAAATCCCGTGTACGTGATTCCCGCTATCGTTGTTCCAATCCACCCAAAATTGCCACACGAACAAAGAGTATATTCCGAGTGCGGGTGCAGGTCTTGGTGTAGGTTCCGAGGGCGCCGCTGGCGAGAAGAACATGCACGACGCGGAGTTCACCTGTGCGCTGTTCCGGTTCATCCAGCTCACCTGTGAGGGCCACAATTTGGGTGAGATGAATGCTGAGTGTTGAGAAAATTCATCCCCTACCCAATCCTTTACAGAATGGCAAAACTATTTGAGGACCCAAGCCGGCAACACCACTACCGTAAACGTTGTCATCTGCACTGTGGATTACCTGTTGCGTCTGCAGGAGTCCATCATGGACTTTTATTGGCATTATTCCAGCAAGGAGATCATTGATCCCGCCGGCAAGGCCAATTTCTTCAAAGCCATCGAAGTGGCAAGCCAAGTGTTTAACACCCTAACTGAGGTCATCCAGGGTCCTTGTACCCTCAATCAGCAGGCATTAGCCCACTCAAGGTTGTGGGATGCTGTAGGTGGCTTCCTCTTCCTGTTCTCCCACATGCAGGATAAGCTGTCCAAGCACTCCAGCCAGGTGGATCTGCTCAAGGAGCTGCTGAATTTGCAAAAGGACATGATCACTATGATGCTGTCTATGCTGGAAGGAAATGTTGTTAATGGTAAGGGGATTTGGTTGGCTACTTAGAAAAACTAACGATATTCTCCTTTTCACCAGGCACCATTGGCAAACAGATGGTAGACACGCTGGTGGAATCCGCCAGCAACGTGGAACTGATTCTCAAGTACTTCGACATGTTCCTGAAATTGGCCGATCTCATCGAATCGCCCAGTTTCCACGAGGTCGACATGAAGAACGAGGGTTGGGTGACACCCAAAGACTTTAGAGAAAAAATGGAGCAGTCCAAGAACTACACTCCGTAAGTATACTTAAAGACTTCCCCTATTCCTATTGAGATTATAATGCTGAATTACAGGGAAGAAATGGATTTCCTTTTGGCCTGTTGCGAGCGCAACCACGAGGGCAAGATCGACTACCGGGCCTTCGTGGAGCACTTCCACGAACCATCAAAGGAGATCGGTTTCAACCTGGCCGTTCTGCTGACCAACCTCAGCGAACACATGCCAAACGAACCCCGCCTGGCGCGCTTTTTGGAGACCGCCGGCTCTGTGCTGAACTACTTCGAACCCTTCCTGGGCCGCATCGAGATCCTAGGCAGCTCCAAGCGCATCGAGCGAGTGTATTTCGAAATTAAGGATTCAAACATCGAGCAGTGGGAAAAGCCGCAGATCCGCGAATCCAAGCGTGCCTTCTTCTATTCCATCGTTACCGAGGGTGGTGACAAGGAAAAACTGGAGGCCTTTGTAAACTTCTGCGAGGATGCAATCTTTGAAATGACCCATGCCTCGGGCCTAATGGCTACCGATGACGGTGGTGGCAATGTGAAACGGGATACGGCCTATAGTTCCTACATGAGCGAGGAGGAGGAGGAGCGAGCAGCTCGAGATCCCATCCGACGCACCATTACAGCTGTCAAGGAAGGACTCAAGTTCGGGGTGCATATGCTCAGTCCGGCGAACATCAAGCACCAGATCGGCGTAATGCAGACCAAATCCATCCCCGAACTCATTGTGGGCTTTTTCAAGATCATTTTCTATATCTTTTACTACACTGGATATGCGCACTTCTGTGTGGTACGTTACATTTTCGGCATCCTACTGAACCTGATGCGGGGACCTGCCCCGGAGCAGGAGGAGGAACCGGTGGTGGAGGAGGAGACGTTCGGAAGAGCATTGCCCCCGCTGCCGCTGGAGGAACCTCCGGGAACGGTGCAAGCCTTTGGCCTGGACATCAACAAGGAAGATAACGGCATGTACAAGGTGGTGGTGCACGAATCCCCAGCCAATTCATCGATGGAGGAGGGCGGAGAGTCCAGTCCTGAAGATGGCACAGCCCCCAGTGGCGAACTGGTCGAGGGTGAGCCGCACCAGGAGCCCATATCCATTGTGGATCTGCTGGGCGGAGAGGCTGCAAAGAAGGCGGCTCAGGAACGACAGGAGGCGCAAAAAGCACAGGAGGCGGCCATGGCCTCCATCGAGGCGGAAGCTAAGAAATCATCCTCTGCACCGCAGGAAACGCCCGCCGTTCACCAAATCGATTTCTCGCAATACACCCATCGGGCCGTCAGCTTCCTGGCCAGGAACTTCTACAACCTTAAGTATGTCGCCCTGGTGCTGGCCTTCAGTATCAACTTTATGCTGCTCTTCTACAAGGTTACCTCATTTACCGAGGAGTCGGACAGCTCCGGAGAAGAGGAGCTCATCCTGGGCTCTGGCTCAGGAGCAGGTGCGGACATCACGGGCTCTGGATTTGGCGGATCAGGCGATGGAGGATCGGGCGATGGCGAAGTTGAGGACGAAATACCGGAACTGGTGCACGTGGACGAGGACTTCTTTTACATGGAGCACGTGCTGCGCATTGCGGCATGTCTGCACTCGCTCGTCTCCTTGGCCATGCTGATTGCCTACTACCATCTCAAAGTGCCGCTGGCCATCTTCAAGCGGGAGAAGGAAATTGCTCGCCGACTCGAGTTCGAGGGATTATTCATTGCGGAGCAGCCGGAAGATGATGACTTTAAGTCGCACTGGGACAAACTAGTGATCTCGGCCAAGAGTTTCCCGGTGAACTACTGGGACAAGTTCGTCAAAAAGAAGGTTCGCCAAAAGTACAGCGAGACATACGACTTCGATTCCATCTCCAATTTGCTGGGCATGGAGAAAAGCACCTTTGCAGCACAGGAGAGCGAGGAGACAGGCATCTTCAAGTACATCATGTCCATCGACTGGCGCTACCAGGTTTGGAAAGCGGGTGTGACCTTCACGGACAACGCCTTTCTCTACTCCCTGTGGTACTTTAGCTTCTCGGTTATGGGCAACTTCAACAACTTCTTCTTTGCTGCCCATCTGCTTGATGTAGCCGTGGGATTCAAGACGCTGCGCACCATCCTGCAATCCGTAACCCACAACGGCAAACAACTGGTCCTGACTGTGATGCTGCTGACTATTATCGTGTATATCTACACAGTGATTGCGTTCAACTTCTTCAGAAAGTTTTACATCCAGGAAGAGGACGAAGAGGTGGACAAGAAGTGCCACGACATGCTTACCTGTTTCGTGTTCCACCTGTACAAGGGTGTGAGAGCGGGCGGTGGCATTGGCGACGAGATCGGCGATCCGGACGGAGACGACTACGAGGTCTACCGCATCATCTTTGACATAACGTTCTTCTTCTTCGTCATTATTATTCTCCTGGCCATTATCCAGGGTCTGATTATCGACGCCTTTGGAGAGCTGCGTGACCAGTTGGAGTCGGTGAAGGACAACATGGAGTCCAACTGCTTCATTTGCGGGATGGGCAAGGACTTCTTCGACATAGTGCCGCACGGCTTTGACACGCACGTCCAGAAGGAGCACAACCTGGCCAACTACATGTTCTTCCTGATGCATTTGATTAACAAGCCGGACACGGAGTACACCGGTCAGGAGACGTACGTGTGGAATATGTACCAGCAGCGCAGCTGGGACTTCTTTCCGGTTGGTGACTGCTTCCGCAAACAGTACGAGGATGAGCTATCCGGCGGAGGCGGCGGTGGTTAATCCGCTCTCATATGATTTCTGGGCACAATCACAATTGACGGTCCAAGGACTCTCGGGATCCACTTTTGTATCTGTACTTTGACAACATCTGGAATTTTTACCTAGTCAACTTTAGCAATGTATTTTAAGCAATATCCTACCCAATCGTTTTTCTGTACGTAGGAGGACGACCTGTTTCCAAAACGATATACATATTGATGACGATTCTAGCACGTATAACAACAAATGTTCTTAACTCATTTTAAAATAAATCTATTCATTTTGAACGAACATTGTATGTGGCGTGAGATTTTATTTAGTCTCGTGTATGGACAACAAGAATTAAAACCCTATCGAATTAACATCAATTTGTATTTGGTGAATATATAGATTTACTTTACTAGCAATAAGCCACAAACACTAGTTGGTGACTATAATTATTTACAAAAAGAGCGCAAAAGGTTGTATATCTGTTCTTTTCAACGATTGAAAAACAGTCAATAGCTTACATATTAATTCATTGGTAGATCGAATTTGATGCATATTTGTCAAATATATTTCTAGACACTTATTAAATTTTATATAAATTTTTAAATTTATATTCCATTTGCAGTTGTAAAAACTATTACTCATTTGTGTCCCTATTTAAATATATAAAATGAAACATTAAATTTTTCTGCTTTCGACGATATTTTCAATTAACGTTAATACAGAGTTAGTTTTGTAAATTTTAATTTCTAAAGTATTTAATTACATCAACAAGAATTTATTTATTCTCATATTTTTGGCGCTTTTTAATTAAACGGAATTTAATAATTATACCAGTTACTCGTAGAGTAAAAGGGTATATTGTATTCGTGCAAAAGTATGTAACAGGTAGAAGGAAGCGTTTCCGACCCTATAAAGTATATATATTCTTGATCAGGGTCACTAGCCGAGTCGATATAGCCATGTCCGTCTGTCCGTCTGTCCGTCTGTCCGTCTGTCCGTCTGTCCGTCTGTCTGTCTGTCCGTATGAACGCTGAGATCTCGGAAACTATAAAAGCTAGAAGATTGGCATTTTGCATGCAGATTCTAGGAGTTCCTACGCAGCGCAAGTTTGTTTCAAAAAGGTGCCACGCCCCCTTTAACGCCCACAATCGTTTATATACGATTTTAAAAATTTAAATATTTCGGAAAAGTAAAAATGCAGTTTTATTGTGTTTATCAATACCTATCGAAATGTAGAAGAAATTTTTCAAATCGCACCATTCGTTAAAAAGTTATGCGTGATCAAAGTTTCTATCTCCATCTCCCTCGCACTCCCTTTACCTGAGTAACGGGTATCTGATAGTCGGGGCACCCGACTATAGCGTTCTCTCTTGTTTTTAACTATTAACGAATCAACATAATTTCAACGCTCAACAATAACAAAAACAATTCAATTAAGGCAACTGATCACTTAATTTATAATCGTGTACACTTAACATACGAGTCGTACCTTACAAAAAATCACAGTTGAATGTGGACAAACGTTACGTATGAAAATTTAATAGGATTACAATCGAGACTTGTAATTTTCCTAATCTAAAAGTGTGCGGTTCGTGTAAAGTGTATATCCAAATACATCTACATCTGCTGCATATAATGTATATTTTACTAAAGCTTTCACAACTATAGCCCCAGTTGATGGGGGCCATTCGATAAAAATAAATATATGTGCGCTGCTCCGGCGGCTGGGGCGATTGACTAGCGGAAGTTGTACAGCTGAAAGTAGTACAGAATCAGGACAATAAAAATGGCGGCGAAATATCAGTAATCGAGTCGCTTCTTTAGGCGAAAAAATTCGGCGTTGTCTATGCTTGTCAGATTGTCCATATTGAGGTTACGCAACGTCCTCACGCCGGACAGCCGCTCCTCCAGGTCGGTGTACATGCTGCGGCAACGGTAGATGGATAGCGTCTGCAGACAGTTACAGTTGTTGATGATGGCGTCCAGTGTGTGCTCCGTCAACTGGCTGCAGCCGCTGATATGCAAGGACCGCAGGCGGGGCAACTTAGCAGTTACCACCTGGATGGTCTTGTCCGTTATGTTGTAGCAATCGGACAGGTCGAGCTCCTCAATTGAGGGACAACTGCTGACCATTGCCTCCATGCCCAACAGCGAAATCTGCTGACAGCTGGAGAGCATTAGCCGCCGTAGCTCGATGTGCTTTAGGCCATATTTCAAGGAAACATCGCTGATCTTGTTACAGCCGCGCAGATTTAGAGACCGCAATCCCCGCAACTGCTGTATGTTGTGACCCTCGAAGTCATCTTCGCGTATCAGGTTCATTTCGTAGGCGGCCAGCATGGCCTGCTTTCGTCTGGCATCCCGCACAATCTCATCCTCGGCCTTGCTTCTCAGCGATATCTTAATGGACTGCAGGGATCCTGCCAGACTGTCCCGTTCTGCCTGCGTGTTGCAGAACGGCGGGTAGAAGTTGTCCATCGAGGACTCCTGCGACCCCGACTGTTTGCGACTCAGCTCCAGCTTAGATATGTTTATCCCTGTGAGAGCCGCATCTGTTAGCTAAATGGGATTGCAAAAGATTTACTCGAGTCATTTTACAAAAATTGCATTCTCCGACTTACCCGATTGCAGTGCTCCAGGGAGAGTTCGCGCAGCCAACGCAGCTGGCCAATTACCGACTGGATAGCCTCATCGGTGGCCCCATTGACGCAGTGATTCAGGTGCAGCGAGCGCAGGCCGCGCAGATTACTGGCAATGGCTTTGATGCACTCCTCGCAGATTTGAAGATATGACACGTTCAGCTCCTCCATAACATGGTTCTCCTCGCTGGCCACGCCCTCGATGATGCCGCTGCTGGTCAAGCCGTCGCAGTTGGAGATGTCTAAGCTTTTGAGACGCTTTAGCTTGGCCAGGTGGATGGCGCCAACGTTCGTGATACTCAGGCAGCCGTTGACTTTCAAGTGCTCCAGTTGCGGATTAGTTAGTACGAGGGCGGCCAGATTCTCATCATTCACACACATCGTGGCCGACAAATCCAGGGCACTTAATTGGGGCTGGGTTGTCAAGAAGTTGCGGATTGTGGCGCAGTTAAGCTGCCTGCATCCGGCCAAATAAAGACGCTGCAGCTGGAGATTAAGGTCACAAAGGGCCAGCAAAGCCTGGCCAATCAGTGTGTTGCTAAAATCCAGGACGCGCAATGTGCGCCTTTGCAGGTTCAGAATGGTTAGGATAAACTTAAAGGTCAGCACAGATTCGCTGGGGAGAACGTGATCCGAAGAGCTGTTAATGGGGTAAAATCTGCGATGGATGGCATTGTGAAAAGCTATGTGGCAGCCGGACATATTGATCGCCTCCAGACTGGGCATGAACGAGGTGAGTCGCATGAGTATGGCGTCGGTGAGGTACTGATTCTCGCACAACGTCAACTCCTTGATGCCTGCTAGGTTGCTGGCCAGGTCGTTCAGGTCGGGACAGGAGTTGTTGTAGGAGTCCAGGAAAGAGCCGGACATGAACAGCGGCAGGCAGCGCTTCAGCGACAGCGAGTGGAGGTGGGGCAGCACGCCCAGCATTCCGTAGAACTGTTTATCATTAAGGTCCACATTGTCCAGAG
Source organism: Drosophila fuyamai (assembly GCA_018153365.1). Taxonomy (NCBI): domain Eukaryota; kingdom Metazoa; phylum Arthropoda; class Insecta; order Diptera; family Drosophilidae; genus Drosophila; species Drosophila fuyamai. The sequence continues at coordinate 769,995 of JAECXW010000419.1, read as the reverse complement.
CCAGTGAGTGGGCTGTCCTGCCCATGAACCGCATCAGCTCATTCACCTGGCCAAGCGTCACGTCCTCGAACATAAAATGCCGGAAGCGGCGCTCGCAGCGCATAAGATCCACCCCCGGACTCAGTTGATCCGATAGCACCACCTTTGAGAAGCAGACGCGCGTGCGCATGTTGAACTCCGTCTGATCCAGTGCTGCATGCCATCTCTGGCAGGTGGATCCTGCCGCCTGGAGATCCGAGTAGCCTAGGTAGCTAAAAATCTTCAAAACAATCTGGGCGAAACAGGAAAAAACACAATCAGCTGACTGTCTAACAGGTATATGGTAGATATAGATACGCATGAAATGATGGATTGGTCACGGGACCATGGATATGATTTACTCACTTCCAGCGGCAGGTCGTCGTACCTGCGCGAGCCGTACTCCAAACCAGACATTATTATATTGCTCTCGGATGCGAAATTTGCAATTTTAGTCCAACCAACTATCAGCTCCCACCGCCCACACACAGCGCCCACAAACTACCCCTTAACTAACTTGGTACCTGTACTAGGTACAGTATGACCGTTCATCGTCGCCTTCCCAACATTCGTAGAAAATACCAATTTAAAAATATAATTTTGCTAGAAGACGTTTATTGTCAGACCCTTGCAGAGACTATTCTAATTTTAGTCAAAAATATGCAACGCAAAGAGTCTCCGACCCTACAAAGTATACATAATATTGATCAGCGTCTCCAGGAAAGTCCATCTCAGTTCTAAAGCTATTTCCTATTTCAGGTAGAATATAATTCGAAACGGCCCGAACCGGTCAACTACATAGTTCCTATAGGAACAATCGGGGGAAAAAGAAAAATTAAAATATATCATCGTTATTTCTTGACATATACCCGTATACTCCAAGATAAAGTACTTGTTCACGATTGCAAAAGTACGGTTTCAGTTTTTTAAAAATCTGGCGACTATTTGAAAAAGCTGTTATAAGAAATTAATGTTTGTAAATATGTACAAAAATTGTTTGAGATATTTTTTAATTATATGCGTACAGTTTACATTTTATGAAACCAGACGAATTTATCTTATACCTTCCAAAAACAAGATCGTTGATAGGAAAGTCGACATAGCTTTGTTGCTTTATATTTTATTTGGTTTTTAGTTAAGAATTTAAAATTTTACCAAAACCAGTCATTTATTTTATATAGCTGCAATAGATACAATCGTTATAGGCTCCCCAATTCACGCGCAGGAAGTTCTTTTGCTCTTTCTACTTGACACTGACTTCATTAACCTTTCTTGTAAAACCGAATTTCCTACTTTGATACCTTTACCTAAAACTAAACGATATTGAACGTACAAATATATTCTGCAAAAAATTTCAGACTTTAATAATAGTAAAGCTCAGTTTATGGATAACCATACGAATTAATATTTAATTCTTCTAAAAGTAGTTATTAATTTTGTTGTGTTACTAGGATAGAAATCATAATTTCAATGCCCAGCTTAACCGTTAAAAATCATAACCATAATCATATTACTTTCGGTTAAAAGTTAAAATACCACAATTTAAAATACCAACTTTGGGGAAAAGCGGACTAGGGTATTAGCCTTTGTACTGCATACAGTCACATTTTTAATGACATCAGATTGCTTATTGCAAAAAAGGAAAGCATTTTTGCAAGGCTTAAAACAATAACTATTTCGTCGCCCAAGGATACCGAACACCGCAGTCGACGTGCCCACAGTAATGGCCGACCCCAAGTTCCAGAACCTGCCGGGAATAGTAAGTGGGAACTCCTCATCATAGCACTGACTTGCGAGCTTTCCTTACTGAATATTTGCTTACCGTCCAACTTTTAGGCTTATGACCAGCCAGATGTGTTTGAAACTCCCGATGAGTTGGAACCGGATACATCCGACTATTACGAGGAGGAGCCGGAGAATGAGGCCATTGAGCGACTACACATCTCGCCCAGTGTCGCCCACAAGCGATTTAGCGGTGCAACTCTCGAGGGAAGTGTGGATTTCACGGATCGCATTGGACGCCGGGTGTGCCGGGGATATGATGCCCGCGGATCCGGAGACTACGAGCTGGTAGGCCAGGGCGAGAAGGAGACGCCCGTGCAGAAGTGCCAGCGCCTGCAGATCGAGATGAACGAACTGTTGAACGAGGTGGCCGCCCTGCAGGTGGACCGCAAGATCGCCGACGAGGAGAAGCAGTCGTACGATGCGGTGGCCACGGTCATCAGCACGGCCCGAAAGGTTTTAGAGTCGCTGAAGCTGGAGCAAGTGCTGGGAAAGGAGCAAGCGCCCAGCAGCAAGCAGGTAAAGGCGCTAATTAGCCAGGTGGAGGAGTTTAAACAGTCGGGTGTTCTCACCGCCATACCGACGCCCGGCACCGATTTAGCTGCCACCGCACGAGTTGCCAGCCTGGAGCAACGCCTCTCTCAGCTGGAGAAGGTGGTGGGCGCCCAGCCGGACAAGCTGAGCCGCCTGACCGCCGCTACCAACACCACCAATGTACTGGAGGCCGTGCGCCATCTCAGCACTAAGGCGGCTCTGCTACAGCCGGACAAACTGGACACTATCGAGCAGCGCTTGACCTCGCTGGCCGGCAAGATGGACGCCATCGCCGAGAAGTCCAGTGGGAGTGCCCAGGACGCGAAGCGGGACCAGAAGATCACGGAACTCTACGACATTGCGAAGCGTACGGAGCCCGTGGTGGAAATACTGCCGCACGTCATCGAACGCATGCAAGCCCTCGAGTCGCTCCATAAATATGGTAGTAAACTTTCTTATTCACCCTTTTTTTTGCGTAATTAATTGTTAAAAAATCCCTTAGCAAACAACTTTGCCAAGATCATCGCTGAGATTGAGCAGAAGCAGGGCACCATTACTACAAGCTTGGTGAACAACAAGGAACTGCTGCATTCGGTACAGGAGACATTTGCCCAGAATCTGGAGACCATCAACATAAAGGTGGCCAAAGTGGAGCAGCGAGTCACGGCCATTTCCTCCGCTAAATGAGAGAATGCACAACATCCGTATTACATATAGCTAATATTTATGAGAAGTATAATAAACCAATAAACATTCGAGTCTTTTTTAAAAAGTAAATAGGTGTATTGAAAATTTAGTTTGAGTTGGAACCGAAAATGTAATTGAAAATAATCGATCTAATTTCTAATCCAGATAATGGACAGAATATAAAATTAATATAATATCCATAAATAATTATGATTTTATAATAATAATTTAAAATAATTATTTTAAAATGTATAGAATATTAATGCGTTTTATTGTTAACAGTAATTTTCAAAAAAAAAATTGGTTTTAGTATATTTATCCGTGTTAGATTTTGTATCCGTTCCGAATGGTATATTGCGTGGCTCAGACCGCGGTCACACTGGCCGTTCCTACGGTTCTTAAAAATATTAATATTTCCAGTTAAATTTAAGCATAAAACGTCTCGTTGCAGCGCAAGCGAGTGTAAATCCTATTCACAATTAAGTGTAAGTGTCGTAATAGGCATAATTTAATGTTATTATAGCAATGGAGACTATATGGGTCCACAAATGCATCAGAGAAGCCAATGGGAAAAAAGTGATGACGGGGCTTACTCCAATTGGACGTGACACAATTTCTATTTAATGGTGCAACCCAAATAATATTTATATTTATTTGCTTTAATTACTTTTACAGCACAAGTGACGTTTGCAAGATGAAGATTAAGGAACTCCAAAAGACAGTGAACATCGCTTGGTCGCCGGCTCAGCAGCAGCAAATTCTCCTCGCCGCCGGCACCGCTGCCCAGCAATTCGATTCCAACGCGAATTCTACTCTGGAGTTGTACTCTCCGAACTTTAGCGATGCCACCTACGATCTGGAGCTTAGGGCCAGCGTGGCCAGCCAGTACAAGTAAGATTTTAAAGGTCCATAAGATCTTAAAGAGTCGTCACTAAACCGGCTATTTATTCGCCAGGTTCCAAAAACTCATCTGGAGCCCCGTGGGACCACATCCTAGTGGCCTGATTGTGGGCGGCTGCGAGGCGGGTCAGATCAACATATACTCAGCAGACAAGCTGCTTGCCGGCAAGGAGGAGCCGCTCCTGAAGCGGCAGGACAAGCACACGGGCGCAGTCAGCGGGTTGGACTTTAATCCCTTCCAGAACAACCTGCTTGCCTCGTGCGCGTCCGAGTCGGAAATTTTAATATGGGACCTTAACAACCCGGAAACCAGCATGAGCCCCGGCGCCAAGACACAGCCGCTAGAGGACGTAAAGAACGTGGCCTGGAACCGGCAGGTTCAGCACATCCTGGCCTCTGTATTTAGCACACGCTGCGTGATCTGGGATCTGCGAAAGAGCCAACAGATCATCAAGCTCTCGGACTCCCAGTCTCGTGTGCGGTGGCACGCCATCGAGTGGCATCCAGAGGCGGCGACGCAGGTCTGGTTGGCCTCGGAGGACGACCAGGCGCCTGTGGTGCAGCTTTGGGATCTACGATATGCCACTGCTCCAGCGAAAACATACCAGATCCACGAGCGCGGAGTGCTGGGAATGTCATGGTGCCAGCAAGACAACGACCTGATGGTGTCGTGTGGCAAAGACAACCGAATTTACTGCTGGAATCCCAATACCAAGATCCCCGAGGGAGAAATCTTGTCTGAAGTAGCAACCACAGCCTCGTGGTACTCCGATGTGCAGTTCTGCCCGCGGAATCCAGCTTTGATTGCCAGCGCCAGTTTGGAGGGTGCTGTTTCTATCTACTCCCTGCATGGAGGCACCCATCACCTGGTGCAAACCGCAAACAAGATTGCCGACTCGTTTCCGGGCATGGATCAGTTCGCCCAGGAGCCGATCCCCCAGCAGGCCACGCAAGTGATCTACCATGACCTTGCACACGCTCCCAAGTGGATGAAGCGACCCTGTGGCGTTGCCTTTGGCGTATGTTGGCCTTCAATTAGCTTCTAAACCTCTTTAATAACCCCCTTTTGCTATTTTCAGTTTGGTGGCAAGCTAGTGAGCTTCGATGGAACCTCAAAAACGGTGAAAGTCCAGCAGTTAACCACCGAATCTGCTTTAGTGGAGCGGGCCAATGCTTTGGAACGTTCTCTTGTCGATGCCAACTACTCAGAATACTGCAGGCAGAGGGCGGACGAGACATTGGATCAGCATGGGCGCTACATCTGGTATTTTATCAAAGCGAACTTTGAGCTGAATCCCAAGGAGGAAATGCTCAATCTCTTAGGTAGGTCAGATCTAAACGCATCAGTGGACATAAACTAACACTTCTTACTTTTTAAGGCTACAACAAAGACGACACTGATAGCAAGTTCAACAAGTTTATCAAGGAAACGGAGGGAAACTCGCAATCGGACGTGGATACGCTTACAACCCGCATCTCGACACTGACCCATGTAAGTACTCGTACGAGGGCTCTTATCAGTTCCAAAAAAATCATCATTCCACGCACTATCAACCACGTATGCTCATCTTGCTCTGTATATTTCTATCCGATAACATACTCCGTGCCATTGCTGTAGAGCGACTCTTCGGAGGTTGAGTGCGATCAGAGTACAAATTATAGCACCGATAATTCGGTAAGAGCCAAGATTCAAGACTCCTGATCGAAGTAAAAATTATTATCAGCTTTGGAAAACAGTGAAAAGGGTATATTTTTTATGTATTAATTTTCCATTAACAGCAGACGCAAGATAACAAGTTTGATGGAAATATCATCGACTCACAAAATCAAAACGACTTTGCCGCTCCTCCGAGGCCGCAATTCAAGGTTCCCAGTGGAGATCGTAAGTATAACTAGTAATAACAATAGAAAGCATTTAGAACATAAGCACTTATTTTGATTAAATGTACTTTCCAAAGATTCCATATAGATTCAATAAATTATATTTTTAATTACAACTAGTAACAATTAATTAATTATATTTTGCAGACTGTGATAGCTTGATTGCAGAAGCCATACTCACGGGCAATGTGGAGGCTGCCGTGGAGCTCTGCCTGGAGGCCCAGCGCATTCCGGAGGCCCTGATAATTGCCTCCACGGCTGGCATCGAGACCTTGACCCGCACGCAAACCCGCTACCTGCTGCAGCAGAAGAGCGATCTGTCGCACGTGATTTCCGCCTTGGTATCCCGTGACTGGCTGGACTTTGTCAGCCGCTGCACCGTGGACTCATGGAAAGAGGCTCTGGTGGCCGCCCTGAAGCACAGCGAGCGCAAGGTGGTCGACATCTGCGAGCGGTTGGGCGATCGATTGTTGAGTGAGTGCGCCTCGAGCGCGGAGTTCACACGGAACGCCATGCTCTGCTACATTTGCGCCGGCAGTATCGACAAGCTGGTGACCGCATGGTACCAGTTGAAGCGACTAGAGCAGCAAAATCCCGGTTACAAGCCGAACACCACAGAGCTGCAGGATTTGGCCGAGGTGGTGATGCTGATGTGCAAGTCCCTGGAACAGCAGGGCATATCCGTGGACCTAGCGGGGCGGTTTGCCGGATTTCTGACTGAGTACGGTGGCCTTCTGGCCTCCCAGGGAGCGCTCACTGCAGCGCTGCAGTACATTACCACGCTGGGTGGCGGAGCCGCCAACGAGAACGCAATTCTGCAAAGCCTGCGAGATCGAATCAATAACGCTGTGAACCTGGACTACTCCCAGCCACAGGCACCGGTTGCTGCAGCTCCACTTGGCTACCAACAGCAGCGAGGTCGGGGATCGTTCTCGCAGCCGCAGCCATCGGTTCCCCAACCATACGGCCAGCCAACAAATCAGTATGTACAGCCTAGCTGGCCTGCGCCAGTGCCTCCACTACAGACCGCCTATCCAGGAGCCCAACAGCCGCAACCGCCTCCGCAGATATTCAATCCGCAGCCCATCAAGCCAGAACCTTTGGCACACCCACCCCGACCCCTAAGCAATGCCAGCTCCTCGGGTGGTCCTCCCCCGACAGGTGGAGCATCAGGCTCTGGTGGATCAGGACTTTCTGCGCGGTCCAAATACGTGCTTGATCCTTCTGTGGCGGCTCCAACGAGTTCTTATGGCATGCCGTACAATCCGGTACCCGCCCCTGTACCCTCGGCAGTTCCCTTCGGTGGAGGAGTGCCTGGACCCGCACCCCAACCGGCAAATGTACCAACTTTTAATAGCAATGCTTTCAATACGAACCCCATTGCGTCGGCCCAACCATACAACCCATCCCCATTCATGGCAGCTCCACAGAACCAATTTCTGCCCGGCGTCAATCCCATCGAAACGATGCCGCCACAAGCTGTGCCACCGGTCATCCAGAATGTACAACGCAATCCTACACCACCGCCAGGCTGGAACGATCCCCCTGCTTTGAAATCATCGCGGGCGGTAAGTGTTCGTCACGAATAACATTTGCAGGGATGATTAAAATGTTTACTTTTCAGCCCAAGCCGAAGCCAGTTGTTGAATCTAGTGCTGCCATCTTCCATCCATTGTTCCCAGTCGATCCCAATCAAAACCAAAACGGCTACGTGGACCCCGCTCAATATCAGGTAATTTATGGCCTTCTTAATTTAAATTGGGCTTGTTGAATAATGCACACCATTACTTTTAGAATGCACCACCCCCTGGAGGAGCCCTTAATGCATACTACAACCCGACTGCTTTTAACAACAATCCCCAGCAGCAGCAGCAGCAAACCTACCTTCAGCCGCAGCAACAGCTTCAGCAATCGGGAATTCCGAATCAGGGAGGACCTCAGCATCAGAACTGGCAAGGGCAGCAGCAGACGATTGGCTATACAGAGCAGCCAGCTCCGATCCAGCAGCAGCGTCAACCAGAGCCTCCAAAGGAGAAGCCACCACTTCCCGAGGAGTACATCTACTTGCAAACGGTGCTGGAGGAGCTTAAGAACCGCTGCCTGAGCGCAACGAATGACCCAGTGAGTAAAATTCTTGTTCGAATTGTTAAGGATTTTTAGTAAACCATATCGCTTAAGCCTTACTAACTAAAAATGCTCACCCTCAAAAATCGAAAAATATTAATTTCGGTGGTCCGTTATTTCTTACTAATTATTAGGGAGTATTATCGCGGAACGATCATGGTTCTGAATGTCTATGTTTGCTTCTGTCAGTCAGCAAAAACTTCAAAGAATTTAATTACTTGGTTTCTGATTTATCATTCGCATTATTGACGATTGGTACAAGCATGTTCATCTAATTGTTAAAACATTTTTCTCAATCTTAATAAAATTGAAGCGTTTTTAATTTTATACAAACTTATTGCGAAGATTACATGATTTTTATACCAAAACAAGAAATTTTAAATTTCCATTAAGAGTATGATGGAGAGTCGCATTTTTGGTGTAAATTCTTAAGAAATCGAGGTTCGTTAAGATAATTATTTCCCGATTTTGGGGTTGAGCCACGTCTACTAGAGTATTACCCTTAATTTGTTATTGCTCTTCATTAATAGCGCACAAAACGTAAGTTTGTTGATGTGGTGAAGAGACTCGAAAATCTTTACGACTGCCTGAGAGAAGGCAAGGTAAGTCTGCTTGCAGAACCGTCAAATTATTTTTGCTAACATAACATTTTTATCTTCTAGCTTACTCCAACAACGGTGCAATATCTGAATCAAATAATACAGTACATTCAAATATCCGACTACGCCAATGCACTGGAAATCCACACACGCATTGCATTCGGCACGGACTTTGCGCAATGTGCGGGTTTCATGCAGGGACTGAAGGTTCTCTTGCAATCCGCATCCGAGCTGCAGTTGATCCTTCGCTAGAGCCTAATGGCCGAGCCAAGCCAAGCTCACTAAACGTATATACTTATTGTGTCTTTAATATGAATGTCTATTGTGTTTTGTAAACAAAGAGTGGTTTTCTTTGTTAATGTAGGCTGCCAGAGTGTCAACGTTATTCCGTATATTGAAATATATTTCCACTTAAATAGACATATGCATAAATAACAAAAAAAAATTATCTTTGCTTTCACAACAGCTTCGGCTGGTTCCTGATGTTCTCCAAATCAAGTTGCATTTGTGGCGAGGAGGCCGCCGCTCCCGTTGGAGATCGTGGGCACACTTGCTCTAATTGTTCCTCGGGCAGCAGGCGGTATTTCTTGAGATACTTGTACGAAGCATTTGAAATGTCGTTGGGACTCTGGGAGTGGGCGAGATTATCAATCGGGCGAAGGGGTTCCGGATTGGGGGACTTTGGCGACGAGCCTAACCGCATCTCCTTCATGAGCTCGTCAACGGGCTGACGCAAGTACTTTAATGCGAGTTCGTTCATCACCATGCTCTTCTCAGTGTTTGGCTTGGCCAGCTGAGGGATCCGTTTACTTTGGGGCGTATTAGCCCGATATCCCGTAGATTGAGCCATTGGCGGAGTGGATCGTGGAGATTGAAACTGCGGAATCATTCGAGCTTGCGGCGACGCTACTGGCTCCTCATCTTCTGGTATGTTATCTTGTATAATCGGAGATATTCGTCTGCCTGAAAAACCATGAATTTAAGACGATTGGCCTTACTTTATTGTTTTACCCACCATTATTGGTAGTCAAAATATCACACTGAATAGCAGTTGACTTGCTGGCTTTCGGAATGGCTTCGGGTTTCGCCCGCTGTTGTTGCTCCAAAAGCACCAAGCAAAGATTCTTAAGCTGCTGCTGCTCCTGGCGCATGGACTCCATAAGGGAAACCAGTTCCGCCAGGTCAGTCTTATTGGCCAGGTTGCTGACGTCGATGTCCGAGTAAACCACTGAGGGCAGGGAATTACGCGGAGGAGTTGGGTTAAACGAATCGGTTTGTGTACTAGCACAAATTGTTAGGACATCAGCGTTAGACGAACTGGACAAGCGCCTGTCTTGATAAATCTTCTGCTTGGGTTCGGCATTATACCCTCCTGAGTTGCTGGCGCCCATGTGATTTCCAATTGGTGGTGCATCGTTTGTGCAGTTGCGATCCCTCGACGTCATAACGTACTCGTTGGAGGAGCAAGGACCACTGTTGTTTGGAGCAGTTCGTGGTCCCAATTCCGTTGCCAGGATGGGCGAGAAGTTGACCCTGGGAAGCATCTGCTTCTTCCAAGACGCAAAAGTGGGCGCAGCGCGAGGTGATGGCTCTTGCAGAGGCTGCTGCTGCATCTGAATTTGCTGATCCTGCGGCGCCTGACCAAACAATATGGACACCTCAGGCACAGTGGGTCGTACTATTTCGTTGGTGTGCCCCATGGGCACCGCTGCACTTGGCCTGGGCGCCGATCTTGGCAGCATATCCTCCGTTTCGGGTACAAACATTTTGAATGTTTTTGTTTATTTCCTGGTTAAATTAAATTCGAGCGGGAGAATCAGTCTGATTGGAGCTGGGTCGACTTAGGGATGAAACTAGGGCTGAAGTAAAATGCAAAATAATCGATAACAGTTGACACAAGGGTATTGGGTATTCCGCCAAACTATTAGATCCTTGAATGTATGATTGCTTTTTTTTTAATGAAGTAGTGAGCGTGGACACATTAAACTAATAATTATTTTAAATATTAAAAATATATCTCTGAAAGGGAAATTTCGTTCAAAAGTTTAGAAAATCCAGCTTACTTGGTAATAGTTACAAAATAATTTGAGGAATAGTACAGCAGCTAATGCATATTTCTAAATAACGTATGTATGTACATATAAAAACTGTTTGTAGTGCATTTGGTGATAGAAAATAAATTTTTTACAATTTACATATATTTGTTTCTAATGATTTTTGATTTAACCGAGTTCTCAAATTTAACATTTTATAGTTTTCGATGCTATTGGCTTTTGCATTTAATGTAGAGTCCGTTAGGGCAAAATGATCACTAATAAATTTCCTAAGATAGTGGACGCGTATGATCATTGATCTTAACGGATAAAATATCATGATCAGCAAATATGAAATGCCCCCTAATCCGCGGGTTGTTGACTGGCAAATTCATTTTAAATTGTATTATGCTGCTTGACAATGCATAAAGATAACAGAGGGTTTGGACATACGTACATACATACGTATATAAAATAATCCATGTTTTTCCCGAATTTGAGCTATGTACCTCTCCAGGGTAATTGAATATAATCATCAGGATAACTTCAAAAGAACATAATCTTTTAAATAAAATAAAGTATGGCAATCCTTTTATTTTTTTTTCCAAGATTATTTTTAGTATTGAATCTGATTTGATAAAATAAAAATTTAAACATAATTTTTCTATAAAATAGATTTACTTTTCTAGGCTTTCTTTAACCACTCTTAAAAAACGAATGATTTTCCCGAATTCGCCGTTACTCACCGTGATTAGCAATAACGTAAATGTATGTACATACATACATGTATAATTTTTGTCGAAGTTTATCAGTAGTACTTAAACAGCTGCTCTTACTGTTTTGCTCGCATTCTACGAGGCAATTCACAGCTGACAACACCATAACAGGAACGAAATTAAAATTATTAAAAATGTGCATTTTCATCGATTGTTTATTAAGCCCAGTGATACTGTGGCCAGCTATCATAGGCGTGTCTGTCTACCTCTTGAAGTAAGTTCTTTCAAACCTAAATCTACGATGATGACGAATCCATGACTCTCACTTAAAATTCCAATTTGTTCTTGTTCTTAATTTAGGGAATACATGCAGGGCGGCAAGTTCACAAAGGAGACTGATGAAACCGGAAAGGTGTTTATTGTCACAGGAGCCAACACCGGTATTGGCAAAGAGACTGCTCTGGAGATCGCCAGGAGAGGGGGAACAGTGTACATGGCTTGCAGGGATATGAACCGATGTGATAGGGCCCGCAAGGAAATCATCAAAGAGACGAATAATCAGAATATATTCTCTCGGGAGCTGGATTTGAGCTCCCTGGAGTCCATTCGTCAATTTGTAGCGGGGTAAGCTAACCAATTAAACCTTTTAAGGAATATCTGTTACACAGCTTATTCCCAAATAAATTAGCTTCAAAAAAGAGCAGGACAGGCTACATGTTCTAGTCAACAATGCCGGTGTAATGCGCTGCCCCAAGATGTTAACCAAGGATGGTTTCGAAATGCAGTTGGGTGTTAACCACATTGGCCACTTTTTGCTTACCAATTTGCTGCTCGATTTGCTGAAGGTATGCTGGTATATATGTACATATATTCATAAATCAAGATAACAAATTTTGCAGAAATCGGCTCCCAGTCGCGTTGTCGTCGTGTCCAGTTTGGCCCATACCCGTGGTGCTATTAATGTGGCTGACTTGAACAGCGAGAAGTCCTATGATGAGGCCCTAGCCTACAGCCAAAGCAAGTTGGCCAACGTCCTATTTACCCGAGAATTGGCCAAGCGCTTAGACGGTAGTGGCGTCACAGTCAATTCCCTCCATCCTGGTGTCGTGGACACAGAGCTGGCGCGGAACTGGGCCTTCTTCCAGTCCAACTTGGTGAAGTAAGTGAAAACTAAATGAAGAAGGAACTATGTTAGTAAATTTCTATACATTAGATATTTCATCAAGCCCATGATTTGGCCGCTTTTGAAGACGCCTAAAAGTGGGGCACAGACCTCCATATATGCTGCCCTGGATCCCGACCTACAGATGGTCACTGGTTTGTACTTTAGCGACTGCAAGCCCAAGAATGTAGCTGCTGCAGCCTTGGATGATGCGGTTGGAAAGTTCCTGTGGGCTGAAAGTGAGAAGTGGACGGGTTTGAATGCACCAAAAGTGCTAGCAACCAAGGACACCGAAAATAAATCCAAGGAAGAGTCTCCTTCAGCCAAAAATGAATAACCGAAAGTCAGAATTTAAAGACGATGTGAAGAATCCAAAGATCGTAGGTCAACCAGAAACTTAGCAATAAGAGAACACGACTCCTGTTAAGTAACCGAAGACCGAGCAATAACAATAACATATAAATAATAATATATAATAGAAGATATAAAAAAGAGCGAGCAACGTTGGAACAAGCGGTTTATTCAATTGTAATACTAGCTGCTTTTTCACGAATATGTTGTTTAAATAAATACATATTTTCCTATTTTCGCTTTTAAAAAGCGTGCTTTATGATTCTGATAAGTTCGATTTATATTCCATATGACTAAATTTCCATTTTAGGTGGCCTTTTGCTCCGCTGCACCCGCTGTGATGAACACCCTGGAGTGGAGCGCATGCGTGGTGGGCTCCTTCTTCTCGGACGCATTGGTTACGGTGTTGACGTACGTGTACTGCATGAAAAAGCCCAACACGACGTCTGTGCCAAAGGCCAGCTCCTCTGCCGGGGTGAACTGCAGCCGCACTAGAACCTTGTTGCCCTTGCGCCAGACAATGAACTTGGGCTCCTCGGTGGGCAGCTGCACATACTCATCGAACTCCTTAGAATCATCGCGCTGGCTGAGCACAAACTCGCTCTCCAGTGGCACGATCTCTGCATTGGAGGCATCTATAACCTCACGCTTAACCTCCCGGGTTGAATTTTGACGCGACAGGGTGATGCCAACAGTCTTGAGAAGTGGGGACGAAGAAATCGGTTCCTCCTTTACAACACGAGTGGTCTCCGCTGATAGTTGGGCATCCTCGGGGGGTGCTGCAGTCAACAGGCGAATGGTCATGTCGTACATGGTCGGATTGGTGAGCTTCAGAAGGATTGCGTTGCTCTTGCCAGGCACCAGCGGTTGCTCGCACCGCACCATTACCACCTCAGGCACATGATAGCTGGCAAAGAGCTGGATGCGGTACTTAATTGAAGTGGGATGGTATTCCGGCTTGATCAGGTTGTGCTCGCACTGGCGGCAGCGCAGCGAACGCTTAATCCATAGCGACCGCCGCTGCGGATATAAACTGCCCACGGCAGTAGGCTGATCCGCCGGCTGGCTGTGGCGCTGGGCGATGGTCGTGACATTGCGCAGGTTTAGCTCTTCCGTAAAGATGTTTGCCGGCAGTCCCTCCACCTCCGCAGTGGGCTCCGCCGGCGTGATGACGGCCTTGGCCTTGGGAACCTTGTCGTTCCAGCCGATCTGGCGTCGAATAAGCGATACCGTCAGCCCAGTACGATCGGTAAGGCTGGGGAACTTGTGCTGCTTAGGGGCCTTGCGCCGCATAAACTCCAGTTTCTCCTGCTTTTCCTGCAGGACCACCGCCTGGAAGTACTCGACCAAGGCATTGAATCGCGCCTGGTACAGGCACTCGTTATCCGGCCAGGTGCCTGTGGCCACGCCCTGGTCGGGAATGCCCACGTCCCGCGTTGTCCATCGGCAGGACAGGCACGATAGATAGTACATCTTCTTAGTGGTTGGCACCGCCGAGGGTTTGCTGCTAGCCGGGACAGGAGGCGTGCCTTCGCCGGTGGAATCGCCATCCTTCGGTTCTTTGGCGTCCTTTGACTCTTCAGACTTGCGCACCACGGGAACCGTGGATGCTCTGGCGGACAGGGTGTGCTGGCAGCAGGGACAGTCGAAGCAGTTGGCGCAGCAGTTTTTTTTGTGTTTTGCCTCCGTGGATGGGATGTTCTCCAGGCAGTTGGAGCAAAAGTGCGATTCGATTTCATGCGTCACGCAGAAGCCACAGTGCAGCTTTGGGCAGTGCCGGCAGAAAAAGAGCTTGTTGATCGGGTTCAGGATGCCGCAGGAGCACGCGTACTTAACGGGACTCGGTTGCATGAAGCTCATCTTGAAACACGAATAATTTTCTCCTGCCTTCTTTGTAAATTTGCAAATCTCTCCTCTTCTTCCACAAATGACGACAGCTGTTATATCGATACGTCGATGTTTCTAAATTATGCTATCGACGCTTTGAACGACTATTATACGCAACTCGCACTGAGCTTTTTGACAGGGGTGAAGCTCCGTATCCACTTATAACTATATCAAACACTTTTCAAAATAATTATTTAGAAGATCAAATATATTTTTAAATGTTTATTTAACAGTATAATAAATAATTATGTATTATAATTCAAAATCTTTTTTTCAAGGGGGCGGAGCCGAAGTTGATATACCCTCGGAGAATATTCTGCAAATTATGTTCTCCAAAATTATTCTTATGATGCATTCTTAATACTCATAGAAAATCCAAACTTTCTAACTTTAAAAACGTCAAAGTTATAGCATTTTAAATCGTTCAGTTATATGGAAGCTATAGGATATAGTCAGCCGATCTTTATGAAATTTGGTAGGTCGGATTGATTGTGCAAAAATAAAACCCATAGAAAATCCAAACGTCCTAACTTTACAAACACCAAAGTTATGGCATTTCCGATCGTTCAGTTATATGGCAGCTATAAGATATAGTCGGTCGATATCGGCCGTTCAAAGGAAAGAAGGGTGTGTGCAAAGTTTCAATTCGATATCTTTAAAACTGAGAGACTAGTTCGCATAGAAACAGACACACGGACAGACAGACATGCTTATATCAACTCAGGAGGCGATCCTGATCAATAATGTATACTTTATCGGGTCGGAGATTTCTCCTTCACTGCGTTGCACACTTTTGACCAAAATTATAATACCCTGTGCACGGCTAAAAAAATATGTTTTTCTCTTTCACATTATTTATTTTAAATGATCACATCATTCAAAAAGGTTTACTCTAGCTACATCAAAAATAAATAATAGTAAATGCTATTCCGATTCCAATCGATCGCCTAAGTATTCAATTAGCACCGAATTGCCAATTAAATAGACACTTTACGGTTGATAAAATTTTATTCGGCACTTTTCATTAATTGCAAAAAGTTCGATGATATTTTCAATTCTTTGGAGAATTTTTAGCACTTACTTTTGATTTCGGAATAAGCTCGGCTAAGGATACTTATTTGTTTTGCAACTGTAAATTACAATCACGACTTGTGTGTCTCACTTTTTTTTGTAAAAACAAATTTTAATAAAAAACTCACGATTGTCATTTTTGTGGTCACTCACCATGCAACCGCAAAAATGATTATTTTGGTTAAGAAATTATTTCATAAATTTGGGTATATATTTAGTAGGTTTGCGTATATAAATATAATTTGGTCATATTTTTGGCCGCGTATAAAATAGGTTACAACAATATAAGGTACTTTTTGGTGTGGGAGCCACGCGACTATTCCTACAACTAAGCCTATGCTAATCATCCTCAGTCTGTACTCTCAGTCCCGGCAGTAGGACCGGAAGGACTTCCTCTAGCCGAAGAAGTTGGGCACGAAGAGCTTCTTGCGCTTGGTCTTGGTCTGCCGGACACGCACAATCGGGGTGAACTTGACGTTGTGTGGTAGGGCACCGCCCTCGGAGTTGGCATCTTCGCGGCGGGTGTAGCCAGCACTGGCGGCCACGGGGGCGATGTAGCCGTCGTCCACGTAGTAGTAGCCCGGGCTCAACTTCTTGAGCCGGTTATCCGTCAGGGGCTTCCCATAACTCAGGGCGTACGAGGAGCCGCTGTCGGTGTCATAGCGATCGGTGTCGTAGGTCTCGTAGCTATCCAGGTCATAGTAAGTGGGCTTGGCACTGGACTGGGACACCTTGCAGATGATGATGCTGACCAGCAGGCAGACCCACGAGTACAATTGCTGAGGGGAGAAAGGCTGGGTGAGCTAGATTGCCCCGGTGATCTCTCTTAAGCCGTGCTTACCTTAAGATCCATTGTGTTTTTCGGTATAAGCCAGTTATTATCTGTAAATTCCCGTGTAGGCAGTTGGGTATTATCCTTTGATTTCCGTCTGGTTGCTCTGATTGCTCTGAACGTCTGGTGAGTTCTGTGTGCTTTGATGTGAAGAACCCTTCCTTTATATACGCACCGGCCGCCATATTCGCACCCAAATGTGAAAATTTGCTTTCGGGCAGAGACGATGCTCTGGCTGTGACGCAAGTCTGGAGGAAACGCAGCGACATTTTCGACGATCTTCGGTTGACGTCGGGGTTTTTGCGCATGCGCGGACGCTGTGACAACGACTTGGTCTTATCTCTATGGGATTCGCTGGGACAAAAGGCTCTAATTGCCGGGTGCACCGTTTCGGTTAGCGTCGAGCCAGTTTGATTCGGAAAAGTTTTTACAATGCGGAAAGTTACGCTCCCCCAGAATTCCCCCATTGTCTGAGACTATTTTGTTTTGATTCGGATTAATTATAAATATTAATTTTGCTTTTAGGCGCTCTGACGTCGGGCAGTGAACGGTAGAAAGTAATTAGGGGCTTTCTGATCTCGGTTTGAAAGGTTTGCGGCGCACACGGCGCATGAGTAATATGTGTACCAGGCGCTGTGGTCGCCGGGTGGTAATTTTTGTGTGGTCACACGCTAAGTCTAAATCCAGACCCCGAATGTCGTTGTAACGAAATTCGGCGTTTTTATTATAAATCAGCATAGATACGCAAATAAGAAGGCGTCTAAAAATACTGCTCAGACTTTATAAATATCCAACCGCAATGGTTCATGCGACGGTTAATTAATTCGTCGTGAAAATGTTGCCGGCTGACTCAGGAAGTGATAAATACCGTGATTTTCTAGTAAAACATGAACGGCTTTCGGGAGCAATAAAATGATTAACAAACACACTCGACCTGGCTGCGGTTGACGCTTTGAATCAGGCTCCAAAAAGGGGCATGACTGCACTCGAAGATATGAATCAGAAGCCAACTAGACTCGTAATGCATCGTTTAGCAAACGAAATTGAGGAAAAGACCTATGATGGGACCCAGACTAATTTACACTCAATTAGCGCTGGCTGTTTCGAAAAGTTTCGGTCGTAAATATAAACCCGCTAATTATATAAATTTATACAATTATATAAATATAAATCCCGAACGCTCGCTAAGGGAAATAACAAAATTCAGTTGTTTTCCACAACTTCACCTTTTTCCATGCCACCACACTGGGGGTAAATATTTTTGCACACCCGAAACATCGTCAACAACAACAGAAAGGTGCGAGATTTGCCAGCGCTAAGGAAACATAAACAATCCAGTTGAAATCAGATCGCATTACGTATACGCACGATTGGCTGCATTTGAGGCCAGCGCAGCGACTTCTGCTTTTTGATTGAGAGCTCCGGTGGAGGCACGATTATCTTTTTTTTTGTCACACCCCCGCTGGGCACGAAACCTGAAAGGCGGTGCCAAATTTCGTACCCCTCGGCTAATTTCTGCAAGAAGTGCGACAAACATTCTGCACTCTAAGCCGTATCCAAGTGACGATCATCTGCTTAGAAAATTTCCTCAGACTTGGCCGAATGTGCGAATGTAAATAGCTAAATTTGCACCCTGCAATATTTTAATATTTACAGTGGCACATTATCCGCTTATTTAATTGTCACTTTTACCAATTTCGGCCTGGTGTGAGTTGGTAGTAACAAAGATTTATGGAAATTTTTATGTCTGCCACCTAGGGGGATCAATGGATCTTCAATTTTGTTGGTGTTTTTTTACGGGAAGTGTTAAGATTAGCAAAGTCGGATGTTTCTTAACCCTGTTTGAACGTTAACCAGGCAGGCTATTCCCCAATTTAAAAAAAAAAATCGGTTTAACGGCTTTTGCGAAAACAAGCCTAAGTAGAGCACGTTTCTGGAAATTTAATTTTTACGGTGTTTGGTTGATAAGCAAACGATCAACCGAATCGAAGAAAAACATTTTCGGGCCGTACCAAATTCTTGATATCCTAACCGAAAAGTCAATCACTCGGAAAAACAAGGGAGCGCCACTGGCAAGGTGTGCAAATAATGAGCTGATAAACGGTGGAACATATTTACTGATGAAGGCAAATATTAGGCTTCACATTTGTTAAGGTTGGTTGACTCCGCTTGCACGATCGATATGTTAATCTCTCCAGGTTGCTCCAGTGGGATCTGGACCACATTGCGCAGGCCGGAAGAGGAGGTCCAGCCTGTAACTGGCCTTCGACAATAACTTACAGATAAACAAAAAAAAAACGCTTACTTCCTTGTTTACGAAAAAACTTTGAGAAGTGACTCGAATGCGCGAGCGGTAAGCCTTCTATTAACAGCTTATGTGTTAATAGGAGCCCACTCCCGCCTTAATAGATAGTCTTAGACCTCTCGGAAAGCAGACAATGCTTTCATCTCGTCTAAATGCCAGGACACGTTACTACGGCAAGTGCGTCACTGACGTTTTAACACTCAATTAAGATGCGGCAGGTGTTTCGCCCGTTGCAATTAAATCCTCATTAGCGGTGCGTCTAATGAACTGCCGAATGCGCCACGCCTGCTGTTTGTGGAACGTTTTTGAAACGTGTTTTGGGCAAACATGTGTCCACATCACAAGACCATCGTTTAATTTCGTATCCATTCATTAAGCGACTTATTATAACTTATACAGGCTAGGATTAGGAGGCTATTTTTTTTGTTTAAATAGCAGGTGGCCCTTAGGCTTCAATTTGTTTTGGATAAGACGCTGCTTTTCAGATTCGGCGCTTTGCTTGAGGCGTTCATGTCGTTGCTTGGCAAACTCCAGCTCCCCACTAAGCTCCACGATTCTGGCGGCGATTTCCTGCTGCTTCAGCAGTCGTCTCTTCTGGTTGGCCTATAAAAAAAGGAATATTTGAATGGTACTTCAATGGTTTTGGTTAGGTTTTAATAAACCGAATAGATCTACATATATATAATTCAGATTGGTCATTGCGCCAATGTCAACGACATAATGTTAAGAACTTAAATAAATGATCAATTATATTAAATCGGCTTTAATTCGTTAAATAATTTAATCTTTTCAGTGTTTGATATATTCTAAGCTTGAGCATTTTGGAGCTTCATCTGTTTTGCCGAATGTTTAAGCCGAATCAGAAAACATGAGCTAAGCAACTTGCACCTAACCTTTTTTTTTTGTTTCAAAAGAGTAAGGTCTTTTGACCCAACGGTTCTACACTATTACTTACTCCCAGGGGCGTAGGTCTGCCATCTAGGTATGTGAAGTCAGGCGAATTGGTAAGTGGGCCAAAGGCATTTGGGTTTTCCGGCAATCCCCTGTCTGCACGCCACTTTTGATCAATGGATCGGGCGGCAGATAGAGCAATACCTCTCCGAGCTGCGTAGAGTCGATCGATGAATTATAATAGGATTAGAATCGAGTAAAGTACTTACCTGAAACTATGGCGGTGGTAGCCAGGGAGATTTTCATTATTTGTAGCATTGTTTATTAAAATTTTTCAATGGTTAAAGTGAAAACTCAATTGACATAACCAAACAGCTGATGTCAGGGTTGCCGCCCTTATGAAAATATACTTAACAGCACTAAAATAAATATTAGGTCCAATCGAATAATAATATATGTGGAAATATCGATAGTATCGAACAGAAATCGATTTTGGTCCCAGCTCTACGCGATAGTGAAAAAATTAATTAACAAAATAATTTAAAGTGATTTGGGTCAAAGCTGAATCAAATTATGGCCACGAAAACGAGTACAATTGAGCGCAACGGCCACTCGGCCAAATCCTCCACGCTGCGAGAAATTTGCGCGCGCGCCATTACAAAATCGGAGTGGGAGGACAAGGTGAGCAATGTTGCGGATCGCAAAACCCGCATGCTAATCCTCCAATCTCCCGCAGGAAGAGTTTCTGGACGTTATCTACTGGTCGCGCCAGGTATTCGGAATTTTTCTGGGCGTCATTTGGGGCATAGTGCCGCTAAAGGGGTTCCTGGGACTGGTTCTGTGAGTAGCTATAACCTATAAATAGCCGGAGTCAGTCCATTTAGATGTTATGTTTTCCAGATTCGCCGGCATCAGCTGCGGGATCGTCTACCTATACGCCATCAACTTCCAGAACGTGGACGAAGACGCCTACGGCGGCGTTTGGGAATTGGTGAAGGAGGGCTTTATGACGTCGTTCGCCGGATTCTTGGTCACGTGGATAATCTTCTACACTGGTCTGCACTACGGCACCATAATGGCGGCAAAAGGTTCCTAATAGAACCTTCTAGCAATATCAGATCCGAGGAGCCAGACTCTGATCCCCACCATTTTCACATAAGCTAGCCGCACCTCCTGTTTTTGACCCCTTCGAACTCGCTGTAGATTGTTAAACTTTTAGCCAATTACGTTCGTGTAACCGCATTTCTACCGTGGCCAGTTGTCCCAGATCTTTCCGTGAAAGGTCCTCTGATCAGTGGCCCTAGTTAAAAAAAAAAGATACTATATATATTTGTGTATGTCCAGAATGCAGAATGCGGTTAATTAACTTGAGGCGGCGTTTTATTACAAAATATTGGTCTACGGTTATAAGGTAGCTGACGGATGAGCGGCATATCATAGTCTTAGTAATCCATGGCCACGGCCCCAGAGCCGTTGTGCCCAGCTCCATTCTGCGCCGGCTCCTGCTCGTGCTGAAACTTCTCTGGTAGCTGGCCGCTTTGCAGGATCTGTGAAAGCCGCTCCACCTCAGCCAAAGAGCTGGCTCGCTTAATGGCCTCGCGGATGCGCTGCATGTCCTCTGGATTGGCCAGTCGTCCGCCGTCCGACCCTCTTCCCTTGCCATTCCCCGCCTCGGCGGCCATGGCGGCAGCGGCGCTCATTTTTGACTTCCGGCTTACGTCCTTTAGCATGTCCTTGCCCTGCTTGGTGCGGAAGAACTCCTGCGCAGCTTGTCGGTCTTTTTGCTTGATCTTTCGGAAGTCGAGGAGCCGCAGCTGCGGAAATTTGTAGGCCATGTACTCGCGATAGTTGGGCTTCGTGGATACCGGGTTAATAAGCAGGCAGATGGTGTCCAGCTTGGCGAACGCGGCCAGCGGCTCTAGATCGCTCAGCTCCTGCAGGTTGTTGCCGGTAAGGATGACGGAGCTTAGGTTAGGCACCGCCTCCTCCAGTCCCTCGTTGATGCGCAGGATGCGATTGTTGTTTAGCAACAGGCATTTAAGGCGCGGTAGGTGCGGCAGGTTGTCCAGCTTGCGCAGGTCGTTGTCCGACAGATCGATAGTGTCGAACTGGTCTAGGGTAGCGCCCAGGTTCTCAATTTGTGGAATCTTGTAGCCGCGCAAATCCAGCTCACGCTCCCGGCACGGGTTAATGTATTGCATAGACTGGTTGATCAGCTCCGGCGTTAGTTTCACCATTTTGGCAGTTTCTGTGTTTTCGCGTTTATTGGATTCGTCTTTTTTCTTCAACTTTTTCGTTTATTTTCCTAAAATACGAAAAAAACAATTCGCAGGCGACGCGAGTTGGGGATGAACGATTTCCCGATATCAAGTACTGTCGGCATCGATTGGCTTTAGAGGTGGGTTGCTGCACTGCGGCGAATTTCCTCTCGAAGTCTTAATTATATCCGAATCCCACTGAGCACCATCCACTAACCATTTGCGAGATGGTCCATAAGGTTTTGCTTAGCCAAAAATTTCCCAGCTATGCCGTCTTCCCACAAAGATTTATCCACCATCCATTGAACGGATGGTCCATAAGGTTTTGCCGTTCCGAAAATTCCCGAGCTGCACCGAAAAAACATCGCCTAACTATCGGATAAAAAATTCCGCTCGGAGTTCTTCTTCTTGACAGTGCAAATTGAAACATTCACTACGAAAAAGTGAGTAATAATGACGGGGATCTTTTGATTATGGGAGGCGCCAAATCAATAAATGCTGTTAATACTTGTAATAATTTATTAATTACTGCTCCTTCAGTGTGGCAGAATAAAGAGTTGCGCCACTCTTTCCTAGGCGCATATCGTATGCACAAAATGGAACAGGTATAGACTTTTACACCTTGGGATCATCCGCGGAATATCGTTCCATTGGAAGGCTTTTTGGAGTTGCACAAAACACTGTGTGCAAAATTCTCCACGAACTTTGCCGGCACTTATTTTTGAGTTTGCTAGCGAGTTCATGTCATCCGACTATCAAACACCAGAAAAAGTGGACGAATGTTTCAAAGGGTTCGAAGCAATTGTATTTTCCCAGTGTCTAGGTACAATTGGTAAGGCATCAATTCATCAAATCAGATCACGTTATAGCAATCTAATTTTTAGATGGCTGTCATATCGAAATAAAACCGCCAGCAGCAGAAGCTGTCGATCAACACAACTACAAATGCTGGAACTCAATAGTACTATTCGCTCTCGTGGATTACAGGTAAGCTTTCTGCTTCTAAGAACTCAACAATCTTATAATCGCATTGTATTTAAATTTATTACAGATACAGATTTACCTACATATGTGAACATCGGCTCTGCAGGGCGCTGCAACGACTCGGCTATTTTTCAAAATTTCCAACCCATTGAAATACCAAAACAAAACTCATCTCTGTTATCGTTTTCCGTTTAATTTGAATTTCAATAGATTACAATGAAGTTTTTAATTGCTTAACTTTAATGAACACGTTAAGTTTTTCGTAATTCGTTTTGGGTTTTGAAGTTGAATGGTAATCGGGTAACACTCAAAACTCGAAGTGTGTGGTCGGTGGTGGACTGGTTTAAACGCTTCTCTTAAAATTTCCTGTGTTGTTGGTGCAAACTACTAAATCTTCAAAATTGAAATTGATCGATTCGCGATTAGAGTAATTAGTTTTCTGTAGTTTTCGGTTTTCTGTCGTTTAAATGCATTCAGTAATTTTTTTTCGTTTTCGCCTAATTTCCTAGCGTAAATTGTTAACTTTTTAGAAAATAATCAATAAGATCGTCAACCTCCGTTTCGTTTTTAAATAAATGCATTTGTTTCTGTCGGCACAGTGCGCTCTAAAAGTTGAAAACGGATTGTCGCTGGAATACTATAAGTATGTGTATAAGAAAGGTAAATTAAAACGGGGAAATAATATAGGATAAAATTTGTATTTGGAAGCAGTTATAAAAAATATTATATTTCATTTAGATTTTGTAGGTTTAGACCATTAAAATAGCTCTTATGCACGCAATCAATTTACATAATATGTATAGTATCATATATATATATATCATATTCATTGCGTTATCTTCGTTAGTTTCATTGAAATTTTTGTATAGCACGCGCTAAAAATAGATTTATGTTAATTCTTTATATAATTGGCACTTAACTCATTTTAAATACATAAAAATATAAAATATTGTACACAAAACATCTTTAAAAATATGCAAAGGTTAATTTGGATAAAAGTATCAGGGTATATATCAATAAATAAATCACGTTCATTCTAAATTTCCAAATGAAAACAACACACACGGGCCATTGCACATTAATTAATGGTTCAGTACGAATAAGTTGCAACCTCGTATCCATCTATCCATCTGTCCATCATCATCATCATCATCATCACTTTTTTCTTATCATCACCCCTAGAATCGATCACGCAAAACTGTGGCAGGTTGGGTGGAGGACTAGGAGTCGATGTGAGGGAATGTTGAGCATAAAACTAAACACTTATAAATCAACGACATCCTCCTTTGTGTAGGGCGAGTCTCTAAACCCGCGTCTGCTCGCCATGCTCTGCTGCAGTTCTTCAACTAATGTCTCCTGTGGGAAAGTATGAAATTGTTTCCATTATAAGGCGGTTTGTTTAAACATGAGCTCAACAGGCATACACAAACTAGATGGAGTATAGGCAACATGCGGCTTACAAAATACTAGACACAACTTAACGACTACACACTAAGCAACAAAGACGCATGTTAGACTAACAGGATGAGCACCGAAATCAACGAAGCAACTTGTCCAAATTTTGAGCGGTGATCAATGCAAGCTATTCCAATGCAGCTTCAGCCTCGGAGTTCAAACCTCAAAAAGCGTGGATATCTCCTTGCCGGCGATCCGCTTCACGCCACCGCTTTCCGCGCAGCTCCCAGTCTTGGCCCCCAATTGCGCGTTGCGCATGCTCAGGATCTCGTTGCTAATCAGACTGGCGCAGGCCTTAGCATTCTGCTTTTCGTGGCTGGTTGAGGATGTGCTAATATTGCTGTGCTCTGTGATGGTCTCGGTGCTGCCAGTGTTGCTCGTTGAGCTCAAAATCCTCGATCGCGTATGGCTCTGGTTTAATACTGTCGTCGAGGTCGTGATGGAGGTCGTAGATGAGGTGACTGACCCACCATTGGAGGTAGAGCCCGTGGAGGAGGTGCTCGTGCGGGTATTTGCTGCGTTCAACAGGGTTCTGGGCATAACGGGCGGCTTGATGGGGATTTCTTTACAAGTAAGGAGTGCAACAAATCAATCAAAATATGAAAATAAATAAGATACAAAACAAACGAATATCAAAAGGGGTTGCATAGCTACAACTAAAAGGGAAGCTAAGTACTGAACAGGCAACTATAAGCAGCTAAATATTGATGCGCATGCATAACATTTACTTACCCAATCTATTGAGCCCCGCTGCTAGTTCTCGCACAGACTTTTTCTCAAGAGCAGCTCCTGAAAGGCAGTTAAATTTGTAGAACCTAGTGAACCAAGTACCTCAATTTGAAGTGACTTACCAGGTGAAATGCCTACAATGCTACCACCGCCAACCGCTGATAAGGCTATTCCCGGCGTGATGCCCACAATAGAGCCACCGCAGCTCGCTCCAAAGGTCACCACCTCGACATCATCTAAACATAACAGATATGTGATAGTATTCAACCCTCAATTCTTTCAATTGCTTCACCAACCTTCTTCTTGTTTTTCCGGAGTGGTTTTGCTGGAATCGGCATTTCCATTGCCAGTGACAAGCTCTCCGCTTGGCTTAGGCTCACTGCCCACCACCGACCAAGGTCTCGGTTTTTGGAGAACAATGGGCGTTCGCAGGATGCCATTACCCGTCTTCACAATCACGCTGCCCTCGCCAGTGGCATGGCTTTTGATCGAATCGCTGCTGGGCGACCGCGTTTTATCCTCGCGGGTGGCCTTCAAAAGATTGGAGCTGGGCATGACTGTCTCCTCAGTGCCGCCGGCAGTCCCCGAACCAGGTCCGCCTTCTGTTCGCATTTTCACCAACGGCGATTTGCGTCCCACCAGCGGCGAATACTTCTCCAGATTATCCGTTGAGCGGGAGCGGGTTGCCCATGAGGCACCTACGATGGGTTAGATTTAAAGGAAAATTTAGAACCCGTTGCAATGCATAACAAAAACTATACTTACTCTTAAGCAATGGTGACTGGCGCTCCAATTTAATTGGTCGGCGCTCCTCCAGAATTGGTGTGGTCTCCTCAGAGGTCATGTGGCCATTGCCATCGCGACTCATCGTGGGACTGTCCACAAACGAAAGCGAGCTGCACTCCTCCGACGTAGGCGAAACAAGCGGAGTCAGAGTAGTGGGCGTCACCGACCCAGGCCGGAAAAAGTGCTCCAGACCCTCGCCGATCTCCCTGCTACCCCCGGCACACTCGGCACTGACCAATGGCCTGGTGGGTGCACGCGTCTTGGCCCGTTTCGGCCGACCTTTGACCAGGTGCTGCAGCTGAAACGAGGCGCTTGGCAGCTCGGTAATGGAGTCGCAGCACTCATCCACTCCTCCGTCGTCCATGGCCGCAATGCTGTCGGTCATGTTGGTGGCTCCCGCCAAGGCGGCGGCCCCTGTAGCTGCTCGAGCGGACAACTGAGAGCTGGAGCGGTGCGAGGAGGGCGACTCCAGGAGGTCAGGGAAGTGGCCTAGGCTGAGATTCTCCACCACGGACTGAGGACGCACTTTCTTGGCTTGGTTGCGCCGCTTTGTGGCCAGATGGGGAGTTGCCTGTTTGAATGGTTAATATCCATGAATATATTATGTGATGCTTGTAAAGCTTCATTGAGTATGTGAAATAATGAAAAATGTTTTTGGTTCTTTTGGGTGTTACAACAAGGGTTACAAATCAAAACAGTCACAGAGATAGATAGTCTACAGAAACGAGCAGTCTACAGATGGAGAAATATAAAGATAGGGGTTTTGAGTGGCTTTTCCCAAAACAGTAGTCCAAACTGACGAAGGATCCATGATGAAATTCTGGATACCCTCATAATTTCAAAACCACTGCCTCAGAAAAAACGTTATAAGCTGATAAATAGACTTAAGAAAAAGACAAAAACTACTTACAAGGTTGAGATATTCCAATTTCTTTTTGTGTTTGTTTGGATTTTGAAATGCAATTATGTAAATGAGTTGGAGACAAGGTTTAATTAAAGTATGTAAAGAGAACGAGTATGAGTACGAGAACGAGTATTTGCGATTGTACAATTGATTTTGATTCGTTTTCGGTTTTTATTGATGGTGATGATGATGATCAGATCAGGGCAGGAAGACACGAGAAAAATAATGAGCATGAGCATTTGGTGTACACATTTAAGTAATTTATTAATGAGATTCGATGTATGTGTGTTGGGGAATATAATGTGATGCATGTGGGATTTCTTTTATTTTGCATGTGTCAACTACATCCAGCTAGTTGGGTTTGAAATGAGTTTTCAGTTTTACACATGAATGTACAAAGCACACATATATGTAAGTATGTGATATCGTGTGTTTGGATGACTGTGGGGTAAATGTGAATGACATATCTTTTTGACACTTGGTACTCTACTGTTCGCATATACTCATTAATATATAATGTAGCTATGGACTAATTATATTTTTTGGCTCTTTTCGGAGGAGTCTATTGCATCCAATTGGGTAGCGAGAGATTTTCAACACTTACAGTGGGCGATTCCAGGCCCAGTTTGGGCAATATCGAGCCTCGTCCACCCGGTCGAATGATCAAACCATCCGCATCCTAAACAAAAGAGGGAGAATGTGTATTCGTTAGTGTCCAGGTTCACTCTAAATAGTTCTTTGATTCGGCAACTCCCCAAAGTGGGTGAAATATTTGTAATCAAATGCCCTGATAAGCAGAGCCAAAGCAGCAGCACCGCCGATCACAATAACAACTGCCTCACTTTTTTGGGTCGAAGCGAAAGTAAAATACAGTCGAGGGGCTTAGGGCCATGACATCACATTTGTCATTAGCAGGGGCTGATAAAAGCCACCCACTCGATTGGCCCGATCGCAGCCCGAATCGAATATAGGACTTACATGACTGGAGCGGCTGCGCACGATGTCCGGTGTCTGCGGTTCGTCCAGCAGCACCGATGGCGACTCCGCGATGCCCATGCCACGGCGGTAGCGGGTCAGGGCCTCAAGTACCTCATCTGTGGCTCGATCCGAGATGGCGGCGGCCAGGGATTGTTCAATCTCACTAAGGTAAAGAGAAATATTTATTATAAATTATAAATTAAATAAATTAGTAATCAATAAATATAAGCCTGAAATAACTACTTTTTATCAGAAAGATTCTCAGATTTCGGCTTTATATCCAGCTCCTCCAGTGGTTCCTCATCGGGACACTCAGTATAGGCTGGAATGGTGCCAGAAGCCTTGGAATTTTGGCCACTGAAGCAGCAGCAAAAAGTGCGCATTAGACCCATTTCTGCGAGAGACTTTTCTCCAACAGCTGGTAGCGAACTAACGGGATGTGAGCTAGCCCCAGTCAGTAAGCACAGATAAACCTATTTTTGGCGCAAGCCGTAATAGAAGTGTTTGGCTCCGAAATCCCGGCCACAGTGGAAATGCATTCAGCTGTTTCTGTGTTTTTTGTGTGTTGTTCTTAATCTTATCTAAGCGTCAGCTCTCTCACTAATGTGTATATGGGAATACCTAAATAAACAGACTTTTTCAAATGTTCATGGGAGCAAAAAGAGCGCGCAGAGAGCTCCACATAAAGCTCGTTTTGGGAAACAGAGTGTGAAAATACCAAGCTATCATGCTTTCGACTCTCTTTTTTTGGTCATTCATGACGACGTGCGAATTCTATTGCGAAAATTACATAGAGACTTGTTAAGAATTACTGAGAATTTTATTCATATTGTTTACGTTTCTTTACGTTTTTAGTTATAAATCATTCTGCCCACTCTCTAAAATTACTCTCTGTTTCGTTATCTCCGTTACCTTCATTACCAAAATTTGGTTAACGCCAAGCTTATTTACATATATTTTTTACATTTTTCTAATCATAGCGCCAATCTTTTCATGGAAACCAGTTCCAGTACAAGTGGCTTTCTTTGCTATCTTATTTATGGTATATAGTATATATATTCTTGATCAGCGATCAACGATTTAAAAATTACGGTTTTACTTCTATAAAAATCGGACGACTGTATCCTATAGCTGCCATAGAAGCAGGGAAATAATATCATAACTTCGTTGTTGCCATATGAACGATCGGAAAATCGACCTATTTTCATTGTTTTTAAGCATCGAAATAGAAATGAAAAAATAAATATAATTGTAACAGCTGCATAGGTATGGTATAGGTATGGGACTCCGCGCGAAAAAAAAATAAAAATAAAAATAAACTTCGGGTTGCCTAAATTGACTTATTTTGGTTTTAATTTTGTCAATTCTCAATTAAATAAAGCTAACAATTCCATTCCCTTAAAATTTTGTATCCCTATACCCGTTATTTGTAGAGTAAAAAGGTATTTGTATTCGTTGAAAAAATTTAGCCATCCCACATTAACGCCTACAAATTACACAATTTTGTAGGGACATGGTAGATAAACGTTTTTTCTTGTTGCTACTCAAGCCACTCTCTTTGTTGAAACTTACCCAACTTTGTTCATAATCTCGCTGCCGGCGTTGTTGAGTAGACAGATCTGCAGAAACTCCTCGGGCACCACCAGACGCTCCGCAAGTCCCTTGCGAAGATCCTGCACAACGATTTGGTTGCCCAGGGTCTTGGGACACTGCTCGATACCAGTGCGCATCATCGTCTCCAGCGTCTCCTCCAGATAGCTCTTGATTGTGTAGCCCAGTTCGCTTGCCACTCGGGTCAACTTCATCTCGATGGGATGGCTGTCGTTGCGAACGGCCTCCTGCAGCTTTGGCATCAGCTGCTTGCAGTTCTCGGCATCGGTAATCAATCGCTGCACAGCCGAAGCGGAATCGCTGCCACCCTTGGCCAGCGAAATAGTGTCCTGTGTCTCGGCCACCAATTTATCCACGAGTTGATGCGTGGATGAGAGCAAGAATCCATGTTGCAGTCGGAATCCCTGGCCAGTGGCCCGTTTCAATCCATTGCAGTTGCGCTGCAGCAGCTCCTGCATCTTCCGCATCACCGCATCCGTCTTATCTGGATGGCTCTTTAGATGCGGAGCGATATCAAAAACGGGAAAGGGAATGGTGCGCATGCTGTGGTTGTGCTCCAGCGCGTAAACGATGTCCGCATAGCCCTGTAGCGTCACCCCGTTCTTGTCCATATATATGGTGCGCAGCCGGTTGTTGATCTGCAGAGCTTTTGCCAGGAGCCGAGCGCCCACATCCCCCATGAAGTTGCCACTAATGTCCAGCTTCTGAAGACTCTGGTTGCTGCCCAGTGCGTTGATGAAGTCGTGCAGGTCATGCTTCAGTTTGTTCTCCGACAGCACCAGCTCTGCAAGTGGAAAGTCGTCCTTTTGGATGAGGTTCACCAGGGCGTCCATTACGGGTGGAATGTGCTTCGGCTTCATGCCCGTAAGGCTGCGGGTCAAGTGAAGTGTCCGGATCGAGGGGTTCTTAGAAATGGCTGTCAGCACGGGAGCCAGCTCAGCATCCAGGTCTGAGAAAGTTTAAAACGGTAAGATTTTGATTAGTTGCATATCCGAGCTGCAACTTCGATAGTAATCTTCAACTTACTGTTATCACTGATGTCCAGGCTCTGCAGCACACGCACTCCGTGGATGCAGGATTCGAGCACGTGGGCCCCTTGGGCGCCCAGCGTGTTGCTACTTAGATCCAGGTAAAGCCCTGCTGTGGACTCGTTGCAGGCCAGGCCAAGCAATAGGTTCTTCAGCGCCTCCATGGGTAGTTTACAGCCGGCGATATTAAGGTGCTTCAGGCTGAAGGTGCTGGTGAAGAACTGCTTGAACGAGGGCGGGATCTCCTTGCCCTTCTTGGTGCTGAACGAGTTGTGCGAGACGTTCAGGTGGGCCAAATGCGTGGCACAGCCGCGCAACAGAGCTCCAAACAACTGGAAAGCATATAAAACAAGGATGAGCACTTTGACTTATTCGAATTCGGATAATCATACATTTTCAAGCGTGATGTCAGTCGAGGCGAGATCCAAGTGCTCCAGCACATTAGGTTGAGCCAGGAAATTGTGCAGATTCTGAAATATATATATACATATATTAATTTAATAAAATTATAGAATTCTTGGATGTAGTTTAAAGTACTTACGGTTATATCATCTTTGAGACTATTACCACTTAAGTCTAGATACGTGAGCGAGTTGGCAATACTTTGATTGAGCGTCAGGGAGTGCGACATCTGGTTGACTCCCTTCGAAGTTAGTCCGCAATGGGCCAAGGCCAGTTTGCAAAGACCCTTGGAGACCTTGGCTATGGGCCCGGCCAGATGAATGGCACCTAAACCAGAAAATACACCATATATTATTAGCAGACTAGTATTCTCTAAGATAGCCCAACAACAACGACTGTTGAATGAATGAAAAGCATGATCGAAAATCAATTTGAATACTTTCGTTGTTCCAATTTTTTAATTTTGTTTACATAGAGAAGAATGTTTAAAGACGAGAATGACGATAAAGTATGGGAACTCTTTATCGAATTAGTTTAGTTTAGACCTATGTGGCAATTGTCGATGAGAAGAGTAGAAATAGACTCATTGATCCTATCTGAACAAAATCATGTTGGTGGCTCGACAATGGCCACACAAGCCGGCCAATTAAATTGCAAACTTAGGGAAAATAAGAAGACGTTAACGGCAATATAGCAGTAACACAACAACAATGCAATAACTAAGTTTTGTTTAGATGGCTGTGGTGCTATGGTGTCTATTGGTGGCTGCAAACCTTGTACAATCTTTCCAAATAGGGCGCACAATGAACTTGCTCCTACACAAATCGCAAATGAAAATGGCAAACCGACAAACGACAACACATATAAACAGTGGGGAAGAGAAACGATAGCAGAGAGGTAGACAAGAATTGGATTAATTGGATTACACGAGGCGGGTCTCGATTACAACTCGGTGGCAGTTTTGGGACAGCGCTGTCAGCAGGGGCGGGCAGTTGATTGCCATCCCGGGATTTGAGTACGCACCTTTATCCTCAATTATATTGTGGCTCAGATCGATGGTGCGAATGGCGGGATTGCTATTCGTTATCACAGATATCGATAACTTGTTTAGGAAATCCCATCTGCAAAAGGGATAAGAGTTTATTAATTACATGTTTTTGTATATTAGTATTAGGCAAACTCACCTTAAGCCCAGTGCCTCAAGATGCAGCTCCTCCAACCACATCGAACGCTTAAGCACGTGCAGGATGCGTTCCAGGGTCTCGTGGGACAGTCGCATGTGAGCCGCCTTTAAGCCACGAAAAAACGTGTTGTATTCCAGCGCCGAAACGATGGCCATCAAGTCTCTAATATGAATATTCAAGGATATTATATTTAAACTATTTACAACAATTTATAATGAAAAACTCACTTTGGTTCCAGGTGATCAAAGTCGCGCAGGTTAAGCACTCGCGTGTCGTGGGACAGGTAAATGGTGTCCACATCCCAGGCCACCTCCTCGCGATACGGAACGCCATGGAAATCGCACATACAGGCGTACTGGGCACTGAATCCCCCACAAGGACCCACATTTCGTGGATCGGAGGGTCGAAATTCCTCAGAGAATATTATCTCCCGCTCCGGCGGCTGTATATCGATCTGGAAGAAGAGGGGGTGGAGGGAAACAGTTCACTGACCTGATGCAAAAAATTTGTTTAAAAAGTTCTAGGAGTGTGTGTTAAAGGTCTCAAGAGTCCGCCTTTGTTGTGTAGCTGCCGTTGACCAACTAGAAGAACAATGAAACTTTTCGGACTGCCAGCAAAACTCCTCGAAAGCGGCTCCTCTCCTCCTTTCTTCGCCTACAATCTGCTTAAACTTAATCTCGCACTTAACACTCTTGCTAAATGCGAATTTTGATGGGTACATTTAAGGCGTCAACCCGATGACGCCCAGGTCGCGTGCCCTGCGGCAATTATCCAAGCCATGTAGCTTCAATTGTTGCTGCCACTTCCCAGTCGAATAGCTAGATGAAAGTCGCAAAACAGCAACAATGGGATGGCCTAACCTTGGTTTGTCCATAGTCGTGGGTGCCTCGTGGGCGGATCTCGGTCGATTTGCATAAACAAAGCCAGCATAATGTACGACAAACTCGAGCCAGGAGCATTACAAATGCATTGAATTATTAACCCCAACTTGCACAGATGACGACGTTTATGCACTTACGGCTTAATTGGAAAAGGGGCGGGGGTGGCATGCTGACACAGTGGGTGAGATGCCACATATGTACATGTCCCCAAGTACCCACAACAGATACACAGCATTGCTCACTAAATATTTAATTAAACATTAATTAAAGCCAGACATGAGTCAGTGGGCTAGCAGCGGTCGATACTGCTCCACTAAACGACTCTCAATGGGTTAAAGGGTTGGGTCATAATTTCAATTCACAGAAGCGATAAGGATATGAAAGATGATTTGATTGCGGAAAGCTTCAATAACTCATTATTTCCATAAAATAATAAACTCTGTTTTAACTATTCTAAATTTGTATTTTAAAAAATTAATTGATATATATTTATTGCATTTGTAAATGGCGTTGGCATGCCTTATTATATTTTCTGACTATTTTATATAAACATATATAATCAACAAAATTTGTATTTACCCAAAACCCAATGATAGTCATTAAGTTAAAAAGAATACTTTAAAAATGGCATATAACCTTCAATATTGTCAATACTTACCTTTCGTATGATGTACTTTAGAGGAACTGTTGGGAATATCTGCTTGATGGCTGAGGCCAGATCGGTCAGAATGACATCAGCGTTCTGCAGAATGAACACAACCGAAATGAAGATAATTACATATGGAATATTACATATACAAGCTAGTAAGTGGTTTTGCCTTACCGAGCTGAAATTGCCCGCATCGCCGGTGGTGACAAACGAGTATGGCCGATCGCTGGTCACAATGGAGAAATGGGTTGACTTCTTGCTCTCAACCCCCACAATGTCCAGGTAGTGAAAATGGCATTCGATCTGGAAAATAAATATGAAATTAGTAACTATAACGCATAATGTATGGGTCAAAAACTCACCTTGGTGGGCACTTTGGCACTGAGCAAATAGACCCTCACGGGTGTAAAAACCTGCGAAAGGAGAGGAGTTGCAAAACATGAGTGATAAGTGTTGTAATTGGCAAAGAAAACACAGGCTAGACATGCGTGCCAACATGCTTGGCTAAAACTTCAGGGAGGAGGGGCAAATGGAGAGCATTCTGTAGGCTGTTAGTGGAGTGTAACTCCATTATCACGACAACCGGAGACTCAAAACTCAATTTGGCTTTCGCCTAGCGAGAGTTGATTGAGAAAAGTTCGTTGCTTTTAATGGCAAATCAAAGAGCCTCAACTAATTCATTTAGCTTCTAAAATGCAGGGGCCAATAGCAAAAGGAGTTGGCGAATAGGAGGTGGAGGAGTTGGCCTCATCGACTTTGGTAATTGAACACTTTGTCTCTGGCACCTTGTAAGCCGCTTGCACAAATCAATTTTCCAGCTGTGTGCGCTCTTCAAGCGGCCGTACAAGTGGCCAGGTATGAAATTAGCATAGTCTGGCCCCAGGAAATGCCCAGGTGGGAGAAAAGTCGTGCTTCGCCGCCGCTAAGTATGCTATAAAATATCAATTTCGGTTCTGGGCCAGTGGCTGGCCTACGGTCAGGTGCAAATCGGTTGCCCCCACCGTGATGTGAAAAAGAATTAGCTAAGTTGGTAACTTAATCGACCAGTAAGACTGTGCAATACTCATGAACTCTGTAACACAGTGGTTTTAAAAGCTTTTTTTTATTCAAGTTAGAATATAGGTTTTAAATAATTAAAACCTATTCTAAATAATTACTAATAAAAAATAATAACTATTTATTCAATTCGATACGTTTTGTAAAAAAATCTAGGAATAAACAAAGTAATCTTCCTTATAATATTGGAAACATTATACAATCAATTTATTCATAAAACTCATTTATTTATGAAACCGGCCACTTTCTCTAGATTTTTCTACTAAAACTATTGTTTTTTAGCAAAAGGGTATTCAAGTCAAATTCAAGTCAAGTACCATTTTTCACCATACTTTAAATGATCGTGTTTTTTCTAATTAAAAAAAAAAAAACAATAACAATTCACAGCACTTTTTCTCTTTTTTATAAACATGTCTATTTAGCAGGCAAATATGTTTCCAACGATAGAGGGAGCAAGTCATTTAAATTTTAAATAAACTCCTAATATGAGTACCAATACTCAATCAATACAATAAAATATAACTTTGTTTTTTTTTTTAATTATTGCTTTCATTTTAAATCTTAAATTTTAACCTATTCAAATTGCAAGCTAATGACCCAATAACGAAACAGACCTTTCCCTATATTATTCATTCATTGGCAATCTCTAAGAGCCAATAGATGTTTCTACTATTAACTTTACAATTTGACCCGCTTGATATTGATATTGCATAATATTAAATTAAATCAATTTTTATCTTAAACTGCAGCTTTTCGTACTAAAAACCTTCTCAAAAGTCCAACTTGACACACAACATTACAGAACTGCCGAGGCATGGCTGCAGATATTCATTACCTAAGTGGTACTTTAGGCGAAACGGTAGCCTCCTCCGAATTTAAAGCAATTAGGCTGGGGTGGATGCAATTTCAAAGCCCAAATTGGACCACTGACTGCCTGAAGAGTCGGCAATTTGAATCTGTGCCGCTGACAGACGGCGTCTGCTGGCCGTCAGCGGATCTCGAGTCCACGAGATCTGAAGTAGCTGGCAGCAGGCCGAAAGCCGGGCCAATTAGCCAACTTCGGGAGGGGATTCACTTACCAGAACACGATTCTCCGTCTTATCGCCTTTCGTCTCCAACTTGACCATATACTTGACGAGTATCTTTGTGTGGCGACCCAGAATGGATTTGACGCTTTCTGCAAAGAAATAATCGAGAGGAGCATGAGAATCGGAATGAGAACGAAGATCGCTTGGAGACAGAACGGAAATGCAATTAAAAACCACAGTGGCACTTGCGATCGCCGTTGAATTACTCACATCCGAGGTCGACACAAGTCGCTCTCGAAAACTGCGACTTAAGATAACAAAGCGAAATGTAACCACTTAAAAACAAAAGATTTTATAATAATTCAAAAACAAAAGTTTTGGTATAACTTTAACTTGCATTAATCATCAATGCGTAATGTTCATTGGAAATGCGAAGCTAAATATCTGAAACTTTGTTTTAATTTTACACTTATATGTTAAATTTTAATAAACCAACGAAAGGAAAGCAACAGTTTGAGTCATATTTCTCCATGTGCATAGCCGCATACATTATACAGATATATATATGCATGAATGACATTATTATATACCCAACTGAGGGGCTTTGTTGTGCATGCCAAACTCGAGTATTATATCACTGCCCGCCAGTAAAACGAATTGATTCAAACGTGTTCAAACGAAACACGTAGAGGAGCCAATTTTCAGCCGATAACACCCTTGATGCTTCCTCCTTTTAACCTCCCACCGATATTAATCCCCGATTCCCCGATTCAAAGCGACAGCCACTTAGCATATACCCCAAGAACACACGATACTCTCTTTTCTTTGGCAACACACGCCAGCGATGACGAGTTTTTCACAGGGAGATATGTGTTTATATGGGAAAATAGAGGAGGTTAGACGGGGGAGGGCTTCATGGGGGTGACATTATTATGTCATGCTTGAGGCATGTCGGATTCGCAAGCACCTCCAACATAAAGCCGAGAGTTATGACTCCTCGTCTGGGCATGCCCCAGTAAAGGAATGAGGAAGGAGGGGGAGAACCAGAATTAGCAGGCAAGTGCCTAAGGGGAAATGGAATTGAAATGTCGAAAATTCTGAATGCCAGCAAGGTTAGCATGCATAACTGCCACTCCCTCTTTCCCCTTACACTCCGCACAAAAAGCTCATGTTTGTACCCTTAACTACTTTGAAACTAAATGTTCGTCTTTAGTAAATGTCCATATCTGATCCATTAACCGTATCAATAAGGTCAGTAACTAAAATATATTTGTGAATATCATCATATTAAAAACTAGATCATTTATAATTTTAAATTTAATATTTTTACTCAAGTTAAAATAAATTTAAATATATTAAATTAAAATAATTTCAATACTAATTTTCGTAACAGGGAAAGCATTATTTCAGATTTTAACCAGATATTTTAAATTAAAGATATTTAAAGAAATCTTATAGTTTTAAAAGAGCACTACAAAAATTATTAAATGAAGGTAAGAGACTTACAAACTATAAAATGATAAAGGGAATCACAGTTTTTACCTTCAAAAGTCAGGGTATGCAGAAAATGTCAAGTCCAAAAAAGAACATGCTGATAAATCAGAACATAGAAGTTCTCAAGCAATTACCGAAATACCCACAAAGAGAACAGCTAGACGGGGAAATACGCCCATTAGCTTGACAATGGATTTGCATAAAGTGGGAAATAAGCAGAGCTGCGGGGCACTTTTGATCCTGACCACACTCAAGCGGCGAAAACCCGAAGTGGGGCCAAAATAAATAAAGTGACTGTTTGTCTTTATGGCCCACCACAACAGACAGCGAGGCAGCGGGAGTGGGTGACTATGATAATGAGTGCCAATTGCGCGTTATGGCCAAAATAGATTGTTAAGACGTTTCGGCACGCACGATACACACACACGCACCCTGTAGTTGAGTGATAAAAATCAAGCGGGCATAATCAACAACAGCTCACTGATTCTCTCTTAATTATAAAGCCCAAGCGCATCGAAATGTGAAATGACTTGGGCAGAGAAAACGGCACCAGAGATGGGTTTTGTGGGCTATGAACTTTGGGTGCCACTTTGTCAATATCATGCGGAAGAGCTCCCAACGAAGTCATTCACACAAACGGAAATCGACGAAGTTTCCAAGCTTTTCCCGAAAGTGTTGACTTTATCTTGTTATTTGATTGCAAAGTCCACCGTATAAACCGTCACTCCCATTTTTCCTTTTTATATAAAACAACTATCCACACAAATGAGGTCATTATTATATAGAACCCATCCATTATTGTCATTCCCGGAATCATTTGTGGATTTTTATATAAAGCACTCAAATACATATTCATTTTTTATCAGGGCATTGTTACTACTTACTTAAAGTTAGAATTTTTCTCTTTGTATCTTAATTAAGAATATAAAAAATTTACTTTTACGAATGCGATGCAAAAGATAGTCATAGTTTTAAAATAATCCGCACATAAGGTCACAATTACAAATTACGAGATTTGCTGACAAGTCACCAGAAAAAGAACTGTTATCGAGGCAAAAGCAATTGCGAAAAGAGCAAACATTGAACTCTGACAAGGGCGTTGGTGTTTGCCTGTGTAGCAATACACCTGAGCTTGATATTTGCCATTGACTTGGTTCATATTTTGTCTGGCATTTGAGTAGTGCATCGGGTTGCAGCCAATATTCTTTGGCCATGATTACCTGTCTGCACCGGACATTGTCAGTCTGTTTCTGTCGCAACTCCGTTTCCGACTGAAGGAAATTCGACTTTAATTGGCTTTTGTGGTTATTTCGCTCAGTAGCCACCATTAGATCGCCGAATTACATCTCAAAATGAAGAAATACACTTTGAGAAAATGTCGTTAATTTTGAAATTTTTATGCCGTTAAAAAATTTAATTATAAAATTATTAAGATGATTTGTATTTTATTTGAGTATTTAAATTATACAATTGTTTGGTTTGTCGTAGAAATTCCAAACTTCCTAACACACAATATCACAGACCTAATGCATTGTTTTTTGGCAAATTTATTAAACCAAAAACATGGGTTTCAAAGTCATATAAATGGGTTTAAATCAAAGAAAATCGTCTTTGTTGAAGATAATACTATTTTTTAATTTTGATACTTGTTCGTCGATGACAAAATGGAAAATCGAATTTTTCGCGCGGGTCTATTTGGCCTGTGGGTTCAAAGAACCGATTCTCGAAAAGTTAGTCAAAAAAGTTTCCACTCGACTGGGAACCTGCAGGCGGCAGGCGGAGGCATTGACAACAATCTAAGCTGGCATAAAAGCCAACGAGTGTGACCCAATTCAGCGCATTTTTCCACTTTTTATACATTTTGCAGCTGGAAAGCTCAGCACAATGCCAGAGATTACACGAGTTCAAAATACTCCACTCCCAGATTCATGGTGTATCTGTATCTGCAAGTGCGGGCGGGCGAGTGTAGGCTGTGATGTGTTAGTGCATGTGTCAGCTGTCCGCAGCGCCTTTTTAACACAGTGTTTGTAGTTCGTGTTTTCAATCTGTAGTTCGCATTGTTTGCAGCAAAGTGTACACTTTCCGTTCGCTGCAGGTTCTAATGGATGTCATCGTTGCCTGTGCAAATACAAAGGCTGTCCAAACTAGTCGGCAAACAAATAAATAGGAGCACCAAAGTGGACAGAGAGCCATTTCGCAGTTTGACAGCAATTGACCGGGGGCGCAGGGGATGGATAGGGGGATATATGGCATATGAGATGAGGACCCTAAAGGGTCTGATTCCTTATGAATATTTTTTTAAAGCGAATTACATTTACTCTACGACACACTACTGAGTCCGAATGTAAGTAGTTCAAGCCCAGTTTTTTTGTTACTAGTTTTGAACTATTTATTATTATTATTATTATTTTGGCATGTAAACATTGTTTAATCCATGTGCAGTACGATTGCAATTCAAATTCAAATTTTTATATAAAACTCTATGCAACTGTTTATCAGCGATGGTTTCTGCCTAGGGATAGTATCTTTAACAACAAAATTTTTCTTTAAAAAAAAATGCATCATATTAATGAATACAAAAATGTCCAATTTATTTAAAAGATACCTTTTCAAAATATTTTAAAGTCTTATTAAGTTTTATGGATAGCAGCCAATCGGATTCAACTTACGGAAAATTCAACTTTGGTAGGTACGTCTGCAGTAATAACCCGAAATATGAGTACAACAATAACCCTCGGTTAACGGCAAGCGCTAAATGCCTTTTTCTTTTTGAAGAAGAAATCAAAGACAACAATGGCAAGGCCTCTGCCTCGGTCTACGTCTCTTCCGTCGCACAAAAGAAAGTTAAACGAAGATTTTTATTTTCGTTTTCTTTGCTTAAAAGTTGCGATTACTTTACGTTATGTTAATTATATTTGCACAATGGAGCAGACAGACATAAAAAGTGTAGAAAGGAGGAGGACTGCATTTATTTAACGATAACAAAAATGCAAATTATAAACTTTTGCAACTTTTAACAGGAACCAAGATGGAATTCAGGTCACTTCCCGAGGAAATGCTGCAATAATTGTATTGGCTCCTCTCCGATAACGTAGACAAGTAGATAAATAAGTCTCAATTTATTGCCTCTGAGTCACAATTGTTGATCTAATTGTATTTAACAAGTTGTGACGACCAATTGTGGGCGTGGCAATTGGTGAGTTTAATTCGCTTGACCTCAAAACGCAATTTATTGTGCGAAATTTTCGTTCGGAGTAATAGAAAGCGACAGGTTCAGGTTCTCCTACGACTCGAGAGCTCTCTCCCTGTCTCTCTCGAGCAGGCCATACCCCTCTCGCTCGGCCCGAAAAAGAAGTGGGCCAAAAGCAGCTGGCCAAAAGAGGAGGAGGAAAGGGGGATTTCAGCCAGGTCAGGGATGCGAGCGGCGTCATTAACGTCATTTCTTGGGTGACACAATTTCACCAAACACCAGAAAGAGAGGTGTTTTAAAGCCGACGAAAGAGAGGAGTATACACCTAGTGAAAGAGAGGGGAAGATATTCGCATTTGGCTATTGGAAAATGGAGCACATGAGCGTGTTTCGGCTTTTGTAAATTCTGCGTGCGTGCGTTCGTTCGTTCATTCTTTCTTTATTTTTATACCCGTTACTCGTAGAGTAAAAGGGTATATTGTATTCGTGCAAAAGTATGTAACAGCTAGAAGGAAGCGTTTCCGACCCTATAAAGTATATATATTCTTGTTCAGGATCACTAGCCGAGCCGATCTAGCCATGTCCGTCTGTCCGTCTGTCCGTCTGTCCGTCCGTCCGTCTGTCCGTCTGTCTGTCCGTCTGTCTGTCCGTATGAACGCTGAGATCTCGGAAACTATAAAAGCTAGAAGATTGGCATTTTGCATGCAGATTCTAGGAGTTCCTACGCAGCGCAAGTTTGTTTCAAAAAGGTGCCACGCCCCCTTTAACGCCCACAATCGCTTATATACGATTTTAAAAATTTAAATATTTCGGAAAAGTAAAAATGCAGTTTTATTGTGTTTATCAATACCTATCGAAATGTAGAAGAAATTTTTCAAATCGGACCATTCGTTAAAAAGTTATGCGTGATCAAAGTTTCTATCTCCATCTCCCTCGCACTCCTTTTACCTGAGTAACGGGTATCTGATAGTCGGGGCACCCGACTATAGCGTTCTCTCTTGTTTATTATCATTTTTTAATGGCTTTTTGAGACTAGTCAGACTAGTTTTCTCAATTCAGGTGAACAAAATATGTATGCGTTACTAATGAGCATCCAGGATAAATTAGAGCATCCCGAAAAACGAGAGTGAAATGGTGGCGAAGAACATTTATAGGTCACTGGAAATAAAAACAGAAGCTTGGTGCTGGAGAGGATTAAATATGTATGTACGACGGATAAATATGCGCGCTAATTGCGAACAATTTGCCACTTAGTTGCATGGCAAATGGTCAGCACTTAATTGCTGGCATAAATTATCGACCGGCGCATTGATATACACTGGATATGCTCTCTATAAGTAGGTCAACCAGAGGTAAGCGATGGCTTCAACTTTTGCTAAAACCATAAATAGGGGCAATCGTCGCAACGTTTTTTTTTCGAACCTTTCAAATTTGTATAAAATTTGAATAGTTTTACGTTTCCCACTTTGGTCTGGGAATTTTCTCACTCACATCTCGGCGGGGCAATCAATTTTATTGCGTCCACTTTGGGAAGGTCAAATGATTTGAATCTGCATTTACAAGTTTGCGGCCACAGGCAATATGGCTATTGTAAACCCTACTTTAAAATCAGGTTATTGGAAGTATGGCCTTATGGGTTAAATTAGGGTGAAAAGGAGCATAACGTGGAAATATGAATATTTTTTGTTTGGCCTAGAACAATTTATTTTGTTAATAATTTCAACAAATATTGAATATATTTATATAATTTAGCTTAACCTTTTAAACATTCTGCACTTGTATTTCTTTAATTTAATTATTATTTTTTCTTATAATGAAAATAATCCAAAGCATTCAATGAGTTTTTTATTAGGGCTTCTTTTTCATTCATTCTCAATAAAAACAATAACATTTTTGTAATAAATTAGTAATTAGAAAGAATTCTTCTGACTTGTGTTTTCTGGAATTATCTATTAGTTTCATTGCCCGAATAGGAATTCTCTAAAAAAAAAAACCTCGTCAAGTCATAAAATTATTTCCATTTATGGTTTAAGTAGATCACGAGGAAGTCTCACTACGCACACTCATTTTATTTGTTTATTTGCCTTATTGCATATTTAGTGCGTGCTTATATAGGATTGCAAAACAACAATTGGGGCCTCGTAGGCTTTACAAAGTACGCGTACGAGGAATTGTCTTTCGGATGAGTAAATGCAGTCGAACCGTTCGAGATAAGCCTTTGAAGGCAGACAAACAAATAAGTAAACAAACAAAGAGAGTTCGCCGCAACAGGCAGAACAACAACAACAACGAGAAAATATCAATAAACTTTCAACAAGTCGATTTCCGTTGAGCAAGGTGCGGTCAGAGCAGTGGGCCCACGGGGAAGTACAACAAACTTTATGAAGTGCAAAATGGTCTGAGCAATCACACCTGCCTGAAAATCGAAACCAGAGATCGATCGCAGGGGAACAGTGGTTTGGGAACAAAACTTAACAAAGGGCGGCATAAGTCAAATAATACCTACAGTCGTTGTCGTCAAATGCTAGTTGCCTAACGTTAAACATTTACTTTTGAATAAACTTCATAGACCAGTTTTGATGGGCATTTATTTATTCATATTTGTTAAATGGCATGTGTAATTCTTATAGGAATTAAGTTCATCTTGATCTCAAATTACTAATATTTAAGACCTTATATTGTACTGTTTTTATACCCTTGCAGAGGGTATTATAATTTCAGTCAAAAGTTTGCAACGCAGTGAAGGAGACATTTCAGACCCTATAAAGTATATATATTCTTGATCAGCATCACCAGGAGAGTCGATCTAGCCATGTCCGTCTGTCCGTCTGTCCGTCCGTTTCTACGCAAACTAGTCCCTCAGTTTTAAAGCTATCTGCTTGAAACTTTCCCAAAAGTTGTCTTTCTATTGCAGGTAGTATATAAGTCGGAACGAGCCGGATCGGGCCACTATATCATATAGCTGCCATATAACTGAACGATCGGAAATGCCATAACTTTAGTGTTTTTAAAGTTAGGAAGTTGGGATTTTCTATGGGTCTTATTTTTGGCTAATCAATCCGACCTACCAAATTTCATAAGGATCGGACGACTATATCCTATAGCCGCCATATAACTGATTGATCGGAAATGCAATAGCTTTGGTGTTTGTAAAGTTAGGAAATTGGGATTTTCTATGGGTTTTATTTTTGGCCAATCAATCCGACCTACCAAATTTCATAAGGATCGGCCGACTATATCTTATAGCTGCCATATAACTGAACGATTGGAAATGACATAACTTTGGTGTTTTTAAAGTTAGGAAGTTGGGACTTTTTATGAGTATTAAGAATGCATCATATGAATAATTTTGGAGAATATAATTTATAGAATATTCTGCAAGGGTATATCAACTTCGGCTCCGCCCGAAGTTAGCTTTCCTTTCTTGTTTTTTTTTAATATTAAACCCTACCCATCCCAATTATTAAAAATTTGTATAAATATTTTTTTCCTTTTAAATTTGTTTTTATTTGCTATTTGCTATTTATTTGGACAACATTTCACATTCCAAAATATTTACGTTACCTTACATAACATCATTATTGAGTTCACTTCAGAAATTAATGTTTGCAATAAATTCGAAAAGAAGTTGTTGGGCGACAATATATAGCTAAGTCGGCAGCACTGGCTGCGAACCAGAAGTTGGGA
The DNA here is from genome assembly GCA_018153365.1 of Drosophila fuyamai. Taxonomy (NCBI): domain Eukaryota; kingdom Metazoa; phylum Arthropoda; class Insecta; order Diptera; family Drosophilidae; genus Drosophila; species Drosophila fuyamai. The sequence goes on along the minus strand of JAECXW010000419.1, from coordinate 725,919 downwards.
GTGGAGTGCATGGGCCCCATGACGCACAACATTTCAGCGCCCGGTAAACAGATGAAATTGTAGCACCACCCATTCCCATCCAACCGATACCAGGTGATCTTCTATTGCTCACCTTTGTCGCGATTCTGCTTGACCACGTCGCGAATCTGCAGCTCGATGATGCGGCGCAGGTACTGGTCAATGTGACTCATCATCTCCGTCGTGTACATTTCACCCAAACTCAACCCACTAACGGCTCACTATAAAACTGACACAATCGTAATTACACTTATCGGGCAACGTTGTGGCGATATATGCTTATAAGTCGAAAGGCAGCCGGCGCGATTCGAACGGATTTGCGTCCCAGGCCAATTAGCCTTGGTAGTGCGCTGCCCCTTGTGAAAGACAGGCCAGGTACCGAGCACGGCGATTGCAGAACTGAGCTCTAATAATAACGATCGTCTTATCAGCACATTCTACACTTATCAGTAGTAAGAGAGCGAGGGAATATGGGGAAAAACAAGAGAACTTAAGAATATTGTTAAATTTTTACAGGGTGATTCTTGGCTTAACTAGTTCTATAAAATTAAAATTTGTGTTAAATAAGTGATTATTACACAAGTCGTTGATGAATTGTATTTTTAAATCGTAATACATATATATATGCAAATATGTAATGCTAAAGGTAACGAAAGCATACAAATTATTAAATCCAAAGTAATCTTTATATTTAAAAAAACACATTTTCCTTATAATATTTTCCTGTGAAATTACATCTGCATAAATTAGTTAACTAATAAATAATCAATATTATTGCATTGGAATTTTTAAAGCTGTCCGAATTTTATGCTCCATTTAATCGTATTCTCGTATCAGAGACGCATTTGGTCTTTGTTCCCTTTAAGAGTGAGGGTAATCGACCTGGTCGTTGATTTATGAGAACCATCGTTGGCGACAGGTGTCCAAACAGAAAAAGTTAAATTAAATAAACTAGAAATGAAGTCGAGGCAAGCGAAGGGAGCGACAGGGAAATAACATTTACAGAGCCCGGACCGAATCGCCGATCGCGCCCATTTATAATTGCCCAATTGGGTTTCGGGTGCAGCCACCGCCTCCGAGCGGAATCGAGTTTATTTTGGACAGCCAACTGGAACCGGAGCAGCGACAAGCAGCGAAGACATCATAAATAAAATTGTCAATGCTGAATTTGGAGCGGGTGCTCCAGATTCCGGCGGATTCCCATGCAGTTGCAGCTGCCGAGGATATTCAAATGTTTAATAAATGATGATGAAAGTCTCCGCCCATTTAATCAGAGTACGTTAATTGGCTGAAGGGAAACAAACTCTGCTTCGGAGTGGAAATACATAGGTATGACGAGAAGCCTGAGATGGATGGGTTTGTCAGATAGACCATACAGACGGCTAGCATAAACAAACCAGGTAGTGAGCAAACAAACAACAAAGGTGTCAACGCCCACACCTGGGAACAGGAGTCGGGGACACGGGATACACGGCGCTCGGAGCTCAGAGCAGGAACTAAGCTGGTGGAGGAGCTGCTGTCACTGCACTCAAATTAAATTACTCAGCTCGCTGACGAGTTGGGGTTAAATTCCTCGGGACAGGCACTGTGGGTCTGCCAAGGCAGGATAGGATTCGGTGCAAACAAAAATATGTAGTTGAACCAATCATAATCAGTGTCAGGGCGTTTAAAATAACTAACTTGAATCCTTTTTTGTGTATTTGCAATATACGAAAAAGAGTTGTGAAAAGTTATTTATATCAGTTTGGATAGTTAAAGAGGCTTTTTTATGTTTTGGTTATTGTCGACTTTTTGACAATTTATTGTTGTTCTTCCTTATATAAACAATATCTTTTGCATTAAAAGATTCTGTCTTATAAAATATTTTTTAGACCGTCCTGAATCGCGTAATTTTCGAAAACTACTTTTTTCCCAAAGAATATAGGATATAGTCGTTTGATCGGTAATATTTTTTAGCATGAACAGATAACACGTACAACAGCTATCGATATTCATGTTATATTCATTCTTCAACTCAAAATATTGCTCCAAAAATACGATATATTGGAGAAAACCAGAGAAAAACAAAAAAATACTCAATTCTTCTTATGACAGCTTTAGCATATAGACGTCCGAAAAGCGCCGTTCTCAAACTCGATCTGCCTACACATATAAAAAAAACATTTGCGTATGATTAAATTTAAATTACATGATTTGGGTGCTGGCTAATTAGTTGATAGCAAAATCTTTAAATGAAGCAAAGGACGTTTAAGGATAAATCGATAATGACTAAAAGCCAAGTAACAAATTGCTTTTATTTTGTTTGTTTTATTTTGATTGGGTTATACAAAACATTTTAATATTTTATAAAATATTTTATACAAAATTAGTTAACCATATTTTCACTAATAATTTACGGATAAGTAACTCAATAACCTAAATTCGGAACCATTGTAGATGGGCTGCGCAGATGACTGTTATGGGGCCAGACACCTGTCATGCGGCATTAGGCGGTCTGCATGCCGGCGCTGAGTGATTCGCCTTTTGTCTGATCGGTTTTCACGCCCCGAGGGGATGACAACGGGCCAAGCATTAACCGATTTCCGTAGGAACCAGAACTTAGATTGGTAACTATGTGGCTTGTTTATGGGGAAATAATGCTTCACTAGCTGCAATTGAACAATGAGTTTGTTTGTTTACAGTGCTCACCCATTCACTGATATCAATATCGAGCTTTGAATGTCTTTATTTAGAAACCCTCGCTGGCTTACTGTTTACCGATAGTATATTTACATATATATGTACATCTATATATGTACTTGCTTCTTATTCTTATATAAACTTATGTATCTCTCGCGGCTTGGTAGGATTTAAACTTTCTGACTTTGTTTTTCCTTTTACCTCAATTACATTTCACGGAATTTAATTTGTATTAGCTTTGTAGAAAGTTTAGTTAGCTAGTAATATAAGTATATTATCGCCTAATTTCGCCTTATGACTAACACAATTTTGTAGATAAACATTTTTAATTCCTAGACGAAACCAAATTTTGATTCACTCAAACATAAAATCCATTATAATTTTATAGATAACAGTTTTAATTCCTAGACGTGATCAAATTTTAAATTAACTTGTTTGTGTAATGTATTACTGTTAAGTTTAAAGTAATTAAAATTTTTTATTTATAATCTTTCTTTCAATGGTTGTGAGCCATTATATTATTGTAATAAACTTAAAACAAGATTGACGAATTTGACAACTTTAAGAGTTGTTTTTCAAATTTAATTGTATTTGGTGAAGAAAATTATTTTAGATTTAAACTTTAGGACCAGGAATAAGCCATTATATTAACCTCTTGTTTTATAAGAAAGATTTTAAGATAGATAATTTGTGTTTATAAAAGTAAATAACTTCTTCAAGGCTGGAGTTTTAAATGCAGTGCTTCCAAAACTGTGCGTGGGTGGGAGTTTCCCAGCGGGTGGGTGGCAGTGTCACATTGTGTGTGACTGTGTTTGGGGTGTCGCATTAAAGAAAACGGAAGCCGGCGGCCCAAACAGAAAAGTAAAGAGCGAAAACAAAACGTCAACGTTTCGGAGGGGATGCATCTGCATTTGTTTTTGTTCGTGCGTTTTCCAAAACAAAGAACGGAGAAAGGGGGAGGGGCAGGGGCGCGGAGAGAAAGGCGAGAGAGAGGTGGAGAAAGGGGAGAGAGCGAGCATTACTCACCGTTGAGGTCCTTGGTTAATTGCGAGCGCGTCGACATTTTGTCTTCCGAAATGCGAAATTCTGCGGCGAAAGCTGGGTAAAATGAAGTCAAACAGGAATAACCAGGAAAAGGGCCAACGAAATTGGCTCAAAGCGGCTGTTTTCGTTGTTATTGCTGCTGCTGGTAATGGTGGTGGTGGTTCGATTTCAATCCTGACACGCCTTGCAGCCCGAAACTGGATTCTTGAGCTGCTCCCGCACTAAAAATCGCCCATCAAACATTCCGCCTTTTTGCCCATTTTCTCGTTTCAGCCTTTTTGATTTTTTGGCAAACTCTTTTATTTTTTCGTGAGATTTTACTTCACATCATTTGCACACACACGCAGGATTTTCGTTTCGGGTTTTCACGCGTTTTCCACCCTTGTCGCTGGTCGGAAAACGGAAAATTCACTTAAACGCCGCCGCACAGACTGCAGTTGGATTTTCCTCCGACACTTTAACTTTAATCTTGCTGTTTTATTTGTGAATTAAGCACTTTTCCAATGAATTCGCTAGCATATTTGTGTATATTCGATTATCGTTTTACTTTTCGTTTAGCATTTAGTTTTTACGTTTTCGGGATGGTTAAATAAAAAATTATTAGAGAAGTGCTGTTCGGACCGGCGCGCCTTTAATTTATGACTAACTAATTACGGCCAAGCGAAGTTAGACTGCGAATTTAGATTTAAAATTAATAAACACACGATCCGCAAACAGCCAGTTTCAGTTTCTGTTTCGACTCAGTGTGGCCAAATCTTTAATAGATTATAAAGTATAGCCTTTTTGTGGCGTTATTAGATAACATGAGGGATTTTTAGTTTTTTGGCATTTAACGAAATCAGCTATTTTCTAGCCAAATTCGGCTATTGTTAGAATTGCATTTGTGAGATCTGCGAGATCTTTTTCCCGAGTTTCCCATGGAGTTACCTTAAAAAACCAAATATTTTCTGTCCGGCAGATATATTATGTTCGCGATGTGAATTGTGATTATCAGATTTTTGCTGACCAATTGGCCAAAAATGTGCGATAAAGTTGATTATACGCGAAAAAACCAAATTGACATCACAGAGATCATAAGGATAATTTAGAGAAAAACTTTTTAAATTCAATTACCCAATTCGGGTATTACCCAAACGATGAATTTAACTGATCTGTTCAGAAGATCGATTAACCATCGTCCCTACATGATTTTTTAATTTATGGGGCATTTTTATTTAAAATCTCTTTTTGTTGTTAGTTAAAATTTAAAACAATATGCTACTAGTTCATGTGATAGCTATTAGCTACATAGGATAAAGCAAAATTTTGGTGGGAGAATGGCAGCGCTGATTACATACCGAAACATTCCACATAACAGCCGGTAATATAAAAATCGCAGAAATACTAAAAAAGCACGCTGCTTTCCAACACTACCAGCTTCGGCTTCCTGGTGAATGCCAAACAAACCGATTTCAATTGCCCGAACGATTTCAAGCCGCTAAAATGGCAAGTGTGCGCTGTTTGCACAAGCTAATCCGCCTGCATAAGGTCCTGCTGCCACTCAGTAAGTAATGCGATCTTCGCAATTCACCTGTTAGCCGCGATTTATCTGGGTTCGGTCATTACGAAAGAGAGCCCGCAACCCGAAAAACAGCTGTTCGATCGAGTAGTGCGTGCGTTCGAAAGAGAGGGGGGAGAGGGTGTGAGTGAGAGGGGAAATGTAAAATGCTGACTGCCAAACGCCGGCGGCCTTAAATTTCTCGACAATTTTCAACAAAATTATAAATACCAAGTGGTAATATACAAAAATAAAAGAATAATAGAAAATGCAGGAGCAGGAGATGGAGGTGGATATGGCGGATGCCGCGGAGGCGTCCAATTTACTGCAGCTTATCAAGCAGCTGCTGCTGGAAAAAGCCTACGACGGCGTGCGGATGTTGTTCGAAAGTGCCCAGGAATCAGAACGGAACACCCGACTGCTGCCCCACATAGCCATGCACCTTTATCACGACGTGTGCTCCGAAAATTTGTCCGACGAGGTCAACTCCCAGGAGCCGGAGCTCTTCGACTGCTCGGATGAGTTGCTCAAGCTGCTGGCCAAGTTTGCACCGCTGCAGGAGCTCATGCTGGAGCTGATGGAACGCCTGGAGGAGAGCAGCAGCCTGAATGTGTTCGGCGCCTATCTAAGGGCACTCCAAGTGGTGCTCCAACGACAGGGACGCGACAAGCCGCAGGCTGTGGAGTGGAGCCTCCAAAGCGTCTTCACTAGATTGAGGGAGTTGCCCCTGCCCAAATACCTGTCCGAGGGCTACGACGAGGCACAGGCGCGACTTATAGAGCAAAACGAGCAGGTTGAGGACCTGCTGGCGCACTACATCACCGTGGGTCTCTTTCGCCAGCCGCTCTGCAGCGAAATCCTTCAACAGGATGTGCGTGCTCCCAGCCAAACCTTTAAGGACTGCGGTCTGAACCGACGGAACATCTTCACTTGCTTTTTTATCCAGCTCCTGGGTCGTCCGCTGGCCCTGCTGGAAATGAGCCATGTCAAGGAGGACCTAACGCGCACCTATGTGCAGCAGGTGACAGAGAGCCTGAGCCAGGATGCCAGCCAGTGCCTGGGCGATCCCTTCTACCTACTCAATCTCGTGGAACAGCGCGCCAGGTGGCAGCGCAAACTAGATGCCGCGAAAGGCGTCTACGAGATGAGCTGCCGGAATGTGTTCCTCATCGAGGAAAAGCTACCCCTGCATGCGGTGGCCATGTACTATCACTCGCTCTTCGTGGGCAACCAACTGCCCGCCAATGCACCCAGGATATATGCGCCTCTTTTCCTTTTCGAATCGATTGTCTATCTTTCGGAAGTGCTGCTCAAACAGCAAGAGCCACCGTTACAGTATTGCGGCCTTCGATTAGTGGAGCATCTTTTAAGCACCCTGGGCAATCCGGTACCATCAAGTTCTCTCCAGTTGGATGTCCACAAGCGCTTTTGCGAAGCGCTGTGCAAGATTGTGGGGTACTCTCCGCAAGTCGCCCTCCGCCAGCTAGGACTTCATGTGCTTCGGCAATATGTGCTAGTCTTTGATGACCAAGGAAAGTATCTCATTCTCAAGAATCTGCTGGAGACGCTGCAGCACGACGGACTTATGGGTTACCTCGGCGGAATGTACAAGGATCTGGTGGATAAGGCCCTAGAGGAGTCTGTTCCCTTGCCAGAGGTATACAGCGGAAAGCTGTTCCGCGAGATGCTGCTGCTGTGCGTCTGTGTTTTACCCCATGACGTCAAATCCGATCTTCTCTTGCACGCCGATCGCCTGTGTCATGCTCTGAATATTCTGCGCTACTTTGCGGTGAGGGACAAAAAGGACGTCACCGGATTCTGGCAGGTTCTGCCAGATATTGTGAGAAGGTTGCTAGATCCCCTGGGTAAAGCGCTGAACTTCTCAATGGCCCACTACAAGGCGTACAAGGAGCGCGTGGAAAAAGGCCAGAGCGCTTCGGACGATGAACTGATGCAGCGTCAGCTCAACATGCTGGCCGTGAACATAACCAACAGCGGTATGGCCGGCGGCGACGGGGACAGCCGTCTGCCGGACATTGGGCGCCAGGAGAAGCTCGAGGTGCTGGCCAGCTCGATCACCAGTCTGGAAACACTGCAATCGTTATACCTGATCGCCAGTGAGAAACTCGAACAGTCCGCCTGCCTACGTCGAAAAGCCGCTCAATCAGATTCTTAGCTTATATTTTGTCCCCAATGAAAGCGAAATGAGAACGTAAACTTTGTGTGTAAACACAGCAGAAAACGAAACCAAAACTGATCTATGTGGTTTGGGGGTTCTACTCTTGGGCGATAATTGACCGGCTAATTGAGCCAGTTGTGGCGTGCTAATTAACTGGCCACCGATGCGGACTTTGCTTTGCGATCTGCGTATTTATATTTGATTGCATACACATATTAGTAGGGATTTAAAGTACTTACCACCTTATAATTGAAAAAAAAAACAATATGCTATAGGTTCTAGTTTTGCCATATGTTGATGCGTTTTTATAACCATTTGAGCAAAATTTCCGAAAATAATACAATCAATTTCGATTATTACTTAGCAGAGTTCTATTATAAAAATCTTAAACCAATCAAAATAAATATTTTTTAGCATTCCCTAAGTTTAACCTAGGAATTAAAGAGATCGTGTTCTTTCCATCCTCTTAAATTGTTGATATATGGGTTTACCTTATTTGTAGATGCACAAAGCTCCCGTTTGGCTTCATTGCATCCCAGACCATTAACTTTCCTGCTGGCAAGAAGTTATGCCAAGGATGAAAAGTCAACCAACCTAGACGATTTCCGGGCTAGAGAAGAGCAGCGTGAAAAGGAACGGGATGCGGCTGATGAGGCCGCTGCAAAGGCCACACAAAAAGAGTCGGTGGCAAGCGGGGGAGGTCTGGGAGCAACAGGAACGGAGTCAAGTGGCCAACAGGATAATCCCAAGCAGGCCAAGGTGGACGCAATAAGGGCAAAGATCCTGGACGCCGCACTGCAGCATGTGCCTCAGCAGGGTTGGACACGACAGGCCATCGTCCTGGGCGCCGAGGAGAGTGGCTATCCTAGCGTGGTGCACGGGATGTTTCCCGAGGGTGGCTTTGCCTTGGTCTCCCATTTCAACGGCAAGTGCAACGCCCAGCTGGTAGAGAGCCTGCAGCAAAGGACAGATGGCGGAAAGCAGGAGGTGGAGGACCCGCTGGACTTCCTGGTGCAAGCGGTGCGCCAGCGCCTGGAAATGATCACCCCCTATAAGACGCAGTGGCCCCAGGCTATGGCTTTGATAGCCCAACCGCAGCATGCGCCCACCGCCTTGGCCCAGGTGCTCACTCTAGTGGATGACATCTGCTACTATTCCGGGGATCGATCCGTGGACGTGAGTATTCCATAACCTTCGCTTTCGTTTACTATAATCTATTCCCTATTCTGCAGTTCGGTTGGTACACTAGACGTGTGGGTCTGGCGACCATAATGAAGATGACCGAGCTATACTTTCTGCAGGACACCTCCCAAGGACACACGCAGACCTGGGAGTTTCTGAAAAACCGCATGGACGAGGCTGTGCAGCTCCAAATAATGCTGTCTCAGACGGAGGGCATGACGCACACGTTTCAGCGTTCTTTTAATTCGGCGTTCATAACGGTTCGGCACTTTCTACTCTATTCCATATTTTATCCACTAATTTCCAACTATTTTTTTCAGGCGCGTAATATACTCGGTCTTGGCTATAACCGCAATTAGCACGAAAAAAGTCCGATCCCGTGATCCGTAGCCTCGAGTGCCGCATGCAGTCCAAAGACAAGTAATTCTAGTGGGAACGGTGCTACTCCCACTTAAAGATCTACACTTATGTTTACCTTAAATCCATATGTATATATGTGCATATAAGTTCACCCCAATGCAACCGAATGGTTTTGTGGTTTGCCTGGGAAGTAAATGATAAAAACCCAACCGTGTTTCGTGTTTTCAAAAATTCGCAGTCTGAAACTGGAAATAAAGGGAACGGGAAACCAACTAACTTTTGAAGTTTGTACAAGTTTATTTGTTAATAATATTAACGTATCTAGTTTACTGAATGGTTTGCTTTGTCCGCTGAATAACTGATTGCGCACATGACATTGGTGCTGTAGAGGTTGCAATTTTAACGCTCAAGTGATTATTCATGGATAAAATGTACGGAAATGATATAAGTAAAGCTTTGTTTTGGTTTTACGTATATATGTTGAAGGTTAAACCAAGATATACAAATTTTTCTCGTCGTAATCCGAATTAGTTTATTTTTAATTTATTATGTTGATTCTAAAAAAACATAATTTTTAGACATGTTTATAAAATAGTGTACATTCTACAATGACCAAGTTATATAATAAGAATAGTTCGTTATCCGATATTTCAAGAGAGGCTTTCCTGGGCCCAAAATATTTTTGCAGATGGCAACCAATCGATTGGGCAGCGGCTCCAAATAATATGCATATTATATAATATTTAATATTTATTTGGTTCGGCTGCCATATTTATTGGTTGACTGCATGGATCGATCCTAACATTTCCTTGGTTTAGACGACAAAGACCAAATGTTGGTACTGGGCGTTTGATTAGTTGATCCACTTTTTTTTTTTTCGTATCACCGAAGACATTTCCAAACATTGCATCGCCGAAGGACTTTTCGTTGGACGCAGATCCCCTTCGCATACCACCCAGTCCTTGCTGCTCGTCCACATTTCTATAGAGGTGCTTCCCACCCCTGGCAGACCGTTTATACGGCATCATTCGATTTGAATCTGGGTGGCGGGACTCCCAGGTGGAACTTTTCTTGGCATCAAAGAGGAGCGTTGGCATCTTAGATTGCAAATAAGTGGCTTTTGATTGAATGGCGCTACGATCGCTTTGGAGGGTGTTGACTTTTATGCGATTGTGACTTGGAAAGGATTCTATACAGTTTGTAGGAGTAAGTTTTATATTGGTTTTCGGGTTGGATTTTATACTGGTTGTTGGCATACATTTTATACTGGTTTTTGGGATGGAATTTAGACTGCTTGTTGAAATGGATTCTATAGTGGTTATTGGAATGTTGTTAATAGTGCGCTTTGGGCTATTTTTCAAATTAATTTGCCTTGTAGTTCCCTGAACTGATTGCGGGGGACCAAAACTACTACCTTTGCCGACTGGTGACATTCTAATTGTTTTCTTGGGTTCTGCCACTTCCGAATAGAGATCCGATATACTTCTTACCAGCCAAGGTTTGGTCTTCTTCTTCCATTTGCCGAATATATTATTGAACTCCAGTTCGTTAAGAGCTCTCAAGAGTTGTGGAATGGGCACCACATCGCTGTCCGCAAAAAGTTCCCTCAACAGTTTTACCAGTTCATCTTGTTCTCCCAACAGGTGCAGTATATCTCTGAGATCGTCGCCATTTTCAAACCACTTGTACTTAAGATTGAGCGCTCTGAGCCGAAAGATATAGTCCTGCATCATGCGGAGCAGCTTTCCTAGAGTTTCTGGAACCATCGGGTCGTAGAGGTAACCATTGCTATCAAAAAGACCGCTGGCGGAGAACAGGTCCTGATCCGGAAAGCCACTCAAAGGCACCCTGAAACTCCTTCGTTTTCGGGATATCACCATCACTTTTCCGTAGTTGGCATATAGCAGGCGTAACAACATATAATGTGCTGCTTCCGGGGACCTATCCAAATGATTCGCCAGGGCGTAAATGACCCGACGGTTCACCTCCAGCCAGCGGGGTGGCAAAATGCCACAGGGATCAGGGGGCTGCTCCAGATCCCCGCCCTTCATAAAGGGATTCTCAGCAAAGGGACGAGTTCCCAGTGGACAGCAGCTGGAAATGGTACGCACTGGGCAGTGGGGACAGCTGTACGGAATCGGCGGACAAGGTGTCCGGCGCAGGCGGCAACAGTGGATGCACATCGATGGAGGTGTTCAGAGATTGGATTATACTGTAAACAGGCCAGCTTAGAAGTACTTCAAATTTGGAATTTTCAAGGATGCTGACGATTAAACGCCCCAATGTGCAAATGAACCAGATCCAATTGAAGCCTACATCACCGCAGGTGTGGACAATCATGTCGAAATAGCAAGGCTCTCTCAAAGAGTTGTGGTTTCGAAGAACAGTGGCTTCAAATTCGATGACAAAAAGTGCATAGTCAATGCAATTTGTAGGTATTAGTATAATATTTTCCTAATTGATCGAATACGGATCAAATCTGAATTGTAACCAAACCCATGATTACCTATACGACAAAGATATTTTTATACCTATATTTAATGTTTATTTCTAAGTAGAAGCGGGTTATCTGCTTGTCAGCGTTGTCTGAATTGGAACTACAATTCTAGGACATCATTTGTTCTCCAACAACCTTGTATTGCACTCAATCTTCAACTTCTATAGCTAATGGAGATTAATTTAAAGGCTTCAAGTATGGCTCCTCCTCACAGTGCAGTTGTTTACTGAAATCGAGGCACTAAGAATAGTTTAAATATGAATTATTAATCTCACCTGTAGAGATTGTCACAGGACTTTTCAGTTGAAGCTTGCAGTTGTTTTAGCCGTTCTGGCACATCGTTAGTGGCTAAAATCATTTCTCCAAGACTGTGTTTGAGGCTGGAAAATGTGGGTCTATATGATGGCACGGAACTCCAGCAACTCTTCATCATCGTAAACCTAAGTTACGCAGATATTTTCAACGATTATGTGAAACATAATTTATTTTACCCACATTTCATCCGAACATCCTTCAGGTTGCTTCATCCGGTGACCTTGCCGTAGTAGTTGCAGGATATCACTGGGTGACACCGATGGGTACGGCATTCCACCAAGCGTGGTGATCTCATAGAGCAGCACCCCAAAGGACCAGCTGAAAGTGTAAGAAGTCAGATGAGTGCTTGCTTCGGAGGGAAATGCCAGAGTCCTTACACATCGCTCTGGCTGGTGTACACCTGGTGTGTCAGTGATTCCAGGGCCAGCCATTTAATGGGTAGCTTCCCACTTCCTCCGGACTTTCGGTACACATTCTCATGGTAGACATCCCGACTTAGCCTTTGGCAGAAGGAAGAATGATATGATGGATCACTCAATTTTAAAAGATTACTCACCCAAAATCTGCAATCTTAATGCTGCGATCTAGAGATATCAGCACATTTCGAGCAGCCAGATCCCGATGCACAACTTTTTTTTGGGCCAGAAATTCCTGAAAACCGTTTATTACGTTTTCAGTTCTAAAGTCAAAGTTTCAGTGGAAATATCTCACCATTCCCACCGCCACCTGTTGAGCAATGTCCAGCAAATCTGCATATTTTAGAGGCACTCTGGGCCTTGAATACTCTGAGTCTAGACAATCAAAGTATTCCTTGTTCTCAAAGGTTCGCTTTTCGGTCTCGAACTTGGATTTTTGCTTGGTTTCTCTGTTAATCTCCGTTTTTAACTTCTGGGTTGATTCACTCTTCGGAGCCTTAAAGTCTTTGGGAATATGACTGCCACCAATGTTTTCAATATCCTCCATCCCATAACCCTTGTTGTCTGCTGAATGGGCGTTTCGAGTCAGGGTGTAGGTTTCCACTCGACCGCTTGTTTGTGTCTGATCCGTTTCACTTTCCTCTTCCACAGTGGACAGCATGGATATGTTTATATCTTCTATAAGATCATGGATTGGACTGCTGGTGGGTTGGTAGAGTCGTCGTTTGTCAACATCCTGCTCAAGCTTCTTTTTAATACAAACTGCACTTTGCTCCTGCCGAAACTTCCACTCTTCACTAAGTTTTGGAACATAGCAATAGTTATTCGTTATTTTTAAAAAGAACAACCTACCGTAAGAAACTCTGCAGGCTTCCGAGGCTACAATATTCAATTAGCAACATCATTCGATTGCTAAAGCGGGTGGAGTACCCAACGATGCCCACAATATTCGGATGCTTGCCCACGGCTTGGAGCATCTGTATCTCGCACTTAAACGCATACACATCCTCATCATTGGGCTCATCTGTTGAACCACAAATATAACACAGACAAAGAAATGTTTCCTTAATAGTATTACCTTTCAACAACTTGACGGCCACTTGGCGCTTTTTGTAGATTCCGCGTCGCACCAAACCGAAGGCTCCCTCGCCCAGGACGTCTTGGAGGAGCACCGAATGGGGTTCCACTTCCAGCTCGTCCACTATATCCAGGCTCCCGTTTGCCGACAAGGTGAGCATCAAGCCGCTGCTGTCCATCAGCGAGAGGTGGAAGTCAGAGGCCATAGCATCCTTGGCTTCCATTTGCAATGCCTGAGTATCCGCCCGATTCCGTCTGCAGAAGGTCAGGGAGCACAGCATACAAATGCAGCACAAGGGCACAATAATGAACAGTACCAACTTGACCAGGTTGCTTTCTGTTTGCGAGGACAAAAAGTTTAACTTTGAGTTTCTTTAGAAAACGTTTAGTGTTAATTGACATTTAAAATGAGGAATTGGTAAAATATTTTCTTCCTAGAATTACCACTCAGCAAGACATCTCGCGGCAGTTTATCCAAGGTCAAGTCGGTGGCATTCTTGCCGCCTGTCGATTGTGCCACTAAGTGAACCTCAAAACGGGAGCCCAGCACAGTGATCCTGGGTACGAAGAAATGGCTTCTGTTTTGGTCAAGCGTGAAGTTTACCTCCTTGCTTCCCGTGAACAGATCGAAGATGCGGAGTGTGTAGTTATCTGGGGGGTGACTGGGTCGCGACCAGCTGATATTAAGAGCTAAGGTATTCGGCAGATATTGCTCCTGCTTCACAGTCAGATTCTCCGGCTTATAAGGAGCTATTAAAGAATAAATATGAAATTAAGTGTAGAGTGGGTAACTCTGTAACTCACCGCAGAGTGTGTAGTTGAAGGGATGCCAGTCCAAACAACTTGGAGCCACCACTGTCAGCCATTTTAATTCGCTCTCCAGTCTGTTTAATTTGTTCACCGTTTTTACGCCTATGAGATAGTGCTTGTCGAACTCCAAGTTGTCCAGTGTGTGCTTGTAAAGCTTTTTTGGCTGGAGGAGTAAGTTGAGTCTAAATTATTTTTCTTAACAAAGGAATTCCATGTACTCACATCCCGGAACCAAACCTCTTGCAGGTCGTCTAAATTCACGCTGTTGGTTGAATAGGACACCAGGTCAAAGTAGCAGTTGCGTTCTGAGACAGGAATAGTTCAGGGAAGATCCAGGGTGTGTTCTACAGATGAAGAGACTCACCTGCTGATGGCTCCCACCCAATCTCGGCAGCAATGTGGTGCAGGTCATCTGGCTTGGGGACAAATCGTATCAAATTCACAGCTCCCATTTTGCTGGGTTGATATCCACGTATGAGGGTGGCGAAGGTCTGCTCCTTGGCTATCAGCGAGTAACTTCCATCCCTGTGCACCGCCAGAGCTGTGATATTGTGGCTGGAGTTGGACATCAGGCTCGGCAGGATTAGAACGTTTTCATCGGACTGAAATCACCATAAGAAATTATGTTTTTTTTGTGGGTCCATTTCGTTCGAGTGATCATAAAGCTATTAATTATCTCCTAGTCGACAGAATGATGATGATTTTCTTACCAGGTATAGTTTTGTCCTCGTAATATCGTCCTCGACAGCATTCACCTTGATTATGTAAGTGACATTTGGAGCCGACTCATTTCCCCTGCTGTGCTGCACCCAATCTATTTGGAAAACTAGCTCCGACTCCGTGCGACAAAGCATCTGCAGCTGGAAATTATCCTGCACTTTGCGTAAAGCTCCCGGAGCGGTTCCATTGACCCTGCAGTCTTTAAAGCATCCTTGAAAGTCCTGTCACGCGAATGAAAAATATAATCGGAACAAAATGTTGTGGTTTTGCTTTTTAATTTCGGGAACATTTTCAGGGAATTTCTGTCGCAATCACTTATTGATCTAAACAGCCATTTTAATCCATTTAATTTATATCAAAATAAAAATTGTAATGCGATATAATTTGCTATTAGTGACGCCTACCTTGTGGCCCATTTCCAGGCAATTCTGGGTGCAGGCGGTCACATTGAGCAGCATCTCATCGTGGGTGGTTTGGTCCATCAGCAGAATTTCGCCTCTATTGCTTCCCACGAAAAACCAAAAGAGAAATGCGTATTTCGCATAATAAATCAGCATTTTTCTTTGTTTCACTTCTGAAACTATTTCTTCAGTCTATCGTTGTGTGCGTATTGGAATGCAAAATATATTTATCAAAAGCTTCCTTTGAGTTTATCGCACTTTTGCCATGCACTTTGGTTCACCCATCAATACTCCATTCGTTTATTTAGGGAAAGTTACACTTAATAAAATACATAAAATACTTAAAGTACTTATTCCTTAGGACCCCGATTTTCGAGATTCATAGCAACCACTGCTCACGGATTATCTTCTCATACTGAGGCTTAAAATGTGATAGAGGAGAACGACGAAAAAGGAATGATAAAAAACGGTGAACTCGCTGAATATATTTTTCGCTATTTTGTTTTGGTGTGTTTTTCACCTCTTGATTGCATTGGAGTAAATTGGACGGGGGGACATTTGAAATGCAAAAATCGGTTTGGTACTTCGTCATCGTTGCGCCAAGGAGGATTGGGCAACTTGTGAGCATTGTGACCCTAGGGGACAAATTCTACGGGTAGCCCCATTAGAACCCAACACCTTTTAGCCAACATTTTTATTATATTTATTGTTTTTAATAATGAAACTTTTTGAATTTTGAACAGGCCGATAAGAAAAAATGAAGTGTTGATCAGTGCTAAATCACATACCATCCCTAAAAACGATTCGGTGGGCGCCAATATTCAAACCTGAAACCTCTGCTAATTTTGCTTATATTATTTTAAAAGTCTTACATAAGCCAGCTTTCATTGATTCCATTTTAATTAGAGTAGAGTAATCGTTATCTTAAAACAGGTATTCATCGCCAGAGACTTGCAATTGCACATGACCTCAGCTGCCTCTGTATGCGTTTATATCGCATAAAGCCCGCTATTACGTATGTGACTCAACTGTTGCATTGTATTCTAGTATTTAGTAAATACGATTTACAATTCTCGTATGGGAATCTCGTGCATTGCTCTCTGACTTTTAAAAGCCCACTTGCTTGTTTAGTTAAATATTGCACGCTCGCGTCGTCGGTTCTGCTCTTAGAATGCGATAACGATCCATTACGTGTGTACACATTTGTTCAGCGTGCGCGCCCAAAACATGGACAATACTCACAACTATTTATAAATATTATATTCCTACAAGAAAGCATACTTTATAGCAGGGGTCATCATAGTTTGCATTGCATGGAAAATACAAAAATAATCTGTAAAATTATAGAGCTTATTAGTTTATACTTTAACGAAATAAAAAAGCTGTCGTTGGATGAATAAATTAAAAAAATATTGTTATATTATTGTCGGTTAATAAAGCCATGGATAACAGCTTGTAAAGTGAATTATTTCAAGTAAGTATTACAAAAGCAAAACCAATTAAACTTGGTTGTAGTTCTGTATAAAGTTTCATTCTTAATCTAATGACCAGTAGTAATTAACTTTTTAAATCTGTAATAAATACATTCAAACACAACTACGGAGTGTAAGAGAAAACTGTTGAAAAGCCGGCTGTTGGCAATGATAAGACTATACTGCAATAGCTGCCAGACGTCTATATTGAGCCAGTTATTATCTTGATTGTTCGAATTTTTAAACACCCCAAGCAAATAGCCATTAAGTCGGTGGTATTTTTTAACAACTGTTAACGATAGCCACAAACCCGCACCATCGGCGGATACTGATAAGGATAAGAAAAGGTTACTAAGCATTGGACATTTTTCAGTCGCTGGAGGACCGTGCAAGAGTCGCTACCTAATAGTTCGATTCGTGAAGAGTTTTTGAGTTCAACATGAAAATCGAGTGGGCTCCCATCGAAGTTCCCATGGAACGGCGTCGTCAGACGTTTGCCATGGCTTTCTTTATCCTTTCCTGCTTGATACTTTCCTTTGGTTCTTATATTCTAGTTGCTGCCCTGCTGGTAAATAAAATAACAACCCAAACTTGGGAATTTTAAAGTAAATATCGCATTCTCCCGTAGATATACGGTGGTCTTATGTGGCGCACCTTGATGGTCATTTACTTGGTCTACGTCTTTGTGGATCACAGGAGAACCCACTCCATTATGGACGGCAACGGGTAGACTTGGAAAATTCCTTATAAAAACTCATTAATATAATCTATTTTAGGTGGAAGATTAACCGCAATAATTGGCTCTTTCGGCACTATCGGGATTACTTCCCCGTGCAGCTGGTAAAAACCGCCGAACTACCCCCGAATAAAAACTACATTTTGGCCAGCTTTCCCCACGGAATTCTGGGGTAAGCTCACTGACTGATAGCCAATCTTATCGATGGGCGCTAAGTGACGAAACTTTGTGTACATATATACATATGTAAATATTGAAACCCCGATAGGACTGGCATTTCCATCAACATGGGTCTAGACATCTCCAAGTGGGTGGAACTCTTCCCGCAAGTCAGGCCCAAGGTGGCTACCTTGGATCAGAACTTCCTGACCCCCATTGTGCGTGGACTGCTGAGGTCTTGGGGCTTGGTCTCCGTTTCCAAAGAGGCGTTGGTATATTTGCTAACCAAATCGAACGATCCCAAGCACAAAGACAATCGGGATGGATTTACATCCAACGCGGTGGCCATTCTGGTAGGTGGTGCCCAGGAGGCCCTGGATTCGCATCCTGGTAAATACATTTTAACCCTAAAGAATCGCAAGGGTTTCGTAAAAATGGCCATTCGAACGGGGTGAGTAACGATATGGAAATCGTAAGAAAAATGTTATAAATGTCATTATCGTAGGTCATCGATTGTGCCCACGTTTTCCTTTGGCGAGGTGGACATTTTAGATCAATTGGCTAATCCACCGAACTCCTTCGTTCGTCGTGTTCAAGATTTTGTGAAAAAGATTACCGGAATTTCCCCAATGATCCCTCTGGGTCGTGGTATCTTTAACTACACTTTTGGCATCCTCCCCAACCGTCGACGTATTGTTCAAGTTGGTGAGTCCCAATCTCTTTAAGATCTTTGTCGCTTCCCTTTATCCTATTAATGCTAAAATCATTTTAGTTGGGTCCCCCATCGATGTGGTAAAGACGGACCGGCCGGACCCTGAATATGTAGATAAGATACATAAGCAGGTCATCGAGGACCTGGAGAAGATGTTTGCTCAGTACAAAGATCAATATATACCAAACTCAAAACAGAGCAAGCTGATTGTTCACTAATCGGAAAAACATTTGTTATTATTTTCTAGGACACGTGATTAAACTTATGCTTTATAAGCATTGAATAAAAACCAATTAACTCACATTATGAGTTTAATTTATTTCGGCTGAGAAAACTATATCTACCTGTCGTTAGGAATACATTGTTTAAAATAGGGTAATATCGATTTGCAGCTCTTAAAAGCTTTGATTAGGCAGCTTTTAGTGTTGCTGAACGATCAATGTTTATTGGCGGTCAAATTTAAATTTTAAAGAGTATATTGCTATTGTTGACCAATTGGTTAGTATGGGAATAGATTAACAATGCAACTTAAGTTGGTGCAGTCCTCTTTCGGAGATTAAATAGTGCCCAAAAAACCTGCTCTACAAATGTTGATTTTTTCACAGTGCATGTCTAGAGTATGAAAAGTATTTCACCATTCTACTGTTAGTTTGAGTATAATACTTAATCCCATACTTATCTCTAGTAGGATCTGGTTTAAAAATATATTTTGTTATCACCTTAATTTTTACCAAGTTAGTCGGATGAAATACGACCCAGAGCATAGAGTGTTAATATGATCATAATGCTTTTAAAATCAGAAGTGGGTAATATTTCACGAGCCGCCACATACCTTTGTACGGAATACTTCGATTGCCTGTCGTCGATTACCATACTTTTATCATCTATATCACTCTTATCAGCCCCACTCAAAGAACTACTGGTCAGTTGTTTTCTGATTAGCCGGTAATGCGGGACCCAGTCATCAAACCTCAAACCGATAAGGATTAGTATAAGTTTGACACAGGGCAAATTGACCGTCGCTGGTTTTTGTATCATTTAGTCGTGGGAGTACCTCCGCAAGAGCAGCTGGTTGAATACTTGGACATTATTGGAGTAAAGTAAACATGAAAATCGAATGGGCACCCCTTCGAGTTCCTCTGCAGCGCCGAATGCAGATACTGGTCACAGCCTTTTTCACCTCCATGCTCTTGATATTATTATCTGTTTCCTTTCTATTAGTAGCTGGTTCGCTGGTAATAAAATAAAATAAATAAAACACAAATATGACCGTTGAAAGCCACGTTCTTCTTCCTACAGATCTATGGAGGCCTACTGCTGCGAAGCTTAATGCTGCTTTATTTGACTTACGTTTATGTTCATCACAAGAAAACCCAATCTGTGGTGGATGGCAATGGGTAAGTGGAAAAGTAAAGATAGTTTCTCCAAAGACTATACTTACAAACCTACTTAAGCTGGATGATAACCCGCACCAACCGTTTACATCTTCACTACCGCGATTACTTTCCCGTGGAGCTGGTAAAAACCGCCGAATTGCCAGCGGATAAGAACTACATCTTGGCCAGCTTTCCTCACGGAATTCTGGGGTAAGTGAATGAACAGATAGCCAATCTAATCGTTTAGTATAAATAGACACTGATTTGGATTGTAGAACGGGCATAGGTATTAACATGGGCGTGGAAATCTCCAAGTGGCTGGAGCTATTCCCCCAGGTGAGACCCAAGCTGGGTACTCTAGATCAGCACTTCCACGTGCCCTTTATGCGGGAGGTCCTGCGCTGCTGGGGCTTAGTGTCCGTATCCAAGGAGGCTCTGATCCGAATGCTCAGCAAATCAAATGATCCCAAGCACAAGGACAACAGGGATGGTTTTACATCAAATGCGGTTGCTATACTGGTGGGAGGGGCGCAGGAGGCCATGGATTCCCATCCTGGCGAGTACATTTTGACCCTGAAGAACAGGAAGGGTTTCGTAAAACTAGCCATTCGAACGGGGTGAGTAAGAGTTGGATCTTTATTTCAAACAGCTTACTTATATCT
Organism: Drosophila fuyamai; assembly: GCA_018153365.1. NCBI lineage: Eukaryota > Metazoa > Arthropoda > Insecta > Diptera > Drosophilidae > Drosophila > Drosophila fuyamai. The sequence goes on along the minus strand of JAECXW010000419.1, from coordinate 705,567 downwards.
CTCTGATTTCAGTTCATCAATTGTACCCTCGTTTTCCTTCGGCGAGGTGGATATTTTCGATCAGGTTGCTAATCCTCCAGACTCCCTTCTCCGTCGGTTGCAGAATGTGGTGAAGAAACTTACCGGCGTTTCTCCGCTGATTCCAGTGGGTCGAGGTTTCTTTAACTACACCTTTGGCTTTCTGCCGTTTCGAAGACGCATTGTCCAAGTTGGTGAGTAGTTTTTTGATTGTGTTTACAAATAAATAGTTACCATACTTTCCATCAATAGTTGGCTCTCCGATTGACGTTGTGAAGAGCGATCAGCCCGATTCAGAGTATGTGGACAAAGTGCATGGACAGCTTATTGAGGCTCTGGAGAAATTGTTCAATCAGTACAAAGACAAATATTTACAGAACCCTAAGAATGCCAAACTGGTGATACAGTAATTCAAAAAGTAGTAGATACAATTAAAAATTCAATTTAAGTTGATTAAACTATGCCAACTGCAGTTCTTTATATCCTTGCAGAGAGTATTATAATTTAGTAAAAAGTCTGCAACGCAATGAAGGAGACATCTCCGACCTTAACTCAGGATCGATATAAGCATGTCCGTCTGTCCGTCTGTCTGTTTCTATGCAAACTAGTCTCTCAGTTTTAAAGATAACGAATTGAAACTTTGCACACACCCTTCTTTCCTTTGCACGCAGTATCTAAGTCGGAACGGCTGGGATCGGTCGACTATATCCTATAGCTGCCATATAACTGATTGATCGGAAATGCCATAACTTTGGTGTTTGTAAAGTTAGGAAGCTGGGATTTATGGGATTTATTTTTAGCCAATCAATCCGACCTACCAAATTTCATAAGAATCGGCTGACTAAATCCTATAGCTGCCATATAATTGAACGATTGGAAATGCCATAACTTAGTTGTTTTTAAAGTTAGGAAGTTGGGATTTTTTATGAGTATTAAGAATGCATCATATGAATAATTTTGGAGAATATAATTTACAGAGGATTCTGCAAGGGTATATCAACTTGGGCATCGCCCGAAGTTAGCTTTCCTTTCTTGTTTGGGATATAAAAACGTTATCAGGAAATCAATATATATTTAATAAAGTAATATAAATGTTAATATAAAAGTATTCAATCAATTTTATATATTAAACTTTAGCCATGTCGGATCAGTTTTAGATGCGAAAACGCTCCAAATGTTATGGTACAAGCACCTTTTGAAATAATTCACCTCAGAACAAGAAAGGAAAGCTAACTTCGGGCGCAGCCGAAATTGATATACCCTTGCAGAATATTCTGTAAATTATATTCTTCAAAATTATTCATATGATGCATTTTTAATACTCATAAAAAATCCCATCTTCCTAACTTAAAAAACATAAAAGTTATGGCCCTTCCGATCGTTCAGTTGTATGGCAGCTATAGAATATAGTCGGCCGATCCAGCTCATTCCGACTTATACACTACCTGCAATAGAAAGACAACTTTTGGGAAAGATTTAAGCAGATAGCTTTAAACAGACGGACAAATGGACATGGCTAGATCAACTCTCCTGGTGATGCTGATCAAGAATATATATACTTCATAGGGTCGTAAATGTTTCCTTCACTGCGTTGCAAACTAAAATTATAATACCTTCTGCAAGGGTATAAAAATAAAAATATTAAAATATTTTATTAATTACTGTTTAATTTAACAACGACAGCGTGAATCAGCACTTGGGTGAATGAAACATTCCCCTGATAAGAATGACACAGATCTGTATTGAAAATACGACGAAAACTAGGGTTCTTATCAGAGAACTTACTGTTGGGGTACGCACAATACAATTGGTATTTTGACTGTTGCGAACCATCGTTAAAACGTGTGACTTCAACATGAAGTTCTACGAGTAAAGGTCAAGAATGGTTGTTGATAGTAATGACTGTTGCCGGCATACCCATATAAACATTGGAATATTACTAACACGCACGATTAAATGACTCAGTGTTCTTCGATTAGAAATCAACTGCTCGGACTCAATTACTTTAACTTTTATTAAAATGTCTGTATATAAGTCTGAACAAACCGGGTTCTCTTCAGAGCATCTTCACGCAGTGACGTAATCTTACTTCATACTTGCATAGTTTGTAGTGTCTAGTGTCTGGGTTTAAGGAATTATCAATGACTTATCACTCAAGTGAGGGTTTCAAACTGTTAACGACTCTTACGGATTGCCAGAAGAGACGGTTCGCATTGATAAGGACAAGTACAACTGTTACACCCTGGAATGGATTGTCGCAGCTGCACGATCGCTCAGTCGTTGGAAATTCGTCGAAAGAGTCGCTACATTGTGTGAAAGAGATCGGTTGATTTCAACATGAAAATCGAATGGGCTCCATTACGAGTTCCTATGGCTCGACGTCTCCAGACTCTAGCCGCGGCTTTCTTCACCTATACTTTCTTCACGCTGCCCATATCATCCTGCCTCACAGTTGCTGTCCTTCTGGTAATCTTAATATATTTATACCCTTGCAGAGAGTATTACAATTTTGGTCAAAAGTGTGCAACGCAGTGAAGGAGACATCTCCGACCCTATAAAGTATATATATTCTTCATCAGGATCCCCTCCTGAGTTGATATAAGCATGTCCGTCTGTCCGTCTGTCTGTTTCTACGCGAACTAGTCTCTCAGTTTTAAAGATATCGAATTGAAACTTTGCACACACCCTTCTTTCCTTTGCACGCAGTATATAAGTCGGAACGACCGGGATCGGCCGACTACTTCCTATAGCTGCCATATAACTGATTGATCGGAAATAATAACTTTGGTGTTTGTAAAGTTATGAAGCTGGGATTATCTATGGGTTTTATATTTGGCCAATCAATCTGCCCTACCAAATTTCATAAGGATCGACTGACTATATCCTATAGCTGCCATATAACTGATTGATCGGAAATGCCATAACTTTGGTGTTTGTGAAGTTAGGAAGCTGGGATTTAAGGGTTTTATTTTTAGCCAATCAACCCGACCTACCAAATTTCATAATGATCGGCTGACTTTATTCTATAGCTGCCATATAACTAAAAGAGAGAAAAGGCCATAACTTTGGTGTTTGTAAAGATAGGAAGTTGGGATTTTGTATGAGTATTAAAAATGCATCTTATGAATAATTTTGGAGAATATAATTTACAGAATATTCTGCAAGGGTATATCAACTTCGGCTCCGCCCGAAGTTAGCTTTCCTTTCTTGTTTCCTTTATATTTGTATACGTTAATTGATATATTAAAATAAAAATGTATATTTTCTTCAGTATTACGGTGGATTCATTCTTCGCAGTCTACTGGTAATCTATTTTGTAAAAATGTATTTGGACTACAAGAAAAACTATGGCACCATGGAGGGCAATGGGTAAGGTTTAAAAATGAAATATGCCAACAACTAAAGACATAATAACCCTATTATTTGCCAATAGCTGGTTATTTTATCGCAGTATTCGGAGATATCGAAGTTACTTTCCCGTCGAACTTGTCAAAACCGCTGAGCTGCCAGCAAACAAAAATTATATTGTGGCAAGCTTTCCTCACGGAATTCTGGGGTAGGCGAATTAAAAGATCATCGGTTCCATTATATTTTATCATATCTTCGGTCCTTCCCAAGAACTGGAACTTGCGTTAACATGGGCATGGACATCATAAATTGGCTGGAACTGTTTCCCCACGTTCGGCCCAAGATAGGCACCTTGGATCATCATTTTAAGACACCTCTTTTACGTGATATAGTGCGTTGGTGGGGCATGGTGTCCGTTTCCAAGGAGTCGCTGGCTTATTTACTGAGCAAGTCAAATGATCCCGCACACAAAGATAATCGGGATGGCTTTACATCCAATGCGGTGGCTGTACTGGTTGGTGGGGCCCAAGAGGCTATGGACTCACATCCTGGACAGTATATTTTGACACTGAAGAACAGGAAGGGTTTCGTCAGAATGGCCATTCGGACGGGGTGAGTAGCTAACTTAAAACTTATAAAGAACCATTAATAATATCCCTGTTGTTAAAGCTCATCGATAGTACCCTCGTTTTCCTTTGGCGAGGTGGATATTTTCGATCAGGTGGCCAATCCTCCGGACTCCTCACTGCGTCGCTTTCAAAATGTGGTAAAAAAGTTCACTGGAATTTCACCGCTCCTTCCCAAGGGTCGCGGTATGTTCAATTACAACTATGGTATACTGCCCTATCGCCGACGTATTGTCCAAGTTGGTGAGTCCCGGATATTTTTTCAAAATCCAAAACCATTAAAAATCCGAATTGTTACAGTGGGGTCCCCCATCGATGTGGTGAAAAGCGACAGTCCCCATGCCGAATATGTGGACGAGATTCATGGACAGGTGATGGCGGCGCTGGAGAAATTGTTTGAGCAGCACAAAGAGGAGTACATACCAAACTGCAAGCAGATCAAGCTGGTTATTAATTAACTGAGAAAGGCTATGTGATTTTAACAGAATTTAGGAATCTTTTTCAAACTCCAAAAACAACAGATTTTGATTACTTTTAACGAAAGCGTATGTTTTTGTTTTTTCTTTTATTAATTACCAATTAAATTTGTTACCTTGTATGTACTTATATATACAAAAAGAACAAGGAGCTGGATTTTCATATTTTTGGAAAAACTTAACTTAATTTCTCATTTTGTGCCACGACGACCTTAAGAACTATAAGAAAAGAATCGATCGCAGAATTCCTTTCAAAGGTACAATTTCATTAATTTAGCAACAAATCAGTTTTAATCAAATTTGTATTAGATTTTTCAGTTTTATTTCGTTTGAATTGTTTAACGCTAAAGCAATTGCGATATTAGAAGGGAAAATTTGGGGAAATATTAAGATTCAATGAGATTACTAGTTACTTGTTGTTGGCTTTTAGATTTACCTACAAATATTCAAATATTACGAAAAGTATTCGTCTAAATATATACTTTTTAGAAAGGAACACTTGGCATAACTTGGATTTTCGATTTGAGACTCTGTTTTGTGATATTACTTTTTAAAATTTTCAATAACAGTTGAGTAAGCCATAGGTGGGTACACCATGTGTATAACCCGATTGTTGTACTCCTGTAAGGTGGATCTCATACAAGCATAACTTTTGAGTAGACTAATTTGAGTAATTTCCGTGATTCTGATTATTGTTAGAGGGGAAATTAAGTTTCCCCTTAGCACTCTGATTAATTTTCCTAAATTCTGCTGGTGAGGCAATACAAAATACATATGTAATTGGCTTAATTGTCGGATGAACTGCCTGCTACATACATAGGTACTTATAAGAACATGTCCAAAAACTATCTCACTTTGGTGTTTCGCTATAACGCTACTTGTTTTCTCATTTTAGGTACTAGCCAGGCTGCCGATTGTGGTTCGAGGAAAGCGCATTTGTCGTTTATCTAAATTTCTTTTGGTTTTAGGTTTTAGTTTTATTTTGGATTTTTTTTGTTTTAAATCAATCCCTGAGTGCATTTTACTTTGCATGTAATTGCGTAGTTGCTAAATCAACTGCTGGTGTTGGCTGTGGCTGTCTTTTGGCTCTTCAATTGGTGGTGCGCAGTGGTTTTAATGTGGCTTTGATTTCTGATTACTGCCAGCGAGTGCCATAATTAATTAGACTTATTACAATACCTATATATCTCACATTTACAAATATATACGTATAGCAGTGGCGTGCTATTGGCTTTGATTCTGGGTGTTTTGAGCGCAAATGGTGCATGGAAGATAAAGGGGACGTGTGTCGAGCTGTAAATCTCCGGCGCCTAAACATATTCATATCAAAGTGGAACCTTTAACATTCATTATTTATTAGTCGTTATTCGATAGGTTTTTATTGGTGTTTCGATTGCTGGGAGGGCCTTACGGTGAGCTCTAGTAAGTATCTACAAAAGGTTCTGCAGGCTCCTTGCTGCACTTCTCAGAGCTTTAAAATATATGCTTCTCCACGAGTTGACTTCTCATCCGTGTTTGGTTTTGGTTTTAATTTATTAGTTGTGTATATTTAGTATATAGTTATGTATAAATACAATTGAATTATAGTACGTATGTGTGTGTATATATCGGGGGATCAAACTGCATACGCTTTAGCTCTAGTATTAATACATTAATAATACAATTTGTAATTGCAAAGATAACTAACAATATATGTATACTTATTCAAATATACTTTCCCTTCCATAATCAATTATAATTTATCAATTAAATATTTAGAATAATCTTGTATATCCGTATATGCAGGTTCTCTAATCGAATTTCATTTTGTTCAGCATTGCTAACGTTTTTTGGTTTCTTTTGGTATCTTATCTCGTTATCGAGTCCTCCATCTACCCTCTCCATCTCCTACCAATAGTTCAACTTCTATTTTTAGCGAATTAACAAGTTTTTGTTCTGCCGATGCCAACTAATTAACTAATTTACATGCACTTCATAAGAATGTTTTACACAATTATCTGGTTTTTGGGGCTGCCGATTTATGTTTTAGCTAATTGGTTTGAGGGATCGGGCGACAAGGCCACTCCCATAAAAGTATGCTACACAATGTTCAACAAAACTTGCGGCAAGTCAATCGATAAACGACAACATCGAAAGTTATGCGCAAGTAAACAAATATTACTTATCAAGAAAACAAAATACGTTCTATAAAATCTATAAAAACTTCACAATTGTGTATGTATCTATATATATGTATGTATATGCTATTGTGGCTGCCCGCTGTCCTAGACAGCAACGATGGCCGCCATCTACGAGGCAGTCGGCACAGGATTGAAGTAATGCAGGCCATTGGTCTGTAAATATGTTAATGAAATATATGGTTATTATATTGGTAATTGATAGTGCATTCCGACTTACCGCCATGTCGTACTCGGTGATGTAGGCGGGAATTTCCAGCTGATCCTTTGTGATGGCTGAGTACAGGTGCTCCACACCTGGCAGCGAATGCACTTTGGCCTTAATGGCTGGCGCCATGAACGTGGTGAACCACCAGGTCATCATCTTAGTCCAGAAAGTGGGGTGCACAATGTAAAAGGCCTTCAGGTTCTTCTTGTACCTATAACACATACGGTTATGTTAGTTAAAGGATCTTTGACGGAGGTCTGAAAACAAAAGGACGCACTTGTAGGGCAACACACTGTAGACCTCACGCAGCCAGTGCAGCGACGGATAGTTGTTTGTGGATGTCAGCGTGTGGAAGTACGAGATGACATAGTCTCCTTTAACGATGGGATCCAGCAGCTTAATCAGATAAAGCAGAGCCTACAAAATAAGAAAAATTAGTATTTTGAATGGATAATCTCTGCAAAGAATTACCTTTTCCAGGTCAATGTTCTGGGCGGGGAACCATTTGCCGCAGAACACAATCACTGGTCGACCAAGGCGGTCAACACCGCTCTGGTAAAGGCAACCGATGCCCGAGACCTCCGTCAAGTCCTCGACTTGGGCGCGACGCAATAGGCGCTCGTATCTGGAAGGAAATAAACTAGAGGTTAGTTCTATGTAAAAGAATAATAATAATTTTTTTATATAAGAGTATATGGTCATTCTAGTTTTAATTTTATATTAAATGTATAAAATTGTATTTGTATAAAATTTATTTGTATACAGTCTTAACATGAACTTAACATGAGATTTTAATTTTTCAAGAAGTACGTAGTTAATATTTGCTGCACCTTAACATTTCTCGGAAATTCGATATCTTCTGCGCAAACAATTCTATCTTAGATCGATTGTAAAATGGATTAAACGCATGGCTGATTCTATTTGGGATTTCATTCAATATGTTTACTCTCTGGCCTCTGACTTTTCAAGTTCTACGCATACAACTATTGAAAAGGCGATTATAAGAAGCTCATTTTGATTGCGTTGCTTGGGGGAGGGTGTTGTTCGATCGATTATTGTGTGGCGTCACGCAATTCCAGGCCATATAAGCATATAAACATAATGTCTGTCACAACCAGAAGCTGCTGTAAAGCCGACAAGCCCAACTGTTTGAAATTCATTTCGCAAAATACAAAAAGCCATGAGCATCATGTTTATCCGCTTGGCGAATTATAAATTTAAAATGCGTGCTAAACCCATGTTAGGCTGTTTGCTTTTGTTTTTTATAAGTGTGCTAAATTTGAAGGTAACAATTGCCAGATAAAAGTACAAAATTATAATTGGAATAGGCGCAGGAAAATGGGTCACCCAATTAAATCCAACTAAAGTTCTAAAACTGCATTTGATTGGTTAGAGAATTAATGTGCACGTTACATATGAATCATTTTAAAAAGTTGAGTAGAAAACCGATATACTATTCAGAGGTGTACAAGTGTGCAAAAGTTGTGCTGAGGTGATTAACAACTTTCGACGCCACACGCCGAAATACAAACTTTCAAACCGGCTAATTGAACACCTCAGCCTCCGCTAATTCCGGACTAATATGAGTCAATTTCAGGTGACTTAATGCTGTGATTAAGCAGGCTGATTTGTGATGGGATGGGATGGGATGTGATGTTTTGCCGCCTTGTGCGGCAGTAAACTTCGGTAGCAGCAACCGATAAGCTTTTTACGACTGCAGAGAGAAAACCAGATAAAGATACAGATAATGCCCAAATGTGACGCATTGTGACGCAGTCTTAGCAAACCCATTCTCAATCACAATCTCGAATTTGGTGTTTGCCCAGCTAAAGATACAGCTGCGGTCCGGATGCATGTTGATTTCGTGGGTGGTGCCCCCTGAATGTGATTATCGTGCGAAATATACAATGAATATTAAAGCACAATGCTAATCCATAGAATAAATCTCACACTTTAACAAGTCAGAGCCACGGAGAAGTAATAACATTATTATTGGATCACATTTCCTGGCATCACACACATTGCATGTTATTGTTTACTGGCACGTACGGAAAAAAACAAGGCCGAAAGGTTTTTTTGGGTTCACTATGCAGCGGGTGTACGTCGAAGGTTGGCTAAGTTAGTTCAATACCAAGTCAGGGGAAAAAGCAAGCAACCAAAGGATGCACAATTCCAAAAATAGCATTGAAAGGGGTCTGAAGGGGCAGACATTTAGTAGCCTTTTTATGAATAATTTTCTTCCGTTTCTTTGGAATGTTTATTGCCCCTAATAAATGCCATTCTTCACCAAAACTTCTGTCTATATTAAATTTAACAAATCATTTGTGACATAAAAAGAAATTGTTAAGAATCTACTACTTGAAATTTATGATATATACATATATTATATGACTTTTTGCAATAAGTCCACATGAATAGAAACCGTGTATTAAAAAACCCCTTTAACAGCTGGTCCTAAATGCCATCCTTTTTGCATTTTCGAAGCATTATGACTGACAGTTTATTAACTGAGTTGGAGCAGTGCGACCGTGTTGCACTGACGTCATTAACCCTTGGTGAGGACCAACTGTTTATTGCCAAGGGGCGGAGGAGGGGCGGTTATGTCCTGTCCGACTTCGTGACTGACACGTTTCAATATAGTACACCCCACCAAGTTCCAAGTTCCGAGCACTGTACCTTTCCTCCGGCGACTCCATGAGCTCATCGGGCAGAACATCGTTCATGTCGCCCGTGGTTTCTTGCATGGGACTGGAGCCCAAGTCAATCGACGTCATTCCTTCTAACATTGTCATAGTTTACAATGGGTTTCGAATGTTGTTGTAGTGTTACTGGGTTTTGTTGGTGGGTGGCACTATTTTCGGTTCCCCTTTGAGTTTGCCGTTCGCCTCTCGCACACAATTACGGCTTATCGATTTTAAGTCAAAATAGAAATTTGGTTTTTTACAGCTAACTGTCCGATTTGATTTGCTCTCCGCTGTTCCAACCCGATTTCGTATTCAATTGACGCAAAATGGTTTGTTTTTAGTTTCGCTAAATACTTATAAATAGTTCAGGGTGTTGTTTTTTCTGTTAAATAATATGTATTAGTGGGGCAGCTTGATGGCCAGACTTTTGCGTTGTACGGAAGCGGCTCGTGGAAATGCGAAAATAGTTTTTCCTTTATACTTTCAACTTTTAGCTCTGTGTGACTTTATGGATTTATCACCGATTTATATAGAATTGGCGCCCGTCACGGGATATATATTTCGATGCACGTCCGTTCGTCGCGAGTGGAGCTTTTCGAATGAGCGAGTTGGCGGCGAGTCGGGCTGCTCTTGAATCTTTTTCGCCGCCCCCAGCAGCCGTGAATGAGAGAGGCGGAGAGAAAGATTGGCGCAGTGGCGACGTCGCCGCAAAAGAAAGCTCTCGCTTGCTCTGGTTCTCTCCCACGCGACGATGCTACACAGTAAGAAAATCTGATTTGTATATGATGATTTTTAATATCATTTTGATAAGCATGATTTAAATGATTTGATTTCGATCCCTATGGTGTCATTGTAAATCGTGACTTAAAAATTTATGACTTAATCTTAAAATATTTTTCACTTATCATAATACTGTGAAAAATCTATGTTTCCTATATAATCGAGAGTTTTTCTCATAGTGCATAATACTCGCACTGGGGAGAGAGTGTTTCCACTCTCCTTCCACTTTGGAGCGTGCGCCCTTTCGCCCCTTCAATGACAATCAGTTACAACACCAATGCCAAGTATAAGAGCAAGAACAGTTAGTGACAAAAGCAGTAACAACAATAACCCAAGGACATCATGCTAGCGGCTGTATTTGCACTAATGTCAGTTGGGGCTAAAACAAAACTGTCCAAAAAATAAAATCAGTTCAAATGTTTGCGTTGTCAGTTTGCTGCTAAATGCGCAAAAAAACGAACACTCGAATTCTATTTCGGTTCTTCCACCCACCCATACTTATAAATATAGAGAGTACTACCTACGTATGCGTGCAATGTGCAACATTTCCATCAAAATGGAATGTTAAAACAATACCGTTAACATAAACAAAGTTGTCTTTGACTCATACTACTTATGTATGTATGTATGCGAAAGTACAATATACAGTACAAAGGAAAGTGTGGATACATACATATGTACATACATATGTTCGTTTTAAGATCTTTTCAATATAATTTTGTAAGAATAGGATTTTTTTTATATTATTGGATATTATTTGTTTTCTGTATGAGCCAGGATGACCTCCGCTTGTAAATAATTGAGCGCGCTGAAGAAGAAGCATCTCCACAGTAGAGTGCATTCCCCCTGCTCGCAAAAAAAAACGACAACAAAAACTGGTCCAGGAAGCAGTGGTCACTTGTCACCACCCCTCCGAAGCCAGCTCCCCCTCTCCATGAAATCGATTTAATAAATTAATTTGCTTGAGAGATGTTACATTTAAATGGCTACAAAATGTGTGCGAGGCATTTGTGCGGTTTCATTCAATGAACTGCAACGGTTCGACATTCTGATTATACTGCCACCGGCAGATCCGGTTATCAACGGATTCCCAGTCCGAATTGCACTCCCACTCGGATCCGAGCTGTCGCTTTAATTATTTTAATTATGGGTATTGACAATGTTTGGGGGTGTAAGGAACATTCGTAATGAGACTTTTTATTTTTGAAAGAAATCATTTGTGCAACTGCTTTGATTTAAAATCAACAATACAGAAGCACGCGGCATTTATTTAAGCGTTTTGTGGCAATTCCTTATGTTTATATTATACCGGGATTCTTAAGCAATTCAACAATACAGAATTTAATTTTGTAGGATATTATTTTCATTTAGATAATGTCCCCAGGAGTTTGTTTATTCTTTAAAAAAAGACATTATCTCTGTTCATATGAGCATTTGTTAATATTCATAAATATTTACCTCTAAGCTTATTTCACCACGGAAAATGGCAAAATAAATATTTTTGGATGAGTTTATTAATTTGTTTAAAAAAAAAAGAAACATGATCCTTATTTCTAATTAACATATTTATCTGATAACGTTTATTGAAATATCATGGTATGTAAAAACCTTCTTCCACACATTTTTGGCTAATGTCACCTGACAATTTCGGAGAGCCCTTTGCTAACCATAAAAGTAATAAATTCTTTTTTTAGACCACCACCCAAAGGAACCGACCTGAAAGCTAAAAATATTTCTTTTTAGAACTTTTGAAGACTTCACGCAAACTATGACGCCACCGTGTTTAACAATCCTACGTCACCGTTTGCGTCACAAGAAAAAGCCCACAAAACACTTGGCCAGTCCAATTAGCATTGTGCAGGACGATGGCCAAGCACTTTCCTTACTCCACTCCACTTCATTTCGCTAGAACTCAATTCAATTTGAGCCTGAGCTCCTGGGTTGCGTGCCACCGGTCTCTAAAATTTCGACAAGCGGTGTAATTTACATAGAGGAAAGGCATTTGCTGGACGGTTAAGATATTTCCGGCATGCTCTAGTAATAAATATGCTGGCTGAGGTGTTTATTGGCCGAGAGGTTGGACCAATACTGTGAGTCTTTCTAGCAGCTTTATGAACTGCAAATGTCCCCACACCCAAGAAAGTTATGCGACGGAGTTTGCTATCTAATACCACAGATGCTTAAAGGAGGAGACTACTTGGCTAGACAGATGTTTCTTAATTTAAAGTTTACAAGTCGTTTATGATTAATTGTTTATTTTATAGAAAGAAGCCACCTTAAAAAAGATCCTATATTCAATAAAATATTGAAAGCTATATAAATAGTCAGATACTTTTTTTAAATGAATCGTTCTCGAGAATTTAAAGTTCGGCGTAAATCTCACAATTGTGTATTTGCATTCATTATATTAATAACATTTTTGGGTTTGATTAATAGCAATGTAAAAACTACTTTACAATAAATTCAATATAAGATCTCTTAAAGCTTGGTTTTAAATATTTTCATGATTCACGTATTAAACAAATTTGAGTCGTTTTACTCATAGTAATGTTTGCTTAATGGCGTGTTTACGATTTCAGTTATGTGCTAATTGGAATATCTGCAGCCAGAATTTTCTATGTTAATATTTTAAAACGATAAATGTCTGCAAATTAAGCCTAGAAGAGGTTTAAAAGAGAAACCCAAAAACTATTTCATGTGGAAATATAAAAAAAAAATTACGAATAAATTTCTTATCCCATTCGTATCCCAAACCCTATAGGAATTGCACATTCAGGCAGTATGATCACAAGTAAGCAAAACCTACCTTTCCTGGTGCTCAACCCCCTCGACGCCCTCAGAAATGACATTCTCGTAAACTCCAGTGCGCGGGCGATCGCTGAGCAGGTGCTGCCGGTCCAAGTCGCGCTGTTTGGGAGGTCAAAGAAATCCATAAATTAGCACAAACTGATTCGATCAAGTGAATGCTGAAATGCAACTCACCTGAAGCTGAGCCTGCAAACCGCTGCTATACGAGTTCAGGCTGAGGCCGTTCATATCGCGAGCTCCGCACTCCAGATCCGAACTATTGCCCTCCATATCGTGTGGACTCACGTCCGAATCGTCGTCGGCTGGAATAGAGATAATTTGGAACATACAGCTTGGTTAGTTGCAATAAAGAAATGCATTTCGAGGTAATGTGGTGAAACAACTCTAAGAACCCATAATATTTATATAATAGATTTCTCTGTCAAAGAGGATACAAATATAAGATACTCTTGAGTATTATCTGTTTCTTCTTTGTTTATCATTTTACGCTTAGGGAATTCATTGATTGATGCAACGGTTACAATACGAAATATTCTCCAAATAATGATTCACTAGATTAATGCTTATCAAGCTTAGATGAGAGTTTAAGGTCTTCCTGAAATTTTATGATTTTTCCTTTGTCTTTCATTTGGGTCGCAGGGGTTTATGGTCTTTACACGAGAACTCAAACGAGTTGTTTATCATTCTGCGCTGGATTTCGATTATCGGCGCAGAGCTAACACTTTCTGTAATCGTGTCCCAACTTCAGCGCTTCGGAATGTGAGTTGAACTGAACGCCAGCTCTTGGCAAGTGAGACAACAAGGCGAGCGGTGAAACGCACGAGCGCTGAGCAAAAACTGGAATCCGCCTACGCCCCCACGCTTCCCCGCGCTACCCTCTCCTTGGGCTCTCGCTTTGCATCGCTCTCGGGAGATAACTGATAACGCTGATATCACTGCTGCGGTGACATGATTTAGGCCCAGAATGGAACTTGGCCAGGCCAAACACATGAGTGACACTCCTCGTGATAAGCGCAGCAGAAGTAAGTTAACTAACTTTTGTTGATAAACTAACGAAATACAAATGCGAAAGAGATTTCAGCTTTCGCACATGTTTAAATAACAACATGTAATCAAATAACTTTTGTAATTTAAGGTGAGATTAACTAATCAAGTTCGTATTGTAGGCAACTAAAGGGTAAATAGAAACAATAGGTATTCCAGTTACAACTTTTGATTATGAAACTTAAATATTATAAGTTGTCATTATAACATTTACCCAAATTTGTGTGAAAATTGAAAAGTCATACCCGCCTAAACAGTGTACATTGGTACATTTAAGACATGCTATAAGATATTTTTTTTGGAAATATGCGTTTTAGGGTCTGTTCACTGGCCTTAGAGTTTATTACTCGTACGTAGTTTTGCCTCTAGTTAAATAATTTCTACGCCCGGAGGCGTAGATTTGCTTTCATTTTCATCGAACAAATTTGTTTTGTTTACCATTTTGTTAATTTTACTTTAAGGAAGTTTATAAGTTGACGAGGTTAGAAATTAATGAAATAATTTTTATGTACTAAATGCCAACTGGCCTATAAATTGCTCAATGTCAAGAACTTCAAATACAATTCGTATGGTTTAAAAGATTCAGATTATTACAAACCAAAATTTACCTCACTAAAAGGTGGGTGGAATTAGTTGAACACTCTAATATACTATTGTGTTTTTATTTGTTTTATGTCAATAAATTTATCATTTAATTATTGTATTAATATTATAATTTACAATTTAGATACCGTGACTTGTATTTCTTATACGGACATATAACTTTTTATTTATTTTCATGCAAATCGATTAACCCTGGTGTCAGTTCTAGGTCAGTAATTTTAAGAAACATACATTTATATTGAAAAATAGTATATATTGATTAATTAGTTTTTTGTAAAATAATTTATCGATTCTACATGTTATAAAACAAGTAAATTTACACAGTTAGTTAGTCACTTTTGTCCCAAAAGTATGCAACGAATTCAGTGCCGATTTCATAGCACTCAGGTTTCAGTCATTCGACATTGACTAACTGCGACATCGGGGGATTAAGTCCTCAATCCCAAAATCGTTTTCCACTTTCAAATCGATTAATGCACATACTTTCTTTTGGTCCCTGTTAAACTTTTCGATGAAACACTTACAAATAAGCTGGGTTGTGCTACCTAGAGTGGGCCAAAAAACCGAAAACTCGCGACTTTTGTCTGACCAATCGAATGCAACTACGACAAGTGACCCGCACACGACCGACTTTGCAGCGTAACTGAAGCCCTAGAAGGCGTCCAGCCAGTCAACATAGCAGACCAGCGAATTTCACATATATTTCGCTTTTGTTTCGTGTGTTATTCACTGTTTTTTTGTTTTTTACTTATCTTATCGACAGGCAGGCAAGGAATTGTATATACTTCACATGGAATCATTGCCATGATAGGCGTCTTTATCATCGACAGTCGATTGATAAGCTGGCAGTGAGAAAACAGTGACGAAAGTCACAATCGCAAAATTACAATCACAAAAGTGCACAGAAATAAAAAATAGCAGTTAATTTCTAGATTTAAGATCCCAAATTCATGTAAAAATCTGAATCATTCTGTGCCAACTAAATGGTTTTGATCTCCAAAAAAATGTGGTTTGATAATAAAAATATGTTTTTTTGTTTTTTGTGTTACTAAATGGCAAGGATTAAATGTCTATATTTACTCATGCTATTTTCTGGCTGTTTACTCACCCAGACGATGACGCATGTGGACACTGTGCTGGGGATTGCGGATAATGCGTATCTGGCGGTCGGGGTCCGGATGTTGCGGCTCCCCGAATTCCCCGCCGATGTCCTTCGGCAGCTGCCACAGGGCACTGCGCTCCTCCAGCTGATCCCTCGGGAAGTACAGAGGGGCCAGGACCTCGTAGGTGCCCCGTTCGCTGCTGCCGACGCACAATATCACAACCTGCAGGGTGCACTTGTCCAGATAGCGGCGAATGGTGCCTGTGGAAAACACATTTATGATCGGTTCACAGATCTCTTGATTTACCTATTTAGTACTCACGCAGGGCAATGTGGGCTGCCACATCCGCTGGAAAGCTCTTCTGGTGGGCACTGATGTTGCACAGGGCGATGGTGTGCAGGTTCAGTTCCTTCGCCTTGCACAGGACGTTTCTGTGGACAAAAGGATTGGGTGTCATTAAGAACGGATAAGTTTCAACCTTATTAACTCAATAAATTGTAATCTAACTAAGACTACTTTTAAGATTACTTAATTTATTGACGTTTTGGAGTTATCCACTTTCTGGGATGCGACATAAAATTAAATTGGAATTTGTTGGAATTGCAAAACTCAAAAATGTTATTAAATAAAGTAATAAAATAATACTTTTTCTAAACTTTCGAACAAAAAGTGTTTGTAAGAAAGCAAAATTAACTTATGTATATTTGTATATACGCAAATAGTAGATTGCAGACTTCAACTTTTTTGATTGTAGAAAATGATCATTCTTTGTTATTTATTGTTTACGAGAATCTGATTACTTTTGGTGCAATCTTAGGATTAGTCACTGAACACTTTCTAAAACAGAAAATCAAATATGTCTAATCAACAAATGACTGTCTTTAGAGACAGTGCATATAAGCATTTAAAGAACAGCTATCAGAACTATGAGTCAGTGGCTAAGTCTATTCACGGAATTATATTCTTCATTTGGACGTGATCTCTTCGTAAGACCTTAAAATAGAAAATATTATAGTATTAATAACTCACCTGTAGCAGCAGTGCAGAGTATTCTCGGCGGCCGTCTTGAACTTTTCCCTGTAGGCAGGTGCCACCGTATGCAGCACATACTTGGCGGGCAGATTGTATCCACGCGTGATGCGCACATCCCCAGTGCGGCATTCTAAGTGAGAGAAATTCCAGATAGCCAAGTTATATAATTAGGACGTTTAGGCCGCATGCTCACCCTTTACAGTGGTGCTCAGCTCCTCTCGCAGCTGGTTGCCAGCCACGGCGAAGATGCGCTCTGATATGCTATTGCTTTCAGTCAGAGTCTCATCGCTGGTATTTGTGATGGCGTCCACCTCCAGAGTGGTCATGTCACCATCCCTGAATCGGGCAATAATAGGTACGTGTTAAAGAAGAGATCAAACTGAGCTTAAAAACAATTAGTAACTTATAAGCCAATGGGGATCTTACCAGATTACGAAGCGATTGTTGACATCTTTGGACAAGGGGAACGGGCTGCGATTGTGCCGGGGTCCGCCCAGATTGGAGTAGTCCGTGATCGGCAGCCGTGTGTCTGTTTTCTGTGAGCCCCCCCAGGTGGCCAAATTATCCAATTTGATGAGCTAAATTGAAGAATAATCAGTCACACTTCTCCAAGTATTTACTTTAGAGTACTTACACATGAGCTGGAGCTGGATTCGAATGCTTTGAAGTCCACATTTGAGTTCGTGTCGAGACGCATTGCTCTGTGGGAATACGGAGAACGAATCAAGTTAGTTCCATGCACAACACTCGAGTCGACAGTCAATCAGTCTTTAACCGGCCAAATTTAGTTACCCCCAACATAACCTGTTCTCCGACGTTTCCATTTCGGTCGGCAAATTTGTTTACAATCAGCTCTTTGTCCGGCTTTAGCCAGTTTAAGCCCGTGCAATCTCGAGTGCGTGGGTATGGGTGGCCACAAGATATGTGCCAGTGCCCAGAACTCCGTCGATGAGTCACGACTGGAGCCAAGCGGCACCTCGCATTCTCAAAAAGCCATTTAGTTCGGCCTGTATGTGAAGGCACCAAATGAAATCTATAAATATTTACATTCTAATTGTCATCGTTAGTTGTCATCACGTAGACGGAAGATCTTAATTCGCGGGTAAACACAAAAAGAGGAAGGGAAAAGCTGGAATTGTATACTCCATTCTCCAGAGGGTGCGAGTGTGAGATAGGGCTGCAGAGATGCCATAGGTCTGATGAATTATTTATTCAAGATGATCAAGATTTAACCAGCGGATATCAAATTAAATCGACTAACGAATAAAAATACAAATACAATCTGCTAAAAAGGTACTGGTACCCTCAATATCAGGCAACAATTAAATTTAAATCTATTATGGGAATAAGCCATTAAATATGTACGCATTTCACTATTAGAAAAATGAAAATCCATTAGTGGGACATGGCATGTCACATGATATTTTAATTTAACTGCGGTTTTCAAGAGAACCCTGCCAAAGTGCCCTGAAAATAAGATAGTAGGTGGGTACTTCCCATCACTGACTGTGGAATGTCGTAAGGCTGCTGCAGCGATACACCACCCCCTCCCCCTCCCCCTCTTTTCGCACCTGCTGCTGGATGTGCGTCACGAGCCGAGTGAAAGGTGAAAACAACAGCAAAAACAGCAAAAACAGCGGCAAGTGCAAACTGCAGCTGCGCTCTTAATTGCCGCATCAAACGCTCCAGGGGGCGGGTCCCACGCCCACCAGTTGAAGCGTTCGCCCCTTGCTCTTTCCAGATGAACAGAAGCCCCTGAAGGGGGAAGGGAAGGGGGGGGATTCCTAGGTGGGGGCTCTGACCCAAATTGGCCCTTTGGGAATCGAGCGGCTATACATAGAGCCGCACAGATCACGGCTATTGTCATGGATGTGTGTCGAGTGGTGCTATCACACAATGCCAAACTTTCCACAGCCACATTATCCGCGCACCAGCACTTGGGTAAACAGCGCGGATTGGAAGGGAACATGTATGTTATCTGGGTGGAATGAAGGCTAGTGGTCACAATCGTAGTGTGGAAACACAAGCTGTTCCCAGCGAAAATGGGAAAACGGGGGGCAATTTTGGTCACACTTCGTGGAATCAAATAAAATCAGATGTTTCAGTATGATAACCATATTTGCTAACTAGTTTTTAATCATATTTATACCTATATATATACCTATATCATAAATAATATCGGAACATTATTAAATATTTTATTTTAATTTAGTATTCTATTTTTTGTATTATATACGCATTTATGTTTAAAATTTGTTATTATTATACATATTTTAGATATATATATATATTTTGGTTCTTTTATGTATTTTTATAGGGAATCTATTTTGTACAACAAAGCTGTATCACAATTTATACTGATTCAAATACACCTATTAGTTTAAAAACTTCTTGTCGAAACTACTTATCGTATAGACCATGCAGAGCGGAACGAATCTTTCCAATCTAAATTGGCATCTTAAGCCCACACAGCCGCATAGAAAAAAGAAAACTCAAAACTAGATAAGAAGGTTGGAAACAAAAAAGATATATTGCTGTAGCTTCCATTGTGACTAATGAGTTCCATTCAAGGTATTCCGTATAAGGAACCACCATAACGTCACTTCAATCGCTAGATCAGCCAGCAAATAGCAAATAGCAATTAGCCACACAGTCAAATGTTGATGATGTAAGGTGGAAGGGGAGTGACAGAGCTTTACGTGATCGGTTATTGATCGTGGGTCTTATATAAGAATAGTTTCCTTCCTTTTTTTGTTCTCGGTCGACACCCTGTATACAAGTTCGACTGGTCTAACCAGAAATTAAAATTGACAAATATCTTACAGCTTGTTTACTTAAGCTGTTTCTGTTGTTTTTGCAGGAGTGTCGAAACGCAAATGACGCCTCAACTGAGTTAGCCTTTTGATTAGCTTATCCGCCTAACCATTCCTCCCACTTCCACTTCCCTTCCCGTCTATCTATAGAACAAATAAACATACTCGTTGGTACACCCTGGAAAACAAAACATCGAAATTGGTAATTCCTATTTTTATTTTAATTAAATTATTATTTTGAACGTTAACTTATTTTCTCTAATATAAAGAAAAACTTGGAAAATATATATTTTACATGAGCAAACAAGTTTTAAAATCATTTATTATAATGAACATTACCTTTGATATATTTAAATATTGTCTGACAGGCTCTTATACATATGGGTTGTATTTCAGATACACTTTTCTAATGGATAATTAATTTAGTAAGAGATAACAACCTTTTGTACTTATTTTATAACGTAACGGAATATACTTTAGACAATCTTGGAAAGAAATTTGATGTGAATTTTCAGTTAGTATTTAAAATATCGTTTAAATGTTCAAGAGCGTTTTCCAAAATTAATATAACAAGTTATATATAAAAATATTTTTAGATTTAATGAGAACCCATAAGTTTCCAAACGGCTTGTTCTTGAAATATTTTTCCTGTCTGCTGCCAAGAGATTCGTTTTAAGCTGCAGCATGTGGTTGCAAGTGTGGCAGCCAAGTGGCAGACTGGGCTCCGGCCGATAACTGCTATTGCAGTTATTCCTCGGATTGCATTCAGCTGAGCAATCACAGCTAGACCACCATCGCCTAAGCCACCCACCCAGGCACCACCCACTCCGCCCAACCACCCACCACCGGCAGCCACTGGCTGAAGTCCAAGGGGCGTACATGTGATCCCCAGCTTTTCCTACGCCTCGCCTTGATTTGTCTTGCCAGTTGGCGTGCCCGAGTCAATTACATTATTTCAACTGTGCTGCATGACATGATTTCCACCTCTCCTCCTGCTTTCCCTGCGGCGGGGAAGGGGGGTGGGGACTGGGAAATTGTGAAAAGTTGCAGGAGGCAATCAACTTGAATGTAAATAACGCAGGGAGAACGGGCATATATTGGTTCTGTGATACGAAAATCTGTTGAAGGCTATTGGGATAATTTGTTTAGGAATGACAGGAAATTGGTAAGGCAAATACTGAAATATAGTGGACAAACAAATTATCTTCAAAATAGACGACCGTTTGCCATAAATTTTGAAATCAATAAAAGGTAGGAGCCTACTCATTGAAAACTGTCGAACTGCAATATGTTGAACAACAATACCAGCAAGTCCAATGGTTACATGCGACATTATTGATTGGTTATTACATATACTGCGGTATTAGACCGAGAT
This sequence comes from Drosophila fuyamai, assembly GCA_018153365.1. NCBI lineage: Eukaryota > Metazoa > Arthropoda > Insecta > Diptera > Drosophilidae > Drosophila > Drosophila fuyamai. Next base: position 684,472 of record JAECXW010000419.1, on the reverse strand, counting down.
AAACTATTTGGAAATACTTTCTACTTTGTAATTAAAGTGTAAGGCAACATAAAAAGCACTTTAATAGGTTCTATGACAAACAGAAATCGAGGGCTGCTTAGAACAACAGACAAAATGATGAAGGTATTTCACATTCGATCATCGGATACGCCAGCAATTATGGAATTTGTTGGGCTGTCGCCTCTACTCCCTTCGTCTCCCTGTCTCGTTTGGGCCAAATAATGCTGCCAGCGAGTTTGTTTACGCTACACGCTCAATCCGCCAAACTGTTGCATAATAAATGCGAAATTGTCGCCCACATGCCAAGGCCTCTGCCGAGCTGGGCAAGTTCCAAGAAAAAATAAAAAATACAACAAATACACAAAATACTTGGCTTTTGTCGGCGTCGTGGGGCATGTTAAACTACAGGAGCTCCGGTAGCATTGGAAGTAGCATTGGCATTACCGGAGTGGCAGCGAATCCAACTGGGTTGCGCTTGGCACGGACCGAAACCGAAACCGAACATTCCATGCATTAAGTATACGCCGTGTGTGCGCTGTATGCCCAGGTTGTTGGCATTGTCCTTTGCCTTCTGATCTCTGGCCCCGAGAACAAGCCGAAAAGTCCCCCAGAAGAGAAAACAGTGCCAGGCGGTAAGCGCTCCGCGATTTGTGTATCTTCAAGTCAGCGGCGCCCAAATATTTGCCGTTTATATTTACTTCGGATGCGTCATAGGCGAGGCCTAACCTCGGGTTCGAGTCTGCCGCCGTGTAGCGTTCCAATCATTGGCTATTAGCCCGGACGATTCTCGGCTCAGTTCGCACTGACGTCAGCGAGATTAATTTCCCGCAGCCATTGTTAACGGCAAATTGCAGCAATTTTCCAGGCATTATCTCCGACCAAATTGTGTCGAATTGTCGCACAAGGCCCAAATACTAATTATAATCTGCAGCAGTCAGCTCGTTCCTCCTCCGATCCAAAGCAAATGCATTTATATAATGGCGTTTGCTGGAGCATTAAACGAATGGTCAAATACTCCGACAATGGTGCCATTCAGAGATGGTTGTGGTCGTGCCTGGCCAGCTCCAATGACCCCAATAAGCTGGCCGACTGCCCGAACAATAACTCCAATACCATGCGGACTGGTTGGGGGAAATTACATTTCTATTAAGGAAATTCAACGGACAAGTGTATGTTTATGTGTTTATGTGTACACATATTGTATGGCGGCAAATGCTAAAACGCTTATTATTAATTGTCAGTTGGTGCTGGAATGGGCGTGCACAGTGGGCCCAAATGGGAAATAAGTTTAAAAGAACAACAGGGGGAGAAATTGGAAAACCATTAGTCAAGTATGAGGTAGAATCCAAGCTTATCACTCGAGTTGCAAAACTTAATATATTGCTTTTAAGATTTGTGGCCGGGTTTACTGCCATATTCACATTTAAATTTAAATTAAATGATTTAGAGAATATTTTTCATTGATAGATAATCACCCTACAAATTTTTATTTTTTTAATGAATAAATTAAAAGCAAACACTACGTTTGAGGTTTCTGATGGGGACATAATTGTTGACTTAGATCCAGGTCATCTCTTTAGGATGAGTAAGTTGGTTTAATATTGCAAATAAGTTACGTATCTTTAAGTTTTTATAGGTCGTTTCTTTTTTGTAAAGCTATTAAATATGAATTATTTTGGTTGGGCTCCCAAAGCGCAATGATTTAAGGCTGTTAAGAGCTGTTCGTTAATATTTAAAGACCAACTTCGAGGACTTCCTCTAGTTTGTGGGATTTTTAGCACACTACCAAGCGATTTTGTGGCCCACTGCGATTGCCTTGGCCATTTCCATATAGCTTGATAATTGAGCTGCGCTGGATATTGTACTCTTCTGGCATTAACCACATGCCCCAGGGATCCTGTGGCCGTGCGAAGGACTAGCTGCGAAGGTGGACTGATGGCTGTCGGGCGGGAAACTCGGCGTTGGAGGGGGGGCACAACTGCAGTCATATTTGATATTCAGCAGAACCAAATGAGAGAAAAGGAAAAGCCCGCGGTGAAAGCCTGTCTTGGGGTCCGGTTCCTGGGCGCAATCAAATGCTTCGCCACGCGCTCATTTATGTATTTTCGCATAAATTTCTAATGCATTCGCAGCCGATGTTGCAGCACGTACAAAGTTACGGAGAAATGGGTGGAAAATGGATGGAAATTGGGGCGATTGGAGGGGGGGAGGGCTGGTGGTAAATGTTGCCAGAGAATAAACCTGTCACTGAATGAACTTTTCGAAACTCGCTACTAAACCGAAATCATAAATAATTAGTGCTGTGGTATGGCCGCCCTCTATAAGCTGAGAAGTGGAAGTTGCACAAGCTCGGCTCTTGAAGGTTATTCCACTTTTTTGTGAGTGTGTGCGCGTGTCTCTCCGTAATTGCTTATGTATTTGTGTTTATATTCACCCTCTCGTAATAAAAGAACGCTTTCTGCTTGCCACAAATAAAATCAAAATACTGGTTGTTGTATAACCAGGACCTTGTTTTGGCCTGCTTTTTTTTCTTTTCTTTCGTTTCCTTTTCTTTCCTTTTCGTAACCTTTTTTTTGGAAAAATGCACACACAACTTTTTCGAAATGAAAACACCAAAAGACAACACACACACGCAAGCGTGGGCAAACACTCACAGATACTGCGTACACTGACAGATACTCCGAGCACCGTTACACGGGCAAAGGGGCGAGGGGCGGTGGGAGTGAGATAAAAAAAACGCGGTAGGCGCGGCGGTTATTCAGGTAACTCTCTGTCAGAGTGTGTGTGTGGGTTTTTGCCTGGCTGCGCCAGTGTGCCTGTGTACGTGTGTATTTGCAGTCCAAACTTTACGGGCTTTACGCACTCGGTTCGTCGATCAATGAATCAAACTCCAACTCCAGGTAGCAGCTTTTATCACTTGTGTCGCCCGTTTCGCTCAGTGTTCTCGATTTTAACTCCGCTGCGCTAGTGTGTGCCGTGTCCGTAAGTGTGTGTTTGGTGTATTGCAAGCCTCAGTTTTTGTGGCTCTCGGCTCAAATCACTTCTCTTCTTCTTAACGCCACCGCTCGTCTGAAATCCGCGTTCGACACTGAAGTTGGCGAAAGCTTTCGGGCCAGCTTTAAAATTTCGACTACCTCTACGAGTAAGTGTGGTCAAATTAAAATCCATAAAATTAACTAATTTTGCCTAAATATATTTTTAAAATATTTCAAAGTCTTCGAAAAAAGTAAATCTACACGTCCCTACACATTTATGCCAAATTTATTTGAAACATATCCTGTTACTCTTTTATTAACTTTTGTAACTTTACTTCACCATCATTTATAACAATAAAATCTAATATTCAACAATAACACAATTCATATTAAGTTTTTTTTAAAGAATTACTGATTTGTACATATTTTCCAAGTATTTATAAAATAAATTCAAACAGTGATTTAAATTAATCTCTACTACAAAAATATAATAATTATAAAATACCAAAAACTACATTCTTCTAATACTTGACTGAAGCTGGCTGCTCTAAAAGTGAAAGCTTCAAAAAGCTTTTAAAACGTCATGGCGCGTATACTTAATTTTTCAAATTTTTAGATGTATTACCTAAACTGCTTGCAAAAAGTCCCTATGTTTTAATAGTAAATTAAACTTCACGTGCGCTTCTAAACACATCGTTTGTCGATGCAAGCAAATAAACCGGGTTTAACGATTTCCTCGGCTTTGGTATAAGCCTGAACAAGTGCTCATGTGGCTCTCTCAGCCGTTGGCTCATCTGCATAGACTTCTTGTTATCTATTTTTGGCTCGCTCACTATCTTTTCAGGCACGCGAAAAACTCTTTGAGCCATTAACAACCTAATCAAAATACATAAATCACCAATATACAACATGTCGACTACAAAGTCGCTGCCGCATGGCGATCCATTCACCTGCGGCCAATGTGTATTTGTCATATTTCCCACTTATCAACAACTTCATGGACCCGCTCCGGGTCATATAACATTGACGCTAAAAACGCTAGACGACTGCAGTTGGTTAAAAAATTATACAATTACCCGAAAACACATGCGAATTAAATTGTAAAAAAGTGAAACCAGCAAAAGAAGCGAAAGCCAACCGGCTGCAGATGAAAATGAAGATGAAGTTTTAGCTCTAGCCGAAGTCGAGGTTGAGGCTGTTTTAAGTCGGAGTCCCGTCCCACTCCCAAGATGCATTTCGGTGGGTCCCCATCTCCCCATCCCCAGCTCTGTTCGCTCATAATCGGCAGATGTTAGCCATAAAATTGGAAAGGAGGAAACAGTTGACCATTCCATTCCATTCCATTGGCCAACTGGTTATGGATGGCGAATCTGCCAGCGAACTTCTCGAACCCCGATGTCCAAAACCAAGAGTGATAAATGCTCGAACGGATTTATATTTTTTGTTTTTTGTATATTTTTTTGTATTTTTCGATGGTTTTATACTTTTTAGGTATTTTTGTTTGTTTTTATTGAAATTCCTTAGATCGCAAGAAGCGCACAGAAGTAATATGTATGGTAATTGTTGTATATGGTATAGATATAGATACATTATTATTATTATCATTTATATATATATAATGTAATATGTAAGTAATATTTATATATTGTTGTTGTGTGTGTGTGGGTGGTGTATGTGTGTGTGGTGTCTGCTTGTGGTGTGTTTGTTGGTATAATAATTAGATATACGTAATTAAGTATATATATTATATACAAATCTCAATGGATTGTTGATTGATTTGCTTGAATTTACAATTATATCTGGTATATGTACCTTGAATCTTTATCTGTTTCTGTAGATTTATAAATTTAAGATTACACACTAGAGATATTTCAAAAAATGTCCACTTCGCTACAGGCTTATCCAACTAACATACAGCTAAGTAATATATATGTGTATATATCTATATATTTTATTGTATTGTATTGTATTGTATGTAAAAACACAATCCGCCCAGCACAGTCATTATGGGACAGTCGCTATGGGACCCAAATAAAAAATAAACCTTCTCATTGCAGCTGGCAAAACCAAAGAATTCTGACAGACTCCCTATCGTACTTAATTGTTTTTTTTTTTTGTAAATTTTCTGTTTTTGGTTTAGATTTTGATTCAGTTTTAGAGTTTCAGTTTCAGTATCAGGTTAACTCGTTTTAAAGTTTGCACTTAGTAAAATGTTTTGCAGATTGCAAATTGGAATACGTTGGCTTTGGACCTTGTCGAATATGCATATAGATAATCTGGATATATACACATACATACAGCGTACATCGTACATTATGTCACAATGTTTAAACTAAAGTTAATACATAAATTCAAAACACAAGTTCAAGGTTAACATTATACAAAAGTGAGTGATTGATACACAATTCTCAAAGTTCTTAAATAATGCACACGGAAAGGAAACATCGTCATCAACACATCTTCGATTCATTTTGTTTTGTGGACCATTTGTCTTTCATTTGTTTTATGTATAAATATAAATTTATGGTTGCATATAAGTATATATTTTTTAGTCGTTTGTTGTATTTGTTTGCAATCGCAAAAAGGAGACTTACACATAAAGCAAACATTTCTTGATGCTTTTCGAAGAAGTGTTTTTCGTTTCGAACTATAAATATTTGTTGTTTAGAGCGTATTTATGTAGTACATGTTTATCAGTTAATCATTCAAAATTATCACCCAGTTGGATTTAACACTTCAATCAATCAATCATTCACATATGTTGCTGTTGCCTGACATTCCGAAAATATTCTAAAAATTAAGACATATCTCATTTGTTTCGTTTAGAGATTTTGTTTTTCTATTTTTACACATTTCTTTAAATTTAATTTCATTTTTCTTTGTTTTGTGAATTGAATTTCATTGAGCAACTTCTGATACACCAGACAAATACATCCTCTACACATCCGAATCCTCGTCGACAGTTTAATTTGACTAATATTTACATATCATCGCTTTAATTTATCATTTCAGCCTGCAATTAGATTGTTGCTTGGAATTTCTAGATTGGAACCCAACACTCCGCCTTCGTTACTGCACTTGGCATACAAAAAGGTCAATCCGTAATTAACAGGCTACATCATATGCATACGGTTTTTTTTTTCAGTTTTGTGTGTCTGTTTGTTTATTAAAAAATACAATGGTAGGTGTGGGGATATGTGGGTTGGCTTATCCAAAATCAAGTCATTACTGCTTCAGGTTTTTGGGATTATTTATTACAAAAAAATGAAGAAAGTTGGAAAAGATGAAAACGATTTTCGACCGAGGAAACAGGGTAAATTTTGGCTTTACATTATTATTTTTTTTTTTTGTGATTTTTAAGCATTGACAAATTAAAATTTAGTTATAGGCAAATCAAATCGCACAATAAACGTGGATGTGGTAAATTGTGTGTAAAACGATTAATATAGCCAAATAGTTGATGATTAGGTATGATTCGCAATCGTTTTCGTCCTTCTTGGGAGTCAGTAATGATGGTTGTGTCTCTGTTCAACATCTAACAGCGGCTGAAGTTCAGTCTGCGGTTCAAACTCTCGGTATAGTTATATTATTAAAGTAGGAGCGTGTGTGTGCCAAGTGTCGTGGATAGGCCTTACAGTCGCCGGTCACATTGAATTAGAGATATAGAAAAGGAACAATTAAATAGACCTCTGATCATACAGTTAACAAAGAAAGAAGCCAACCGAATGAATAAAAAATCAACAGTAATCGTAAAGTGCCCAGGGGCAAGGCAAGCAACATGACCCGTAGCCCTAAGTTCTTCTCTCTCTCTCTCTCCACATCCTAGACAAACGGATGATGATGCTGTTCATGCTGTTCGGTCACATTGAGGTAGGAATCCTCGCCCAGCAGCAACACACTGGGCGCCGAGCCGTCGTGCGGATAGAAGTAGGCAAACTGTCCGCTGTATGTGCCCGCCGCGGAAGTTCCGCCATCCTCCAGTTGGTTGTAAACGGGCAGTCCGTTGATCTGCTGAGGTGTCAGCACCAAGCTGCCCGTGATTCCGCCGACTCCTCCTTCTCCTGCTTCTGATCCTGTTTCTGCTCCTACTCCTGCTGATGAAGCTGCATTCTGTTTGGTCCTGTTGCACTTCCCTGATGTCCTTGTCATGGTTGCTGTTGCTACCGCTTCTTTGCAATTGCTCTCTGCTGCTGCCTGTTTACTTTGGGTCTTGGTCTTGTTCTTCTTTTTCCTGCCGTTGCTGCTAATGGTCGTGGGTTTAATTTGGTTTTGGACTTGGGTTCCGGGGGCTGTTGCTGACGGTGGTGATGTTGGTTGAGATGATGGTGCTATCGGTGCTGTTTCTAGTGGTGGTTCAGTTTCAGTTTCAGCCAATGCATTCTCTGACCACTGTTGCTGTTGGAACTGTTGCTGCTGATGCTGCTCCTGCTGCCCCAATCACGTGCTCAGCCAGGTGGAGTTGCACGTGCAGATGGTGCTGGGGATCACAGGTGCATAGTAGACGCCGTTGGCGTAGATGAGTCCCGGCGGACCGGCCTGTATCTGTATGGTCTGTGGAGCCGCTGTCGCCGTCTGATCCGCGCTGCTCGTGCAGCATACGGCGGCTGGGGCGGCCTGTTGCACATAAATGGTCTGCGCCTGGCCCGTTGGCGGTGCCTGCGAGACCAGGGTCAGGGTGGCCGCCTGCTGCGGCTGCTGCTGTTGCTGTTGCGTCTGCGACTGCTGCTGTTGCTGCTGTTGTTGCTGCTGCGCTGGGTCCAGGAACTGATGCTGACGTTGCTGCTGCTGGTGTTGCTGATGTTGCTGCTGCTGCTGCTGTTGGTACTGCTCCTGGACGTGCTGCTGCTGTTGCTTCTCCTGCTTGTTGTAGAGCACCTGGGCGGCCAGCGACTGGATGAGGTGCAGCGTCTGGCGCCGCTCGTGGCCCATCAGACAGACCGTCGACATCTCGACCACCTCGCGTAAATGCATCAGGTACTGATACTGCAGCGGTTCCTCATCGACACCCCAGAAATGGTTACGCAAGTAGGCCTCCAGCTTGGTGGTCTGCGTATTGATGTCCGGGAAATCGATGAAGAAGCGCGAGCACATGTAACGCTCCAGGGTCTTGATGAGCTGCGAGTCGACGGCCTTGTAGTTGCGCACCAATAGATTGCAGTACTTGAGCAGGCCGCCGCCTCGTATCTCCTCCGGCTGACGCGTTGAGATCAGTTTCTTTTGCAAGTGGTAGAGTGCCTCCTGGAAGTCGCCGTACACCGACTCGCCGACCACCGTCGGATAGAAGTTCTCCGAGATGGGCAGTGCGGCGCAGTCGTAGAAGAGCAGCAGTGAGTCCAGGATAATCTGGAACGAGTCCACGGAGAACTCGAACTGACGGCGCATCGAGTCGACGAACTTCAGCTCGACGTTCTTGTGGCCCGGGGAGTTGCCCAGCGATATGAGCGACCAGCGGTCGCCGTCATTGTTATTGTTAACCTTCACCATCTTGCCCACGTAGGCCTCCTTCAGGGAGGACGTGAAGATGCGCCGCTTGCACACGCCCTCGGGCATCAAATCCAGCAGGGTGTTCAGCACCGCCACCTTGACCCGGTCAAAGACACGCGGCGAACTCAGCTCGATGGCGAATATCAGGTCCAGGTCGTTGTAAGGCTGATCTTCGCTGGCTAAAACATGACTAGCTGCCCCGCCGTTGAGACGGATGTCCTTAACTAACACCCCGGCGCCGCCGGCGTTCACCTCCGCCTCCAGCTTACGCCGCACCAGATTCACCAGATCCTTGAGCGTCACCTCCAGAGTGGGAAAGTTTCCGCGTCCGTGGATGGCCACCTTCTCGTCCATGACGTCGTGCAGCTTGCTCACCTGCTCGAACGATAGCACGGCCAGCCGCTGCGTCCCTCCGGTGTCGACGCTCTCCAGTGATCCATGGTCCGAAGTCGAGGCGATCGATGATCCGGAACTTGGAGACGGCGGCGGTGTCTCGGTGCCGCCGTCCGAGTGGAATCCATCGTCGATCTGGTAGACGTCCATTCTGTTGCTGCGCTGTTGATGATATAACGGTTCGGCTCCGTCTAGTGTCCCGCACTGCAATTGAGTTAAAGAGAAAACAACCCACAGTTAGTACGGTGTAGTAAGGATAATAAATAACTACAAATGTACTACCAATTTTCTATTGGTATAGTGAGTAATTCTGCTGCTGGTTTGTTTCTCCCACCGATCTACACTACCATCGTTATTGTTATTGTGACGTATGTGGTTGGCTCGCTTTCGAGGTTTTGTACCAAACCAAATTTTGTATAAGGAATTTTGGGTGGAGGTGAAAATGTCGAGGTCCAACGAATGAAATCTGTTTAAAAAGCAACTGTTTGATTACATTTCGAGAGCCTCGTTGTTGGCTGTCAACAGCCTAAAATGGTAAACTCAGTGCGGAGGAAAAATAGTACTAGGAAAATTAAAAAAGGGTATTAAATAAAATACTTTTAACAGGAAAATTTTAATTTTAAAATAGGTAAGTAGACAACTTTAAAAAAAAAAAAAAAAAAAAAAAAAATAGTTTGCTTTTTTGAGCGTCTCCTCTTTGTATCTGGTCTATTCTAACTTTATCTCTTCATCAAGTTTTTTTTTAATTCTTTCATGTCACTTCATCATTATGATATTGTCACTGTTATTTATTTTGTTTTGCCATTTTATCTTGCCAATGCCAAATGCCGCCCGGGGGCTTCTTTTAATTAATTAATTTGCTTTAAATTTGCTAAATTCGACTGTCTGTGCACACCCGTCTCTGTGTGCGAGAGCAGCCTACGCGCTAAACATTAAATGCTGTGCTATTTATTGCTTATTTTATTTCACTTTTTCGCGTTCTCGCCCAAAGAGGGGCAACAACAAGAGTTTTTGGCATAACATCGAATTTGGATCGTATCGGATCGAGGCGAGTCGAGTCGAAAGTTCCGCGTTGTTATCGAGGCGACGTTTCTGTTTCTGTTCTGTTCCCCCCAAATATTCCCTATGGTTCCTATATTCGTTATCCCATTCCCCCGATTTTTCGCCTTCTGTTTTGTGCCACTGTTATACATGGCATAGGCCATTATATCGTTTAGCTCTATCTATTGTATAAGTTTTATCTGCGAGTGTGTGTGAGTTTTGGGTTCTCTTTTTTATCATTTTGTTTGTGCGTTTACAAAAAAAACTTTAATTTTCTGGCATAACTGGCCGGCAACCACACAAAATTTATACATATTATATACCAACCGCAATATAAGAGACAGATAGAGCCGAACGACGATTAGGGAGGTGGGGTGATGAACGAGTTAAGGAATCGCCATAATACAATTCAAATTCAAATGGATTCTTGCGTCGCATGATTCACAGTTCGTTCGTACATCCAAAGCAACTTAGTTAACCCCCGATTCCGACCTGACCTGCCGATTTGCACAAGCCGTCATTCGCATGCAAATCTAGCCGAAGGCCTCTCTACAACCGAATTATATCATTCACACGGCTAAACAAGAAAGAACGCAAACAGTGTTGTCGATTTGGCTGCGTGTTGATCACTACAAAAGTTACATTTCTTAAATTCAATTTTTTAGCACCAGATCGGTTTAGATTTTGTATGAAAATCTTGCTTTGTGCCTATCCCTTTATTAATTGTTAGATTACGTTTGTTTAGTTGGTTATTAAATTTGTGAAACTCTACCTGTGTTTGGTGAAATTAGTAAAAGATACTTCGTTGAGGTAGAAAGATAAGGGCCACAATTTATTCAGTCAGGGGTGTTCCCGAAATTGAAAACAAATTTGTTACTGTCAAACACCTTTGAGAATACCAAATCAATATTTAAATAAATATATGCCATAATTAGCCATTGCTTAAATTGCAATTCAATTTTAATGACTACCAAAGATACAGAGGAGTAATATCATAGAACTTAAATATTAACGGGGTTTGAAGTCCGAATAACAAATTAATTTTATATTATTTTAGCCATATTGAATGCCAATTTCGAGCAACACTGCCAAAGATACAAACTCAAGCAACTGCGAGAGTGCACTAATTTTTGCTCGGCTTTCGTGTGAATTGGGTAATATAACTAAATTTTGTTTGGGGTCTGGGGTCGATGCGAATCCGCTTTGCATCTTTGCATCTTGAGAACTGCCTCGTGGCTGTGTTCACACTTTTTAGAGAAGGCGGTGCAGAACTTGAAGAGCGGTGGAAATACACGGGCATTGTTATTCACTCAGTTCCAGTTCAGTTTGCCTTATTTTTTGTTTTTGCTCAGCCGGACAATTAGTTATTTATTAATTGCCATTGACGTCGCGCACAAGCACAAATTGCTTTGCTGTCATGTATTTATTGTAATTGTTTAAACAGAATTTTCATGAGGCAGCAATAAAAACTGCGAAGAATTCGCCCTTGAAGAGTTGCAGCCAGGAACTTTAATTCTCCTCCAAGTTTTAGTTTGTCCTCTCTTTAATTAAATTAACACGTTTATGCTAGTTAGTGGCTTATACAAAGTGCGAAATCAAATCAAATTTGATAATTTTTATGTTAATTACTTTCTATAGTTTCTTACTGGCCGGGGTTTTTGTCGCACAGAAAACAAATACTGGTGATTGTTAGATAAGTTTTGACCTGACCACACTATTTTATTAAACCACTCTTTTATATAAAAACAACTTATCACCAGTTTTTCACAACATAAAAATTATTTTTATAACAATTGCATCCTCTATATGTTTTAGAACTTAAATGCACAATTGTGAGTAACCCAAGTCATCTAACCGATTTGTGTAAGAGTCGTTAAGATCAAACGTCGTAATGCTTTATCGTCGGATTTGTCATTATCATAACGGTGTTTCAGTGGCAGTGCAGCTGCTTCGGACATGCAAACAGGTGCAATAGTTTCTACGCGAGTGTTCGTGTGTGTGTTGGCCTAGACTGGTCTCAAATAAAAGTGAAAATCGTTGTTTTTTTTGCCTTTTTCTCTCTCCTCTTTCACGGCTAAGGAAAGCAGCAAATAGCCCAACAATGGCAGAAAGTCTTTTATAGAAATAAAAAAATATATATATAAAACACACAGATTTCAAGCCTACGCACACAGGAAAAAAAACTGATATCGAATATATGTACTTGCGCTGGTGAAATAACTTTTGATCAATTCTCTGTCGAAAACCGTTTATTTAATTTGAAAAGTATTTATATTTAAGTACGAAATTCAAATAATACTTTTATACATATCAATATGAATGACATCAAGGCCCAAAACGACAAGTAAGACCATTAAATTGATTATAATATTATATCAACTTTTTTATATGTGCACACTCATTTACGAGATCATTTTTTTTAAACCTACCGAATGTAAAGTGAGGCAAAAACCAATTGGATTCCGAGTGGATTTTGTTTTAGCACCGCATCACCACCGAATAAGAAATAAAAGACGAGGAAAAGGCGGTGGGTGGCGGATTTGGGGGGTGGGTGATGCCCACAATTGGCGCCTACTAAACGCGACTAAGCGACTCAGACTTTTTCGCCGCAATTTCAATTTAACTCGCGTGTTTGAATGTGAAAAAAATATCTGGTTGCAAATTACACACACACTTGGTTATTTCTTTTCTTCAACACTCAACACTTTTTATTTCAAATGATTTTTAATTTAAATTTCGACTCTCACACTCTTATTTGCTTTTATATTTTTGTAGTTCGCGACAGAGAGACAGTCGACCGCTGAGTTGCGCGTTCGAAAACTAAATGAATTGACGTCGACGTCGTCGACTGCTCTGAAAAAATAACTCCAATCTGAATAGCGAACGAGAAATTGTGTGGAGAACGCCGCCGAGAGCGAGAGCGTAAAACGTATTAAAGCTCCCGCTCTCCCCCATTTTAGCTGACGTCACGGCGCTTGAGTGGAATGCCGTTTGAGTGGGTTTTATGCTTTTGGGGCTTTTTTTTAGAAGGGCACACACAGATAAAACTTTGGGTTAGTCGGTCGATCTCTCTCCCCCTCTCTCTCTCTGTTTGCCTCTTTTTATGATGCATTGCAATATGCGGGTGTTGTGCGCTCAGCTGATAAATCGAAGAAGAAGCATCGGTCTAGGTATGTGTGCGTGTGAGCCGCGTTTATACCATATTTGTAATGAATTTTCCAGATTCATTATTTTGAATGCAACTACAGATCAGAATACTTTTGTTGCATCCACTAGAAAACAAAGCTCTAGTCTTTTTCTAATTGTAAGTTTATTTTTTTCAGAAAAATTTATTGGTTTTAACATTTTTTTATTATGTTTTATTGAGTTAGTTTAAAAAGGTGCTTTCTATCTTTTAAAACGACTGAATTCAAATTTTATTTTAAAACCATTTTGCAGGTAATATTTAGAAAACCTTTGATTAAAATATCTTTAAAAAAAATAGGAAATAAAATTATAAATTTTAAGCTACATTAACTCTGGTAAATATATGTAGGTGTTGTAACTAAATTGAAACAATCATGCGTTCTGCTAGCCACTTTAAACTCAAAGTTATTTCAAGACGAAAAGCAAAAACAAAAACCAATTAATAAAATCCAAACCTAGGAATAACCAACATAAATTCAAAAACCAAGAACAATTTTCGGATAAGTAGAAAAAGCGAGCTCTCTATTGATAAGGCGGAGTTCTCCTGCGTCCCCAGAGATTAGTCTTATGTTAATGGGACAGACGACGATAGCCAAAAATAAACACAATTTATGTGAGTGATGATTTGGTACTGACACTCAAGGCCTAGCAACAATAATCTGTCGCTATATGTGGGGTATTTATCTGATGTACACTCAATATATGTACATATTATTCTCGTTTCGACTGCACTGCTCTGGCGTTTTCAATATCAGTAATGAGATGAACACAAGAGTTTCGATGCCGTAATATATGCAGCAGAGTTAATTATATTTTAGCTTCATTAGCCTTACCGTTATTCCGACTAGAATAACTGTCGGCCGCTTGAATGTTATAATTTAACCAACATTTTGAACAAAACATTTTGCAACGCTTTTTGTATTTTTTTTGAAAGGTTGTTTTTGGATATTGCTTGATTAATGCCTATTCGCTCGTGATGGAAGCCTGAAAAAGCACAGCAGTAACATTGAGGCAAGCGTTAATGTATCTTGCAGATACAAAACCATCTTGCACTGCAGCGGCAACACACGAGAAATATAATATAAGTCGCTGAGAGCTGAGGTCGCAGTCGGGCCAAGCTTGTTGCCATCATGAATGCTATTGTTGTTGCCAGTTAGTTGTTAGCCGTATCTGTATCTGCGGCCGATGATGTCTTGGTGCGACGCGGCTTGCTTGTTTGGCAAGACGCAGACTCATTCAGGGCGACCCTGACCCAATAAGCCATGTCCATTGCGAATGTATCGGTATCTCACGCTTGGCTTTGGATACCTCAATTGGCCGAAAGGCCGAAACGAAAGTGCGGTGGCCAAATTCTAGCGATTGCCCCCACACCCACGCCCAGCAAACCGATCGATCCACAAATGCAAATCGCAACTAATTGTTATGCCAGGCGCACTGGCAACGACGAATACCCAAAAACCTCGGACCCCAAACCCCTGAACCGGTTCGACCGACATTTCAAATAGGCACTCACTTCGAGCCAACACAATCAGAAATCAGATTCAGATATACTTGCGTTTTTGGCATAGCTTCACATACTTCAAACCAGACTGAAAATGAAAGTGCCGCCAGCGCCCAAGAATAGGGGAACACTTGAAATAAAGGCTGACCGAAGAGTTAATTGAACATTTAAAAGTATATAAATATCATTTTTAACACGGAACTTCGGTAGTCTTTCCTTCCAAAATCACACTGATATATATTCTATTAATGAATTAAAGGTTGGAAAGAACTTTGTATCCCAGCCCATCATATTTAATCAAAACTGTCATTCAAGAAATAAAAAATCACTTTGTTTGAAAGTACATTATCTATGGAAGTTCGAGTCAACGGTCATGCCCAGGCAATTGCATTGAAAACTGCTGATCGGAAGTGCTAAAAGCCCTTTGCCTGTGTATGACAAAGCGGAAATTGAATTTCTTTTACTGAAATTTTCTTCCTTTCTTTTTTGTATATTTTCTATCTACCGCTTATTGGTCTTGGCTTCACCTTTCAGTACTTTGCTGCTTCTTAACTTTCGGTTTTGCTTGTCTGGCGGCTCTACTTTGGTAAGGTTTAGGTTTGCTTTTCCTTATTTTTTTCTGTGTCAAGAAATGGGGAACCGAGCCGAAACGTGACACAAAGGTGAGGAGTGAGAGGGAGAGTCAGTTAAATTTGATTTGGATTTGACTTGATTTGATTTCATTGGACAATAGGGAGCCGGATAATTTAATTCATTCGTGGGCTTGTCTGTCTTTCTCTTCTCAACTTTTTACCGAGCTCCCGATTATGCAATCAAATAGGCCCATTTGCGACTCGTGTTCAAAATAGTTTAAAAACAAAAGCTGGAAGCAAAAAATTCAGAACTTAATTATTAACACAAAAACAAATTATACTACAAATTGAGATTTGGGCAATTTAGATTAAGCAATTTAATTAAAGATCATTAAAATGGAATAAAATTAGAAAGTGGCCGCCCTAAAACAAAAAATAGGGATAATTGTTTGTAATTGGTTGAAATAAGTTTAAAGTACGGGTAACCACTCGCTCTACTATACTATATAATCGAAATCTGACTAATTTGTAAATTAAAGAGAATCTGAGCAAAGAATATTGTTAACGAGTTAAAAAAAATAAACAAACTTTTCCTCAGCCTATTTACGTGGAAACTAAACTCAATATGGAAATATCGATTAACCCACAGACGTTCTATGGCAACAACAAAAAAAACAAATTGATTTTGGAAGAAATTCTAAAAAAGCATGGCATTTGTGCAAATATTATATTCAACAAAAATGTTTATGTTAAACCTCGTACATTGTCTTTTGGTGTCATAATATTTATCAATATTTGTTACTTTGCCGCCTGGAATGGAAACAAAAACGTACAAATATTTAGGTCGTTGTTTTATAGGAATTTAATTATTATGCTTGCCATCTGAATTTATTTATTTCGACTTCATTGCTCGAAGTATATTATTGTACGTATCCCGATGTTACTATTGAGCATGAGTTTTATTGCCTATTCGTTATTTTAACACTCGGTTAATCTCTTGACCAAACTGGGATTATAAATGTTGATCATTTGTTCGCCGCTGCTAACTATTATTGCGGCTTTAATTGAATTGGATTTAATTTGGATTTGCGTATCAACTGATTTTAATTGAGCGATTAAGCCAGCAAAAAAACAAACTTTCAATTGCAAATGCTGTTTTTGTTTTCGTTAGTCGTCTTCGTGGCTTTTTGCGTAGTTCTTATATAGAGTTTTTTTATTGGCTTTGAAAATGGCGAATTGCTGTTCGCCTAGTTTTCATATCATTTTGATGTGCTTAATGTGTCTGGAGTGTTGTTCACTGGTTGTTGTTTTAGATACTCATTGTTTTCTAGCGTGACTTTACAGAATCATGCAACTTATAATTACAAAAATGTGACGATGAGTATCTGTGTATCTATGGGATACACAACCACACACCCGCTCAAATAGGCAGAATAGTAATGAAGTTTCGGCATGCGGATTTAGCAGAGGCGACTATCAGGGGTTTCAATAGGTTTCAGGGGATATCGGAGGGTCCAGAGGGTCGGGAGGGTATGGAGGGGCCCAAAAGGTGTGTGTGCTTGTTTTTCCTCTACCTGTCTGTCGACGTGCCTTCCATCTATCAGTTAATGGCAATTTGACTCGGAATCAATTAAAATCGCTTACAACGAAACTGCGAGACACTTTCGATGTGTGCGTTCGACAGACCTTGAAGCCTACCAATATACTCCACAATTCCAGCCCCCGACCTCAACTCCCTTTACTTAAACTTTTGAAGTTTTGTTGCTACAGTGGTTGTAATTAAAATTGATAAATGACTTCGCGCCACTAAAACTGTTCTTTAGCCACTATCAATTGCTTCCTGGGAATCGAATCAAATCGCATCCGCTGTGTTCGAGCCAAGTTAATATATGTATCCATATGGGAGCCAGTTGAAAAAGTGAGACAATAAGTGTGGGGGATGCACTCGTGTCAAGTTATCAAATTTCTCAATTCTGTTCAATAACTTCTCAAAACCTTAGACATCATATATCATTAGTGTGTATTTGTGGCAGTCATAACTATGCACTTTACCTTAATAAGGGGGAATTTGCAAAACTGATTGCTATTTTGATTTGAATATTTTGCAAATGAATTTAAAGCTATGAATAATTACCTAATTTAAACATAAACATTACACATAAATATTCTTTTTTAACTTTATCTAGAGCTCTACGCCAAATATTGTTTGCGGCAGAACTTTTTCAACCACATTTACTTCCGTTGGCGACACCAAAGAAGCAATACCGCAAAATAAATATTTCCGCTGGCGAAATGATAAGTACGAAAGCGGCGAAAAAGCTAGCAACTAAGTAGAACATGCCAGGTAAGCTGAAAAAATGTCAACTGAAACAACCTGTATCTATATATACATGCGAATGATATATAAATAGGGTAAAAACAGTTGTATCAACAGTCCGCGATTGTGCCAGATTCAGGTGCGGATTAGTTGGCTGGTTTAGCACGAAAAAAGAGTTTATTTTTGGCCATCGCCTCCTCCACTCTTTTGGCATGCGCGGAATGATAAAGACGCGGCCTTTTTAATTGCCAATTGCATTTGGCGACCCACAAGTAAATTGATCAGAAGTATTTACGCTAACGTGGGCTGGGATTGATGATGCGCTGGATGGTGACTAAGTCACTTGGGGTTTGCCTGGCGTGTTGATTCACTGCTAACTGGGCTCGAAAACAAGGCAATTAGCTGATCGCGCTGGGCCAAAAAAGTCCAACAGCTGATTTATGTTGGCTCCGCTAAGTGTCCCTTAAGTGCTCAAGATCTGGGCCATGCTTTAATTCATTTAAATAACAATTTAATAATCGTGTTTTTGTTCAATTTCAGTTTACTTTTTCCACATCCCATCAGCGTGCAAAAGTCGACGTGGGTTTATTGCCCCGAAGGCGCTTACATACTTTATTTGTATAGTATGCAGGCCAGTCAGTACAATGAAAATAAAACGAGATGGCAGAGAGAAGACTCGGCAACCAACAAATGAAATAAAATTAAATTGCTTGCACAAACAAAATTCAGAAAATGATTGCTTATTACATCTTATGTATAGTACACCGGCGGGTAGAAGTATACGTATCGCTGGGTTATCATCAATCACCGCTCAGATGATGTTCCAGATGATTGAGTTCCACTGCTGCGGCCAGCACGTGCAGGCCCAGTCGGTGTAACAAACGAGCCCAACAAATCACGATCGCTCTACAGTGTAATCACCTGCAATCTGCAATCGGCAATCTGAAATCTGAAATCTGAAATCTTAAATCTACAACCCGTTATCTACTATATAGGGACCCATTGTGGTTTTCATTCAGCCCGTGCAAGCCGTGCTGCAAGTCTGGACTATTGGAATTTGCTGCCTGAGTAGTTGACCTGCTGGCCAGTGTCTGCCCTTTTGCGCCGCTCAGCTTTTGGGTTTCTGTTCAAATTCGATTTTTCAAATTTTGTAATTTCACTTTCTTCGACGTGACAACAGCTCTCGACAGCTACGTGGTTGCCATTTCAAGTAGACCATTAAAAAACTATTATGCAACTGGGAAAAATAAAAATAATGAAAAGTGTAAGTTCAATTAAAAACTTAACGAAGTTACGACCCACAAAAGAAGCATGCTCTAAATTTCATTGATGTGCTTAAATACTAAGCCGTAAATTCGGTGAATACATTTAATCCAGTTAAAATAAACAGTAAAAATAACTTGTATTGCATTTATATTGTCAATTTTTAATTCTGCATTTGAATTAAGCTTTTAAAAAACTGTCAGCGGTCAAAATAGTTTACGCCTTGCTCTAGGATTTTAACCTGACTGAAATAGTAAATCAAAAAAACCTATAATAATATAATTATCAAATGTTAGTAATTCGTTGTTTCGTGCCATGTTCAACAAAAAAAGTAATGCAATTTTCGTTTAAATTGATTGAACATTAAACAGCAGATTATAACAAAATGGTATTATCTTTAATATACCAAACCAAATCAGTTGAAGACAGAATTCAATTATAAGTCCACCAATGATTACGTCATGGGGCATGCTCTGAATCTCTTTAATTTTATCTGATCATCTTGGTTTTTAAGGCATATTCTTGATTCTGAAGTGTGCTGTTGATTCGAACCGATGTGTGGGCATTCGAGTGCGAGCTGCGTAATCTGCTTATTAGACATGAGTTGATGCCTTCGCTTTTTGCTCAGCTCCACTCGAGTGCGCAGCCATCAGGCGGTCGTCAAATCATCAAATAGTAATAAAAATAGAAACCCGATTTCAATTATAGTTCTCCCTCGATGAGATACATTTGATGCGCTTGGCCTGGCCTGGCCTGGCCTGGCCAGAATCGTCTTGAGTGTTGGATCAGGGAATGCGTCCAATACGAAAGGTTAGTAGCAGCCACTGAAAGTTCGTTCAACGCCGTAATGCAAATGTATCTGTATCTGTAGCTGTTGCTGTATCTGTATCTGGCAGATACTCGTGCTTCGGCTCGCTTCGCGACTCGTTTCGCTTCGCGTTGCGATTTTGCGTTGCGCTTTAGTTGGTCTCTGTGTCAGTGGAACTCTGAAATGCCACCTTGCCTCGTGTATCTGTGGCAATGTGGCAAACATTCTGCGATGTTGCCGCTGCTGCAGGCAATGCTTCGTTGCACGACAGCAACACAACAGCAACAGCAACAACGACGGATTGGTTTCAACTTTTCAAAAAAGTGAAAGGAGTTTTCAAACATTTGTATATTTACAATGTTTATTATTATTCCTCCGAAATTTAATTTGGCATTTATGCTATGGGGAAACGCCGCCTGCACTCTGCGAAAGAACCAAACAGAGGAGTTGACCCGTTGAGGACAAAGGAAATCCCCCGGCTGATGGTGAAAATTACTGGAAAACAAAACAAGGCTTTTCACTTAGCAAACAACGGCTACCAAAGCAAACCAAAAGCCCAACCCAAACCCCAAACAGCCGCAAATTATTGCTGCTAATGTTGTGGCAATTGTTCATGTGTTTGCCTTTGTGTGTTGTACAATGCACTCGAGTCATGCACATGAACATGCACATGCCAAAGCGTTGCGCCACCACAAAAGCAGCAGCACCACCACCACCACCACCGTGGCCATATGGCTATGTAGTGCTGTGGCACCACCGACAAAATAAAGACAGAAATAAAAACAAGCACCTGAGAGCCGAGCGACGCGACTTAATCTGAGACAGTCACTGAGGCAACTGCAACTGCAACTGCAACTGCACCTGAAACCGCATCCGAATCCGAATCCGAAACTGAACTGCCGTCGAGAGATGCAGCGTGAGTTGTGAGATCGAGATCTGTTGGCCAACTTTAAATTATGCACTTTTTTGGAGACCCCAAAAAGAAGAGCGATTCTCGATTATTAAAAATAAATTAGCAGCCTAAAAGCCTCAAAGTAACAATGTTATACAGTATTAAGAGATAATATTATTGTATTATATTTTAAACTCATTTCGTGATTTTGTTGGTTCAACTTGTTAGAAGTATTACACAAGTATCATTTCATTTTTCTGAAATAATTATGCTTTTCAAACTAACTGATGTCCTAAGCCAATTTGGCTTTCACGGACTTGGGAATCCAACAATTGTCTACCTATCTGCATATAAAATCTGTACGAATGGACACCCGTTTTTTGAGCATGGGCCACTTATGTAAATGCAATAAAATTAAATGAATTGAAGTTCTTCCAACTAGACCTAAACTTGTTCATATGGTTTCAACTTTTTGTGTGAAAGCCACAGAGGAGCCACTGATGAAACTGCAACCAAAAGCCGCAGCAAACAGAAATTTCATCTTCCCCTTTG
This sequence comes from Drosophila fuyamai, assembly GCA_018153365.1. Classification (NCBI taxonomy): domain Eukaryota; kingdom Metazoa; phylum Arthropoda; class Insecta; order Diptera; family Drosophilidae; genus Drosophila; species Drosophila fuyamai. The sequence goes on along the minus strand of JAECXW010000419.1, from coordinate 663,488 downwards.
CGGCTGGGGGAACTTCTATGTGCAATCAAAATGACCATTGCCACAACAAGTGCAACTGCAACAACTGCAACAACTGCAACTGGCATTGCGAGTGCAACAAAGTATCTGTGACTGGCTGCGTTTTGCCGTTTTAAGCGTGAAAGTGAAATCTTTTTTTTACCCATTTTTACTTTTTGTTTGAGTTTTGTGCAAACGCGCTTTTCTTCGATTTCTGTGTGGCCAAACAGAAAAGTTTTCGGTCGCTTCTTCTGGTCAGTGAACCTTTTGAAAAGCAGTCGATACGATACTTACACAATATCGACAGCGATAGAAGTGCCGATAGCGATGACGGTTTCGATATAGAAGCTTACCTGCAAGCAAAGGAAATACGTGGAAAGGTTAATAAAACAGAGAAATTTATTATGCATGCGACAGATAAAAGTGTCGCCACTAAAGCAGTTCGGAAAATAGAAAAATATATTTAAAAATATACAAAAAAGAGGGGAAATTCGACGGCGCTTGGCAACCGACACAGAAACAACATTCGAATTAGATTCTGCCAAGGCGCACCATTTCTTTCAATTAATTTAGCCAATAAAGTGAGATCCGGCCAGAGTGTACGCCGTGTTTTTCTAGATACTTTCGATATTTTTAAAGACCCTTCACTGTACGCAAACAAAAATTGTCGCATTCTTAGCCCAATCTGGGACAGCATTTGTGCTCTACATACGGCCAGTTGATCTGTATCTATATTTGTTTCAATATAATACCCAATTTATTTTTTTCATTTTCTATTTAGGCTCTCTCACATGCTATTTAAACAGCTGAAAGTTGTTCATATTTGCCTTGTTTGGCATTGTTTAAAGGGGAACACAAAGCGAAGCACTCGAAATGGGAAACTATGGCACCGTGGATATATAGTTTGCACCCATTTACCGTGTTTACGTTCAGTAATTTCGGGGACCGAAATAGCCAACAGCAGGTGTAAAGCCCGTAGGTGTCTATCAATGCACGAGCATTCTCGCCATTCTCGCCTTAATTCAATTAGCCGCGTCTGTCCTTAACTTGAACGTATCCATTTTTAATTGGAACGGTGCAAATTTCGCAATTGCACACACACACACACACACACACACACTCGCGCCAATCTATATATAATCAAAGTCAAAGATACATAGGCATAGGTGCATCTAGTATCCGAATGTATGTAAATGCATATAGCTCAAAGCTCGTTCGGATCAGATCGGTTCGGTTCAGTTTTAGTTTTTTGTGCATGAAATAAATGCCGATAGGCCGCCGTCCGTCCACAACAACAAATGCGACGGACAACGAACGCAGTGGACGACCTTCGCCGTGTGCGGCATACAACGTTGTTCGCTGAAGGTTGACAATCAATAATAACAACAACAGCTAAGACAAAAACAACAACTGCAACAACAACAGCAACAGCAATAATAGCAACAACAAACAATAGCAACAACTGCAGCGGCAGCAATAACAACATTAACTAGAGCACCACAGCAAGTTATCAGAGTTGATTGCATTTCAAAAAGGGTTTTGTTTTACCGTCTTCGAGTTGCCCAATGCAACTTTGATTAGCCATCTCATGCATAATGGAAAATATGTTAAAGCCCGTGTGCCAAATGCAAACGAAAAGCGATAGATCCCCATCCACGAAATAAACAAAATAGGTTGATATGCAAATGGTTTTGCCATGGGGAAAATAGGTTAACAAATGTTATAGCGATATCTGGAGCAAGGAGATCGCCATAAAAGAAACAGACTTAACCGAAAATTGAGATATAGTAAAACTTAATAATATATGTATTATATTGAATTAAGTACAGTAATACTTCTATAATTATCATTTAAGTTTGCATATTACTCTTCTGTTTTACCCCATTTTAATAGTCATTTCTAAAATGTTAAGTTAAGCTTTTTCAGATCACAGGTTTAAGAGGGAGATCAGACCCAAGAAAATTATCAGAATTAATATAATTTCAAAAATAATATCATAGACGGTACAGGCTTAAAACAGAAAACTTAATTTTTAGAAATTCTGAATAATGTTTACATTTATTTTAACACAAAACATTACATTTTTTTAACAATGTTTACTGGTTTCTTATGATTTTAAAAACATAGATTTCAATAATTTAAGCATACCTATTTTTTAACATAAGTGTATTTTCTCAAGAATATTTGTGCTAAAAAAGATTAACTATAACATCGGAATATATTACGGTGACTGAATTTACTCTTATTACCTACTATTTCTCAAGAGTTGAGATAATAATAATGCTGAGTGTCATGAAAAGTCGTAGAAGTCAACACCCCCGTAAGTTTCCCTACTCAGCGGCAATCAAAAGAATTATTCAACACGCAGTTTTATTACCCGTTCGCTTGTATATCTGCATCATTAAGCCAAAACGTTTTTTGCTGTTTTCGGCATGATTTCTGTTATTTACAAGTCACGAAGTCGAGCCACGCAAACTGCAATTAGGCTGTGGCAACAGCTCACCTGGCCAGGTGGGAAACTGGCTTTAGATCCTCTCTGGAAGACCACAAAGATCTTGTATCTGGAGGGATAAATCAAACGCCCCCACAGTGAATGGAGAAAAGCGTTTCAAGTTGCATAATTAAACTTCTGGGTATCTGATTGTAAATAGACAAGCGCGGCATAATCAGCTTACGTTCTGTGAGCCACGTTCTGGGCTTGGCCCTGGTAATTAATATCTCCGAGATAAACACACTTCACGGCTCTGCCCTGGAGCGGGTATTATTATGCTGTTCGGATTTTGATTCGGATTGGAACTGCCCGCAGCTGAATGGGGTCAGAAGCCAGCAAACTTCGTAACGGAGAACGGGCCCGAGATACAGATACATCAGCAACTCAGGTAGACTCCGGCTGAGCTTGGCTATTTTAAGGCGGGTTATTAACCTCTGCAAACTGAAAAAATAATAACTGAAGCTCGCGTGGTCAACTAAACAAATATGTGCCAGATATTTGCATGTGCCCACAAGGCGAAGTATTCGATTGAGTCCGATGACCAACAAGTGCAGTGGATCACTTCCATCGAGGGATTATATGGAAACATTGTTGATATATTCAAACCAACATGGGATAGACAAATAAATAAACTCCAAACTGTTTAAATACAAAACAAAACCCGGTGTTCTGAAGTTTGTTTAGCTTCAACTTCATATTTATGCACCCACCCACCCAAGTATCCCCTATTTACCCTTCCTCACTTTTCCCCACCCATTGTTTACATAACTTCTTTCATCGGGGCTTGTATCAAATGCGTCTTTAGCCATGTGGACAAAGACAAAAAAATTTAAATTCCAATTCAGGTGACACAACGTGAACAAACTACAAACAGACGAAGACATTGCGCCAAGTGTTATATATAATGTAATGTAATTAGTGAGGGTTGCTTCAGTTGTTGGACGTTTTAGCTACGTCAAATGTAATTTGCGTTTGTTGGCCTACCTACACGTGACCAGACAAACGCTGGCCCAGACCAGTAAAAGAAAATACGAAAAACAGACCTAGACCAAGTCATGAGGTTTCACTGCAGCCGCTGAAAACTAAGGCCGAAACCGAAACTGACGTAGCTGGTGAACCCGGATATGTGCTCCGACATATACTCCTCCTGTATATAATTCGCTTGTGTGCAGACAATATGTATTGGAAATCGAATTTGAATACCAATTTCTAATTCCGATTCCAATTTGAAATTCCAAGCCAAAGGCAGCCATATGCATTGCATTCATTTGAATGTCGAACGCGAACTTACGTTTTTTAAATGCCAACAACATTTCAGGGCACTACGTAATTTCTCGATTAGGCAGTTTTGTAAATGGCTTATTAATATGCCGTAAAATTAGTTAAATTGTTTTTAAGATTTTTAAACAAATATTCCAAACTTACTCGGCAAATGTGTTCAATTTTTTTAATAGTTACTAAAACATCTTGTCATCTTTTCAGACATGTTTAAAAAACATGTTTTGAAATACACACTTAGTATTTTCAAAGAAAACACATTCCCAAATAAAGTAGAACAGCATTGCCCAGATTCAATAAAAATAATTGTAAGGTTTTGTTTAGATAAATAAATATCTTTGAAAAAACAAGGATAACTATTTATAAATTATAATATTTTATTATATTTGCACATATAAAGAGTACGGTTTTTTTTAACATAATTAATACTCTTTTTTTTTAATGTGTAGAAGCCAGAAATGTGACAATTCATGATCCATTGTTGGGCCCCAACAAAATTTCTTCATTAGTCCCCTATTTACAATACCGTCACTCCGAATTCGCTTTGATCTCGATCAACATCTGCGAGTTTTCTTATGCTTTTTCACACATCTGTTGCTGCTTCTTGCTTTCATACAATGAAATTCAATACAAGAATAACAACGATAATCATTGCAAATTCTTCAAATTTAATGAGCCAGAACCAAACTACAGCAATAAACAGTTGAGAGAGTCGAATGCCATAAACGCACTTAAAGATACATAAAGCAAACAAAACACTTTAACGAGATTTGTCAGCAGCAAAGGCGCGATACAGATACAGATACAAAATAGAGATACAGATAGAGATGGATGGATTTTTGCGCATTTAAGTTTCGCCATATGCTACATGCAACGTGAATGGGGCGGGGGGCGGGTGGCGGAGTGGAGTGGATTGGATTGGAGTGGGCGTGGTCTTGACATTTACCTTTGCATTGTACGATTCATGTCGATTTTCCGGTTTCATAAGAATGCTGGATGCGACGAGCGACAGGATATATGGGCAAAAATATAACAGCACTCCAGATGGTTCTGGTTTTTGCGAGAGTTGGCTGGCAATTAATTCGGCTTTTTCCCCTCGTTTTCGTTTTCAATTCCACTTTTCTTGTTTTTAGACACTAGACACACGCGCACTCGGGAAATTTCTCTTGTTTGGATATATATATGTTATTTGGTTCACACACGAAACAACGCTAGCAACATATGGTCCAAAAGGTAGTTCAGCTTGGGTGTAGCCAGGCGAACATATGTTGGCTCTACCACTCGATGTGGGCGCTGTGGAGTGGGTGGTTGTGGGTGAAGCAGGAGTCCTGTCCTGTTGCCAGAATGTTCCCTCGATTTCTCCGCTAGGGGCTTTCACAGTTTTCTTCTCTGTTTTTGGGCTCAAGATGTACCTTCTTTTCGGTGTTGGTGGGTATTCAGCTGATTGAAGTTTTTCGCAAGGCGATGGCTTGGATTCTAGCTGTTTTGTCAATACTCTTGTTTAAATATATATATAGTAAAGAGCGGGTAGGATGTGCGTTGTCTTGATTCTGGCTTTCGCACGCGGTCACTCTCGTTGAACGACTGATTTCAACGGCAATCGGCGTTGGCATGAAACTTGACTACGCGGCCATTCCACCATTCGAATTGAGTGGGAAAAGCTCCGGCGGCGGCGGAAAGCTCGCTCAATTGAGTGGAAATCAAATAAAATGAAACTGCAGTCCCACCGCACTCGCACTGATCCCATTCGAAAGTTTAATTATATTTTGCGCCACCGACACTAGTTGCTATGCTGTTATTTTATTTATTTCGCTTTTCGCTTTTTTTCGAAACCGGCAAAGCGAGCAAACTTCGATCAGAAGACAACAATAAACACACATATGTAGCTTTGAATGCTTTGTTTGTGGCCCGCTAACGGCACAATTACGTCAGTAAAATAAGCTTTTTTTCGGCAGCTTCAAGCAGCCTCCAAGAGAATTTAATTAGCAAAATATAAAATTAACGAAATATGTGCCTAAATCAATGCAGTTGGCTTCAATCAAATGCTTAACTGCTTAAAGCTTAAAGCATGACTTTTGGCGATTCTACTTTAGAATTCAATTGTTGTATTTTTGTTTTGTCTTTCGCTCGACTTACTTTATTTTTAGAAATAAACAATTTATTTTTATTCTCATCTCTTGCTATTAGTTCTGCTCTTTGATAAGTTGTTTATTTTTGTACAATCACTCGAGATCAAGTATACGACGCGTGGGCCGATAATTTGGAGGAAACTATGGCAAAGTTGGGAGAATCAACAAATGGCAAAACGTGATTTAAAAAAATAATTCTAAAAACAGAAAGCTACATGAATAAAAACAAAGCAAAGAATATTGCAGAGGGTATTATAATTTCAGTCAAAAGTTTGCAACGCAGTGAGGGAGACATTGCCGACCCTATAAAGTATATATATTCTTGATCAGGATCACCAGGAGAGTCGATCTAGCGATCCCGCAGTTTTAAAGCTATCTGCCTGCAACTTTCCCAAAAGATGTCTTTCTATTGTAACGACTTGATAATATTTAAATACTATGGAATTACAGCTTCTTGAAGTTTGCTTTATTTCTTGTTTAAAATTATACCCTCAATTCTAAAAAGCTTTAAAATTCTAAAAAATCTTGAATAAAATAAATTTAATTTAAATATAATAATTTAAATATATGTAAAATCTTGAATAAAATAAATTTAAAATATAGACCAACGATGCAGATAAACTATACATATATGTATACATATATATACATATATTATAGCGTCGAAAACTTTCAAGTGAAACTATAATACCATCTGCAAGGGTATAGAAATATATGTAAGTCACACACATTATTGATGCAGATAAAGATCTTGCATGGAAATTCGTACACGCAACTGCAGCACAATCTCTTTTCGAACGTGGACTGCTGTTAATGTTGCTGCCGCTATCAACAAAAGCTGCATTGTTGGGAGCTAGAATTAAAGCCCTAGCAGCAGGACTTATGGCCTTATCAGGCTACTGCTCTTGACAACGCCAAACAAACCAGAGGCAATGGCTGATGTCGCTGCTGCTGTTGGCCTTGCTAATTGCAATTAGTTGCCGATGACGTCGAGGGGTTGACAGACACGTGCCAAAGCACCGGTACCCTTTCTGAAAACCCCCATAGGTCTCCGTTTTTTTCCGCTATCTCAAACCTATGCACTTGCCATTCTCACATTGTCTTCCTTTTGTTTGTTTGTCCGTGTAAAAATAGTTTAAAGCCCTACAAAACAAACGAAAAGCACGACAGAAAAGAAACACACAAAACGACAACGAAAAATGGTTGATACGTTAAATAGATGCCGAGGCGCTCGAATTCGTGGCCCAAACATGTGACTACGGCCAATAATTAATTTATAAATTACGTTCTAAACTAAAAATCCGAGCTTAAAGGTATGCCAACAACAGCAATGTTGTCTGCAGAAAAGACCTTGCTTTCGATTTTCAAAGTGTGTTTACTACGCTCTCAGCCGAACAAATCACAAACACACACTCAACGCAAAACAAGAAACGTTCAAATTGCTATTTTATTCACTCAAATTCTCGACGCTGAATACCAAAAGCGCCAATAAAAACAATAATAAATATTGAAATAAGAATGAAAGAAAAACTAAAACACTCAATACAAGTCGATTTGATTAAATAGATTAAATAACATAAAAAATTAAGATTATGGATTTGTTAATAATTTTTTATTTTTGTAGAGTAAATAGATTTATATTTATTCTTTAATTTAATTAATTTTTATATATTTTGTGTTAAACAAAAATATAAGTCAAAGTGGTCTATTAAAAGTTAAAGTAACACAATGAATAAAAGAAAACTTGAAAACAACACAGAGCAACTGAAAATATACGATTTTGTTGTGTTAATAAAACTAAAATTTTAAATTTCATTATGAAAAAGTATTAATACGTTAAATCTTAAATATAAAATCTCATTGTGCTGTTACGAATATTAAAAAGAGATTTTAATGGGAACTTAACGAAAACACTTCAGAATATCAATCCAAAAATTAAATATCAAAACCATTTATATTAATCAAACCAAATTGAGTAAGAAATGGAGTTACAAATTACCACACAATAACGAGATAGAATAACAATTTTTAAAGATTTTGGGCCAATCACGAAGATATGAAAAATTGGTATTATTAAATGAAACAAAAACAAGAAAGGAAAGCTAACTTCGGGCGGAGCCGAAGTTGATATACCCTTGCAGAATATTCTGTAAATAATATTCTCCAAAATTATTCATATGATGCATTCTTAATACTCATAAAAATCCCAACTACCTAACTTTAAAAACACCAAAGTTATGGCATTTTCAATCGTTCAGTTATATGGCAGCTATAGGATATAGTGGGCCGATCCCTATAAAATTTGGTAGCTCGGATTGATTGGCCAAATATAAAACCCATAGAAAATCCCAACTTCCTAACTTTACAAACACCAGAGTTATGGCGTTTCCTATCGTTCAGTTATATGGCAGCTATAGGATATAGTCGGCCGATCCTTATGAAATTCGGCAGGTCGAATTGATTGGCCAAATAAAAAAGCCATAGAAAATCCCAACTTCCTAACTTTACAAACACCAGAGTTATGGCGTTTCCTATCGTTCAGTTATATGGCAGCTATAGGATATAGTCGGCCGATCCCGGCCGTTCCGACTTATATACTGCGTGCAAAGGAAAGAAGAGTGTGTGCAAAGTTTCAATTCGATATCTTTAAAACTGAGAGACTAGTTCGCGTAGAAACAGACAGACGGACAGACAGACGGACAGACAGACGGACAGACGGACAGACGGACATGGCTATATCAACTCAGGAGGTGATCCTGATCAAGAATATATATACTTTATAGGGTCGGAGATGTCTCCTTCACTGCGTTGCACACTTTTGACCAAAATTATAATACCCTCTGCAAGGGTATAACAAAAGGGCAAGCTTCTACAAGTCGATGTTTATATACTCTTGCAGTTAATTATTTATACTATTTAAGCAGTACTTTAATATTCAGTTCTATATATTAAAAAAATAGTTATGACGATTTGATTAAGGGTTATATATATTTGTAATGATTGGAAATTACTTCTTCACTGATCCGCAAACTTTTAACTGAAATTGTAGCACCCTCTGGCACTGTAAAAATATAACCAATTTAAACTGTAAAAAGCTATAATTTAATAAATTAATAAATATTAAATTAGTTACGAAACATCAGAAAAAATGTATAATATTTAAGATTAAAATCATTTACAAAAAGTACGAAACAATAAAGGCGACTAATAGCGGAGCTTATTTAACAAATGTTTAGGCAATCCATTTAAAGTTAACCATCAAATCAGTAGTAAATGCTATGGGTCTGGACCAAGATAAATTTAAACAAATTTATTTATTAATTGTATCTTGGCTGGACCTGCTTCAGCCTAACACCCCTTTCCTATACGGACCCACAATTTATCTATTTCTATAATAGCTCCCCACTACCAAATCCATCCCCTCTTATGGCTTTTTGGCCGCACTCGTCTGACTTTTGATAGCGATAGCAAAGCAAAGGGAACGCTCGAGTGCTTTTGGTAAGACCGCAAAAAAAGACAATAACAACAGAATCAAAAGCAAAAAAACCAAGACAACCGATAGCCAACAACAAGTTCTGGCTGAAACTTGTTGACGACTTCACTTTTGCTTGGCTGTCCAAAAAGTGTTTTGCTTTACTTTTGGTCTTTGTGTCGTACGCTGTGCTAGTGTGTATCTGTGTGCCACTGCCTGGTTAATATAGATACATAGATATATAAAAGACACCTTTCAAGACTGGTTTAGTTTGCCCAGCTCAGTTCGCTGCTTCTGTTGCATTTTTCCCGTCTCTTGGGCCACCCAACCCCAACCCTCCAACTGCAGCGGCTCTAATGCAATCAAATCGGCCTTTGTGTGTCTGTGTTAGCCATATTGGGTGTTGGCCAGCAGCTGTTGCTAGTTGTTGCTGTTCTTTAGTTGCTTTAGAAAAATGTCGTTTGATTACGGCTGGCCAAGAGAATGCAAAGTGAATTGTTGAAATATTGAATTAAGACCAAAGTCTGTGTCGCAGAATCGTACGCTCACTACCAATTTAGCTTCGTTCCCCCACTTTCAGGGCCACTTTTTACCTTATCTATTGGGTAACTATTTTACCAGCATTTCAATTGATTGCATTCGTTTTTTTATGCAAGAATTTCAAATTGAAAGCACAGCCGCGGCCAAAGAAAAAGTGAAAGTCACCAGCTACGAGTAGAAACCCAAGCTTGAATATTACGTATACGCAGCGTGGATCGGAGCCAGGCTTAGGCTGAGCAGAAGATTGGCCAGAACGAGACCGAAAGTGGCATCCTGGATTCCAGACACGTTCTCGCCGCCGGCGGACGCAGATTTACGATCTCCTCATCACCACACGCCCACGCAGAAACGACCTTAATTGTGTCGATGTCGGAGTTTCTGAAAGTGTGTGCCTTTTTTGTTCAATTTTATTTAATTTTATATGTAGCACGTCAAGAAACGACTCCAAGGGCAGTCGCTGTAATAGCAGCAGTAGCAGCAGCAGCAATGCAACGCATGCACTCCACATAAATTGCACACAGTTGAGCTTCGTTGTAAGAAGAAAACCCAAATTTAAAGCTTCAAAATTCTTAAAAATGGAAAATTATTTTTAGAAAGTATTTGTACAAAGAAAACTTTAATACAAAAAGTAGAAACGAAAAAATACAGCTAACAAAAAAGTAGTATAAGATTTAGGTTTATTTAGTATTACAAGGAAATATATGCAACATATTATAGCTATTGGTTTCATGTTTTAAAAAAAAATGAATCATTTAGAAACCAAATCTCAATATATCTCAATATATAATAGGATAAAAAAGGGTAATATGTTGAGAGTCTTAAAAAGTTTAGAAGTTCTCTAGGTAATATTTAAAAAGAACTGGTTAAAATTTTCGGATTTTATTTTTCTTTTATCAAAAATGTGAGTGATAAACACAATGACAATGTTTGTGGAAAAGCCAATTTCAAATAGGGATGGTAAACTGAAGTATTCGCCATCTTCGCGAAGTTGTCCCCCATCTAGTAGTGCCCACTGTGGCAACGCTCACTTTGCAGACACGGACACATTAGAATGGCTTGAGGCTGGAACTGGTTGCTGCAGCTGTGTCCTAACACTCTTCAGCCGCAGTCGGACCAGGTAACCACGTCTCCAAGAAACCAACAACGCCTCCATGGAGGCAACAGCCTCCACTAACGAGCTCGTGCAGCTCCGTCTCCGAGTTTAAACTCCAATCGCAATTGCAACTGGAACTGCGGCACAACAACGCACAAGAATTGCCATGAACCAATTTGATAATACAAAGCCCCGACTATAAACTCACACATACGCACAACAATTATTATTATTTGGTTTGCCATTTTTTATGCCGTTTTTGGTTGGAAATTGAAAGTTGTCTGTTCTTCGCAGGGAGTGAGCAGAGCGTGAAATAGCGACACTTTGGCAACACCTAAACCCCATGGAACACATCCTGTCGCCTGCCTGACGCCGGTAATCCGGGGACTCCATAAGGTCGACCACGAGGGCAGGGTCAGAGGTTGGGGGAGTAGAGAACGAATCACCAACCAAAACTGAGATTACTCACAGGCTTTCGTTGGTATATTTCTCTCTGACATAATTGTGTTCTAAAATTATATTACACTTAAAAAAATTGTAAAAGGCGACCATAAAAAAGGAAACCATTCCTAAAGTAAACTGTAACAAAAAAAGGGTTGACTTTAAAAGTATTATCTTACTCTCAATATATATTTTTAATCAAATATACAATACCCACATACTTATATAAAAATAAGCTTTATATATAAGGTTAGTTTAAAAATTTATTTTAGGGCAAACAGCTTAAAATGTCTTACAAATTTTCAAAATAATACAGCGTATTACAAAACATAAAATTCTACAGTTCTAGTGACAAATTTAAGATAATTAATTATTTTTAAACAATTGACGTGCCTTCCAATTAATTTAAAATATTTCAAAATAAATATTTAAGTTCCATTAAAAAATATAATATCATATATTTATTTTTCGAAGTGCTTTCATCTGGGAGTCAAGTGCAAAATAATCGTAAATTGGTGCTAAGCACTTACACGTTTTATCACAACGACCCACACGAACACACGACAGCAGGGCCAAAAGGTTCCGGACCACAGATGAACCCAAGCTGAATCCTCAGCTGAATCCGGAGCTACTGCCATCGTCATTCGAACATCCGCTGATGAAGCGCCATCCTGCTTCAACAAATTGGATTCCGATTTCTGAGTGCGCTGGTGTTATTTTCAACTGAGTGACTCGCCTTATTTGCAATTTAGTTAGCTAAAAATAGAATTCCCATTGACGCTTGCGGGGGCAGCGCATCAAAAAAAAGCAGCAAGCAAGCAAGTAAAAAGAAAAAGGAAAGCTAACTTTCGGGCGGAGCCGAAGTTGATATACCCTTGCAGAATATTCTGTAAATTATATTCTCCAAAACTATTCATATGATTATGATTATGATTATTATTAAAAATCCCAACTTCCCAACTTTAAAAACAATAAAGTTATGGCATTTCCGATCGTTCAGTTATATGACAGCTATAAGATATAGTCGGCCGATCTGGTAGGCCGATTTGGTAGGCCAAAAATAGAAACTATAAAAAATCCCAACTTCCTAACTTTACAAACACTAAAGTTTTGACATTTCCGATCAATCAGTTATGTGGCTGCTATAGGATATAGTCGGCCGATACCGGCCGCTGCGACTTACTACATACTAAACAATGAAGTTATGTCGATTTTGGGCTACATTTTTCAATCGTTTCTATGGTAGCTATATGATATTGTTGTCCGGCAGAAGGACAGACAGACGGACATGGCTAGATCGACTTTCCTAATGATGCTGATCAAGAATATATATACTTTATAGGGTCGGAAATGTCTCCTTCACTGCGTTGCAAACTTTTGACTGAAATTATAATACCCTCTGCAAGGGTATAAAAAAAGAAAGGAACGGAATGAAATGGGAGAAAACCCAGGAGACAGCAGGAATGTTGCATACACTCTGTAGACTTTGAAATATTTATAAAGATTGCTTCATCGATGGCTTTGAAATCGGATTTAGGTGTTGTTTCATAAATTATAATTTTCTTAATATGGACCAAATAATATTCTTGGTGATGTAATTGTAAGCGATAACAATAATTTTTTAAAATTATATAGTCTGGTAATTAATCTTTTTAATTCAGTTATATGAAACATGCAACTTCCAAATCCGAATAACATTAGAGCGAACACACAATTATTTTTAATCAAATAAATACAATTTATAACCCCCACTTTCTTCAGAAACGGAAATTTTTAAGGCTTATACATAAGCAGAATGCTGAAACGTTCACCTCCATTTAAATTGTCATCTCTGCAAACGTTTTAGCCCATCTAGGATAAGCCCTGATTCCGCAGACACCAACGCAAAAGGCAGATGCCAAAAGCGAAGGGGAAAATAAAGAGTGGCGAAGAATAAGGACCGCAAATTCGCACATCCTCACAGCAACCTGCCACAGATCCCCGAACGACGTCAGCGTTAAATAGAGTAAGTAATGAAAAATCGATAAGCCGGTTCGTAACTGGCTTCCATACGGAGAACTTTGAAAGTTGGGAGGTGGAGCCGGTGGTGGAGGCGTAGGCGTAGGCGGGGGCGGGGCGGAGGTACCTCCCCAGTCAACAGGAGGTTGGCAGCCGACAGGCGCCCAATGTCCCTTGTGGTTTGTCGGCACTTGAATACATATTTTACAAGTTTTTAAAATATAATGACGAAACTAGATTAATAGCTAATATCAACATACTTTCAATTATTCGAGATATAACGAAATCCAAGTGGCGAGTTTTATATTACAACTTTTTCATTCAATTAAATGTTAACTAAAAATGAAAAATATCATTATATTTAAAATTTTTAAAATATCAAATTCTATTACTGACTTAGAAAACCTGTATAATTACAATTACTCTCTTAAAACTTTCCATTACTATAAATATTTAACAAAAACTCCAATATTTTCAGTTTAGATAATTTCATTATTTATTTTTCCGAGTGTGTCAAAGGGAGCTGCAGTTCAGACGGACTTCGCAAGGCTACTGGCGCCTGCTGCCAGTATGGAACCGAGTAAGGAATCGGAGGTCGAGGGAAAAAGGGCCATATGACTGTGGGAGGTTGAAGGTGGGTGGACGCAGGGGCGTGTCCTTTGCCCGTGTATGGCGCCGTAGTAGCGTCATGGGCGTGAGCGTGCGCATGACCAGTAATATAACATTCAATTAAGTGCAATTTATGCTCAGCTAGTGCATTACGTAAGTCCTGTACAGAGCGGGGCAGGATTGGCAATGGAATTGGCCGACTGGGTTACACATATAATTATCGTTAAGGCAAAATTTTTGCTGTTGTCGCCTGAAGAAATACTGATGTAATCATAAATGCGCCTTTCTCCCCTTGGCGTCGATTGTAAACCTTATGAAGGCATAACCCAAATACTATACATGCCGATTGGTACTCTATAATGTGTCAGTTTAGAAAAATGACACAATTTATTTTTACAATCAACGACTTCGTTTTTTTAAATGTATTATTTTTTTCGAGATAAATACTAATCGTATGTCAATATATGTCATAAAACTATTTTCTTAAAAGAATTAAATGTATGCATATATTTCAACCTTTCGGATACGCCTCATTCAGATCTTCTCAAGTTGCCAATCGTACAATTGATTTTAATATTGATTTTAAAAACCCATTTCAAATTGCATTTTAAAGGATTTCAGATCGATTATTGTCAATATCATATCTACCAAGAACTTTCGAATTTTGGATTTAGTTTGAACCTGTTTCGTTCCCTAAAAAATTACTCTTATTTTAAAATTATACATAGATTACTGTGTGTGGTAGCTAAAAGCTCTGCTTTTTTATTACTTTTTAATTATAGAGATATATAGTATTATTCCTTATGGAAACACTTAGCTTAATATCAATAATCAACTTAATAATCCAAGAGGCAGTTATGAAATAAAGCGTATTTTTAAACATTTTCCCAAGCGGCCAATTTTTGTGCAGTTAATTTTTCCGTTATGAAAAAACTATTCCCCAAGCTAGACTCGCCAAAGCAGCTTACAGCTATGATCTTACTCAAGGGGATTCAGGAATCTTTAGTCGACCGTGGTTAGGGAAAAAACTCCGCTTTCTAGAAAATCAGCGCTATAAGCCCGCTCAAGTGAAGTGCAAACAGAATCTTTTGTTCGTAAGGTTTTATCTTGGGCCCACATCCGGTCGGATACCCAACCGCCCACTATACCATATCACCACCTACTTTTCTCGTACTCCCCCGGCCGAATGTTATCTGATGTTTTCGGTCACAACAACATACGCGAATAATGACAAATCACGCCTGTTTTGCCGCTCTTTTGCGTAAGTTTCTGGCCAGAACCATGCCCACACGTTGACGCCCACGCGGTCGGGAATTACGCACGCTGACGTCATTTTGAATGGCTAAAAAGGAGCTTTCCTTCGGCGGGTGGGAGTAGGTGTAGGGGAAAGAAAGAGACAGTAGAACCTTCTAGCAGACACCATAAACTGCGTCATTCATTCATGGATACCCACAGTTTTGTCGTAGGTTGGGCACGAGAGAAAGGGACGGAGACTCAAGCAGAAAGAGAGGCGAGCAGGCGTATAGTGTGGGAGGTATACATAGGTGAACTGTTGTGCATTTCATTCATAAAATCCCATCGAGTGGGAGCGAAAGAGCAAGTCCTTCGTTGACCTTCGTTACTGCGCAGGCCTTCAGCGAAATTCTCAGCTTTGAGTGAAAGCTTCAATGCAAATAACTCTGAAAAAAAACAAGTGACCTTTCCACACTATACCAACTAAAAACAAAATAATACAAATTGCAAGCCGGCTTAGCATATGGCCAGAATCGGTATTACATTCGGCCAAACCCTCAAAACATATGGCTATAAACTAATGGATTTATGGCCTAAACAGAGGGGGGTTGTGGGGTGGCTATGTGCAAATCTCACTCGCTCATTTGATTTCAAGGTTGATTCGAAATGTCAAAATTGCAGATGCGACGTCTTCAAATCAAGTTTGCACTTGGCTGCGAATCGAAACGAGTTATCCAATCCAATCGCAAAGAGCATTGGAGCAAAATAATACTAATGATCGGCATTATGATGACGATGATGGGGGAGCAGGTGGGCAGTGGGTGACGGGTGGGTGAAAAAGCAGGCGAACCTTTTGGATTCCACAGCAAACCCGTATTATAATTTATTGTGTAATGAATGCAACAAGCGCTCGAGACCGATAAAAACATTCTAGTCGATTGGGGAAATACCCAGCAAAGCAATAAGCATTATTTAAGATCTTATTTAATTTATTTATCTGTCTGATCCAAAAATAACTCCTTTTATATTAAGAAGAATTTTCCACATTTATCCTAAACTTTCGATTAACCTATTCCCAAAAGATGCATGAAAAACATCCTCCTTCGCTAGCTCTAAGTTACTACCCATCAAATTTATCTTCAGTTTGTAGGGTACAAAATGGTTAAAGGGTGTGTCTTCTATTGTGTAATCACAACAATATTTTTTTTCAGCCATATTTAAAGTCTAAGTATTATGAACCTGAAAGAGAAGTGCATTATCATAGTCAATGGACCCCTCTTGCTCGCGAAGGGCAAAAGCAAAGGCGAATGAAACAAGACAAGTGAGTGTTTGGGTCTCTTCCCCTCAGCATCTACCCCCCCGCCTTTTAATGCAGTGGGCATGCAAAGCAGAAAAGCAAATATACCGTTGCTTTATTGAGCAGCTTCAGTTTCAGTCGTTGAAATAATTGAAAGTCAAATTGAAAGCTTTGGGGCGAGGCTCGAATTTTTTTGGGACTTCTTTCGACTCGATCGAATAAGAAGCGGCGGAAAACTCCAGTTACTTGCATCTGATCGCTAGCAAATATGCAGTTCAGCTCAAGAGTTGTGTTTCTGTTGCTTCTGTTTTTTCGCTTTTTGAGTGGTTCTGTACGAAAATTTATATACATGCTATAAGTATAGGCAAAAGTGAATGTCCACCGAAAAGTCCTTGAAACCTGAAACCGATCTTTCCAGTTTGGCGCACAGAGTGAACTGTTGCTTTAGCTGGTGCTTTGTGGCAGTAACTGCAGGTTCTACACTGAGAGAAGTCTCTAGTTGTTCTTTTTCAAAAGAATAACATAAAATTTAACCCTTATCTGTATCAACATATCTTAAATCGGCATGTTAAATGTTACGATCCTTAGAGATATGAAAATGATAACTGACGAAAAGTAAAACTGTTTTCGAATTAAACTATAACAACAGCGTATCTTTAAATACTAATTGTTACGTTCTTTTAAATATTAGATTTAAGGTTGAATTTGGGCATGTTTTTAAACTGCCAACAATTTAATTTGTAACTTCTTTTTGACAAATATTAAATATATTTTAATGCTATCGACATTATTTCGTTCAGTGCCTACTAGTTGCGTTGGACTGCTACTGCAGCCGTCAGTTTTCAGCTTCGAGCTGTAGCCAAGCTCCACTTGGCTCAGAAACTTGGACTGGGTGTCGGTTTTGGGTCTTTGGGCTTGTGTTTGGGTAATCCTTCATTCACCTGATCAGATCGAGAGGTTGAGAACGAGAGGGCGATACAAGGCCAAGAATTATTTGGGTTGCCAATGGGTGTGGTTCTTTTTTTGATATAAATCAAAATACAATAACCATTTGATATGTCGAATGTAAAAATTGATATTTAATTAACCAATAAGCGCACAAGCAAAAAAAGCGGATGTTTTCAGGAATCCGGATTTGCAGAAAACTAGAGTATTTCTGATTCCAACAATGAAAGGTTAATAAATAATATTGCTATAAAACGTTAATAAATTCAACATAGTTTTGAATTGAAATTAAACAAATTGAATTTGATCGTTTTAATTGTAAAACAGGAAACTAACTTTTTAATCCAGAATTCGCCAAATTGAACGAAGAAGCTTTGAGATATTTCTTCCTAAACGGTACTCGGCATATTGAATATTAATAATAGAACTGGAATTCGCCACTAGCCAACCTTTCCTCTCTCTTCATTTTTTCATGAAATAAGCTATAAGGCGATTTCATAACAACTTTGATTCGAGCGAAACAAATAAGCGGACACAGCATCCAGCGATTAAGTATGTTTGTGAGCGTTACAGATAAATAAAAAAGAGGCAATGGTTTTGACCAAAACCAAAAGCTTAAGGCTTAAAATGAAAATGAAAATGAAACTGAAGCTGGCTCTGGCTGAAACTGAAACTGAACCGAGTTAATCCAACTGAAGTGAACTGAACTCGGGTAAAATAAAGCTGGGGCGCAGCCGTAGCCACCTGCATTGAATTGACATTGAAGGTGGTTGTTGTTAATGTTGTTGTTAACTATAGTGATTGCTTGTTTTGCGGTAAAAGACCAAGAGACCAGGCCAAACCTACCAATGTTTGTTGCTGCTGTAATGCGTTCATTCCACGTTGCCTTTCATTTCTTGCAATTGGCGTTTTAATTTGCCTATTTAACCACATCAACAAAAAACAACAACCCAATGAATATGCATGCAAAACAAAATCAGCTTATACAATGCGATTTATATTCATAAGTATTTATATGTGTAATAGTTGGGTGCGAGTGAGTATGTCAGCAGTCCATAACAGACAAGCCGCAATCAAATTGAACCGATTATAGTTTTGAAATAAATTTATTTAAGTGGTATGTAATTAATTAATTAAAAGTAATTATTTAGAAGTTAAAACATCTAGAGGAAAATTGTAATTATTAAATAAACAATGCTTGGAGTAAACCATTTATAACTTCAATATCACTGTAACATATGTCTATGTTTTTAAAGTTTTTTATTGAAAACCTGATCTTGAAAAATGTTTATATTTAAGATTTAGTTATATAACAAATAAATTACTTCTATAACTAAAATTATAAAAGTATAACTTACTCTTACAACTTTTTAAATTCCAATCTTAGCACAATTAAAGCTGTAAAGCAACAAAGTTTGTTTATTATTTCTCCGTTTCGAAAACAACATTACTATTAGAAAAGCCTTTGAATTCCAACCTTAAGCCAATTTAAAATATGCAATTAAGTGAAGCATTAATTACTCAAGCCCCACTAACAATAACAATAACAGCTGAAGCCGAAGTAATTGGTATAAGGTCTCTTGTCTGTCGATGTGTTCGAGCTTACCGCACTCTAGTGTTGAAACCCTTCAAAATAACTCGAAAAAACTTGATACAAAGTGTTTGGCTCTTCTTTAATTTCTATTTTATTTTTTGCGCATTAGCAGCGAAACGAAGTTGGCAAATGGCCGTAAGGCAAACTACAAAAAGAAAAAGGAAAAGAAATAAATAACAATAACGCAAAAATATACATATACAGCTTTTGACATTCCAGCACCTGTTAACTATAGTTTTGCGTGAAGTCACATTCAAAATTCCAAGAAATCATCAGCAAAGCCACAAATGCATAAACGGTTTCTTGCACTAGTCTTAAAAATAAATACATACAGAAAATATATTAACGAACGACCTTGCTAAAGGCAATCTTCAAACGGAGTGGAAAAAATGACTTCGACTTTGGTAATAAAAGAATTAGCGGCTCCTAATGCCCAAGCGTAACTGAAATATTGGCAACAAAAAAGACCGAAAAAACTGCGTATTTTTTGATTACTTGCCCCCACTTCTTCTTTAACAACAAAAGCGGAACAACAAACGTTTTGAAGTAAAGTGGATTATGAATAGATTTATTTATAGAATAACGTTCGTTTCAACACATCCGTATTCTAAGATATGCTCCAAATCATAATCAAAAATTCTTACATTTTTATACCCTTGCAAAGGGTATTATAGTTTCAGTCAGTGAAGGAGACTTTCCGACCCTATACAGTATACATATATATTCTTTATCAGAATCACCAGGAGATTCGAACTAGCCATGTCCGTCTCTCCGTCCGTCCGTTTCTACGCAAACTAGTCCCTCGGTTTTAAAGATATCTGCTTGAAACTTTCCCAAAAGTTGTCTTAGGAAAGGTAGTGAGTGTATAAGTCGAAACGAGCCGGATCGGGCGACCAAAGAAAAATCAAAAAAAAAAAAATGAAAAAATTTGGTTTTGAGGTTTTTCTATTTATTAAAATATTTTTTGAGATATTGTAATTATTTAGTATATCAAAATTACTCTTTAAGTTTTGCCAAAATCGGACAACAATATTATAACAACAAAATTGGACAACAATATCATAAAGCTGCCATAGAAACGATGACAAGCTTCATTGTTTTTAGTATCATAGGCATAGAAATCGTAATATATTCGTTTTGTAATAACTGCAAGGGTATATAAACTTCGGCTTGCCGAAGTTTGCTTCCTTTCTTGTTTAATTTTAATTTCAATGCTAAAAGTGAGCAGCACGTGACTAATTCAAAAGCTGCTGACAAAAGAATTGAATATTCAATTGTTCACTCACATCGATTACGTACAATTGACAAGCGACAGTTGGAGTAATTATAAATCTGATGTTACATGAATTGCAAATAATTCAGCCAGAGATGGCAGACTCCAGACTGCGATGACCGCAATAAGTGTTTCCTAAATAGATCAACAAAGTTTGTTATTCAGAAACGGAAGCTAACTTTGAACAAAGAACTTTTTAATATCACTGCAGTCATACCGAAAATTGATGACAGCTTTAGATTACCGTATACTCAAGGGTTGGATCCAATAATATAAATCCATTAAACTTCGGCTTCCGTTTTCGTTTTTATTTATTATCGGTTTTTTAACTGCGTTCTTTTGAAGAAGAACGTAAAATATTGTAAAATTGATTACTTGTTAAAAAGAATACTGAACACATTATCTCACCTATAATAACACAATCGCTTTAAGTACGTTAATCTCAACCAGTTTACCACCGATTTTAATCATTCAAAGCTATATTTAAAAACCTTTAAGCGTTTTTGAATGTCTACCTTCGTCGAACAACTTAATATATTAAGTTTTTAAAATAATATCTGTAGTTAATCCAAATTTTTAAAGTATTAACTAGAAAGAAGAGGTAACTTCGGGCGGAGCGGAGGTTGATATACCCTTGCAGAATATTCCGTAAATTATATTCTCCAAAATTATTCATATGATGAATTCTTAACACTCATAAAAAATCCCCAACATCCTAACTTTAAAAACACCAAAGTTAGGGCATTTCCAATAGTTCAGTTATAAGGCAGCTATAGGATATTGTCGGCTGATCCTTATGAAATTCGGTAGGTCGGATTGATTGGCCAAAAATAAAACCCATAGAAAATTTCAACTTCCAAACTTTACAAACGGCCGTTCCGACTCATATACTGCGTGCAAAGGTACGAAGGGTGAGTGCAAAGTTTCAATTCGATATCTTTAAGATTGAGAAACTAGTTCGCGTAGAAATAGACAGACAGACAGACAGACGGACATTCTTATATCAACTCAGGACGCGATCCTGATCAAGGATATGTATATTTTATAGGGTCGGAGATGTTGAATTTATTATCGTTATCTATACCGTTATACCTTTAAGGCCAATTTTAAAACTCGTTTCATCATTTTTTAGGAAAAATTTGCCAAAACAATTTATTTTGCCTTGTCATAATTGTAGGAAAATTGGTATGAATTATTTTCTGCATGTCGGTTGTTTCGTTTTTTTGTATTTTTTTTTTGGCAAGTCACAGTGAAACGTAAACAAAACCATTTTACGAAAATACATTAAATCCGATTCAACCCACTTATTATTGTTAAATATATGATTTAACCTTACCACAGATTTTGTGTATATGTGTGCGTTCTTTTCATTGTTTTGAGCAACAACAAATCAAAGACGGCCCAAAAATGTTGTTAATTGCCGGAAGTAACTTGTGTCACGCACAGACACACAAAACTCATACAGACAATAGATAAATTATATTTTTTTATCAAAAAGCAATTTGGCAACATTGGAACCTATTTCTAATTTTTTCCTAGAAAATACAATTACACAATACTTATCAGCAGAAGTAGAATTTTATTGGCCTACAAAAACGATTCGAAAATATTGCATGCAAATCGATACTATAAAGGATTTTAATTTCCCCATCGCGCTCACTCACCCGGTTTACAGAAGCTGATTTAAATGTCAGAGAAGCCGAATATAAAGCTCTAGTCAAGCATAAATGTTAAATGTCTTTTAAATACCAAATTGAGGAGGCCACCAAAAAAACACACATACACTGGAATACACCTACGGAATTGGAATCTATAAAAAAGACAATCAAATGCTCTGCTCTGAGCCGACAACAAGTGTCGTTTTGAAGAAAAAACTTTTATTAACATTTCAGCATCGTTTATTTTTTTACATTTATTAATTAAGCAAAGTCTTGGGCAAACATTTATTTTTGAATGGAAAGTCATTTTTCACTATGAACATTTTATCAGCATTATAAATTTCTCAGGATCATTTAATTGCACTCTGACTTTTACTCAACATAATGAAGAAGAATACGTTAAATAAATATACATTAATTAATTTTTTTTTAAATATACAAAATTTTATTACAATGTTTAGCAAACAGTCAAACAAGTCTTAAGTAAATAAACCGACGAAAACACACAAATATTATATATGAAATAATTATTTAACAGCAAATAGTGTGATGTTACCTAGGCAATGGGAAAAAGCAAATAATCGTTTTTAAAGCACCTGTAATGATTGATGGGGTCGTAAATTCTATTTTATGCGCACTCTTGAATACCATGAAAATTTGTGTACCTTTTGGCAGTGTATAACAATAACATGACGGTAAAACTGCAACAACAACGGCGGCAAAATGCCGATTGCAAGTCAAACTCTGAGATTAGGCGAAGCTGAAAAAATTTGAAAGGTGCACGCGAATGCATTGCAAGGCATTTTGTTGCATTTGCAACAAAGGAATGCAAGTGGCAGCGACTAACAAGTAATTTACGTACACAACCCAATGCACACACTCGCAATGAGAAGTTCCCATGTATGTATATATTTCGCATCTGTTTGTCCACAAAAACTAGCAGATTTACAAATAAACGGATGCAGATTATCATCAAAGACATTTAGGAACCCTAACCGAAGTCATTATATTAAAAAAAATGAAAAAGAAAGCTGAAATTAAATAACAAATTGCTGTACTCTTTTGATTTAAAGCAAAAGAATAGAAATAAAATATTTTCGGAATCACATTCAATAAATTATTATTAGTGATAGTGATATTAAAAGTGTACAGTAGGCTTCGGAAATACAAAATTAAATATATATATTTTTTGAAACTTTAAACCAAGTTTTTTTCAAAAAAACTACGACAGTAATTTCGGGTAACACAAGACAATTAGCAGCATTTTGTTTCTATAAATAGATTATTATGAAATCCATGGAGTATAAAACGTTTGGTTAGATACTACCGAGGGTTCAACCAACTTTCGGTCAAATCAAGTGCACTCACAATACTGCTTATTCCAAAGATTCATTGATGAGCGTAACGCTGACAGGCGATGTCTACTTTTGAGCCATGGTTATCAGTTACAACCTCTAAGCCCAAACATTGTAGTCGGATTTGCTTTTACGACACGTCAAGTGGACTCTCTGCGATATCAGGAATCAATGCAATCTCGAATCTACAAAAGTGCTTTAAAAATAAATACAATTTGGTTGATTGGAAGAATGCCTCTCAAGCTCCCTACAACACCGACTCCCCGACAGACTGTTTATGCCTTATCAACATCAAATTGAACTTGTATTTTCTACGCTCCGCTTGCGTTTTTCTCTCTGTTTTTCTCGCTTTCTTATCACGACGGCAACAGGCACCTCAAAAGCAAAAATAAATAAATGTAGAAGTAAGTGGGAATATGCATTTGCTTGTGTGGTCACCGCAAACATTTCAGGTTTCTGCTCTGCATTTCTTCACTTCTTATCGGTGGGCTGACCATTTTGATGGTTTTGTTTTTACTTTTATTCAACAACCTATTATTATGCTGCCACAGAAATGAATCCGAGTATATACACAAATTCCTCATAGATATGATATGATGTCAGGTTGGGGGTCATCGTCATTCCAACAGACTTTGCCTCTGCCCGGCGATTGTCGTCGCCTCTGATTTCGCAGGCGCCAGCGCCTGGCATTATTTCCGTGGCATTATCGGGTGTCTCCCCTAACTGCAGGGTCCATTGTCTTCCCTAATTAGCAGACATAGCCACAAAGAACTGTGCTGGAGTGGATGAAAGCAGGTCTACCTTTCATCGCCCTCGCTAAGATACTGACCTGCTGCCATTCGCTTCTTGATGAGGTATACTAATCCCAAACAAACTCTCCATGAAATGTGTGCTTTACGCAAGGCCAATGAAATCGAAATCGAGCTTAACGTGACCTTTTGGATTTGGTTATAGAGGTATATTTGAACAAGTTAATGGGTTTTTAAACAAACTTCATTAGGAATATGATTAAATTTGGTAACAAATATTCAAATATCTGTATTATATTCTTTATTAAAAGTTTAATAGCCAATAAATAAGTAAATATCATTCATTTTTTTGATATTGAAAAAATATATAATACTATATTTGGTTTTAAAATAAAACACCTGGGTTAATATTTTAATGCAAACGTGCATTATTCGTCATTGACGAATATATCAACAAAATCGAGAACTGAAGCCAACTTCGGGAATTCTAAGTTTTAATACCCTTGTCTTTAATGACAGACAAATTTATTAAATTTTATCCGATCGTTCATATGTAAGTTGTAAGATTTAGTCGTCGGAAAAAATATGAGTGGGAAAGTTTTATAAAAATAACTGCGCAAACAAACTGCCTAGAACCCTAACCCTTATATAACACAGCAACAGGATGATATAGTCATTTGATTTGGCAAAATTAAAAGTAAAATAACTTTTGAAACATCTGGTCTTGTTTCCAATCGCAGCTCTAATCAGAGACGCCTTGTCTTCAAATTTGAACTGCGAAAGCATATAAAAACACGATTACGAAAGTTTCTCCAGCTTTTAAACTGAGCTTGCAAACGGTATAGAAACCTACGAACAGATGGTCATACGGCCATGGCTATATTAACTCCGGGATACTAGTACTGATAACCCTATATTCTTTATAGGGTCGGAAATGTGTTCTTTTCTTTGTTACAAAAATGACCAAAATTATTATCAGCAAATACATATATGATTTTTTATATGATTTCCATAATTAACTTTATAAAAATGAAACGATTATTATTTTAGAAAATCTACGATTCCTCATTGTTTTTTAAATATAAGCATAGGAATGGATTTATAGTCGTATTAAAGATGTATAAACGTCTGCAAGGGCCGTACAAATCGGCCGGCCTATGTTTTCTTTCTTTCGTTTACTTAATTTATTAAATAATAAACATAAAACAGATCTATTTTAATAAGTTTTTAGGTTGATTTTAAAAAAGTAAGTATACAATCATTTTCATCAGAGGTAGTCTACACCCATTTTACTTACATCTAATGAATATTTTAAATAGAAAACCCAGTACATGTTGCCTATTTTCAGGCTGGGCTCAGAAGAACTACGTGTTATAAATCCCCATCGTAACGGTTACCTAGGCGCAATATTAGCTAAGCTCAAAAAATAATCATTTAATTTTTGCCTTGGGGCTGCGGTGATATGAAGTATGATAAACCTCGAAATTTGTATTGTCATGGAACTTTCTAGCCACGTTAAGGGGTTCTTTTCTTTGTGGTCTAACACCATTGAATTTATTATATTTTGCACGTTTTTTGGCAACTACGATAAGCGTGGTAAATCTCAAGCACACGTGATAGGAGCGCCTTACAATACATTTCTTTTTATATTTCCTTTTTTGTTCCACTGATTTCAATAATCAAAAGATTGCGCACAGAATTGCAGTTTTGCCACTCCAACGCTTTTTTGCCAACCAAATCATATTTATAAATGATTTTTACTACGCAGTTGAGTTGGTGGAAGCCAACTGAAGCAAAAGTTGGCCACACACAGCTGTGGCAGTTCGCGAAAACAATATGCAATTTGGTAGCGTAATATTTACTGACTCAAATAATTATAGAACAAACCAAAATTGAATAATTAAGAAAAATAGAAAAAGCTTGGCACGCTATAGATCCACCGATATACCTAGGCATATATTTATTTTTTCAATATATTTACCCATCTAGATAATTGTAAAAAGAATCGTCTGGGCAAACGCAGTGCAAAATAAGAAAGAGTTATATCATATGCTGCTCCAATAGAAAGTTCGTAACTTAGACAGTTCTATGTAAACATTTCCACCTGTTCATATAGCACATTCGCAATCACATACTGAATTAAGTGAAGCTTGACGTAAGCAAAGGAGTTGATATATTTCAATATATAATATAAACCTATGTGTGCTTGTACAATCGCCCTGCCTGATAAGCTTCAGAATGTTTGCAAATCTTTGACGAGATTCAAATCAAGTCTGGAAATCCCCGCATACTGGGAACTCACATTGGGTTGTGTACTTGCTTTATATGCGTTTCGAAAATGTAAAGCGAACTGAAAATCTGACTTACAAAATCACAATAAACTATTTCAGTTAGGAGAATATCGCAAAAACTTTCGGTAAACATATATTTTTGTAAGCTAAATGTGCGTTTTATATTTCTACGTATTCGATACAAACAAATATTTCCAATGAAATGTTTTTGTTATTAGCATTATATCATAATCTTAGATTGATTGCTAATTGTCTTCAGTTTCCAACTTTCTGCGAACAGGACTTTTGCGATAATTGTATCTTGTGACAACATATCACACAGACATTTTAACCGCAGCGATAACTATGTATATCCGCACTTGACCACTTATTTTGACCTCATCATTAATTTTCAAATAAGAGTTTTTTAATAAACTAGATAAGAGACTGACAAATTTTTAGAGCTCCAACCACGAATATCTCTTCAAAAAAATGCACGATATGGAGCAATAGTAGTCATAAAATTCATTATACTCTTTTTCTTCTTTCTGTAGTCAATAAAAGGGGTTCCAGTTGCCTTTGTACACATGCGTGACTTGCTTTTCGAGTTAAATTTGGAGTCATAGATAGAGATCCCAAGTTTATTAATTAATTTAAAAAAATTATATTTATCAATAAGTTTAAAAGTTTAAACAATTTTAATTTCAAGCCGTCACATTTTTTAACCAACTTGATCTGAAGTGCGAAAAAAAAATTATTTTAATCACTAAATCAATCATCATTTTAATTAAATATATAACATATTCTCAAGACTTTCCGTTTCGGAGTATAGACTCGTAGATATATGTACATATGCCTAATAGAGCTTTCGGCATAAGAAGTCCCACTCACTATCTTATCAATGGGCTCGCTTCCGTTGCCAAAGTGCTGGCCACGTGTGGAGAGATTTGTTTTCAGGCGAAGTATTTTCACCACACAATGGCACAACTGCTCCACTGTGCTTGGGCATCGAAATTCACGTGGGGCGAATTAATGTATATCTGGGCCCAAAAGTGTTAACATCAACAAGCTGCCGAGAGGTCTAGTTCTAGTGATTCATTTATAAAATGTGTGTTCGGATTGTTTTTCTGAAAATTTTCAATGTTTTCGTCTAATTTTTGTTATTTCTATTTGAAGGCCAGCGAAGGCAATGCTAAGGCTAAGCAAATTGTTGAAACAGTTGTTAAAACGCACAAGCCCTAGACGTTGGAAATTTAACCCAGAAGTGCCGGTTATTGCAAAACTTTAGGGCTTTAATTTTTGTGGTCTTCTGAATGAGTCTCTTTGTGTTAATTTCAGGCTGAGCTTTCTAAATCAGCCATAGGCAACAGATTTTTGCCAATATATAGCTCGCCAAACAAGTTTTACCTTTCGCATCAGTTTGTCTTATTTTTTTCCTGTATTACGGTTCGTTTAGAACTAGTTTTGGTAACTAGCTAAGTGCCGCAGCACATGCTAATCAAACCACTTTCGGTTAATATTTTTCTACAATAAAATCAAAATCAAAAGTCAAAGACGTCAACAGGAATTTGCATAAAATACCTGAGACTCGAAATTCTCGCAGAGATTTGGTTACTATACAGTTTGGATCTTGAGTTGTTGGGCCAAAAAATATATACAAAAGCAGCTATTAAGAGTGACGGAGATTCAAGGCGAAACATCAGTATTTCCGTATTAGTATCGCATTTGTCTCTCTCGATTGCAGAAAATCGGTGGCGACAAATTGCCCGCTGTCAGCCAGGGCGTATACGTAATATTTCGCTTAAGTGCATAACAGCAAATAATAAACAAAAAGAATATGTGCACATATACACAGGGAAGAGATAACAAATTGCAAAACAATTGCAAAAAAAAAAAATAAAAAATTGCCACAAATCAGTTCGGCAAAAAGTCTTAGAATGTTTTTCTCGAGTTGTGCAGTTTAGTTTCTGCGACTTCCATTCTGCGACTCCCATTCTTGACTCCCGAAATGAAATCAGCTTATCAAAAATATATAGATGACTCGCTTTCTCGCCTTTCTGGCTCTTTTTCTTATCACCTGTTCTTGTTTGTGTGCCATTAATTATGGCTGCTTCCTTCGGTAGCTGCTGAAACTGATTAGAAGGCAAACTTTTCAAACTAATGGAAAGTTACGAACGTTTCCCTGCTTCAGGAACATTAAATACTGCGCTTACAATGTTACCATTTTTTTAAAATCGTAAATCCATAATAATGATCTATCTGAAAATAACATTTTCAATACCAATAAAAAGTACGTATTCAATATTCAGTGCATATTCATATTAAAACCAAATAAATATACATGCGGATGCACTAGTGATATGCAAAGTACGTAGTGATTATATGTCGCATAATCTTAATTGTCCCCTTTCATGCCTCTTTCAATTGCAAGGTGAGATTGCACTTGTAAATTTTATAATCGAATATTAAATTTGTAAGCTAAAATAAGTTCCTATAGTACCTATAGACTTTAAGTAAATAAATAGAAAAAAACAATAGAAATCACAAGTTTTACTATCCGTTTTTATGTTCCCATGACTTAAGAATATCTTTTTGCTATATAAGCTGGTGAGTTTTTTTATAACAAGAATGGAGAATACTCCGTGTATTTAAACAAAATGGTCTTGGTAATCTTAGAGCACGATTTGATTTTACATGTTTTTTTTTTTCCAAAAAAATGTGTACGTTATATTTATGCTTAGATTAAAAAAAAACTACTTTAGATAATTTATGTTCTGTCAAGGTTATAGAAAAAATGTATAAAATGTAAGGGTTGTATAACTAAATTTCTTCAAGATATGATCTGGTCAATTCTATTGCCGAAGATCTTATATCCTTTCTCGACTCACCTGCATTATGGGATATGCGATACGTCCTTTGCCGAACCGTTCTATGATCGTCAGCTTGGATGTACTAGCCATGACTCCGGCGATGTTGGATGAGGACAAAACCGGACGCGACGGCGGCACAATGGGCACAAAGTCGCGATTCCTTTCGGCAAATGTGCGATCAAACGAGTTGCGTCGATCGCTATAGGAGCGTCTATATGCCACATTATTACCACCGCTAGCGGTATTGGGCGCCCGACCCGATTGGTATGTGTTAGATGAACTGTTGTACTGGGATGCACCCATATAGGATTTGGATTTGCGATACTGCTTGCCTGAATAGACAGCCGGTTCCGGATAGTTGAGATCGCTGTGATTGCTGGCGGTCTCCGATCCGGAACTGGTTGACGACGAGGTGGCGGAGGTGGAAACGGAGGATGTGGAGGCGGTTACGGCGGTGGTCAGACTAGAGATCATCGATGGCTTTGAACATTTAGCACAGGGCACGGCCAAAGCGGCCGTTAGCAGTTCAGCGGGATTTATTTTGCCCACTACACTGTCCAATGTTTCCGATGTGTCCAAAGTGTTACTGTTGTTGTTACTGATGTTGCTACTGTTGCTGTTTTTGTTGTTGCTGCTGCTGTTGCTATTACTGCAAATGTTGCCACTGATGTTGATGTTGCTCCTGTAATTGTTGCTTCTGTAATTGCTGCTGTCGCGTGGCAACGATTGCAGGAATATCTGTTGCCGGTGTGGCTTGGCTTTTTTGCTGCTGCGTTGCTGTTGTTGCTGCTGCTGCTGTTGTTGTCCCTTGCCTGCATTCTTTTTGCTGTTGTTGTTGTTGTTGGGCTTGGCATTCAGCCCTTTGTTGGTTGTTGCTTTGCTATTCGTTTTGTTGTTAATGTTGCTAAAGTTGCTGCTGTTTTCAATGTTGCTGCTGTTGTTGCCCGCCGCCGGCAACATTGCCTCTCGCTGCCTCTCCTTTTCCTTGTCCGCCTTCTTGCCATTCACCTTGTTTACCATTTTCCCTGTCTCTTTGTTCGCCCTTTTTAACCGTTATCCGTGTTTCGCTTGTAGAGTTCCGTTAGTTTTCTCCGTTCTACGTTCCGTGCGCAATTGGCTTTTGGCTTCTGCTTGCGTTTGTGTTTTGTTGTTGTCGCTGTAGCTTACCGCTCTTCTCCCTCTCTCTACTTTTCTGCTATCTCACTCAAGCGCGCGCATTCGCTCTCGTTTTCGTTGGTCGAGAGCTTTTTTGTGTTTTTAGTTTGTGCCACGTCGTGTTGTTGTTGGCGTGGCGCGATCTTATATTATTTTGAATATTTCGGTTGCGTTCTTTTTATTTTTATATTAAATGAGCTTTTATTGTAAACTTTTTAAAATGTTTTTAATCACGAAATTCATTAATGTTGTTTATCACTTGCTAACACTTTTTCTCAACTGCGTCTTCTTGGCAATACTGCTGTTCTTTGTTTTTGTTACCCCTTTTGGATGGCATTTACCGCAAGACAACCAGACAGGGCACATCAACATGCAAAGAGAAGTAAAAAGATTAAAGAAACAAAATTAGTTATTGGCTATTTGCTTCGTAGAATAATAGTTTTAAATACATACATAGTTATAAATGCCTTTGACTTTAAATACATACATATGTACATACATACATACATACATATATGTACATATATGTATGTCTTTATGTACATATGTACATACAAATAAAGTATTAAAAAATCGCTAATGAACGCATAACCCCCCACCCCTCTTTTTTCCACCGTCTTTGCTTGGGTTTTATCACTCCTTTTTTCTTTGATTAACTGCTGTGGGTTCCTAAATGAGCTACAAGTACATATAAAACGTTCCACAATTTTCAAACGCGCAATTTGTATTACTTATTTTTTGCGTTCATCTGAAAAAGCAAAAACAAAAATAACCGAAAAATAACGCATACATATGTATGTACATACCTAAGTTTATACATACATAGGTATGTATGTATATACATATGTGTTATATGTATGTTAATATGTAAATGCTTTCCATTTGGCGGGCGCGTTGTTCCACTATCTCTTTCTGCCCCCCAGCTCGATGATGTAAGTTTTCGTAAAGAAATGCTTTATTTTATTTTGCTTTACTCTTCTTCCATTTACAAAATGAGGCGATTGGATGTGCCATCACTAACTAATCATTTATTCATTTATTTAGTCATTAAATTTCTGTTTATTACTGCACTCGATCCACTGCACTTGATACAATGACAAAACGAGAAAGTACATCCTATTTAATATGCCGGTCTTTATATACCCTTGCAGCTAAAAAAATACATATATATGTATGTACATATATCAAATATTTGGGGATTTACAAAATTATTGAAGTTATACATACAGTTACATATATACTATTTGTGCTCACCCATATTTTGAATTTCGCTTAAGTATGATCGACCAAAAATGTCCTGAATCGATTATTTAAATTCGGATATTCCCTACAAAATCCAGCAAACTCGTCTTATTGGACTAGTGCTCGGCCATATTCTGATACTATCACCCCTAACAAAGTTATTTCATGCTAATTCAAACTTTCAGACAAATTATGGAAAACAATTCTTCACTATATACAGCAAAATCAGAACAAAGAACAGCTGTTCGTAACTCGAGTTTTGGAGTTAGCCTAATGTGGACTGGACAATAGAGATAAGCTAACTCGATAGGAAACACGAGGCAGTGTGGATAGACATTATCTTTTTTTGATACTTGATATATCTTCTTTCTGCCTTACATATATCGAAATAGAAAAAGGCGTACATATTAATTTAATTTTTATACCCTTGCGAGAGTATTATATGTAATTTCAGTCAAGGAAACATTTCCGACCCATAGGAAAAATAGGAAACAAATTTTAAAATATTATAACTTTGTTGTTTTTAATTCTTTTTGTTGGGATTTGATAATATTTAAATATTATGAAATTATGGTTTTAATTAAATTAAAATCGGACAACAATATCATTTAGCTGCCATAGAAACGATGTCAAAATGCAGCGCCCGCTTAAGTGGGCGTGGTGCTTTTAATGCTTAGCGACGATATGGGATAGAAAAAAACAACTTGGTTTTATTCTTAACGAAAACATTTTTTTTGTCCTCTATATCGTGTTGCATCTGAACAAGATCAACAAGCTGACAAGGAAGTTGAAATCGGAGATCGATAATCCGGCCACCCGTTGTACAAGTAATTTTTAAGGAAACTAAAATCATCACTTCTAAAACATATAAAAAACTGGTTTTATTTCAAAAGAGTTTATTGCAGACTAGAATCTACTATTTTAATATGTACATATGGTTGCCCAACTGAAATGACATACATAATCGAACTGTTAAAAGTGCTTGTCTGCAAACGCGAAATGAAGAACATACCATTAACAGCAGCAGGACGAGCTGTCAAGTTCCTCAGACAACTGGCAGCATATTAAATATACCGGACGAGATCAAATCGGACAACGATTTTGAATTTAAGGAATTCCTAACATTCGGCCGGCTCCATTTCATCCAGCCAAAAAAACATTGTACAGCCTACCAAAAACTATTTACGGAACATTTCGAGTGATCCAGTATGAGTATGTGGTTCAAAGGAGCTATCTCGTATGCCGAGTAAATCAAAAAGAATCGCACTGTTAGAGGGCATCAGGATCAAATTCAAGACATTTACCCTAACTAATCGGGCAGCTTTAAACAGGGGTCCACCAGAACCACCAAAGAAAAAAGCGACCGCTGTGGCGGACTTACAAGAGGTAATGGACAGTGGTCCGAGAATATGGAGTTCAATCAGAATCAGCTGCTGTCTGCAGGGCAACGGATCATCTGATTGTTA
Source organism: Drosophila fuyamai (assembly GCA_018153365.1). Lineage (NCBI taxonomy): Eukaryota > Metazoa > Arthropoda > Insecta > Diptera > Drosophilidae > Drosophila > Drosophila fuyamai. Next base: position 630,333 of record JAECXW010000419.1, on the reverse strand, counting down.
AGGAATCGTTGGAGGCCGCTGATATTGGCATTAGGCCTGTTGGCGTTAAGCCGTAAGCTTTCCCGCCAGTACAGAACCGAGCATATTCTCTTGTAATATAATAAAATCTTTATTAGTCAAAGAAGATATACGAATATGCCAATTGTTCCTACAGAAAGTACATATAGTCATATACTGAAGCTATTTTTATACTATCAGCTAGGGTATACACTTACGAAATAAAGCAGTTACCTAGTTGAATTAATTTATTATTGTTTACGAGACATTCTGACTCAATCGCACATACATATGTATATGTTAATGTAGGTACATCCAACACATACATATAGGAGAAATACAAAACTGATCTCCCCTTCCATATTGAGTTAATTACTTTTCCAGAATTGTCGAATACTAACCGATCTTGAACCCAAACATGATGGATGAGTGTAAGAACGACGATAATTATTCCTCTTAACGAGCAAACGTATTAGTTTAGGTGTAAAATGGATATTAAATAATTTGGTTATTCCCGAGTGTGTTAAATTGTATTATTATTTATATATTTCACAAATTATATTTCATAATGTTCAATATATATACTGATATTATTTTTCAATCTTCGTTGTAAGAAAAATAAAATCAGCCTATTATAAATAGGAATGATAAAACATAAAATATAATTTAAAGAGATGGATCGCACCAATGAAACGACTTTCAATATATAACATTTTTTTAATTGGCTTTTAAAATACGCCTTAAACAATATTAAAATTATCATAGATCATTAAAAAGTTGTATCTTATTAATAATAGATAAAAAGTGTTGGATGTTAAAGGTGCTATTGTCACGACATTTTAACTTCCCTAGTAGGTGTGTTGGATTTATTATGATTAGTTTTGAAGTACTTAGCTACATATTATTGAATTAAGATTTACAAATTTATCAACAAATATCGTTATTTTTTGGTTCATTTCCCTTAGGACAAAGTTAATAGAAACACATAAAGAGGAGGATATTGGGTTAAATAAATTTTGAAGGTGTTTTCATCGACATATCTCTACACCGCCAAAAAATAGCGAAACCGGAAATGCCAGATGCCAAGACTACCCGACAACCAAACGGGGGGATGGGTTGAAGGCGGGAGGTGTGTGTGCCTAGATCGTTATCCGCATTTCTGGTTTGCTTTTCATTTTAGGCAGAACTCAAAACCATGCGACACGATGCGATCTGCGAATGCCCCGGACCTCGAGAACTGTTCTGCAGTCACGTAGCCCCACTAATTGAGCGAGATCAATAAGGGTGATTGTGTGTGAAAGTATGTATATTAGTATTTACCTGAACAATTCGAATAGCTTGTGGCCAGTCGCTCATTATCCAAAATCCACGGGTGGATGACAGCTTTGTGCTATTTTTTTAAAGATAAGAACCGAACAGAATCCTATCTAAACGGTCTTTGTAAAATAGAGCACGGATGGCTGAATTTCCGATCAACAAATGTTAAAAACAGCAAGCGGCTAACATGGGCTATCGGTTTCGGTATGCTATCGACGACGGGCAGCAGGGTGTGGGTGGAGTTTAACGTTCCGGCAAAACGCTGTCAGAGCGCCTCACATTAAAAACAACGAACGGGCCAGGATGGCGATCTGTACTGCGGCAAATTAACAAGCCAAAACTTTCGAGTATTTTGATTAAATTCTGACAGGTAACACCCTAATTACTCGGCTACCGTTACTTTTGGTTTTTAATACCGTTGCACTGCACACTCACACTGAGAAACACATTTCCTAACACAACACACGCGTTCACTCACTTAACTCCCAACGTTTGATTTTAGATTTTAAATTTCACTTTTTTCGCTTGCTTTTTGGCGTATATTCTTCGTTTTTACAGGCCACGCGTTTCGATCCGTTGGCGGAAACTTGCCCAAAAGCTTTGAATATGTGGTTTTTGATTTGACAGCTAAAAGGGCTGATAAAGGTTGCACTCGCACTTGGCTTATGTAGCTCAATAAACGGTTGGGGAATTGTCGGTTGGTCTAACTGTTAGAGAGTTGCTATATTCGATAGTCTGTCTAACGGTTGCTCGGTGCTCGATCGGATTTCGTTTGGCACTATACTGCTGGGCTCTTGGTCTACTTGAGTGTCGAACATGTGACGAGCAACTGATGGCGCTGGTCCGCGAAGCGAAGACGAGCGCCAAGCGACGGTGGCCGCGCTTGTGGATACAGTAAGACCTGCCTACAGTCAATTTTACAATTCAACCAAATCTTAAATTTTAAAAAACAATTTACATTTTAATTTATTTTTAAATTTATTTTGATTAACACATTAGTTGTTCATGTTTTGAAAGCTGAGTTGTTAAAATACTTGAGTATTTAATACCGAGTAATTTTTTTTAATAATTATCAATTTATTTAGGTTTTTTAAATTTTTTAACTTTCTTCCCTTTAAAATAGTTTGTAAAATACAAAGAAGTATATTTTTAACTACGAATTTATCGTGATTCATGGAGCTAAAGTAACTAAAGTAAAGTAAAGTAAAACATTCAAGTAACGGAAGAAAAACTTATTTAGTGAATTTTGTTCAAGCTTACAACCTTTTTATTTGGTTGCTCTTCGATATCCAAGGGCAAGCCATTTCATTAATTTTTCGTCGAAGCTCTACTGTCGTCAGTGGGAGCAAAGCGGAGGTCCCGACGATTCTAGAGAGTGCCAACCAAAAAGTTCGCGAAATGGATTTAGCAACAACAATTAAGTGGCGCTCGCTCTTTCTCTCTATCACTGTCTTACGCTCCCCCTCATTCGCCGTGACCATGTAGTTTTCTACCTTCGATTTCATTTCCTCACACTGTTTCGTTAGTCAAATCTTCTCCAAAAGCCTGTGAGCTTTTGAGTAGTAGGTCAAGAAATGGCTTGAAGCTATTGTTTTTTAAGGTTTTCACTTTCTAAGCCTTGTTTTGCACTGAGCTGTTTTATCGGTGCTTACGAGAGAGGTTGAGATAAAAAGGGAAGAGAGACTGAGCGGGAGGGGATAGAGAAAAAGCTTTTGTTCGATCATCTTGTTGTTGTAATGAAATACCGGCCGGCGTTGACGTTTTGAAATCGAAAAAGCGCAGACCTTGTGCTCTCTTTCCCAACCACCCATTCCTCTCCCCAGAGGGGTAGGGGTGCGGTGTGAGAGATCGAGAGGGTTGGGGTGGCAACCAAATGCTAATTAATCGAAAGCTGTCTTCCCCCTTGTCACCCCAAAAAAGCTTCCCGATCACTGGGCTATGCCCATTTATGTATATGGATTATAGGCTTTATATAGGGTACATATTCTAGTGATCCTTTAAAGGGGACAAACAACTAATGCAACATCGGTGTGTTTGGGAATCTCGATCACGTGACCAAGGCTGCAAAACTGCGACCAGAAATAATTGATGAAATATGTAGCTAAAATCACATTGTCAGGGCGGTATTTTTGGCTGTCGCCGCCTCAATAGCTAAAGCGACAAAACAAACCCAAAAATATCTATACATCCACAGGTTGATAGTCCCACAGACCAAATGAGATGCGTAGTAGCCACGCGGCCAACAAGAAATTTCAATTATTTTTGCCAACAAACGAAATCGGGAATACATACATATGTATGTACATACATATGTATGTATGTATGTATTTATAAGACCTGCGTGAATCCACAGTAAACAATAGTTTATCAGTTTTTTGTTTTCAAGTTCGTCCAACGCATTTGATTTTTTATTGAAAGAAGGCCTATCTCCAAACGTGAAAACAAGTTAAGCGTCGTCAAGTTAAACTCCCCTTAACTCATTATGGGAGCAACTTTTAAAGTAAATTTAGTTTTAAGTTTAGTTTTTAAGTCTGTAAGCTTTTCTGTATGAGTCATATTGGCAAACATTTTCATTGAAAACTTTTCCATTCACAAGGGGAAACCCAGAAAAGATTTTTTGTGTGAGAAAATTAAAATTAGCAATGTCAACATTTAAAGTGCCACCTTTTCTCCCGTGAACTTAAATTTCTGAGTACACTTTTGTGAATTTTTTTTAATTTCCTTACCAAAGTTATTAAGTAATAAAATTAATTTACTGGTTCAAAAAGTTTATAAATGGATGATATTTATTAAAGCATGAATAGCGTTATGAGGGGTAAACAATATTTTTATACCCTTGCAGAGGGTATTATAATTTTGGTCAAAAGTGTGCAATGCAGTGAAGGAGACATCTCCGATCCTATAAAGTATATATATTCTTGATCAGGATCGCTTCCTCAGTTGATATATGTAAGCATGTCCGTCTGCCCGTCTGTCTGTTTCTACGCGAACTAGTCTCTCAGTTTTAAAGATATCGAATTGAAACTTTGCACACACCCTTCGTTCCTATGCACTCAGTATATGTATATGTAAGTCGGAACGGCCGGGATCGGCCGACTATATCTCATAGCCGCCATATGACTGATTGATCGGAAATGCCATAACTTTGGTATTTGCAAAGTTAGGAAGTTGGGATTTTTTATGGGTATTAAGAATGCATCATTATGAATAATTTTTGAGAGTATAATTTACAGAATATTCTGCAAGGGTATATCAACTTCGGCTCCGCCCGAAGTTAGCTTTTCTATCTTGTTAAAGTACACTCTTCCTGATTTTAAATTTTTTAGTTAGGTAAGGTGATTTGGATATTTAAAATTGTTTTATATGAAACGCTGTGCGAAAACAACTCCTCCTGCCAGGATTGCAGCCAATAAGGTGGCGCCGGTAACACGCTTCAACAACTGGTCCTGCCATTTCCTGTTTGCAATGCACTGGGCATAAGGCATACTGGAAAAGGAGACGCTGTTGTAGAGTGGAATCCAGCCGGGAAAATATCGAAATAGCAGGGTGTCCAGCCATTTTCGTATCCGGAATGACCAGCGTTTGGTCAAGTCGCGCATCTAAAAGTGAAACGCAGGAAAATAAAAAAACAGAATAAATTGAAAACACAAAATGATAAATACATATATCAAAACACCCACCTCTACATAGTTATACATGGCCAGATCACAAATGGCAAAGGCGTCCTGCCAGCGGGACTCGGTAAACTGAGCCAACGCCTCGTCCAGCGGCAACTGCTTTCCCAAAATTCCGGAGAGCAGCGTCACATCCTCCATTCCGGCATTCATTCCCTGACCGTAATACGGAACCATGGCGTGAGCTGCATCGCCCAGGATGAGGGCCTTATCAGCGTAGTGATAGGGTCTGCACTTGATGGAAACCAAATGCTGTGGTCGGGTTTTGAAGAAGTCCTTAACCAGCTGTTGCTCCCCGATAAGGGGCAGGGCATCACGAAAGTTCAGCTTAAAGAAATCCACCAGATCGTTCTGGGTCCGAATTTTAGCAAAGACCTCAAAAGGCATGGACAGGGTCACCGTGAAAGACTTATCCTGATTCGGTAAGGCGATCATCATAAAGGAGTTACGGGGCCAGATGTGCAGGTAATTGGCGGGCATCTGGAAATCTCCCGACTTCGAGGGTATACAAAGCTCCAGGTAACCGGTTTCTATATACTCCTGGGAATAATTAAAGCCCGGCAAGCGGACCAATTGCTGGCGTACGCTACTAAACGCCCCGTCACAGCCCACTATAAGATCCGCATTGGCAGCTACAACTTCTTTACTAAGGTTCCGGAACTCCATGGATCCCTCTCTAAGGTTGGCGCTGGTTAACTTGTGCTCGAAGTGGCAGCGAACATTTGGTAATTTATCGCACGCATCCAATAGGACTTCGTTTAGCTGACGGCGACCCACAGAGTACAGACATTGATTGGTGCAAGGATCATATAGGATCACACTGGTGTTTCCCCTGATATCGTGCAGCATTCGACCCCTCATGGGTATGGCGGTGGCCAGGACCTTCTCCTCCAGGCCCACGGCGGCCAGAGCCTTGCGGCCCCGCTGGGAAAGTGCCAGGTTAATACTCCTGCCCTGAACCACCACAGCCTGGCGGATATCCTCCCGGTACTCGTACAAATCCACGAGGTTGCCCATGCGGGCAAAGTTTATCGCCGCCAAAGAACCCACCTTTTGGAGAAATTGAAATAGAGAAAATAGAAGGCTTAAAAGAATCTCGATAAGATGAGTTTTATCTGAAGCCGGGGATTAGGGACCCTAGAGATAAGAAGCACTCAGATAAGAGCCGCACATAGTTATGCCAAGTAAAACAAAAATGAGTAGCATAAAATTAAAGTCTTGGTCATGGTAATTCTGGAAAGTCTATAAATAATGTAGGTCTACTAGAAGAATTCCGAATGAAAAAGAATATTGAATAAAACCAATTTGAACAGTTAAAGCTAAATTTGGAATTAGGGTCTGTTACAATTGAACACCTTTATAAAAAAACACAATAATTTTCAAAGCTTTACAATTATTTCTTTATACATTATTGGAACCAAACTGAAAGTTGCCCTTTATAGAACTTATATTTTATTTTTACGAGCAGGAATATACAAATATTTTTTAATTTTGCCTCTATTTTAAAATCCACTTACCAGTCCCGCTCCAACTATCGCCACTCTGCGGCGCCGCTCCTCCTCCCCCGCAGCCTCCGGCGATTCCTGGCGCCCGTTTACCTTCTGGCTGATGATTTCTTGCCTCATGACCGTTCTGGTAGGTCGTCGCCAGCGAAATGAAGATGGTAGTGAGATGGAAGCCCATCAACTGGCTGGGGAATGTTTAGCTAAAAGATTATGTCGGAGGGGCAGTAAATGCTATCTGTGGTTGTTTGATGTTGCTGCGGGAAGCCAACCAACTGCAGCGGTGTAGTCGGCAACTATTATCTAGGGGCCGCACTATATACATTCATTTAATTTTTCAGCATACTGATTAGATTTGTTTTCAATACTTAAGGATCTTTATTGAAAAACGACTGTTTAAGTTACAAATCGTAGACGTGTCATAGTTTCCATTTAATTTTTGTTGTTATTCCAAGTTATTCATAGTCTCTTGAGAATACATTTGTCGATTTATTGGGGTAAGCAGCGCCTTCTAGTGTATTAACATATTAACGAAACCCATATTAAGAAATATTTAAAAAAACCGCGCACATTTTTAAACCGTTTTGTGGTTAGCTGACATTAAGAAAGTTGGCAGCCCTTGCGACGCGTTGCCAGACGCAAAGCTTTTTGGTATATTTTGCTCGGTCTCCTCGTTTTTTTGACGCTCGCACTACGGTCACACCAAAAGCTGCTGTGGAAAAAGTCATGCACAATAGAAAATAGAAAAACCGAAGATTTCCACAACATAACTAAAAATCAGCGCCCCAAAAACCCGAGTAGCATGTGCAGAATATCCACAAGTATTGGATTGTAAACGAAACTACAGAGAAAAGCGAGAGTAGAGCGACGCAAAAAGGAAAGTTTATTTGTACTCTATAGATAGCATCCAAGGAGAACCACAAAAGGCGAAACCAAAATGGTAATAAAATGCCTCAAATATAGGCGAAGAACAAGTGCAAAAGGGGAAGTGTGAGGTGGCGAAAGGGGAGAACGAGAGAGCGCAGAAAACGGAGTGAGGATTTGAGCCGTCATAAAGTCAATTTCCGTTGTTCATCTCTCACTTCCCCCCTCTCCCTTCCACCTGCTGCTGCAATAAATTAAAAGTTCCCAAATATTATATACATTTTTGATTTGCAGGGAAATGAAACATCACTGCCCATGGAAATGTGTTCCAATTGTAAGTACGAAATTGTTCAGTCAATGTCATTTGAACGAAACGGCAGCTGTTTATGAATATGCAAACATCGGCACATACAAACGTACATTTAGATACGGTATACGCGAACAGCTAACAAAAATGGAATGCAAACGAAACGTGGCGTCGAAATTACAATTGCAATTCCCAACCCTTTATTTTGGATCAACAAACAATTTTACCCTTTCTGTGTTTATTTCAAAATTGGCAATCCATAATGTATGTACATATCTTGTTAAACGTTGCTTCATTTGATAATCGAAGTATAAACGATCGCTATAAATAAATTATAGTGCCACAATCTTAATTTCGTTGTGATCTAATTTTACATCTATAAAAAGAATTTTCGTAATTTTTTGTATTCCGGTTTTGTGCGGACTTACAATAAATATAAGCTTTTGTTTCCTGTGGTGACAAATTAAACTATTGGTTCACTTTAGACATTTACTCTTGTGAAGAATCTAAAAATATTTTAAATCTCCATTTTATTTAACATTATTATTATTATTCTAAAGGGAGTTGAACCATCTAGGATGGGCATTACAAATTTTGAATTTCGACAAATCCAACGATACATATAGGGATGCTTCACTGAATGTTCCCAATTTTTCTGCATTCCCCAGTTGACGCCGATGAGATCCGGCGGTTGGGCAAACGCTTCCGGAAGCTTGATCTGGACAACTCGGGAGCGCTGAGCGTGGACGAGTTCATGTCGCTGCCAGAACTGCAACAGAATCCACTGGTGCAGCGCGTGATCGACATTTTCGACGCGGACGGCAATGGCGAGGTGGACTTTAAAGAGTTCATCCAGGGCGTGTCACAGTTCAGCGTCAAGGGCGACAAGCTGTCGAAGCTGCGCTTCGCCTTTCGGATCTACGACATGGACAATGACGGCTACATTTCCAACGGCGAACTATTTCAGGCAAGTCCCACGAGTTTAACATAAAGAATATCATATATGCAACTCTGTCTTACAGGTGTTAAAGATGATGGTGGGTAATAATCTGAAGGACACGCAGTTGCAGCAGATAGTGGATAAGACAATCGGATTCGCGGATAGGGACGAGGATGGAAAGATATCGTTCGACGAGTTTTGCTCAGTGGTCGGCAATACGGACATTCACAAGAAGATGGTTGTCGACGTCTAAAATAGGTTTACCCCAGATCCTTTTTATTCGCGATTTTATTTATTCTTTTGTACATGCGTCGGCATCCTTTGATTGTCACTATCACCACTATTATAATGGTTATTATTTTTATCAGCGACTTTTTAGTTGAATATTGTTATAAGCCGTTAGCAAGCCAGTTCAGTCAGTCAGTCAGTAAAGCGATGGAACGCTTGGGGAGCAAATCGCGAAAACAATGTTGTTATCCTATGTTAAAAAGTGGAATAGTGCGCCTCCTACTTACTTTTTAAATATATTCATCTATATACTTATATATAAATGCATATATAGTCATAATTTATTATACAAATATACTTTTAAAGAATTTACAAACCCTAAAGCAAAACTAATCTAAAGCGGAAGCCAACTCTATGCAAGTGAAGGCAAATAAAGCAAACCAAGTTGAACCAATGCTCTTTCGAATCGGTAACTGAGAGTTTTTCACTTTTACTCTATCACATTGATGTGTCATAGCTTACGTTAATTATTTCTAATTCTCCTGTGATTTTGCCAAAAACAAAAGAAAACGAAAAGCAACAAATCGAAAAATAATGAGAAAGGGCACAAGGACGAGGGGCAGCCAAGTAACCTGCCCCTAGGAGCTCTCCTCAATTGACTTAGTCTAATTTACACGTTGTGTACTTTTTATATATTTATACATACCTACTTGTACTAATCGAATGTTATAACCTACGTATTTTTATATATCTTGACTAACTTGAAAACACCAGAAGAAGGGCGAACTTTGCCAAGTTTCTTAACATTACCTTTACCAGTCTAACGCCACTTAACTCAAATTAACTAATTCTCACACAGAATTACGCCTCGAAAATTATCTAAAATATGCTACATTTAACGGATTATCAAGCGATTAAACTGAAAATCGAATAATTATACATCAATACATATGAAGCAATGCCATGCGATGCGAAGCGCTATTGCAGTAACATTTTTTTATACTTGATTATACTAGTTAAAAATGCAAGAAAACCAAACAATAAGAATGCATGTTACAAATTTTACAATAAACAAATTTTTGCACACTCGCCACTTAATTTGTTAGCTAATCAATTTCATTGCATTATTAAAAAGATCGACTTGAAATCGTAACTCATTGTAAAATGGTGTATCCAACCAGCTGGGACCCCATGGGTGGGCTCAGTTTGCTGGCCAGTCGAAGCAATAAAAAGCAATTCCTTCAATAAAATTATACTTATACACAAACGAACAAAGACTTTACAATTTGGCGATGGGAGAACGCGACAGATAAGATAAGTCCCACCGCAAAAGTTTGTCCATCGATGCGAGGAATACTCTCCCATTTAGTTGTGAAATAATCCTCAAACTGCAAGGTACTTAATTAAGTCGAAAATATGTTGAAGTTGGACACCAAAGGAGGGATCATCTGCTCGGGTGTGTTGTCTATAGGCTTTGCCATAACTTATTTGGCACTTATGGACGATTATTTCTGGAGAAGTATGTAAATATATATATATTTATAAATAATGTAAAAGATCTGCACTACATATGCGTAATTATTTCGGTTTAGGCGGACTTTACGAACTAGGGATACACATTTCTTCTCTGCAAATATCAGGCAGCGTATGCCTTCTAATAGGAGCTTTTAAGGTGAGTGAAATATTTCAGTTAAACATATGGCACCCTTATAACGAATTATCTTTTTACGAAACTCAGCAAAAATACAAATTCTTGGTGCCTTGGATGATAACCACAGGATTCTTTATGTATCTTATGGTTTATTTAGCCATTGTATTATTAACTACGTCGAACAACTGGATTTTCGTTCCGACGATGGTGCTGCCATTTACAGGTAAGATTATGATACAATACTCTCCGTTTAAAAACTAATTACACTATTTTTAGTTTATCTTGGCTGTGCTTTGTACTCGGTACAAAAGGCATTCGACAGGATGCGTAGGGAGCAGCCACCAGCTTATTCTAATTTGTTCAACAAAAGGGATATAATTAATCATATATAAGCCAAGAGAAATACTTCAATAATTACAAACGAAAGTTAATTAATTGCTAATAAAATAAGTGGAAATTAAAGGCTCATTAATCTTTTGTCTTTCCTTTTTTATTTGAGAAGTGAATATTTTATTCAATTTAATTTTGTCCAAAAAGGGTTTATTTTGTAAAGACTTGCTTATACACACATATCGATACTTATGAACAGAGGAAAAATAAATGATTAGATAAGTATTAAACAAAAGCTTTTTATTTATAAAGCAAGTTTGCGATTTTTCTGAAAGTTAAGCAAAGTAAATTGGACAGAAAATAGAAAAATGTAGGTTCCACGTTATGTATTATTTATGAATATCTCAAAACATGGGTATTTAAAGATTTTTTAAGTAAACAAAAAACGAAAGAAAATATAATTGTATTTGGTTTTTAAAATGGGCTTCTTGTGTTTCTTGATTAAATTAAGGAAGAAAATAAAAATTTAAGACAAACGGGACTTTTTATATGCGAAAAGCCTACTCAAATTTGTTGACCATTCTTTATGATTTTTATACCCTTGCAGAGGGTATTATAATTTCAGTCAAAAGTTTGCAACGCAGTGAAGGAGACATTTCCGACCCTATAAAGTATATATATTCTTGATCAGCATCACCAGGAGAGTCGATCTAGCCATGTCCGTCTGTCCGTCCGTCTGTCCGTCTGTCCGTCCGTTTCTACGCAAACTAGTCCCTCAGTTTTAAAGCTATCTGCTTGAAACTTTCCCAAAAGTTGTCTTTCTATTGCAGGTAGTATATAAGTCGGAACGAGCCGGATCGGGCCACTTTATCATATAGCTGCCATATAACTGAACGATCGGAAATGCCATAACTTTGGTGTTTTTAAAGTTAGGAAGTTGGGATTTTCTATGGGTCTTATTTTTGACTAATCAATCCGACCTACCAAATTTCATAAGGATCGGACGACTATATCCTATAGCCGCCATATAACTGATTGATCGGAAATGCAATAGCTTTGGTGTTTGTAAAGTTAGGAAATTGGGATTTTCTATGGGTTTTATTTTTGGCCAATCAATCCGACCTACCAAATTTCATAAGGATCGGCCGACTATATCTTATAGCTGCCATATAACTGAACGATTGGAAATGACATAACTTTGGTGTTTTTAAAGTTAGGAAGTTGGGACTTTTTATGAGTATTAAGAATGCATCATATGAATAATTTTGGAGAATATAATTTATAGAATATTCTGCAAGGGTATATCAACTTCGGCTCCGCCCGAAGTTAGCTTTCCTTTCTTGTTTTAAACTTAAAAAAACGCATGTTTCAGAGCTCTTAGAAAAAGCACAATTAATCAAAATCAAGTGCCTTTAATAAATTTTTTGTACGGCTGTGTAATTTTTATCGCGATAAGATTATTGTGATGGACTCTTTTTTGGAAGTTAAGGACGTCATTGATTTGTACACCAATGCACTTCAATAATAATATTCTGGAGCATTTTAGAAGAATATTCTTATTATACCCTTGCAGAGGGTATTATAATTTTGGTCAAAAGTGTGCAACGCAGTGAAGGAGACATTTCATATTCTTGATCAGGATCACCTCCTGAGTTCATATAAGCATGTCCGTCTGTCTGTTTATACGCGAACTAGTCTCTCAGTTTTAAAGATATCGAATTGAAACTTTGCACACACCCTTTCCTTTGCACGCAGTATATGAGTCGGGACGGCTGGGATCGGCTGACTATATCCTATAGCTAGTTGGGATTTTCTATGGGTTTTATTTTCATAAGGATCGGCCGACTATATTCTATAGCTGCCCTATAACTGAACGATTGGAATTGCCATAACTTTGGTGTTTTTAAAGTTAGGAAGTTGGGGATTTTTTATGAGTGTTAAGAATGCATCATATGAATAATTTTGGAGAATATAATTTACAGAATATTCTGCAAGGGTATTTAAACATCTGCTCCGCCCGAAGTTAGCTTTCCTTTCCTGTTTTTCTTTGCTTAGACCAAATCTTAAGCGTCATGTTGTACTCGAACATTTTTCAAGCCAAAGGCTTCAAACTTAGATGAGCGTTTTTTTGTCAGTTCGAGTAGTTTGAATGAGCAATTTAATGTATTTTGAGCTCCAAGAAACACTACAATATCTGTGAACTTCTGATTATCAAAATTATTTATTTCCCATATTTTTAATGCAATTGTGGCCTTTAAGAAACTTTATAATTTTTTTTTAAATTGTATGTTCTCTTGATTGTTATCAACAAAAGGGATACCGACTGTATGCAAGCATATTTCTCAAACCACATCCCCTTATGAGAAATTAAAAATAGGAAATTCCGCCTAATATACATTTTCTACGGAGAGACAAACATACCTGACCATGTTTCAGAACTTTAAATATAACTATTTATATCAAACTCTGTTTTATTTCATTTCGCTTAGCTTTTTAAATAGTCCGCTCTGTGCAACCCTGGTCGATATAACCGATTTTATTTTTTGTAGCCAAAAACTTGTTTACATAAAATATGTATGTACCTTTCGGAGCCACTATGCCCTTCCATGACCTTGAGCATACAAAACAAAAAATGTTTGTGTACAAATATGCAGCTCGATAAATTGCAAGCAAATCATAAGAATACTTTCCGCAAATTGATAACATTATATTGATTGATAATATTATATTATTAAATGACTCTAACATCAGTTGTTTGCTTTAATGTGTTAATAATTATGTTCTGGCAGCAAATCGAAGAAAAACAAACAGCATCCACAAAGGTTCGAAAGTGCAGCGATAAGAAAATATACAAATGTTTGCATAATCTGAAAATTTCGGATTCCCAAAGTTTGCGATAAAAATAGATAGGTGGTCCTTTTTTACTTTCATCACTCCGCTGAGTTTGGGGTGGCCTGCATTTTATGTACATATGTATGTATATCTTAGCAAATTTCCCGGCTATGCCCTGATGTAACCTTCCCACGACCTTGAGCTTACACAAGCAACATTCAACTAAGCACATGATTTTATTTTTTAAATAGCTGGCAGTTAAATACAGTAACAGAGCAATACTTTATTAAACAGCAATAAATATATTTGTGAAGGATATTTGTATTTAAATTGATAAGACTCTGGCAACGAACAAAGGATATTAATTGTGCATAGTGCTGAATTACCGGGGCGCATTTTACCTAGGTTATACAACAGTGATTCCTGATCAACTTATAGGCCCCCGGATTGTATGATTGCGGCATTTAGTCCTTGCTCTGCATATACTTGATCAGATCGATGACACGGTTGGAGTAACCGAACTCATTGTCGTACCATGAGATTAACTTGACGAACTTGTCGTTCAGCGAAATGCCAGCCTTGGCGTCGAAGACCGACGAATGGGTGTCGCTGAGGAAATCGGTGGAGACGACCTCCTCGTCGGTGTAGCCCAGGATTCCCTTCAGGGGACCCTTCGAAGCCTCTTCGACCTTAGCCTTGATCTCATCGTAGGATGCTCCCTTGCCCAGACGGACAGTTAGATCCACCACAGAGACGTTGGGCGTGGGGACGCGGAAAGCCATGCCGGTGAGCTTTCCATTGAGGGCCGGGATTACCTTGCCCACAGCCTTGGCAGCTCCGGTGGCGGCCGGGATGATGTTCTGGGCGGCACCACGTCCATCGCGCCACAGCTTTCCAGAGGGTCCATCCACGGTCTTCTGGGTGGCGGTGGTGGCGTGAACGGTGGTCATCAGACCCTCGACGATCTCGAAGTTGTCATTGATGACCTTGGCCAGAGGAGCCAGGCAGTTGGTGGTGCAAGAGGCGTTCGAGACCACCTTCATGTCGGGGCTGTAGGCATCCAAATTGACGCCGCAGACGAACATGGGCGCATCGGCGGAGGGGGCCGAGATGATGACCTTCTTGGCACCGCCCTTCAAGTGGGTGGAGGCCTTGTCGATGGTGGTGAACACTCCGGTCGACTCCACCACATACTCCGCGCCAGCGCTGGCCCAGTTGATGTTGGCCGGGTCGCGTTCGCTGAAAACGGTAATCTTCTGGCCGTTCACCACCAGGAAACCGCCCTCAGCCGCAACGGTGCCCTTGAAACGACCGTGAGTCGAGTCGAATTTAAACAGATACACCATGTAGTTGACATCGATGAAGGGATCGTTAACGGCCACCACGGTGGCGCCCTTTTCGACGGCGGCACGCAGCACCAGACGGCCGATGCGGCCAAATCCGTTAATTCCGATCTTCGACATGGTTAAATTTCTGCTTTCTTTTCACTTTTCCTCTCGTTCAGCTTCAGCTCGCTATTACGACTGCCACTTTTTCTGGAGAGGAGCTTTTTTTAGCAAAGTATGTGTGGGGGTGGCGGTGGGGTGTGTGGGGTAGGTTTATTAGTATTTTGCCAGCGAACTGCAAAGGTCACACTTTACAATTTCATCATGTCGTTTAAAAACATCGATTAAAATCAGATTTTGAAAAGATGGGCAATATTTTAAAAACAAATTTTGAACACGTATCACCGGGACTCCTCAAACTAAGTATGTACTTACCTCTCTGGCGCACGCTGTATGTAAACTAAACAAAAAAATTTTAATTCGTATTAATTTAAGATTTTAATATATATTAAATCTATTATATGTAAAGATATAATGTAATTTAAATAAACTAACTAAGTATATAATAATCATTTGTACTTACAACTTTTGGGCACGATAAAATGAATTTTTTAGTAACAAAATTAATTGACTAGTTTGTCAATTGGTTTTGATATTCTATATTTAAGCTATATATGTAAATGGCTATAGTTGATACTCAGGGGCTATATTTTTTAACCCTCTCATTTTATTCCCTTGCAGAGAGAATTATAATTTCATTCAAAAGTATGTAACGCAATAAAGGATATTTCCGACTCTATAAAGAATATTTATTATTGATCAGCATCATCAGGAGAGTCGATTTAGCCATGTCCATCTGCCCATCATCCGTCAGTCCTTCTCTCCGTCAGTCCATCTCTCCGTCAGTCCATCTCTCCATCCGTCTGTCCGTCTGTCTGTCCGTCCGTCCGTCTGTCTGTCCATCCGTCCGTCTGTCCGTCTGTCCGTCCGTCTGTCTGTCTGTCCGTCCGTCCGTCTGCCCAGACCGTCCGTCCGCCCGTTTCTACGGAAGCTATAAGATATAGAAGACCGATCGGCAAGTGCCTTTACCCTGATCAAGGTATGAGTAAATAAATAAGACTTGGAAAAATTTATGTCAATAGCTATGTCAATAGCGAAATATTTTGAAAAACATCAAATTTGGACCGATTTCAACCTGTTGTTCTCCCATAGAAACAAGACGTAGGATATAGACGTCTGATCGGCTCGCGCTTTTACACTGATCAAGGTATCCATAACAAAATACGGTTTGTGAAGATTCATGTCAATAGCTCATATACTGCGCGAATTATCCTAAAAATCATTACATTTTAACCTATTTCACCCTATTGTTTCCATGGGACCTAAAAGATATATGTAGAAGTCCGATCGGCACGCGCTATTACCCTGATCAAGGTATGCGTAAATAAATAAGACTTGGAAAAATGTAAGTCAATGTTTATACACTGCGCAAAATATTCTAAAAAACAAAATTTCGACCGATTTTACCTTATTGTTCCTACGGGAGCTTCAGGATATAGACGCCCGATCGGGTCGATTTTCAAACTTGATCTGCGCACACATGTTTTAGGACGACTGAGCTCGCAAACGATTGAGCTCGCAAACGGTATTGAAACAGACGGACAGACGGACAGACGGACATGGCTATATCGACTCCCCTATTGATCCTGATAAAGAATATATATACTTTTTAGGGTCGGAAACGTCTCCTTCACTGCCTTACAAACTTCTGACCAAAATTATAATACCCTCTGCAAGGGTATACAAAATAGACTTAAAGTTTAACATGCTTGCTGTGCCAATAATGAAGTTTGTCACTGTAACTGCCAATGTAGTCGTTTTGCAATAACTACGAGGGTATATAAACTTCGGCTTGCCGAAATTTGCTTTCTTTCTTGTAAAGCCACTTACGATACACAGCCTCTGAAAAGAGCTGTGGCTATCAGCTAATATCAGCGGATTGTTTTGGTAGACGGGGTATTATGATATTATTTACATTGTTATAAAATCAGGGAATATATGTAGTTTTACTTGTAGTTTACATAGCTTACTTGCATTTTCAACAATTCAGAAATTTTAGAGTTCATGGAATACCCTTGATGTGTCGACTGCAAAATAGATCTATGGTCACTCTGATTTCAATCAAATTGAATCCTCCGCTAAAAGAGCTTCATAAATGCATGTCCGTGGGAAATGGCAGCTGCAGCAGACGGAATTGATGGCGTCTACTCCGTGCGACTGGTGATTGCGGATTTCTACTTGGAAAAGCCGCAGTTCGGCTTGGATCCCTGCTATTCAGAGCTGCGCGGCAAAGAGATCAAGCGAGTGAGTACTATTTCATCACTATTGGTGATAAGCTCGAATAACGATTCCGTCCCCCAACAGGTTCCTGTGATTCGGGTTTTTGGCGGCAACTCAAGTGGCCAGAAGACCTGTATGCATGTGCACGGAGTGTTCCCCTACTTCTACATCCCGTACGACAGGAAGGACTTTGAGTCCCTGGAGCGGGGCATCTTGCAGATAGCCATGCACCTGGACAAGGCAATTAATATATCCCTGGGCCAAGGCAGTTCAAATGCTCAGCATGTGTTTAAAATCCAGCTGGTCAAGGGCATGTAAGTGCTCCCAGATCTTTTCCTTGATGTGAATCTCTAGAAGGATGTTATTTGCAGACCGTTCTATGGCTACCATCGCGTGGAGCATCAGTTTCTCAAGATTTACATGTTCAATCCCCGCTTCGTACGCCGCGCCGCCAATCTTCTTCAGAGCGGAGCCATTATGAGCAAGAATTTCAGTCCGCACGAGTCGCATGTTCCATACATCCTGCAGTTCATGATCGACTACAACTTGTATGGGATGAGCTACCTTCATGTGCCGCTGGAGGTGCTCAAGTTTCGACGCAGCCACGAGGATGAAGGCAAGTTAGCTTCACAACCTACTTAACCTCCTTATCCAAAGCCCTATTTTAGTAATACCCTATGCGAATGTTAAGCCGGCACAGCTTCTGGACACAATAAGCGTGAGAAAAGTGGCCTGCAGTGCCTTGGAGGTGGATGTCAGCTCTAACTTTATACTGAACCGCTTCCAGCTGGTTGCCAAGAGCAAAGGCAATCACACCAATCCGGGCATTGAAGCCATCTGGAATGATGAGAACCTGCGTCGTCAGAAACTGGTCGAAAAACACACCGCTGCTGGTGATGCAGAGATGGTTCAAGCGGTACTTCGGGTATCCTTATTTCTAAGCTATAACTTATGTATTTTTTTAATCATAGGTTCCAGTTTTAAAATTGCCGCCTACACAAGAGCGCCACCTTATTGAGATCGCCGAGAGTGATGTCTTTTACCGCACAGCCCTGGAAAGCAAGCTATTGACCTTGGAGCAGTCCACATTGTCCGACCAAACACTGTCGGATCAGACGACACTGGCCAATGCCACTATGCAGACCACAATACCCGGCACTAAAGAACAGAAGCGCACATTTAACTTGCAAAAACTGCTGGCCAATGCTGTTTATCCTGAGGAATGCTCACAGGATCAGCAGCAACTGCTGGTTAATGCTTCTTTTATACAAAACCATGTGACCTGCAGCAACAATAGCAATGATACTCTACCAGTTCCAAAAGATGAGTCCGATTACATGGACGAAACAATGGTGGATGAGGAGCTAGTCCTGAGCCTCACACAGCCCCATGGAGCAATGCCCCATGATGCCACCTGTGGGTAAACGCTTGTCTAAAACTGATCTTGGTTTTTGTGCATGTAACAATTTCATTTTATGTAGTGAGGGAGGAGGACCTGGAACTTTTGGATGCGTTGCAGCTGCTAGAAGAACAGAATGAAAGTGAATCGCATGTGGATTTGGACAGTTCATTGGCTCCCTTGTCACAGCACCACAAAAGGGACTGTAGGTGAAACTGAATACTCACTATTAAGATAAGATAATACCATTGTGATCTCTTAGTCGAACTGACCCCGGAGCTCTTGGACAAAGAAACAGTAGCTGCTGCTGTAGGATCGCATGTGATGTCCGACGAAGGTTGTGAGTCCGATGAGGATGCAGAGCAGGGAACCCGACATGACTTTTCCACCGCCCTCGATGACATTAATGATCTGCTACTTAAGCTAACGCAAAGTCAGACTGAGCCTGTGGAGGCCGAAAAGCACGACCCCTCAACAAAAATGCCACAACTCGATGGTTCTGATGATCGCTTACAGCGAACACCAAAAAAAAAAAACAGCTCCAAGCCAAAGTCAAGTCCTCCAAAGACACCCTCCACTCCGAAAGGACAGAAAAGCCTGTTAAGGTCGCCTCGCACACCAAAAGCTAGTACGGCCAAGAAGTATGCCCCACTACCTTTGACTATTGGAAGCAGTTCAGCAAAGAGTATGTAGAATTGATTGCAGAAGTGTATATATATTTTAACATTTCCAATCAATTGCAGAACAATACGAGGAAATCAAAGTAAAGGCACCTCACCCCCGATTTAGTTTGCAGCTTGACCAAGGACCAGAAACCGGAACTCTGAAATCACCTGGGTAATTTAATGGTTGATGTTTTTTCATTCACATTTTCAGATAGGTTTCCCTTGCATTTTAGACAAATGCAGTAAATGCGCCGATTCCGGACCTATAAACTAGATATATTATTGATCCGCATTACCAGACTATCCCATTGCATTTTTACGCTAACTAGTGTCTGAGTTTTATAGCTATCGGGATAAAACACTTAAAATTCTTATTTTTATTAGTAGAAATATAGAATAGCTTGCACGGAACGTATCGGACGACTACATATATCATAAATCCACCATAGAAACACTTGGAAAAATAATTGAAAATAACATCAACCCCAAGATATGTCTTTATTTACAGTAAAAAAGGTTTTAGTTTTAAATATTTAAAAAATTGAAAGGCTGTACAATATGAAAGACCCGAAAATGAATTGAAAACACTTATGTAACTACGTTGTTTTTCAACATATGGCTGTTTTCACGATTTACGTAATAGATTCTAAATTTTATAATACTCGAAGAACTAGTTTATTGCCATAAAAATAATAATAACAAAAAGTATCGGAAAATCGATATGAAGAATATAATATAATATTAAATTTGTGTTGCAGCTTCAAGGGTAAACAATTTCGGCTTGCCGCAGTTTGCATTCTGTTCAGTTTAAAAATAATTTTTTTCTTGTAGGCCAGAGCTGTCTCTTCGCAAGAAATTAGCCATGACGGAACTACGGCGAAAAAGTACAGAGGAATCAAACAGTTTCGTCCGCTTGCAGAACGAGTAGGATTTATACTATACTATACCTTTAAGCGTATATAACCCTTGTTTTTCTGACAGTTGTACACCACTCCGCAGTACCAGGCGATCGAAACGCAATCTGGACAAGACACATGTTATTTGCTCCCTGACGCCTAGGGATAGAAATCCAAGTTTCTTTGACATGTTTGAACCAGCGGAAGGCGGGGAAATAGCGCCATCGGAAGAGGTAACAAAGCCAGAGCACAGTATTCGTCACCAAGATATGGAAAGATTAGGGATAAACCAATGTGAAGAACCGAAATATAGCAACGAAAGAACAATTAAACCGGAAGAAAATGACTTGAATGTGATAAAACCAAGGCGAAGTTTACGACATCAGAAGAACTTAATTGACTTAAATGAGCACGTTAGTGAAACAGAAAAAACACACAATAAACACAGATTAAAAAAAAACCTAGAGGTTACAAATAATATCTGCTTAACAGAAAGCCCCAAAAAAAGTTCTGAAACAAATTGTACTAGTATAACCCAGACTGTGCAATCAGAAAAAAATAATCAAAACCATCAAATCAGTTTTAAACAGTCAATAGACCTTAAAACATGTCCTTATACAAATACAATATCAATGGAGAGTTCTCTGTCTAGGTCAGAAACTTGCAAAAACATTGCTGAAAGCGTACAAAATGAACTATTTCCACATGAACCATCTGCTCTTTTCTCTGGGGATCCAGGAAATCCCAGCGAGAAACGACAAATTGCTCAAAGCGATGATGAGGCCATTGAATCCGACACGGAGAGCGATACTATGCCCACCAAACTACGTAAAACACCTAATTTGAGGCGACTGCGAAGAAGCTTTCGTTCGGAGATTCTAACCAAGCAGTTAACTCCAAGTACAGGCAAACCACAACCTGAGATTCAGACCACTCCTCATTTGAGCCCCAAAAGCAATGAAAGCCACACACCGGAACAAATGAAAAGTTTCTACGAGCAGTCGCTGATTGTTAACAGCCCGTCAGTCTTTAGTGACATGTTGGATAGTCCCATGATATCTAACTCCATTGTGATTTCTCCCTTGGAGCTGCCTCCATCCTATGATGAAGTTGTTCGTGGTTGTCGCAAGATGGATATACCGGAGCACGAGTTTCAGAAGCCTTTCTATAGCAAACCCGCTGATGTGAGCAAGGTAACTGAGGTGGGCTTTCTGGTCCTTCACATTCCAGGAAACAAGCTTAATGACTGCGAGCCCTTTCAAAGCGTAATGGGCAACGACCGTGGGTTGGCCTCCTGGCGACGTCAACAACTGATAGCTATCGGTGGCCCGGCAATGTTGCAAAGACATCGAGGGGAACAAAGGATGCGGGAGTACTTCAGCAGTGGGCAAAGAGTAGCAATCGATCCTGTACAGCTTCCACCTACTTTGCAAGAGGCCAAAGTCTGGCTGAAGGCTAAGGAACTGATTCGCCAGCGAGAGGAACCAGCCAAGTCTTCAGACGACATAGACAGTCCCATTAAAATCAAACGCCAGAAGATCACAATGATGCTCCAGGCTAAGGAGGACGATGCTGCTAGTGGCGACGAAGATGCTGGTGAGGATTTCGATTGCAGTCTGAGCCTCACTCCCCTATCTCAAGCTAAGGATAAAACGAAGGCATCTCCAATAAGTAGCAAGGCTAAAGGAGCGACCAGGAATCTCCTTAAGCGAGGAACCAAACTGAACTTCAAAGAATCCCAGGAGGAGAAACAAACCAGCTCACAGTCCAGCGAGCAGAGCGTCAGTAGTGCTGCCCAGGCGGCGCTAGAGCGGAGTTCGTTTATACGCCAGTTGGAAGGTAGCCAGCTGCAACACGACCTCAGCTTTGGATTAAGTCACGCCACATTGGACAACACTTTCGGGTTTAAGGTTAACTTGGAGAACCTGCAGCAGGCTAAGGCCGACATTGATTGCAACCACCTGACCATACTGACATTGGAGGTGTTTGTGTCCACGCGAGGTGAGCTACAACCAGATCCAATGCACGACGATATTCGCTGTTTGTTCTACGCGATTGAGCATAGTTTGGAAGATGCAAGTCTTCCGAGCAAAGCCTGTGGCTACATTATGGTCAATAATGACCAGGATTTGCTAAGCGAAGGCCCAATCCATGGTCTGGATCGGGATATTGAAGTGCAAGTGGTGGCCAGTGAAGCTGAAGCGTTTGAGGCACTGCTGGCTCTGTGTGGACGGTGGGATGCGGATATATACGCCGGTTACGAGATCGAGATGTCCTCATGGGGCTATGTGATCGATCGGGCCAAGCATCTGTGCTTCAATATCTCTCCTCTGCTGTCACGAGTGCCCACCCAAAAGGTGCGGGATTTCGTGGACGAGGATCGGGAGCAGTTTACCGACCTGGATGTGGAAATGAAACTCTGCGGTCGCATTCTGTTAGACGTGTGGCGTCTGATGCGCTCGGAGATTGCCTTGACGTCGTACACCTTTGAGAACGTAATGTACCATATCCTGCATAAGAGGTGTCCCTGGCATTCTCCGAAGACGCTCAGCGAATGGTTTTCCTCGCCCTGCACTCGTTGGATAGTAATGGAATATTTTTTGGAGCGGGTGCGAGGCACTTTGTCTCTATTGGATCAGTTGGACTTACTGGGACGCACCAGCGAAATGGCCAAGCTTATCGGCATCCAGTTCTACGAAGTATTGTCACGCGGATCTCAGTTTCGCGTGGAGAGCATGATGCTAAGGTGAGTTTTTCCCTTTAAAGGAAGTAATAGCAATAGCATAGTGTTAAATAATTTCACAGAATAGCCAAGCCGAAGAACCTGGTCCCTCTCTCGCCTAGCGTCCAGGCCCGAGCACATATGCGGGCGCCCGAGTATCTGGCTCTCATCATGGAACCGCAGTCACGCTTCTACGCTGATCCGTTGATCGTGCTCGACTTCCAGAGCTTGTACCCCAGCATGATTATCGCCTATAACTACTGCTTCTCCACTTGCTTGGGTAGAGTTGAGCACCTGGGTTCGAGCACGCCCTTTGAGTTTGGAGCTTCGCAGCTACGGGTTTCCAGACAGATGCTCCAAAAGCTGTTGGAGCATGATCTAGTCACCGTTTCACCTTGCGGCGTGGTATTCGTAAAGCGCGAAGTTCGCGAGGGTATCCTGCCGCGCATGCTTACCGAGATTCTGGACACGCGCCAGATGGTTAAGCAGTCGATGAAGCTGCACAAAGATAGCTCCGCCCTACAACGGATTCTCCATTCCAGACAGTTGGGTCTAAAACTGATGGCCAATGTCACTTATGGGTACACGGCAGCTAATTTTAGTGGCAGGATGCCTGCGGTGGAAGTGGGTGATTCGGTGGTGTCCAAAGGACGGGAGACATTGGAGCGGGCCATTAAACTAGTGGAGGCCAATGATAAGTGGAATGTGCGTGTCGTCTATGGCGATACGGACTCAATGTTCGTTCTTGTTCCGGGTCGAAATCGTGCCGAAGCCTTTCGAATTGGCGAGGAGATCGCCCAAGCCGTCACCGAGATGAATCCCCAGCCGGTAAAGCTAAAGCTGGAAAAAGTCTACCAACCGTGTTTGTTGCAGACCAAGAAGCGCTATGTGGGTTACATGTACGAGACGGCCGATCAGGCACAACCTGTCTACGAGGCCAAGGGCATTGAGACAGTGCGGCGGGATGGCTGTCCGGCGGTGGCAAAGATGCTTGAAAAGGTGTTGCGCCTCTTGTTTGAAACACAGGACGTCAGTCAGATAAAGCAGTACGTGTGCCGGCAGTTCACCAAGCTGCTCTCGGGCAAAGCCAATCTGCAGGACCTGATCTTTGCCAAGGAGTTCCGCGGTCTCAACGGCTACAAGCCCACAGCCTGTGTGCCGGCACTGGAACTGACTCGGTGAGTTGTGTTATAGTTATTGTTTATTATTCCGGTTTCTAAATTTTTCCTTTTCAGAAAATGGATGCAGAAGGATCCTCGGCATGTACCACGTCGCGGAGAGCGCGTGCCCTTTATAATAGTCAACGGACCGCCGGGCATGCAGCTCATTCGCCTGGTCCGCAGTCCTCACGAAATCCTGGCTAACGAGGGTCACAAGATCAACGCCATTTACTACATCACCAAGGCGATTATTCCACCGCTGAATCGCTGTCTGCTGCTTATCGGAGCCAATGTCCACGATTGGTTTGCTAGTTTGCCACGGAAGTTGCTCATGACGCCAGCTGTGGGAACGGCCAACGAGTTGTCCGGTGCCAGAGTCGCCAAGTCCACTATTTCCCAGTATTTCTCGACCACCAGCTGTGTGATTGATTGTGGCCGGCAAACGAAGGCGGGCATTTGTTCAGAGTGCCTACGAGATGTCACCAAATGTGTAGTAACGCTCTCTGATAAGACCGCGCGTTTGGAAAGAGGCTACCAGCTCACCAGACAGATCTGCCAGGCCTGTTGCGGCCGACTGGGTAGCCTTCAGTGCGACTCTCTCGACTGCCCAGTACTTTATGTTTTGGAAGGAAAGCGAAGGGAGCTCCAGCAAATTGAACACTTTCACAAGCTGCTGGAGGTTCACTTCTAGTGCCAACATACACATATTCTCATTCATAAGGGATGTATATATATTTTAACTTTCAGCTTGCTTACAAAAGTTAAAATTACATTTATTGATTTAGCCAGTGTTTCTAAACATGTACAGAGCTTAGACACTACTTTTGCAATTGGGTGATTCTGTTGCCTGTATAATACTAGAGAAATTGTTAACTATTGATATTGTTTAATATTATTGTGTTGTGATTGTTTTGTGAGCTATGAGCATGCAGCCAATAAATGAATGTTTATCTTAAACTTATAGTTTGCAAACTTGTTTCGCAATATGAATGAACATGATAATTTTTAATCTATAATAGGGTTTTCAGTTCAGCGTATGATTTAATCTTTCGTTTTAACAATTTCAATGAGTAACCGAATTACATAACAATTAGTACATGATGTAATGAATATTTTGATTTCTGATTTACCCCTGATTCTTGTTGCCTAAACAAAATTCTTCTATATATTTCCAATTGAACAATTTGCTTGGATAAAAAACAAATTGCAGTATACATACTACAAAAAAACATCGTTTTTTAATTTATAAGTAGCATAAAAAAGTTGAAAACATGCCTCTAAAACACTCGAAAAATATGAATATATTTGTGGTTTAAATAACATCATCCTCATCATCCATTTCAAACATCATAGTGTTTTTGGCATCCGATTCGATGTTGCTGCCGCGTGCACCTGCTGACCCAGTGAGATCCAGTCCGCTGTCGTGGAGCAAGGACTCGCCCTTGGGTTTGCTGCTATTTTTTGATGGATTCTCTTGTTGCTGTAAAGAAAAATAGCACTTTAGCACTTAGATAAAGTTTTACAATTTATTTTCGTTTGACAATAATGTTAGCGAATGTAGCTTTTTATACGGTGCAAATAAAAGCGGAAATTTAAAACCTTTTTCATCTTTTCTATAAGAATTTCAAAAACAGTAATTTGTAAAGGGCATTTCTAATTTTCATTTAAATTAAAGAACGTTCTTAAAGCTTCCCTGCTGTTTTAAGACAAAAATCAAAATATAGAATATTTAATTTCTGTAACAGCTGCAAGGGTTTATAAACGTCGGCTCGCCGAAGCTGTTACCTTTTTTGTTAAGAAGGCAAGCTTCTACTAATGTATAAATTCCATTCCTTGCTAAGTCTTCTCCAGTTATTTATCAATTAACATACTTTAATTAATATAAATGCGTGCTATAAATAAAGCCCACTCTAGATTTCGCACACAGGTAATACAATTCCCCAAACAAAGAGTTGACTAATATTTATGTCTGGCGAAAGGCAAATCAAGCCAAACTGCCCGATTTCGCTGGTGATCACTAATTCAATTAACAAGCTAACAAGCAACACACTTCTAACCAGCCGTAATATTCGTTCAATTAACGAGACCAGATAAATATAGAGATATAGATCTTGATCGTCCACCCCCAGCTCACCTTGAGGGCAGTGCCACGGGTCTCCTCATAATCAACGGAATCACCTTCGCTGAGGCGACGCTGCTGGGCCCGCAGCTTGAGATCGCGTCGCTTCTGGTTCTTCTTGCGCTGACCTAGGATGCTTGAATCGAGTCTGGAGAAATGAGAAAATTATTAGATTACTGGCAACTTTTATTGGTCATAACTGGTACTCACCGAAACACTTGTTTCATGATGTGATCATTAAACCTAACAGTCTTCTTGCAGCTCTCCGAGAGCCCGGCATCGGATCGATCCTCCTCGGGAATGCCGCCAAACGAGTGCGAGTAAAGCGAGGTGCCGGAGGCGTCTACGGAGCACGAATATGAGGAGCAGTCGTCGATGGATGAGCAGCTGTCTGACATGGAAGGTCGCGGACCATAGCGACTGAACCGCTTCAGGATGCCGCGATGAGAGCCACCGCTGCTGTCGTTGCACTCCGAGTAGCTGCGTTGCTTGCGCTGCGGCATTAGCTTAAGCATGGTCTTCCGCTGGGGATCAGGATTTCCATCCAGTGGCTCTTGGACGAGTATATCCTCGCAAGCCGACTCAGAGAGAGAGCGCTCCTTCTTATTCCGCTTGCGTTGCTTCTTGCCGGGCTTCTTGTTCTGAGTCTGCTGTTGGTCCTGCGGCTCGCTTTCATGCTCCAGACATGGCTGGTCATCGCCCTGCTCACCCTCCGTGGTGTTTGACACCGGGCGAATGGTAACCTTCAGGGCTTGACCCTCCTGGTTGTGCTCGAACTTGACATTCAGCGAATCATTCTCATTCTTTGTATAAACTCTCCCTTTGCTCTTCACATTATACTGCCCATTAACTGGGTACTCCTTGAGATCCTTGGCATCTAGTCCGGCCAGATAGTTAGCCGGAGCCTCGCTCTGCGAGCTTAGGCACAACTTGAGCACCACATTGTTGTCCCAGGCCTCCGCCTCCACGCTTTCGATGGCGGAATCTTCGTCTTCCGCCGGCAGCTCTACATAAAAAGCATAGTGGGTGGGATAGTAGCCACTGCCGATGGTGGCAAACTGCAGATGCAGGCTCCGTTGCTCTTTCAACTGCTCAATGGAGTCCGGCTGAACGTTGGGCACGTGTAGCACAAAGGCCATCACATTATCCAGGACGTTGCAGTCGAACTTGTTGGGCAGTTGGTAGAGCACGGAGCTCTTAAGGAACGGGCTGTTGGCGTTACGAACGGGCGTGGCAGTGGGCGTGGCTAAGGAGAGCAGACAAAAATAATTACGGATTAATCTATAGCCTCAGAACTAACAGACTAATGATTCATTATTAGGATAAAAACAAATATACATATATATACATAATATATACTCTACAAATGAATATACAGTGGTGGAAAAAATAATAGGAACGCCCTGACTGCGTTCGTTAAACTAATATTTCGTGAAAAACGATCATATACTAAAGAATGTTTAATTATAAGGAACAGATAATAATATTGTAAAAAATTAAAAAAAATTCAACTGATTTTTTGAACTGGCCCATCCGTAACAGTCAGTTTTCATTGTTCATGAGTTCTCTTTGGCATATGTCAGAGTAGCAGTTTTTTTATTCAAAAGTATTTAAGATTCTTCAGCCAAAGGACGTTGTTTAATTGAAAAATATTTTTTTTTGTTTTGAAGTGGAAATTTACTAGCCAGAATTTCTTTAAATCAGCGTGTTCATAATTGTTTGTAATTTATGTAAGGAATGCGTAAATGTTTTAATCTCTACGTGGCGTTAGTTGGAAACCTAGAACTCTCTAAATATTTAGTCATTTTGCAGGTCGTTTCCCTAATTTTGGCCATAACTGTATTTGGCAATTTACTTTTCCCTCAATTCTACTTACCAGTTTCGGATGTTTCCGCCCTGGAATCGCTAAGTTCGCCATCAGGATCCTCCTCAACTGGCGACTCGCTGTTGGAATGCAGCTCCACGCCGCTATCCTCGCGGCTAAAGTGGCGCAAGGAGTCATGCATCTGTGCCTGCTCTCGTCCGCTCTTTCGAACCACGGGCAATGTGATGCTCAAACGACGCAAATCCGTATCAAAGCGGGCACTGCCAGCTTTGTCGTTCACGGTGAAGGGAAGGTCCAGCTTCAGGCGGTATTTTGCGCCCTGCCGCTCGCTGAAAAGATATACGGACTTCGGGGTGACATCCAATTGGCACTCTGCTGTGGACCGGAGCAGCGGCAGCTCGATCTCGACGACAAGGGAGCGTGGCACCGTTACATGCAGCTTGGCGTCCAGCTCGTCAGTGTATTCCGACAAGTCGACATCGTGGCTGTGCTTTATCGAATACCTGGGCACAGTGAACTCCGGTACCGGAGTGGGACGTGTCTTCATGGGCAGGACGCGGGGCTCCACTTTTTCGGAGGAGGGCAGGTTTGTGGGGTACATGTGCGCCAGGGGATGCGGCTCCTGTTCCTCGGCAGTGGGATTCTTTGCCAGCTTTCGTATCACAGTGGGTCGGGCGATGCCCTTGTAGTCCAGCTTGGGGAATTTTAGATTGGCGCGATCCAGAGCGACCTTGAACTCGCGCTCCACTGCGTCCAGCGCCGTGTCGATGAGGCACTGCCGAAACTGCTTGTTCCGTTTGGCCAGGTGCAATGCGTCCGGATGGAAGACCACGTCGAACACCTTGCAGTGATTGTTCCTGGCATCGCAGTCATCTCGCGATGAAGTCTGGGCCATGGGAATGGACCAACTCAGGCCACGGCTGCCATTTGACGGATCCGTGGCCACCTCATTCTTGGGCCTCTCAATCTCCGTAGAGCTGGCGATGTTGATGAAGCACTTGAGTTCGCCATCAAGCGCCGTTTTGATCACAAATCCAGGCTGGGGATGGATGAACCTCACCTCCACGCCGCGCTCTTTTTCAAGTTGAGTGATCTCCTCCTCGTAGATCTTGCGGTTTTCGGGGTCCTGGATCTCCTCGACGTACTCGAAGAAAAGCTTGCGGAACTCCTCCTGGCTGAGGGCCTCACGGATCCGGTTAAACTCCTCCTTGCTTATGTCGAGCTGCTCATCATTACGGATCTTTGAGTGTTTATTACGCGAACCGGTAGCAGATGCGGACATAGCGCTCTCAGGGGGACACTTCACTCACGGAGAGATCTCTTCGGTTCTCTTGTCGGCACTTTCAATACACAACAATTTTTTTGTGTCACTTTTAAGGGTTAAATTTTTTGGTTGTTATGTTTTGGGTTGCCAAGTTTTTAGCACCTTGCTTTAGATTTTCTTTTTGTTTCTGAAATGTTTGGAAGGACGAAAATATTAGTAGAATTTTTGTTATTAATAAAAATCATCTGGGCGTTCATACAAGCGGAGGGACAGAACCGATTCGATTGGCTATTGTTCCCAAACAAGATTATATATGTACATACTTTATAGGGTCGAAAAGGCATCATTAACTTACATAAAATATACAAATACCCCATTATCTCTCAAAAAACGGGTTGATCTTAATTTTTGACAATTTTAAGCCATGTTTACGATTCATTTTTTAGACATTTATTATTTTTTAATCTTAAAAAAGAAACCCTTCAGCTAAATTTATTGAAAATTGCGAATCCCTTTAAAAAGTCATTGAAAACTTTCCAATCGAAACACTGATAAGCTGACTAATTTCCAAGGTTGCCCTAGGTCCTGACCAATTCGAAACCAACCAATTTCTAATCAGTCGATAATCAAACAAACATTTAATCAATGACGCAGTAAGGTCGTTGCCAAAAATCGCCGGTATTATGCAAGTAAGAATAAGCTGACCACGCGCTATTTCATTTGTCGGCCAATAAATAAACGAACTGCGTAGTTTCTAAAAATCAAGGGGAACGCGCTTTACCTACGTGTATTTTGATTTTGTTTGTGTTTTTTGGGACCGATGCTTTCCCGACGAGCGTGTTTATAGGAATGAGAGCGGACCGTCTGAAACGCCGGCAAATATTGGAGGAACTTTCAGAGCGGAAGAGAGCGGTATCTGCGCAGAGGGGCTCTTGATAAGCGCGAAAAAAACCACTTGCCCCCAATTGTTTTTGTTTAGCGAGATTCTTCCCCCACCGCCCCTATTTCCTTCGACCTCTCACACAATACGATTTCTGTCGCAACCTAACTAATTGTACAATAAACTATTATATCTTCACATACATACAGACAATGATAATAATTGTAATGTTTACCGACTGTGGACTGATACACTTGGACTTGGTGGGCGGTAAATAGAGGTCCACATAGTATTCCCTACTGCGTATGTATCTCCTCTCCGAGGAAAACGAGGAAAATTATAACAGTTACGTGACCGAACACATGTTTGCGGTGGGGGAGGGGAAAACTCTCGTTTGATCGATACGAGATGAAAATAATTGATTTCGGGACAAACCGGTCGCTGTAAAGTGGAAAGCCCTTACTGAATTTAAGTTATATTGCATCAGAAAACTATTTATCTCTCATGGGCACCGCCATTGGAGGTTCCATGTAAGACAACAACTTACATGCCCCTAAAAACAGCTCGATTTATGGTTTCCTATTTAATAACACACACACCACTCACCTATTTATAAATATTTGTTCTATTATTGTTTCAATGGCACGAAATTAAATGTTTATTAAAACACTCGGCTGCTATTGAATAGATTTTTTAATGGAGTTCGAGTTTGACGTTCTAGAAACTTTTCCGCTGGACCGGCTGCTCGTGTTTGTGTGTGTGCAACGCTTTGGTATATTTACGCAATTAAATTGGAAAAATTATACCTACAGTATTTTAGATTTGTGTATGTCAACGTTCTCTTTTGTAACCCCATCTGGTCACACTGTAACCAAGAAACGGAATGGAGCAATGGAGTCCCATTTATTTTTAGTTTTTCTATTGTCGTTTTCAATATACAAAAATGCAAAAGGTGGGATTTTATTAGTGTTACTCAATAAATTAGTGTTTTTCGTTGAAGGTTGATATAGGCACCCGGCTTGCAAAGGGTTTTAAAGCCCCAACGAAGTGATTGAAAAGTGGACGAGTGTTTTGAACGGCCCTGATTTGTTTTCGAATTCTGCAGTTCTTCTAAATTTTGCTGCGTATTAGGCGGGGATAGATGTGAAAAGGTGGTATCGGGATGCTCATCAATGGAAACCCCATATAGAGGAGCACTTGGAACGCATTATGTAAACGGATTCGTGGGCGTTCGAAGCATAAGTGCATTTTCCTAATGATTTACCCACGCACACCAAAGTTCCGTGTGTATACACAGAACTCGATGAGGCGCATGTGTGTGAGTGGTGGGGCCTTGCATGTATGTATGTTTAATGTGTTTTTGTTTTTTTTTTTTCTAGCTGAAATCAGCGATCATTTGTTGGAGGACATTCAGGATATAGACATGGAGCCCTCCGCCCATCCCAATGGCAAAGAGTTTCCGTCCGTTCCACAGAACTCGGTGCAGACGCATCCCAGGTGATCAAATTTTTATCCTAACATTTAGCTTATAAACCCCGCTTTTGCCTGTTGAAATCTTGCTAACCTCTATTACCACCCTATTGCCATGCTGCTTATCCTTCATTAGGAGACACATTAAGAGTAAGCGCCGCATGAAAAGAAGGTAACATTAACACTATACAGAAAGCGGAATTGCCAAAAAATGTAGTCCAACCAAAAATCGAATTTTAAACCAACCAAGTCTGATTTTAGAAAAAATTGTTTAAGATTTCTTGGGCACCTCTGTTCAATTTGCATTATTTCCGTCATACTTTTTACAAAAACACATTTTTAAAATAATATAACAGAAATTGTGTAAAAAATATATTTTGTACATAGATATAAGCTGCTTTTTCCTGTGTACGATTTCTTAAATCTTTTGTGAAATCTATTTAACTTTTGAATCTTTAAACAGATACAAGTGCTATTCCTGCGAGCCGCCTTGTCTGGATCCCCATGAGTTTTCCCACACCTGCCAGAATGCCATTCAGGTGAGTAATAATCTTCGAGAGCCTCAGAATCTATAACGAATGCATCCCGACAGTGTTGGAAATCACGCACCCGCAACGCCGATGGACAGGAACACGTGTCCCGCGGATGCAGCACCTCGCCGGAACAACTGCCTCTAATCTGCAGCCAGAACTCGCTCAAGCTCAATGGGCCCAGCAAGCGTAATACGGCCAAGTTCGTCAATGTGGCTTGTTGTGCTGGCGACTACTGCAACAGTGGAGAGTTCCCCGAACTGCTGCCCTTCGCTAGTAATGATGTGACGGTAATAACGGCCGATACTAGTAGTATAAGCAAGATGGCGGCCGCCATTCTGGGTCCCTTTCTAGTAATCACGCTTTTGGGAGCCGTGGCCATTTTCTTTATCCGTCGCAGCCATCGCAAACGCCTTGTTGCCTCGCGCACCAAACAGGATCCGGAGGCGTATCTGGTCAATGATGAGTTGCTGCGCGCTACCAGCGCCGGTGACAGTACGTTGAGGGAATACCTCCAGCACTCAGTGACCTCGGGATCGGGCAGTGGACTGCCCCTGCTGGTACAGCGAACTCTGGCCAAACAGGTCACATTGATAGAGTGCATAGGACGGGGTAAATATGGCGAGGTGTGGCGCGGTCACTGGCACGGCGAGAGCATAGCCGTCAAAATATTCTTCAGTCGCGACGAAGAGTCCTGGAAACGGGAGACGGAGATCTACAGGTGAGGCTAATTAAAACATTTTCAAGGAGTACTCTTGCAGTTTTATCTCTGCAGTTTTTGACATTAACAAAACTCGATGTTGATTAGTCGATTCTCTCCAAATCTCTGTTAATAAAATATGTACATGATTATTGGGATAGGAAGCAATTCAAAGAAGTTTGATAAACATTAGATTACAATTGGTACATAATTTAGGCAAACCAAAGTAGTTGGCAAATGTAAGAGTATCGTTTAAATGGCGAAATCTTAGTGTACTCCATTCCATTTAGCTACATTAAAAACTATAAACTCATTACCAGTTGCTCAATGAATCATCAATAACCCGCCGTATTTTTCAGCACTGTGTTGCTCCGCCATGAAAACATACTCGGCTTTATTGGCTCCGACATGACGTCGCGCAACTCGTGCACCCAACTTTGGCTAATGACCCACTACTACCCACTGGGCTCGCTCTTCGATCACCTGAACCGCAACGCTTTGAGCCACAACGACATGGTATGGATTTGCCTATCGATAGCCAATGGACTGGTCCACCTGCACACGGAGATATTCGGCAAGCAAGGAAAGCCAGCAATGGCTCATCGCGATTTGAAGTCAAAAAATATTCTGGTCACCTCAAACGGGTCCTGCGTGATAGCCGATTTTGGATTGGCCGTCACCCATTCGCATGTCACAGGACAACTGGATCTAGGCAACAATCCCAAGGTGGGCACAAAGCGCTACATGGCTCCTGAGGTTCTGGATGAGAGGTTTGTGTTTAATGACAGGATACAGAATGATATTTTAATATGGAAATATTTGCAGCATTGATTTGGAATGCTTCGAGGCCCTGCGCCGCACGGATATTTACGCTTTTGGACTGGTACTGTGGGAGGTTTGTCGACGCACTATCTCGTGCGGCATCGCCGAGGAGTACAAGGTTCCCTTCTACGATGTGGTGCCCATGGATCCCAGCTTTGAGGACATGCGCAAGGTGGTCTGCATTGACAACTACAGGCCCTCCATTCCAAATCGCTGGAGCTCAGATTCGGTAAGTCGATCCTGAAGCTCATCGTAATAACTTAAAATCTATAGTTTCCTTTCTGCAGTTACTGGCTGGCATGTCCAAGCTCATGAAGGAGTGCTGGCACCAAAACCCCAACGTGCGCTTGCCAGCGCTGCGCATCAAAAAGACTATACATAAACTAGCTTCCGCTGACGAGAAGATACGCCTTGACTTTGACGAGGTCTGCGTTTAGTGGTTGTAGACGAGCCTTAGCTATAAGCAATAATTTAGTTTACCGTCTAGCTAGTTTAAGATTCATTCATTGACATTTTCCCTTGCATTTTCACACTATCAGTCAGTAAATGTATTATTCAGAGTTAAGCCCACGTGTTGAATGAGGAACTAAGCCAAGTACAAGACCCTTGACAGTTTCTAACTAGAAGACTTAAACTTATTTGCAATGCAAATTTTGAATTGTTTGGATTGACTTTATCGTTTCCATTTCACCGCGAACTAAGCTCGACTAGAATGCCTTTGAAATTGCCTTAAATTAAATTTAGCATCAACTATATATATTCTTGGGATATCAGCCTGTATAGTTATCATTTCACTATTAACCATTGTTCATCGTTCATCAAGTGCCATTTGCAATTGAGAATTGTAAGCGCGTTAACTGTAAGCTCACTCTTTGAACTCTACACTAAACTCTTCACCCTAGAACTTGTCCATGCTATGATAGAACCATAAGCCACACCACCAACTGACTTGCTCTCCTAGTTAGTTGTTTAGCACTAAGTTCCCCACGCATAGAAGCATACACACCTACTTGTATATTGTACAAATTGCAAGCTATTTAAGTTTTGTATAGTTTAAACGAAATGAAATACACGAATAAGCATTAAGCATTAGGAAATCGTGTTTATTAATTGATTTTCGTCAATTGTCTGCCGTCAAAAGTCGAAAGCAGTCGTCGTTGTTTTCATCCAGAAAAAGCAGCCGGAAGATGTCGTTGAAAAAGTCGGGATAGTAGTCGCAGGCCCGTTTGCAGTCGGGGGTCCAGTTAATCTCCAGCAATTGCGGCTCGATCTCCTTCTCCTCATCATCTTTCCACCGGAGCATAATGTCAGCAGCGTACAGAGCTCGGGATTGTGCACAGGGTGCCAGTCCGCAGGGTGGATCTGCTTGTCTGGCGCACTGCAGCACCTCTTCCAGCATTTTACAGATCTGCAGCTCCAGCGCCGACCAATCGCTATTAGGATACTGCTCCTGCCAGAGAGTCAAAAAGTCGTCGCACTTGACATGATGCAGCTGCGCCTCTTCCTGGTAGTTCATCACCGTGTAGTGCTTTTCGTAATCATCGAAATGATCAAGCGAGAACGGATGATTGGCAAAGCGCAAGAAGAACTTGCGGTGTACATACGCCTTAAGGGGGTTAACGCTCTTCAGGAGTATTACATAGCGAATATCGAACTTGACGCTTCCATCCAGTTCCTCTCGCTTAAAGAGAACTGGTCGCTCAATGTACTTCTGGGCAATCTTTGGTCCAGTGGCCGGCAGACGCACAATCTGCTTGATGTTGTCCGTGATGTGAGTGTCCAGACCGCGGGCCAGGTTCCAGGGCTTGACGATCCAGTGGTTGTCCAGGCCCTTAGCTGCTCTTGTTTGGTAATAAGCTGCGAACTCCTTGAGTTCCGTGGATAAGTTATAGGTGGTGGGGAGCCAACTCGGGTATGTTTCCAGAGTTAGGCCGTTGTGGTGCTCCTTCGCCGCCCGACGACCAACAATGCTTAGCAGATCCTTAATGGTGATCACGTACTCGAAAGGAAACTGATTGATGAACTTGTTAGGCGACTGGGCGGCGAACTCTTCAAAGTTCTTGAAGTGGTGCGTTAGCCAAAGGACATCCGCCTCGTCTTCGTTGCTCACCAAGATAAATTCAGGAGAAGTGAGATGCTGTCGCACCACTTCATACTGGGCATAAACCTTCAAGGGATCGCAGCGTGACCTAGCGGGCAGAGGGTCCGTGTTATTTTTGGGATAAGTCTCAGGGGTGTGACCGCTGGTGAAGTAATCGGAGCGGGGCTCAACCTGTAGAAAACTCTCGCCAGTGAGATCGGCGTCGCGCCAGGGGAGAAGAAGGGCAGCCCGCTGTGGGGCCTCCTTGGCCACGTATTCCACCACATCGCGGGTGACCTGATCTCCGGCCTCGCAATCCCGAATTGGAAAAAGTACACTGTACGTAGTCTGGGTGTTTAGGTAGAGCAGCGGTACCAGCCGAAAGTTCGGATCATCGGAGTGGTTTACCGCCGAACCCACCTCGTCCATTACATACCAGATGGGCTGACGGTCCTCATCCGACAGTCCCTCGCTGCCAATGGAGTAGGCTTGGCAGTACTTCCACAGGCGGCGCAGTATCTTGTCGATCCGATCCGCGAGCTCTAGATCCACGCCGGTGATGGCCGACATTCGGTCCGCCAGTTGCGGATGCTGCTCCAACTGCTGCCGAGCGCTGTTCAGCCGAAACGTCCAGGCGTGATCGACCAAATAGATGGCCTGCGGATCGCCCGCCTTCACGCCTTGCTCCCGGGCCACACCCAGTGCGAACACCGGATTCGGACTGTCGTCGTCCTGGGCGGGATCTTGCTCCTCATCCTCGTCGTAGTCGATCAACATCAACTGCAGTGCCTCTCCGGCATCGAAGATGTCCATGGACAATTTCCGGTAAAGAGCTGGCCAAAAGTGCACAGGAATCGCTGATGATTCCAGTTGCGTCCTGTGCAGGGCCACAAATTCGTTGAACTTGTTAATGCCGTCCATGTGTAATGCGCAAATGAAAATTTTATTTACTAATTAATTATTAAATACAAATATTCTTAAAGCACGTCCCAGTTAGAGTGACCCTATTCGCAGGAGGAAGATCTTATTCCGTTTCTATCGGGCTTCCAGCTGCGAAAGACTTATTTTAGGACGTTGTTCAGGTTTTTATGCTTATTCTTTTCTAAAAATAGTTTGTCTTAAGCATTTCACTGGTTGCCAATTCTAAGTTTTACTATGATAAATGTATTTCTTTTGTAACTGCTTTAATTAAAACTACCGATTTTTCTTAACTTATTTAAAACACATTTGCTGTTCCATTTTTTGAAAACACGTCCAGGCGTGTATGTATTATTATATTTTATTTTATGTTCCAATATGTTGTGATTACCTATTGTTTGATTTTATTATTGTAAGGTTTTAAAAATAATAATCTTTAACTAAAGATAAACTTATGATAAAATTAACAAAAGATAAACCGTTGACCCATTAACTTTTCTCATATACAATGACATTGTATTAATACACTTTTTTTACTGGAAGACAAGGATTTTTTTGTATCCAATCATACGCTAATCTCCATATTATTATTAATAATATAACATTGAAGAGTCATCTGTTGGTAACCCTTTTCCGCATCCCCAACAACGCCCCTGCCCTAACCCAGTCGTTACTCAACACTGTGAGCGAACAGCTGACCAGCTGATGGTGTGACCGCACCCGTCATGTTTTCGTCGTGCGCCTGTATTTGTTAATGCCTCTTCCTACCAGATTAGCAAAAACAATTTCACCATTAGAAAAGATAACATGTAATAGCGCCGACATCGGCACACGAACCCGATTCAGAACAAACCAAAGCACTTTCCGTGGAGCATTAGCAGAAGTTCAAAGTCATCACAACTCGGCAGTACTAAGGGGTACAAATTAGATTTTACTTTCGTGTCAATATTCATGAAACTCTTGACTTTCGAGGGGTACACAAGTAGCGCGCAAATGGTGACGGAACTTTGTTATTAGGAGCCCCCGCACACTCTTCCTAAAATATTCAAAATTGAGAGTCCGGACCGTGAGCACAATGAGCGAACCGCTGGCATTGGCGAGCGGCGGCGTGGTGGATCCACCGCCCACTTCCACTTCCGCCTCGGTTTCGAATCTGCCGATACCTACAGTTGCGCAGGCATCGAGATCCAACCAGGGCATGGACCTAGAGGTAAGCAGTGGGTCCAGGTCCAGTTTCCCATCGTAGTCGGCCCTGGCTGGTGAAATTACGAGAAAATCCCTCACAAAGATTCCCATTTCCCTTGCCCATTTTGCACGAACAACTGCGCAATTGACTCACAGCCGCTGGTTAAGTAATTTTCGGGAGAGAACACCTGGGATGGATCACCCAACTAGCGGCTAGAGGTGCCCATCGAACTCACTACACACTCTATCACACTAGCACCTGCCCGAACTCACTTGTGACTTTCTTCTCTCACCTGCAGGATCCCAGAAACAAAGGATTTTTTCTCTGGCAATGGTTTTGTAACTGGACATCCAGCTCACCGACCATGCTACGCGCCGTAGAGAAGAAGATACTTTCGTACGTGAAGCTGCCCTACCGCGGTTTCTTCGTGGACATTGGGCCTGCGGTAGGCGAGGCGGACAAGATCTGGACCATCAGCATGAACACTGAGTCCAAGGAGGTGCCTCTGGTGCTGCTTCACGGCCTGGGAGCTGGCATTGCCTTGTGGGTAATGAACCTGGATGCCTTTGCCAAGGGCCGACCCGTTTACGCAATGGACATCCTCGGATTCGGACGCAGTTCGCGACCGCTGTTCGCTAAGGATGCTTTGGTGTGCGAGAAGCAGTTCGTCAAGTCAGTGGAAGAGTGGCGACGCGAAATGAACATCAACGACATGATCCTGCTTGGCCACTCGATGGGCGGCTTCATTGCCTCCAGCTACGCCCTTACATACCCGGAGCGGGTCAAGCACTTAATTCTGGCCGATCCCTGGGGCTTTCCCGAAAAGCCCTCGGACTCGACCAACGGCAAACAAATACCGCTCTGGGTGCGGGCCATAGCTAGAGTCCTTACCCCGCTCAATCCGCTGTGGGCACTTCGCGCCGCCGGTCCCTTTGGACAGTGGGTGGTGCAGAAGACGCGGCCGGACATCATGCGCAAGTTCCAGGGCACCATTGAGGAGGACATAAACCTGCTGCCGCAATACATCCACCAGTGCAACGCGCAGAACCCGAGCGGCGAGTCTGCCTTCCACACAATGATGCAGTCCTTCGGCTGGGCCAAGCATCCTATGATCCATCGCATAAAGGACGTGCGTAGCGACATACCTATCACATTTATCTACGGCTCCCGCTCGTGGATCGACTCCTCCTCGGGGGAAAAGATCAAGTCGCAGCGCGGCAGCAATATGGTGGACATTAAGATAGTGACGGGGGCTGGCCACCACGTGTATGCCGACAAGCCGGACGTCTTCAACCGTTACGTGAACGAGACCTGTGATATGTACAAGGTGGCCGGCGGAAAGCTGATCACGCCCTTGCAGCTGATCCGCGAGTCCACGGAGTCTGACGAGGAGCGCGAACCTAGCCTGAGTACAGCAAAGACGGTGGAGGTTCAGCCAGAAGTACAGCCGATGCCCCAACCCGTCACCGCCGAAGACACATCCACGCCCACCACCGACGAACTGGCAGCCAATGTGAAACCGAAGTGAGCAGCAGCAACAGGGTTAAAGGAAAAACCAATCACAGCTCGCCTGCCAGCCTGTATCTATTAGCTTAGTGTCTTTGCCTAGTATTAAATGGTCATCTTATTTACTTAGCCGCTATTTTTACTCTCAATCATACAGTTCAACTTGGCTAACTGGAACTAAGCCGTAGTCGGCCAGTTCTAATTTATATTTTTGGAGATTTCAAGTTTACTAATTAGCTTAAATAAATTTGTTACAAATGCAATCGAGTGTATTACATTATAGGGAAACGCCTTAATGGTAAGTTAAAAGTAGGTTTTAAACTTAATTAATTTAATGCAATTCATACATTAACTGAGTCTAAACCTTCTTCCAGCCTAGCATGGCAAGAAAACGCGTTAAAGTGTAGTTATATTATCTAGGAAAAAATCTAGGTACTTCATTTTTAGCTTATAGAAAAGTAAAGAGTATAGTATAGAAAAGTAAAAAAATCGAACATTTGGATTGTTCTCGCAAACAAGTACCTCTTTAGCGACCATCGTTTACTTGTGCTGAGTCAATCAAAGTGCAAAGGTCACTTCACGGGCACTGTCACCGCGCATGAAGCTTCATTGATAAGTTGGCCAGCCAATGGGGGATTCCGAGCTCCGCCGAAAAGATCTCTACGTATGCGGACCGACTCAAACAAACATGCGTCAGACTTGACATCGATCCGGAAGAACCCACTCTTGCCAGTTGTTTTTTATTCTTTTGGTTTGGGTCTTAGGTTATCTCGAGGTAGCTGATAGGCCCGACAAAAACAAAGGAAATATGTAGGTGAAACCGGGAGCGGTTCTACTTATTTTGGGCCTGGAAATCGTTGACTTAACAACATATAATTCATAAAATCAAAACAAAGAAATTAGTGTATTAGAAAAATAGTTAAGTGTTTTGGTTTTATGTTTTAATGTTTTAAGGCCGGTTATGTGACTTTTCAAAAAATTTTACGATTTGGATAAAGCTGCTTGATTTTATAAGCATATCTAAGCATATTTAAAAGCACCTTTTAAATTAACGTCTTAAAAACGGATTGATCCCCATAAAAATTAATTTGAATAAAAATGTTTAAACATTGTAGAGCTGTGCTAATTAAATGACAACAGAGAAAGCCGTTGATCCCCCGAGATTTGTTATCACTGGTAAAAGCTTCGCTTTGTTTGCACAGTCACTATGTGAAAAAAATATAATATAGAATTTAATTGAGTGGAAAAAGTTCCACAAATAGCGTAAATAAAATTTACACATATACACAATATAATGCTATACGTTTTGATAAGCATTATATTATGAATATGTGTAAATTGCATTTGTCCTAATCAGTGGCGGGGCTATTTAAATCATATACATAATATAATGCTATACGTTTTGATAAGCATTATATTATGAATATGAGTAAATTGCATTTGTCACAATCAGTGGCGGGGCTTTTAAAAAAAGAATGTACGTGGTTGGCAAAAAACAATCAGCTGATAAGTAATCAAAAAGTTGGCATAAACAACTCGCAATCAAACAAAGAAACGATATAGCTTATTCATATATATTTCATAGGTTCTTCGGAGAAAGTCCCAATATGATCGATAATGTTTACAATATAAGTTTTAAGTATATATTTTTTGTTCGATTACTTGGCATCGGCGAAGCCCACACGATCGTTGCCCATGTCGAACTCGGTGTAGTATTTGCCGATGAAAACATCTCCCAGGATCCACAAAGGTCCATTTGGCGGGGGAATGTCCATGCCCATAAAACCGGACAGGCAGATGGTCTTGCCCATCTGGGCCACACGGAGTATGTAGTCCTTGCCCTCCAGCTCAAAGGTCTTGCCGCCCAAAACAAACTTGATTACCGGGAGATTGGGGATCAGATCGCAGGAGACAACGTACTGGAAGGGAAGATCAGTTAGATTTGTAACTTTCGAGCAATACCCTGAAATCACTTGATTCCCACCTGTCCACCGATGATTGGAGTTCCACCAATCTTCTGGTTAATAGAGGTGGCCTCCTCCAAGGGAGCAGCAATCAACGAGGTACCCGTATCCGCAATCACCTGGCAACCACCCTTGCATAGCTGCAGATCGCCAATGGAGGCCGCATCCATCTTTATCTGCCAGTAGGCCTTACGCGTAACGGGCAAATAGGTAAATTCACCAGTATAATGGTTGGCATCGGAGCCGCCGAATATGATCTCACCGCCTTCGGGCGAAGCGGGATCGCGGTTCAGGTAGAAAGAGAA
Source organism: Drosophila fuyamai (assembly GCA_018153365.1). NCBI lineage: Eukaryota > Metazoa > Arthropoda > Insecta > Diptera > Drosophilidae > Drosophila > Drosophila fuyamai. Next base: position 588,615 of record JAECXW010000419.1, on the reverse strand, counting down.
CACCGGCGCGGAAATCAGGCCCTGTTCGTACATGGCGTAGAATGGAGGCTTCACCTTGTCCACGGAAATGGAGCTGTAGCCCAGGCCTAGGATACCATCAAACTTGGCGGCCACGAAGACGAGACCTGGCTCACTCAAAGCCTCGGCAAAGGTCTGATCCTTGATGTCAAGCCCAGCAATTGAAACCGTATCCGTGGAAAGATAGCCCGACAAGCTGCCTGATCCGTATCGGATAGCGAACTCAGTGCCGTTCTTTGTGTAGGTTTTCGATTTAGTGGCATCGTACTTGTTGTGCATCAAACAGGCGATGTTAGTCAGGTGGCACTTCTTGGACGGCACCCACAGGTTCGAGGAGCCGGTGTCAAAAACCACACGGAAATTTTGAGGGGGTGAGCCGATAGCAATGGGACCATAGTACTGGGCGTCCATGTAGTTGGACAGCGGTTCCGGAACATCGCCTCCGCCGTATTTAATGCGCAGTTGCTGCAGTTCCGTGCCTACGTCGGCGAAGTGTCGGCGGGCCGACTGGAATTTCTTGAGCGGCACACGCAGAATTCCGGATCTAGTTTGCGAATTCGACTGGACCACGGCCAGGAAGGCGACTAACAGCAGGGCAACCTTCTGCATTTTTGCGTCCAAGTAATTTGCACCACTTGACTGACAGCTAAAACTTCAATGATCCACTCGCTGCAGTTAATTAAATATTGCGGGACTGGACAGTAGAAATGATTCAGCACAGATAAGGTACTAAATTTTACCTCACGCGAGGTGCTAATTAAAACAGTATCGAAAAAAGTCGTTATTTAAGACTTTTAAAATAACTATTTTAATTTTATTTGTAAATGGCGCAAAAAAACTGTTTTCAATTAATTTCTTGTTCACTATATATTTTTCAATCTGGTGGAATTGCTGTCAGGTCACACCAACTCTCGTTTTTTTATTTATTCAAACAAAATTGACGAAGTTGGCCAAACTTTGTTTTCTTGATAAATAATTATTAAATAACTTTTTTTTTAAATGTTTGCAGATACTTTAAGTCGAAATAATCTAGACAAAAAATTAAGAACATTTTAAATATAGGATTTGGATAATTAATGAATGACAAATTTATTTACAAATTAAATTTATAAATATACATATGTACATTTAAACGCAAAGATAAGTTTGGGTGTTTTAAGTCCTGTGGGTCCTGTCTTCGCGATATAAAGCGTTTGTGCGAAAAGCGTATTAGGAAATATCGAAATCAGGAATGCCCATAATAAATGTAAATGGAATATGGCTCAAGATTCGATAAGTTATTGCATTGGATTACTACACCCCTGGTTTGCAGCCCGGCAAAATTGCGTCTTTGGTGAAATTAAAATGATAGCAATTTCTTAGGCACGATTTTGTTAAAAAGTCATCATGTCATCCATTGACAAGTTGTCTATTCAGGGAGTCCGAAGTTTCGGCTCCAATTCCGAGGACCTTCAGGTAAGAGCTTGGAAGGCAATTTAAGGCTATTTTAGTCTGAACACTTGGCAACCCGTAGAGCATTACGTTTTCATCGCCGGTTACCCTGATTCTGGGCGAGAATGGGTGCGGAAAGACGACTGTTATAGAGTGCCTGAAGTATGCCCTTACTGGCGAATGTCCACCGGGAAGTGATCGCGGCAAAAGTTTCGTCCATGACCCCAAGATCTTCGGACTGAACGAGTCGCTGGCACAAATTAAGATACAGGTCCGCGACAAGAGGGGCGCCCAAGTATCCATCTGCCGCACTATGAAAGTGTCCAACAAGCGCAACAAGGTGTCCTTCGAGACGATGGACTCCACCATTAACTTCCTCAGCGGCGCTGGTCAGTCGAAGCGCGACAGTCATGACTCTCTGAGCGGACGCACTGTGGACATCGATGTGGCCATCTCGGACTTCATGGGCGTTTCGAAGGCGATTATCAATAATGTCTTGTTTTGCCATCAAGAGGACTCCAGTTGGCCGTTGGACGAGGCAAAGAAGCTGAAGGAGAAGTTTGACGCTATATTCGGCATCACCGAGTACAATAAGGCTTTAGATAAAATCATAAAGCTGCGCAAAGAGGCCGTGGAAGAGCTCAAGATAATGGGTTAGTTATATACACCCGAAGGCAACAAATATTAGTTAAATATACACTCTTCACAGATGCCAACATGAAGCATGTGGCCTATCTCAAGGAGGAAATGGAGGTTAAGACCATGAGCCTTCAGAAGGCCCAACAAAAATGCAACGTTTTAGAGGCGCAGTGCAGTGAATGCGAGGTGCAGATGAAGCCTATTGAGGCCAGGTTGGAGGAAATCCGGAATGTTGAGTTCGAAATTGGAAAATACCAAGCGCAGAAGGTCGAAATGGACACCAAGTAAGTTTAATCAGCTCTTAACCGGCTTTAAAACTAAATTTCAACTACTTGATAGGCACAAAAACTGCAAGGAGCAGATCACCACCATATCCCGAAAGATCAAAAGCCTCTTTGAGGGTTCTCTTGTTGAGTTGGAACTGGAGATCAGCAACTTCGATCAACGCATGTCAGAAATGAGACAACAGCGAACAGAGGCGGAGCAGAATCTGTCCCAGCTTAAGAAGTCCAGTGCAACTGAGCAGGAGAAATTGGGCAAACTGGACAAAAAACACTGCCTGGCCAAGGAGCGGTATCAGAGCGAACAGACTTGCAGGACGCAGCTACTAAAACGGATCAAGGACTTCTGCCGAGAACTACAGATGCCCATCGATGGTAATCTCCTTGAGGAGCCCGAGAAGCTGGTGGAAGTGCTGCAGGACATCGAGGCGATGATTTTGAGTAAGCACTGCGAAATCGCGGAGATCGTTGAGCAGAACGACAACGCCGATCGGAGCAGACAAGCTAAGATCGACGAGCTGCGCATAGAGCTAACGAAATCGGAGCAAAGTGTTATGGCCCAGGAGAAGCAAAGAGAATCCAGCAAGCGAGAGGGCGAAAGCCTTCAGGTGGATATAAAAAAAATCGAAGGCTCCATGCAGGAACTAAAGAAGCTGGAGAAAGAAATTGCTGATGTAAATGAACTGTATGAAAGCGCTACAAAAGACTTGGACCAGCAAGCCATGAAAGAGGTCATCTCCAGGAAGAAATCCAGTATTGCCGAGAAGCAGTTGCTGTTTAAGAAGTTGGATGAACAGTTAACTTTCTTGGGGTCCATGGCCAAACTAGTTGCCGAAATCAGTCTTAAGCAGAAGGAACTAGAAAAAAGGAACCAGGAAGTCCATCGCGTGCGCAACCGTCACACGGAAAACTTTGGCAAATTCTTAAAGGAACCTATAAACAGCAATTATCGCCGATCGGTGCAGGGGGCCTACGAAAAACTGCGTCACGAAATCAATGATCTCAACGAAAAGGCCAACACGCAGAAGCTGAGGGAGCAGTCGTTTGAGATAAAGCGTAAAAATCTCATTAGCGAAATTTCACGCATAGAAAAGGATCTCAAGGAGAGCGAGGAGTTGATTTTTCAAAAATGTCGCTCAACTCCGTATGAGGATCTGCTGGAACGCAGCAAGACGGTCATTTCCAAACTACAGTTCGAACATGGCGCCCTGAAATCCTCTGAGGCCCTTTACAAGAAGTAAATTTTCGAGAAGGCGCTCGTTTAATTATTTTATTTAACTACTTTCTCTTCCTAGGTACATACAAAAAATCGGTGAAGAGCCCTGTTGCCCTTTATGCCATCACAATATGTCTGGGGATGAGGCCTGTGACTTGACCAATGAGCTAACCGATGAGATCCAAAAGTTGCCCGATAATATCACCAGAGCTGAGAAAGCTCTGAAAGCAGAGCAAATGAAATACGAGAACTTACTGCACATAAAGCCCAATATTCTTAAGGTTAAAGATCTAAAGGAATCCTTGCCCCAAAAGAAAGAGGAACTGAAAAAAGTAGAGGAGCTGCTCGGAGAAAGCGTCAGTGAATATGAGACTTTGCTGGCTCTGATTGGGGAGCCCTCACACAATTTGGAGTTGGCGAATTCTATGATGGGTGATATGACCCTAATAGACGAGGCTTTAAAAGACTCCTTTCGGCTAAAAAAAGATCTGGATCACCTGAAGGTGAGGTTACTTACATTGGTTAAGATATAAAAAAAATACTTTTTTATTTAGGCTAAATTACCAGCTTCTTATGACTCGAGTGTATCGATGGATGCTCTGCAGGCGGAGAAGAGCGAGATTTCCAAAAGTTTAGAGGATGACCGCAAAGAGTTAGACTCCACTCAAAATACATTTCAACAGCAGATGGATGCTCTAAATCGTTTGCGGGAAAAGAAAAATAGGTAAAGCTATCCGCTTTGTAAATCCACCAAAAATATATTGTTTTCTCTCTTTTGTAGCTTAAAAGACCGGCAAATACATCTCCAGGAGGGTTTGCAAAGTCTTCCACAGCTTAAGGAGCGTCTGGATACGCTAAATAATTTTCTTAACACAGTGACTGCTGAAATAAGTGAACTGAAGGCCAAAATACACCCTCTAAAACTAAATCTAAAATCTGCCATAGGTGAAAAAGAACGCTTAAAGGAGACCGAAAAGGTGAAACTAGCTCAGTTGAATTCCAAATATAATTCATACAAAAGCGCAGATCAGGACATACAAAGGTAGCTAGAATAAACACTCCCAATTTGCTTAAACCTATTTATATTTACTTCTCAGATTGAATAAAGAAGCCCAAGAATATGCCAAATTGGATCTTGAAAATGAGATTAAAAAACTTGATGAAAATATAAAAGGAATCAGAAACTCGCTGAGAAAACTGGCAAGAATTGAAATACAATATAAAATGCAATTTTTGTTACCTATTTTTATTTTCAGGAAATTGAAGTCTCTTTAAAAACTGATGAACTGGAGACTATAAAAACAGAATGCCTTAACCAGCTGACCGTTGAACGTGATATGAAGGACAACCGTGAGCTGAAACAGCTCCAGGAAAAGGAATTCAAACTGAGCGAAAGCTGCAAGACGCTAGATAAGCAACTCGGTAATCTGGACTTCCACAGCGTTCATAGGGAGAAAGTGGAACTGACAAAAAAACGGGATAAAGCTACAGTGAGAAAGGGTGAGCTGCTGGGACAGCTGGGAGAGATTAACAGCCAGGTTGACAAGTTGACGCGGGAAATCAATGAGCCCAGATTCAAGGAGTCGCTTAAAAATTTCCGTAAGGCCAATTACGAGCTGATGGTGACCCGTCTTAGCATCGAGGATTTAGGCCAACATCGTTTGGCATTGGAGTGGGCCCTGATCCAGTTCCACGCGGAGAAAATGGAGAAGATTAATCGGCTGATACGCGAGTACTGGCGCATGATTTATCGCGGTAATGACATAGACTATATACAGGTGAAGACTGACGAGGTCAGCACGGAAACTTCGGCAGACCGCCGAAAGTCGTACAACTACCGAGTGGTCCAGTCCAAGAACAATACGGAGATCGAGATGCGGGGGCGCTGCAGTGCTGGTCAGCGCGTTCTAGCCTCCCTCATCATCCGCTTGGCGCTGGCCGAGACTTTTAGCAGTAATTGTGGCGTTCTAGCTTTGGATGAGCCCACGACGAATTTGGATCGCATTAATATAACCTCACTGTGCGATGCCCTAAACTGTATCATAGAGGAACGCCAGAGCCAGTCAAACTTTATGCTCATCATCATCACCCATGACGAGAATTTCATCTCGTCGCTGGGCAAGATAACCACCTACCATCGTGTATTCCGCAACGATGAGTGCAAATCGGTTATTCGGAAAGTGCAGGTTGGCTAAATGGTGTGCCTATCAAAGAGGGCATTTACACATCGGTAAAAAGAATTTCTTTTATTATCGCTGTGTGTTTACTGACAATGTACTGGCACAGCAAGCATGTTGAACTTTAAAAATGGTTTTCTTTATTTTATATGCTGACATTCAAATGAAATAAAATATTTATTAAGAGAATCAATAATTTATAGTTTAATACAAGCGAATTCATTGGTTTACATTTAATAAAAAAATTAAGAATAAAAAAAAAGGTTGGCCCAGTTGGGTTTTAATTTTGTTAAAACTATATTGATTTAACAGTCACAAACTAGCTCTCATAGAGATCAGACCAAAGCAAACCCAAAACACAACAAAAAAAAACAGTACTAGTGAAAAACTTAACGGTTTAAAACACAGTGACGGCCGATGGGGGATCCTTCCGATCAAGGTCAATTAACCGCCCACGACAAAAATATGGCTCTATTAAAATCACCCGGCCCTAAATACCTTATCATTAAATGATGAGATCAACATCTAGATATTAGTAGCATTAATCCATTTATAATTAAAAAGCAAATTGACTTCACCTGTGGCGGTGAGGTTAAAGACTGCAACAAACTTAGAAACGGAACACTACTCATCAATACAAAAAACCCACAACACACGAAACTCAACCAAAGGTGTAATTTATTGTAATAACCTAAGAGGAATAGACGAAAACACTAACCAAAACAAGACAGGAAAGCTATCTTCGGGCGGAGCCGAAGTTGAAATACCCTTGCAGAATATTCTGTAAATTATATTCTCCAAAATTATTCACATGATGCATTCTTAACACTCATAAAAATCCCAGCTTCCTAACTTTAACAAGTGAGAACGCTATAGTCGAGTGCCTCGACTATTAGATACCCGTTACTCAGTTCTCTTAGAGCTGGCAGCTTTACAGCATCAGCACGAGCGCTTCTTTAGCGCAGGCAGCTTTTGTCCTGCACCAACAGCTGTGTTTATGTTTATGTTTTTGAAAGCAATGCTTACATACATACACACATACATTCCTTTAATAGAAATCCTTATCGAGAATTAACGTTGACTCTGTTAAGCACCTTGGCCAGCTGTTCCAAAGTCATCCGTTAGATGGCGCTATTGTGCCATGAATATAATATAATATACCCTTTTACTCTACGAGTAACGGGTATAAAAATACCAAAGTTATGGCAATTCCAATCGTTCAATTATATGGCAGCTATAGAATATAGTCTGCCGATCCTTATGAAATTTGGTAGGTCGGATTGATTGGCCAAATGTAAAACCCACAGAAAATCCCAACTTCCTAACTTAACAAACACCAAAGTTATGGTATTTCCGATCAATCAGTTTTATGGCAGCTATAGGATATAGTCGGCCGATCCCGGCCGTTCCGAATTATATACTGCGTGCAAAGGAAAGAAGGGTGTGTGCAAAATTGCAATTCGATATCTTTAAAACTGAGAGACTAGTTCGCGTAGAAACAGACAGACGGACAGACGGACATGCTTATATCAACTCAGGAGGTGATCCTGATAAAGAATATATATACTTTATATATATAATTTCTTCAAAGAATGAGTTATTCATAAAATCAAAAATTGTTCTCATTCTCTTAAATTAAATTATTACTGTCATCCCAGACGAGCGGAAGGCCTCAACTGCTAATGCTCTTGTTATAGTTAGTTTATACTCTAAATAGTATAATGTAAATTTTTTTTTCCACGCTCCTTTTATAATGGTTGCAATGGTTGCATTAAATTGTTATACCCGTTACTCGTAGAGTAAAAGGGTATATTGTATTCGTGCAAAAGTATGTAACAGGTAGAAGGAAGCGTTTCCGACCCTATAAAGTATATATATTCTTGTTCAGGATCACTAGCCGAGTCGATCTAGCCATGTCCGTCTGTCTGTCTGTCCGTCTGTCGGTCTGTCTGTCCGTATGAACGCTGAGATCTCGGAAACTATAAAAGCTAGAAGATTGGCATTTTGCATGTAGATTTAGAAGTTCCTACGCAGCGCAAGTTTGTTTCAAAATGGTGCCACGCCCCCTCTGACGCCCACAAGCCACAAGCTGTGGCCACAGTTTTGATGCTATTATGAAATTTTTGTTTCGTCAATACCTATCGATTGGCCAAATAAAAGTTTGCCACGCCCACTCTAACGCCCAAAAACCCATTAAACGCTTAAGCCTGGCTAGCGCCTACATTTCCGCCTTTAATGGCGTATATAATAGCGCCATCTAACGGATGACTTTGGAACAGCTGGCCAAGGTGCTGAACAGAGTCAACGTTAATTCTCACCCGATAGAAATCTATTAAAGGAAATTGCGATGGCTTTCATTTGACAATACCGAACTATATCCCAAGAACTATGCAAATCAAATCAAGTTAGCCAAATTGGAGGTGTTAACATAAAAATCGGGAGCTAATTCGAGCGGCGAAAAACATACAAGAAGGCATATTTATATTAAGTTGTTTAGCTGAGTAACGGGTATCTAATAGTCGAGGCACTCGACTATAGCGTTCTCTCTTGTTTTTTATTTGAAAAATCCCACAGTTCTGGGCATGACTTCACAGACCGTATTAATGTTGTTTTGTCCTCACATGTAAACTCCTAAAATCTACTTCTGCGGGTTTTTCGATTTTTTCTCTCCATTTTTTAATATGTTCACCGAGAAGATTAAATTTTTTATTCTTTTCGCTAGGGCTCATCAAAAGTTAATTTCAGGTGGCTGGCAACGCGATGTAATTTTCTGTTTTTTTTCGACGATCTGAGACCGAAGTTAAAAACAAGCCTGACGAAAAATATACGCCAGCGTTTTGCCTCTCGCTCCCTCTCATGACTGGCGGACAGTTTTCGTCGATCTGAGTACTAGACTTTAGTAGCAATAGCGTTAAGCGACTGCGTTTATTAAAATAAAGTACGAGCAATTCCAAAAATTTCTTCTCTACAGTTTGAATGCTTGCCTCATTTGTTCTGCATGTGTGTGAAGAGGCTATTACACTATGTTAACAGCTGATAGAGCTGCCACCCCACCACACAGTCATGTTGACACTTGGCCCCTATTGGCGCGAATGTTTTAAGATTGTGAGTTACCCCAGATTACTGGAACGCCAGTCAATGATTTCATTCATCTGCAGATTTTTTTGCATCACACGATGAAACGGGCCAAAACAACAAAGGCAGGCCCCTCCAAAAAAACCGCCAAAAAGCAGACAGACAGCTCCAAAGAAGACCCCAAAAGTGGCCATGAGAGCACAGATGAGGAAGCTTCTCCATCGAAGGCTTCTTTAGTTTCCAAGCCGGACTACCAAAACTTTGAACAGTTTCTAACCCACCTGGAAGTGCAGCGAGCCGATACGGCATCCAGCATTCAGGAGTTTTCCTTCCGGAAGAAACGAGTGCGCGTTTTATCAAAAATCGAGGATGTGGAGGAATCTAGCCAAGGAGGGGTCGTCTACTGGATGTCCCGGGATGGTCGGGTCCAAGATAATTGGGCCCTGCTCTTTGCTCAGCGTTTGGCTCTCAAGCTAGAACTGCCTTTGGCAGTGGTTTTTTGTCTGGTTCCCAAGTTTTTGAATGCCACTATTAGGCACTATAAGTTCATGATGGGCGGCTTGCAAGAGGTGGAGCAGCAGTGCCGCACTCTGGACATACCATTCCACCTGCTAATGGGTCCGGCCGTGGAGTGTCTGCCGGAATTTGTGAAATCCAATGACATAGGAGCCGTGGTCTGCGACTTCGCCCCGCTGCGTCTGCCTCGCCAATGGGTCGATGATGTGGGCAAGGCGCTCCCCAAGAATGTGCCACTCGTACAGGTCGATGCCCATAATGTGGTCCCACTGTGGGTGGCCTCTGACAAACAGGAGTACGCTGCTCGCACTATTCGCAACAAGATCAACTCCAAGCTAGGGGAGTTTCTCAGCGAATTTCCACCGGTGGTCCGGCATCCCCATAGATCGCGATGCAAGGAGGCGAGAACCGTTGACTGGCCAGCTGCCTTTTCCAAGCTGGAGTGCGACATGGATGTAGACGAGGTACAGTGGGCAAAACCGGGTTACAAGGCTGCCTGCCAGCAACTCTACGATTTTTGCAGCCGTCGGCTGCGTCATTTTAATGATAAACGCAACGATCCCACGGCAGATGTCTTGTCCGGTCTCTCACCTTGGCTGCACTTTGGGCAGATTTCAGCCCAGCGTTGCGCTCTAGAGGTACAGCGCTTCCGGGGCCAACACAAGGCTTCGGCGGATGCCTTTTGCGAGGAGGCCATTGTGCGTCGTGAGCTGGCGGACAACTTTTGTTACTACAATGAGCACTATGACAACCTAAAAGGTCTGAGCTCGTGGGCGTATCAAACCCTGGATGCCCACCGCAAGGATATAAGAGATCCCTGTTACGGACTAGAGGAATTAGAGAAGGTAACTGCAGCAACATTTTCAATAAGCTTTGCATTAATAAGGTAGTATTATTCGTTAGTCCCTAACGTACGACGACCTGTGGAACTCAGCGCAACTGCAACTGGTGCGCGAGGGAAAGATGCACGGCTTCCTACGCATGTATTGGGCCAAAAAGATTCTCGAATGGACCGCCACCCCGGAACAGGCGTTGGAGTATGCGATCCTACTGAACGACAAGTACAGCCTCGATGGACGCGACCCCAACGGCTATGTGGGCTGTATGTGGTCCATCGGCGGTATCCATGATATGGGATGGAAGGAACGCGCCATTTTCGGAAAGGTTCGGTACATGAACTATCAGGGCTGCCGGCGCAAATTTGATGTGAACGCCTTTGTCATGCGTTACGGGGGCAAGGTGCATAAAAAGAAATAAACTTTGTACATATTTGCCTTAGTTTTGAATGCAATCCAAAAGCATTTTTGTATTTAACCATAGTTCCAAGGAGAGGCTTTATAAAATATGACAAAATTATAGCTAGTGGGCACAACTTAGTCCTTTTCGGCGATCTTAGTGAGATGCTCTTCGATTTCTCGCTCGTCCAGGATGCGGAAGCTGGGATCGGTCTTGCTGACCACACCGATCTCGATGCCGTTGGGCTTAAAGTCGATGGCTAGCACGCTGGACAGGCAGGTAATAGCCAGCTGGATGGCCTTCTCCTCGGACAAGTTGTTCTTGTACTTCTTCTCCAGGTAGCTGTTGGCCTCCAGCGTCTTGGCGCCCACAGAGCAAGCCTTAAATCCACTGTAGTATCCAGCCGGATCTGTCTTGTAAACGCTAGGGCCGATCTCATTATCGAAGGCTATCAGTACCATGCTGCAGCCTAGTGGACGCATCTCGGCGTTCTGAGTGTAAACCTGGTTGATGTCAGCAATTCGCCGGCACAGCACATCCACGGGCATATCATAGCCGTACTTGTATCGAAAGTTGGCAGCCTCGTACCTAGCCTTCTGCACCTGCGAGCGGGAATCAGCTTGGGGAGAAAAATGAATGGAAGAGAGGCTTTTATTCAGTCATCTAAAAATTAACAAGAAAGAAAACAAATTTCGGCAAGCCGAAGTTTATATACCCTTGCAGTAATTTCAAAACGATGCTGGTGAAGCTGAAGAAGAATATATACTTTATAGGGTCGGAAATGTTTTCTTCACTGCGCTGCAAACTTTTGACTGAAATAATACAACCCTCAACATGGGTATAAAAACACAAAAATGTCGGGCGGCAAAATTATAAAATAAAAGTTCTCACTTTTGTCTTAAAATATAACGAAATTTAGGCAGAGCCTTTTCGTTTTGCGGTACACATTATCCGACAAGCTCCGATTAAAAATAGTCTAACTCGGCACCGTAATAAGCGGGATCTTTAGTTCGACTTATAGTCCAACTCAGTAGCCAATTCGACTCATGCAGGGATCTACAAAAATTCTAGTTGTGCATACCCATGCGTCCTGTCATGGCGCATCCAATGTCCTTGGTAATGCGGAAAAGGTGGGTCACCGTTTCGGGCACGATGTTTTTCTCGGTGACCTTCTTTTGGGTGGCCACCACGGCACAGTCGCCGCTCTTCAGAGCCACCGTGGTGATGTTCTCCTGGGCGATGGCCTTGAAGGCGTATTCTGCCAGGATTTGGGGAATATCAGATTGGATGCGGAGGAGTTGTGAGTCCCAGAGTACTCACCCACTTGGTAGAGGCGTCCCTCGGGCGAGAAGATCGTGATGTGTCTGTCAAAGCCGGCTGAACTTCCGCGAGACATGATGCGTTTTTGTTTTTTCGGTAACTGAAGTTAGTTTAAGCCGGTTAAAATCAATTGAACAGCTCTGCTGGAAACAACACACCGTTCGAAAAACAAGAATTTGCTTATTTGTATAAGGCAGAATAAGTCGCTTCAAATCGAAACTACTGTGTAAAATTCAGATTGTCATTCTCAACCCGACAATGGGCCTAAAAAATACCAAAAAGCAACGCGCGCTGGGACTTATCGGCTATCGATTATATTGAGTACGGAAAAAAGCTGATCTAATAAGAAGCCAAATTATATTGGGTATTCCTTAAAAGCACAGCTATCTAAAAAAGTTGATGAGAGGCAAATGATGCAAGAAGAACTCGAATAACTTGACCATCATTCAATTATTTAAAACTTGATTAATAAGAAATTAATAAGAAATTGCGTTTTTATTAGCTTTAATATTAAAAATTTAGATAAACAACACAATTCCGTAGCATCCTAGTGTCGGAGCATGCGTTTTTTATTATGATATAAAATTAGATAGCATAATTTCAATCTATCATAACTTATTAATAGTATTTAGCAAGATATCATTTTAAGTTAATTAAGAAGCAAGGTAGTGCCCCTATGTTTTAAAAGGCTCATTCATTTTGTACCCGTCACATATATTTTAGTCCTTGAATCCCTGTTTAGATCCCGGAAACTATATATGCTAGATATATAATATAATTTTAGAGTAATTAAGTACATAATCCATAATAAACTACGTGTATAGCTTAAAGTTAGGCTATCCACGACGGCTTGGAAAAATATTTTAGTGCTATAAGATATTGTTTACATAAAAAGGGAACAAATAAAACAGCTGTTTTCCTATAGACAAACGCATATACTATAGTTTCTTAGCAAAACGCTAGATCTGTATGATCAGATAAAAAAACATTGTCTTCTTCTTATTCTAAGTTATTGCCAAACTTAGTTTTTCTTCCACCGGCTTAGCATAGCGGCATAGAAAAGGGAAAAAAGGCTGTTGATTGCGTGCTAGATTATTCTGCCAATATTGGTCTAACTTTATAACTCCAGTTACGAACATAAATTTGCTGTTTTGATTTTGCTGCACAGAGTGAAGTAGGGAAATTCTAGGCACATAGCGCTTCAAAAACTTTCGAAAGACCCAAAATTCCACCACTAAACTTGTTTTGACCTATCGACAATCGATAACAACGCGGTGCCGTGAGTATATGGGCGCTCACCTCTAACTGGATATAACGATTGGGACGAATTGGAGGTAAATATTTATCAATAACAGCGGGTGCGCTGCAATTGCGAATTGTTGTGGAGTTAAGTGCGCGTCGCCGGAAGCGAAAATGCACGAGGATGATCTAAAGAGTCAGTTGACAATTGCGCGGAACGAGATCAACAATTTGAGGTGCGTTTAAGACACATAAATGGTGTCCTTTTGTAATTGGTAAAGTTCAAGTTCACACCGATTTTGCCTTGACCATGATTCAGGCAGCAAGTGCGCAACCTGCAGCATGTGCAGCGCAAGGACATCGAAACGATAAACCGCCTGCTGCAGGACTTCCGTTGCGAGGGCTGTGCTAGCAACAACAAGAGCGCCAAGGACAAGGTCACCGGCGATAAGCAGGAGCAGCCGCAGCCGCAGGAGCCGGGACAAGGTCAGGTGCGTTTGACCCTCCCACACATCAACAGAAAGACACACAACAACTTCCAAACCCATCCTCCTCCTCAGAGCAATCACACCAATGGAGAAAACAGCTCGGGAGACGACTACGCTCATTTCCGTCCAATCGGAGTGATCCGGACGGCCTTCCCGGAGAAACGAGCCGTACCCAGGCAATCGATTGTGGGAAGTCGCCTTCGCGGTATCATCCAGCTGAACGACGGCGTCTTCACCAATCCGGAGCACTCGCTGGAGGGCTTGGACGACTTTTCCCATCTGTGGCTCATTTATCACTTCCATCGCAATAATGCCCATCCCAAGGCCAAAGTGGCGCCTCCGCGTCTCGGTGGCGAACGGGTAGGGGTGTTCTCAACACGGTCCCCACACCGCCCGTGTCCGATTGGACTCTCGTTGGTGGAGATTGAGAAGATTGAGAACGCCACCATCAGTTTCTTTGGCACGGACATGGTGGACGGGACTCCAGTGCTGGACATCAAGCCCTACATTCCACACTACGATGCGCCATCCTTGAGCGTAGACTCAGGTACGTTGGGTGACGGTAAACCGGAAAGTCAACTAAAATTCTTGCCCCGGACAGGACGCAGCTCTGTAGGACCCCATGAGAACAGCCTGGATTTTTACGACTCCCGGCAGGAGCCCGATGGAGAGGAATCTGACCTGGAGCTTTACGGAGCAGCTGGTTTTACAGGGAATGCAGGCATTGGAGCGAATGCCATTCTGCCGCCACCGAGCGCCGTGCGAGTGCCCAACTGGGTGGTTGCAAGCAATCGTCTAAACGTAAACTTCAACGAGCACGCCGAGGCGCAGCTAAAGGAGCTGCAGGTGGAGAAGCAGTGCATCGTGAACATTTTGGAGGCGGATCCGCGCTCTGTTTACTTGCGCACAAAATACGGATCGCAAATATTCACCTTCCAGCTGCGGGAGGTCACTGTGACGTGCAAATTTGATGACAAGGCCGCCACGGTGACTGTTGTTCAGGTCAGGCGCAATGAGAACGTGCAGGTTACCGCCTTGGACGGAGATCTGCGCAGCGCCTAACTTACGGATTGTTGCAATTGATATTCGTTTAAGAACGATTTGTGTTTAGATTAAGTATTTCGTGTTGGGGAGCTTTGACCTTTGGCGTTTTACTGTTTATTTAGGACACATGACATTCTGAAATATATGCATTAGGCTTGTTTCCCACGCTAATATAATTGTTTTCCTTTAACTACTTAACTGTGTGGTTAAAATGTAAAGATTTTTACAATCTAATTTATACTTTTTTTACTTTCAGCATTATGGGCGATTTGAGCTGGAAAGACTTTTTGAGTCAGGCTAAGCAGTTCCTTAAAATTTCACAGCAGCTAGGCGATAGTTGGATGCTGGAGGAAAAAGTATGTAGCCAAGGTTTTTCAATAATGTGTATTATTTAAATAGTTTAATTACTATAGGACTCGAATGAACCAAATACCTTCATTAAGTTCAATCAAAAAATTAAATGTCAAAGCGAAAGGGATAATTCAGGAGGGTTGGTTAATGTGGAGTATCATGTGGTCTACAGTGTTTCCTATCAAGTGCCCATGCTCTTTTTCCAGGCACACAGATCAGGTATTTAAATTGAATTGAAAACTAAGCAGTAACAACTTATCTATGAATCTCCATTTACAGATGGAAGTCTTCTGGACTTGGAGGCTACTTGGAAGCTGTTTATGCCAGAAACAAAAGCCAACGGTCTCTACCAGATACTTACCCAAATGGATCATCCCGTGCTTTTTAGACCTTTTATGGCTCTGCATCCGTGTCGCACCGCCGAGGTTCTTAAACAATTCGGGCAGCCCAGTGACAATCAGGTTCTTACCTTCATTAGCCTCTACGGACCCCATGTGCAGTTGCACCTGAAAAATTCCTACGGCCTCGTCCAAGAATACACATAGTTTGCGTTTATTGGTGGTTGTTTTAAACACTGGTTATAGGAGTATACATGTGTGGATAATATGGTATATATAATTTACAGTTTTACATTCAATTGCTACTTTAAAGTGGTTTGACCTTTACATTGAATACGCAAACTCTTTTGGGATATAGTTATATAGCGACCACTCTATATTTTACAGCTGAAGCTACACTTCAGTGGTAAATTTAAATGTAAAAGAAAATCCTTTAATAAATCTATAAAAGGAACCAAGCTTTGTACACTGACTATAATTCCGCTTAGGGGATACATTGATCTACTTACGCATTAAATATCGTATGCCTAACGTAGTATATATGTAGTTAGCAAGTTCCACTTGCTCTCTTTCTTAATTTCACTGGCAATATCAATTAATAGTTGTTCAATTATTTCATAGTATCAATATAGAGCTATTTTTAGACAGGTATACGCTTAAACCTAATTGTACTGTACACAAGCGTGACCTTAGTCGAGCCACTTTGCTTTGCATTTTACTAATGTTAAGTGGTTCATTTATAATTAATGTTAACTGGCTACTGTGTGGCATTAGCGGCACCCCAGCGCTAACACAAAATCCTCCTGTTCCTGGTGAAACATAGGAATTGTGGGCGTGGGGAATCGCATTGAAAATGTATATTTGCAAAATTAATTCGATTTTTGAGTAAATTACGTTGGTTTCGCAATTGTAATCCGACAGAATACACGTTCACGTACATTGATAATATGCTTCCTATTGACAGGATGTCGTGCCAAAATTCTCTAAAGGAAATTCATGAGTGATTATTATGGCACAAGGAGAACTTAATTTGATCTGTAAAAATGCCCAAGATATGATTCGTCTAAACTAAATACTAAGGTTAATTCCCAAGCAACCAAGTTAGTTGTTGAAATGAGCTATTTTTTACTACTAATTGGAACTAATGGTTTTTCTTATGCAGAGGACACATATTTACGAGAATATGCATTTTACATTTCATTTAAGTTCATTTCTTTAGGAGGTGCATACCATAGCTTTTAGTTATTATTAAATAAGTACTCTTATATTTTGTATTATTATATTTACCTAAATATGGATATACCATTTTACAAACAAGACATTTTACTTGATTTTACTTTTTGAGATTTGCACTATTTCCTGCTTCGTTTTTTTTTATAAATTTACATACGGTAGTAAAATGTTTATAAAAGTAAAAGAACATTTTGGGAAAATCAAATTAAATATAGTTCATATAGTTTAGTTATTTTAAATGGAATGTGAGATTTCATTCTGAAAATTTAATTTGGTGGGTATTTTTGGCCCTCCCAATGTGTATTCCTTGCCATGTTGGATTTATTATCCATCTATGAGTATTGTATTTGTAAAGACCTTATTGGCACTAAGCATACATACATGATTATAAGAAATATGCACGTTATAGTATTATTAAACATCCAATTCATTTCATCTCAATATATGTATTCATATATAAAATTTCGTTTAAAGCTGCACCATTAATTTGACATTTGCATATCAAGTTACATTTGTTTTATCTATATACAATATAAAGTACTAAAAAAAAAATAAAGTTCGCAAATCAGTGGCGGATGATCCCCAAAAGCAATTTCTCGAGTCGGAAATCAATGATATGTTTCTTTTTTGGGTTCGGCACTGATCGTATTATATCTTCGATCCTTGCAACACCCGCCACTGGTAATGACGGAATAAATTACTTAGGCCTAAGGCATAAAATTCGCACTACAATGCTGTTTGTTTTAGTTTTTTTCTGGTTGTTTGGTTGGTCTCATTTCAGTTGCATAATTGGACAATTTTCGCTATGTTATCGTTATTAAAGAGTTCTTAAAATATCCTGTGGCACTGTACACCTAAAGCCTTTGCACGCTGAATCGGGGATGCCCCGATCTCGTTCTGGTATTGCTATATACAGCTTCCGCACTCGGATCCCATTGGAATGGACTTGACTCGGTTGTATATTTGGCTACTCTAACACTAAATATAAAGCTCTGAAACTCACTCGACATACATACATATATACGAATACATATAGCACATCTACACTATCATAAGGGGAAGCCTTAACCTGGGACAAACCAATTCGATGCTATCGTGGGTGGACTAGGACTAAAGCTATTGACGCTAGGCTATGTTGTGGACGGTGGTGCTCCTAGTGACGATCCGGAAGTCATCATCCAGCTCATCGGCGGACTCGGGGGCATTTCCGCCCATAAAGTCGCTCGATGCGCTGCGCCTGAATCAGCTGCACAGTAAATTGAAGAACCCGCGTCCCTTCTCCGATCGCGGCGCCATCAGCATCGGTACCTGGTTCTTGTGGGTCACCTTGATCTGGGTCGAGGAAATCCAATGCATTAAAAAGTCGTTCAAGCAAAAACTATTTCCAGCTCACCGTGCAGGGCATCTGCATCCAGGGCTCGCCATCGATCTGCATAGGAAATGTTTTCTTCGTCTTGATGATCACCTCGCTACACTGTGCCAACCGGCGACCCGAGGCTCGAAGTCCAGTTCTCACCTGCCCCATGTGCAGGCAGTTCTCCAGGCCAATCACCTCGATAAGGCGATCTCCAAAATCTAAAATAGTAAAGAAAAGTCCTTAGTAAAAATGTAATAAGTCGCTCAACAGCTATCGACACCCCAAAGATTTTTCAAACCGAACCATTATATTTAAATTTATAACTCGTTAGCTGATTAACGGGTATTTTATAGCGTTCTGACATGCTTTTTGTGTAGTTACTTATTATTTTTATACCCCTGCAGAGGCTATTATAATGTTGGTCAAACGTGTGCAACGCAGTGAAGGAGACATATCCGACCCTATAAATATAAATATTCTTGATCAGGATCACCTGAGTTGATATAAGCATGTCCGTCTGTCCGTCTGTCCGTCTGTCCGTCTGTCCGTCTGTCTGATTCTACGCGAACTAGTCTCTCAGTTTTAAGGATATCGAATTGAAACTTTGCACACACCCTTCTTTTCTTTGCACGCAGTATATAAGTCGGAACCGGCGGGATCGGCCGACTATATCCTATAGCTGCCATATAACTGATTGTTCGGAAATTCCATAACTTTGGTGTTTGTAAAGTTAGGAAGTTAGGATTTTCTATGGGTTTTATTTTTGGTCAATCAATCTGACCCACCAAATTTCATAAGGATCGGCCGACTATATCCTATAGCAGCCATATAAATGATTGATCAGAAATGTTATAACTTTGGTGTTTGTAAAGTTAGGAAGTTAGGACTATATTCTATATAATAGATTCTATGACAGTTACTGCCCGTTACTGTCACTCCCTTGCATTATAAAAGAGGCTGAAAATTGTACATATGTATGTCAAATTCAAGAGAAGTATAAGTATTAAGAATGCATCATGTGAATAATTTGGAGAATATAATTTACGGAATATTCTGCAACTTCGGCTCCGCCCGAAGTTAGCTTTCCTTTCTCGTTTTTGTTTAATATTGATTACAGTTTGGTTCACGTAAATAACAAAAAGGTTTAATGTTTAAGATGTCTGTTCAAGGATATCATTCAAAGCTTCTAGTAGTTCCTCTTTATTTAAAGCATTTTAGTTAGACCTGTTATATTTTTGAGACTTAAATCATTTAGCTCACCTTGAATGGCCACCGAGAGATCCGCGGAATTAAAGCTGGTGGCCGAGAACTCCTTGTCGCCCGCCCGGAGTTTCTTGCTCTTGCCGAAGGGCCCGGCGCTCTTGCGGATCCGCTTCTGGGACAAGTGCTCGCCCCACAGGTTGGAACCGCCGTGTGTGTACGGGATGTTGAGCAGGGCCACACCCTGCAGGTGGGGTCCGTTGGCCAGGTCCAGAGCCACGCCATCGCACTGTAAATATGGCGCAAAGGTTGCAGCAGCATCCGTTAATAAATCAGCGATGACAGGAGACCTCTTCCCCTCCCACTTTTCCAGGCAACCCCTATCCACTTACCACAATTTCGATGCTCTCGTGGAGATTCTTGCAGGATGCCGCAAATGTCTCGGATGTTGCATATTCGAAGTACCAGAGCTTGTTCTTCATGCGGCTGTTGAATTTGTGCGGGTTCTTCTCCCTCTCCAAGTGAAACTTGACGCAGATGGCGGCGTCCTGGGGAAACAGAAGAAATGCGGGGGGGTTGAGAGCAAGGCCAATCGAAAGGTCATCTGAGAAACGGGCCATTCAGGGTCACGTTCGGTTTGCATTCAACGATTCCTATTTCTTCTTTTCATTTAGACTTTCCGAGAAATCTCAAACGCATTGACACCATGGCTGCCATGGCAATGCACTGGGATTGGATTGGCCAAACCGCATAAATGTTAATTAATGTTGTGGCCCAACAATAGATAAGAAATCTAATTAATATCAACAAACGGCAGGTGAGATTCAAGCTTCTTATTCCAGTGGGTTGCAGCAATAGAAAACAGATAGAAACTTCTTGGTAAAAAGACTTTATCTAGAATTTTAAGACTTTGAAGTCGCAAGCAATGTTTTAATCTAAGCACAATACAAAGTGTTATTCTCAAATTAAAAAATTAAAATCTGATAAATTTTTAAGTTCCAATCTTTTTTGAATTTATCATTAACCACTGAAAAAACATATTATACATATACTGTCATAAATGATTAAAAAATAATTTTAAGCACAAAAAAAATGATCCTTACTCAATTGCTTAAATTAGTTTATTCTTTTAAAAAACAAAATAAAACTCTTGCCGTGCCTTTATTAAATTTTTAACATGTCCGTCCCATTTATTTTTATAAAGTTTCACTACACTACAATTCTCAAATAGTGCCCTTTTGGATAGATAATAGACAATTTGTCCTGACTAGGAGTGCTATTTTTCTAGCCACAAATGTGTGTGGAAACTGGCAACTCCATTCCACATAGAACGAACGATCGGCGGACGGCTTCATTTTAATTTCTTATGCGGATATTCGGTTGAGTGCCCCCTCCGTGGGCCGACGTATCTCATACGACACGTTGCACTTACTGGCAACGCATTTGCTATGCATGTCGTACGCTTCACAAACACAGGCACGCGCGGGTTTGGCCCTTTGGCGCGCCGGATGCAGGGCACGAGGTGGCGGCAGGACTTTCAATTACGGCCCGCTGGTTACACAGCAAATAAGATTTATTACCGCTCGACGTCAAATTGAATTGTCAACATGAGCGAGCGCCTGCCAGAGCTTAAAATCGAAAATCGACGAAAAACTTTTTAATTAGCTCCAGCCGCATCAGCCGCCCGTTTCCCCGCCTTCGGTGTCACTTTATGCACGGCCCGGGCGGTAAACTAATTTAGTGACAGGCCAGCTTATTAGCATGCCCCGACCGCATCACAGCCATTAGTTGAGGGGATGGGGCCACCAGCTGACAGCTTGTTTGCATTGGGGAAAGTTGGCCGATGTTGCCCGAAACCCGGCAATAGAAGGTGGCACGTTGGGAAAGTTGCCACTACAAAAGGGCTGGGAGGTGAGAGGTTAATGAAATAATTTGTATACCCAGGCAAATCCCGATCTGCCTTAGATAAGCCGAAATATCTTTATGGCCTCAGGGCGTATGAACAACACAGGTACAAAAGGCACGTCATAAAATGCGCATCCAACCCCATCTCTGAACCCTGAATCATAAAACTTGAGCCAAAGTCGAAGTCGAAGCTCCGACAATTACACATTAACTCCATAAAAGCCTCCAGTTGGCAATCTTCTCCACCTCAAACAGTGGTGACAGGTTTTTTGGAGAAAACAACTCTTTTACGGAAGGAGTTAAAACAGTTTAACTTGACATAATTTTTGATAATTATGTTTTCAATTATCTTAAAATTATATGGTAAACTATCAATTATCCATCGAAAAAAGTTTTTTAAAAAATACACGATTGATTCAATATTAGAAAAATTATAGTTTCGGAATATTTAAGTAAAACTAATTTACTGATTGATTCAATATTAAAAAATTTATAGTTTCGGAAAATTTAAGTAAAACTAATTTACTGATTCTGATCACCCTAACTGTTGTAGGGCCTTGAACAAGAATTATAATTTTTAGACTTAAATGAATAGCTAATACCTCCTATTCGCTTATAAATGCACAGGAAAAGGAAAAATATTAATTTTGAGGTTAATTTTGAAAACAAATTTGTTCTCAAATTAAACGTCACCGCCACGAAAACCCCACAGTCCTTTTTATCAAGTTTTTGAAAAAATCCAGATTAAACGGCTAAATGCTGAAACGCCAACTCCCAAAACTGCCTGGAACTCGTACTTTTATCATCGTCGCACAAGTTGGCGCTCAACGTCAATTGTTTGACGTTAAACCCAAGCGTCAGCGTGAAATACTTTTCATGCTGTATTACTCGACGAGGGTGGTGGCCTTCCTCCCGTCTCCCCCGGGGATGCTCGCTCCCAAGGAGCTGTGCCACTTGAGCAGTCCCTCGTAGACCAGACACATGTTCATGTACATGAGTGTTAAATGGATTTCGTGATGGGCCCAGGACAAAGAGCTCTCCGTGTGAAATGTGTCCGACAAGTAAAATCCCAGCAGCAGGAGCGGCAATAACATCATCGCCGACAGTTTTGCTGTAGTCGCCTACTGTTTAAACAGACGCACATCAAGTCATAAATAAACTAACACGCAACGCACACAAAAATATACGGAAATCCAAACCCAAACCCAAACCCAAACCGGAATCCCACCCACACCGGCACACGTTTTTATTTTGGTTTTGGTGCGGATTTTGTGGGATCTGGTGTGCAATTGCCGGGGCTCTGTGGCAGGAGCATTAGGCTGATTTCAGTGGCGCAGGGAAGCGCAAAATGTTTGCACAAAAAGGATTTCGGCTTTAGCCGCCACTTGACAAATGGTGTGACCTTACGCAGGCCAACACCTACACATCCACCACCCCATCCTGTGCGAATACACAGCAAAATACAAAAGCTGCTGGGTAATCATTGGATATTGAACTGACAGTTAGGTGGTATTATTTCCAAAGAGACACCCTATATAGCTTTATTGCAAATTATTTTTAAATTTCGTTCGTTTCTAAATGTGCCAGTTTTAGGTTGTGATGGAAAAATATTTAACAAGCAGTTTACATTTTTCTAATACTCGTATATCGGTGCCTTAAACACTTTATATACTTGCTAATCATAAACTAACATAGCTAGAAATAGCTAAGCTAATATAGCTAGAAAAAATGTTTGACGCTAAAAACCCTAATATTTTTATAAAAACTGGTAAGGTAAAGTTCAAACTATTTTAAAAAAATAATTGCTCTAAATTTAAATCAATAAATGGAATGCATTTAAATCATTACAGATAATTAAATAAATAAATTTAAGATCTACCTCATTTGCTCAAATCATGTGAGATTGGCTCTTATGTCCTTAATGTTTCTGTGTACCTTGGGCGACCAGTGGGTGTGTCTACACTCTACCGCTAACACTACAAGGAAGCAGGACATCGTCTTGCTGACTTGTACCACATTTCCGTTTTATTTGGCCTTCATTTCATTTCTGCGGCCGTGCTGTAAAGTTGTCACTTAACTTTTCTTTATGGCCTCTTAAATCCAGGACTGATAAACGGAGTGCAGGCCACTAAAAGTGCGAGTATCTGTGATTCCTCTGCTCTTTTCTTACTTCTCGGTCATTTTCATATCTCACATCATACTAAATAATTCAAAAGCCCCTACGAAACTTTGCAAAGTTTTATCCTTCCTCCTATTTATTGCCCAGAATGAGTGTGGGTTGCGGGTATGCTATATGTTGGTCCCTGGGGCGCAATCTGTTTCTTTTCCTTGACTTTGCGGTGTTTGGCGTCACCTTGGGCAGTTACTAATTTAACACTTGCTGGAAATTATAATGAGACAAGTTTCGTTCTGGCCACAGCTTGGGCATCCATTAATTTAAACGTTCTCGGCTATTTGGGAATGTTGCGGGAGTTTAGCAGTGGGTCACTAGCTAAGTGAATTTGAATGTGTAGCCTTCCTTTCGGGACAGTTGATTGGAATTTTTACGGGTAAAGCAATGGCATCCATTTGGCCTCAAAAGCTGGCAAAAGAGCAGACAAACAGTGCAAATTGCACCTGCACCTGCACCTGCCAATCCCATGCACTGCGGCATCAATGATGCAAATGCGCAGCTGATGATTGTGTGCTTAACTCTGCCACCTCGTTTGCATACTCCCGAGACCCAGCTCAAACTGCAAAAGTATCTGTATCTGTGCCTGGTATCCTGCACCTGTATCTGTATCTGTGCCTGTATTTGTATCTGTATCTGCACTTGTGCCTCGGGCGTGTGGCATTCGACTTTTGTGGCAATCAGCCACTTTGCATGCGCAATGTGTTGCAACGCGGCAGAGTCTTTGACTAATCGCTAGACACTATTCTGGTTTCTGGGGATATGGAAATCGTTTTCCGCCCGGCCTCTTCTCTTCTTTATTGAAACTGAATTGTTTCAGTTCGGCTCTCTCCTTGGTTATGAATGTATCCACATAAAAGCGAGTTCCTCGGAAATTTGCATCTGAAAGAGCACCATCTACCCGAAGGTTATTCATTTGCGGGCGTTTTTTGGCCAGGATTTTGGCGGGGTAAATCGGAAATGTGCTGTCTCCTGGCCAAAACGCTGAATAAATGATTGTGACGCCTTAAATGAATTATTGAACAGCCCCGAGTCGCTTTCCTTTACAGTCAACAGGACATTGCCCTTAATATTATTGGCCTTTAAGGACTGTCGGGAATTAAGTGTGGCGACTCCGCCATACGACACTTATGGAAAAGTCGTCGTTAATAAAAGTGATTCAGGACTCATAATGATTTATAAAAATTGTTGTATTTTATTTATACAAAATTAGTTAAATACATTCATTAAAACAAAGCCCTTGCTGTATATGTTTAAGCCATGTGATTCATAAAGTTTTAATCTACAGGGTGTCACCAAAGCCGAATTAAGATCAATAATAAAGGCTGAATCCTGTAATACTCTGATAAGTCCCTCCATCCTAACACAATTTCCTAAATTCCTCATTAATAATTCCGTTTTAATGAAAGGTACAGCGACACAAAGTCGAACTTTCCGGCAATCAGTTCAAGGCAAAGGCTTAAGCTTTGTGACGCGATTTTCTAAACGAGTCAAATCGAGCTTGTCATATGCAAATCCCATGTCAACAGCCATGGCAGCTCGACCTTACTAATTACGAAAATTGTAATTGCTGATAGTTGTTCTTGTTGCAGTGGATGTGGCCACAGCTGACGATATGGACCCGGACCTGAATACGACCTGGATGCCAAACACGAGTAGGAATGGCATGACAACTGCCGGCTTTGCGCCTGACATGTGACGGAGTGAAACCGGATCCAGACACCATGGCTTTACACGAAGCAACGAACCGGAATCACAGCTCTAGGACCTGCAAGACGGGGAGTGCATTTTACGGATTGCTGTGTTACACTTAAAGAAGCAGACTGGAGAGATCAAAACAGGATTGTGGTATATTTTGTAAGATCGAAACATAAACTTAGCGATTTTAGGACATACATTAAAAAAGATATACATTTCTATGTTGGAAATGCAGTTGAGAAGTTTCTTAAATATATTATTTTATTTATTTAATTAAATAAAAGATGTTTTTCGAAATTTATGCTATTCAAAAACAAGAAAGGAAAGCTAACTTCGGGCGGAGCCGAAGTTGATATACCCTTGCAGAATATTCTGTAAATAATATTCTCCAAAATTATTCATATGATGCATTCTTAACACTCATAAAAAATCCCAACTTTCTAACTTTAAAAACACCAAAGTTATGGCATTTTCAATCGTTCAGTTATATGGCAGCTATAGGATATAGTCGGCCGATCCCTATAAAATTTGGTAGGTCGGATTGATTGGCCAAATATAAAACCCATAGAAAATCCCAACTTCCTAACTCTAAAAACACCAAAGTTATGCTATTTCCTATCGTTATATGGGAGCTATAGGATATAGTCGGCCGATCCTTATGAAATTTGGTAGGTCGAATTGATTGGCCAAATAAAGAAGCCATAGAAAATCCCAACTTTACAAACAGCAGAGTTATGGCATTTCCTATCGTTCAGTTATATGGCAGCTATAGGATATAGTCGGCCGATCCCGGCCGTTCCGACTTATATACTGCGTGCAAAGGAAAGAAGGGTGTGTGCAAAGTTTCAATTCGATAGCTTTAAAACTGAGAGACTAGTTCGCGTAGAAACAGACAGACGGACAGACAGACGGACAGACAGACGGACAGACAGACGGACAGACGGACAGACGGACATGGCTATATGAACTCAGGAGGTGATCCTGATCAAGAATATATATACTTTATAGGGTCGGAGATGTCTCCTTCACTGCGTTGCACACTTTTGACCAAAATTATAATACCCTCTGCAAGGGTATAAAAACTTTCTCGGGATAGACCGGAATGTGAATAGCTTCAGTCTTAGTTTATTCTTTAACTCTAGTTCTCGTAAAGTCAGAAACTCACTATATTAGTAATACAAGGTTATTAAACTTTTCCATTCTCGTTATTAAACCTTTTTATTCTCGTTAAAAACAGAACTTTTGTAAGGCTGCAGAACTTTAGCAAATCTAACGAGGTATTCGATTTTATACGAATTCTTTCAAAATGTGTAAAGGGGTATTTTGTTACATCCCTAGAAGCAACTGCACTAAAAAACCTAACCTTTTATGTCTGCAGTAAATAGTCGGCTTAACATTGTAGACTAGTGTAATTAATTTTTGATTAGTAAACTGAGGCCATTCAAAAATAATATATAAGTACTATTTTCTTTCAGTGCCTAGAATGAAGCGTACTCACCACGCCGACGGAAAAATAATTGTTGATAATGTTGTAGGGCACCGAGCAGTCCTTGTCGGACTGCACTTTGATGGGCTTCTGTTGCTCGAACTGGAGATGTTGCTGCTGTGCCGGCACACTGGTCGAGGCACTCGGTGTGGTGGGTGTGATTGGGGTGGCCGCGATGCTGCTGCTGCCATCGCCCCCGTTGTCGCCCCTGCCCTCGTCCTCATGGTCGGACAAATCCAATGACAATGTAATTTGCTGTTTAAGGATGTTGTTTTGCTTATTGTGCTGGCTATTATTATCGCTTTGATTATTCCCAACTGGCGTTGCTGTTGCAGCTTCCTCGACAGCATCCGATGCGGCTCCTTGTTGCTGCTGCTGTTGCAGCTGTTGTTTGTGCTGCAGCAGCAGCGTCTCAAGTGATTGCTTTTCCGTTTCGACCGACCTCCTGGCCACGGACTTTGGCCGGACGTCGACTTCGACATCGGCATCGGCAACGGCTTCCGTTTCCGCATCCTGGTTGCCGTTGCAGGGACTGCCGCTGCTCGTGTTGCTGCTGCTGCTGCTCAAGGTGGACCGCAGGGTCTTTCGCAGGCACTGCGTCTCGAACGTGGACATCGAAATGCTCTTGGTCGTGGTCGTCCGGGTGGTCGTGCTGTTGCCGAACTCCACCGTGGCCGTTTCCATTTCCATTTCCGTTTCCGTTTCGCTGGCCATCATAATCGATGTGGTGGAGGCGGCCCTGGCCGCCTGCTTGCTCTGCCGCTGAACTTCCTCGAAGCGCTCCATCAGCGACTTGTCGACCACAACACTTTGCGACAGCTCAATCACCTTCTGCATATTCGAGTGCAGCGTCACCTGCAGCGGAAAAAGGGGGAACTTGGCTTAGCAGTTGTCAGCTGGAGAACTCAAAACATGTTGTGGCTTCGGGTTTTGCGGGTTGTAGGTTGGCTGCGTCAGCATCACGCCTCCCAACCAGCAAAATTAGTTTGTGAATCGTTTCCCTTCCAAGGGGGTGAGTGGGAGAGGGGGGTGAAGGTGTGCGTGGTAAGCGCTTTGTGGCCAATAATTGGATTTTCCAGCTGGCAGACCCTTGCCACGCCCACCAAAGACTTTTCTGGCTAGCCCAGTATGCCAATTCTACTTAACTGGTAGAAAAATTATTATTCGCCTGGTCCCTAGACCAGATAACATAATAAATAAAACAGGAATTGGCCTAGCTTTAATGGTTTGTGGGATCTATTAACGTGATAATGCCAATTAAACAAGGGCCATAAATTTAAATCTGTAACACAGGAACATAATTACAGGGTCTTTTTCTGGCAATAAGAATGGAGCGGATAATATGCGTGCCTAACAATTTAATATAGTGATTATGTTATCTTAGAGCATGGGTATATTTTATTGTCGAACTAACGCGAATATTCATAATTAAACTGGTTTCAAATTTTAAAGTTAAATTTAAATTTTTAGATTATTAAGTTCATGTACCACATTTCTTCAGCCGACAACTTACTTTTGGCCGCAGGTCATCAGTCTGCGGCGTGTTGGTGACCTCGATGCTCCATCGGTCCAGCATCACGGTGGATGCTTTTCGGATCTTCTCCATCAGCTTTGGGATGTTCTCGCCCTCGTAGCCGCCACCCCATCGGAGGCAGCGGGCCAGGTCGTTGCCTGTCCCAAGCGGAATTACTCCAATGGCAGGCTGGCTGGCCAGCTCGATGGAATCTGGAGAACACGCAATCAGTCTTAATATTCCAAAGTCTATTTAATAAACGAATCTCAAGACAATAAACAAATATATTATACATTGTCAGAGCTTTCATGGGCTCAGAATATTTTAACTTTTTGAATGCATGAATACTTTTTTCAATCGTTTTTGACGGTTCTCATCTTAGTAATTTCGGACGTTGATGCACTAAGATCAGCGCAAACAAGTGGCCCTTACGACACCAAGCAGTGCTTGTTACGCGCGGAGCCTTATAGGCGTAAAAACGAGAACGCGAGAAGTTAAAAAGCACAATGTAGAAGCGGACAGACTAAGATTAGATACTTAAATACTTTCTAATAATCTGTATTGCTATATCACTTATAAAATAACGAATTCTTATTTTTCTTATTCTGTAAGCTCTAAAACTTTTGTTTTACTTGTGATCAAAATTACGGAAATTAAAAAGAAATAACAAAAAATTACATTTTTTTTTGTTTTAAGTAAAAGTTAAATAATATAATATGCCAATATATTCGGAAATTATTGTTAAAGTATTACAAATTTTAAATAGTCTGGGACTATATATTATTATTTTTAATACTTTAAGTTAAAAATTAGAAGATTTTTCGTACGTTTATTTTTTTTACTATTATGAAAATATTTAAAGTTCATTTTTTTAGTATGTAAAGGAATCGAAATATATTGTATTAAATTAAGGTAGGCAACTGAGACCTATTTTATAAATTAAGCTACCGCAGAATAAGTGATCAGATCGCCAGGATATGCATGATCCCGCCCTGCCGGGCACTTACCCATGGCCTCTAGAACCCAGCCCACGGTGCCGTCGCCGCCACAGCAGATGACCTTGAAGCGGGGCAGGTCCTTGAAGAGCGTAAGTCCTGGCAACGAGAGCGGAAATCAATCACCGTGCTTGAACGGCCATCACTCACACACACACCCTCCTTGGGCCCGCCCTTGGACAGGTCGTACACCTGGCGCGGATTGAGCATGTACTGGAACTTCCGCAGGATGCGATCCCCCTGGCGACCGCCGCTTTTCGGGTTGACGAACACCAGCAGCGGGCAGCTCAGCTCGTCCGGCGGCGTGATTTGGAAGTGGGTGGCCTGGTGGTGATGCATTTGGGATTTCTAGTTACGATTTCGGTGGAAGTCATACAAATGGGTGGGCACAAAGCAGCAGTTCCAATTTTTTTGTTTTTGATTGTTTTAATTTTGGCGGAAAATCAATTTTGAAAGGGGTTATAGTTAGCCAATTGTAAGGGCGTACATAAGTACTATGCAAAATATTTTTAAAAATGAAATATTTTTTGATTTTGTATAAAAAAATAACAGACCAGAACCTTTGATTAAATGATCCTCTTCAAATCACATTTTAAGAACTAAAAAAACTGTTTCGCTTGATCTAAGTATAGTGTTTAAAGTTACTTAAATAATTGTGTTCGAATTATTATTTATTGAATGGGAAAGCTGTATAGAGCAGGTGAAGCCGATAACATATAAATATTTAATATTTGTCACTGTACCTTGTGGGCCTGGTTGACGGAGCGCTGGCGATCCAGTACAGCAGGGCAAATGGCCGTGGGCGGGACAATCAGCTCGGCATACTCCCCCAAAGTACATTCCTTTTTCACCGACGAAGCGCAGCGGTTGTGGAGCTATCGAGGTGACGGGATGGGGAATCGAATTAAATTAGTCCGAGCGGCGGGCACCATGAAAATATATTTTAGGAAATCGCGGCCTCCTACCAATTTCACGCTTTTAAATTTAATTTCCACTTCATTGCTGGCCAAAAGCCACTTATGACGGAAAGAGAGACGGGGTGGCTCTCAAGCGTTTATTTCGCCTTAATGAATCCGATTAAAAGTTTGTTAGCGCCGACTACTCGACCCGCGGTGCAGGAAAAATGGTTAATTTTGGCCTAAATGAGATTTAGCGCGGATTTTCCTTTCATTTAAATACCAATTTGGCTGAAACGTTTTCTTGGCGTTTTTTCTAATGGCCGCGCGGCTTCCTCTTTTGCATAACATTTTTTCACAGCATTGGACTTTGATTGGGAGTTGGTCATCCTCTGATGACTTTTTTAATTAAATAAATCGATGGGAGCATCGAAAAAATGTTCTTGGCTATAACAAGTAAACTGTAATTAAACTTATTTCAAGCTTTAAAGGGAGTCCTACGGTTTGAATTATAATGACTTTGTTTGATCATTAAGATTCTTTTCTTCTAATATTGAAAATGTATGTTTTTTTCAAAACCGGAACTAAAATGATTTAAAAGTAATTAAATATAAGGCTTTAAAAGTGACTGGATAATCGAAATCGAAAGATAAGTATTTATTGGCAAATACCTTTAAATTTAGTGTGCTCACTTTAAATTGACATTCATACTTCGGCTTAAGAATTCCAGTGGTGAAGAATTTCACGCCGGAGGACAGTATGACAACCACATTTGCTTCTTATCGCGGGCAAAACTTTAAGCACACACAGACACATCCACTCAAAATGCAAAGTTATTGACTGTCAAAAGCGGCGGCAACGTTTGGCTTACAAAGTATTTGCCGATGCAGCAGCATCCGAATCGCAGGACCAAGTTTCCCGACCTCCGCTCCCGCCGGCGGTCCTCCGGCGACAACAAATTCGGCATTATCTCCGCTGCACTTGTCAAAGACACAGGACACGAAACTTGGTGGCATGCAACGGCGGCAGCAGCAGCAGCAGCGCGATTTGCTCGGGACGTGACAATTTGCCAGCCATAACGAAGTTGCCAACTCATGTGCGGCCCGGATCGGATCGGATCCGGGTCCAGGAATCGGGGGGTGCCGGGTTGGAAGTGGTGTGGCTGCCGGGCTGCAAATCACAGCTGCCGACACTGGCTCCAACAAAACTGCAGACGGAGTGCTGGGCCAAAGACTGCCTTGTTTTTCCGAGTAATTGGAATTTTTGTTTCGGAACAATGCTGGCAATCCCTGGCGCAACAGATCTGATTTGGTCTCGTTGCGGATTGATTCTACCTCGATTCACTTGTTTTTGAAAACCATGATTGCAACCATATCTTAAACCGCCAAGCGATGAACTATTTTTGTAGCCCTTTTGACAGTTCGATGTATTTTGTCTAATCCATATTCGAAAATAAGTCACAGAGCTAAGTTCTCATTTAAATACTATTTAGCCAATAAAACTTTCACGGATTTATTCCTTTTTTGTGTCGATTTTAACCATGTACAAATAAACTGAAAATCGGGGATCTCGATTTACTAGTACGCATTTAAAGTGGTTGGTAAATGGTAAGCCCATCAAGAAATTAATTGGAACCTAATCCCCCTTAGAGGGTATTATAATATTTATTTTAGCAGGAAATTGAAGGAGACATATTGGTCTTTTTTATGTTTTTGTTTTAGTTTTTGCTAAAATTTAAGATAATTTAAAGGGAATTGGTTGTGTGTATAAATCCCTGTTAATAGGTTGACACAGAAACAATGAACTTTTTTAATACTACTCTAAAAAAGCCTAAACATAGGCCTCCAAAATGAGAACAAATATGTGAGTTTTGTGTTTTATATAATTTTTGAAATTTTCCGTGTTGATTGTCAAGGCATAAGGTTGTTTGAAGCTTGTGTTAAAATTTGCAGGATCTACTTTCACCCGCTTTCTTTGCGCAGTGGTGCATTTAAGGCGAACATGAATATATATACTTTATAGGGTCGGAAAGGTGCCAAATTTCACGGGCTTTTGACTGAAATTATTACCCTTTTCAAAAGTAAAAAAATGTGTTTTAGGGCATGTGCATAGGCTTAAAAATGTATCAATCATACCGACTGTTTCCTTAGATCAACAAATTGGGTTTCAATTGACTTTACGTGTCGTATGAGTAATAAAAATACCGTGACGCACTTGAAATAACATTTTCGGAATTTTAAGCGGTGAGAGTATGGTAATTTTTTTGGACCACCGTAGGGGCATGTACGGTGTAAAATATTTAAGCTCTTAAGGTCAAACCCGTCCAACCCCACTCACCATCATGTGGCACCAGCGGCAGGTGAGTCCTGTAATGCCGTGGTAGGCCTTGATCCGCTTGCGGCACTTGGAGCATCGCCCGTAGCAGTTGCCCTCCACCCAGTGGTGCAGCAGGTCGCCACCGCACTTGGGCTTCTTCGACTTCACGTAGGTGGTGATGCAGGAGGCGGGGGCGTGCTGCACGCACCTTTCGTGCACCGTGTACTTGCACACTGTCAGGAATAATAAATATTATTTACGTTTTTCAATAAATTTAGCCCTATAACCAGAAAGGAAGATAGCTTCAGCAAACCGAAGTTTGTATACCCTGCAGCTATTACAAAAATAAAATATTGTATAACTTATATTTCTAAGCGTATATCCTCAAAGACAATACTTGTTTCGATCGTGTCTATGGCAGCTACATGATACAGTCGTGCGTTTTTTATAAAATTAAAAACCGTATTTCTCAAATTGTTGGAAATGACTATATTTCAGAGTATATGGATATGTTAAGAAACAACGAAGTTATAATTATATATATTTCTTTTTTCGATTGTTCATATAGGAGCTATATGATATAGTCGACCGATCATGCCCGTTCCGAAGACTTTTTGGAAAGTTTTATTCAAATAACTTTAAATCTGAGAGAGTATTTTAAAACGGACAGACGGACGGACATTGGAGCATAAGGACAGCAAGATCGACACTCCTGTTGATGCTGTTCGAGAATATATACTTATACGGCTTATATTCGGTTTGTGTTGCAAACTTTTATCTGAAATTATATACCTTATGCAAGAGTGTAATAAAAACCATATTTTTCCAAAATTAACTAAAATTTATCAAGCATCTTTCCTTATATTGTGTAATTAAATGAGGTTATTGGCAATTATTATTAGTTTTATCTTAAAATGAATAGTTTACCATTAATACCCCATAATAGATTCCTAAAACAATAATGTAATAAATCGAGCCCTGCCGATTTTATGGCTTCTGCGTGGTGTAATGGCCATAAAGTTACTTTGGCGAAAGCTGGATGCCGTTGAGATAGACAATTTCCTGTCGTCGGACTCCACTACACCGAGAGATTCTTCGTAAATACCCCTCACAGATACTCACGCACACAGCAGAGACCCTTCTTGCCGAGACCCACCAACATGTTGAGGCACAGGTTGCAGTACGCCGGCTTGCTGAAGTGCTTCAAGCGCCACACGTGGATGCCGTCCTCCTTGAGCGTGGTGCTGTCGACACCTGGGGAAGATTTAGGTGGAAGTGTAGGGGTTGCAGGTGCAAATGGGGGGGTGGGGCGGAAGGCGAGTTGTCACTTTGCATAAGCGTATGGAGGGGCGGCAGGCATGCCAAGCCGCCTGCAGCAACTCCTCGCTACCCGTGCCACTTGGCCAAATGACTTGATTATTACGGCAGCAGCCAACCAGTCACAGATCACGCCGTTCAGACGGCAAAGGCGCATTTAGCAGGGGGGCGAGGTGCAGCCACACAGAGAGAAAATATAGCCACCAATCGGGTTTTATTTTTATCGGTTTTTAAAATAAAATGTGGGTCAAATAAGAATCAATATTGTTTTTTAATATAAAACAAATCTCGCAGTGTTATCTTTTATTTATCAAAAACTATTTGTTATTAGTTAATATTAATACAAAAAAATAGTTAAGAGACAACAAAAAATTTACGATTAAACTTATTTTTATGTTAATTTGGGGTAAATATTTTATTACAAAATGGCGGCTGTTTGAAAAATGTATTGGACGGCGTTTCGTTTTAACGGGTTTCAGAAATATATACAATTTATTTATCAAGATAGTATATCTTTATTAATTATATTGGAAATAAAACAAATATATAGATCTTTACCTATTTAAGAACAGTTGTGTTATGTGTAATATAAAAAAGTTCAAATTGATTTTAAAAATATACTATTTCTGATTTCAGTATATTTACGATATATGCGTAGTAAGAAAAGGGAAGTCTAGGGAATATTAATTATTATGCTGTAGATTGACAATGATTTTATAAAAATTAAAATAAAATTGTTGTCTTTAAAAACGTTTTTTGAAATTTTTTTCTAACGGAAACATTGCCATATTTTCTCTCTGTGTGGAATGGAAAATTACCCACCTAGGAGCACGAGCAGAGGAATGGTTGTCATCCCGCCCCGCTGCCATTCGTCCAAGGACACCGTGCCGTCGGCATCATAGTCAATTTCAACCATCATCTCTTGCAGTATCTGTAAGTACAAAAAGCGATTGCGGATTGCAGTGAGTGGAGTGCCACCGAAAAAGGGTTATTTTAGAAGAAATGAAATTTAACGGAAAGCTAACTTCCTGTTTGGAATGCACTTCTCCTCGGTTCAGGGCAATGTAGACTTATTGCCTTGGGTTGGTTGGCAAACGCATTTCCGGCAGAAATGCAGTGTATATTTTTAAGAACATCACCAACACATGTTTTGCTGCTCACAGAATGACTTTAAAATGTCTGTATAATTACGTGTGCAATAATGTTATTCATCTTTGGTATTTCAATGCGCACCTTTAAGCATTTCAGAATCCAACGACCACCAAGACTAGAGGAAATCCAAACAGATCGATGCGGTTGGACTACTCTAGCTATATTAAATATTCAGGGTGGAGTGAAAACCTAACTTACAAATTTATTCAACTTTCGAATCCTTCTTCCTTTTCTTTCGGAATTTCATATTCTTCCGGATATGAATGCCAGAATTATGCAACTCATTAAGTGCTTTGATTATTTGCGGGGAACAACCGGAAAGCGAAAAGGATAATATAATGGGGCCGAAAGGCTGACCCAAACTTGGCTTCTTGGCAGGTCTTGTCTTAAAATATTTTGATTAAAATATCTTCTGTGTCTGCCTAGAATTTAAAGTATGCGGCAGTCATAAAGTCAGGGCGGCAATGGAACTGGAGCTCTCGGTTCCCGGGCAGCGGAAAAGGAAGTCGGTCGAAGGCAGGGCAGGGCAGGGCAGGCACAGGCGGGAAATGCGGCTGGAATCATTCCGCTATAGCCAGGGGTATTTTGCTAATTGAGTT
Organism: Drosophila fuyamai; assembly: GCA_018153365.1. NCBI lineage: Eukaryota > Metazoa > Arthropoda > Insecta > Diptera > Drosophilidae > Drosophila > Drosophila fuyamai. Next base: position 553,409 of record JAECXW010000419.1, on the reverse strand, counting down.
TTGTGGCGCTTTGACTTTATTTGCGGTCGCAGTTCTTTCTTGTTTTCCCTTCCTTTCTGTATATATTTTTTGCTTTGCCTGTCAACATCGAGGGGACTTTCTGGCTGTTTGGAGGGGTGGGGGGGGGTTACGCTTTAAGCTTGTTCTTTTTGCTGTTGATGAAACTATTAAGTCGCCTATGCGATGTGGTAGCAGCGGCAGCTCCACAAATTGCGGTTGCGTTGAAATGGAAACCCAAGGAACACATAAAGAAAATAATATGAAAATTAGGCATAGCTTGAAGATATAAATGTATTATTGTAATTTTGAAATATAAGACATTGATAATTCAATATCACTGTGGCTGACACGAGAATATTATGTATGAAGGCACCGCTTTTGTTTGATTAACTTTAATGTTTCTAACCTTTACGCGTCTGAACAAGGCAATAAAATCAGTTTCTCTAAAAATGAAAAAGGAAATAATTTGACTTAATTAGCACTCGTTTTTAGCTATTTGTTTTAATAATAACTGAATTTACGCAAATGGACAATCTCTTTGGTTAGTGCTTGCAAACAAAAAGAAGAGTAGGCTTTAATGGCTAATCGATAGTTAATTAAACTATTTTCTTCCTGTGTGGATAAGCTCGGACTATCGCCCAAGTTGAATGCTCAAACAATAAAGCGAAATTAATTTCAAGTGTTTTTTCCGTTGTGTTTTGTTTGGTGCTTTGTTGTGTTTGCTGCTGAAAATGTTGGTAAGTAATTGAAAAAGTTTTATTGGACTGGATTGGGTCAATGAGTAGTTGGGTTCCGAACGGGTTCCGGGGTTCGTGACCGCCAAACAAACGCAGGACGAGGGTGTTGTAAGTGGGATTTGCCGATTGCTGTGCATCGCTATCGGTTGCAATTGGTATCGCGTAATGAGTTTTTAATGTAAGCCGGACTTAACCGGCACTCACCGGACGCAGTTCGCTGACATCCCAGCCGAGGTACTCGGCCACGGCCATCATCTGATTGACAATGGCGTCCATTTCGGCCGTGTCCAGGACTCCGTTGCTGTCCGTGTCGTACAGCCGGAACATGACTGCAACGCAATGAATAAATAAGGAGAAGTCGGATCGAAGGTTGCAGGTCGGTCTTACACTCCAGCTTATCCTCCGGACGGCCAGCCTCGAGCAGTGATAAATAGCAGACGACATCCTTCAGCGGGACCTTGAGTGTCAGCGGATCAAAATGGGAGAGTTTTCGCGCCAGGAGCTTGATGTCGGCTGCAAGTGAAAGAGGGGATGAGTGGGTGGGCGGGGAGGTACATGTGCAAGAGCAAGTGCAAGTGCAAGTGCAAGTGCATTCATTAAGTGCTGTGCACTCCGAGTGACAGAGTGGCCGCCCCTCATTATTCTTAATGCCATCGACAGCTGACAGCCAGTTGCCATTATGCTTAATGTTAATTGCCAACATTTGACCGGGCCAGAAGCCAGCGCTTCGTTATGGCTCTTAATGAACTCCAGCCTCGGAAAATTCTGACGCAATTTACTTTCCAGTTGAATGTGGGAGGAGGCTACTTGCCTTTAATGCTTTGAGCCTGCGACCCAAAACTTTTCTCATCTTATGCTCCAGATACTTCATCTCGCTCAACTTTGTTTTGCTATAATTACAATTTTATACACCTTTCCCCTCGCTTCCCGATTGATTTGCAGTCAATTCCCGCGTAATTACATAATGAGTTCAAATCAAAGCGCTTTGTGTGGCCCAGCAAATTGTTTAGAAATTCTCAAAGGAACTTTTCGTCTGTTTGATTTCTTTGTGTGTGCGACAGTATGAATGGCTTCCATCTTTTATTATTTTGACAGGCCATTTGTGTGTGCTGTTGATGTTGTAATTTATATGTTAATGCAGGCAGCGCGGGAGTTTCCATCTAAGCTAGTCAAACACCCGAAAAAGACATGGAGATGATTGTATTTTAGCTAATTATGTTTGCCCAGTGTCGGAACGTTTGTCGGCAATAAATTAAAATATATACGTAAATACGCACACAATGCTAATATTTGCCCTTTTTCTTAATAACTAAATGAGGCTGTCGGCTCGCGATGAGTGCAGGGAAGTTGTGTAAACAGGGCTGAGTGTGTGAGCAGGATCAATGTCAACTTATTTGCCGGCCTACATTTGGACTAATAAATTTAATTCCCACACACACAGGCAGGCGGAATACAAAGAGCAAAGCAAAACTAATCCAATTAGCGCTTAAGGCGCTCAAATACACACACACACACACTCGGAGGAGGAAAGCGAGGCCCTTGCTGTACTTAATATATAATGCTAATAGGAAATTCCTGACTGGGCCTCGTCCTTTCGCCTTTTGCGTAATTTCCTACACCGAAAAAGAATTCGCCATCAACATTAAACTACATCAATGTGATCCCACGGGCTATACAATTTCTTTAAAGAGATCTATTCATCAGGCACACGGATATGGTCGACTTGATACTTAGCGTTTTCAGCCAATACTATTTGGTATCTTCTTTACGTTTGTCGCTTTTTATTATCAAACTTATACTAGGTGTAGTTTTACTAGAGAGATTTTGGCGTACCTCGTTGTTAGACACTTATTCTTCATTTAAAAAAATCGTTCTAAGGGATATTGAACTAAATATATAATATTATCCATGTTTTCAAGTGACTAACAAAATATTCAGTTTAATTGCGAAAATACTATTTGTGCTGTGTATTCCCACCCTCTGAACTTTCAGGACAATGCCTTTCAATTGCTGGCAAAATGCGTGAAACTGTTGGCCAGCGACAAAAAAGGAAAAAACGAGGGAAAAAAACGAAATTTACGTTCATTAATCATTCTCGTACACATTTCAAACGAAGCGAAATGAATGAAAGCAAAAAGGAAAACAAAACGATGGCTGAAAAAAGGCGAAAAAATGCTGCTGCATACTTTCAGGCCGCAAGTGCGCCTCGCTTTGCCTGTGTGTGTTGGAGTGTCCTGGTGTTTGTCTTTGTGTGAGAGTGCCTGTGTGTGAGCAATAAATGTTAATTTAACGCAGGCTTCGCATTTTACGAGTTGCGACTTCGTGAAATGCAAAAATGTTTCTAATTGGGCGTTGATTTACGACGCGATCCCCGAGACAAGAGTCGCTCAGCCTTATTTTTTAGCTTTTCTTTGTTGTTGTTGTGACGGGGGAAGCGGAAAAGGAGAGGGGGCGGGATGGGAAGTAGGCTGACTTCCGGTGCCAAGTTTCGACTTTTCAAAGGACTGCAGCTTGGGCGGCGGTCCACGTTCATAATTTATGAACTCATGAATTAGCGAATGTCTGCCTTGTTTTCCTTCCGCGCTGATATTTGCTTTTAGTACTCGCCCCACTAATTAGCAAGTTCGTGAGAACGTTAACTAAGCAAACGCCAAATAAGCTGTAAAGCCTCTACAGCTTGGCTAGTAATCCAGAAGAGCTGCACTTACGCCAATTTGGTTAAACAGGTATGGCAATTAACTGCAGAACTCGAACTAACTTAGACGCATACCCATTAAATACATATAGCTAGGCATTGATATTAACTATATGTTTAATATAGGACATGGGTGTTTTTATGGCTAAACTAAATAGCAAAGTTCATTATCATTTAACAGATAATAGTAGTAGTACTCCTATTTAGGCTTTTTAAGCAGTAGAAGATCTATTCGTCCAGGAATACACATTATAATTGGTGAAAAAGTCTACAACCCATTATTATTGTACAAGTATATACCTAGTTCTAGCCTCATAGTTCTTCGTTTGCATTCCAAATCCAGCCACTTTACCCTTTTCAACACTCAGAAAGCAATCAAAAAGTAAGTTATTCCCGATCAAATAGAGCGTTCTGCACATAGACGGTTAATTTTAGCATTTGCATTGTTCTCTCGGCCAGTATGTTGGGCGGCCAATTAGTTGGTTGTGCATTTCCTGCTGCCAAGTCGCCCGCGTCCTTCCACACCCCGCACACATCACATGCTGATTGCACAATAAGCGTCTTAATTGGAAGTCGCATGCACATTGTAATTTCAGCGCAGTGAGCCGAAAGGGGTGCGCGGATCTGGGCGGGGCAGGGTGGACAATATGGAGCAGTGCCTAATTAATACTCACCATCAATTTTGCAATTAACCGAATTGTTGCTCTTCTTGGAGGAGTTGCGGGACATCTGCGAGTGGTTGGTCGCCGAGTGGGAGGGACTCGAGTCCACGGACCGACGGGCCGGATTGTTGGCCTGGAACATGCTGGGTCCGCTGGCCAAGGGACTCGGCGTCACGGTGAGCATCGGATGGACGCTGCCTGTTAAATGGACCGGCCAATAAAGTGGATATATAGAAGACGTGCCGGGAAAGCAGAAGAGTTCCTTCTGTACTCGCAAAAAATTGCCAAGACTTTAAAAAACTAATTCTGAAATCACAAGCCTAAATAATCGTCACACGGTTTTTAAAGATTAAGAATTTTGGCAATGGAACAATTATATATATTTATATACCCGTTAGTATATTTTATTCGTTAAAATGAGTAAACCAGGTACAAGGAGTCAACCTAACCATGTCCGTCTGTCTGTCCATATAACAATTTTTTGATACAGCTACAACCAGAAATAACCGAATTCTGTAGAACTTATGAGCGGTATTTATTCAATATCTATCTAGACACCAAAAATTGTTTACATAAAACAGTTTTTTAGGAGTTTTTACGAAATGAATGTGAAATGTAATTGCAGTGTCTTCTGCAAGCAGACAAATATGCCTTCATGTATGATTTCTACAACTTTTGGCTTTCTACAAATAGGGCAACTGATACTCGCGTCATTCATATTTGTTCTAAAACCCCGAAACAACTTCTAAGGCTCAAAATAGTTTAAGTTGTTGTTATCATAAAATAGACCTTCTATTAGCATTTCTATTATATTATTTAAGTTTACTTAAAATTATATTTAATTTAATATATTTAAATATACATATGTAGTTTAAAAGAAAATTTGTTTGGAGTTTAATTAGTACATTTTTAGTTATTTACCAATATAAAAATTAACAAAAAGAAAAAAACGTGTACTAACGATTTATTTTTAGAGGGTAAAAATTGAGAGCGATTTTGCAATGTTATACTAAATTGTAGGTCTTTTAGGTTGCTGTTCCCCGTGTAACGATACTCACCCGTCTTGCTGGGATCGTGCGAGAGATGTCCGCCCAGTGAGTGCTGTAATTTATCCGTGATGCCATGGATTTTGTCCACAAAGCTGCTGCGGGTCTGTGCGTGGCCCTCGCCTCCGGCCACGCCCCCTGCGCCTCCGCTGGCGCTGCACTGCGGCATCAGCTCGGCAATGCTATTGATGTTCGGTATGGAGCCTAATTACGGCCGAGAGATGTGTGTGCGGGGGGTGCAAAGAAATGTTCAGCGATTATTCACATACACACGGAGTGGGTGGCATAGGGGTGGGGAGTCGGGAGGGGGAGTGGCAAGGACGATCTCTTACCCTTCGTGTGGGACGTGACTGGCGCACAGGCGGCCGTGCTGCTGATGGCGGCCATTTGATTAAGTGCCCGGCCATGCAGCTGGGCCTGGGTGACATTCGGCTTGAGGAAGGACACAAACAAGTGCTTGGCCAGGTCCAGCGGCGCCTCGCAGTCGAGGAAGGAGTCAAGGAAGCGCCGGAACCCATCGAAATCAATGTCCTGCAAAAAGAGTTTTAAAGTGTAAATGAAGCCAGCCCATCCAATGATTTATTGGGGCCTTTGTCTTGTCAGATTTTAATGAGCTATTGGAGCGCACGGTCTATTTATGCTCTAAGCTAAACAGATGAAGAAAAAACAATATAATACAATTTATATATCTTTTCCTTAATACTTTATTCGTATAGACTATACACATAACTCTACTAGTGTTCTAAATTGAAGAACTAGAATTTTAGATTCCAGAAATAAACTGATAAAACGTAAGATTTTTTTCTCTGCAGGAGTATGTAATAAATCTACCGCAGGCCATTCGCAAGTGACAAGTTAAAATGTGTGCAAAACACTCGTCGTTGCATAGTTTATCCACTGCCAGCATCCTCTTTTTCAGCCAAGTTTTACGAGTGGTATTGGGTTTGTTGTGACAGGGAAGAGGGAGTGGCAGATGGAGGGGCGCAGAGCTACTTATGCAACATAATACGTTGACGTTATTTTCAGGGGGGAGGGATAGGAACCAGCGCCGTCATCGACTTTATTACCGTTGACAACGGAGCGTATGATTAATAAATGCTCGCCATATTGTGACATATTCAGAGATGATTTTCTGCGTGGCAAGTGAAGCGCAAGTACATTTATCTCCCGGCTAAGTAATGGTGGCAATGTATGAGGCAGCGGTTCATTTGGTGGCCTAATTGAAGGTCAAACATCACTGAACCATTTCCAGTAAATGCCGCCCACATTTAGCAGAGATTCTTGCTTTAAAATTTCCCATTTTACGCGCCCGGAATACATAATTATCTGTGGCGAATCGCAAGCCATTTTATTTACATTTGTCCAGTGCACAAAATTCCCACATAAATCCGAGCTCCGTCTGGAAAAGGTTCCATCGGACTCGCACGTGCCGGGGAATGTCCCTCAAGGATCTGGTGCCTCTCTATTTGCCATTTCGAAATGGGTTTGGGGCCAACTTTTTATGGATGCAGAACGGAACCTTACCGAATGGGGATCGGGCAAATTACATGTCAACACCACGTGTAATGTCAATACACTGACAGCCGCGGCGCGATGCTCGAGTCAACAATGCGACATTGATAGACGCCGGCATTCGCCGACATTGATAGACGTAACGCCCCTAGCTGCACACGGCAGCTTCACGGACTTTACAGTTGCCAGTTTCAGTTTCGGATACGGTTTCGGTTTCGGCTTGGATCCGGTTACGTTTCCCGGCCGGGATAACACCTAATCAAGGATAACAGCCCGCCGGGGATGCCCGTGCGTTGGGTGCGATTAATTGCGCAAGAGGCGGCGAATCGTGTCGCAAGTAATGAAACAACCAGCTCGAGCTGGGAGAATATATCTATTCTGCTGAAAATATCTGCCTTTATTATCAGACTCATCACGAGCTGCTGCTCCTTCTGCCGCTCCTTTGCATCGTTTTAAATTTCTAGACATAAAACAAAGTAAACGAGCCAGAGCTGGTAACATTAAGAGTGCTCTGAGGTTTGGGCTCAACACTGGGAAAAATGTGAAAACAAATTGGCATTGGTCTGATATTAAAAACAAGAGAGAACGCTATAGTCGAGTGCCTCGACTATTAGATACCCGTTACTCAGCTAAACAACTTAATATAAATATGTATGCCTTCTTGTATGTTTTTCGCCCCTCGAATTAGCTCCCGATTTTTATGTTAAAATCGGTACCCAGGGAACACCAATTTGGCTAACTTGATTTGATTTGCATAGTTCTTGGGATATAGTTCGGTATTGACAAATAAAAGCCATAGCAATTTCCTTTAATAGAAAACATCCAGAATTAACGTTGACTCTGTTGAGCACCTTGGCCAGCTGTTCCAAATTCATCCGTTAGATGGCGCTATTGTATACGCCATGAAAGGCGGAAATGTAGGCGCTAGCCAGGCTTAAGTGTTTAATGGGTTTTTGGGCGTTAGAGTGGGCGTGGCAAACTTTTATTTGGCCAATCGATAGGTATTGACGAAACAAATACATATCAAAAAAAATTTTCATAATAGCATCTAAACTGTAGCCACAGCTTGTGGCTTGTGGGCGTCAGAGGGGGCGTGGCACCATTTTGAAACAAACTTGCGCTGCGTAGGAACTCCTAAAATCTACATGCAAAATGCCAATCTTCTAGCTTTTATAGTTTCCGAGATCTCAGCGTTCATACGGACAGACAGACAGACGGACAGACGGACAGACGGAGAGACGGACAGACGGAGAGACGGACAGACGGACAGACGGACATGGCTATATCGACTCGGATAGTGATCCTGAACAAGAATATATATACTTTATAGGGTCGGAAACGCTTCCTTCTACCTGTTACATACTTTTGCACGAATATAATATACCCTTTTACTCTACGAGTAACGGGTATAAAAACTGTGTGGTTTTAAATTGAGTTGCCTTGAAAAGTTTAACCAAATATTGAATTAACAAGAGAGAACGCTATAGTCGAGTGCCTCGACTATTAGATACCCGTTACTCAGCTAAACAACTTAATATAAATATGTATGCCTTCTTGTATGTTTTTCGCCCCTCGAATTAGCTCCCGATTTTTATGTTAAAATCGGTACCCAGGGAACACCAATTTGGCTAACTTGATTTGATTTGCATAGTTCTTGGGATATAGTTCGGTATTGACAAATAAAAGCCATAGCAATTTCCTTTAATAGAAAACATCCAGAATTAACGTTGACTCTGTTGAGCACCTTGGCCAGCTGTTCCAAATTCATCCGTTAGATGGCGCTATTGTATACGCCATGAAAGGCGGAAATGTAGGCGCTAGCCAGGCTTAAGTGTTTAATGGGTTTTTGGGCGTTAGAGTGGGCGTGGCAAACTTTTATTTGGCCAATCGATAGGTATTGACGAAACAAATACATATCAAAAAAAATTTTCATAATAGCATCTAAACTGTAGCCACAGCTTGTGGCTTGTGGGCGTCAGAGGGGGCGTGGCACCATTTTGAAACAAACTTGCGCTGCGTAGGAACTCCTAAAATCTACATGCAAAATGCCAATCTTCTAGCTTTTATAGTTTCCGAGATCTCAGCGTTCATACGGACAGACAGACAGACGGACAGACGGACAGACGGAGAGACGGACAGACGGAGAGACGGACAGACGGACAGACGGACAGACGGACATGGCTATATCGACTCGGATAGTGATCCTGAACAAGAATATATATACTTTATAGGGTCGGAAACGCTTCCTTCTACCTGTTACATACTTTTGCACGAATATAATATACCCTTTTACTCTACGAGTAACGGGTATAAAAATATTGATTTAAATTGACAGTGATGAAAACTGTTAGAATGTATACTAATTGCTTGGGAGCTTGGATCTTTCTAAGATTTCCTTTGAGTTGAGTATACTAAATAAGCGAATTAGTTATGAAGTCAGGGTTTACCGTTCATTAGAGCCAATATTTTTCTCTGTGTCCTTAACCACTTGCGGGTTTTTGTTGTTTGTCGGATCCTTGGCCATAATGAAACCGAATACAGGCAAATGGAGGCTTACACTCGTGACGCTGACTGGCACTACACCATACACCAGCATCTATTGCTATGACTATAGTACATAGCTGCGGAGCCACGAGTGCCAGAGCAAACTGCTTAAAGTCGGCGAACGCAAATGGCAACGACACGCCTTAGTGGAGAAACATCGGCATATTGTAAAGCCCAAACACAGATACTCACACCCACAGCCACACACATAAATTACAACCCAGTCACACACACAGACACTATAATAATGGCGCGAATAGCGCTAGCAAAATTTATTTAGCCAGCAGGAGCAACGAGATACGCGTGCGAAGAGGTCCCCCTCTGCTCCTCTGCATCTCCTTCTGAGGACTTCTCCCTTTAACTTGTTCTACACGTACGGTTAAGGGTGAAAAAATAGAACAGCTTTCAACTTTTAAAAATTGATTTATTTTAGTCGTAATACGATCTATACCCATTTGTGTTTAAAATATCTTTTTTAACCTTTAAATGTCCGATATCATTTTTGTATCAGTCGAGCTTTTATTAAAACAACTTTCCGATTTTGTAGTCTCCATTGGAGATGACCCCAAAACAGCGAAATCACTCAAATCAAAGAAATAAAAGCACCCATTTTATAGGTTAAATCTTGAAAGTATAATTTAAAATGGTAAAAGTTTGTAGTTCAATTCTTTTTATTGATATAATGTTCGGCTAACATTGAAAAAATGCAAGCAGCAGCAAAATATTAAATATTCCTTCTTGACTTTGGCTACTATTCTCTAAATAAATAAATAAATAAATTTGTTTACTTTCACCGAAACTCCCTCTGAACTAGTCCATCAATACATAATTTGTTTTCATTGGAATATCATAGTAAGTTTTTCGTTCTGCGCACTGTATAATTTTGACCTTGACTGTGTATGTGGCTTCATTCAATTCCCATAGATGCGATATGTGACGCTATGCGTGAGCGCGTGGCTTAATGAATAAATATTCGGGCACATTTCGGGCGTTCGGTGCGTATGCGTGATATTCATTATACTCTCTAATCACACACACGCACGCAGAGTCGCGCATACGGGCCATTTGGCACCCATCTTCACTCCACTCCGGCGAACATAATCTGCGCTTTGCATTCATTATGCATCGCAGTGTTTGGGGCATAAATTATGACCATATGGGCTCTAAATCACATTTTCGCACTTCCGTTTTTAAAGCTCGCAAAGAGAGTGGCCAATTGTTGGGGAAAAGCAGCGGAGAACATATCATTGCCACCTGACGACAACCTCCTCTTAAACAACCTTAATTGGAGCAGGCGGCCCTAAACCAATCCTTGAGTAAAAGAAAAAGCCGCTGGAGGAGGGGACCTGTAAGCAGCTTTTTGCCCGGGATCGAAAGAATGTTGCCAAGCAGCGCAGTACTCGTGGCGTCTCAATTCATTTGGCCCACTGAAATATTTACGGGAATTACTTTTGTTCGGAAAATTCCCAGCAATGACAAACAGTTAGTGCTAGGAGTACGCAAACATCTCCAGCAGCTGTGTGCTCGATATCAAAGTGAATTCCATGGGAATCATTCACTCACATCCGCATTCAGCATGTGGAAAAACCAGGGGGTAAGCCGGAGTGACGGAAACTTAATTATACCTTTTCCATTTTGTTACGCTGCACAAACAAATGATAAACCAGAAAACGAAAGGAAATCTAAGACTGCTTCGTTTGCATATGCTTCTGGCTGGAATGATTTCAAAGTCTCAAATTAAAAATGTATATTACCATGCCAACTGCAAGCCCTCTGGCTCATGTCCATCCCGTCGGTAAAACCAGAGTGATCTGGGTATTTGGATTCGCTGGTCCCCAATGAAGGGGTAACAATTTATGCAGCTCCTGCTCTAACCAAATTGATGGCGTTGCAGGCAGTTTGAAATTAATTTAGTGTGTATAAACTTGTCAGGAAATTCACTCGGGGACAAGGGTGGCCGGCTCACTGTCTACCTCTGTTGGGATTCAATTTCAATTTGGCATTCAGGCGTAAACTTGAAAAGTCTGTGATTTATTGTACGTATAAGCAGATTTACTTTCAATCTTTCGCCCCACCTGGCTGCCCTTTCCCTTTCCCTAATCTCTATTCTGTAATACAGAATCTGTATCTTACTGCTTCTTGTCAGTCCAAGAACACTTAAAAAAATTTGTGAAATAAAATCTTGAAATAGAAGATCAGTGATGTAAGGACAGTAAAATAAATAATTAAATCACGTGTATGTCACAATTTTTTTTAGATTGGTACTTGTCATCTTTTTTTTAATATATATATTGTAATTAAATTATACTCGCCATTAGTTTTTAATTAGAAATGTACATATGTCTCAAAAACAATAACTTTAGTGTTTTAAAACTATGTAAACTAAAACTTGTAATTAAGAATTCAATAAGAACCAAAAAATGCAAGGCATTCACTCAACACAATAATTTAATTATCTTAATCATAAACTGTTATTCTCTTTAAAAAATATATTTTATACATTTTCATGAATTAACTCGCAAATCGGTATAAATTTTCCTCAGTGCACACATGTGAGCTTCCGTAAGCTAAGCTGAATCGCCTTTCATCGGGCTTCCCAAGTCACCAGGTTGAGAATTAAAGTGTAAGACGTAACCCGAGCCGAATCAAACCGAGTCCTTGACTTGTGCTTTGAGCAGGGTCTCCCTTCCCGCTCCTGCTCCGCCGCTTCCCCGACCGCTTTCAATTAATTGCAGGAGCGGAGCAGGACATCTTGGCAACACTTACCCCATCCGGAATGCACTTGGGCGCGGAGGTGGCACTCGGCGAGCTGAACTCCCGCAATACGTCCTGCAGCTTTCGGGTGGAATCTGCAAGGAGTAAGACAGGTGAGAGGATACAGGTGAGCGGTGAGCGGTGTAAGCCAGGGATTATGCAAAGTTCAGTTTAGCAGGGCTGCGCGGCTGGCAGGACACGCGTCAATCGCTCGACTGGCGCCACGAGCATGGAATCGACGTCTTGAGTGGGCCAGCCGAGGTGGACAGGTGCTTTTCCCCAGGTGACTCAGGTGGGGATCTGCAGCGCAGTCGGGATAATTAACTAATGGAAAACAAGTGGTTCGTGCAACTAAATGCGGGTGGGTGCGGATGGGTTGGATGACTTGGGCGAGTTGGGCGGGTTGGCATGCCGCAAACGCCCGGAATAAACTCCACGGGGAGCCTTACGCCGAAATGTGGCGCCCAGAGTTTTATTAACCTAATGAGGGCTGTGTGTATAGCGGTGTTCAACCGCATTTGTGCTGAGTGTCTGCACTCAAATGCAGTTTCAGGTTCTGTTTCATGGCAACGACTGCTGCAGCTGACACTTTTGATGGCTTTCGTTCGGTGCTGCATCGCAGGCTGAAGACACTTGACCGCACTCTAATAAGCACCTGCAGCCGCACCCATATATCCTGAGGACTGCTACAATCGCATTTTGCTATATGGGTGCCGCAGGCAGAGCTAAACACAAAAGGAAGTATCCTTCGATTCAAAATACACTGCCAAATCCCTTTAAATTATTGGATACGAGAGTTCTTCTGTTTGTTCTACCAGCCTAATTTAAGTACAATTTTTAATTATCTTATTTTAATTGAAATATTTTATAAGCGAGGCGACCTTTATGGCGTTTGCTTTCTTTATAAAATACTATTTAAAAGGTAACATCCAAAAAGCTCTAACGCGGAGAGACTGGCTTGCGTAGAAATGGACAGACGGACGGACAGAAGATCGACTTTCCTGGTTAAAAGGTCGGAAATGTCAAAAATTACAAATAAAGCTTTGAAAACTGTAAAAGCCTAGTATTATTTTTTATATTTTATATTATATTATTTTTTTTTGAGTGCAGTTGTGACTTATGTATACACGGTTAATGCTCCTGGCGAACTTCTTTGATTACGAAGGGAATATTGCGCTGAATTCAACAACGCTTCTTCCATTATCCAGGTAGGGCTTAAAAGTGGAACTGCTCACCACCCAGACTCAGTGTGCTTTCTGTTCAAGATTCCATAATCTATAAGCTCTGCATTCCCGTTTGCCGTTCCGAGTAATTCCCTCAGCCAGGCAAACCGGCGGATGAAGTGAAGCGAAGTGCTCACCCAAAGGTAAACTACTTTGCCATGTCAAACAGCTTTGCTGCTGCAGCAAAGAATGCAAACAGTTTCAGACATAACTCAGGGCGATGTGGACCAGATGTGTGGAAAGGATGTTGCCTCAAAACCGCTCTTTAAGATGCGCTGCTTGAGCTTCAGCTGTCAGAGAAATCTGCTGAATTGCAAGTGCAAGCCATGCAAAAATGTAAATGTATCTGCAAGTGGTTTAGTAAAAAGGATCAGTTTAAAATAGTATGTTACCCTTTTTTTTTAAAAAAAAGTACCTTTTACTGATGATATATTTTATTTCTTAAAAAGTATGTTTTATGCTTTAAAACTTTTAGGCAATTTTGAAATATTTTAAGGTACACTGCGGCTTATCTTTTTATATTAAAAATCAAATTTTAGGAGTTTATCAATCGAATTTGTTTTGAAATATAAAAATGTAAGCTAGCTTTGGCAATCTTAAGCTTATATACTCTTGCAGTTAAAATAAAAATGTATGAGTATTTAACTCAAGCCGATTGTGACTATTTATAAACGAATATATACAATCCTATTTATGCTTCTATATCAAACCAAAAAAGATTAAGAAGAATGTGGTAACTTCGTGTTCAAATTAATCGAATTGGTTGAACGTATAATAACATTTTAGCACGAAATTACCCTATTCCTAATAATTATTTAAATTTTCCGATTCTTGCTGAGGCATTTATATGATATAGATATGTATATGACAGATATTCTTTCTTCAAAAGAAACAAGATTTAGTCAAGTTTAGAGACTAGTTTGCGTAAAAACGGACAGACATTGCAATTAGTGTAGTTTTTGTAATTAGAAAGTCCAACAGAACCATAAAAACCAACCATAATTTCTGGAGTAAATTCTTAATGTATGCATGTAGGCTAACCTGAATTTTAAATCCCTTTTAGGTGGTGGGCAAATTAAAGGAACTGGCAATGTTTTAATTGGCCAATCTATCAGATCCGGGAAAAGTATAAGGGTCTGTCTAATTGGCCATGATTTGCAAATGGGCAATTGCAAATGAGTGTTATTGATTAGCTCATACTGTAGATACTGTTTTTTACTTACATGAAGCCAGCTCCTGCAGCTGCAAAAATTCGCGTGGCGACAATTTATCCCATTTCGGTGCTGCGATGCCAATATTCATTTTGCCTGAAAATATGCAATGCATAACAAATGGTGACAAATTGTAATTTCCATAATAATGCGGGGCAGAGTGGGGGCGAAGGAGCGGGAATGCGAACGTGTAATTTATTGCATTTGCATTTCGAATTCGCAATGTAAGTGCCAAACTATCGACAAAAACCCCATACATCGCCACAAAAATACGTGGGTTCTGCGTACGTGATTGTGGCATCGGCAATCAATACATTTTACAGAGTGTGTGCGATGAAAACTAAATTGCTTTAAAATATTATCTCCCATTTCTGCAAACCCTCGACCCTTCCCACACACTCGCACACATCCTGGCTGATATTTTTAGCCATTCTCTAGTGGCTCTGGACAAGAGGGTCCTGTGACGCCTGTCCAAAACAGAAGAACTTCGCAATCACATTGGCCCACAAAGACATAGCTTGCTTCCGATTACGAGTCATTCTCTGGCTTAAAAAATTAAAACTTACAGATTATTTATTAAGAATTTGAAAATAATAAGTTAAATAAAAATTGTTATTATTAATAATGAATGAATTTGAACTTTGCACAAAAAACCTCATCATAGTTTATTAAAAAGTTGTACACAAATTTAAAAAATAAATATTTATAAAATTAGGAGACACCATCAGATAATCAATCATATATATAATGACAATGATAAAAAATGGTATAAATAAAATTGAGTTTTAGTATGATGTAAAATAGTTGTTGTTATTATTCGACATAAAACAGATTATCTAAGTTCTTACTATATTTAATCTATTTAATGAGAAGA
Source organism: Drosophila fuyamai (assembly GCA_018153365.1). NCBI lineage: Eukaryota > Metazoa > Arthropoda > Insecta > Diptera > Drosophilidae > Drosophila > Drosophila fuyamai. The sequence goes on along the minus strand of JAECXW010000419.1, from coordinate 538,151 downwards.
AACAAAAAAAAGATGTAACTGATCATATCAGTTAGTTTTTTATATAAATTAGATAGTGATATGACTTTAAAGGTTTTCCCAATAATTCGGTTTTGGTATAAATTGGTATAGATCTTATACAATTATTTACCTTTATTGTACCAGTAATGGGTTGGACCGAATATTAGACACATGCATGGGCAAATTATTTTAATATGGGAAATTAAAGTGAACTCTTTTTCAATTACTGCGAAGTGAAATTGAATTTTTCCCACGACTCTTAGTGCCTCCGAATGCCCAGAAAATGCCCCACTATGGAAACTGGCAAATGGAGTGGGTGCGAGTGGCCATTAGCCAATTTTAGTTTACGCCATATGCCTGCTTGTTTGTATGTGGGTGTGTGTGTGTGTGTGGGGTGTGTCGCCTGCCGTTTGACACGTCATTACCGGCATCATCATCATCATCATCATCATCATCATGCTCGTTGACATGACCATAATCACGTGCCGCGGGCTAATCAATGGCATAATTTCCCCGCGGAATCTCAGTCACAGTTGTGACGTCACACGAGTTGATGGCGTTTTGGGTAGCACACACACACACGCACGGCAATCAAACGCCCACGCACACACATGCACGGGCAAAGGTATGTACATATGTGTCAGGCAGAGACAGACTGACAGGGGTATCTATATATACATATATATAGACTTTATATATTATAAAATAGAGGGGGAATTGTTTTTGATATATATGCTTATATTTGTTGGCTTGGCTTTTCTGCGTTCTCAATTCGCTTGGCATTTATTTTTACTCTCTGGCCATTTAGCGTTTTTATTTATTCATTTCACAAATCGTTCTCTAAAGCTTTTGTCTTGCTGATGTTATATTTAGATGGCTATAATCAACTGATTGACTAACTTACCATTTTATCCACTGCCGAGCACTTATCAAGTGAATTGTGGAGATGGAAAATGGCAAATGGCAAATGGGAAATGGAAAATTATATTTCACGAGCGATTTCCGCTAAGCGCAGAAGTAGTTTGTCCCTTTTTGCTCGTAAAATCTTAATAGAGACTCGTCCTGCCATTATTCACAGCTCATTTGTCCTTAATGCCCGGAGCGCGTTAAGAGTTCCTACAACGCTCGGATAATAAACTAATGAAAATGCAAATGAAACACACAAATAAATAGTGCAGCATACATGGCGTATGCGCATTCTGAATGCTAATTGCGCCGTTAATGGTGGGTGTGTGTGCCTGAGAGTGTTTTTCAGGCATCATCATAAAAATCATTCTGGGAAGCTGGATATTTGGATATCAGCTTGCTTTCTGCTCGTAATGGCCCTTGGCCAACGGCAAAACTTCAGTAAATTGGCTCGGATTTTTCTGTCTTGTCGGTCGATGGAAACGCTCATCCTGCCGCCCTTTGACATCGGAGGAAAAAAATAAAAGAGAGAAAGACAAAGGGGAGTTCAACGGACTCTCAAGTACTGTGCTTTTTATGCTGTCCACATAAAATATTATTAGATTATGCGTTCGCTTCACTCGCACACAATGAGCATCAGATTCCGATTCAGCTTTTCCTCGTACATATATGTTTATGGGTGAGTTGGTCCTCTTATTGTTTTAGCCGAAACAAAAACGCCATAAAATCTAGCACATAAATGTCCAACACAGAACCATTTTCCCTTCTTTTTATGCTTTAAATTGGCCCGCCAAATCATTATACATCGACGGTCCACCGTCCCTCTATCTTTGGGTAGAACAATAATAAAAGTAAATCAAATAAAACAGCAGCATATTGCGTTTTTTATGGCCTTTAGCATTGTTGCCCTGTTTAATGGCCGCCGCACTCTGATCGCAGACCAAAAAATCATTTTCCTCCAGCACATCAATAACCATTTTTTAGTCCAAAATAAATCCACCCACTCCAGTTTGCCTTTGAATTTTAATTAGTTCAACAAGATTTGTGATTTTATGCAACACTCAATCAAGACACATTTTTATACATATTAGGAAAGCCGTTTTTTTATAATCATTGCTCTAAAGCAAATAAATATGGATTTGTAAATGTAATCAAAAATATAAATATGTATTCGGTAAACAATTGTTTTTAAAGAACTCAAAATTAATCAAAAACAATAATAAGATTTAATTTATATTTTTCCCGAAACATACATTAATTCTTGAATGGAAATGATTTTATATAAAACATGCAAACAGAAATTAAAATTTTTATTTTTCAAATTTATTTGAAAACCAATTCTAACATAGTTCAATTATTTTTTGTTTTTGAAACGAGACCTTGTAAATAACTGGACAAAGTTATTGAAAGTAACCCTATTTCTGAAAGCTGTGCAAAAGGAGAAAGTGTTTTCTCCCATTTCAGAAAATGTACTTGGTGAAACGCGCTTAAGGTGCTTAGTGCAAATTTGGACAAACTATTATTTCTAAATAAAATATAGCACTGTGAGGCTCTTATCAAAAACAAATGTGTCTGTAGAATCTTGGAATCATTTTAATTTTGTTTAGCATCTCGATATAAAAACACGTTCGTTGCACGACTTTTTTAAGAACCCGCTATTATTTAGGGGTTACCTTTACATTATATATCTAACTAAAATAGTTACAAATTATCGGCGAAAGTTAGAAGAAATGTAGATGGGTGATTTGTTAAAAACGCCATCGGAGATTTCTCGAGCCCTCTTAGCTTTTAAAATTTCCCAACTTTTGAAATATAAATAAAATTGCCTGAAAAACTATCGCTTGGAAGTTATTCGGCGTTTAAAGGTGCAATCCGTTTGAAATCGATTTAATTAATATTTTTTGCTTATTTAAATGCGCAGAAAACTATGCTAAGCCAACTAGATGATCATCATTTGTATTAGAGCTTGTTAAAAAATAAAGAAAATACAGCTTTCAAATAAAAAAAAAAATAGCGAGAAGAGCCGGCGTGAACAAGAGAAGACAATACAATGGAAATACATACAAATACGGGTAATACTAAATTTGCGAATTTGCATTAATTTTCGAAATTACTGGGCTTGATCAACGAATTATCTACTATGTGTTGGGTGGGCAAGACGCGCCCACTTGCCTATGATATTTTTAAGGCTATAGTAACATTATACAAAAAACTGCAGTGATAAAACTCCTTTGGCTTACTCGTATTATTAAATGCCAGATAAATTGGCAATTTACCCAATAGTGCGCTGTCCAAAAGAAATTATGTGTTACGTTCAAAGAATTATACAAATATTTCGAAGTTTTTAAAAATAATATCCCTTGAGTTAACTATATAGTATATATTTAGCTAATCCCAGAGCTTTCTATATATTGTTTATATGTAAGGTACATTTTCGATTTCGCTGTTTATTTTACTTTTTTATTCTTCTCTTTATTTTGCTCGATATTTTAAAAATTAATAAGCAATTAAAACAAAAAAGATAAATTTGAAAAAGTTTAAAACTACATTAAGCTACATTTCAAGACGAGGGAGACTACCTATACAGCCGAAGAATACAAATAGTATCTATCTAATTACTTTGGTTTTTCGTCTCACAGTCAAAATTTCACGACAGATAGAGTCAAATAGCTTCAATGTGAGAGTTAATATCAATAGGAACCCGGACTCTCTGTTAAGTATTTTTCAGCTCAAAAAGAAGAGAAGGCATTTTACACCAGATTTGGGCTGTTTTAATCATAGCAACCCTTCACTTAAGTTTTAGGCTTGACAGCTCTATTTTATGTATTCTCGTTCAAATATATTACGAAAGGTTAATCTGGTCTTTAATTTTTCTCGAAAAGATATATGGGACTTTGACAGGGTAACGGGAGAAAGACTGTAAAATACGTGTTCTTAACAAATACCTCAGCAACTGTTCTATGAAACATTTAAAATTATAACCTAGTGAAAACTTAAATAAATGTTATACTAATATAACAATAACATATAGCCTTTTCCGGTTCTTACTATCTTCCTCGAACTCGATTTTGCAATGGCTTTTTAATCAAAAGAATGTTAGAGCGTTCTGTTCCAGTTATTACTTTTTCTTTGTCAAAACAAAAATTAAAAAAAAATGTCGCATTCAGGTTTGAAAAAACGAGATTTCGATAGGCATGATAGGATTAAGTTAAGGACAACAAATTTTTCCAGGACAATTTTTGGATAAAAATGCCAAAAATATACCTTGGAAGGAAATTGTCCAAAACATTTTCTGATTGTACTGAGTAAATATTTGACTTTCTAAAGTATATATTCTGGATCAGCATCACCAGGCGAGTCGATTTGGCCATGTCTGTCCACCTGTCCGTCCTTGCAAATTAATAACCATTGTACTTGTTCTTAGCACGGATTTTTAAATTAATTAATAATAATTAGTCCTTATCAATTTACAAGCTGTTGCCAGTTTTAAATGGAATTCTTTAATGAAACCCCAATTGAGTAATATTTTCGTCGTACATGATTTAAGAGCTTTGTGTCGTAGATAAGTAATTATAAATCAATTGATGTCAGGTCATAAATAATTTATTTAGCCGCAACGCCATAAAATACATCTCGGCACCATTCAGACGAAAAGCTCAAACTTCATTTAACTTTTAAACACATTCATAGCACACAGAGCTAAAAAAATGCCTGAGATGAATCCTGCTTCAATTAAGGTTTCTGATTTGATCATAAAAATAAATCCATGGAAACAGCACAAGCCATGCATAAACTCAAATATATAATATTTTCAATCGATTGCTCTCCCCTGTGGCATTCATAGCGTTGAGTGCGAAAAATGTTTGCCTCCGCTGAATATGAATGACAACGTGTGTTTGCTTTCATGAAATTGACATTATTGTTTATCTGATGCGTGGGCCGTGCACTCGCAGTAACTCCGTCCATTGTTTTTAGCTGACAATAATACAAGCTGCTAGCGAAAAGCAAAAAAGCACATTGCAAGATTGTCAACAAGCAATGCACACAGCTAACTCTCTCCTCTTTTATTTTAGTTGAGTGCACAACAGCCGTCGGCTATCTGGATTCTGGATCCCGAATACTGCCAGTGACAACGCTCGAACTTCAGGAACTTATTTAGAACATTAAAGCGCTTAAATAGGCCGACTGCTAAGCGATTCCGATTTTTTTTTTAAATTGGCTTTTAAATAATATTCGTATAGGTGCAAAAGATCAAATCTATTTATTTCAGATATTTTGAGGTGTTGTAAATAAAAGTAATAAATATTAATGCTCTTTTTGTCTGATTGACTAAACTAAGGGAGAACGAAAGTAAACGGTCTAAATTTTCAAAAAGTCCCCGACATTGTAAGGAGATTTAAAATAATGATAATTTTATTATCTGTATTTTTGTTGTTACATTTTTTGTTTCAATTATTTGTATAAAATATTTATTGCATTAACCATTTACTTAGACATCAGAAAATGATGTCCAAAATCTTTTTTTGAATCAAAATTTGTGCTCATTTAGTCACGATTATCCATTATCTTTTGACATTTTGTCACAGCCTTACAATGATAAACAATTAAAACTATCCAGCTTTGTATGAAAATTAATTGATATTATTATCACTGAGATCTAGTCTTAAAATTTTTTTTTCGGCTCTTTTTGATTTCTGAAATATCGAGCATAATGTAGAGGAATGAAATGGTAAAAAAAAAAGAAATACAGAAGCTAACTTCGACAAACCGAAGTTTTAATACCTTTGCAGTTATACGGAGGATTAACAAAAAGACAGTGTGCACTGCGTGTTAAACCGTACATATAAAAGATATATGACAGCTATAAGAAATATTCAGTAAATTTTTATAAAACTCAAGGTTTTACTCCAAAAATTGGGATTATGTTCTACCTTAACGGTGATAACGTCCGATCACCGGCGTTCCACCAATATTCCCACCAAATTTATAATACCCTCTTAAGTTAATAAATTATTTACTTAAAGCACGAATATACTTAATAAAAATGTGATATAAAATATAATGTTGATATAAGCTTTTTTCAAATACAAATCGCAACTTAAATAAACTAAGGTAAATCCCATTTTAATCGCATGGCCATGCCTACTTGCCGCTATAAGCAAAAGTATTAGCATACTTTTTGGGGAATGTGACAACTGAGCTGCAGGGTTTAAAAAATGGTGCATGTGGCTCACGATGGGTGTTCAGTAGCCCGTTTACTAATCGCCCTTGTCTGTCAGTTTAGCATGCCCAGGCAAACGAAAACACAAATATAATATTAAATAAACAATAGCCAATTTGGTTTCTGTTTAAAAATATGTTTTCGATGTCTGTCATACGCGTTAAAATAATCTTCCTTTTGTTCCGGTGTACCTCCCCAGAAGCGAATGTCACACACCAGGCCCCGCGGAATCGAGCTGCACTTGGTGAATGGCACCGGACATGTGGTATACTAAATAACAAGTCAGGAAGCGAACTTTGGCGTACCAAATTTTATATACCCTTGCAGCCTTTACACAAAATTAAACTTTCTTAAAATTACTTCATTTCATTTGTATGCGTATAAGTTTAAAAACGTTGAATATATATAAACATACCGTAATTATAAACATCGGTATATCTTCCAGTAAATTTGAATACAGTTAAAAACAACGAGTCCTTTTGCTGAAGGCATGAGGTTAGGTTCAAATTCATATACATTGTTAAGGGACTTTAAGATTGTACGGGCTCTATGTTTACAAATAAATAATAAGTTTAAAAATAAATTTTAAAAAGAAGCTAAAAACAATGAAGCTAAAAATTTTTTTAATTTATTTATCCGATTGTTTTTATGATAATATAGTCGTCCAATCCGTCCCTTTTCGATTTATATACTACGCTCAATAAAATAAGACTTTTGGAAAAGTTTCTTTCCGGTAGCTTTAAAACTGAGAGAATAGCTTGCATATTAACGGACGGACGGACGGACATGATCAGGAATATATATTTGAAGGCCCGGAAATGAGTCCTTCACTGCGTCAAAAGCTGTTTGCAGAAATTGTAATACCCTCTGCAAGGGCATAAGAACGGGGGCTAAAACGCAAAAAAGAGACAGTTAGGAGCGGAAGGGAAGCCCTGAAGCAATTAAAACTATGGATATATGGTAGGGCGCGGCTGTGGTATAAAATGCAATTGTGTTTCCGCTGACTTTGACAGGGTTGGCCACAAGTGATTGCTGGACACTTTCTCCCTATTTTAAAAAACTTTAGTTGTTTCCCAAAATGTTGGTCACTTTTGGAATCGAATGATTTTAGGGGGATTCTCCCTTAAAGATTTGTGGATTCACATAGTTTGTAAAGGGTTTCTTACAGTGACCCAGACTTGCACTTTAGAAGGGACTATTTAGTTTAAGCTTTTTTGAATTTCAATGGCAATATTTTAAGTTTGCAAATTCATCCTAATTCCCTGGACCAGACAACACTGGTCACGTACCGCAGGAACCGCGCTTTAAGCATGGCGTCTGGTCGCGTCGCTCCTTGCTTTTTTGCTCACTTCCGCTTGTCAACTAAAGGACCGGAAGGAAGGGGGACTGGGGACGGGGATGGGGAATCACAAAGGCGGCGACGGAGAAAGCGAAAAGCTCGCTGTCATTGTTATTTCGCCTCGGTACAGAACGGCTGTATTTGCAGCCGGGACTCCATAGTTCCATAGTTCCTCAGCTCCTTTATCAAATGCTGGTCATGCACAATCAGCTGCGAGACTGGAGGCGGTGGCAACAAAGGGAGATGACAACTGTTTCTGGGGGGGACGAGAGGGGGGATCCAATACTGAGCCCGCCGCTTTTGTGACAGCAATTGAATCAAATTTATTGTCTGCATCCGATGCCATGCAGTTTCCACTCAACGTCGCGAACCCATTGTCAGCGTGGCATGTAATGTCACGTCCTGTTTTTACGAGGATCAAGTGCACAAAGTATGACGCCGAAGCGATTTGAAATGAAAAAATTAAATATAAATGAGATTTGTCCGTGGATTTGGCTCTAAGCTTTGGGCCAACACTCGAGCGACAAAATATGTCAATAGCCCCAGGCAAGTAGCATTAAAACCATCCATTTTTAAATAGAATTATTGGTTGGCAAAGGAAAATAAATAAAAAGCTTCGTACATCAATTGGTAATCGATGAGGATGTACTCTATGATGGAATATGAAGAACGAGGTATACATATTTTTGTATTTGTGAAAAGTTGTTTTAAGGTTTGTTTAACCAAGTTGAAAATAATCATTTTTTTTACCATTGAACATAGGAATTAAATAAGATTCAAATAGTTTTTATTTTTTAAACCAATGAAACATATAGCTTTTCAATCGTTTATAGTGATTAAAAAGAACATATTTAAATAGTTACTAAACCCAACTATTTCTTAAAAAATAGTGGATAAAATTATAAGTTTTATCTTAAAAAATAGAATTTATAGGTAAACAAATTATTTATAATCCCAATCCATTGCAAAACATGAAGTTTTAACCTTTAGCTGATAAAACCTACGATTGACGTCGATTTAAAAGGTATTGCCTCGCACAATTGGCCTTTGTTTGCTTTCAGTTTTCCAGCACCATGGTCATAATAAATCGTTTTTCGTTTTCCCTCGCCAGCTTTCCCATCTTACTTTAAACTGGGCCAACCGAGTGATGCAGAAATTTCGTTTTTTGTATTTCTGCGCGATTTAATTGCTGTTAATTGGCCAGCTAAACAGTTGATGTTACTTTGTTTTATTGCCAGCGTGATGGGAGCAAAAAAGGAGAGCCGCGGGTGTTCGGGCAAGGGAAAACTTTTAATTTTATTTACGCCGAAAGACCGAAAAGTACGTGCCGTGAATGCGTAATTAATGCTCGGAAATGTTTTATGCCAAAAATAACTCCGGCAACAAAGTCTTCCATAAAGAGCAGCGGAAGATGTCAGCCACGGCCAAAGGAAGCCCGCCAAAATCCCCTGCAACTCCAACCCATAACCATAAACGTAGGCACCATAACTGAGCTCCCGACCCTTATTCTTCCACTTGAACCCGTTTGCCACCCGATTTCCATGCTTTTTCGCCATCTCATCTTCAACAGTGAAAGAAACTAATAAAGAACATCAGGCCTTCGACTTTAAAGAACTTACAAAGGCGAATTTAGGTGAGAAAATACTGAGAATATTCATCTAGATTTTCATTTTAAAATAATTTCCTAGTAAAATACAGCATATACTAATATAATAAAAACTATTTTGTTACTAAACAGCACGAATGAAATCAAAAAATATCATTTCTTTTGATTATCATTTACTAATTTAAATAACATAAATAAACGTTCAAATAACTATTTCCCCCCAGTGTTTAGATGTGCTAAAAAACATTTCCGTCCGCATTTCTGGAGAGATTTCCCTCCGGCGAGCGCGCCCTTTGACTTTTCACTTTGATCGACGCCCAGACAGCCTTCAATAGAAACTCATGACGCCACACCTCGCCTGCCCCCGTTTTCCCTTGGGGCGGTGCAAGTTTGGGAGGTGGGTTCATTTTCGTGTGCCGCTGAATATAATTTCTTGAACAATAAAAACTGTTTCGTCTTCGGTAAACAGAGGCGTGCTGGAGGAGAATGGCCGTGCATGCCGGTGATCTATAAAAATAGACAGTCAAACAAACAAATCGATGTTTCGACGGCGGGACGCTCGCGTCTTTCGGCACATACAAAAATACGGCATGATCTTATAGCTGACCTTACACATTTGCAGCACCTGGTCAACCTGGAAAACGGCGGCCGCAGGCCAACAGGTATGACAGTTATTCACTCGTAGAGATTAATTTCTTCAGCTAAGAAATAATTAATAAAAAAACTAAGTTTTTAAAACCTCATCTCTTATAGTTTCTTATTTTTGGTTTGAGTCATCATATTTACGACATTAAATTTTGGAGCGAAACATGCCCGAACATAAAAGATTATAAAGATTATACTTTTAAGTTTTTGGTATGTTTAAACCGTTTTTCATAATCTTTAATTGTTTTTATAATTATATTTTGTTTAATAAAATAATTTAGGAGGATAAATATTTAAAACAAATTATTTATTTTAAATAAAAAATATGTTCGTGGGTCAATTTATTTAGTTTTTAAGAGAACAATGTTTATTGCCAAATACTGAAAATAAATTCATACTTTGAAATCAAAAAAAAATAATTAGTTATAAAAATGTTCCCATTTTATTGAATTTATCTATCTAGAATTTTTTCCCAAATGTTCTATTTTCCAAAATGTTTTATTTTGGATCATTTCCATTGGGAAATCAGAATTCGGACGCTCAAGAAACACGGAAATCCTAGCGGAAAGCAAAACAAGAGCCTCACGGGGAAGGGAAAGCGATTTGATTGAATTGCCACAATTAGAAAGATTTCCAGATTTGCTCGCCTTGTTTGAGTTTGTTTTGGTTGCGGTTTTAGCCGCTTCCCGAACTCGTGGATGTTTACACGGATGCCTCTGCTCCTTTCCCCTGTGGTTAAATATTTGATGAACTGAGGTGGAAAATTTGAACCACATACTGGTCAGAGTGCATGAAAGAGGGGGAAGGGGCAATCAAGGGGCGGGGTGAGGGTCTGCCTAAAACGGAATGGCGCTCAGTTCCTTTTTTCTGCCTGCTTCCTGGAGATATTTAAGCCGAGCCACGCCCCTCCATTCAGCGTGACAGATGAGAAACAGCAGCACTTCCTACACTAGTGGCCAAATCGATTCGGATTCTTTTTGGCCTGCAGCAATGCCCGCACTTACAACACACGACCTAAAATAGCAAACGCTTTTTGGCTGCCCCAAATTACGAACGCACATGAATAGGGAATATAAATCTGTGTGGTATCTCGTAACCTAGTGAATACATTGAGAAAAATATTTGACATTCAAATAATAAAAATCGTTAAAAAAATTTGTTGTTTATTAGTGTTTTTTCTCAGACATTTTTTATTAAAATTCATAACTGAAGAGCTACATAGTAAATAAACACATATTTTTGAGTTTCAGCGTATAAAAACATTATTATTATTATTGAATTTATAATGTAAAAATAATTATATAAAATCCTTCACCGTTGTTTTTGAAAAAATGTAAAATTTGACAAAACAATAACTAAAAGTAAAAATATTTAAAATAGCCTTTGAAAGATAAAACTAAAATAATTAGACTGTTTATGATAACACATACTTTTTACATTATTAAAGTAACACACTAGGAAAATTAGAATATAGTATATATATAGAATATATGCAATATCCTATTGCAATTAAAATGTAATTAATTTACTATGTAAAGTACTATGTAAATACTATGTATGAGTAATTTACTATGTAAATAGTACTCTGCGGTAATCTAAATCTACAAATCCAAAGTAAATTGAAGGAATAAGAGTCATATGTTGAGTTTATCCAATTTGTGTGTTTCTCAGTGCCGAGTACAGCATATAGCACTCACCACCCGGTCGGCCTCTGACGTCAGAGCCCCTTTCGACCGCAGCGAAAATGGCCATTGAAATGTTGACGTCGATGGCGTTGCGAGTTACGGATTTGTCTCTGCCCTGTTATTGTTTAACTCACAGATACTCCGGCAGTGTGTGCGGGTATCTGTGCGTTTATTGACATTCAACGGCGGGTGTGTGTATTTGTTTTGGTCAGAGGCAGATATAGATGAAAAATTGATTGTGCTTTACCTCAACAATTTGGCAAGCTGAAAAAATACGTCCAGTACTTGGCACCGTCATTCATGTGTGCCAATTAAGGGTTCTCGGCGATTGCACAATGCACCCACCGAATATCATCGTCATCATCGGAAAAGCGAGCTGGAAATATTCGGGGGTTGCCACTGGCGACAGTTGGCCAATATTGAGATGGAATGGCTGACACATGTAACAAATTCCGAGCACTCGAAACTCGAATAAATCAAAGACATGACAAAATATTGAAGGCTCTTTGTCGCTTAATTGGAGTGCCACGCGTTGGCAATGACAAAGGCAAGTCAACTCAGAAAAAATCCAAAGGCGGCGGCAACTTTGACTGGCACATTTGACATGTTAAATGCGAACGCCACAGCATGTACGAAGATGCATGTGGACATATCGTTTGGAGAACCGATATCTGTTATGGGATCAAGAACGAAACTATTCGAAAACAGAGCGTTAAGTATTGACATCCCTTTTATTTCGATTCGGTAAGATTTGTAAAGCACAAAGTGGAAATGTGCAATGTTCATTAATCTAAAGTTGATTATTATAGCTCTTTTTCAGTAAAAAAAGAAATACAGAAATTATGTGCTGATTTGTGCCCATTTTTGTGCAGTCTCCCGACTGGAGGGCGATTTTTTACAGAACGCCAACCCGAAATGGCACATCCCGAAACGGACTTTGGATTAGTAGCGTCCTTGTGGCCCGCCCTGCGAGGACGCTTCTGCACCGAACACAAACACTCACTCACTCACACACACACACACACACACACACACTTGTCGGGGCTGTCAGACGCCGTTATCACATATTGCCGTCACTTTGTGTTCGCCAATGCCGCTGTATTTGTGGCCGTGATGCGCAAACACTCGTATGCCAAAGGTCCTGGTCCGAGTCCTTATTCGCATGGTCGCATTTCCGCGTCTGGGACATATGCAAATGGTAAATGGTAAATGGTAAATGGTAAATAGTAAATGGCAAATGGTGAATGGCAAATGCCAAGTCGGTCAAATCGTTTTCGCACATGAGCCTTATTTGCATCTCATTAACATCCGGAGTTCTCGGCTCCAACAATGGCCGCCGTGTCATTTCCGCTGCTATTTATATTTCTATTCCCGCTTTTCAATATGCCAAGGGTCGGATAATTATTGCACTATAAATGGAATATTGGTGGGCCACGCCTAATGAGCATGTCCTTCCCTGATTGACATGTGATGGCTGTGTGTGCGGGGGGTAGTTAATGTCACATATTTTGATAAATTGTTTTACGACCATAATTTGTGCAACTTTTATCGTCTTTTTGTAATGGCTTTCCTATTAGTGTTTTATGCGCCGTAAAAGTAGCCCCACAAAACACGCATTCATCATTATGCTGATAGTTGATAGAAGTGGCAACAAAATGAAATTAAATTATTTACACGGCTCTCGACGGGCGCCTTTTGCATTTTATGACAGCGCAAACAGCCCGCACTCTTACTTATTCAACATTCTGTTGAACACGCGCTCAAATAATTTATGTTTTGCTTAACCTTTGGGGCCGCCGGCAAACAGGGGCAAACAAGGGTTAACAGCCATGTCCCAGGCAGATACAGATACTTATTTAGACTCAGATACGCTGAAAAAACAACTATTTAAGAAACCTAAAGGCGCTTCGTTTCTTTAAGAGTTTACCTCTAAATAATAACGAAGAACCTGATGTATTTTTCTTCAAAAAGTCCATAAAAAGGTGACCAACACATCCATTAGAATACCCCACTCTACTTTTTATACCCGTTACTCGTAGAGTAAAAGGGTATATTGTATTCGTGCAAAAGTATGTAACAGGTAGAAGGAAGCGTTTCCGACCCTATAAAGTATATATATTCTTGATCAGGGTCACTAGCCTAGTCGATCTAGCCATGTCCGTCTGTCCGTCTGTCCGTCTGTCTGTCTGTCCGTATGAACGCTGAGATCTCGGAAACTATAAAAGCTAGAAGATTGACATTTTGCATGCAGATTCTAGGAGTTCCTACGCAGCGCAAGTTTGTTTCAAAAAGGTGCCACGCCCCCTTTAACTCCCACAATCGCTTATATACGGTTTTAAAAATTTAAATATTTCGGAAAAGTAAAAATGCAGTTTTATTGTGTTTATCAATACCTATCGAAATGTAGAAGAAATTTTTCAAATCGGACCATTCGTTAAAAAGTTATGCGTGATCAAAGTTTCTATCTCCATCTCCCTCGCACTCCCTTTACCTGAGTAACGGGTATCTGATAGTCGGGGCACCCGACTATAGCGTTCTCTCTTGTTATTTCCCAAGCCGTGCCATCAAGTACAACTCAAAGGTGATGGAGTTTGGTTCCCCGAGGATGGGTACTGTTTGCATTTTGATGAGCCCGAAAGAAGCGGATTATTTGACTATTTATATGTGTTTACATACCTTTTGCTGCTTCTTCCGTGGCGCTTCAAGAGAAAGGGATGGCGACAGGGGGCGAGCCGGAAAGAAACGGGAGATGGGGAGCTCCTCCGTAGTTTTAGTGCATGCTGCAAAGAAATTAGCACACAAAAAGTCAGCGGAAGTTGTGAGGAAATCTGCCAGGCAAACATCAGATAAGGCTGGGCAAACACTCCATGTTTGCGCCGTATATATTGCTCTTCGTTCTCAATCGTATTTGCGTCAAAATGAAAGTAAGACGGTGCTTAACGTCGCCTTGTCAAAAGTGTTAATTGCGATGCCCAGACGAATTAAATAATTAATTTGACGAGTTTACTTTTAATCAAGGCAAGTTGGCTGCTCTAACAAATAGTGCTGAAACTTGTGTTTACTCGGAGCTTTCTTGTCCAAGTCCTAAACCGTTGATTGCGTCTTTGAAGTTTTACTCTGAGTTTCAGAATTTGCGCTGCAATAAATTTATCTTAATATCCAAGCGATGTGGAAGTTTCGGTCGTCTGAGCGCATTTTTCATTCTAATGGAGTCGTCTGCACAATGCCAGGGAAACTTTTCTCCTTTGCACTACCGCAAACAATGCCAAATTATGTATGTAGGTAACATAAGACAGGATGGCTACAGATACAGATGAGGTACAAAAATAGTGATATTGTTGCTAATTCTTTACATCAACCAGGAAGGTAATTTGAGTTTTTTAAAAAAAATGCTAGTAGCCTTTGCTTAAATACAAAAATAGTATTATCTAATATTTACAATTTTTGTTTCCTTTATTATATGATATTCTACATTATTCTACTCAAATTTTCAGGTTTGGAAAGAGTTTATCAAATTGGCAAGTGTAGTTTTAATAGTTTTTTAAGGTAACACCATGTATTTTTTCCATTATAGGATACATAACAAAAAATATACAAATTTCTCGCACTCCTGGGTCTATTAGTCTGGCCGAAACTGTAACTATATATATTCTCATCTTATTCAGTCCTGTGTCCCATGACAGAACACATGTTAAACATTGTGAATAGTGCAAAAACTTTGACATCAAAGTTTGTTGTTTAAATAAATTTTGTGTTGCTCAATGTGTGAAATTGAAATTATTTCGGCTCAAGACCCCCGAAAAGCTTGGGCAAATGGAGAATGGCATTTTAATCAAGTTTGAGGAAGTTCATTAGCACAGAGCAGCACACAGGGCGTATGCGTAATGTGGTTGTTTGGATCAGCTCAATAGTGAAGCCAAACTTCGATTAGCCACACTTGACGGGGCGATAAGTCGCTACCATTAAATGCTCGTTAGTAGTCATTGCCATATCTACATATATCTGTAGCATTCGGCAAATTATCAGCCAGTGCCTCGCTTACATTGCTGCTCTAATCAGCGCTGGGCAAACAAAAAGCTGACATGAATGAAATTTACAGAGCGCCGAATGGCTCTTTTTCGTTGCTGCCGCCATTACACTAAATAACATGTCGAAAAAAACCAACATCAATGTTTGGCACAACATTTTTGAAATCCATAAACAAATTACTTAAAGAATGTTACTTTATTACAAAATAAATTGTATCAAGAAGTAATTTAATCTTTCGGGCACTAAATTCCTTATACGATCTTGTAAGGAATTTACCGACGGTTTAATAGTAAAGAAGAATAATCGACATAAAAAAGCCATCTTTTCTCTAAGCAGATTATCAAATATCCAAAAAAAAGTTTTCATAGAAAACGAAAGAAAACTACTGTAAGTCGGAGTTTGGCTTCACAACAAATTTCAAAATAAATGAAAACTAAAGAGCCATTGTTGTGACAACTTTAAGACAAAACTTAACTTATACTGCCTAGTGTTATGAGCTGGGCCGCATATCTTCTTTGCGTATCGCGTATCTCACCGCGGGCGAGGAAAACTCGGGGCAAAAGGGAGGAAAAGCGGGCAGACGACTTCAACGTGAACACCACGCCCCTGTGCAAAATGCTTGCCCCATTGATTTGCGTGTTTCACACACAACAAAAAATAAACAACAAAAAAGACTGGGTGTAGCCACTCGGATTTTTGGGATACTTCGGTGCTGTGTCACATTTCTGTTCCGAGCTTTGTGCTATTTTTGCCAATTTGTTTGCTTTGCTGGCTGCGCGACGCTGCGGCTTATCACATAATTTGAATAAAGTAGCTGCAATCTTGTGTCAGTTTATCGCAAATTAGACCGACAACGGACGGGTACAGATAAAAACATCAGCTAACTAGCAGAGGCAGCAGCAGCAGCAACGCGACAGATTGTCTATGGCCAGAAAAGTGTGGAGATTCAGTTAAATGTAGTGTAAGATGCCCGATACGGGGAAGATGTAACCTTAAAAATGGTCCAGCATACGCACACGCATACGCCCTGGTGTGTGATGCACTTTTTGCCCCCAATTTGTTTACTTTGTGCTGCACAATCAAATTATGGACGTGGGCGTCAGGTGCGCGAAAGTTGAATGGGTGAAAATAATTGAATCAGAAGCAAATTGCAGGACATGTCGCCCGCCAACCTGCTGGCAACTGCTCCTTTTTCCCATGTCGCGGATGTTACCCGTTTTCCCCGCTTGCTTCTGCCCTTTTCCGGACGTTGAGCAAATTGCTTGACACTTTTAATTATGGAAATTGACTAACGCTCTAATGGGTCGCGAGAAAATATATACATACATGAAATATGATGGAAATGCGGGGCATAAGCTAAGAAGTCTCCGTTCCATCAGCTTTCCCCCAAAACGTCCATTTCAATGCGAAGACATTAACAGCTCTGTCATTGGCAGTGAATACAGCTAATATGGCCCATAAACTAAATATATCGAAACGGTTTTGAATGAAATAAATCGGGTTTGGACTCGACATACAGCAATCATTAATCTACTGGGCAGATACCCATTCTGCCTGGACTATGCCAAAAACACGCAACTTGAATTTCCCCGAATTGTGAAAAGCGATTTTAATTGGAAAGTCGTTTTTCCCCCTCGCAGTGAAAAGCTAATGAAAAGGGGAATCAAATCCAATATTCAGCGCCCGCGAATTATAGCCTCAGCCCAATACTAGTTGTCTGCAGAGAAAAAAATTCAAACAATACTGAATCGAATGCATTTTTATTTCCTAATTCATTCATTTTGAAACATATTTTATAGCCCCAATGGATTTTTAAAAATCGGATTTAAATAAGATTATTTGCTTAAAATTCAATTAAATTATTAAGGGAGTCTTGTTGACATTTAAAACAGAAGATGTCAAATTTTTTTCTGAATTTAAATTATTGCTTTTTCCCTGTGCACGACATTTTGCGTCTGCAAAGGAATCTCTCTGGGTTCTCCGAGTTTAGCGGAAATATGTATGAAAACATTTGCCTGTCAACGGGGTCATAATCGAACATGGGTATATGCACGTATGTACATATATACGAACTGGGAGTACAAGCACATTTGGTAATTGCACCTCGGGATGCTTAACATGATGCACTGCCACCGGGAAATATTAAGTGTGCCGCAGGCAAAGTGATGGGGGCCATTATTTATTTACATTTTCTGCTCCCGGTTCTTTATGTCATCATTCGCCTGGCTTTCCATCGGCATTTTCGGCCAGTGTTTATTCTTCCCCGCTATTTGCTGCTCTTTTTACTGATGGGATGAATTTTCCGACCATCCCGAAAGGTGTCTGAAAATTTGCATATTCCGGGCCAGAAACCTGGTCGCACTCTGCACCCTGCGTTGGTTAATTTGAGGGCACCACGCGTACACACACCTTGGCTCACCTTTTCCCGCTGCTTGTTGGGCTTTTCCTGCTTTTCCTTGGCGTGGCTCAAATTAATACTGCAGCCCAGGACCTGGGAAATGCGGCTCCTTTTGCTGTTGTGGCACTTTTCACTAGCATATTTTGCTGCGCAGTTGGACGCGTGTAATTGTAAATTATTCACGCTTCCTTACGGCACTTGGCAAATGTTTAACAGTTGCTGTTTACAGTCACTTCGATGTCATTTACCAGGTACTTTTTGCGATATCTTTATGTCTTTGCGTAAACGCAAAGTATTAACATTTTTTTCGTTTTTTTATGGTTTGTTATGATTTTGTATTATTTTTTTTTGTTTATTTTTATGTTTACTATAAAAATATATGGTTGATTTGGGGGTTTTCTTATGAACTCAAGAGCGTTTCCTTATTTTGGGGAGCTTTTTTTTTGCTCGATGCGATCGCCGGCACGTCCACTAACGAAGTGAGGGCTGCGGCCGTTGGCGCATTCTTTTATAGTGGCCGTCGCGCTCTTTTGCTCTCTCTCTATGGCCTTCTCTTAACTTTCTCCCGTTATCACTGTCGCCACGCTTTTTCTAGCTCTTCAACAGCTGAGCGGCTCTCTTGTTTGATTTTAAAAGGCGAAGTGATGCATTTTCTAATCAGCACCTTTTGAATCTTGTGACGTCACTGAAAGCCACTTTCAAAATGCAATTGTTTTATACTTGGACGGTTCGGAAAGGCTTGTTTTTTCTGACTTGTGGCCATAAATTAGCAAATAACCTTTGTGCCTGGCCAGATTCCAGCTGACTATTCGCTGCTCTCCGTGTTTACTTACACTTTTCTCTCCTTCACTGCTTTTTGCTCTCCCTCTGTTGTTCTTTTGTTTTGTTATTGTTATTGTTGTGCCTTTGCATCTGGGCTCTCTGTTGATTTATCAGAAAATATGTTATCTCAGAATGGCGCATAACTTAAACTCCCGCCGCGTTTTCCGTGACCTGTTATCCCCGTCGAGAATTTAATATAAATAAATGCTTACAAGAAAAGTTTTCTCAGAGAACACGTCTATGTACCTTTTCTGGTCCACTCGATAAGCAGCTCCAAGAGTTTGACAAAGTTTCGCCATTTTCAAATAACAAAACTTTGTTCTTGGCTATGTTTAATTATTTTGGGGTTTTCCTGACTTCTGGGAGTAATTGTTTTGAGAAGACTTTGCAATAGTTTAATTAATCTGGTATTGTTGGCTACAAAATATATAATTATGAAACAATTTTAAATTATCAAAAATACTTTAATAATTATATATGTATAATCTTAATTTATATTATTTTATTTAATAACACCAACTAATTTTATTGAGAATTAATAAGAGTATATATGGATGAGCATTATATTTTGAATTAAGCTGCTGAGCACTAAGCAATATAAAGCAATACCTTTTGTTTTTGATATTCTTTTCAATTAAATATATTTCTGGTAAAACCCAAAGCCATTATTTAATATATTTCTACATAAGGCAAAGAATTTTAATTTTAATTTTATATTAATAAAATGTACTAAATATGTAGAAAAATGAATTATTTTGAGATTGGACTGCCGATTTCTTAATAAAAAAAAAATTGTTAGCTTAATATAAACCATATAAAGCATAGATTAAGCTGGAATCTGCTAAAATTGCTTATGTACTGCCGAAAGTACTTCGCATTCTTTCCCTTTGCTCCGGATCTACGCATAAAAATTCGCGTCAATTTTCCCTCGCTTTACAGCAGATTGCCACTTCTGGCCACCATTTCGCATCTGCTTTTCCTACAGGAAGTTCAGAGTCCTGATTCGCACACACACACACACACACACACTCGCAATCAGCGAAATGGGCATGCAAAAGCGTTGCCATTTTATCGTTGCCTACTTTCAGGCAGCCTCCATCAAGCTGTGCCAGAAATTGGAACTCGTCCACCCACTTACTCCGCGACCGCCCCCCTTGTTCCACCCCTTAGCCTCTCCTTTTATTTTTAGCAGTAGCATAATTTTTTATTGATTGGATTTCAGTAAAAATCACTTCCGGCGATAAATTTGTTATGCAGGCAGCGATTCCATTCGGTTATGTCCTGGCTTTCTGTTCTTCTTTGACTTCGCAAAAACAGGGAAAACTTTTCATACTGGCGGTGGAATATTTTCCAGCCCGCCTCACATTTTACAGGAATACTGTGTGTTTTGATTTATTTTACTTCTGCGTCAATGTCAATCGTATCTGCAGACTTCAAGGGAAATATCCTTGCCTTGTTTAACTCGGAATTTGTTTGTTTGGCTTTCGTTATGCTCCTGCACTAATGGCCAATGGGGCTTGGCAAATGGAAATGGAAATGGCAAATGGCTACGAGTATTGACAAAGAAAATTTGCACACTGTTTGCATTACATTACATGTGGAGGGTGGGACGGGGAAAAGCCTTCGGGCCAAATCAAATACAAACACATTCTCCACAAATTACTGCAAAATTTTATCAAAAAGCCAGCAATGCTGGCTGGTAATTTAATATTTCAATCCCGAGCTCTATGGGGTCATTGATCCCGATGATGTCCTGGCAACCAGTAAAGGGTCTTTGAGGATAAACATTAACCATCGGGCGGCGTGAAATCGTAGCAAATGAACAACTAAAGACACGTCCATAACAACAGCTGCTGACCCACACACAAAAAACATCCGAGGACGATGGGTTGTCCTTAAGAGAGCCGTGACGTCACATGTGCGCTGCAAAGAGATGAAGAGAGACTTTTTCAAGATATTTTAATGCACATGCGCGAAATGAGGACTCTTTGGACTTCCGGCCAGCGCAGCGACCATATGACATCATTGAAAACAAACCCCGAGCTTTGGTAATGAAATTATGCGTTTTTTTGCCATTTTTGTCACCGCCTTGGGCAGTGTATGTGTGCTCTATCGGTGTGAATAGTTTTGGCTTCTGCTGTGGCGCCTATGGGAGCGCTGACGTCACTGTTGCCTGTGCACTCGAATGTAAAATTGGCAAATAAATAGGATTTGATATTTAACGTCCCGCAGCAAGGAAGCCATGCGCCGACGATGGTGACATAAGCCCAAGCAGCCAAACAATATTTCTTGGCCAGATGCAGTGCTGCCATTTATTTCGGGGTTACAAATTTAAAATACAGAAGCAGAGGAGAATAATTTACCATAATTACTCAATGGATTTGATAACCATTTTTTATATTTAACAAAATTATGCATCTATGGAACATTTTTTATTTTTAAATTTAGTTTTTTAATATTTTTGTTAACTTTTGGGGAAAAAACGGTTTTAAAATAAATTAAATTTAAATTTCCAAGTTTAAATAGGTTTAAATAAACAAACAATATTTTTTACACATTTCTAGATTATTTGTTCTTTATGAAACTTCAAGGCAGTTGAATACATTAATTTTTTTAATTTGTTACATTACCTTAAGTAAATTTTTAATTTTTGTTTGGATCGAAAATACAAAATAAATTTGGGAGATACGAAATTGAAATTTATTGATAATGGCGCCTTTTATTTTATTAAAAGTAAAAAATCAAGAAAAATAATTTAACAAAAAGAACATTTTATGTCAAATGGATTTAAATTTAAAAAAAAAAACACATTAAAATTAAATAACATAAACATAAAAATATGAAATTGAACAACACTAAAAAACAGTGTCATTTAAATAGTCGTTATTAAGATAGAGAGTTCGAGTATTTAGTACATACATTATTGCTTAAAATATTTTTTGTAATAATGAATTCATCACGAGTTGATTCAATCCATGCCTTAAAAAAAACAAAAGCATATCGGAATTAATAAGTAATGGATATTACATTTGTAAGCTTTTAAACACAAATGTATTTAACAATTTAGTAAAAATAGCCACAAAATAGCTAAGCATCCAGCACTTTTCAGGTGACCGCTGACCGTTTGGTGGGAAAAGGTCACCAAGAGAAGACAATGACATTTCGCCGACCTAATTGAATCATGAGCACGTGCAACATTTCCCGGCTTATGCGACTTTTCAATCATTTCCCAGCCCCTAGATGAACAGAAAGGAAACTTCGCCCAACCGCACTCGAGTGCTTGGCCATTTGGTTTGTTATTGTTTTATGCGCTATTACTTCCACTTTGATGGAGGGCCCGCTCCGAAGGATGCTGCACTCACTGCGCTGCCACTTCCCCCCACCTTCCCCTCGTGTCCTTAATTCAGTGACGTCAATGGCTAAATGACTGAGTGACCAAATAGCGCGCTGGTGGCTGGTGGCTGTTGCCTTTTTTACGGACACGCCTGTGAGTGCGGTTAAGCGGCGAGACGTTGCCCCATTAATTCGAAGCATACTTTCGGGTGCTCTTTAAAATTGCCAGCTGGCAGTTGGAGGGTTTATGGGTACGCAACTTGGCTGTAAACGGATGTCAACAGCGAAGGCATTAAGCATCTGAGCAGCCAGCTTATTCGAAGAAATTTTAAATAATTTAAACACAAAGCCTTGATGCAAGTGAAAAGATTAGAATGCTCGCGGAATATTCCATGTGTTTTAACATTTGATATATTCCATTTGTAAGCATTTTAAATGTACAAATATAATTCCACATTTCTCTAGCACTTAAAAAACTTATTTTATATGGAAAACAATGAACTCAATAATAAGCTATTTATGGTCCAATAAAACAATATACACAAAAATGTAAGCCTGCTGTCATGGTCCGATCGTTAAGATCGACTTTAGGTACATAAATAGGTTACAAAAATACAAATAATAATCACAAGTTAAATAAAATTTTACAAATATAATGTTTAAATAAGGGAATTTATAAATCAAAGTAATATTTAGTCGTACCGTCAGGCCATGTAAGAAGAATATGCATCTAAACAGGAAAATTGGTAGCTTAAAAAATAATAAATTGGCACTTTGGTTTTAACTTGTACAGTTGTGACAAATTTTATTTTCAAATGTACATATTTTGAAAAAAACCAATCAACTGTAAAAAATGGTCTAAAAACTGTATATTTATTCAATTGTCCAATAATTTAATTATGCCAGACAAAATTATTTTAAGAACTGGGGGTATCATTAAAATTGGCGAAATTGTGATATAACAATTTTATCGATTGGATTAGGTAAGACTAGAACTCAAACAAACTTTTAACAAATACGTTATATAATTGCTAAGACCATCAAACAGAAAGGACGTTATTTTTATACCCGTTACTCGTAGAGTAAAAGGGTATATTGTATTCGTGCAAAAGTATGTAACAGCTAGAAGGAAGCGTTTCCGACCCTATAAAGTATATATATTCTTGTTCAGGATCACTAGCCGAGTCGATCTAGCCATGTCCGTCTGTCCGTCTGTCCGTCTGTCCGTCTGTCTGTCCGTCTGTCTGTCTGTCCGTATGAACGCTGAGATCTCGGAAACTATAAAAGCTAGAAGATTGGCATTTTGCATGCAGATTCTAGGAGTTCCTACGCAGCGCAAGTTTGTTTCAAAAAGGTGCCACGCCCCCTTTAACGCCCACAATCGCTTATATACGATTTTAAAAATTTAAATATTTCGGAAAAGTAAAAATGCAGTTTTATTGTGTTTATCAA
Organism: Drosophila fuyamai; assembly: GCA_018153365.1. Classification (NCBI taxonomy): domain Eukaryota; kingdom Metazoa; phylum Arthropoda; class Insecta; order Diptera; family Drosophilidae; genus Drosophila; species Drosophila fuyamai. The sequence goes on along the minus strand of JAECXW010000419.1, from coordinate 514,715 downwards.
TACCTATCGAAATGTAGAAGAAATTTTTCAAATCGGACCATTCGTTAAAAAGTTATGCGTGATCAAAGTTTCTAACTCCATCTCCCTCGCACTCCTTTTACCTGAGTAACGGGTATCTGATAGTCGGGGCACCCGACTATAGCGTTCTCTCTTGTTTTTAAATCTAGTGATCCTTTTCGAGAGTTTGGAAACGTTCGCAGTCGCTCTTTTTCGGTGGGCCCATAAGTATGCAAGATTTGAATCAGTTTGAATACCGTTTGTCGTGATCGCAGCTATAGCCCCATTAGTCGTACAACAAAAACAAGAAGCAACCGACTGACCGACTCAGCCAAACTCTTCGCCTTGTCTTCGCAGCGCTCAGTTTCTTTCAGCCAGTCGTTCGCGTCGGTTGTTGCTTGTTGGTTGTCGGTTGTCTGTTGTCGGTTGTTGGTTGTCCGCCGTCGCTGCATGTTGCATGTTGTCGGTGGGTTGTCGCAGGTTTGGCCCTGCACGCAGACTCGGTGCGAGTGCAAGGTGCTCTCGAATTAACACGTATGCGAGCAGCCGAAAAAACACTCTAGCTTTGCTATTCTGACACAGTTTCGCGGCAAATCAGCAAAGACTGCAAGACAGCGAAAAGATCGAAAAACAGCGGACGAGTGTGTGTAAAGTAAATGTGCATTCGACAACAAAAGCGGAGAAAAGCGAGGAAAAAACCAAAGAAGGTGCCGAGGCAGAAATTGGAAATAAACAAAAAGAAATTGCATAAGTCGGATTTTTGGCGTGCGCTTTGCTCATCTTCTGTCCCACTGCTGCAATATTTGAGTGGCTTCTGCTGTTTATCCTACGAAAAACGCGAGATAAGACGCGGGGACGGGGCGTCGAATTATTTAAACTTACTGGAGATATTTTACAAAATTTAATCAACTCCGCTGGGCTGCTTGACCATTTGACTTTTTTCGAACAAGTTTGCTTTCAAGTTTTGCGTCTCTGTCTGCGCTTTCGGCAATTAAAACACATTAGTGCAATTGTTGCTAACCAATTTCTATATTCATGTGTGTGCGCGCCTGTTATCCGCTAAACATTTATGCAACTTGGCCGAAATCAACAGCAACATTTGGCCAAGGGACGCCCTTTATCCGCAATTGAAGTCTGTGTGAGGTGAGGCAATTAACATAAACCAATTACAGCTAATTACAATTAAACAAATTAGTCGCCACAGATCGTGCGCGCATCGTCGCTGGTTGTGTCATTAAACTGATATGGAATTTGCATAAATTAGATAAGGATTAGCAGCAAATAGAACAGAAACCCAGACGTGGGCTAAAACACGATATAGCTTTTTTTGGTTTTTTTGTCCTGGCCTTTAATGAAACTCGTAAAAAGAGCCCAGAATAAATGGCAAGCCAACTGAGGGTAATTGGAGTAGTTTATAATCTGATTTTAGGAAAATATTCAAATAATAAAAGTGGCTTGCGTTATATTTTCAAGTTTATAATTATGTTTCTATTTATCTACTTCTTTTAAACATTGGGAAATAAATATTGCCGAATTGATTTTATATATCCTATGTTTATGTTTTACGATTTTTTAAATAATTATCTAAACTCTATGACTAGAAATCTTATTAATCATCAGGCAGCTTTGTCACCAATTTCAATATTTAATCAACAATATAATTATAGAACTTACCTAGCTGAGCTTATGTAAAAAAAAACTAAGGAAAACCAATTTTTTATTAAAAATATTGTTTAAATATTTTATAATGTTATACATTTTTATTAGTATTATAAATAATCATTTTAATCATTTTTCATTTAAAAGTCCATAGAGCCCCATCAGCTAAAGAACAATTTTCTTATCAGCCCACGAAATAACTTTCCACTCCTAATTGCAAAATATTCGGCTCAACAAACACTTTATTGCTGCAATTTCAATGGAAAATAAATTGAAATTGTGGTGCACTTATTTACAAATTACATTTACATACTTCCATGTTAATCAAATTTTCAAATTCGGGCAAATGCACTTCACCATCCACTCGAATCATGGAAATCGTCCGCTTGACGATTTAATTTTAGCTGTAGCCTGTTGTTGTTTTTTGGCTCGGATTGCTTTTGGCTTTTTGGCTAATCATAAATAGAAATTCCTGTCACAACGAATGTCCGTCTTTTGGTATACAGAGTGTCCAAAAATTGGCAGGTGGAAACAATTCATTAGCCCTATCCGCTTTAAAAAAAACCCGCTGCCATTGCCATATTGGCAGCAAATTAATTCATCGAATGGTCTCCTAGTTTTGACCAGTGTTCTTTTCCCAGCGACTCCCACTAATATTTGTGCATTAATTGCTTAACTAAGCATCGTCGGAATCACATAGCGAGTTTGTTTCACCAAATTTAGAGACTGCCAAACCAGTTGAATGGATGACAAAACACAGATAAAACACATATAAAATCATGCATAAAAAAGTCCCAAACAAATGCCTCAAACGAAGCTGAAATTAGATAATATTTAATGCGATGGGCGCCTCTCCTCTTTTTTGAATATTCGTATTTTTATATGGGCAAGTCTGCAAAGATGCAGTGAAAAAACATTTCAATTATCACCCCGGTGTTTGCAATGAAAACTGTTAAGTGGTGTTTAAAATGTTCCATTCGCAAACGATAATTAATCATATTACATATACATATGCCTATTGCGCCACAGTATGCGCATTTCTCACAATTATGATGTCTATAAATAGAAGAGAAAAACCAAATGACTTACAATTGTGGGTGTTGCTTTGGGTTCAGCTTTGGCGAAATTAATGAGCCAACAAACTTAAAATATTAATGAATGAATGCGGTCATTGACAAACACACAACACACACACTACATTTCCAATAAATATAATATTGAAAACCAAGAGTAGACATTAATAAAGTGGGCAAATAAATATTCCAATTTCATTATGCGGTTTGGGCTGTTTATTGCAAGTCGAAACCCCAGCTCAGCCACAGATACTAATTGCGGCTTGCCAAAATGTTCATGAATAGTCAGAGGCTAAGGCCTCGGGGCAGCAAGGGGTTAAAGTTTGTATACACCTACTGGGGAAGATTAATGCAAATGTTGCTTGTACGTTTTTTAATCAAATCAAAATATAATAAAAAATAGAATTAGCCGTACGATTTGACTTGTTTTTGGAATGCAATAAATTATCATTGAAATGACATTCAGTCATTTTTGTATCCGATAATATCAGCTTATATATCAGTGACAAGAATTGGTTTTACTCCTATAGGATATCAAAGATCATTCAATCATGCTAATTAATTGTTTAATTTAAAAATTGTGTATGATCACATAAAGCACTCAGTTTTATTTAAAATAAAGCATCAAACTTCGGAACTTTGTTAAAGAAAAACACCTTAAAAATAAAATTACCCGTTATTCATAAGAGATTCTGACCCTATAGACTATATATTCCTGTTCAGGACTCTAGCCATTTTCGTTTAAACGGCGAGATCTTGTAAACTATATGAGATAGGGACTCGTGAATTCACTATTAGATTAACCTTACCACTCTCAAGTTGTTAAACTCTTGCCTTTTATACAATTATTCTATCGACATTTACCAACACGCAAACAATTTTCCAAATGGAACAAATATTTCAGATGTTTTTAAAAATGAACCCTTACACCCCTTTAATTAATTAAATTAATTTCCCACACTAGAAGTTTCACCCGATGTGCAAAACTAAAAAAATCACCTTTAGCAATACAAACAAGAAATAGATCAATTCATCACGTCAACGATTATTTAACAGTTTGTGGAACTGTGGAATTCGCGTAGCTCCAATAAGTGAAAGGTTCGTCGAACCGGAATTAGCTCCGGGCCAGATTCGGACATTATTCAAGCGAACTTGGCGCGGTTAGCGATAAACCAGTCAAGACTGATAAGCTCGTGCATAGAACATGGCCAAAAACACGTTTAGCACGACCAGCCAAAAATAAAATATTAAGCAGAAATTTAAAAATAAACAAAGGTAAATAATAACCAACGCAAGTCCGAGCCTTAGCTCCAAACGAATGGTACGGATCGGCTGAATATATCAATATTATCTGATGATAACCCAACGACGAACCCAACTGGTTGACAAATGATCGCGTTTATAGCTTGTTTGATCCGTTCATTCGCATGTCCCCCGCAGGAGATTGAAAGATAGAAGCTCCGATCCGAGCAAAGCAGATCGGAGCTAAATATAATTGATTGATATCGGTTCTCCTTTCTTTTTTCGCTTTGTTGGGCTGTTTTGTTCCGACCGTGTCAACTAATTAAGCAAAAGTAACGCTAAAACTCAATTGGAAACAAGTTCCAGCAAACACTCGCAGTGCTATCCACTTCCATTAGCATTCGGATAGTCGGGTTCGGATCGGTTCGGTGTCTGGATCCATTAAAATCGTATTAATAATAAGCATCGAAGAAAAAACAAAACGCATTGAGCTGGCGAATTAAATGGTAATTTTTCAAGTTCAGCGCATCCGGTGACATCGATACATCAGCTTTCAATTGATTTAAATTGTCTTAATCGTTTCGATTTGGCTCACAGCCACACAATGGCCACCACGGCAGACTTGAACCCGAAACCCACTATTACGATTATGAGGCTAATTTCCATCATAATGGATCTCGGCCTGGCCAAGTGCCATAAACCCGTTTCCACACACATTAGCATAGACGTACATGCTCGGACAGCCAAGCGCCATGCAAAAGTCGGGGCATTCGGTGCAAGTGCATCCAAAACAAATGCCCCCTAATTGGCGGCCAGCCCCGAAATTGATTGGGTTTCGGGTTTCGGGGTTTTCCTCTGACTTTACGGCCATCTAATTGGCCATTTCTCGGTGGCCCAAATACACGGACATCCGGCACCTTTGATTGCCTTGCACAACCTTTCAAGTTCAGAGCGCGGCCAATAAATTGCACTTGTTGCCGCCGCACTTGTTGCTGCTGCCGCTGCGATGCTGATGTTGCTGATGTTGCTGATGTTGCTGCTGCTATGATTCAATTATGACAGCTCTTCATTGTGTTAACGAAAACAAAATGTCAAATGCTGACTTGGCCACTGCCATTGACCTTGACTGTGCTGCTCTGCTTTGTTGAACTCAGATGTGATTATGGATACAAGTGTATTCAAAACAGCAAAATCATTGATTTCTTCTGTTGGTTTTCGAACCAGTGAGCTAGTCCGAAAAGATATGAATGAAAAATTTAGATCGACCATTTCTCTTAAATAACACTTTATTAAAAACAAAATCAAAATATAATATAATTTTAGAAAAGGAAACTGGTAATATACAATTACAAATTAGAATGTGATAAAATTTAATTTGAGTTTCTTTAATACAAAGAACGTTGTTCCTGAAATTCCTTATGACAAAATTTCATTAACAAGTCAGAAATTAATAAGTGGCTCAACACACATAAAAAATAAATTTCAAGACTTATGGTTTTTTTAACCGTGACTTTTTAAACAACAAAACTTAAAAATTGAGCTACTGTGTTTTATAGAATAATTAACATTTCTATGTATGCCTATAAAAACTAGCTGAAAGCCACTGCAACTGTCAGATAAGCAAATTCCATCTTATATTTGCTTAAGTTTTATGTTTTGTTTTTAAATATTTGCATAGTTTGAAATAAGTACCAGTGGTGTTCGGCTTTAATAAGCCCTAAGAATAAAAAAAATGTGATTTTAAAAGTGGATTAGACAATAACACAAATAATTGTATTTATCCTTTTTATATTACCTGAATATTTAATAAAAATACTATTACCGATATTAAGGTATATACAAATTTTACTCAAAAGCTAAAAGTTGGAAAACCCAAACGGTTATTAACTATAATCGAAAAGTAATTCCTTGTTCTCCTAAATTCTGAAGCTAAAATTTGGGTAACTGAGGATTTACTATGCCGACAGGTTTGTGTACAAAAACAGTTCTTTTAGTGCAGCCTTGGGCCCGCCTGATAAACCTTTTGGATGGCGAAGTGAAGTCCCAACATGGTTTTCCAGTCGGTTCTGTTCGACATGTTTGCACAGTTGTCGGTGCTCAGCAGTCCAAAACCCACCCACTCCCACCGGGGCAGTGCGTCAAGTGGCACATGGCAACCTGCAACAAGCCGCAAAGCCGGTTCATCTCGCATTTCGCAGGGCAACCTCCGAGGGTTTAAGCCCCTGAACATCCTTTTCAATGGCTCTTGGACGCCCGGGAAAAAACATAAGAGGGAAAAACTAGTTTAAGCTCCACGAACGCAAACGCACTATATGCAGTTGCAAGTCCAATATTTTTTTAAATTTTCATTTTCATACCAAGCTGCCAGCTTGTGTGTTTATTTGGATTAAGCTGTAAATGTTTTTTATGGGGGTAAGGAATATGGAGAACGACTTATGAACATATTGTGTATATAGGCTTTTGCTCTTTTGTTCGTCTTAACTTTTCTTATGTTTTTGGTTCGCCTTTAATTAAATTTGGTACATCAATTTGGTGCAGCTTGAAGAGATCGTAAACTAAGATGGAACACGTCGTCGAAAAATAATTATTAGATTTTTATTAATTATAACTACTTGAAAATGACTACGTATAATTGTCAATTCTTAAGTAAAAATGTAATATTAATATTACCCAATTACGCTGTTCCAGTACCCCAATCTGGAAATAAAATCATTATTTTAAAAGTTCTTAAAAGGTTCATATAAATTAAAAAAGCAAATTAAATGTTATTCAAGTTTTATATAAGAAATATCCATTTGCTTCCTTTTTTGTTCTGACATAAACATTTTTGAACTAAAAATTAATTTCGAGCCTCAAGTCAACTAAAAAGTGTATATACAAATACATATTTATTTTCACACTTTGGAAAGTGTAATCGAAATACCTTGTTTTCCTTGACGTTTTAGTGCTGTGGAGAAAAAACCTTGTTCCTATATTTATTTTCTCTCTTCTTTGACTTAATAACATTCTTTCAGTGATGTTTTTTTAATTTTAAGTTAAGTCTACATCAAATAATTTGAAACCCCTGCAAGAGAGCGAAAGTTGGAAAATAAGATAGCCGGAAAAAAAAATCCAAACACCGGCAACAAAAACAAGATTGGCTGCAACTCTGCTTTGAATAAACAAAAAGGAAAAAGCAAGTGGCAAGTGCAATGGAAAAAAAGAGGAGGAGGGATGTTAGGTGTTAGGTGTGAGGTGTTAGGTGTTCGGAGGAGGGTGTTGGGTAGTTGGGGGTTTGGAGCGGGTGAGTCCATTGATTGCCGCTTCGTTGAACCGCTCGGCGGGATTAGCTCCAATGGTGGGCAGGAAAAATTCGATGGAACAGCTGTTGGCAGCAGCGGCGGGTTCCTCTTGATGTGCATGCATAATTGACGGCCGTTCATCGCGGCTGCCCTGCCTGCTTATACACGAAAATATGTGCCTGTAGCTCTTATTTTTCACTCAATGTCTGGCCATTCTATTTTGGGCCGGAGCTTCTGCTCTTTAGCCGAATTTTTTAGAGCGTCGTTGATGGTCAATGCGGCCAGGCAAGGTTAATTGAAAACCAGCGTTCTCCTCCAAGCAAAACAATCGAGCAGGCCAAAGCTGCTTCGTTATTACACCACACTGAACAAAACTGCCTCTATCATGATACTATAAATTAATAAAAATAATCTTGTAAAAGTTCTACATTTATTTCAACGTCCCTTTTGTTTGCATCCCCTAACGTATTTCAGTCTCTTTAAATTTGTGCACCCAAAAAACTATTCATTAAAAAATTTCGAATTGTTTTGAATAAAAAGTTACACTATCATTTTTAAAAAAATCTTTTAGAGAATACAATGCAATAAATACATTGTCTTTAAGTCCGAAAGGTTATCAAACAATTTTTCCAAAAATTTAACCGCGTTTTTCCTGTGCATTTATTGACAATAAGATTTCTTCGAGCATCCGATGATGAACGGAACTACGCCAAGTGTTTGAGGCCTCAAGGGCAAGGTTCGGCTTAGCATAAATTGACGACCCTCGGAATCGTCTATTGTCAACAGAGCAACCACCGTTCTAATAGACCCCGTTCGATCCGAAACTGCACACAATCACACTGAAACTGGCCAAGTGGCTCCGAGCCATTTACATAATGATTGGCCAGCACCACGAGTCGTTGGCCAGTTGCGATTTATTGGCCAAAAGACCAACCGGCCAACGGACACTGGCAACTCCCGGAGCTTGCACTTAATTATGCTCGTTAAATTTTATAACTTATTTACTTGGACCTGCGAGATGGCGGCGGTTATCTAATTTATGCGCGTTGATTTGATGGCTCACACTTGGATAAATCACAATTTAATAATATCACACTGGTGGGCCAAGGGACTCGGGGAAATCAACAATCAATCATCCAGTGCCGTTGTGTAAGAGATTTTAAATAAAATATTAAGTAATCCCGTATGACTTTAGATGCAGAAGCTTCGGAGGTAATTACTACTATTACAGCTACTGAATATATGAATAATCGAGTCGAATGATTAGAGATCTTCTTTTCTGTATTATGTATAGTTAGCAAAAACAATGAGTTTAATATTGTAATAACTTCGCAATTCAGGTGAAAAAAAGTGATGTACTGAACCAACAAACTTAAAACAATTCAGCCTTGGTTAGCCTTGGTTATTTAATCATTTTTAAAATAATACTTTTATTTGTCTCTAAAAAATACAGTGTAGTTGTGGCTGTAATCCTACATAGGCTCTTCGCTTCATATAAGTTTTAGTTGAATTCCAGTCCCAGGCTTTCTAAAGTCCCCCGATCTGAACCGGAGGCCCTAATTAGATGACTTCCAAGAACGACAAAAAAAGGAGAAATATATACAACAGGCTAATGCGTCTGCAATTAGCATTAACCCACTGCGTTTTTATCACGCTGAAACGCAATTATGGGTTCAGTTCAGTGGCCAGTGCAGGCGCATTAATTGCCACCAACTCGCCGTAATCATCGTTGCAAAATGTCTCTTTGAGACCAACTAATTAGAGGTTTTGCGTCAGTCGGCGGCACTAGCCTCAATGACAAACGGCGACAGTTGACGGGGCGGTGGGTGGGGGGTGCTGGTAGGGTGGGGTTTGGAGTGGGTGGTGCAGCGAGCCGTGAACGTTCAAAAAGCCACCACCCCCTGTCCACATGGAGAGGGGAATGCTTAACAGCCTCGGACATAATGAGAAAGAGGGCGTAAAACATTTTAAAATAATATAACTTAGGCTTCAAGGCACCCTTAGTGCAGAACGCAATCTTGCCCAATTTATTTTTAAACGTTGTACAGCTTTTATTTTATTCCACATTAAAAAGATTAACTGGTACTTTCTTAAACAATGGTATTCAGTTTGACCCAAAGAAAATGAAAGGCATTGTCTGCCAACAGCTCTACTGCAATCTCTTTATGTTGCAAGTCAAAAAAAAACAAGAGAAGACCTTTAACCTTCCCAATACTTGACCAAAATGTTGCTATTCTTCAAAAGCTTGTATAAGCATTCAATTATTTTAACTTACATCAGGTATGAATTTAAATGCACTTCATTTAAAACTTAAAGCCCTAAAAAATCTTTTAGAAAATATGGTCAAAGTAAAATTTAACTTGCTAAGTTCAATCACTAACCATACAACATGTTAGGTTAGTTCAATGCTACAAAAACATCCCTAACAAATTAATAAATCTTTGGTAAAATTAGTTTTTTTTTTATGTTTTTTGACAAACTGACAAATAAAGATAAAATTAAAAAACTCAATTTTTTCTTAAGTTTTTTAAGATTATAGATCTTATTTAAAACATATTTAACCTTTGTAAACCGTTTGATTTGGTAATTGTGTATCCATTTGGAGAAGAAGCTTTTGAAATTGAAAACATTTAAAAAATGGAAAAGCAGTTGTTGCTTCTTCAGGCCAAAAATAAACTCGGTAGGCATTTTAGGTAACTTATTCAAGCCCTGTTTTCTGTTTGTAGCTTATACAAATGCAGTTTGAAGTTGCCGCAGAAGGTGTTGCCTGCTGATGTTGCGAGTTGCTTGTTGCTGCTGTCGTTTGTCTGTTGCTGGTGGGATGTAAATTAGCAACAAAAATGGAATTTTGCAATGCGGCTGCAAAACAATGCAGATTTTGCTGTGGTTTTTCAGCGGCAACATTTGTTGAGATTTCTTTTGCGGATTTGCGTGGCTTGTCTTGGGTAATCGGAGTTTGTCGCTTAAGTCTTTTGTTTGGCCGTCCGCGATGATGTATTCACGGCAAATAAGTCAAGGCGGAGGCATCGCTTGGCAACCCATTCAAATTAAGTCGCCGAATCTTATTCCGATTCCGATAATACCAATCCGTTTTTAGACTGGCACTTTGACGTGCTCGGCCAATTGACTCATTAAAATATCAAAAGCCACCGCAGGCGTTCTGATTGAAGAGCAAACTATAAATAAAAGCCTCACGTCTCCATGCCCATTATTTTTATTCGCATTCCCTTACTCAAGTGGCGGCCACTTCAGCAGTCGATTGTTTAGGCAGCAAGCAGAAGAATACCCCGTCCAAAATCGATTGTATTTTTAATCAGTATTTCAAAGAACTGAGTACCCGTTCTTTATCCAAACTTGTGCAACATTTGCATTTGAGTAGCTACATTGTGCCCACATTGTGTGACTTCCATTCACCCAAAGCTCCTCCGATCCGATGGACTGCTCCGATTTGATGGGTATATCGCTGAGATATGGTACACATGTCATGATTTGTGGAGGCAACGGAAATCAGCTGAGCGTTTGAAGTTGCCAACTGTTTTTTATGTTTTTTATGTTTGCATTCTGACTGCAAATAGTCAGAGCTTCGGAAGACGACAAAGTCACTTTGAGTTGTCACTCCACCAACAGAACTAGAAAAACTCACTGCTCGTACGTTTGTCACTGCGTCTTGACCATGGCACACATGTGCATGTGGCATGTCATCGGCAACGGTATGGCATATGGTAACACGATCGGCGATCCATCCACCACCATTATTATCGCTGCGATTATAGCAGCTGTTGGCACAGAAATCCGTCAATTGAGGCGCCTCATCAGCCCCGTGAGGTGATGGCGGCCAACTCAACCGCAAGGTCATCGAGAAATCCCATCATATTCGATAGGGTCATAATTGTATTCTCTGGAACTATAATTTTTAAATTATAGTGTCTACCGATTTCTAACGAAATAGTATCTGTTACTTCGATGAACAGCAAAATAGCAAACAGCATGCGTTAAAAGCGGAAGCTAAGTATAAAGATTTGCTTAGTCTGTATAGACATTTTTTTGTATTAATAGGCCTGAACCTGTTACAAAGTCTTAATTTAATATCCTGTGTAATGTGTAAATACAAATTTTCAAAATATTTTAAGTGCTTCTTAATTTATAGACAGCTTTCATAAGTTGTTGTAAGTTTACATTTGGAAATAAATGTCAAGGTTCATCTCTTGATCATTTTTTATTTGGTGTTTCAGAAAGTTAAAAGCCAACACATTTGGGTTTCATACAATCAGCAGTTTTAGCACAAAAACATTTTCCCTAATCAGATATTGCACACCAGAAACCAGGAAAATGGGCCACAAGCTAAAGTGCCACTTTCGGCTTACGCCCACGCGGAATGGTCGTTCATTGGGGAACTTGCATAGGTAGGCAATAATTTTGGCTATTGGCGAATAGGTTGTATCACCGAATGCTTTCTGCGAGCCCGGCAATCTGTGTGGCATAAAAACCGCTGATTGCCACTCCAGCGACTGAGACCGAAACCGCAGAAACTGCAGCCTCGTCAGCTCTTTGTCGATGGCACGGAACATATTCCACGACGATGGGCAAACTAGCTCCCTCTACATCCACAGCCACATTGGGCCGCGATGATGAGGCTGTCAGCACGGTGCACTTATCTATCGATCATAACTGCCCATCCGAGCCAGACGCGGCTTTTACGTAAATGCATTTGGGTGCATCGTCGCTTTGGGGGTGTGATATCGGCTGGCATTTAGCCACGTTACTATAAATTATGGCCGGCGGATAGCACGCATTGCAGAAAAATTATGCAATTGCGCACAACCCTTTTTGGCTAATTAATGCAAAGTCATGAGCGAGGCAAAAACTGTTGCATCAACGCCACCCCGAGTGCAACGTGGCCACGAGTGGCTGTGGGTTCTTTGCGAGCGCCAAACCAGTTCCACTTCCAGTTGCAGCTCCAGTTGGCCAAAGCGGATGCATTGGAGGCGCCGCCGGTGGAGAGCTGTAAACGCCAGAGCGTGAAATTGTGCAAGCTGCCGCTCTTGTTGTTGAAAAATCCATTTAGCTCTATAACAAAAACAAAGCTATTTCAAAAATTTAAGCTTCCTTAATATAGATTTTCCATTCTGGGCCAAAATCATTTATTACAAATCAATAAAATGGTATACCCTTGCAGAGGGTATTATGAGTTCAGTCAAAAGTGTGTATATATATATGCTTGATCAGCATAACCAGGCGAGTCGATTTAGCCATGTCAGCTATTTGGATAAAACCAAAAGTGTTAAAAAAGCAAAAATCGAGAAAACTACATTGTTTTTAAGCATCGAAATCAAAATATAGAATATTTCCGAAGTATAAAATTAATAATTATTTCCATTTAATCTCATAAAATGAAATCCCTGTATTTATTACAGACCACAATGCCAATTTGCAAAAGTTCACCGGGCATGGCAAGCAAGAAAACCGCCTCGGACATATCCGCCGACCACGTGACGGAAGGCGCCCAGGTGAAGCGAACTCGGGAGCAGGCCTACTTCAACTCCTACGACTTCGATGCAATCGAGGTGCTGCCCTACGACGAGGAGGACGACGGGGCGGGGCACTCGGGTCAGAGCCGGAACAGGACCAGGACCAGGAGCAGGAGCAGGAGCCTAAGCAGAAACGGGAGCAGCAGCAGCCGGAGCAGCAGCACGCGGAGCTACCACGCGGCCAACGATCCTGGTGCGGCGACTAGGTTCGCCTATCTGCAGCGCCTGGGAGCCTTCTTTGCACGGAGTGGAGGTGGTGGAGGCGGATCGGGAGCACCAGAAGCGGCCAGTGGAGCTGCCCCAAGTGGAGGAGGTGCAACCAACTTGGAACCTAAGGGCAGCAGCGAGAACTTTCTACTGCCACGAGCCATGCTCAAGTATCAAAGGTAAGGATTTAAAGATACTGAACGCAAAAAAATAAGACATTTCTAAGCTCGTTTTGCGTTATAATGACTAAAATTGATAGTCTATGCACTTCCAAATTCCTTCTGAATCTATGAGTAAGAAATGAATAGGAAATTATGTTGAGCAAATGTTTAAAATAAGAATAAATCAGCTGTTCTACCAAAAACAAAGAGACAAAAAGCTTGTGTTTCAAGCCAACTCGGTTAACAGCTCCATCAAAGAAATTCAATGTTTACCCAGCGTCAAGCTATAATTCCCGAAAAATGTGCACCAAATACCTTAACACTTAGGATCGGATACCCATCGAGCAGCGACCTTCAGCGCTTTGTCGGCGACCTTGACTCTGGAGGAGGGGTTTCGGAAGGGGAGGGAAACCGAAGAAAAGGCACGACCGCAGCAGATCGGAAACCCATTTTTGTTGTTAACGCAATTAGGGACGCAACACGTTACGGTTGCAGTCACTCGAGCAGCAGTCACTCGATATTTTGTTATTATGTTGTTGCGGGCCAATTAGCGCGGCATTAAGCCGGATAGCAATCAGCGACGACGGAGTGTTGCCCTAAATGAGGATTATGATTGCCCAAGATGGTTCTGAGATAGGCCGCAGCCAATGCGGCAACCTGTTGCTGCCACAGCAACTATGTAAATCAAGTCTGCAGTGGCGGCGAAGTTCAAGTTGCTGCTGCAGTTGCTGCTGCTTCGAGCAATGCGGTTTTTGGCGCCTGTTGTCAGCCTTCACCTCTTTTTCTCTTCATATACACATAAATACACCATACACCAGTGCATGTATGTTGTTGTTTTTAGAGAAGCTTGGCAAACACTTGACGGCGGTCATCGTAGCGGCAGCAACATCGGCAGCAGCAACTGCAGACAGCTGCAACAATTACGTTTATTAATTGAAATTAAAGAAGCCACCAGAAGCACATGATCTTCGAATCGACGAAGGTCAAAAGCTGAGAGCCCGTTTTGGTTTGAAATATTTATCAAAAACACAAAATAAATACTTGAATCCGTACATATACATATGGGGTATGCATATGCATTAAGTCGTGCTGTGTATTGAAAGCGATTTCAATTAATTGGCGGATAGTTAGCAACTTGTTTCCAATATTTTGGTCATTGCCTGGGACAGAATGTCACGATGGGGTGATCCGGCAGATATGCCATCAAATAGCAACCGAATCGCAGCGGAAGAAGGAGCTAATTCCCCGTCAAGGTCCAAGCCAAGTCCCCCGCCCTTTAGCTAACCCAAATCGCTTTGCAATTCAGCCCACGTTGGAACTACACCTATTTTGCGTTAACTGCTCACGCATGCTAGCTGAAACGCGAGGGGAGTGGATTTCGCACAGTAGCTCTTCCAAAGCGACCTTGGCCAAAAGCGACCCCTTTGTGCCATTAGCCCCCATCAGTGCAGTTAGGCGGCGATCAATTGTTGATACTCGTCGCTAATTTGTATTCAATTTTTGAGACCGCCTAGGCCAAGTATACCTCTGGCTTATGCCAAGGTCGGCATTTAGCCAATCCAACCGACCAGAGACATCACATCCATCTTGAGCGTTAAGCATGTGCGAAATCAGCGATATAATCGCTGCAATAAAAACGCGCTGGCCCATTGATTGATTTGCAATTGATAGACGGGGCCAGATCGCGACTTAGGTGCCGAATTTCCAGTCGCCTGTAATTTGTCTTGGCAAGCAGTCAACAACAATTAGCGGCCACACGAGATTGTTTACTAACGGTCTATAATAACCGTCCGTGTGTCCGCTTGTCCGCTTGTCCGCTTGTCCGCTCGTCCGCTTGTCCGCCAAATCCGCTGTCCGCCGGTCCACCAGTGTTCCGTGCATGCAAACGAGGCTAAACATTTTAATTAACACAGTTCGAACAAACAAAATAAACATATACCCCAAGATTGCAAAATGCTTCATGAGCCAAAAGGCAACCTTGTCGCTTCTGTTGGTGCGATATCTACGGCTGTTGCCACTACGCATCGGTAGCCATGCCACCAAAAACAAAAAAACTGAGTAACACTCGCCAGTCAACGTCGCCGCTGACCGCAACTTATCAATTTTTGGGTGCGTAACGCACCGACTTACCATACAAGAACAGCCCGAAAAGCAACAATATCTGGTAGCAACCACCGTTATTGCGCAACTCTCGGCACTCATTCCGTTTGGCCAAAAGCCAGCGTTGACCTAGTGCCAATCGCCGAGTGCACACAGAACCAAATCTCGGACTTGTAACCGATCCTAAGTGAGTTATTAAAGCAATGCCACTGGCGCCGGCGGTCAAAAATGCAAATCTGCCCCAAAGAAAATGCCAGTGCCGGGCGATTAGAATTTTGAATAATAATGCTTTCGTGAAGGAGCAATCAATCAGTAAGGCATTTACGAAAATAAATTCCTCGGGGACCAGTTAATTTTGTATAACCAACACTGACTAATTGAAAGTGATAGCCATGACGTGAGCCAAGTTCAGGTTATACTTATTAAACTATTTAAAGAAGCAAGTTTCTTTAAAGATAAGGACAAGAACAAATCCACTGCTTTTTAAATCCGGTTAGTTTTCTTTTAAATTACAGAAAGCCATTTTAATACAATTATGACTTATGATTAATAATAAAATTAAAAGTTTAGTATAAGTGAACCATCAAATGACAGCACAAATAAAATTTAGGATTACAATTTAAGAAGATCGGTATTTCAGTCACACGACTGGAAGTGAAACGAAAAACACACAATAAGTTCAATCGACCTAATGTTTCAGTTGATGATATAATAAACAAATTACATGAAACTGACCAAAAATTCATAAAATATCGATATGCAACTGGCACAAAAAAGTTATATATTCACAGTACATTGAATATTCGCAATGGTTTTCTACTCGCAGAGTACAAAGACTTTGTGTTAGAGGACTTTGAGAGGGAGAAAATCGACTTTATTTGGCTCTGCTACCATGAATCTCAAAGATAACCACAAAATCTGAGAAAAGTGACCCCATAAATTTGCTCAAAAACAGTCGGTAGCCATCTGTAAAGCGTTCGGAGAAGTTTAGTGCCCTCCACAGGGGGAAGCCTCGTTCCATTCAATTAAGTTTCCATTTCATTTCGCTGCACTTACCAACCAACCAACCAACCCACCTCTTGCAGGCCCGAAGAGCTGGCTCCTTTGCTCCCCAAGTCATCAGGCACCGCCGAATTTCATGGTTCACCAAAAAGTTGGCACGAACTTAGACACACACGCTAACAGAGAAAAGCAAAAATTTGGCCAAAAGTGACTCAAAGCAGTAGACTTCACTTGCAGGCCGAACTTTACAGTTAGGCAGGAAAATAAAAGCGAAATACAGACAAAAATCAAACAAACCGAAGGCTAAACGAATTGCAAAAGTAACCGAAGCCGAAATCCTGTTTAGAACGAGTTTATTTGAATTAAAATCGAATTCGTATGTTGATGCTGAATTTCTAAATCGCGCGGTCATATGTTTGGTTGTATGGTATAAAAAGAACCAAATGTGATTGCGCAAATTAAACTTCTTCTGCACATCCGGGAGATATTCTATGGGGCATCCCAATTCAATATTTTTTCAACATTTGCATGTCAGTTGGCCGAGAAAAAAGGAAAACGTAAACAAAGTCAGTAACCCAGTTAACCAGTTTTCGCTTTCGGCTGTGAAGTTTTACAGCGTCTACACTATGGGCACAGAATACACTTTAAATGAGTTTATTTCAGTGAGTGTTTTTACAACAGATATTGAGTTCAGTTAATGCATCAGAAATAAGTTAATTCAGTCCAAGTTTGAAAAGGAATTTAAAATATTTTACTGAGGAGCAAGCCAATGGAATTTAAATAAACTTTTTAAACAGTTTTATTCAAATCTCTTAATGCCAAAAAAGCATACTTTTTGCCCATGGTGGTTTGGCCATTTCCCAGTTGGCGACGCATAAACAAAACGGCAATTGCGAGAAACCAACAGAAACCGCTTTCCAACGGCAGGTTTCCCTTTCGTCCGAGTGTTTTCCACAGATTTTCACAGCTCTTTCCCTCTTTTTCCGCTCTCCTTGCAGCACTGCGACAACATCAGCGTCGCCATCGTCCACATCCACGTCCACGGCAGCCGCTCCAATGCCATCGAGGAATGGAATGGGCGGTGGAGCGGGGGATCCGAGTGGTCACGACCAACAGCTGGAGCTGTCCGCCGGCGTGGGGGACCGCAGCAAGAAGTGCTCGATTGCCTCCAATGTCAGCAGCACGCATTCCGCGGATTCCGGACTGCCAGTCGCAGCGGCAACATCTGCGACGGCAGCAACATCTGCTGCAGCAGCGAAACAGGCGGCTGAGACGGCGGGGGGCGGTGGCGGTGGCGGTGGTAGTGGCTCACACTATTCGACGGACAAAAGCGGCTCGTCCGGTTATTACAGCTCCAATGTGTGCTCCACTTACTCGCTGGACGAGCACATCTACTGCGAACCGGTCATCGATGTCCAGGAGAAGATCAAGAGTGTGGCCGCCAGGCAGCGCCAGAGACCGCCGCTCCAGCTGCCAGCGAAAGTGGGGGCTCCGCAGGAGGTGGCCTCGGAGGTGGAGCCACCAGAAGCCACGGCCTCCGCTGAAAAGTCGTCCGCAGTGAAGAGTCAGCGCTCGGAGATGCAAGATGCAGCCGGAGCTGCCCCAAGCGACCGTCCGAGTCAGTCCGCGACCGAGGCGGCGGAGGGGCTGCACCACTACAGCGACAAGCTGCGCATCCTGGAGACGAGCATCGAGAACCTGGACCGCCACCTGAAGACCTTTCCCTGCCTGTACGCCCCGGAGCATATCGTGGGCTTCATGCAGGCAGCCGGAGGAAGAACTCATCCCATCGAAGTCCCATCCCAGTCCATGGACATTGGGGAGAAACTGAGGGCCTACAACCAGCTGCCCACCATCATGGAGCAGCAACAGCAGCAGCAGGAGCAGCTGGTGGATGACTCTTTGCTGGACATCGACCTAGATGCCTTTCTCCTTTCCTCCAACGCGGAGCACCGGGGCATCGACAATCCCAGCTTCCTGAACGATGAACAGCTGGCTGAGAACAACTACAAGTGCGCCAAGTACATCAACTCCTGTCCCGAGGACGCCTATCGCCTGGAGAGCGAGAGGGGCGGCGCTGGGGGAGCCGGAGTGGGCGTGGCGGAGAAGAGCTTCGCCAAGCGCTACGAGGATCAGCTGCATTTCCAAAACACTCGCGAGCTGTTGGAGGATGTCCGTGATAAGATACGCCTCCTGTCGCGGGCCACGCCGCCGCCCTCGGCCACGCCCACGCCCGCTCACACCCCGCCCTCCGACGTGCCCAAGGAGCTGGAGGGCATGATCCACACGCTGAAGCACGAGCTGGAGTCCTACCTTCAGCGAATGAACCAGCACAGTGAGCAGGAGCTGCGCCAGCTGTGCAGCGGCCTGGGCCGCCAGCAGCACGTGGTCCGTCTGCAGAACGCCCTGGAGCGGAGACGCAGTTGCGCCGACCTGCAGCTGAACGCCTACGAAGCGGTTCGCGACGGAGTGCTGATCTCCGCCAGCGGCCGACCGCTCAGCGTCCGCGAGCAGATCATGACCATCCGGTGTGCCAGCGACCCCAACTTCAAGATGAAGCGCAAGTCCATAGCGGAGATCTTCCCCGCCGCCGAGTGCTACGTGGAATCGGAGGTGACCACCACCAGTCTGTCCCGCAGTGCCACGCCCTCGCCCGCCTCGACCCCGCAGCTGGAGCTGGAGGCCCTGCATCCCGGCCTGACCACCACCACGGTCGTGACGCAAATGCAGCGGAACCTCACCTTCCACAAACCCATCCTGGCGGTGGCCAGTTGCAGCCAGGGAGGTGGAAATATGACCGCAGGCTACGCTGCAGCAGGAGTGGATAAGGCAGACCGGGAACGGGAGCGGGAGCGGGAACGTGAGCGGGAAAAAGAGAGCAACGCCGAGTGGCACCGCAAGAAGCCCAGCATCTGGGAGATGTACTACGGCACCAACCGGCTCCACCAGTCACTCCTCGGAAAGCAGCGCAGTGGAGGCGAACTGGTCATCAGCAGTGCCCAGCCCAGTCTGTCCTACGTGAGTATCGGGGAGTTCCGGAAATTACTGGAATTACTAGGAAATTACTAGATGGGACGAGGCGAGAAGATAGTTGCCTCGATTATACAAACCTAAATTTCCAAGTGGTATGTCGTAGGAAATAGACAATATTTAGCATTTTTATACCCTTGCAGAGAGTATTATAATTTCAGTCAAAAGTTTGCAACGCAGTTAGTTATGGGACTTTTCCGAACCTCTAAAGTATATATTATATATTCTTGATGAAAATCACCAGGAGAGTCGATCTTGCCATGTCCGTCTGTCCGTCCGTCCGTTTCTACGCAAAGTAGTCCCTCAGTTTTAAAGCCATCGGCTTAAAACTTTCCCAAAAGTTGTTTTTCTATTGCAGCTCCCTTAGGATGAATCGAAAAACATAATTCAAAAAAATTTTCAACTTTGGTGTTTTTAATTATTTTTTTGTTCTTTCGGATTTGGTAATATTTAAATATTTTTAATTACAGTTTTAATTAAATTAAAATCAGACAACAATAACATGTATCTGCCATAGAAGCGATGAAAAAATAGGCATAGAAATCAAAATTTAGTAGATATGTACATAAACTTCGGCTTGCGGAAGTTTGCTTCTTTTCTTGTTTTTTATACAACTCTTAAAACTGATGTTCGACAATTTAAGGGATTATTTGAAATGGAAGCACTAATTAATTAAGTTTTTTACCCCGTACAAGTGTTAACTAAATTATAATTTTTTGAAAGTTTGTCTTAAAAAATAACAAAATTTAACTAAAAATATGCTTTTTAAATAAACAGATTTTAATAGATATTTTAGACCTTCTAAGAGATATCTTATTACCATTTAAAGTATTCATTGTAAATGTAACTAATTCAACATCTGTATGAAAAAACCTACAATTACAATTCCTTGCATTTTAATGTCAATAAATATTTAATTCTATAGATAATTTTGTGGATGAGCATTCACTTTAGTGTAGCTGGGAGTCATGCAATCGCACAATAATTCCACGATTCAATTCACACCTTAACGAGTGAATTAATTAACGATAATTTAATTCGATATGCATTTCAATGTGATTCTATACCAACAAAATCCACTTCCGATTACTAAATTACTGAAACAGAAAAAATAAATTTTAAAAATACCTATAACAAAATAGGGAAGTCATGAAGTTATTCGATTTTTGGATAGACAATTTTGTGTTTAATTACATACTTTTGTTTTCATACCTATGAATATTGATGTTTTTCCTAAAAGCGTGCAGAATGTTAAAATTATTCGTAATAATATAATAATTTTAGAATTTTATGCTCCATGCACATATGATTTAAGTCAAAAGTTGAGGAATCTTAAGGGCTAAATATTCCCGTTGGGGCCTGATTTGCGAAAGCCGCCAAATAATTTGCAAACATAAAAAAAGACCTATTTATATCAATTTGAAAATGGACAAATTTAATATTATTTTGAACGGAGTATAACATTTGAAAATAATTTAAAAATAAGTGCCTTTGTTCTTCGCCGCACTCCACTACTCAAATTGTTTTTATAACATTTTTTCCTTTTGGACTATTAGAATTTAAACAGTTTCCATTTAAATCTTATCGGACTCTTCCGGCATATTTTTTTTAGTTCTGCGCCGATATATGTAGTACTCTTCGGCCTCTCACTTTGAATGCGATTCGTCACCACGTGGATTACCCTCCACAAAGAAAAATTTAAGGTTTATGTGAAGTTAAAAAGTAATCCTTTGCGTAGAGTCAATTATGTGATTGATCCTTTCAGCTTGGCAATAAACATAAATGAGTAATTTACTCCAGTTTTCCTTGGTTCGAATATAAATTATATATCATTAGCAAAGCTCGGGTCGAGTATTTTGAAATGATAGCCATATTAAGATCAGCCGCCGCTTGCAGAGATAATTATGAACTAGCCTGGCCAACGAGGCGTATGATTAATGCTCCGGCTAATTGGAGCCAAGCTATGTTGCAGCCCGAGGTCGGCCAGCCCAATGAAAATTGAACAATCGACCAACCAAACTATCGCAAGTTCGCACAGCGATTTGCATGGCTTCAGATGCTACTTGCCCTCAGCTCATTTAGCTGCCCAATTCCTCGTCCCATTCGCATTCTAAGCTGGTTCGTGCAAATACAGATGATCAGCCTCATCCTTGGCCGCAATGCGAGCCATTTTGGTAGCATCGTGAGCCAGTAACGCCAACACCCGCGCACTTTTGGCCAGAACTCGAGTCGCGCCATTGGGAATTCGAAACCCGTCATTCCCCACGTCAGAGTTTATTATGCACCAGGCGGTGCCATCAATATCGATAGCATCGACGCAGTCTGAATTTGAGTTAGAGTCAGAGTCAGGGCCCCTGCAATGCGAGATTTGATTAATGAATCTGCTGGCTACTGTTCCCTTTCAGCCAAAGATCTCGATAATTACATCTAATGCCGGTCCCACTTCACTGCGAACAGTTGTCAGATCATTTACCTTGCCATCGGATTCGATGGCTCTTCAGTTATTGCCAGATTGAGTCATAACGCCGATAAGTGACTGCAAAATCATTGGGATGCAAATAACCATATCAATGGAATTGGCCTCTTATCTATTCACATTAATCATTGTTGAATTTAGTTCTCGTCTGGGACTGAAAACTACATTTTTTAAAGTTTGTTTAATATAATAATAAAGGGAAAATTCAATTAAAAAAAATTATTTTTAAGTATACAGAATTAATAATTCCATTCAATAATTCCTAAAAAAAAACACAAGGTCATGGACTATTTAACCCTTATAAAATATATATCTAGATTAGAGTTATAATTCCCAAGCAAAATAATAAAAAATCCTTTTCTAACAATTACCTTCTAACTTTTAATATAAAAAGGCTATATTGATTCTAAATTATATTATCGCACAAATGAAAAAATTAGTTATTTAAATTTAACATCGTTTACTTATATTTATCAATATTCGAGATTTCAAAACACCTTATTTAAAGAGTTTATACACTCTTGTTGTATACATCAAATATAATCATAGAAAGTCTAGAAAGAAATATCGGACTTGGAAAAGTCTGATACTAACTTTAAGGGTATTTCAATGTCTGAAAACCGCTCAGGAATTCATTGCTTTTCGGACGGGGACGCCTAAAATTCCGTTACCAATTTTGGCTTCCGTTCTACGCCTTCCGTTTACGGTCGGCGGCTTATGCAATATCCGCAGCCGCGATTCAAGCGATTCTGGCCAGCGTTCAATCGCCGAGCTCACGCCCGGCATCCCAATAAGTTTTCACTTTCGGCCAAGCAGTCGTCGAAGGTTTGTTCACCTTTGTGGAGCAGATAGTCGATCTATCGCGGGCGATTTGAACTTGAGTGCTGTGGGGCAGTCGTGCGAAAAATACGGTTAAGCGACACTGTACCAGTTAACCTTTACATTCCGTTAAGACCGCGGCCGCAGTGGCAGCCTTATCTTGGCCAACTGGCCATCGATTGTAGTCGCGATAACCGGCTAAAACAAACAGGGCGACAGGGCGGAGGACGGCAGTAAGGCAGGGCGAGGAGCATGCAACAAGTGGCACGAAGCTGCCCTACAGCTCGGATGACCTTTAAGGACGTTTGCGAAATTCCGCGAAATCGGAAGCCACCCCATCCTGAGGCTGGGGCCTCCTTCAAGCCCGCTCGAAACTCGTCCCACGGCAATCGGCCGGCAGCAAACGAAACCGAAAACTAAACGGGTTTGCTGTCATGAATGCCAAAACGAAATCGAAACCGAAAAACAAAAGCAAAAAAAACAAAACGAATCTGAAAATGAAACTGACAACGCGGCGATCTGGTCCAAAAGCGGCCGAAAGCTGCACGCGTTTTAGCTGCCACAAAGTGTTGCAATCGGAATCGCAACCACACTTACCACCAGTGGACAGTGGGCAGTTGCCACCGCAGCACCACCATTTAATCGTAACTGGGTTATGGCGGATTCCATTTGGGGGGCAGGCCTCAAGAGCAGTTGCTGGTCATGGAGTTGTCAACCTTCTTCGGTTGCCATTTTGCTTGGGAGACTGTCGTTTGGGCCTTCTAATTGAGGCTCTCACTCGGAAAAAAGGGGAATTTGAGTGTTAAAAGCTGTTCTTATTATATTAAAAAGACAATTGTTTTAGTCAATATTAACTTTAGTTGACTAAGAACGAAGTGGTGATGCGTTATGATAAAGCTAGAGATTAACCTAATTTTGATTTATTGAAGAATACAATATTAAGGAAACAAAAATTGTTGAATACAATTTAAAAACGGTTTCCTTAAAAACCAGTGGTATATTTTATAAATATATACAAACACTTCGAAATGGTTTCTAATAAATTGTAATATATTTTCGAAGATTACAATTTGTATCAACAAAAATATTTGACGTATTAATAAAATCCATAACCATTAAAATGAGTAAGAAGAACATTTTCAAAATGTTTTTATAAAATAACACTGTTAGGACAGAAGCTAACAAAGCTCTAACAAACATGAATCTTATTTTTCCCTGTGCATCGACCGCCTCAGGGGCTTCTGTAATCGACTAGTGGCATCCATGGCCCAGGGATATTGCTTCCACGGAAGCTGGGGCACTGCCCGCAGCTTTGGTATCCAGTTTCCACCTTTTGCCCATACGCCGTGTGTGCCGAGGGAAAGGCAGCAACTAATTAGACTGCCACTGCCACCTGAATTTCGCAATCCTGCCACGCCCACTACGAAGCACGGCCGCCCACTCTGGTGGTGGTGACTCAACCAGCCAGCCTCCGATAGCAATTTCCCCATTGCAAAGCCGCGCAAAAAGCGCAGCAAGCGAAAGATGAAAATTCATTTGCAATTGCATAAATGTTTGCACACTTTTTAAATTGAATTAAATCCGCGACTCAGGCTCGCGACTCGTGGACTCATTGCCACACTTTACTCGAGTTAGCATACGCCTGTTAATTGGCGAAGACAAAACAAAACTAATATGTGTAGAATTGCCCCATGAAGACATTCACCTGGGTCTGGGCCAGACGCGGATCAGTTGTTGACTTCAGCTCGGCGCAAGTGGATCAGGGATCAGTCTCAGCCATTATGGATCAGTGAGAAGTTTCCCGAAAAAATGGTACAAACACAGGAACTTGCATTATTTTAGTGTAAAATGAGAAAATATTTCGAAATATTATTTTATTGATTGGAATTTAAATATTTGAATCCGAACTTATTCTTTTGTAAATCAAGACAAGATTTTGTCAAAAGTGAGCCAAGATCGGTAAAATGGTCTTAAATTAAGTCCACGCATTCTTAAAATGAATTGGTCTCGATTGAAAACAATGTTGTGTTGACTTAAATGATTTTAAAACCTCAAAAAACAAGCAAAATTATATTTTAAAAATAAATATTATATATTTAAATCAATTGTAAATCAACAATTTTGTGATTTTAGGTCGTGTTTCTTCTCTCAGTGTGTGTACTTTAACCTATTAACATAAGTAAAATTGCACTGTTGACACTGACAACATTTATACATTGGCATTTCTGTTCTAGTGGCTTGAAAAGTTAAAATGAAATTTCTTAAACTCATTCCGAAAAATGTATAAAATGTCTGAACTGCAACGTGCTGGAATGATCTGCAAATAAAACAAAAAAAATGTGCAAGTGCTGGAGAAAATACCAAGACTCCGGGTCTGCAGATAAATCTAAGTACAAGAGATAACTCTTCTACGTAGGCCATCCGATTGCATCATGTGAATTTCCATTGACGCGACGTGAGCAAAAATACGGATCCCGCCCGGCGGAGATTACGATGGTTGGCCAGTTGTTCGTGGACGTGTTAAAATTTTGTTTTCTCTTGGAGTGATTTTTCAAACCTGATGTACTTGCTCGTCGGGTAGCCACATTAAACTTGGCCAACTTCCAGAGCGACAGCGGGGAAACTGAAGCGCTTTCAATGTCAGCGGCGGAAAACGTGTGCGGCAAATTAAAAAGCCACCGCCGATCGATGGATTTTCTTCCAAAAATTAGCACACACCCAAAAGCTGAACCCGTATTTGGGGGGCGCAATACAATGTGTTTCAAGGCCGGGTTGAGCGGGAATTTACAACCAGTAGTCGATTTCTCATCATTTTGCATATCTTTGGCGAATATGTTTTTTTTATACATTTGTCGGATGTGCGTGAGCGTGAGCTTGTGTTGTGCGGCATCATTTGCAAATTAGCCTATGGACAAGACAAGGCGTCTCCCCTGGCGTCAAAATCGGCAACATATTCCCGCACCTTCGGGGGCCACAGTTTCAATTCATCTCCACCCACGGCGTTTTACACCACAATTGCACTTCATTTGGTATGGCAAGCCAATAAAACCGTTACACTTCACTCCCACAAGCTCGAAGCATGAAGAGCAAAGTGCACATGAAAAAAGTTTACTTTGAATAATATCATTTTTAATACTTTTCACTTTTAAAGTGCACAGAGAAAATTGATGTTTTAGGTGAAAAACAAGGAAAAATAATTGAAAGACAAACCAAACTCACAAAAAATAAATCTTTTAATTATCACCAACAACCATTTTAAATTCACGGACTAAAAATAATAATATCGAATCAATTATTATTTATTAAAAATTTCTTTGTGTGTATCGCTCAATTGTAAATGCTGGAATGCGGTAATCACCCCGCAGCCTCCGACTCTATCATCTTTTGACGATTACGTCTTGCCTTCTCACAGTACTTCGACTGATAAACAGCAGCGGTAATAATGAATACACATTTACATATACATGTATATATGTATATACATTTGTATTGTATATATTCCGCGACTTTGAACGGCATTACTAACCTCAGACAAGCAAATCATCAAAAAGGGAGAGAAAAGAAGCCGGAAGGCAAAAAAATGTACCGCAAAGTTGTGTTAATTTCAATTCCTCATTTTTATTATGTGTGTGCCTGGTCGAACTCAAAACACAGTAGATATTGGCTAAGGGTCATTAGTTGATTTAACCATTTAAATAAACTCTAAATGCTGTTTTCTTGCCCGTACCTCTAAGTTCACATTAAATCTTACAAGGATAAGTTTAAAACAAATAATAAATCGTTCATTTTTTTCATTCTTACTACACATAAAAAAACTAAAATGTGAAAAAATATTTAAAACATAAAACTAGCTTTGGCAAACCAAAGTTTATATAATCTTTAGCTCTAATATAAATAAAATATTTTATAAAACGATTATACTTCGATTTGTATTGTTTAAAAACAATGAAGCTTGGTCAATTTTCAAATATACATGGCAGCTATATAATATCATCGCCCGATGTTAATAGCATATCCGTTTTAAAATCAACGAATTAATAATAATTTTCAACTATTTTTTCGACTGTTCTTATTTAAGGTATACGATATAGGCGTCCTACTATTGGAAACAAGACTTTTTAGAAACATACATATATGTATGTAGATAGGCAAAAACTGAGAGACTAAAGACACACGCAGAGTTGATGCTGATATAGAATAAACATTGTATAAACTTTACAGGGTCGGAAATGTCTCCTTGTGTTGCAAACTTATGACTGAAATTATAATTATAACTTTACCAATAAAATGTCAATGTAAATATACCGTTGAAAAGATTGTGATGTGGATATGATTTTCAAATGGCACCAAGGGTGCTTTTTAGTTACTCTTTTTAGTTTTTAAAAATGTAAGGCATACACATTTTTAAAAACTAAAAAGTTTTTTACAAAACAAAACGAAATTAAATCGTTATTTTTAGAAGAAATTTTTTACGAAAAATAATTGATCTTAAAATACTGCTTTAAACGCAAATATATTTTCTGTGTGATATTCTGAATTTCTTTCCAACCAATATCCACTGTAATGAGGTGAACAGAAAAAGAAATGATCACCCGGATCGAAAACAATGCAGCTTGAAGCAAAAAAACAGGAAATAAAAATAGCTTCGGTTAGCAGAACTTGCAATACCCTTGCAATTATATAAAAAATTGTATTAGACAATGCACCTTGTTCACTATTTAATATTTATAATATCATTACTCATATCATTACTGTATTACTCCATTTAATTTGTTTATGCTTCTATATCAAAAAGATTTAAAATTGACTAAAATCTAGTATTTTATTTGAAATCGGGTTGTTGACTGATGAAAGCTTTCTGATATAGTTCTGAAACCATTATTATTAACTTAAAAACAACGAAGGATTGGTGAAATGCCTGGTCGAGCTTTATATGGTCGTAAATATTTCCTTCACTGCGTTGTTAACATCTTACTAAAATTGTTATATCCTCTGCAAGGGTATACAAATTCCAAAACCCGTCGCAATCACAATAAGATGCAAAAATAGGTGTGCACAAATTTTTGCAGTCAAAATTGATTGTTCGCCTTGTTTGCCACAGCTCAATTACACACATGCCAAGGCGAGTGTGTGTTGAAAGCAGACACACACAAAATTACTCTTGAAAGCCCTTTAATAACAGCATTGCGTATACGCCGCTTTCACTCTTGAAATTCGATAAGCAATTCAATCTGGGTCTTGGACGATACCGGGGCTTGGGCGGATTTGTAAACATTTTAATCAACAGAACTTTTGCCTTGCTAATTGAAAGTGAATGTGATAAAACTTCTGTGGCAAATGTTATTTTCTGTAAGGAAATTACATAACTTCCGCCGGAAATTGCTGCTGAATGTGTCGCAGTTTTTTGGATGCATTAAGCTCTTTACTGTTAAGATATGGATGTATATACATATACATACATACATACATATCCTGAGCGAATGCGTTTTTCGTTAAGCTTGCACCTGACAGAGTGAATTTTCCAAAAGTGTTTCATAACTTTTAACATGTTTAGCGAGAATCTGCAAAAAAACTGAAAACATCAACAAAAACTGTTAACGTTTTGTTTTAAGTCTGCCTTTTGCTTTTTTTCGCTGTTACTGAATAAGATTTCAAGGTTGTGTCGCTAAAAGTAAGGCGAGCGGGAAAAAAATAAAGATGCGCACAGGCAAAACAACAAAAGCGAAGAAAACAAAGCTCAGTGGGTCAAATTGTTATGCGTTGGAGCCCTTTTTGTTGGTTTATTTTCTCAATTTATTTTAGCATATGGCCACGCCCTGCTCAACTGCAAATATTGGCGGGCTTGGAATGATGTTTGGGCCGTGATTTATGGTTAAACATTTTGTGACCTGAAATGCCTGGTCGAGCCGCAGATATGTACATACATATGTACATTGTATGTATATTTTGACTCGAATAGGATCGGTGTGATTATGGGCGATTAAAATGATCATAAGCAATGTCAAGAGAAGATCGTCATCGGTCGGTGATGGTCAGCGATTTACATAAAACTGAAACGCTTATATCATCAAATATTAATTAACTTAATTGCAGGCCCAAGTGGCATTTACAGTCGAACATCTCTATCTCGAACTGTCGTAGGTCAACTAATAGGTAACTCAATAGAAATGGTAAAAATTCCATCCCCATTCAATTTAAATTATGTTTATCAAACAATTTGTACCAAACAAATAGGATGACACTTGCAATAATTATTTGATAAAAAATGTTAACTAATTAAAGTTAGAGAAACAACTTTTGTACATTAAACTATTTTTATCTAAAATTACCGTTAAAATACTCATGAATTTAAGGAGTAATTTTGTTACCCGTTACTTGAAAGTAAAAAGGTATATTGGTTGTTGTTGAGAGAAAGAAGCTTATCCGACTTTATAAAGTATGTATATTCTTGATCAGGATCAATAGCCGTCTTTCCGTCCATCTGATGTTTGTCTGTTTGTATGTCTGGCCGTCTGGCCGTCTGTTCGTCCGTATAAACGGCGAGATCTCAAGAACTATAAAAGCTAGTGATTTGGGAAGTTTATTCCACAAATTTTTCAATACCAAAAATTATCGATATTTCTTAATTAATTTTTAGATACCTCAAAATAAAATAAGCTTGGACCATTATCATTTAAAAGATTGCAACAATGTGAATAACAAAAATGTAACAATTTATATTTAGACATTATATTAGATGATACTAATTCCATTTAAAAAACAAGAAAGGAAAGCTAACTTGGGGCGGAGCCGAAGTTGAAATACCCTTGCAGATTATTCTGTAAATATATATATTTATATATTTGTATATTCTCCAAAATTATTCATATGATGCATTCTTAACACTCATAAAAATCCAAACTTCCTAACTTTAAAAACACCAAAGTTATGGCAATTCCAATCGTTCAGTTATATGGTAGCTATAGAATATAGTCGGCCGATCCTTATGAAATTTGGTATGTCGGATTGATTGGCCAAATAAAAATCCCATAGAAAATCCCAACTTCCTAACTTAACAAACACCAAAGTTATGGCATTTCCGATCAATCAGTTATATGGCAGCTATAGGATATAGTCGGCCGATCCTGGCCGTTCCGACTTATATACTGCGTGCAAAGGAAAGAAGGGTTTGTGCAAAGTTTCAATTAAAAGTTTCAGATATCTTTTAAACTGAGAGACTAGTTCGCGTAGAAACAGACAGACGGACAGACGGACAGACGGACATGCTTATATCTACTCAGGAGGTGATCCTGATCAAGAATATATATACTTTATAGGGTCGGAGATGTCTCCTTCACTGCGTTGCACACTTTTGACCAAAATTATAATACCCTCTGCAAGGGTATAAAAACACATTTTATTTTGTAATATCTTAACTAGATTTAATCTATACGTAATTATATTTTAATAATTAATAATAAATTTTTGTATCAATATTTTATTTTCGTGTAGTGTAAAATAATTTCACCATTTACACTACTTCTTAAACCTTACCTTATTGTCCAATATCGAGAATTAACAGTAGAATCTTATTTCACAGCCATCCTCTCGACCCGAGTCGGATTTCACGCTCGACCTGCCGAGGGCCGAGCAGTTGCGCTTGAAAATGGACAAGGAGAAGAAGTTCCGCCAAAGATGCCGCTTTATCACCACGTTCCTCAGCCTGGTCTTCTTCTTGCTGACCGTAATGGTGGTGAGCCTAGTTTCGACCCGCGGCAAACGGATGTTCGGCAGCATGATTTGAGGAACCCCGACCCCCACTAGCATCTAGATATGAGTCTGCTAATTTGAGGAACTGCAGAACATTACAAACTACAGTGCCAACCACAAATGTAACACGTTAACGATGCTCAAGTTTAGCGATAGTGGTAGTCGTAAGCTCCTCGTGGTTTTTTTGGCAGGGCAGGACCGCCACAGCCGCAGTCGCAGTATTGTTAATAAATTATTTATGTGATCCTAGAAATTAAGTCCGAGCAAGTGCATTTGTTTCTGTGCTTTCGCGTATACTGCCTGTATCCAGCCTATCGTTTGTCAAACCTATCGTTAAGTCGATCGAACTGTATTAATATAAATGTATAACTAATTATAGCTAGGGTCTTGTGAATGTGTTGAGAATAAACAGAATATCGAGTATATTTAATATAACATTTATTAATATGGAACATCCACGCACAGGCGAATTGAAAGCTTCCGTACTTTTGAGAGTTTTAATGCCTTTGGGGCTTCAGCGGCATCCTCGTACTTATAGATATACATATATCATCGTTATATTTATCACAAGTGGTTTTGATTTCCATTTGATTCGTTAAACCTGAACCAACTGCTAGTGGGTGAAATGCACAGAACTAAGAAATTAGTGGGCTAATTTGGATATTGGCTGGCAGCTACAAAGCAAATCTACAAAGCGATAAATAGCTAAGAAATAAGGCAAGTTCTGCTGAGAAGTGTCGGGAATGGCGGTGTGACCCAACGGGTCTTTGGCGTGTGCTCATGTTTACTATTTCATAATATGCGTATGTTCTGGCGATTGACCTCGAAGACGGTGTGGTCCTCGTCATCGCTATTGACGTCCTCGATGGCCATTGGCAGTGGGGTCAGCTCCTGATTCGCCCGGTCGCCCTGCACGCCGTACTTGCGCTCCGCCCGCGACAGTCGCAGCCTGAAACGATTGGAAATGAGTAAGATTAGTCTTATCAGCTTTTATTTTTTAGGAAATAGCCAGTATTCAAATTATTGATACAAATGTAAAGCTAATAAAGGTATCATTTAGAACCCTATTGGAATGTGATATAGAGCTGCTCTATTGTCGTAGTTAGCTTTATTAGTCTGTTAACACTGCATTTAATATTAAAGTCTGAATCAACTCACCGGTAAACCCGCATGACGAGGAGCAAAATAGCCGTACTGGTAATGCCCAACAGAATGTATACTACGGCTTGGCCGGGAAAGTCGACTTCGGATGACATATGGGTCTTTTTAACGTGCCCATCGTCCATGAGAGAACTTACGGGAGCTTCCGCAGCTGAAGCCTTGGGCTGTGGTGCCGGCGGTGCAGTTGGGGAAATTGACCCCTTGTTCACGACCACCGTGGCATCCTTTGGTCCCGTCAAACGATCTTCGGGTAGGCGCTCCTTATCTTTTTTCCCGTCCGCTTTGGCAGCCGGTTCACTCTTCCCTAGAATGTCCTCGGTCTTTTGGGGCGCCTGTGTGGCTGCTGCGTCACAGAAATGTTCATGGAATAGAATGAACAGCAGCACTGCAGCCACTAAGTAGCAGTACCGGTAAGACATTTTCCGCTATGAAATTCAATATTGTTAAAAATTTAACCGCTTTTTGGATAAGCAATGACTTTTTAAATTTCCTCAATGTTTTTGTTTTGCTTTAGAGCGCTAGAGTTGTCGCAAACGGAAAAGCAACTAAGATGTAATTCCACTTAAAATACCAAAAATAACAATAATCTATCTGGTCACATTCCATGGCTTGTGTCTTCGGAATGATAATTAATAGTTGAAGCCTAGTACTCAGATCTACGAAATCTGTTCGTCAGCTGTGAGAGAGACCGAGAGGCAAACAGCTGACTCAGATCGACGAAAAAACAAGAAAATTACATCGCGTTACCACCTGTAATGAAGTCTGGATGAATGTTCATCAGGCTCTAGTGGAAAGATTAGAAAATTTAATCTTTTGGGGTGCCTCTTGTCAGAGCAGTGTTTATGCCCTCTTTCTATAGAGTCCAGCCTGCAAAAAAATATGAACAGCTATTGCCCAATACTCAGATCGACGAAAACTGTACGCCAGTCATGAGAGAGAGCGTTTGCCTCTCGCTTGAAATTTTGGTCACACTGGAAAGATTAAAGTTTTTACGCTAGCGTACTCGTTTGTCGATCTGAGTATCAGGCTTATAGTCTAAAAGAAAATGTTTTGGCTGCCAATGCGAGTGCGGCTTGTCTAATCGCTGGTACTTTATTTAACTGGCTTAGCGTCGCTGTTTAATTTAATCAAATTTTCTTGCTTTTTTGTATAAGCTTTTGCATTATTTCTGTTTGAATTTGAGATACAAATGGGTGACGGAAAGCAGTTTCAACATCTGGCAACTCTGGCCGAACAACAATGGCGGGAGCAGAATCTTTTAGAGCAGTCTTTAAAACTCTGTAAAACCGGTTAAAAACTCCATTTCCCTGCTATTACTTAAACAAATTTTATGGAATAATTGTAAAAAACTTATTTGAAATTTTAAGTAATAACATAAAGTTATCTGAAAAAACAAAGTGTGATCGAAAAAAGTGTAGTATAGATAGTCGATAGTTTCAGGACAATGTTGGCAAATTTCTGAAACCATCGATTACTATCGAATAGATTTTTGTTCCAGCTCTAGTTAGTAATAAACGAAAGTTAGTGATTTTCACTGAAAAGAAGTTGATTTAATTATAGTTCCAATTGCGAAATACAGCTTTTAATTTAGTATAGTTTTATTTTATACAGCGTCTGGCAACAGGTAATTTTGAGCATAATCTAAGCGGTAGCAAACAGCCTGACGAAATGGCGAGATGTGAAAATGGCGAACAAAAGAAAAAAGTGTGTGTGCTCCAAGGGGAAATCAAATCACGACGTCACATAAAGAAAATGCAGGCACATTGGGTATTTCCGAGGAAAGTTTACGATTAAGAATGTGCGAAGAAATGCTATAAATTTAATTAATTTAATTGCAGTGCAATTATTATGTGCACTGTTTTTTTTTCACATTTTTATGTGTCTAATTATGCCGTTGTGTGTGTGAAGGCAAGGGCGACTGCGTGTGTGAGTGTTTATTTAACCAGGAAGTTGGGTTTTTGAACACGATCTATCGATAGGCGGGGGCGGTGGAGGGTGCTCCACTTGTCATTCGATTGGTCGATACCCTACACAATCAGGTATATCCGACCAGCTTGCATCGCATTCCACCTTGAGCTCGTTGTGTGTCTGTATTCCGCAAGCCTCTCTTTTATTGCTGTGACATTGGATCATAATAGGCGACCTTCGGGTCGTCGCTTTTTACATGGCGAGGCCTACCACATTCCCATTCCGTTTCTGTATCGTTTTGTTTCGCCTGCAGATTGATATTTAAAATTCCAAAATTCGAGCACTGATTCGCCAAGATTCCGGCCACAGCTCCCAGGACGAGAGCCGCCAAACGACGCCACCTGGACAGCAGGAGCAATCCATCGTCGACCGCGCAGGATTCGCCTCAAAGGGCCATAGCCTCCAGCCCAGCCCCTCTGCAGGCACAGCATCCTCCAGCGGGAGAAGGCAGAAGGCCGTTGCCACCACCCACCGTCGCCAAGATGAACCGCTCCAGCAATGCCCAGACCACACAGAAGCTCGTAAACCTGGACGACATCTGGAGCGAACTGGTTGAGGGCATCCTGCAGGTGTTTGAGCACGAGAAGTCCCTCACCCGCAGTCAGTACATGCGTTTCTACACGCACGTCTACGACTACTGCACCAGTGTGACTGCGGCACCTAGCGGAAGAAGTGGAAAAACTGGAGGAGCCCAGCTGGTAGGCAAGAAGCTGTACGACCGGCTGGAGCAGTTCCTCAAGTCCTACCTGAGCGAGTTGCTCACCAAGTTTAAGGCCATTAGCGGTGAGGAGGTGCTCCTGTCGCGCTACACCAAGCAGTGGAAGTCTTATCAGTTTTCCAGCACCGTGCTGGACGGCATCTGCAATTACCTGAACCGCAACTGGGTGAAGCGTGAGTGCGAAGAGGGGCAGAAGGGGATATACAAGATCTACCGCTTGGCCCTGGTCGCCTGGAAGGGTCACCTATTCCAGGTACTCAACGAGCCGGTCACCAAGGCAGTGCTCAAGTCTATCGAAGAAGAGCGGCAGGGCAAGCTCATCAACCGGTCGCTTGTGCGCGACGTCATTGAGTGCTACGTGGAGCTAAGCTTCAACGAGGAGGACGCCGACGCCGAGCAGCAGAAGTTGTCCGTCTACAAGGATAACTTTGAAAGCAAGTTTATCGCAGACACGTACACCTTCTACGAAAAGGAGTCGGACGCGTTCCTGTCCACAAACACGGTGACCGAGTACCTCAAGCACGTAGAAAACAGGCTGGAGGAGGAGAAACAGCGCGTGCGCGGCCTTAATTCGAAAAACGGACTATCGTATCTGCACGAGACAACGGCGGAAGGGCTCAAGTCCACATGCGAACAGGTGGGATTACCTACCATGTGCCACTATATAATCCAAGTACTAACGTAATCGGTATTTTTCAGGTTCTTATTGAAAAACATTTAAAAATATTCCACACTGAGTTTCAGAATCTGCTCAACGCAGATCGAAATGATGATCTGAAACGGATGTACACGCTGGTCGCCCTCTCACCCAAAAATCTGACCGATCTCAAGTCCATACTTGAGAACCACATACTCCACCAGGGAACCGAGGCCATTGCCAAGTGCTGCACCAACGATGCTGCCAACGATCCCAAGACCTACGTCCAGACCATCCTGGACGTGCACAAGAAGTACAACGCTCTCGTGCTGACGGCGTTTAATAATGACAACGGATTCGTGGCCGCCTTGGACAAGGCGTGTGGCAAGTTCATCAACTCGAACGTGGTCACGAGCGCGAATAGCGCCAGCAAGTCCCCCGAGCTGTTAGCAAAGTACTGCGACCTTTTGCTGAAGAAGTCGTCCAAGAATCCCGAGGACAAGGAGCTCGAGGACAATCTCAACCAGGTGATGGTCGTGTTTAAGTACATCGAGGATAAGGATGTCTTCCAAAAATATTACTCCAAGATGCTGGCTAAGCGTCTGGTTAACCACACATCGGCTTCAGACGATGCAGAAGCCATGATGATCTCCAAGCTGAAGCAGACGTGTGGCTACGAGTACACTGTCAAGCTGCAGCGAATGTTCCAAGACATTGGCGTCTCCAAGGACCTGAACTCTAACTTCAAGGAGTACCTGGCCAGCAAGAATTTGACCATGGAAATTGACTTTGGAATCGAGGTCCTGTCCTCAGGCTCATGGCCCTTCCAACTGAATAACAACTTCCTGCTTCCCTCCGAACTTGAGCGGTCAGTGCGACAGTTCAACGAGTTCTACGCCGCCCGCCACTCGGGTCGCAAACTCAACTGGCTATACCAGATGTGCAAGGGCGAGCTGATTATGAACGTCAACCGCAATAACTCCTCCACTTACACCCTGCAGGCCAGCACCTTCCAAATGTCGGTGCTGCTCCAGTTCAACGATCAGCTCAGTTTCACGGTCCAGCAATTGCTAGACAACACCCAGACACAGCAAGAGAACTTGATTCAGGTGAGAATATATCAAATCACTAGCAAGCTGCTTAATTAAGGGAAACTTTCAGGTATTGCAAATACTGCTCAAGGCGAAGGTGCTGACCTCCAGTGACAATGAAAACTCGCTGACACCTGAGTCGACGGTGGAACTGTTCCTGGACTACAAGAACAAGAAACGCCGCATCAACATCAACCAGCCGCTGAAGACTGAGCTTAAAGTGGAGCAGGAGACTGTACATAAGCACATAGAAGAGGACCGAAAATTGCTGATCCAGGCGGCGATCGTTCGCATCATGAAGATGCGCAAGCGACTCAACCACACCAATCTCATTTCGGAGGTGCTTAACCAGCTATCAACGCGTTTTAAGCCTAAGGTGCCCGTAATTAAGAAGTGCATAGACATCCTGATCGAGAAGGAGTATCTGGAGCGTATGGAGGGACACAAAGACACATATAGTTATCTCGCTTAAGTTCATGTTAAATGTAAAACGTTCGCTGATTCATCTATGCCAGCCATTAAAATATCATCAATATACTTAGAGATCGTGTAGACCCTCCGCGACCCCTTCTCCCCAGCCCGAAATAAACTGCCGCGCAAACATTCGAATTGTTAGCGAGCTAAAAATAATTGATGCTTGACAATATATGTGCAAATCCCGCCAACACGTCACTAACTCCATCTTCCGCCGCCGCAAGGAGCAATATAGCCCATAGACAATACAAGAGAAGAATCGGCCTCTGTGGAACTAGACTCCGATTTCCGAGAGTAACCAAGGTTCCCACCAACCAATAGACTTCTGCAGGGGCTCTACGGTATACATTTATTGGGATTTTCTTTATTACATATTTTTTGATCAATTATTGTTTTAACAGTTTATGTTATCCATAATTCACTGTATTACGACTATTATACTACTTCAAAGCAAACAAGTGTTAAGTTTATAAGTGCGGTTATTATTATTCCTGAATCTGCAACTTTTCGTCCAGGTTCATTCCGCTGGCGATAGCGTAGACGGTGAAAGCAAACTTTGCCACCTGCAGAGGTTTAAGTTTAAAATTCGCTTTCCTGCTTATTTTTCGCAGATCTACTTACATTGATGTTTGTGGCCAAATTGATGTTGAATATATTCATTGCCGTAAACGTCATCGGCTGTTGGAGCTTCTGCAGAAACTGTAGAACAGTCCGCTGGTAGCGCTTGTCCTGCATCCACCACTCGGAATGGAACAGTGCGTCCGCCAGCTCATTACAGTCGTCCACAATAGCGTTACAGTAAAAGCAGAGCGGAAAAGTTTGCAAAAGGACGGCCATAACATATGTTATGATGCCAAATCGGGTGGACTGATCTGCGAACAGCACCATATTTATCATAATGATCCCCAAAATGGATCCGCAAATTATAAATTGGGCAAAAATCGTGCCAGAGATTATCGGTTGAATGGCCTCACAGAAACTGGAGATTAAGCATTCAGGTTTTTTTAAAGTTGTATTTCAGTTTTATCATACAAGATTAGAACATATAAAATATATTTTTGATGTTAAACGTCACAAAACAGGAATAAAATATTTTATCGAAGGCAGCCGAACGTATACATACATAAGTGATAAACTTTAAATCCAAGACCCTAAAATTACATTTTTCAGCGAATTCCTTCCGGTATTTTTATACCCTTGCAGAGGGTGTTATAATTTAAGTCTAAAATTTGAAACGCGGTGAAGGAGACATTTCCGACTCTATAAAGTATATATGTTCTTGATCAGCATCACGGGGAGAGTCGAACTAGCCATGTCCGTCTCTCCGTCTTCCGTTTCTACGCAAAAGTTGTCTTTCTATTGCAGTTAGTATATAAGTCGGAACGAGCCGGATCGGGCGACTATATCATATAGCTCACCAAACACCAAAGTTATGGCATTTTCAATCGTTCAGTTATATGGCAGCTATAGGATATAGTCGGCCGATCCCTATAAAATTTGGTAGGTCGGATTGATTGGCCAAATATAAAACCCATAGAAAATCCCAACTTTCTAACATTAAAAACACCAGAGTTATGGCATTTCCTATCGTTCAGTTATATGGCAGCTATAAGATATAGTCGACCGATCCCTATAAAATTTGGTAGGTCGAATTGATTGGCCAAATTAAAAAGCCATAGAAAATCCCAACTTCCTAACTTTACAAACACCAGAGTTATGGCATTTCCTATCATATAGTTATATGGCAGCTATAGGATATAGTCGACCGATCCCGGCCGTTCCGACTTATATACTGCGTGCAAAGGAAAGAAGGGTGTGTGCAAAGTTTCAATTCGATATCTTTAAAACTGAGAGACTAGTTCGCGTAGAAACAGACAGACGGACAGACGGACATGGCTATATCAACTCAGGAGGTGATCCTGATCAAGAATATATATACTTTATAGGGTCGGAGATGTCTCCTTCACTGCGTTGCACACTTTTGACCAAAATTATAATACCCTCTGCAAGGGTATAAAAATCGAAATAGTTATTTTGTAATAACTGCAAGGGTATGTAAACTTCGGCTTGCCGAAGTTTGCTTCCTTTCTCTTGTTATAAATGCAACAAATTCCAAAGTAAAATATAATATAATATATAACACATTTACAATATGTTTACATGTTGTTATCATAGGTTCAATAGAAAAATCTAACATCACTTACTTCAGCATGGTTCTGTGAGCTTTAATGCAATCCACTAGGCTTGTAAACGTAGAGTTATGATCGATGCTAGATTCGCTTTTGGATTTGCCTAACTGAATAATGCGATCCTTTAGCATTAGTATGTGGACGCGCAGGGCTGCGACGTATATCACCGGGTAGGAGTCGGTAGCTGTGGCAACGAATATTGCATAGCCGACAGTAAAGTACTCCAGAAAGCTCTGAATATACAACTGAGTCCGATCAATTCGCCAGTTTACCAACGGATAGTAGGTGTTAAACGGAACACGGTCATGAAATAGGCCGTCCAGCAGCGTTGAGGTGGCGTAAAGAACGTAGACTACGACGAAAATCAGGTACAACCTGGTAATATTGGCCACCATATCGCGTACCTTGCGTTTCTCCTCCGACTTAACGCAGAACGTGTCCATCTGGTCAAAGTGTTTGTTGGCCAGCTCCAGACGAGTCATGTAGACTACCAACGTGAAGAATTTCAAAGCAAAGCACCAGGTGTTGAGACACAGCTGAAGCGATTGCAGCAGCAGATCCGGCGGGAACTCCGCTAGGTGGATCGTGTAGTTAATCGGGAAACTCACGGGCAGTATCAGCATATTGTAAGTGAAGGAGAACACCCTCCAAATCTTGCGACCCACTCCGAAGTCGTTGCGTAGGTTAAGGCCTGAGATTCGGAGTGTTTCCAGCAGATAAGCATTAGAGTCTCTAGAGCTGATGGGCTCCGTTATAGGAGCTGGATACATGAGCTTAAGGTATCCGAACATTTCTGATTTCTGTTGGTTAGGACTAAGAAGTAACTGCCGTGAATATACGCCCCTGGTGTTTTTATAGCTCGCAAATTGTGGTTCTTAATTACTGGTTGCCAATTTAAAAGAATCGAATATATGTCATAATATATGGAAGGCTAAAGCGTTGTTTTTCTTTGATTGTAATAATTATAAAAGACGTGGCCTGTTTCGGGCGTAACTTTGTAACAAGATTTCTGGTTTGTCCAATTTTAATTATTGTACAACACTTCCTTCGGTGGGAACGAACACTTGTTAAAAAAAAAATGGAATTTTCAGGGACAACTTTTGTCTGGTTCCATTTACAGTTTAAAGTATATAAATTTTGGACATTTCACAAAAATCTCGTACTTTCAGGTAGCTGCATTTGCTTACATATGCATGTATGTTAGTCAAAAAAATTGTAAAATCTAGTCCCAAGTCTTATTCCTGATGGCGTCATGTCTGCTTAAAAACTATAAAAAATACAAATAGTAGTACTACTAGATCTTTGATTGCAGCCCCACGAATATCTAACAAGGAGATCAAATGACTGCCTCAGTGCAGTGTCATTGTGTTGTGTTGTAGTGGAATGCTCAATCCTCGTCGTCAAGTGTGAGTACTTTTGTCTGGAAGCGCATTCGCTTTGTGTTTTTCACTACCCCGTTTGTAAGCAGATTAACTCCGGGCTGTGGACAAGGCAGAGCATTCCAGAGACGCTTAACGCGCACCACGGCCTCTGAATTGAAATCGTATCTCTTTGAAGCCGCAGCCGGTTCAGGTACGGAAGGGAGTTTACGCAGCTTGACAATGGGCTGCAGCTGACGACAGCTGCTGTAGCTGCTGACACTTGCTTTGTCGTCCTCATCTTCGTCATTGGCGGCCAGCGAGCAGCCGCGCTTTTGTGGCGATGTACCCTTAGGTTTGGCAACACGTAAACTGAAATATTGAGCTATTTTAGTAAAAATTCAACGATTTGTAACTCGTAAACTCTAACAATACCTCGCCTGGTTTTCATACTCATTTAAAGTAGGCGGCGCTGCTGCACATATTTTACCCGGCTCCTCGGGGTGACAGCCAAGGTCCTGACCCCTCAACCAATTCTCATAGCGTTCCGGCTGGAAACGACGCACGAAGGTCTCCATTGAGATCTTTACCATGTCGCTGCGGCACCTGCAAATACTGGCCCGCTTTCCGTACTCGATCCAGCGCCTTGATGCAAAGTTGGTTGACTCGGCGCCATTGAAACCATGATTAAACCCCGCATGATAGCCAAAGGGAAATGTTATCATAATCTCCCCCGCTTCCTGGGTGATCTTGTTGTAGGGAATGTTGTGCTGGCGCAGCACCTTTGGACTAATCATGGTCATTTTGTGGCGCAGATAGGCATTGCACTCCTGGTAGTTCTCGGCAAAGGTTTCGTTGGCAAGCTTCTCTAGACGTCTGCCATACGCCGGCGGAATGGCATACCAGGTTTTGGGTGCTCCGAAATGTAGGTAGTTGATGGAATACAGGTCCATATCTTCGGTGTGCCAGGCAAAAGAGCTTTTCCACATGCCAAAGTAGAGGTATGCCGTGTTTACGCCATCAATGATAATGTTGTAGTCTGTATTGACCAGATTCAAAATGGTGTCCAGTCTCCCGATGTTCCACACGTCCAGTTCTTCGTCACTCAGCGATCCCTTGACGTCGGCCGCGTACAGTGGCGATATGTATGTGATGTTCTTCCAGTACTTGCGCTCCAGATCCTCATAGTCAAAGTGGCGTGGCGTCTGATGTAGCTCTGAGCTCGCCTTCTCCATGAATTGGCGCAGTGTCATCTGGCGGCGCTGCTGGATGTTGATTTGCTGGTATAGCCCGTGGGCCCTGCTATCCGAAAGAGTGACTTTGCATGAGTGCAATAGTCATACATACATCGAGAGGTACTTACCCTGTGACCACTTGACAGATTGGCGCTGGGATGGTCATGTTGATGTTCTCTATGTCGTAGCCCGATTTCCGGGGTACCCATTCCGCCGGTGGCTGTGGGGCATCAAGAACGTTTCACTCTCTATTCAATTATTTTATCCAAGTGTAAATCCCACATACCTGGATTTTAGCCAAGCCGGCTAAGTGAGCTCCGCGGGACTCTATGTACTCTATGTAGGCGGAAAAGTCCTTAAACTCCTCATAGCTAGGACGGAAGGTCATGATACGGGGCACTTTTGTTTGGTCTTCATCGCCGAAAGAAGATCTCGTGGACATTTTTGTTGATTAAACAATATTTTTAGGCAATTGACATTGATTCCCTTTACCAAGTGTGACCAAGGTACACTAAAATAGGACTGTTACTTTGGTGAACGCAAAAAATACCTAGATCCGTTAAAAAATAATTAATAAAAATTTGAAAATCCTAAGCAAAAATAAGAAAAAATAAAAACAAGAAAGGAAGCCAACTTCGGCAAGCTGAAGTTTATATACTCTTGCAGTTATTATAAAAAGACTACATTTCGATGACTATGCCGATTTTGCGCTGCATTTTTCCATCTTTTCTATGGCAGCTATATGATATTGCAGTCCTTGCAGAGGTAATATTATATTATATAAATAAA
Source organism: Drosophila fuyamai (assembly GCA_018153365.1). Taxonomy (NCBI): domain Eukaryota; kingdom Metazoa; phylum Arthropoda; class Insecta; order Diptera; family Drosophilidae; genus Drosophila; species Drosophila fuyamai. Next base: position 472,771 of record JAECXW010000419.1, on the reverse strand, counting down.
ACCCATAGAAAATCCCACCTTTTCAACTTTACAGACAACAAAGTATATAGGATACAGTCGGCCGATCCCGGCCGTTTCGACTTACATATGTATATACTGCGTGCAAAGGAACGAAGGGTGTGTGCAAAGTTTCAACTGAGCGACTAGTTCGGACAGACAGACGGACATGCTTATATTAACTAAGGACGCGATCATGATCAAGAATATTGTATATATTTTTTAAGGTCGGAGATGTCCTTTCACTGCGTTGCACACTTTTGACCAAAATTGTAATACCCTCTGCAAGACTTTTTAAGTAAAAATTTAGGCAATATAAATAAAGCTATTTTTCATTAAACTATGTAGTATTTGTTTAATGGTGAGACAATTGTTTTCCGGCTCTAGCTGTTTAATTGAATAAAATTAATTCCAAGATTATGGAATATCGCTTGCAGGCGCTTTCTTCACGCTACGGGTGCGCACCTTCAGTACGTGTACTGATGTCCCATGTGTTAGTCGTTCGATCCAACTATTTAGTACCTCCAATAGAAATTAGACTGTTGGGGATTCTTCATTCTGATAATTTTAAAACTAAGAGACTAGTTAGAGTAGAACGGACGGACAGGAAGACAGACACGGTAAGATTTCCTTAACTCCTTTGCATGCTTTTGACTTAGGAACATTAACCCTAACGATTAATTCATTCTGGGTGACACATACAACATAGCGTATATAAACTTTCCCGAGAACTCATTCGGTAACCGATGGTTGATGTCTCTAATCGGTGCCATAACAAAATTAAACCTGGATAATCAACGACTCATGCCGGCACAATTCTATGGAAAAGTGCACAAAACAAAAGATTACCCTTAGATCATAGGCCTTAAAAGTGCTTTCAATTGCAAGTTGGCTACTCTCGAGGGGTATGTAAATCTACATATATAATATATTTATTATTTATTAGACAGATATATTTATTATAGGGCTAGCAGCCCATCGTGATAATGGTTCAATTGTTTACAGTCCTCTCGTAGTGTAAAAGTAAATCAAAGCCCAGGCATAGTATAATTTGCAACGGATTGAACAAGAAAAGTTCCAAGATCCGTGGTGGGGGTTTATGGTTTTATGATTACTGCCGCTATATTGTCGGACGATCTGCGTTGATTCGCAGGCACTTGAGAACTTGGCCGCTGTTATCAGAGAAATGGGTTCTGTTGATATCAGTATAAAAGCGAAAGGTGTACCAATTGCTCCGCAGTCGTCCATCGTTTTTACGCCATCGCATAACGGCAATTTTAACTCCAACGTGTAATACTAAATATATCAGTGATACTACCAGTCATGGGTCTTGACACAGCTGAGGATAAGGCAAGACGTAAGTTACCGTTCGGATGGTAGACACTTGTTTGTTTCGGATATTTCAACTTATATTTAAAATATAAAAGATATTCTTCTTGTGTACAGATTTAATTCACAGATCTAGTAAAAACGTATAAAAACGGCTAGGAATCAACTTTTAATTTGAAGAATTTCTTACCAGGCACTAACCCAATTTGAACAATTAATTATTCTATAGGTATGGAAACCCGGATAGCGTTATGAGTTAATGAATATACATATACATACATATGTGATCACTAATCTGTTCTGGTAAAAAGACTTGGCTATCATTCAAATTGTGAAATTTTCAAAGTTTTAAATAGACATTAATCGAGAATAATTTAAACCGAAAATTTTAATACAAGTTATAATATTACAAGGCAAACAATTTTATACTCTTCGTTTTTAATCGGTATTTAATCATTGAAACTTAAGTTTGACCGTTTGAAGTGCCCCAAGAGGAGAGATTTTTGAGTGCTTGTTAACGGAGTCGTCTACATAACAAACTGCCTGTAATGGGTTATTGATAAGTAAGGTACGACAAAAAATAAGAACCTCATACTTTTATAACGGATATCTTGATAACTTCGCTCCCTTGCTATAACTGTACTTTACGGCTCTTCAGACCTACCCTAAGAGACAGTTCCATTCGAATTCAGACGTTCTAATCTACATATGTACATATATCATTATCAGACATCTGCCGAGACTTAGCCTTTATTAAGATAAACAGAGACAATCTCGCTTGACATAAAGAAAATATTTATTATTTTTTGTGAAGGTTGCCTAACAAGTACATCTGCTGTGCAACAAATTTCGGGAAATTTAATATCAGGATTCATTGAGTTCATATGAGGCAATTAAAATATACGGCTCTATTCACACATTCCGCCCCCGCCTAAATCTACTCCACTGTCGCCAGCGGGAACTTTTCCATTGACAGTGATGCGGATTTTGTTTTCCTCATTGGCAGGCGTAAATGATAATGACAATGTTATTAATAAAACCCAAAGAGCTCTGTCGGAACCGTTAATTAATGGAATCGTCACTATCACATCATTGTTAAACAGCAATAAAACAAATAAATGTCCTAGAAATAATCTAGCAAAGTGACAAACAATTCGCACCGTCCATTTATAATAAGGCAATCAATAAGTCGGATAACCAGACGCTTATTAAACCTGTAACTGAGTAAACATGGTTTATTATTCCATTGGAGAGAGAAGGCCCCTGCTAGTCCACGTAGTTAAAAATCCGCTAAGGAAATTAGACTGTATAATAAAATTTAATTTTATGTTTATAATAATATTTATAATTAATATATATTTTTTTAACTTTTCAGCCAGAGGATTGGGTGCTCGCCACTGGCAGGCGATCCTCCTGTTTGTGGGTATGATGATCAACTACTTTCAGCGGGTCAACATTTCGGCTGGCATTGTTCCCATGACTCAATCCACCGCTGGCGCTCCTTTTTACAATTGGGATACGTCGCAAAAGTCCTTGATACTCAGCAGCTTTTTCTGGGGCTATGTGCTGTCACAGGTGCCAGCAGGTGAGCAGCTTAATTATCCGAAATGTACCATTCTTAAAGTTTTTGCTTGAAGGTCTGCTGGCCAGGCGATTTGGCGCAAAGGTAGTCCTGGGTTCTGCCACGGCAACTGGCGGCATCTTGTGCTTCTTCCATCCCATGGCAGCCAATAGTGGTTGGGAGAGTATTTGTGCCCTACGCGTCCTCACTGGACTAGTCCAGGGATCGGTATATCCTTGTGTTCACACACTTCTGGCCAAATGGGTGCCGCGCACGGAGCGTGGATTGCTCACAACTGGCGTCTATTCTGGAGCACAGTTCGGAACGGCTGTTATCTTGGTCACCAGCGGCTTTATTTTTGAGTCCACCATAGGTTGGCCGGGATTATTCTACCTGTCCGGCGGTCTGAGCGTGGCCTGGGCCCTGCTTTTCTTTTGGCAGGCGGCTAATGAACCCTCAACGGCCAGCAGGATCACGAAATGCGAAAAGGAATACATCGAGAGCCTTACGGGCAGCAATAGTGCGAATCAGGTGAGTCAGGATTTGATAGTTACATTGAAGATTGGATGATCTAAGACTTACTTATTTTCTTTAGTCAATGCCCGTGCCCTGGATGTCAATCTTTAATTCTGCTGCATTCTATGGTCTACTGGCAGCCCATTGTGGATTCACCTGGGGCTTCTACACGCTGCTAACTGAAATGCCAACTTATTTGAGCAGTGTCCTGCAGCTGAACGTTAAGTCCAATGCCTTTCTCTCCTCGTTGCCGTACTTCGCCATGGGTTTACTCTGCTTTGTAGTCAGTCCCATATCGGATTTGCTTATCAACCGGGGCACTATTTCGATCACCACGGCCCGGAAGCTCTTTAACTCAATAGGACAGTGGGGACCGATGGCCTGTTTGATTGGACTGGGATACATGACGGCAGACGAGAAGACGTGGGCCGTCCTTCTCCTTACGCTGGCGGTGGGCATCAATGCGGGTTGCTCATGCGGTTACCTGATCAATCACATTGATCTGTCGCCCAACTTTGCCGGTCCTATGATGGGAGTCACCAACGGGATTGCTGGAGTTACCTCCATTGTAGCTCCTTTAGTGGTCGGAGCGATTATATCGGATGAGGAGGATCCCAGCCAGTGGCGAATGGTGTTCTTCATCACGGGAGGAATTTATCTGGTCTGCAACACTCTCTTTGTGATATTTGGCAAGGCCACCATTCAGCTGTGGAACGAGCCTCCATCCACGTCTAGCACAATGACGCTGCGTAACAACTTGGAAAACGACTCAAGGTCCATTGCTCCCACGTCGGACAAAGACAATCGGTTTTGAAGCTTGCCTGAACCAGGACCATATTGACAATCTCGTTAATTGTAGTAATGATAAGTTATTATTATAGCTTGCCGTCTGTGCCAGCGATTTTCAGAAAAACCTAGCTTTAACTTAAGATATTGGTTTATGTTTACAATTATGCTAAGGGAAGCTTAATATGATATATTAGTTATGTGATAAGCCCGAATAAGACTTTACGATGTGTGGCGCGTTTATAGGATAATTATGTCGTTTTGGGTATGCCAATAAATGAATTGTCTATGCACACATACTAATAAATATTTACAGCCCTTTGTAGTCGCCGGAATGTGTCGTTTGATTATCCATTGTTGTCCTGGAATCGCACTGACCTCGTCGCCTGTTACTTGACCTTTTGCTGCAGCAGTCGCTGCTCGTTAAGACGCTGATTAATGCGTCGTGTGTTGGCTATCGAACGGATGATGGTCCAAAGGGCCAGAGACCAACCGAGCAGGATGGTCCCGCACAGCACCGGGCCGAAGGCATTCGCCTGCCCAACGGGAATCTCGGCCCGCAGCGGCGTCTTTAGCTGGCAATCCACGTGCACCCGCCTCCAGTTGCAGCGCTCCAGATTAGCAATGGTAGTCGGCTGGCCGTCCTTGACGATGTTCTCGTCGAATCGGCATTCTGGTGCATTAAGGCAGTAGAGCTTATCGGGTCGGGCAACCAACTCGTTTTCGACGAGCTCACTATCAGCCATCGGGCAGTTTAGGTAGAGCTCTGGCAAAGGTATGGCCACCGTGGCCGCCGATCTGTAGAGTTTTCTTCGTTATAATAGTGTGGAAATGCAATTCAAAGTTCAAGATCACCCCACCGCTTATCGCTGGGGGCATGGTAGCGAAAATGCACGGGCAACCTCAGGGTCTCCGTAATCTTAGGTGTGCCGCTCAGTAAGACGGAGAAGGGCTGCGCCCGTTCCGTGGCCACTTCAATATTGACGAATTTAGGATAGACGGCACTTAACTGGAAACTTAGAATGTTATAGTACCTTTTTTCGCTAATTTGTATCGATAACGCACCCTCTTCAGACGCTGTAAGTCGTCGAGTTCGTCCGTGCTTATGTAAACAGATGCGGGCAATGCCTGGAGCAGCACATACTCGCAGTCCTTGCCGACCAGGGGATAATCGAACCGCAGGCGGTACGTGAGGGTCCTTAAAAACGATTATTATTTAATTTTTTCTAATTTCAAGAGAAATCTCCGAAGCAATAACCTGTGCATGCCGGCTTTATCCATTTCCACTTGAACAGTTGGTGATTCTACTATATAGCAGTTGTTCAAGCCTCCCATTAATACCAAAACTAAAATAAATATTAAACACTTATAATTCTTTCTGTAAAACATTATTTTAATAAAACTCAAACGACGAAGTCAAATTGTAAATAAAAACATTTTCTATGGGGTTGTCGATTAACTTCAATTTATTCAGCGTTGCCACATTGTTTTACTCTGATTAAATTCAATAAACTATCAGGAATTTCTTTCCTTATATAATGCGGATCCTTGTCGCGCCAATTTATCCGCCATTTCGTTGCCTTCTATGCCCTTGTGCGCCTCCACGTAGTTCTAAAAATATAAAATAAAGAAAATCCAAAAGTAGAAAATTTTATAAAATAAACTACCCACCCATTTCACTGTTATATTATTGTTGTGCAGCAGTTCATCCAGCTCCTTAAAGTCAACCACGTTTTTCACAGGTTGGTTGTTTTTTAGCTTCCAATCTCTCCTTTTCCAACTTGGCACCCACAGTGTTATGGAGTTGATCAGAAACTGTGAGTCTGTACTGATGGACAGTTTTTTTATTCCCAAATCCAATGCTGTTTTGATGGCATGAATGGCAGCCTGAATTTCTCCAACGTTATTGGTGACGCGTCCTTTCACGGGCTTGGCAACATTTCTTTAACAAAGAAATCGGTAAATGAAACCATAGTTTTATAAGGATTTTAACCACTTACAGTTGGTGATTCTTGCCGAAATAGACTCCATAGCCGGCACAGGCTCCTGGTCGTCCATTACCTATACAGGAGCCATCTGTGTACACTATTACAAAGCCTTCCGCATCGATTTCAAACTGGAAGGCACCCACTTGCTTCAGTCCTGTGGCTTCCGATACCTGAGAAACATGCCGAGGTATTTTGTTCCTTGTTTCGTCTGTGGCTTTCCCTTTTCTCTTACGATTATGGATGCCTGTCTAAAAATATTAATATTAAATCTGTTTAAGGGGATTAACATATGTATATCTCCTACCGAACTGCCACTGTTAGATGGCTTAGGATACCCTTCCACTTCATTCATAGCAGCGTTCTAAGGAAAGAAGGTCACGAATGGCATTTCACATATTTTCTACTCTTTACCAGCTCCTCGTCCACCAATTCATCATCTTCTTCGGGCCAGGCCTCTGTGTATTTGGACTTCTCAATCCTCTCGATCTTTTCCTTCCAACTGGCCGGAGCAGGCACTTTCTGGCCAAGGGGCACCGCCACATCCTGTGGAGCATATGATTTGGATCCATTGACGAACTGCTCTGCCTCTTGGCGTGTGTTAAATTTCTTGTACTTGGCATTTTTAAAGCCCTTAACCTGCTCCTCACATTCTGCCCACGATGCGTAGACACCTGTCGTCCGACCGCTGGCTACGGCGTAGAAAGCCATGGCGCAGCGTTGCAAATACAGGGCATTAAAGCGGGGCAGAAGCATTTTTCATTAGCGTCTTGTCTCGAAACATATGTGACATGGCCTTGCCAGATGGGCAAAAGTAAACAAATCCAAAGAGTTGCCAGATCAGGATAGTAGCGGTGAAAAAATGTGATTGGAAAAAAGTACAATTGTCGGATTTACAAAAGATTTACTTAAAACGAACGCCATGTACCAGCCGCCTTTGCCTCCGCCGCCACCTGTCCAGCCTCCCCCTCCACCTCCTCCACCGCCGCCAGAATCAAAAGACGATCTCTCTCCACCGGGAGTGAGTGTTTCTTCACACACCTACTCGACAATTGATCCCCTAACTCACAACTCCGACCCCTTGGATTATGTGTACCAGGAGTCACCAGCACTCCACTCCAACTCCGTCCCCAACTATTTATACCAGCAGCCGGCAGCCTACGCCTACGACGGTTATGCGAATCAGGACCCAGCGCAGAAGTACTATTGCCAGGAGAGCCCTTACCAATACCAGGCATCAGAAACATTCTACCCGTACGAGAGTTACAAATACCCGGACCGCTATCCCGATTACGCGCCGAATTACAGGTCACCCGCCGAAAGGGAGAGATACGATTCCTACAGCTCAAGTCATGGGTACCACCATTATCCAGGCTATAGTTCGGGAAAGCGATATCAACCGCGTCATGGACTGGTGGAACACCGACATACTCAAGAGCCCCGATATAGCCACGAGCCCCGACATGGACATGGGCACTATGCCCACAGGCCGACAAAGGGATTGCAAGGCTACCGCGGATCTGCAGCCAGGAGCATAGCCAGTGAGGATTACACTCCACGAAGCTATCGCCAGAGGGAGCGAAATGAGCCAGCAGAGAAGCCCAGACCCAAGCCCAAAGTGGAGTCCGAAAGGGACCGTCTTCTGCGGCAATGGTGTGCCAACTTCTGCGAGAAACCGGAGGATTATGTGAAGAAGATGAACGCTCTCAGCGAGGCAGATGCCCCAACGGAGTCGTGGGTGCGATCGTCTCCAGCAGAGCCCTACTACGAGCGCACCAAAAACGAGAACGAGGTCAAAGGTCGCATGCGGCTGCAGAAGCTATGCAACCTGTTCGACGAGGAGCTGCTGCAAAGAGCAGAGCGGGTGCGTCAGAAGCTGCCTGTCTACGTCCCGCCGCCCAGAAAAGCGCGCCGGCGCGTCTGCAATCACAAGCACAAATCGGAGGCCTGTTCGTCGTCCTCCTCTTCCGATGAGGACTCGGACGAAGACGCTTTTAAGATTGAGCAGGATTGCTGCATGGAGGAGCTAGCGCATAAAGTCCAGCATCCGCAGCGGGTGCACACTGATCTCTGGCACAACGACGCCGGCGAGATGAACGACGGACCTCTGTGCCGCTGCTCGGCCAAATCCCGACGCATTGGCATCCGGCATGGCATCTATCCGGGCGAATCTGGCTACCCAGAGTGCGACCCAAATAGCAACAATGCGGGCAAGCTCTTTCACTACAGGATCAGCATCTCACCGCCCACAAACTTCCTGACTAAAACACCGACCATTATCAAGCATGATGAGCACGAGTTCCTCTTTGAAGGCTTCTCGCTTCTCTCGCACGTGCGTCTTTCTGACTTGCCCGTGTGCAAGGTTATCCGCTTCAACATAGAGTACACCATTGAGTACGAGGAGGAGAAGATGCCCGAAAACTTTACCATCCATGAGCTGGATCTGTTCTGTAAGTAAAACGAATGAAAACTCTATATTGTCATTATATGTTCCCGATTTCAGTCAAATACCTTTTTCACGAACTTCTGGAGTTGGTGGACTTTAATCTGACGCCAAATGTTGCCTCAGGCAGCTCCGAGAAATCCTGCCCGGCATTCCACTTCCTCCCGCGCTTCGTTCGTGACCTTCCAGACAATGGAAAGGAGGTTCTGGCAATGGTCGAGGTACTCCGCTACTTGTTGGATAACTCCGCCCAACTGGTGGAACGACAGCAGCTTCTTCATCTGAATCAGATCAGTCAGAGTGAGTGGCAAAACTATGTGGACTTCATCAAGGGAATGTTGGTCACAAAGCCGGGGCATAAGCCGTGCTCGCTACGCGTTGATCAATTAGACAGGAACAACTCCGATCTGCCTGAGTGCGTGGATCGAGAGACTGGTATCTCACATCCGGCAATCGTACACTTTGGTATCCGTCCTCCACAACTAAGCTACGCGGGAAATCCGGAGTACCAGAAGGCGTGGCGGGAGTACGTCAAATTCCGCCACCTAATGGCCAATATGTCAAAGCCATCATTCAAGGACAAGCGGAAGCTGGAAGAAAAGGAACAGCGCCTCCAGGAGATGCGCACTCAGGGCCGCATGAAGCGAAACATCACGGTGGCCATCAGCTCGGAGGGATTCTACCGGACGGGCATTATGTGCGATGTGGTGCAGCATGCCATGCTGGTACCCGTTCTGACAGGTCACCTGCGGTTTCACAAGTCGCTGGACCTGCTGGAGGAGAGCATCGGGTATAGTTTCAAGAATCGTTATCTGTTGCAGTTGGCGCTGACTCATCCGTCGTACAAGGAGAACTACGGCACCAATCCGGATCATGCCCGCAACTCACTGACCAACTGCGGAATTCGACAGCCAGAATACGGCGATCGAAAAATCCACTACATGAACACACGGAAGCGGGGAATAAATACTTTAGTGAGCATCATGTCCCGATTCGGTAAAGATCATGAAACTGTTTCGAATATTACGCACAATGAACGATTAGAGTTTCTCGGCGATGCTGTGGTGGAGTTCCTAAGCTCGATCCATTTGTTCTTTATGTTCCCGGAGCTGGAGGAGGGTGGATTGGCCACCTACCGGGCGGCCATCGTCCAAAACCAGCACTTAGCCTTGCTGGCCAAGAAGCTGCAGCTGGAGGAGTTCATGCTGTACGCACACGGATCTGATCTGTGCCACGAGCTAGAGCTACGGCATGCCATGGCTAATTGTTTCGAAGCCCTAATGGGTGCCCTTTTGTTGGATGGAGGAATTAAGGTCGCGGATGAGGTGTTCACGGATGCCCTCTTTCGACAGGACGACAAGCTGCTGAACATCTGGAAGAATCTGCAGGAGCACCCGTTACAGGAACAAGAGCCGCTGGGTGACCGCAGCTGCATTGATTCGTATAGAGTGCTCAGAGAGCTCACCAAGTTCGAGGACTCTATCGGAATCAAGTTCAAGCACATTCGTCTCTTGGCCCGCGCGTTTACTGATCGTTCAATTGGGTTCACACACTTAACGCTGGGGTCCAATCAGCGCCTCGAATTTCTGGGAGACACTGTGTTGCAGTTAATTTGCTCGGAATATCTTTATCGCCACTTTCCCGAGCACCACGAAGGCCATTTGTCTTTGCTACGTTCATCATTGGTTAATAACCGCACACAGGCGGTGGTCTGCGATGACTTGGGAATGCCCAAGTATGCGGTTTACGCAAACCCCAAGGCTGATTTGAAAACAAAAGATCGTGCCGATTTGCTAGAGGCTTTCCTGGGCGCCTTGTACGTCGACAAGGGTCTGTTGTACTGCGAGCAGTTCTGTCACGTGTGCTTGTTCCCGCGCCTTCAACTGTTTATTATGAACCAGGACTGGAACGATCCCAAGTCCAAGTTGCAGCAGTGCTGTCTCACCCTGCGCACAATGGATGGAGGTGAGCCAGACATTCCCTACTACAAGGTGGTGGAGGCCAGCGGTCCAACCAACACGCGCGTATACAAGGTGGCCGTTTATTTTCGCTCAAAGCGACTGGCCACCTCCAGCGGCTCCTCCATCCAGCAGGCGGAGATGAATGCCGCCAAGCAGGCGCTAGAAAACTCAAGGGACCTCTTTCCGCAGCTGGATCACCAAAAACGGGTAATTGCCAAGAGTATAAAAAAGCAGACGGGCAACGAGTTGGACAACGAGAGTGGTCGTCAGCCCCAGGAGGAGAAGGTTAAACGGCCTAAGTACGCGCCACCGTTGCAGGATGAGAGTCACCTTCCCAAGCAGTATCGCATGCACGAAAACATATCCAGCGACGAGTTGCCAGAAGATGATGAGTTCGAAAGCAATGCTCCGAAGAGCCCAACAAGTAAGTTCACATATGGACTACACAGTAATACATAACTATAAAACCTTACTTTTTGTAGTGCCCCCAAAACTGGAGAGGAGTGGCAACAGCAGCAGCAGCAGCATCAGTAGCGATGAATCCAACTCATCTCCTCCCAAACGCAAGCGGCGCGTGAGAAAAAGTTTCTCGGTATCCTCCCCAACTTCATTGGAATAGCCGAAGGTAATTGCAACTTTAAAGTGTACTGAAATAGGGATTTGATTGCACTAAAAAATAATCGAAGGGTCGAGATTTAAACTATTGTAGATAACTGAGTAAAGAATGACATAAGTTATTTTGTAATAGTCCTGACACTTTCGTTACAACCTTTGTTTTTATAACATTTACTACCAACAACTTGCAGTTTAAAGTATTCGGAAAACCCTTTTGTATTTGCCTAAATAATGTTTTACTAAATTAAAGCACGTTTCTATAAGTTTAGCTCAAGGAAGCAAACATGGCATACAAGATTTAGTCTGCTCTTATGCAATTTCCTAATAGTCCGGGCCTGACACCGATTAATTAATACCTGTTACTGTATGTGGCAAAAAGATTGTGAAAAGGCGAGAGTTTCTTGGAGAAATACATTACAAAACTGCGTTAAAATACATAATTCAGATTATATAACTATGCTTAATAAACCTTACATTTTACGAAAAAATTATCGAATTCCTTTTTACTAGAGCCTATATTGAAATCAACCGTAGAGCACACAAAAAAAAGGCTTAGTAAAACAACCGAATTGAATTTTGGTTAATATTTTAGCCAATGTAAACTTAACATGATTGCCCTTCGTACAAAATTGTGAATTACGAGTTCAACAAAGCGAAATGATCTCTCAGATCGTGGTGGTTTCACATCCAGCGCTATTTAAACAGGGAAAGGCGGCGGCCCAGACCGGAACGTCCCGAACCGCTCACTGCGTTAGTGATGTAGCTCATTTCAGGAAGATTGTGGATGTCACCGCGGGCGGCCACCGAGGGCGGCGAGCTTAGTAGGCGCTGGGCAACGCGCTGGATGTCAGCCGCAGTCACACTCTCTGCAACAATATTCAAGCATTAAATTGATAAGTTTAAAAATAGCGCATATCGATGTTGTTACCAATTTCCTTGATAAAATGCTGGGGCCGTTTGCGGTGACCCGTTACCAGTACTTGGCGGCCCACATCTTCAAAAACAACAGGTCGCGACTCCAAGTTCATTAGCAGCATTGACTGTAGCTGGATCTTAGAGCGCATTAGCTCCTCTCGGCCCGGCTCAGAGGCCATGCCCATCATCTCGCGGGTCAGCACTTCGACCATATCGCTCATGTGCTGCGGTGGTGCGCTACCATGGATGCAGAACAACCCAGTGTCGGCGTAAGCATGGTTGTATGCTGTGGCGCTGTACATCCAGTGGTAGCGGTTCAGCACCTTGGTATACAGACGCGAGTACATGCCTTTGCCAGGACCGCCGGCGGAGAAGGAACCACCACCGCCCATCATGATATTCAGGACGCAGAGCGGCACGAAGTCCTTGTCCTGATGGGAGCAGCCTTCGAAGCCAAGAACCACGTGAGCCAGCTCGGGCAGACCCGCAGCCGCATAGATGGGGATTTCGCATTGTTCCTATGGGTAATGGTTTTTAAGGATTTAAACAGAGATTTCCAGAACCTACTTTAACTAAGCCGCCGGTGTATTGCGCAATCGAGGTATCCACTTGCTTGGGTCCCAAATCATCCAGGGCTTCTGTCTCCCAGATGGCCTTGTCCTCCACAAAGTACATTTTCACATAGTTCACCAGCTCGTCGTGGTCCACCTATAATGAAGTTTCTTAACAGAATTTGAACAAACAAATATTTGTTTAGAGACTTACGCCCACACCAGCGATGACCATCCGCGTAGGAGAGTGGTGATACTTAAGGTAGTTCATCAGCACCTTTCGATCGATGTGGTCCAGATTATCCAGCGGACACAGCTTGGGCAGGCCCAAGGTGTTTTCCCTGTAAGCCGCCGAGTGGATCATGTCCATCAGAATAGGTTCCTGCTCCGGCCGCATGCCCAGCGTCTCCAGCTCAAAGTTGACGGCACGTTTGGCTAAGCTCACCTCCAAATCGCTGAGCGTGGGCCGCAGGGTGACGTCCGCAAGCAGACGCGTCACGGAATCGATTGCCCGGCTGTCAATGCTGGCGGCATAGATGAGCGTGTCCCGTGAGCTCTGGCAGTCGCAGATGCCGCCGTTCTTCTCCAGTTCTTTAAGTATGGCGTCCTTGTTGGGAAAGTTGACTGTGGACTTTTGGAATAATGAGGCAGTTAGCTGGGAACTTACTTCACAGAAGCCCAACTCACGTTGAATGCCAATTTTTCGAGGAAATGCGATACGCCGCTGGGGTAGGCCACCTCGTAGCGCGGTCCGGAATCAATCACTAGACCTACGGTGCAGAATTGACCGTACCGTGGTTCCGAGGCAATCCGCAGACCGTTCGGTAGCGTTGTCACCTTGGTGATGGCGCTCTCTGCCAGGGGAGCCGCGTAAACGGCCTCCGGCAGGTTGGGCAATGGCTCGGTGAGTGGCGGAAGGTGGGTGACGATCTCCTTGGAAGGAGTGTTCACCTTCTGTGGCCCATCGTTCGTCCGCACGCCGCCGGTGATCTGGCCGATTCCGGTGCCGCTGCCCACCTCGTCGCCGCCCAGGGTGGTCACCTTGGTGGCAAAACGCCGTGGAAACCTGCGTTAAGTTCGGAAGGGGGGCAATGATTAATTCTCGCCGGCTCCATAACCACCCAACCTTTCACCACCCCTCGAGATTCTTACGTGCGCCAGGAGTGTCTGAGCATTTTCAGCATGCTAATGCTGCGCGCGTTTATCATGTGCTGGTGATTTGGCTTTGGTAACGGAATTTACAAAATTTATGTGATTTATATTTGAATTTGATTCAGAAACATATTTTTTTATTCTTTTTTAACGAGTGAATTTCAAAGAAAAAAGAAATGTTGATCTCTTCTTCTTTTGTTCTTGACTTAAGTGTCAGTCACACGGAAGTCAGGGGTGCAATTGGGGCCAGGGCTGCCAGACCGCTTATGTTTCAATTTTCAGCTACAATAATAAGTCGTTACATTTACGGTTTTAGAAGGGGTTTTATTGATAAAGGACCCTGAATAAGTGAGCGAAACTAATCAAAATTGAAACGCCTCTTGCCATCGAAACGATAGCCATAGGCCGCTGCATTTTTTGTGTCCACAAGTGCTGGATTGCGGTGCTTAAAGAAGCTGCCGTGGCCGTGGGCTGGGCGCGAGGCGCTATTGGGGATACCTTCCACTTCGCGGGGGTAAAAGGCCTCGAACATCCCCTCTGGAGGCAGGCAGCATTCGGCTATCTTGGGATCATTAGGATCATAGGCCACAGTTTCATGTCCCAAAAACGCAGTCAATAGGAATAAAAGCATTGCCTTGAGTAGTTTCGTAATTATACTCATTATCTTACAACGCCGACAGGTGACTTTTACTTTTTCTGGCCGAACCCGTTTAAGACCGACTTTACGAGTCTGACACTTTTGTGAACTGAAGTGATGTTGACCAGCACGATGGCTGATATACATTTGTACATATGTACATATATGCATAGTTGGAATCAACAAAAGCGAAAAACAGTTGCTTTAATCGCTAAAACTCTGGCAACACCAATTGAAAATATGCCGGCATCTCGGTTTCCATTCCTCCAGTTCAAGATTCAGATACACCACAAATTTATTTCTTTTATTTCCCTGGCACTCAATAGGCTGACACGTTTTCTTAAAAAACTCCAAACGTTATCACAATGGATTCATCTAAAAAGGAGACTGGCTTCCTAGATAAAGCTTTATTATATTACTGTAAGTTTGTAAAATTTGTTTCCTTATCTGTACTTTTACAGATTCCCAACGGGATTTATTCGAAATCTGAAAAGTGATAACTAACACTTATATGTAGCATGACCTCTCAGTAATACACTAACATGCGTAAGCTTCATACCACCGAATTTCAAACCAAATTATCTGCTTGGATTTTATTGTGAACGTTGTTTGTGTTTTACGCTTTGATTGATTTAGTATTTTTTAAATACACGCCCCAGTCGGAAATGGATTTATACCATATTTACATACGTGGCTCACAGTTTATTTCGTGCAGACGTGAAATTGAAATTCAAAATCATTTAGCTGGCAAACTTTACGGAATATGAAAAATATTTAAATACAGTTATGTTTGGTAGTGTTTTGGCATTTATTAAGGCACTTCATTATTTTTTAACTCCATTAGATAACACTTAAGACTAAGAAAAACTCGATTAAAGGATGTTAAAAATAACGATGTGCCTTAATAAATGCCAAAATACTACCAAACATAACTATATTTAAAACCTTTTCATATTCCTTTCAGATTCAACTTTAGGTCTGCACGGAATAAACTGTCAGCCACTATACAGTGAGCTTTGACACTGTTTTTATACCCTTGGAGAGGGTATTATAATTTCAGTCAAATGATTGCAACGCAGTGAAGGAGACATTTCCGACCCTTAAAGTATATATATCCTTGATCAGCATCCCCAGGAGAGTCGAACTAGCTGTGTCTGTCTGCCCGTCCGTCCGTTTCTACGCAAACTAGTCCCTCAGATTTAAAGCTTCACATCTTCTTGCAACTTTACCAAAAGTTGTCTATTCTATTGCAGGTAGTATATAATTCGGAACGAGCCAGATCAGGCCACTATATCATATAGCTTCCATAGGAACCATCGGAAAAAATTCCAAAAAAGAATAATTTTGTTGTTTTTCATTTTTTGTTCTTTGGGATTTGGTAATATTTAAATAATATAGAATTACGGTCTTAATAAAATAAAAATCGGGCAACAATATCATATAGTTGACATAGAAACTATGGTGAAATTAAACAGAATATTTTTATATAGAAGCACTCATTTTCTGTTAAATTCAAGTGACTTCATTAATTTATCTTTTATAATTAATTTATTAAAAATAAAATAATTAAAAACCGTGAACAAGATTATTGGCACACTTGGGATTTAATTGTTCAACTATTTTGTTAAAACTTTAACGACTTGGCCACTTTTTTCTGCTTAATCAAAATGAGGTACAATGATAATTTTTAAGCTAAAATTGTTGTAGTGCAATTTTTACAAAGGAAAAAGGAAAATCAATAAGCAGGATCAAGAATGTGTTAAGGATTCCCAGTAGACATTTTTATACCCTTGCACAGAGTATTTTAATTTTGGTCAGAAGTTTTTAACGCAGTGAAGGAGACGTTTCTGACCCCATAAAGTATATATATTCTTGATCAGGATCAATAGGGGAGTCGATATAGCCATGTCCGTCTGTCCGTCTGTTTCAATACCGTTAGCGAGCTCAGCTTAAAATCTAGCGATCTGAAACTTTCACAGTCGTCCTAAAACATGTGTACGCAGATCATGTTTGAAAAGCGCCCCGATCGGACGTCTATATCCTATAGCTCTCATAAGAACAATCAGATATACCTTGCAGGAATTGATGGTATTTCGCGCAGTGTTAAAGCTATTGACATGAATGTTTCCAAATCAAATTTTTTATGTATACCTTGATCAGGGTAAAAGCGCGTGCCTATCGGACGTCTATATCCTATAGCTCCTATAGGAACAATAGGGTGAAATCGGTCCAAATTTGATGTTTTTCAGAATATTTAGCGCAGTGTGTAAGCTATTGACAAACATTTTTCCAAGTCCTATTTATTTACACATATCTTGACCGGGGTAAAAGCGCTTGCCGATCAGACATCTATATTTAATAGCTTCCTTAGGAAAAATTCTTAAAGGCTGCGAAAATATCCTTTTTTTTATACCCTTGCAGAGGGTATTATAATTTTGGTCAAAAGTGTGCAACGCAGTGAGGAGACATCACTATAAAGTATATATATTCTTGATCAGGATCACCTCCTGAGTTGATATAAGCATGTCCGTCTGTCCGTCTGTCTGTTTCTACGCGAACTAGTCTCTCAGTTTTAAAGATATCTGAAATTTTTAATTGAAACTTTGCACACAACCTTCTTTCCTTTGCACACAGTATATAAGTCGGAACGGCCGGGATCGGCCGACTATATCCTATAGCTGCCATATAACTGATTGATCGGAAATGCCATAACTTTTTGGTAAAACCATGGGTTTTATATTTGGCCAATTAATCCGACCTACCAAATTTCATAAGGATCGGCCGACTATAAATGTTAGGAAGTTGGGATTTTTATGAGTGTTAAGAATGCATCATATGAATAATTTTGGAGAATATAATTTACAGAATATTCTGCAATGGTATTTCAACTTCGGCTCTGCCCGAAGTTAGCTTTCCTTTCTTGTTTTTGCAGAATAAAAGATTGACATGAAACTATGCAAATCTAGTTTATTTATATATACCTTATTCCTTTCGCTACTTTTTCAATTTTAGCAATTTCGGCAAAGTCTGCAAACTTCGGCTTGCCGATCTTAGCTTCATTCCTCGTTTAATTTTTAATTCGCTGCTAAATCGGTAATTTCTTACTAATTTTTATTGCCGATACTTTTAAACAATATGTGGTAAAATTTGAATACAAAACTATTGAAAAGTGTGTGAGGCAATTTCCGGCGGGACCTCGTAAAAAAGGTGGTTTGCTGTAAAGAAGGAAGCGTTTCCGACCCTATAAAGTATATATATTCTTGTTCAGGATCACTAGCCGAGTCGATCTAGCCATGTCCGTCTGTCCGTCTCTCCGTCTGTCTGTCCGTCCGTATGAACGCTGTGATCTCGGAAACTATAAAAGCTAGAAGATTGGCATTTTGCATGTAGATTTTAGGAGTTCCTACGCAGCGCAAGTTTGTTTCAAAATGGTGCCGCGCCCCCTCTGACGCCCACAAGCCACAAGCTGTGGACACAGTTTTGATGCTATTATGAAAATTTTAATTGCTATGTATTTGTTTCGTCAATACCTATCGATTGTCCTAATAAAAGTTTGCCACGCCCACTCTAACGCCCAAAAACCCGTTAAACGCTTAAGCCTGGCTAGCGCCTACATTTCCGCCTTTCATGGCCCGTGTATTGTATTGCGCCATCTAACGGATGACTTTGGAACAGCTGGTCAAGGTGCTCAACAGAGTCAACGTTAATTCTCGATAAGGATTTCTATTAAAGGAAATTGCGATGGTTTTCATTTGTCAATACCGAACTATATCCCAAGAACTATGCACATCAAATAAAGTTAGCCATATTGGAGGTCTGAGTCAAACAATGAGTCAAAACATAAACATAAACACAGCTGTTGGTGCAGGACAAAGACTGCCTGCGCTAAAGCAGCGCTGGTGCTGATGCTCGTGCTGTAAAGCTGCCAGCTCTAAGAGATCGCCGAATTAAAATTGATAATTTGAACTGAGTAACGGGTATCTAATAGTCGAGGCATTCGACTATAGCGTTCTTACTTGTTAAAATGTGCATTTAGAAAAAAAAAATATAAAAATGCAAAATAAAAAATGTAAATACTGTACCCCCTCCCCCTTAGGTTTTATTTTTCTTTTATTACCTAGAAATCATGACCGTTACCCACCGATTCCTTTGCCAGCACCTCCTCCGAAAATTGAATCCCAGACCGAAGATACAGCTCCAGCTGCTGAGGTTCACTTAGTAGAAACTGGAATAATTACCCATGACCTAATTGTAAAAAACATTATTTTCGACGATCAATCTATTAGGAAGGGCTTCGTGCGCAAGGTATTCGGAATCCTGCTGGTAAGTATATAAGATATATGTACTTACTCTGTTGCATCTGTCTGATTCTCACAGGTCCAACTACTGTTCACATGTGCTGTGATGGCTGCATTTATTTACCACGAGCCCACCAAGCACTTTGTGCAATCGAACCTAATTGTCGTTTTTGTCGCCATGATTGTTAACATCGTCGTCTTGATAATGATCGTCTGTGTGGAGAGCGTGCGACGCAAGCATCCAGTTAATCTGATTTTTCTGGCCATCTTCACCTTCACCATGTCCCTGCTCTTGGGGACGGCATCGAGTTTAATGGACTCCAACTTAGTACTCGTAGCAGTGGGAATTACAGCGGTGCTGGTGATCGCTCTTTCCGTGTACGCAGTGCAAACCAAATACGATTACACCGCTATGGGCGGAGTGATGTTAACTTTCGTGGTGATCCTACTCGTCATGGCAGTATGTAGATTTTCGATGCCGGGATTCGTAGATAGCTTGCCGATTGCTGGCCTATGCGCATTAATCGCGTGCTTTTTCCTGATCTACGACATGCAGTCGATAATCGGTGGCAATCGGGCAGAGCAGTTGGATCCGGAGGAATATGTGTTTGCAGCCTTGACCTTGTACCTTGATGTGGTTCGCATATTTATTTATATCCTTCGCATTCTAGAGAAATTTTATTAGTGTAGCTAATCTCAGATAAATAACCTTTTATTATGAAAAACCTTGGTAAGCTAGTTCGTTTAGCTTTAAGCGAAATATACAGCTTTTGCTCTAAAAAAATGTGAAAAAGTTGATACGGGGGCAAGTTAAAAATACTATTAAAAATCCGGCAACACCGCCTTCATTGTTGGTCCCCCCATTCCATTCCAACTACCTGGAAGATCACTGCGAAACTTGCTGCTTACTGCTTACTGCAGACATCCGCGATGGATCGGCGTCACCGCCAGGTGTGAAATCCGTCCAGTGTTTCGATTTTTAAACGCGAAGAAGCTTACACTTATTAAAATTTATAGACAGTTGTAAAAAGTTTATGGCAAAGCTTGCATCAGCGTCCAACACGACCGCAAATGATGCAGGGAGTTTTCCCAAGAACGCACAGACGTTCACGACGAGCAAAGATAGAGCGCATTCTCCTTAAGGATCGAAGAGTAACGCTTCGGGAGCTGGCTGATCAGGTTCCTAAGGTGTGTGAAAAAACCAACGGCCACATTTTGACCGAAAAACTTGGTTATCACACGGTGTGTGCGCGGTGGGTCCCGCATATGCGGT
Organism: Drosophila fuyamai; assembly: GCA_018153365.1. Taxonomy (NCBI): domain Eukaryota; kingdom Metazoa; phylum Arthropoda; class Insecta; order Diptera; family Drosophilidae; genus Drosophila; species Drosophila fuyamai. The sequence continues at coordinate 452,752 of JAECXW010000419.1, read as the reverse complement.
CACCAAGTACATTGGCGGCCTAGCGGCGAAGTTCTTCAAAGCGGGTTTTCAGAAGTGGATAACTCGGCAGAAGAAATGTGTTGAAAGATCTGGAGAATATGTAAGAAAATAGTTTGAAATACAAGCTTTCAGATGATAAATATGTTATTGCAATAAAAAATGTCTTACATATGAAAAAAGTGGGAAACTTATTTTTCACTTGCCCCTCGTATGTTACTTCATATGGGTAATTCCAAAGTCAGAACAAGAAGAGTGTGAATTGGTATTAGTTATTCAGAATTTTATTAATCTTACTTTTTTGGCTCATCTTGTTCTATGATAGTTACATTACATTTATATTATTATACTGTATATGTTTGTCTATGCGTGAGTAACTATAAAATACAATCACAAAATTTATGCCATTTGATTTTCTTATCTACTTACAGTTGGGGCAGTTAACTAAGTAGGGTATTTACAAATATCGATGCAGCAAAAACATGGAAAACAGTCACACAGATATTCATGCAGATTTCGTTTAATAAGTAACTAGGTTTTGACTAAATCGTTATAAATATTGATAAGCTGCACATCCCAACGTTTCTCTAAATTACTGCGCCCTGGTCTGTTCATTTCTGGTCTTGTCTTGGACACCAAATCGTCTCTCAATCTCTGCTAAACTGGGAATCGCATTCGCGTTAGCTCTTACATTTTTTTTATTAAATTCCTACTAATCTTGGTTTGATCCGCCGGCTCCTGAGTGTGTCTCCGTATGTGTATGACGGTAGAAAACGTTTTATCAAATGCTTTGGCCACGCCCTCGTTTCTTATCTCAGATTGTCCTGCTCAGTCGTCCGTGAACGGATGGTCGGATGTCTCGCTGCTGTTGCGCCGTCGGCTCTCTAGTATCCGGGTGGCCTGTTCCAATGTCTCTTTGTAGAACATGTTGCGGGGACTATCGCTAGGCAGCGAGTACTCCGAGTTGTCCATTTGCGAGGTGAGACCCAGCACAATGTTGAAGGCGGATGCATCGTAACCGTGGCATCCGGAGTATCGGTACAGTGGTTTTTTGTTGAACTTGCAGCCATTCGATTGGGCACCTGCATGTAAACAAGTAAGTTATTAATATAACAATAATTTTTTTCTGACTTGTATGAACTTGTATTTTAAAGATACGCTATACATTATACCTTTTTATACTTTTTACAATTTTACTCAAAAATTTACAACGCAGTAAAGGAGACATTTCCGACCTATAAAGTATATATATTCTTGATCAGCATCACAAGGACAGTCAATCTAGCCATGTCCGTCCGTCCGTCCTTCTGTCCGTTTCTACGCAAACTAGTCCCCCAACTCTCCCAAAAGTTGTCTTTCGAAACGAGACGGATCGAGCGACTATAACATAAAGCTCCCATAGCCAAATCGAACAATAAAAAAATTTTTTTTTATATTTTGCTGTTTATCTATTTTTCAAAATATTCCTTTGCGATATAGTAATTATTTAATATAACAACATATAATGCAACGCAAAATCGAATAAACCTTATTGTTTTTAGTAATATAAGCATATAAATCGAAATGTATTCGTTTTGTATGATAACGTATATTACACAATGTTTTTTTTTGGTTTCCTAATAATATTTTTAAAATAGTTTTTTTTGTTTAAAATCTATTTAAGCTTGAACCAATCTGATTTTGTTTTCATTGTGTGGTGTGTGGTGTGGGGTGTTTATGAAAATAAAATGGAGTCAATTAGATAAACGATTAACTGGAAACGTTGCTTATCAAATACAAAAAAAATATAATTAGGCCCTACAGAGCAGTTCTCCTCAGTTTGGTGATGAAATGGATACCATATTGATGGTGGAAAAATCAGAAGTTCCGGGAATAGCTGTGCAATGTGAACTGCTGTTGCCCAATGGAGATCTACAAAGGAGGTATGAATTCGACATAACGGATCTTGGACTCCGACGCCGCCTTGTACGCCGATTTTATGGAATTCTTATCGTAGGTTTTTCGAAATTTATTTACAAACCTTCCCCTGTTATTTTAAAGTCATGAATTTAGATACAGCTGGTCTGCACCTTGCCCTGCCTGGAGTTCCTACCAAATTATTATTTACCTTACAATTATGTAATGCCTATAACTGTGGTATTCACTATATGCTTATATACCTGCTTTTACGTTTGGCGGGAGTGGAGAAGATTTGCCCCCTACAACTACCTTGTGCTTTTGCTAAGTACATTTATCGGATCCTTCAATAGAAGTGTATACCTATTGCATATGATACAAAATCATTGGGTGAGTCTAAATTATTTAGTTTGTATATATATTTTTAATCACCATCAACAGTCGAGTCCACCTTCACTTGTCTCTCCGTCTGGTCTCTCAGTTTTAATATACAGTGGCGTGCAAGTCTGAGTACATGTTTATACCCGTTACTCGTAGAGTAAAAGGGTATATTGTATTCCTGCAAAAGTATGTAACAGGTAGAAGGAAGCGTTTCCGACCCTATAAAGTATATATATTCTTGATCAGGGTCACTAGCCGAGTCGATATAGCCATGTCCGTCTGTCCGTCTGTCTGTCTGTCCGTATGAACGCTGAGATCTCGGAAACTATAAAAGCTAGAAGATTGGCATTTTGCATGCAGATTCTAGGAGTTCCTACGCAGCGCAAGTTTGTTTCAAAAAGGTGCCACGCCCCCTTTAACGCCCACAATCGCTTATATACGATTTTAAAAATTTAAATATTTCGGAAAAGTAAAAATGCAGTTTTATTGTGTTTATCAATACCTATCGAAATGTAGAAGAAATTTTTCAAATCGGACCATTCGTTAAAAAGTTATGCGTGATCAAAGTTTCTATCTCCATCTCCCTCGCACTCCCTTTACCTGAGTAACGGGTATCTGATAGTCGGGGCACCCGATTATAGCGTTCTCTCTTGTTTCAACTATTGACTTTGGGCCCGCATAAAAAGTTAATAGTAAAGTAAATGAATCCAAATTTTTTGTGTTTATTCTTTAAATATTTATTAACAAATCCTTATACAAAAGATAACAAAATAAACTTTCCTTTAGAAATAAAAAACAAAATAAACTCGCATGTACTCAGTTATGCTCAATTTGAATTTTTCAACAAACGCTTATTTTTTAATACTTGGTCCAAAGACCCTTATTTCTAATTACTCTATTCGATTTGGCATACTTTCTACCAAATTTTGTATGATTTCTTTTGGAATAGCTCTCCATTCTTGCTGAACTCGTTGCCACAACTCGTGCTGGTTTGCTGGTACCGATTCGTAGAGTCCCAATCGTCTTTTCACTATCGACCACAAATTTTCGATAGGATTGAGATCAGGACTCTGTGCTGGCCTCTTCATTAACTTGAAATGTTTTTTTGCGATCCATTCTTTGACGATTTTGGAAGTGTGTTTTGGATCCCCATCTTGTTGGAATGTGATGTCACTCTCCTTATATGCACATTTGTCAACAAAATCGCAAAGATGGGTCTGCAGAATTTTAAGATAGTCTTCCTTCTTCATAATTCCACCTATTTTCTTAATTGGTCCAACGCTCCACCAAGTAAAACAGCTCCAGGCCATGACACTTCCTCCTCCATGTTTCACGGTTTCTTGTACGTGGCGTTTATGCAACGACTCTTCAGGCTTCTTCCAACAATATTGTTTACCATCCGACTGGTATCGATTGAATTTAGATTCATCAGACCATATAACTGTTTTCCAGTCGTCCAACTTCCAATTTTTATGCGCCCTCGCAAATTTTAGTCGCGCTTTTATATTTTTGTTGGACAATGCGGGCTTCTTCTTTTTCACTTCTGAGACGTATCCAATGCGCCTGAGTGCTCGACACGCTGTCCACTGCGGATGCATCATTGGGTCTACAATTTTTCTCATTTTTAATTTTTTGGATCATAAAGAACTTTAAAATAGAAGCTTCTCAAAAACAAACGGTAAAATTTGGTAATTAAGCTTTCAATTGAATCAGCTGTGCAACTTTTGTTGATAAATTCAAATAGAGCATAACTGAGTACATGCGAGTTTATTTTGTTTTTTATTTCTTAAGGAAACCAATTAGTTTATTTTGTTATCTTTTGTATAAGGATTTGTTAACAAATATTTAAAGAATAAACACAAAAAATTTGGGTTCATTTAACTTTTTTATGAGGGCCCAAAATCAATAGTTGCAAACATGTACTCAGACTTGCACGCCACTGTATATAATATATAATAATATATATATATATAATATACCGTTGCAGTTATTATTACAAAACAAGAAAGCTATGTCGATTTTGCCATCGTTTTCGGTTCCACCCGAAGTTAACGTTCCTTTCTTGTAAAAATTCATTTTTTCCAATTGTTCCTATGGGAGCTATATGATATCGTCGCCCGATCCGGTTCGTTCAGCTTATATACTACCTGCAATAGAAAGACAACTTGAAAACTGAGGGTCTAGTTTGCGTTGAACGGACGGACAGACGGGCATGGCTAGATCGACTCTCCTGGTGATGCTGATCAATAATATATATACTTTATAGGGTCAGAAATGTCGCCTTCATTGCTGACTTGAGGGTGGAGCCTGCTTTAGAAGCTTCAAAAAATGGGTTTTTCCGAGGACTTTTTTGGGAGGGAAAGAAATATTCCATTGAATTGAAACTTTTATGTTTTCCTGTTATATATTTCAACAGTCTTCTCAAATTGTTTAATTAAAATATATGTTATATTATGCCTGGTACAAGCATTTGGCCGAGAAATCGCCCATCAAAGTTTTTGTATATAACTGTAACTTAAAAAATATTTTGAATTTGCTTCTGAAATTCTAGGAAAACAGCCTTCGATAGTCTAGGTAGACATTTATGCAAAAAAAAATTCAACTTTTTTAAAGCCTCTAGAGCAGGCTTCCACCCTTAAAGAAGGTATTGTATTAAACACATACAAATTGATTACCTAAATATTTCGAATATTTAGGTGGGACAAGATTGACCACAGCCACTTGTTTTGTAGGTTTATTGCTATCCCGTCATACTAATTCTGGAGATCTTGGCCTTAATGCTGTACTCCAGTCAGAAGCGGTTTCGGTTCACCCAGATCCGTGGAATTTCTATAATCTGCCTCGTGTTTGGTTTCTTCCTACTTCTGGCCTACCGCCTGAACCGGATGGTAGAAGTCTTCTCCGGAATGGCCTGTACAGTAGAGGCGTGGTACGTCATCTACGACACCCAGTACATGCTGTGCGGACAACATGGCTACAATATTGGACCCGAAGAGTGTGTTTTTGCCGCCTGTAACATCCACTGCGATCTGCCCAAGGGGCTGTGGCGGCTGATGAAGATGCTCTTGGTCAGCAAAATTTTCGAAACTATTCGTTTTTTCCGCGAATGCTTTAGGACCGAGGTTTGCTAGTGCTGTCCCAGCTGGCTTGGAAAAAATTTATTTTTTATTCAGTTTCGACTGTCAAAATTTTAAAATAAATAAAAAAATTACTTCAGCGAGACTGGGACTCTTCTTTATCAGCAACAATCTAAACATGTTCCTGGAGCAGGATTGTCCATATTTAATCAGAGGGCCATGATAATCATTATAGAAATACCCCTTAAGGATGAATAAAACATTTCCGTAAAAACCCATTTCCAACCAGTCTGTTGGGTGAACCTGAAATGGAAATGTATTTGAAGGGTGGCATAAAAGCAGCCCGGGGTAACTCAAAAATGCCATAGTGGAAACGAACTAAAGTGGATGTACCAGCCACAAATACAATATTATTAAGTCAATTAAAATTATCCCACGGGCGAGAGGAAAAGACTTGGCTTCTCATAATAAACAATATACATGAACGGGAAACCCAAAAACATCCATGAAAATTATTCAGAAGCTAATATCTAATTCTGAATCTACTAAAAATACGATGATAAGAAATTTAGGCATTCAAAAAGATAGTTGCAACAGCACAAACAACAAGAAATGAAGTACATCCACCATTGAACTAATTTTTAATGAAATATTAATTTTAATTAAATCTACGGTCACACAAACAGAAGCTTTGTCAAATTTTCGAAAAATTCTATTTAATCCACTGTTTTTTTTGTGAAAATATTTTTAATATTCTGCCTTTTCTAATTTTCAGTCGTAAAGTCATTCGTTCTATGTTTAATAATTTGAAAGCTTACAAGATAATCGGATGTGGATCAAATTGTTATCAATCCCTTTTCGGAGCTGCACAGCGGACAATCGGAATATTCACAATAGTATTATATCCTAAAAAATATTGGTCGAACTTGAAGTTCATTCTTTCAGTTTACGTTTTCGACAATTTTAATGAACCAACTGCCAATAAACTTTATAATGACAGGGATTCATTCATTGTTCTTCTAAACGAAATGAATTAATTTGCCAGTGTCAATTAATGAAAATAGAGAAATTTCCACTCATCGATTAGATTTTTAAACGAAATTCTAAAAAATTACCAATTAAGTTTATGTTGGTGTAATAGGCAAATATGTGGATATTATTGACTGCTTCATTTGGGACTTTGGCCCGGGAAGTCATTGCCATAAATCCAATACAGATGATAATTACATAAATTTCCCTGATTGATTCCTATCAATGAAATGCCCTGCAAATGGCGGTCATTAGTACAAATGCCCAGCCCCAACAAGAGTATTGGTAATAGCTGCCCGAATGTAGGTTTGATTGATTTATATTGGCAGTAGAAAGGTACCCGTTCTTAATGACAGTTTTATATATCGCTAAACCTGTTACCAACTGCCAACTCACCGATGGGATCGATGCACTCGAGGGTGAGGCAGCACTTCAGCCAGGGCAGCATGATCTTCTCGCTTACTAAAGGACTGTCCGAGAAAAAGACCGCATCCAGATCGACCATCCGCAGGAAGTTAAATTCCTCAGCTTTCGAGGCGAAGTAGTCGAACATTTTGGGGTGCGTCAGCGAGGACACCGCTGTGGGTGTGTTCCAGCCAAGGACACCCGCGTTCCTTACACCTGCTCTCTTCCCACCTGGGTTCATAACTATGTTCTGCAGATTCTGCAGCTGGGCTGAGCCACCCCGCACCCGCATATAGTTCTCTAGAAAGAGAACTGACCGGGCACGCATTAAACCGTCCTTGATCACGATGGGTCGGTAGGCGTGCGTCCTCTGATCGCCGACGAAGGAGGGGAACTCCGACAGGTCATACGTAATCACCGAGCACCGGCTGTTGTTGCAGTAGGCGCCCAAGTCCCGCAGCTGCACTTCCGATACACCCAAATCGTAGATGAGCAGGTATTCGGTGGGGAGCTTCGCAGCAATGTTTTGGGCCAATATGATGGCCGAAGCCGCCTGTCCCTCCAGCACATACGTGACGATGGTAAAGTTGCTCTTTGTACCATTGTACGGCGTCGTAATTCGCTTGCGCTGCCCCCATTGACCCCGGTCTGCTGCCTGGCCACCGAAGGTAACAGCGTCTTGAGGACGTCGCAGTCCTCGCAGCTCGATGAGCTCCAGTTCCGCCTTGGTGGCCGGCGCTGGAAAATCTGTTTTTCGCAGGATCTGATTCGAAGACCCGATAGCCCCCGTGTCCTGCTGCTCCAGCTGCTGTCGTTGGGTTGAGGCATCCTTTGGTGTGGTGAAGCCCAGTAACAGCAAATACTTCGGGTCTATATCAAGCTTTTTGGGTTCCAAACCAACGCGAAGGTTCTCCTGCAATAAATAAGAAACAATGTGTAAGTAAACAATGTGTTTTTATATGAATTAAGGTAGATTAATGCTTCAAACGAGTATATAAAATCATAATTTATTTAGTTCCAGACGTCGTAATGGTAAAGCAAATTTGACCACAACCTTCATACCCAAAAAGGCAAGCTTAGTGAGTGGAATTCGCTTCGTCATGGGAGCCATTTCTAGGCGATAAATACACAAACACACATGTGAGAAATCTTTCCATTATGGCCCTTGAGCACGCTCCCTCCCCGTAAAACCAGCCCATACAAATACCACAACCCAAAATGAAACGCCGGCGTACAATGAATCCTTCTCGTGCCAATGAAAAATTTCTGTCTATTATTTATTTTGCATGTGGCCTGAGAAGAGCGTGCCACATGCTCTGGCTCCTGGCGCGGCTCCTCCTGTCAAATACTGGTGTCAGGTGTGCCCGAATGCGGACAGGTGAATGGGCCGAAGGGAAAAAATAGAAATTAGCATGCGGCAAAAGGCTGCTGTTAAAGGAGCAGCCCAGACGTCGCCAACCCGAAATCACATGACCTTGCCCGCCATTGGGAACATTGTTACTGTGCAGTCAAACAAAAAGTTTTTTAAGCCAAATAAATACCAAAATATGCATATATTATTTTTGAGATTAACAATTTAAGTTGGAATTTCAGAAATTAAGTTTAATTAATCAAATTATTGAATATTTGAACCCAAATTAATAAATATGTAGGGTTTTAGGCAAGACAAGTTGAAAGCCCAGAAGCTTAAATTTTAATAGAACTCAAGAGAACATCGGCTCTACTTATACAGACAAAAACAAATACACATAAGTAAAATTCTTGGCCACGACATTAAATTTTGTGTCAACAAAAAAACACCGTATAAGAGCATTTGTTCCTCACAACTCAGGCGAGCTCAACATATGATTGTAATCAAAAAACTAATATTATTATTATAAAAGTTGTCAGGTGGTAAACCAATGAAAGTAAAAAAGTAATATTCTGGGGAGAATAATAAACAAGAAAGGAAAGCTAACTTCGGGCGGAGCCGAAGTTGATATACCCTTGCAGAATATTCTGTAAATAATATTCTCCAAAATTATTCATATGATGCATTCTTAATACTAATAAAAATCCCAACTTCCTAACTTTAAAAACACCAAAGTTATGGCAATTTCAATCGTTCAGTTATATGGCAGCTATAGGATATAGTCGGCCGATCCCTATAAAATTTGGTAGGTCGAATTGATTGGCCAAATATAAAACCCATAGAAAATCCCAACTTCCTAACTCTAAAAACACCAAAGTTATGCTATTTCCTATCGTTATATGGGAGCTATAGGATATAGTCGGCCGATCCTTATGAAATAGTAATGGTAGGTCGAATTGATTGGCCAAATAAAGAAGCCATAGAAAATCCCAACTTCCTAACTTTACAAACAGCAGAGTTATGGCATTTCCTATCGTTCAGTTATATGGCAGCTATAGGATATAGTCGGCCGATCCCGGCCGTTCCGACTTATATACTGCGTGCAAAGGAAAGAAGGGTGTGTGCAAAGTTTCAATTCGATAGCTTTAAAACTGAGAGACTAGTTCGCGTAGAAACAGACAGACGGACAGACGGACAGACGGACATGCTTATATCAACTCAGGAGGTGATCCTGATCAAGAATATATATACTTTATAGGGTCGGAGATGTCTCCTTCACTGCGTTGCACACTTTTGACCAAAATTATAATACCCTCTGCAAGGGTATAAAAATAATAAGACAAGGCCAATGGCACATTGTTGGAAAGATATGCTTCGCAAATGCCGGTGATCATCTTTGGGGTTATGGTCTCAAGGACCTTTGAATCAATCAACTCTGGAGGTACTGCACTACATAACGAACATATTGATTTTGTGCAAATCGGTTCTGTGCACGCTGCAGTGAATTGAAGCCACTGGGGGATGTTAATTTTTGCATTTTTCATTTCCGTCGCTTTACCTTGGGGTAGAAATCGATTTTAATGTCAGGAGCCGAGTAGAGTTGTAAGGTTAGAACATTTTAGTTGACACTTTCGAACAGCGAATTATGTTTATACAATTCCACTAAGCAAAATAAAAAAAAAACCAACTAAACACCACTTAAACAACTGCACTCAACAAAACTACACAAGATGGAGGAACTCTCGCCTGATGAGCAAATGATGCTCAGGGATACCTTCCACATCTTGGACAAGGATAACGAGGGCGCCGTCACTGCCAAGGAGATGGCGGTGGTGATCCGCGCCCTCGGTCGTCAGCCCAACGACTCTGAAGTACAGTGCATGATCAACGAGGTGGATTCGGATGGAAATGGGTCCATCGAGGCTCCGGAGTTCTGCAATTTGATCCTGCGCAAGATGCGAGACACGAACCACGAGGATGAACTGCGCGAGTCCTTCCGCGTTTTTGACAAGGAGAACAACGGCTATATTAGCACCACCGAGCTTAAGAATGTGTTCACGGCACTTGGGATTAATATTGGCGATGACGAGCTGGAGGACATAATACGCGAGTACGATCTAGATATGGACAATCATATTAATTACGAGGAGTTCGTGAATATGATGACCATGCGATAGCCTCCATGTGGGTATAGTTCATTTAGCGTGGGTTGATTTTGATGAGCCTTAAAATTGCAATTTTTGATTTAAGGCAAACTGATTAAGATTAACTGATTAACCCACCCACATATCGCATTAAAACTTCCATATTATTAAATAAATTCTTTGTTTCCAGTAGGTGATAATTAGCTTTGCCATATTTGTCATTATATTTTGTCGGATTATTGTTGCTGGAGTCGACACCAAACAAGCAAAAACAAAACATCGTTCCAATACAGAAACAAAAACAAAAAATAAATTGTTTTGGCCAGCATGTGCAGTTTAACCGACGCCCAGATCGAGGAAATCCGGGAAGCTTTCCAATTGTATGACACAGAAAAGACAGGATGGGTATCCGTTAAGCAGCTCGGAGGAGTGATGCGCGCCCTTGGTGAGATCCTCACCGAGGCAGAGATCTATGACCTCGCCAACGAAAGTGGTACGGACTTTGGTGGTCAGGTACAATTTAAGGACTTCCTATACGTCATGTCCAAACGACTGGAAGAACAGAATAGTCTTGTGTCGTTAAAGCAGGCTTTCAAGATATTTGATCGCAACGAAGTAAATTATTTTACAACAGCGGAGATTAGAACAATAATGACCAATCTGGGCGAGAAAATGTCCGATGATGATCTGCACGAGATGTTTCAAGATATCGATTTGGATAAAGATGGAAAAATCTCCTTTAGCGAATTTGTTACTGCCATGCGAAGTTAAATTAAGAATTCTAAATTTAAAGCATCAAATAACACAAAACCCTTTCCAAACAAGAAAGAATATTAAAATATTCAATAAAAACGCTATTTTTCATTGTTTTAAATGAAGCTACATAGGTCGTTTTTCAAATACATTTTTCGCCTCTACATATCAATATCTAACTTAAAATATCCATAGTTTTAAAACTGAGACTAGTTTGCATAGTTCGACTCTGATGTTGATCAAGAATCAATATACTTTATAGGGTCGAAAACGTCCTTTACTAAGTTTCTGACTGAAATTATAATGAAATCTGCAAGGTTATAAACAGGACCACTCATTAAAGTTTTCAGTTTCGATAGAATTCTCTTTCAGTCTAGGGCTGCGCCAAAATGTCGGTAGAAAAAACTTGTCCCAAGAAGTCGCGTCGCGTGTGTTTATTTGACTGTGCTCTTGACTCCCAAATAGGTGAAATGGCCGCTATTGTGATATTACCAAACATTTAGCCTAAACCACAGGGTTTGACTTTTATCGCACATCAAAATATGCTGTTATCTATTACTCATTATAATACTCATACATTTTTAATGACTCATTTGAAAACCAAAACGCACGCCTCAGTAATAAAATTATTGTAAGGTGATAAATGATAAATGATGAGTAAATAATAATATATTATTAATACTCATAAAAAATCCCAACTTCCTAACTTTAAAAACACCAAATTTGGTAGGTCGGATTGATTTGGCAAAGATAAAACCCATAAAAAATCCAAACTTCTTAATTTTACAAACAAAGTTATGGTATTTCCGATCAATCAGTTATATGGCGGCTATAAGATATAGTCAGCCGATCCCGGCCGTTCCGACTTATATACTGCGTGCAGAGGAACGAAGGATGTGTGTAAAGTTTCGATTTGATAACTTTAAAACTGAGAGTCTAGTTTTAGCGTAGAAATACTTACCATATATCAATTCAGGACGCGATCCTGATCAAGAATATATATACATTATAGGGTTGCAGATGTCTCCTTCACTGCGTTGCACACTTTTGATCAAAATTATAATACCCTCTGCAAGGGTATAAAAATCGAAATCGAATTTAAAATACTATAATTTGTACAACAGCTGTAAGGGTATATAAACTTCGGCCCTCGTCCTTTCTTGTTAATGTCGAATTGGAAGTTATATTACACGAGACTGACTTTGATAGAGAGAGATGCCGGCATCACCTGGAAGGATTTTGGTTTTTTTTTCTTTTAAATAAATGAGCAGTAGCCTTTGATTTAGTTTAATGTGTGAGTAAAGGTTCTAATAAGCCAGTACATGTTTATAACTGAAGCCGAATACAACACACAAAAAAAAACCCTTCCAAGCAGGACAAACCATCTTAAACTAAATGGATCCACCCGAGTATACTCTGTCCAATGACGATCTCGCAGAGATTCGCGAAGCATTCGCCCTTTGCGATCCCCAAAAGACTGGCAGGATCAGTCCAGATGATTTAGGAACTGTTATGCGAGCCCTGGGTCAAAACCACACGGAATCTGAAATCTACAGATATTCCGAAGGACTCGAGGGAGATTTCATTGGTTACATAGAACTTGATGATTTTATCGAAATGATGACTAGAATCTATAAACTGATGGAACACGATGACTATTTAGAGGCAGCATTCAAGGCCTTTGATCGTGATCAGGATGGGTTGATATCATATAGCGAACTGCGCAACGTTTTTAACAATCTTGGCGAACAAATGAGTGACGAACAGTTCGATGAAGTGTTCCGCCAGGTTGATATCGACGGAGATGGCACCATCAACTGGAGGGATTTCGTTCATGCCTATAAATACTGAATTAAGATTCTGTTTTTATACTACTATGTGATGGCTTAAGTCGCAATCTCTAATTTATTTATACAACGAATAAACTTTACAAAGTTCTAGGTAATGGGTCAGTGACTTTAAACTTATTGGGTCGATGTTTTAAAAATGTGTATTTATGCTATATAATATAGCAGTCCGATTTTTATACCCGTTACTCGTAGAGTAAAAGGGTATATTGTATTCGTGCAAAAGTATGTAACAGCTAGAAGGAAGCGTTTCCGACCCTATAAAGTATATATATTCTTGTTCAGGATCACTAGCCGAGTCGATCTAGCCATGTCCGTCTGTCCGTCTGTCTGTCCGTCTGTCTGTCCGTATGAACGCTGAGATCTCGGAAACTATAAAAGCTAGAAGATTGGCATTTTGCATGCAGATTCTAGGAGTTCCTACGCAGCGCAAGTTTGTTTCAAAAAGGTGCCACGCCCCCTTTAACGCCCACAATCGCTTATATACGATTTTAAAAATTTAAATATTTCGGAAAAGTAAAAATGCAGTTTAATTGTGTTTATCAATACCTATCGAAATGTAGAAGAAATTTTTCAAATCGGACCATTCGTTAAAAAGTTATGCGTGATCAAAGTTTCTATCTCCATCTCCCTCGCACTCCTTTTACCTGAGTAACGGGTATCTGATAGTCGGGGCACCCGATTATAGCGTTCTCTCTTGTTATAAAAATAAAACCATGAAAATAAGAAAATCTCGCAGTATATATGTATATATATTGAGTTCTTTTTTCCAAAAGTACTACATCTCACAGGTTATGCATACATATATGTTAAGAAAGTTTTATCCAAATAGCTCAAAAAGGGACTAATTTACGTAGAAACGGACGTAGGGGAGGACAAATAGACATGGCTAGATCGACTCGCCTGGTGATGCTGATCAAGAATATATATAATTTATGGGGTCGGAACTATGCACTTAACTGCTTTGCAAAGTATTGACGGAAATTATAATACCCTCTGCTAGAGTATAAAAATGATTGGGGTACAAGTACTGGCTATACAACTTAGAAGGCGTGGAACCGATCTAAATATGAAAATTCCGAATGTCATTATCGACAATTATTGAAAGATCATTAACACCCGAAATCTGAAACCTATTACATACACAAAAAACTACAAAATATAAAAACCATTTTTAAGGAAAAAATAAAGAAAATAAAATCATGGAAAATCTAGAAAATGAGGAAATAACTATTCAACCCCTGACAGAGGAACAAGTCAGAGAGATCCGTGAAATCTTTGCGCTCTATGAAACACAGACACCTGGAATGATTAGCCAAGTTAATATTAGCGAAGTGATGTTCGAATTGGGAGTTTTTCGTACCGAAGCTGAGATCAATCGGTTGCTCAAGGAATTTGAGTTGGAACGCAACGAGGACGTCACGGTGGTGCAGTTTCTGGATGTTATGACCAAAATCTATCAGCAGATGTACAACAAGGATTCCCTTAAGGCGGCGTTCGACGTCCTTGATAACACAAAAAATCACTTTATAAACGGCAGCGACCTTCGTCACGTTGCTCTGTCTATGGGCATAAAGTTTACGGACCTAGAGTTCGAAGAAATGTTCAAGGAGATTGATTTCGACGCCGATGGTAAAATAGGGTGGACAGATTTCCTTCGTGCTGTTACTAAGCCTTAAGTTTAACAAATTTCAGCAAATCTACGACGTTTTCATGCATAGCAAGAGAGCTCAGTGGGTCTATCGTCGGACATATTTTTCTGATGCCCCATACCGATAATTTAAAAACATTATCGTCCCACTACAGTTAATTGTATTACTCTATGAGTGGGTGGCGGTGCTACATTGACATTGGCGTCAAATCGATATAGCTCAATTGCGCTCGTTTGATGACTATCTATCAAACAAGTAAATATGAAATAGGGGTATTAACGCTGTGCAAGCGCATTGATAAAGCTCGCGGTCATTGGTGCAATTTAAGTCATTGATGGATTTCTGACACAAATTGTCATAAATAGGGCGGTATTAATATTTAAAAATAATCGCAGGAAAAAACCGAGAATTGAGTTAAATTGTATGTAAGGTAGTGATTCTTCAATTCTGCTGTAATTGGCTTACAAATTTTTGAGCACTTAACAATATATAAATTGTACGTTGAGTTTTAGCGATATAAAAATAAATTTGATTGAATAAAATATGCTAAGCCTGTTACTAATTATTTACTTTTGTAATGAATTGATTGATTTTTATTTTTGAAAATTTTAAAACATTAATTAAAAACAAGAAAGGAAAGCTAACTTCGGGCGGATCCGAAGTTGAAATACCCTTGCAGAATATTCTGTAAATTATATTCTCCAAAATTATTCATATGATGCTTTCTTAACACTCATAAAAATCCCAACTTCCTTCCTACCTTTAAAAAGGCCAAAGTTATGGCAATTACAATCGTTCAGTTATATGGCAGCTATAGAATATAGTCGGCCGATCCTTATGAAATTTGGTAGGTTGGATTGATTGGCCAAATATAAAACCGATAGAAAATCCCAACTTCCTAACTTAACAAACACCAAAGTTATGGCATTTCCGATCAATCAGTTATATGGCAGCTATAGGATATAGTCGGCCGATCCTGGCCGTTCCGACTTATATACTGCGTGCAAAGGAAAGAAGGGTGTGTGCAAAGTTTCAATTCGATATCTTTAAAACTAAGAGACTAGGTCTCGTAAAAACAGACAGACGGACATGCTTATATCAACTCAGGAGGTGATCCTGATGAAGAATATATATACTTTATAGGGTCGGAAACGTCTCCTTCACTGCGTTACAAACTTCTGAACAAAATTATAATACCTTCTGCAAGGGTATAAAAACAATGAAGCTACATATGTCATTTTGGCTGCATTTTGCCATTGGTTCTAGTTCAGAGCTCAAAGAAGTTGGGTCGACTAAAATCGAATTTTCGAAAAATGAATAGCTTAATCGTTTGCCCATTTTTTGCCCATGTTTGCCCACCTTTTAATTTTTTTTGCCCACCTTTAGTTTCGAAAATATTGGAAGTTCGAAAATTTTCGAAAATTTTCGAAAACATAAAAGTTGACTTTTTCGAAATTTTTTTTTTTTAATCGCAAGAGAATCGTTTGCCCACGTTTGCCCATCTTTTAGAATTTTGAAAAAATTAATAGTTTTGAAAATATTCGACTTTTAAGTTTTGATCATATTTACCTGCAGAAAAAATTGTTTGCCCACCCCTTAAAAATCGTTTTTTCGAAAAAATAAAAGATGCCCATGTTTGCCCATCTCGTGAAATTTAAGAATTAAAAAAAAAAATCGTTTGCCCACCTCTTAAAAATAGTTAATTTGACAAAAACGTTTGCCGACGGCTTAAAAATGACATTTTTTAACAAAAAACGTTTGCCCACCCCTTAAAAATCGTTATTTCGAAAAAATAAAAAATGCCCATGTTTGCCCATCTCGTGAAATTTAAGAATTTAAAAAAAAAATCGTTTGCCCACCTCTTAAAAATAGTTAATTTTGACAAAAACGTTTGCCGACGGCTTAAAAATGACATTTTTTAACAAAAAACGTTTGCCCACCCCTTAAAAATCGTTATTTCGAAAAAATAAAAAATGCCCATGTTTGCCCATCTCGTGAAATTTAAGAATTTAAAAAAAAATCGTTTGCCCACCTCTTAAAAATAGTTAATTTTGACAAAAACGTTTGCCGACGGCTTAAAAATGACATTTTTTAACAAAAAACGTTTGCCCACCCCTTAAAAATCGTTATTTCGAAAAAATAAAAAATGCCCATGTTTGCCCATCTCGTGAAATTTAAGGATTTAAAAAAAAAATCGTTTGCCCACCTCTTAAAAATAGTTAATTTTGACAAAAACGTTTGCCGACGGCTTAAAAATGACATTTTTAACAAAAAACGTTTGCCCACCCCTTAAAAATCGTTATTTCGAAAAAATAAAAAATGCCCATGTTTGCCCATCTCGTGAAATTTAAGAATTTAAAAAAACAATCGTTTGCCCACCTCTTAAAAATAGTTTATTTTGACAAAAACGTTTAAAAATAATTTTTTTCGAAAAAAAAAATATAAGATACCCGATATAAGGCGACAAGTGTTCCAGGCTTACAATTCTGCAATCATAAATTTATGGTTTTGGAAAGTACAAGTTATAAAAAACCCTAAACCTAAAAATTTATGATGGCGCAATTGTAAACCTCAAACACTTGTTGCCTTTTAAAAAATTGTTTTCCTTTTCGCTTCTCATATTAGATCTATTTGTCATTCGGGGGTTCTTAGATTTTTTACCTGAAGCACAGGGTTGGCATTTTTAGGGTTTTTTATAACTTGTACTTTCCAAAACCATTAATTTATGATTGCAGAATTGTAAGCCTGGAACACTTGTCGCCTTATATCGGGTATCTTATATTTTTTTTTCGAAAAAATTATTTTTAAACGTTTTTGTCAAAATAAACTATTTTTAAGAGGTGGGCAAACGATTGTTTTTTTAAATTCTTAAATTTCACGAGATGGGCAAACATGGGCATTTTTTATTTTTTCGAAATAACGATTTTTAAGGGGTGGGCAAACGTTTTTTGTTAAAAAATGTCATTTTTAAGCCGTCGGCAAACGTTTTTGTCAAAATTAACTATTTTTAAGAGGTGGGCAAACGATTTTTTTTTAAATTCTTAAATTTCACGAGATGGGCAAACATGGGCATTTTTTATTTTTTCGAAATAACGATTTTTAAGGGGTGGGCAAACGTTTTTTGTAAAAAAATGTCATTTTTAAGCGGTCGGCAAACGTTTTTGTCAAAATTAACTATTTTTAAGAGGTGGGCAAACGATTTTTTTTTTAAATTCTTAAATTTCACGAGATGGGCAAACATGGGCATTTTTTATTTTTTCGAAATAACGATTTTTAAGGGGTGGGCAAACGTTTTTTGTTAAAAAATGTCATTTTTAAGCCGTCGGCAAACGTTTTTGTCAAATTAACTATTTTTAAGAGGTGGGCAAACGATTTTTTTTTAATTCTTAAATTTCACGAGATGGGCAAACATGGGCATCTTTTATTTTTTCGAAAAAACGATTTTTAAGGGGTGGGCAAACAATTTTTTCTGCAGGTAAATATGATCAAAACTTAAAAGTCGAATATTTTCAAAACTATTAATTTTTTCAAAATTCTAAAAGATGGGCAAACGTGGGCAAACGATTCTCTTGCGATTAAAAAAAAAAATTTCGAAAAAGTCAACTTTTATGTTTTCGAAAATTTTCGAAAATTTTCGAACTTCCAATATTTTCGAAACTAAAGGTGGGCAAAAAAATTAAAAGGTGGGCAAACATGGGCAAAAAATGGGCAAACGATTAAGCTATTCATTTTTCGAAAATTCGATTTTAGTCGACCCAACTTCTTTGAGCTCTAGTTCAGCTATATGTTGTCAGATTTTGACAAAACTATACTACTACTACTATATCTCAAAAAAATATTTTGATAAATAGAAAATACAGCAAAATCATTTTTATACCCTTGCAAAGTCGGCCGATCCGGCTCGTTCCGACTTATATATTTCCTGCAATAGAACGACAGCTTTTCGGAAAGTTTCAAGCAGATAGCTTTAAAAATGAGGGACTACTTTGCTTAGAAACGGACGGACAGACAGACGGACATGGCTAGATGGACTCACCTGGTGGTGCTGATCAAGAATATATATACTTTATAGGTTCGGAAATGTCTCCTTTACTGGGTTGCAAACTAATGACTAAAATTATTTAACCCTCTGCAAGGGTATAATAGACATACATTCGTTGTTTTCAACATATACACATATAACTCGAGATATATATACAGCTGCCATTTAAACAATTGAAAATAGAAAATCGTCACAGCCTTGTTATACCTGCAAGGGTATATAAACTTCCTTTTTATGATAAATAATAAGTAATTATAATGCTTATAGGCACAATACTGATAGATAGTTTGTAATTAAATGTTTACATATAAGGAATTCAGCTTAGGTATATACCAACAAATTTCATTTAAATAAAAAAAATATTTCTAGTTCTCATGGAAGTGGGGTTTCCATTGAATCGGGCGGCTAGACACTTTTTCCTGAATTAGTCGAAATGCGTCATTTGTTAGCACTCAACCACTTTTAATGTGAGTCTATATGCTTATAAAATTGAATTGAACACAAAACCAGTTTGGTAAAAAATGTAGTAATCTACTAATGAAACAAAATGCAATAGCTGCTGTTGCAGTGCAAAACGGGTTTATAACCTCTTTTCCGTTTGACTCTGATTTTTAGCTATTTCAATTAATTGTGATTCCTTTTTCATCAAATGAGCGTTATTATTTATCATTCTATGTATCTCTATATCTCATCATATCTCCATTTTTTTAATGAAACCAAAATTGTATATTTCTGTTTGCTAGCTAAGATAAAAGCAGTTGTAAATTTTGAGGCAAAGACTTTATTTACGACTTCATTATATTTTCGTTTTTATGCATACCTGATGAAATAGGAACCCAAAACGAAGCGACGCATTATTCAGTTTATCAGCCATGGCAAAATGAGAATTACAAACTTCTGCCTAAATACATATGACACATCTACCCTGAACCGCAAGAGGTCCCATATCTGAGTAAGGGGGTATGGCTAATTCGGCCAAAAAAGGCCCCTTTTTTATGAATTTTTTCACACGATACGGTTAATGTCAGATCAATTGTTTTATAAGCATATCAAAGTACAACATTTATGCTATGTTTTCACAAATTTTCATCGAAAAAAAAACCGTTCGCAGCCAAGCTTCGTAGGCGCCTCCAAGAAAAAAGGTTTTGCGGTGAACAGCATAACTCGTTACTGGATCATCAGAAACAAGAAAGGAAAGCTATCTTCGCGCGGAGCCGAAGTTGATATACCCTTGCAGAATATTCTCTAAATTATATTCTCCAAAATTATTCATACTCATAAAAAATCCCATCTTCCTAACTTTAAAAACACCAAAGTTATGGCGCTTCCAATCGTTCAGTTATATTGCAGCTATAGGATATAGTCGGCAGATCCTTATGAAATTTGGTAGGTCGGATTGATTGGCCAAAAATAAAACCCATTGAAAATCCAAACTTCCTAACTTTAGAAACAACAAAGTTATGGCATTTCCGATCAATCAGTTAGATGGCGGCTATTGGATATAGTGGGCCGATCCCGGCCGTTCCGACTTACATATATACTGCGTGCAAAGGAACGAAGAGTGTGTGCAAAGTTTCATTTCATTGAGATTTTTTATGAGTATTAAGAATGCATCATATCAATTTCGGCTCCGCCCGAAGTTAGCTGTTCTTTCTTGTTTTATATAGAAGCACTCATTATACCCTTGCAGAGGGTATTATAATTTTGGTCAAAAGTGTGCAACGTATATATATTCTTGATCTGGATCACCTCCTGAGTAGATATAAGCATGTCCGTCTGTCCGTCTGTCTGTTTCTACGCGAACTAGTCTCTCAGTTTTAAAGATATCGAATTGAAACTTTGCACACACCCCTCTTTCCTTTGCACGCAGTATATATGTAAGTCGGAACGGCCGGGATCGGCGAACTATATCCTATAGCTCCCATATAACTGAACAATCGGAAATACCATAACATACCAATCAATTCAACCTACCAAATTTCATAAGGATCGGCCGACTATATTCTATAGCTGCCATATAACTGAACGATTGGAATTGCCATAACTTTGGTGATTTTAAAGTTACGAAGTTGGGATTTTTTATATAATAATATTAATTTATAATTATATAATAATAGAAGAATGCATCATTCGGGCGGAGCGGAAGTTAACTATCCTTTCTTGTTTTATTCAATTTATGGATTTTTGGTAACACTTTTAAGTAAAAAACGTAATTTTAGCCTAAAAATTCAAATTATTAGTTATTATAAAATGATAATCAGTTAAAAACTCGACGTCAGTTCCCTCGCTTAACTAATTTAAGGTGTCAACGGACTCCAATCGTTTTGCAATATGAAACCGCACAGTCATGCACCGTAAAAAATTAACCTTAACCTGGTCAACATCTCCTCCCCTTTCTCTTTGTGGCGCTGATAAAAATGATGCTGCCGGCTTGTTTGTCTCCGCCAGGCATACTGCCTGGCATATCTAGCTATTAGCTGCCCACCCAGCGCTACTTGCTATCGGGGCTAAAGGCTAACTGAAAATAATCTATAAGTGGGGGCGTGCCCGGAGCGGAGCCACAGTTCAAGGAATAGTTTATTGCCAAAAACTAGACGCTGCCAAAAGCAAATGTCCTTGATATAGAGTCGTTTATCAGCATTTAACTATCTGCCCATAGTGGAAACTATGAGTCATAAGTACATTTATCCGGCTTCATAAATCAATTAGATTCGAATTCGTTTTTCCCAATCTCCACCCTGATAGTAAATTTAGGTGTTTCTATCAAAGGAACGAAAACAAATGCGTACTCTTTCTTCTGTTTTCCCTATTTATTTGTGACCGTCTCAACGCTCTAGCACCAGATACCAACAGATAATTGTTATTTAATACCCTTATCTAAGCCATTAAAGGCGCGGTGTGCGATATCAGTGGTCGGCACTTAGGGCCCCAAATGCCCTGAAAATGTGATTCAACTCACCTGAAACTCTTTGAACTGCTGGTGCGTCTGTACGACGAGCTCGCCGGCTGGTCCGAATGCAATGAAGACGATCGTGGCGATAATAACTCCGATTAGTATCAGAATTAGGTGTTTCGTGCGCATGGCCGCTAAAATCGACTTTGACTTTGCCTTGTAGCCAATTTTGCGAGCAAAAATGCGCTTTAGGGTAAGTGAGGCCTCCAGTCTGAAGGCTTTTCTGGCTTTTCTTTTTAGCCGAGTGGCAAAGTTGGTCTAGTCCTTAGTTCTTTGCATGAAACCAATTTTATTACGTTTTCTTCATTGCAGCTATTATTCCCATTAGCTTTATTTTGCAACCTGTTAATTAAAAATTTAAGGAAGAAACTTTCAATATTTTTTATTTTCTAGGCTTCAATATTTTTGAGTGTTTTAAATAAATACAGATATTTATACCCGTTACTCGTAGAGTAATAGGGTATATTGTATTCGTGCAAAGGTATGTAACAGGTTGAAGGAAGCGTTTCCGACCCTATAAAGTATATATATTCTTGTTCAGGATCACTAGCCGAGTCGATCTATCCATGTCCGTCTGTCCGTCTGTCTGTCTGTCCGTATGAAGGCTGAGATCTCGGAAACTATAAAAGCTAGAAGATTGGCATTTTGCATGTAGATTTTAGGCGTTCCTACGCAGCGCAAGTTTGTTTCAAAATGGTGCCACGCCCCCTCTGACGCCCACAAGCCACAAGCTGTGGCCACAGTTTTGATGCTATTATGAACATTTTAATTGATATGTATTTGTTTCGTCCATACCTATCGATTGGCCTAATAAAAGTTTGCCACGCCCACTCTAACGCCCAAAAACCCATTAAACGCTTAAGCCTGGCTAGCGCCTACATTTCCGCCTTTCATGGGACAATAGCGCCATCTAACGGATGACTTTGGAACAGCTGGCCAAGGTGCTCAACAGAGTCAACGTTAATTCTCGATAAGGATTTCTATTAAAGGAAATTGCGATGTCTTTCATTTGTCATTACCGAACTATATCCCAATAACTATGCAAATCAAATCAAGTTAGCCAAATTGGAGGTGTTCCCTGGGTACCGATTTTAACATAAAAATCGGGAGCTAATTCGAGCGGCGAAAAACATACAAGAAGGCATATTTATATTAAGTTGTGTAGCTGAGTAACGGGTATCTAATAGTCGAGGCACTCGACTATAGCGTTCTCTCTTGTTTTTCTTTCCTACCAATTGGCAATTGCATAATAAACTCTGCAGTGATGAAACAATAAACGAAATTTATTTGGAAATGGACACAAGAAAATCTAACAGCAATTGATGCATCATGGAGTGGTCACCAACCAATTTTTTTTTCATACCTACTTTTTAAGAGATGAGCAAACATGAGCATCTTTTATTTTTTTTAAATAACGATTTTTAAGGGGTGGTCAAATTTTTTTCTGCAGGCAAAAATGAGAAAACTATTTATTGTGATTTAAAACAAGAAAGGAAAGCTAACTTCGGACGGAGCCAAAGTTGATATACCCTTGCAGAATATTCTATAAGTTATAGCACTTCCAATCGTTCAGTTATATGACAGCTATTCGATATAGTCGGCCGATCCTTATGATATTTGGTATGTCGGATTGATTGGCCAAAAATAAAACCAATAGAAAATCCCAACTTCCTAACTTTACAAAAATTATGGCATTCCCGATCAATCAGTTATATGGCGGCAATAGGATATAGTCGGCCGATCCTTATAAAATTTGGTAGGTCGGATTGATTGGCCAAATATAAAACCCATAGAAAATCTTAACTTCCTAACTTTACAAACACTAAGTTATGGCATTTCCGATCAATCACGGCCGATCCCGGCCGTTTCGACTTACACATATACTGCGTACAAAGAAGCGAAGGGTGTGTGCAAAGTTTCAATTCGATATCTTCAAAACTAAAAGACTAGTTCGCGTAGAAACAGACAGACGGACAGACGGACATGCTTATATCAACTCAGATCAAGAATATATATACATTATAGGGTCGGAGATGTCTCATTCACTGCGTTGCACACATTAGATGAAAATTATAATACCCTCTGCAAGGGTAAAAAAAAAAAATTGGAAAAAGTCAACTTTTATGTTTTCAAAAATTTTCGAAGATTCTATTATTTTTTAAACTAAAGGTGGCCGAACGATTAATATTTTAATTTTTTTTATTTATTGTTAAACACGCCGCACAAGGATGGAACTTGTTTTTGTGTATTGTCAAATTATTTCTAAAGAAACATCAATGTAAACGCTACGCGGCTAGGCCAGAGAGAAATATTTTCAAATTTAAAATATTCGATCTTAGACCCAACTTCTTTAAGCTTAAACAAGTTTACCCTAATGTGCAAACGCATGTTACACGCACAATCGGTAAAAGCCAGTGTCTTATTTGGGAATGTACAGTCAAAATTAAACTTTAAACTTGTTCGGCCATTTATTCATGTTCTCAAGTCATTATTTTTTTTTTAACCGAAACTTAAGTGTATTGAATATTAAACAATGGGTTATATTTTATTTATTAACACTAAGAAAAAGTGTACTCCCAAAAGTCTGACTACAACTGTTAAAAGCTAAGTGGAATGCAGGGTTGTGCGATTACCGTTAGGACTTTTGACGCCGATCTTCTGCAGAATAGTAGGTATTTTTTTGGACAGAAAATCCTATCCCACTCCTCCATCTAAAAAGTTATAAACAATTGCAATTCGACTGGCAGTATCTTGTCAGAGGCTGGTTCTAGCCGTCCGCCCTTGCTAACCAACCGCGAACAGAAGACTATTATTAAGTCTATTCGGCTTTAACAAGAAATTCGCCATATTTTTGTTTTCAATAGCATCGCACCATAAATTGTAGATCAAATTTTTCTAAGGGCGTTCCTTTCTAAAATCTAATGCAAAGGGCCCTAAAAACAAAAAAAAACTTTTTTTAAAAATAGAAAATTATTTCTTAAAAGTAGGGCATCTTACTATAAATTATAGGATATTTTTTCTATTTTGGGATTTTTTATGAGTATTAAAAATGCATCATATGAATAATATGAATTGGAGAAAATAATTTACACAATATTCTGCAAGGGTATATCAACTTTGGCTCCGCCCGAAGTTAGCTTTCCTTTCTGGTTTTAAAACTAAAATTAAAAAGTGGGCAAAGATGGGCAACAAATGGGCAAACGATTACTCTATTGAATTTTCGAAAATTCGATTTTAGTCAACCCAACTTCTTTCAACACATAAATATTTCAAAAGATTAAAACAAAATTCGAAAATGTTCGAAAATTGTCGAAGATGCCATATTTTCAAAACTAAAGGTGGGCAAAATAATTAAAAATTAGGCAAACATGGGCAAAAAATGGGCAAACGATTAAGCTATTCAATTTTCGAAAATTCGATTTTAGTCGAACCAACTTCTTTGACTTTTAAAACTGAGGGACCAGTTGAGGGACGAACGGAAATGGCTAGAACAACTCTGCTGGTGATGAATATATACTTTATAGAGTCGGAAATGTCTCCTTTACTGCGTTGCAAATACATAATACATAATACTGCATAATACTCTCTGCAAGTGTATTCAACAAATTGATCCAAATTGAAACTAACTGTAATAAAACTAAGGACAAGCATGCTTAGAAATGGACTGCTTAATAACAGTAGACAACAAAACTTATTCCATAATTTTAATAGGAGTACTGCATTTCTAAACACCCTCAAAGCGAGTGCCGCGTGATCGCCTTAATGGGGTAAATTTTTTGGAGCAGGGCCAAAGTGCCAGGTGAGGGCAGTATAGCGACTTACATACATTCGTTCATATGTACATATTTATGTTCCAGCAACAATGTGACAATGATGTACACTGTGAGTCTACTTACTAGTTTTTATAAGGCGCCTAACAAAGGGCAGCGGCTATTTACAGTTATTTTGTTGTTTCTCCGCATTCAGTTGTTGTTGCTAAAGAAGAAATGAAATGAAGGTGGCCGAGAAATTACCGGCGCAGTCTCCATTGAACTCTTTTGATAAGCTCACTCCCTCGCACACACACTCGCACTAATGACTTGTTGTTGGCCCAACACTTTTGAATAATTTACAGATTCTCTGGCTTGAGATTTTACTTTCGGTTTCGAATTTGCAGCGGTAAATAAATGCGAATCACGACGAGCAAAGCACCGTACAAACAAAACACTTGAATTCGATTTTTAATGGACTTCACCAGCTCTTGTTGTTGGCCTTCTTTGTTGATTTTCACCCGCAGCGGAAAGGAGACGAATCTGCCAGCGGAGGAACAGTTCGGAAACCAAAAATACAGGAAAGTTATTAACTATACTAGAATAGGAAAGTCCGTGCGCGCTTTTGTCTGGCTGAAAGTTTATTTTATGCAAATTCGTTGCGTGATAGTGGTGAGGTGTGGAAACATCGATCACTTTTTTGGCATATCGATATTTTAAGGGCACTATCATAATCGAATTAGGTGCCATCCACACTGCAGTCGAGTTATACTGTTATCGAATTAAGAACACAACTCTCCTTAAATACAACAAAAAATTTGTTTATTAGTTAATATTTGAGTTGATTTTTTGTATTCAATTTTTGGTAACACTTTAAAGTCAAAAACATGATTTTAGCACAAAAATTCGATATATTAGTTATTATAAAATAAAAAATAATCATTAAAAAAAACTCGACGTCAGTACCTGCGGATTTAAGTACAGAAATTGTGTGCAAAATTTCAAAACGATTCGTTGAGTAGATTTTGCAGGATTGTGTTCACTGTCTTTGAAATTACAACTTTTCAAGAGACCCTTAAAATCGCATACAAAACGGCTAACTTAACTACATTCAACTACCCATAGCATCGGAAGTTTTACTCGGAAGAATCTAAAATGTTAACGCAATATTCTTGAAATGTTGTGCACTCAAAAAAAAAACCATTTAAGCCAACCGAATTTCAGAACACACTAATAGTAACAGCGAGCTGTACTGACTTTATGGTTGTCTAACTAGGAAGTTATTGCACGATTAAACCTTACGATCCCGTAAATGGATAGCTGTAGACCAAAATAATCAATTTGTACACCCTTGCAGAGGGTATTATAATTTTGGTCAAAAGTGTGCAACGCAGTGAAGGAGACATCTCCGACCCTATAAGGTATATATATTCTTGCTCAGTATCACCTTCTGAGTTGATATAACCATGTCCGTCTGTCTGTTTCTACGCGAACTAGTCTCTCAGTTTTAAAGATATCGAATTGAAACTTTGCACACACCCCGCTTTCCTTTGCACGCAGTATATATGTAAGTCGGAACGGCCGGGATCGGCCAACTATATCCTATAGCTCCCATATAACTGAACAATCGGAAATACCATAACATACCAATCAATTCAACCTACCAAATTTCATAAGGATCGGCCGACTATATTCTATAGCTGCCATATAACTGAACGATTGGAATTGCCATAACTTTGGTGTTTTTAAAGGTAGGAAGTTGGGATTTTTTATGAGTATTAAGAATGCATCATATGAATAATTGTGGAGAATATTATTTACAGAATATTCTGCAAGGGTATATCAATTTCGGCTCCGCCCGAAGTTAGCTTTCCTTTCTTATTCTTAATTAATCCGTTTTAAATAAAATTTATTTGTGTTGGCTACAAAATTATGTCAGTTTTGGTACGCATCTCTGGTATTTGACTACGTTACGTTTTTAGAAACTTGCGATGGTCTGGCAACTCTGCGTTTCCACACACACATTTGCCAGCAAATGTATCGGAAATATGCAGTGTTAAAATATTGAAAAACTAGTTTGCAAACACAACCGATAAGTGCGAATAATAAGAGTTACATTACTAAATTAAATGGTAAATAAACGCATATGGACGGACTAAAAGTCTGGATAGAGTAGACAGTGAAAGCCAGAACCCTCTTTGGAATGCGAGTGTGTGTGTGCGTGTCTGTGTTGACAAAATACAACAAATCGGAGCGAAAACAGGAAGTGTGTGAACGATAAAACATAAAGATTGAACATTCCGTATTGAAATATTAAAAGTCTAAAAGTCTGGCGCTTAACATGGGTCTTTATGTCTAGACCAGTCACCTTAACCGAAGATCTGGGGGCGTTATTTTTATAGTTGTGCCATGTTTTTCTGGGATTGCGGCTGATGCTGCGATGAATTCACCAAATATTTATTAAAAAATCACGTCATTTGTGCTACTCTCCTTCAAAACTAAAAATCTCGGAATTTATTGCTCTGCATTTAAATAAAACGATGATTGTGTGCGTCATACACTTATTAACTATAGTATAATTATAGTATGTTGTTGCGAATAGCTTTCGTATGTTAATACTTCGTTTTTTTTATCAAAGTTTCGCGCTATCGCCCAGCCAGCTCAGAAGCGGCCGCTCCCCAACTGAGAGCGCGGAGAACCCAGCTCTGGCTAATTGCTCCTCTGAATCCTCCCCTAAATACTTTCCCGCCGGATCCGGCCTCCAAATGACGGACGGCGAGCAGCAGGAGGCGCTGGTCAAACGTGCCGAGGATGAGCGCGAGGACATTTTCCGGCGCTACGAGCTGGGCCTGGATCCCAGCAACGTGGTAGACTCCTGGGAGAATCCAACTTTGGAGATCTATCACAAGACAGACAAGTAAGAAGGCTTAAATCGAACGAACCCCAGCCAGGTCCAAAACCGATTAATATCTTATTGATCTACAGATATGGCTTCATGCACGACTCCCGCCTACCGTCGACGCGGGATGCCCAGGAAAAGCATCGCACCAAGATCGAGCTGGAGCGAGACATGAAGTGGATGAAGATGCTCAACCAGTGGCCCCCGCCTCAGGACAAGCTGCATAAGCGCGTATACAAGGGCATACCGAATCGTGTGCGCATACTAGCATGGAATAAGCTGCTAAATGTAGAGCATTCGATAGAAAGCAATGCTGGCGTCTATTCGCGCATGCTGCTGCTGGCCAGGAAGTACTCCACGGAGACGCGACAGATCGATGCGGATGTGAATCGGCAGTTTCGTGACAATATGGCCTTTCGTGAGCGCTACAGCGTGAAGCAGTGCTCACTGTTCAACGTTCTCAACGCCTACAGCATCTACAACTCGGAGCTGGGATACTGCCAAGGCATGGCCTGTGTGGCCGGTGTGTTACTACTTTTCTTGCATGAGGAGCAGGCCTTCTGGGCACTGAATACCCTGATCACAGATCAAAAATACGGAATGCACGGGCTGTTTATTGAGGGATTTCCTAAGCTGACGCGATTTATTGACCACCATGATCGCATCATGTCAAAAATAATGCGTAAATTACACAAGCACTTTACCAAACACAACGTAGACGCACTTTTGTACGCCATTAAGTGGTTCTTCGTCGTCTTCGTGGAGCGGGTTAGTAAATACAACACATAATTATTATCCAAATAAATAGGACAATCATCTGTTTGCAGGTCCCTTTCAGTTTAAGTCTACGAGTGTGGGACATTTTCATGTTAGATGGAGATCGCGTTATTCTGTCCATGGCCATTACCATTCTGTATCTTCACAAAGATGAGCTGCTGCGCCTGAAAGACATGGACGCCATTATTGAGTATTTGCAAGTAAAGCTGCACAAGAACTTTGGATACAGCGATGACGACGCCATTCAGGCCCTGGAACGAGTGATGAAGAAACTTAAGGACCTCAAGCTGGACGTGCCGCCGCCAGCCAAGTCCAATGAGTTCCCCACCCGCAAACTGGGCGTCTTTGTGGAGGCAGACATGGAGAAAAAGATCGGGCGCAGACGCAACGATTACACAGACGCAGAGAAACAAGTCATAACAGATGTGATATCAAGGTGGGATCCAGAAAAATGGTATTGTTATATTGGTTTAGATAATGTTTATTTGGCTTGCAGACAAGAACAAAATGCGATTGAGGTTCAATCTACGGTGTCCTATGAGACTTCAGAGTGCGCCACGGGTGAGTCTTGAATAACACACAAGTTACACACTGTTAATCTTTTTATACTAATGCTTGCTTTAAACAACCCACTTACCCCCGACTGTAAATATAATCTGCAATGAAAATCCCATTATTATTTTGTATTGTGTGGTGCAAGTTTATCACAAATTGTCTGTATATTGATGTAAATGTAAACAAAAACACGAGCAGTTTCCCAAAACAAACTTAAATTCGTGTTGTCTTATATGTAATCATATGTAAAAAAATCCTGCTTAGTTTTAGTACAAGATATGATTTTTTTTCTTATTTGATGTATAGTTTTCCATTTAATTTTAAATTAAGTTCGTAGCCACATTCAGCGGGTCATCGACCAAAGGCGTCATTTCGCTGGCCGAAGCATTTAACTAATTTAATAAAATGCTGATATTGACCTTTGCACGCCGGAAGAAGAAAACTCTTATCTTTTTAATTTCATGGTTGAAACGAGAGAGTCGTTGTTAGTGGTTCTGGATGGAATACAAAGTATTAGACGTACCCCTTAGATGTAACGGATCAATTGGGCACTAATTCTAGTTCTATGTGAAAGGTATTAGCTTTTAAGGGCCAATAACCAAGGCAACCACAAAATATGTTCATGCTTATTAAATACGCCCACTCAACGTTCATGTAATCGGATGATCCATTTTGTAACCATTCTCTAACATTGTCCGCTGCGTGTACATATATCCGTTTCAATCTCAAACCACCGCTTCTGCGTCTTCCTGGCAATTGGAGCTGCAAAAACCGAAATCAGACATGACCTAATCCGCAATCGCTTCTGTAATTTTGTTCCTAGGTGATGGATACTCAATGAAAACCTTTGAGAGTATCACTAGCTTAGCCACTTCGCCGGCGAATAGTAGCTACTCGCTGTACAGCAACGGATTAATGGTGACCAATATTGATAGTGCCCAAGACTCCGCTCGAAGCCAGAGTATCCATAATCTCAGCTACCTGCAGCCGCATCCAGCTCTGCCCTACGGGTTACAGCATATGCGGCACAGCTTCAGCAGCGATAGCGACAGTCGCAATCGCCTCGATCTGGATCAAGCTCTGGAGGTGCTCCAGCAACAGCAACTACCACTGAACCCGAAGAGTTCGAGCAGCCAGGTGGTGTATATTATTCAAAACGGAGGCGGAGGCCGACACATGGACGGGCATCGGGATACAGCGAATGACGACGACGATGATGCGCTGAGCGTTGAGAACACGCGCCTGTAATTTTAGTTGATTCGTATTTCGTAATGTTTCCTTATGTAGTTAATGTTTTCCTATCTGGTTCGATTCCCCCAAAAACCTTGAACATTCGTTAGTTATATCCACTCGTACTTAGCTTTAATTTTTGTATTGCCGAACCAACAGGAAACTAGAATTGTTATTCAACATCATCGATGTTTGTATTTAATGTTTTCTCCACATTCTTTTTTGTCCTGAAAGCTGATAACTCTTAAGACTCCAACTATTCCGTTTAAAACTACGTACAACGATTAATATTTATTGTTATTCGCTTAGCTACTTTTCCACACTTCTTTATACCTTCTATCCTACTAATTACGTACTTTAAGCTTTACTTTTGCATTTACATATGTTTGCTCTACGAAAGAAACTCAACTTTAGTTTATGTTAAAGCCAAATTGAAATGGTAGTTGTAATCTGATTAGCCAATAATTATATGATTATACATATAGCGAAACGTACCACACAAATAAATATGATTTTGTACTGAAAAGAACACACTCGCCAGCATGGTTGATACCACAGTCAGCATTATATATTATTGTACTGCCAGAACTGTTTCAGGTTCAGAGCCCAGTATTAATCCGAAGTATTTGATTCAAATTGCACCTCACAAAAAACAATGTCAACAACACTAACACCGCTAACTAAATTTTACATTGCCACAATCACAACTAAATGCAATTTTCCAAAAATCACCCTTTTTTCAACGCATTGGCAACATGACAACCTGGGATTGGTCAAACTAAATTGAAAAAATACGACAAACTCAAAAACGTTTACCTTTAAACGAAATTTATTAGTTACGCTTACTGTTCCCGAGGATTCCCACTCAATACGAAGTTCGCTTGCAGGTACATCAGTTGCCTCGCACGGCTCGTCGGAGACCATGTCACTGGAGGACAATAAGTAAGTAGATTTATAAATCAGTTTTAATCAGAATGATAAACTTATAGTTTAATTATTGATTTATTATTGAACACAAAATGTAAAGCTGGTTGTAATAGTGCAGTTTTATTTTGAAAGTTTGTCAATCAACTTAATCAGGTTGAGGAGAGATTAGACTCTTACTTACGATCAAGTATCATAAACTAACCTTGGGTAACCTGTACCTCTTGCAGTATCCACCTGAGGACCGCCAACATGCTGCAGAGCACTCCGCAGCGTGAGATGCTTCTGGGCACCTGACGTCAGCTGCCGCCTGCGTTTTCCACGGCACAGGCAGCTGCAGATACTCGCCACCCACTAACTACAGCCACCTCTACGGGGTTAGGAGTAGCAGGAGCTTCAGGAGTAAGCCCCATTTCTTCACCAAGAGCCACACCCACGCCGCCTCCCGTGCCGCCTAGATCTCCGCTGACGCTGGGATGACTAGCAAATCAAAAGGCAGCGACAAACCGCAGTGAGATCACTTAGTTTCTAATGCTCATCGTCGTCTGCCTTTGCTTAGCTTTAAGTATTCTAGACCTGCCACCGCAAAAACCACTACAACTAGGACTTTCTTAGGGGCCGTAGCATTAGCAGGCATCAAGCTTCCAGAAGTCAGGAGTAACACCCTTTGTATATACGCCACGGGTGAACATATTGTTCCAGTAGAGAAACTTCGGACACGACTTGTTAGTGGAAACCGTTTCTGGGATAGATTCGCCAAATTAAACTTAAAAAAGTTACAAGTCGAACAATTGATAAAAGCAATCGAGAATTACATACGCAAAATGATAATGGAACAATATTAAAACAAGAGCAAATCGTATCTAATACAACTACAAAGCGGTTAGAAATCTATTATATTGCATATTAAATTCAACTCAAAATATATATTATAGAAATTGTTGTAAATTGTACTTGTATATACGTACCGAACAAAATACAAAGCAACGTTAAAATGTTACGTCCATGAAATGCAAACGAATGTAAAGGCGAAAGGCAACCAAATATAAATTAAAATCGAATGATTACTCTAGATATATGTATAGTTATACCAGCATAGCAGAACAAACTGACAAATGTATTTATAATTAATTTCATGATTAACCTTTACAAGAACATGAATCACTAGCTTAAGTTTCTCGGCAAACGGAATTATGATAAATTAAGTTTAAATTATGTTCAAGAGTGTTTCAAAATAAAACTGTCAACTGAAGCTAAGCTAATTCGCAGACTTGGTGTCCAACTTTCCGCCCTTTTCAATTATAGAGCCTAGATCTTTGAGGGACACCTCCCCGGATCCTCGTTCCAGGGGTTGTGGTTGGTTAGGTCCTGGTTTCCAGCCAACAAAGTATATGATTTGGAAGGTTGCAGGTATGCCCTTCTCGTTGGGCTTGTTGTACAGCTCCTGGTAAATGGCACTTGCCGCCAACATTGTTTCCCGACTGAGATGGGCGGGCCGATTAAAAGCCGCATTGTTCTCCGCCATTCCCTTGAGATCCCACATTAATTCGAACATGCTGGGGTAGCCGATTACTAGTTCGTCGGTGTCTATGGTCAGCATGGTGAAGCCGGCGCGATTTAGCAGGGATCCAACGTCACGAATCTGGGTAAACGGCGAGATGTGCGGGGATATTCCACCTTTGCGTTCCAGCTCTGCCAGTTGAAGAGAAGAACGCAGCTCGTACAGAGTATCTCCGCCAAACATTGAGGCAATGAACACTCCATCCGGTTTCAGACTACGTTTGATCTTGGAAAAGCAGCCGGGCAGATCATTTACCCAGTGAAGACTCAAGCTGGATATGACCAGATCCAAGGAGTTATCCTCAAACTAAAAAGTTGTCTTGTTAAAAACTATGACTCTGAGTAAATAACCGTTTTGCCCACATCCAGTTCTTCCTCATCCTTGACTAGTTTTAACATTTTAAGGCCTGGAGTGCCCTGCGCCTGCTCCAGCATGGCGGCACTGGTGTCCGTGAGAGTGAGGTGCTCCACGCTCTCCGCGAGAATGTGTTTGGACAGGTACCCACGACTACATCCAATGTCCGCTGCTGCCTTAAATTCTCGCTTGATGTCAAACACTCTGTCGGCCAGTCGAAACCCCACCTCTTCCTTGAGATAATCGTATAGTCCGACATCTTTGCTGTTAAATGTGGTAGGTCTTACAAGAGGTAAAAGGGCAAATGGGCAAAACTCACCTGAGGGCGGCTCTTTCCTTTTGCAATCGCTTGGCGTTGCGGTCGAAAATGTTTTGCGAGGTTTGGGTAAGTGATGAGAGAGGTCGAAGCTCCCACCTTACCTTCAATGTGGATATTTTGGTCAACTTTCTTATCAACATTCTGCTTTGGGTGGTGTTATAGACCCACCGGGTAATGCTTTTTTGTTACCGTTTTCAGTTTTTTAATAATGACAATAGTAAATAAACTGTTTATTATTAAGCAGTATTCCCCAAAAGATTATTACGCTATGTCGTGAAATTTCGTGCAGCTGTTGGCCAGCTGTTAGAGCCCGATGTTCCAGAAAAAATAGCAAACATCGACTCGATATTTTTAAAAGCGACTCAACATCGATGTATCGATTTTTCTGCCCAACATCGTTTCCTTTACAAAATCCTCTAACACCATCGGAACCACCAGAACGTACACGCTTTGAAATTTTGAAAAACAAAATTGCGGCCAAGCCAGTTTCCAACAGATCGGATTCCACAATCATGGTAAGACAGTACTTGGTCAAACAACATGCCGACGAGGAAGTGGATCCATTGCAAACTTTACTGACTTTTATGCAAACATTAACAGGTTTGTTGTTTTTTAGAATACCGACGAAGATGTTTTAAAATTTCTAGCGATTTCTGTGTGTGCCTGCAACGTCTTGCGACTCAGAAAGGATGTTCAGCAAGGACAACTGGTGTCTGCAGATGTTCTCTAAAACCATCCATACGAACAACATATACGATCTCATAGATTAGTCTATAAAAAACCAAAATTTACCAAATTTGTATTTCCCTACGTTGAAAGAACGATAAAACCATGTTATTTTTTTAAATTTGACTTGATTTGGCGCTAGGAAAATTGTACTTTAAAAACTTCGATGTATCGATTTTATTTTGTTCATATA
Organism: Drosophila fuyamai; assembly: GCA_018153365.1. Classification (NCBI taxonomy): domain Eukaryota; kingdom Metazoa; phylum Arthropoda; class Insecta; order Diptera; family Drosophilidae; genus Drosophila; species Drosophila fuyamai. The sequence continues at coordinate 417,938 of JAECXW010000419.1, read as the reverse complement.
AATTCAACGCTGAAATTTAGAGTTGCCTTCTTTTTTTTTTAATTAAAAAGGTTTAACACTGTTAAATTAACAGTTTTGTAATTCACAAGTATCTTTTAGTTGTATATAATTTTGCCTACTTTAAGTCGTTAAAAGAAACTTACATCGAATAATATAATATAACATATTTTTAAGTCTTAATACTTAAAGTTAATTGAAAAGTTCACCAAATGTTTAAAGTCTAGTGAAACGAATCATCTATATATAGTATTTTTCTGGATATACTAGAATGTTCAGGCCAAATAAGTCTTATAAACATTTATTTCTCACTTGGTACACTTTCCTTTCGGGAACCCCTGTGTAAAATAATGTGCGTTGGGCACAATTTGAAAATTGGGCTATAAAACAAATTGTTATTGGTTACAACTCTTCTTCCAGTATTGAAAACGAACGAAACCTAAACAACAGGAGCGCGTCGTTGGTCAACACTACTTGTCAGTGTTTTGGCGCCAAAAGCGATGAAGATTATTACCACGGAATAATTGTATTTAAAATTAAAGACATGAGTTTCTCGCGCAGCGCCCTACGGTATGCGCACACCAATGGCTACACAGGGCTTCTCTACACTCCTCGCGGCGAGTTTATCATCACCTGTGGAACAGATGGAGACATTCGGCATTGGACTTGCATCAGTGACGATGATCCACGCTCCACTTGCCTGGGCGAATTCGTCATGTGCATGGCCCACACGGGCACCCGGCTGCTGGCCTCCACGGATCGCAACACGGTGCACGCCTACACCTTTCCCGAGATGGACAGTGATGGCATACTCATGCGGTTCACGGCTCCTGCAACGTGCCTCAAGGTTGCCGGGGGCTACACGGCTGCCGGGAGCGAGGATACCACCATTAAGGTGCTCAAAGGAGAGACAGCTGGCAATGAAGTTATTCTGGAGGGGCACTCGGGTCCGATTTTGGCCCTGGATATGGCCGTGGAGAGAAAACTGCTTGTTTCCGTGGCTGGAGACGGTCAACTGAAGATTTGGAACTTCGAGGAGGGCAAGGAACTAAAAAGCATCGGTGGTCTGCCCAAAGTTAACAGTTTCGAGAATGCCAGTCTCTATGGCACACCCCATTTCGAACCACACAGCGGCGAATTCCTGGCGTATGCTTTGGACAACGAGATTGTGGTTCTAAACACGGCCAACTGGGAGGTGGCCTTCAAGATGCGCGACAACTCGGTGTCCAGTAACTACAGCTGCTGCCAGTTCTCGCTTAATGGTGAACACCTGGCCGCGGGAACAACCAAGGGCGAGGTGAGCATTTTCGATGTCAAGAAGCGAAAGGCTGTGCCAGTGGAGATGCCGCCCAATGACTGCAATTCCATAACGTGCCTGGCCTGGAATCGTTCTGGAGAGACGGAGGTGGCCTTCTGCGATGCTACTGGGCAGCTGGGCACCGTGTTCCTCAGCGATGCAGCCGACTCAGGCGGTGCGGAGGCATTGGAGGATCACCAGGCCGAGCTGTTGGGCAATGACTTCGAGTTTGTCGGTGATGATGACTTGGAAGGCGCAGCCAATGAAGGCGATGGTGTTAGTCTGGAGCAACTGAAACGAAAGGTTATGAATTTTGCTGATCCCGTGGAAAACGATGATACTTCGAACCAATCCCTGGCCAGCAGCAGCCGAAGTGCTCCAGGTCCGGCTGCCCACCAAATCAAGCTTTTTAAGCAGCAGACGGCCTTCCAGCCAAGCGCCACGCCCAGTGATCTGGACCACCGCTATATGGCTTGGAATGATGTGGGCATTGTTACTGCCCATGTAGAACCCTCTGGCGATGGCGCCATCGACGTGGAGTTCCACGATGCCAGCATCCATCACGCCCTGCATATCAGCAACTACAATCAGCACAATTTAGCCAGTGTGAGTAGTGGAGCTTTGGCCCTGGCCTCCAACGAATCCAGCAAGCTGGTGGTGATTGCTTTGGCAGCCGCCGGAAACAAGGAGTGGTCACTCAGCCTGCCGGACTGCGAGACTGTGGACGCCCTAGTCGCCACCAGTCATTTAGTGGCCGTGGCGACCAGCTCTAGTTTCCTGCGTATCTTCAGCGTGATGGGCACACAGCGGGAAGTGCTAACCATTCCGGGACCTGTGGTGGCTCTTTCCGGAAACGAACACAGCCTGATGGTAATTTATCACAGTTCTGCGCCTAGCCAGACGCAGCAGCATCTTTCCGCCATGCTGGTCAACACAAATGGGCTGAGTTTGCGCGTAGAACATCTGCCAGTGCCGTTGACCCCGGGAAGACAGCTTGCCTGGCTGGGCTACAGCGACACCGGATCACCGAGCATATCCGACAACATGGGTCTCCTGCAGTTGTACCGTCGAAGCAGCAACGCCTGGTTCCCCATTTGCGATACCATGAAGCAGAGCACCAGTGTGTCGCACAACTACTTTGTGGTGGCCGTTTCTGAGCGCCGTCAGATAGTCCAGGCGGTGTTGTGCCGTGGCTCCTCCTATCCCATGACCAATCCAAGGCCCATGCTTCAGGAGCTGCGCATGCAGATCCCGCTCTGCGACATCGACGTGGAAAAGTCCGAGCTGGAGGATGTCCTGCTTCGTTCGAGTCTAATGCAAATGGAGGGTGCAGAGAAGCTGCAGAAGGAGACGGCCATCAAGCTGTTTGCCTTGGCGTGCAGCAGCGAGTGCGAGACGCGGGCTAGGGAGCTAATAGAATCGATTGCCTGCACGGATCTGCTCCAACTGGCGGTAAAATATGCCACGAAGCGCGGTCGTATTCACCTATCCGATCGCCTGTGCGAGTTGCTGCCGCAATTGGAGGCTGTCCAAGAGGCTCGGAAGCAACAGACTATGTTGGGAGCCAGTGGCATTGCTGCTACTATTGTCCTGCCCATGACTCCCACGTCTTGCTCGCAGTCAGGTCCTAAGCCCAAGGCCATCGAGTTGAGCTCGACCAAGCGGGGCTCCTTGAAGAGATTAGTTAACTCACCAAATATGTTTAAAGCAGCTTCGTTGGCATCTCGTCCGTCTACTCCGGATATTCCACAATCTCCCCTGGATACCCAGGAGAATATATTTGGCGAATCTGAGTCTGAGGTTCCCATGGGAAAAACGCCGGATCACAGGACTCTTTTGAATTCGGTCAATCCGTTTGCCATGAAGCGCAAACTGGGTGACACTGGAGTTATTTTTGGATCCGAGAAGCTCAAGTTGGCCAAGAAATAATTTATTTGTAGATTGTTAAGTAGGTTTAAGGCTTATATTCTAAATAAATAAAAAATCTTGTCCTTATACAGCATTCAGTTACTCAAAAATTCTTTTATGAACATTTAGAGCCATTATATTACTTTCTTTTCCAGAAATGATCCGTTTGAATACCCGTTACACGTATAGTAAATACAAAACGCATTCGATATTTGTAATACTCTATTATTTTTACTACTACTCTGTTAATTTAAATATTTAAGCAGCCTCTCTAAATGGAAACACTCGGAGAGAACACTAAATGAGCTGAAAAGGTAATTTAAATTAAAACACCTACAAATTACCTATTTAATGACTACAGAGTGGCTTTACCATTATAATCCCTTAAAATAGCGGTTATGTGATTTTAAATAATTGAATTTTTGTTTAACCTAATCTTTTGTTAGAGAACTATACATATATGAATGTGTATTACAAACAAGTTTACCTAGAGCAGAAAAACTTGATATGTCTACAAAAATGTACAACAAATGTTAAAGTAATATAAAAATAAAAACTCAATTTGTTTTTGCTTTAAAACTTAATTAAAATATTAAGCTTTCACTAAGCCTTTACTTGGAATTCTTAAATGCAAAAGTGTTACCGCACTCGTGCCTTATAAAATTCCAAAGTTGCGGTTTGCCACGATAAATCGATTCGATGACAACATTCAATCGTAACGAACATTAAATTCGGGACTTTCCACGAAAATCAAGTCAGTCATGCTTTCGTTTTAGTTCGATTTTATTAAAAGTGTTACACGATCAAATTTCAATACAAACATACACTCGCACACAAAATAAAAAAAAACATAAGGTCAGGTCATAATTGATAGGCGCCACAGCCAAAAAAAAACACTAAGTAATAAATAAAATTCGCAGTGATAAGTAAGTATGGCGGCAGTGAATTTTTATCAAGTTCCCTTTGATTACCCAATTCTAGAACGGGAAGGGAAGCTTGTGGAATCCATGTTAGATCTAGTTCCGGCGAACTAGTCCCCGTTATTTCGAAAGGCTTTCTGCTTCACTCAAGAAGGTTTTGATTCTCAAGAAGGTTTTGATTCTCGAAAGGTGTTTTTGAAAAATTACCTAAAATTAAACTCGATTAGATGATCAGCCTAAAGTTGTTTATAAATTAAAAATTTCCTCAGGGTGTTATTCAAAGTAACCCCACTCCCCTCTGTACGCCCCTGCAAACACATACGTACATATAAAAGACGCTGGCGCATCGTCTGTTTATTCGTTAGCTAAACGTCGCGTCGTGCACTTCGATCGTCAGCTGCTCTGATATTTTATATATTATATTGATATATGTACGTCACGTCTGTGTGTGTCTGGTTGAGCTTTGTATTCGCGTTAAATATCTAAACTGCGATCGTATTATAAAAAATCAGTAAATTTTCGTCCAACAGATAGCAATCCTACCCTTTGTGTAAGTGAGTGCATAAAATAGACAACAAACGATCAAGAAAAAATGACGAAGAATAAAAATCAAAAAAAAAAGGTGGCCGCTGCGAAAAATAATAACAATAACAATGGGGCCGATACTGCGATCAATTTGCTAACACCTCCGGCAACACCGCCGGCCAACAGCGGTGTCAAAGCCCCTGGCACCTACGCCAATGGGACTCCTCGGAAACCGCCCGTGCCATGGGGTAAGTTATATTATGTATTTGCAATTTCATCACATCTGACCGATTTACCTGGCCACAGAGCGCGAGTTTATTGGAACGTTTCTCCTGGAGATGGCCGGGCGCCAGGTGATCAGTGCTCAGACCGAGTGGTATGTGGACAAGACCAAGATGCGCCAAATGTTCGAAGCCCACCTCGGATGTCTGCACAATAGCAGCGAGGTGCGGCTGAAGCTCTCAGTCCAAGGAGCCTGGAATGTGAGTACCGAAAATAATACTGTATTATCATGTTATTAATTTTCTTTGTCTAGTTATAGTTGGATTGGTTAGTATAAACAAATTAAAATCCTTTTTTTCACTATTTGTAATACCCTTCCAGGGGGTTTCATAATTTTGGTTAGAAGTTTGTAACACAGTGAAATATGCATTTTCGACCTTAGAAAGTATACATATTTTGATTCACCATAACTAGTATGTTTCTGAACAGTTTCCTCCCTCAGCATATTAAATTGTTATACCCTTGCAGAGGGTATTAAGTTTGAATCGCAGCAATGGGCTATAGACGTCCCTGCTGCAATTGGAGCGATCGTATAAAATTGGCATCCGTCCTCCTTTTAATGTTTGTTCCCTTTTGAGTGACGCATAACAATTTTATATTTGCAGTTTGAGTGTTATTTTTTTTATAGAATACTATTTTTTCTGTTAGTTATATTTTGTTTAACAAACATTTTGATTTAAATTATTTTCCAATATTGTGTTTGTGAATTTTTAAAATAAGCTTATGGTATAAACATTCCCTCAATGTTCCCAGAGTAATCAAGAAATATAGAATACTAAAACTCATACCAATTCGCTAACCCACCCGCGATAAGAGTGTGTTTTGCACCATTTCCCTTGTTTTGCGCCAGTCCCAAACATTCACTTTGCATTATCAACACAAGTCACTACCACTGCCATATTCGATCAACGATGTGTCTAAATCATTTGCTAGCAAATCGTCTAATAACTCGCTTAAGCATATGAGTCATTCAACAGCGCGATTCCCCCTCCTGATTCATCTTTCGCTGTGTTAATTTTGGGGATGCCCTTTTACTTTTATATAAATTGGATAAACATTTTTGATTGCACGGAGTCTTGAAAAATCTTCTGCGAAGGTAATTGTGATTAGATTAGAATTTTTTCCCATTTTCTGATTAACTGCATGCTACTCAAGTGGGTGCACACCAGGTTTTAAGCTTGTTTAGGGGAGTCCCAGGTGGTAGTTTTTATGTTTATCGGTAGCCATCTATACTGCTAATAGCCTACTGGTTGTTACGTAAAAAAAACATGTTAGTCATGCAATTATTGTACATTTAGAATCTGGGCGCAAATCGCTTTGGATAGTATAAATCAAAATGTTATTTGTAATTTGATAACATAAACATAACCCTGTTCCGCATACGACGCCTTAATTGGTTATTTATTATGAATGCATTTTTTGTTAACGGCATAAAACTGCATAATTTGTTGCCTAAGCCGTTCATGTTGAATAACTTGAATGATGATAATTTCGACAACCTTTATAAAGGGTATGATCGTCTTTGTTTTTATTTAGTTTTTATACCCTTGCAGAGGGTATTATAATTTTGGTCAAAAGTGTGCAACGCAGTGAAGGTGACACTCCGACCCTATAAAGTATATATATTCTTGATCAGGATCACCTCCTGAGTTGATATAAGCATGTCCGTCCGTCTGTCTGTTTCTACGCGAACTAGTCTCTCAGTTTTAAAGATATCAAATTGAAACTTTGCACACACCCTTCTTTCCTTTGCTCGCAGTATATAAGTCGGAACGGCCGGGATCGGCCGACTATATCCTATAGCTGCCATATAACTGAACGATAGGAAATGCCATAACTCTAGTGTTTGTAAAGTTAGGAAGAATTAAGTGATTCCCCGTTTTCTTTGTTACGAAAAACAATGACCTTATATAGTATAGGCTGTAGTGCAGATTGTAGACCGATCAGATATCGGAGGAAGACGAGCGATAACAAGACATTCAATAACAGAGCTGGGTGGTTAATGTAAACAATAACAAGTGGAATTAAATGCCTCGTTTAATTTTTAACCCGATCTGAATAGATTGGATCTTTGCTGCATAGGACAAATTTTCTGATCAACACTCCGCGTGGAAATAATAACTATCGCATTAAGAGCTTCGCCTTAATGGATTTTCGCAAAGAGAAGTTCAATTTGCTTGATGAACAGCACCGTCTGCGAGATGCCGCTTCCCCGTCCAATATTCCGGGAGCTCCAGCGGAGGACAACAAACCCATTGCCGAAGGTAGTGTATGCATATTTTGACAAATCTTCCAAACTGCATGAGAGTTTTGTTTGCAGAATACAATCTTGATACCAAGGCTACGGCCACGCTTCTGAAATACCAAAAGACTAATGCGCAGAAAATGGAAATTGATTTCGAGCTTAACTCTCTGGGTTGCTATATCTGCCAAGTGAACTTTGATACAATTGAGAAGTATGAGGAGCATGTGGAGTTCCATGGTGATGAGTCTGATTTTAAGTCCCTCAAAAAGATGCAAAAGTTGTAAGTTTAGATAGGGACACTCTACATGTATATGCAAACAAAAGCATCTGATTTTTTTACGTTTGAAAATGGTAAATTAATTATTCTATATAATATCTTGTATTCTTATATCGCTGAACCATTTATCTTTTGTTTGCTACGTTCGAATGTAATGTTTTTGGTGATTGTAGAAAAAAATTGTTATTAATATTAAAACATTTTTTTTTTAATTTTCCACTTCTCGATTTGCTATACTTATGAATAACATAACGCTTTTGTATGTATGAATAATATAATTTTGAAATTACTTTGCTCTATTCGAAGACCTAAATATTTATGTGAAAAAATGGGAATCTGATGCAATTTTAAATGATTCCGTTAAAATTTCATTGCGATGTTGTCTTTTGCGCAGTTCCTCGCCCATGGTGACCCTCTGTTATCAGACCTGCGTGGACAGTCACTACTTTGGATTTACCTTAAAGACCGACCACAAGGATTTGGTGGTTAACAAGTTCATAATAGTGCAGTCGCGTCAGTTCTACTATGTAAACAATGCGCGTATGCCGCTAAAGGTGCCGACGAGTGGAGAACTCGTCTTCTTTGTGGATTCGCACGTCTTTATGATTCTCCGGGAGCAGCCTATTGTGATCGGGTTCACCAGCCAGGGACAAAGCTATGTGGAGCAGCACCACTTCATGCGAACGGAGGCGCTCCCTAAGGCCAGCTTCAACATCAATCCGTACCGACTGTCCAACCACGAGACCTTTAAGAGCCAAGGTCTTCCGCCAGCCACTCCGCCCACCCAGGTGGTGAGTGCTCTTAAGCATGAAGATGCCCAGGTTCGGCTGGCGGACTTGGACAAGCACTATCGCAACTACTGTGAGCTGGGCAGGGAGATCACCCAGGAGAACTTCAGCGGGGCACTGCGCACCCTGCTCCAGGTGGAGGACATAGAACGGCTGCAGCACTATTTGGCCCTCAAGCAGTCCAAAATGGAGCTGCACCAGTTCGGACGCGAACTCTCGGTGAAGATGAAGCTGGGCGTCACCAATATGAGCGTGGAGGATGTACTTTCTCCTTACGACGATGTGCTGATCATTAACGAACGTGGAACTCCAGATTCAGGTGTTCGGCGTCTGCTGGAAAACAACAACCAGGTGCTGGAACTGGCCCTCAAGGATTTCGACTCCATCGTGCAGTGGGCTCGCGAGGTGGACGGTAAATTCGGATCGCTGGACAAGCAGCCACGCGTCTATTTTGCCCGCATCCTTAGTGTCTCCACCCAAAGAGTGAACATCACATGTGAACGACAGCTACCGGATAACACCACCTATACCCTCATCTTTCGTCCGCTTCGGGCAGTGATGCGTTACCAGTATCGGGCACTTCAGCAGCTTGATCTCACAAGGGCCTCCGATGTGCAGAGGATCCTTTTTCCCGGTGAAATACCCCGCGAGCCGGTTGCCCATGGCATCTTGGAACTGAACAATCGGCGCATTTCAAGCAATCCGGAGCAGATGCAGGCGGTGCAGCAGATAGCACTGAGCAAGAAGCTACCAGCACCTTATATCGTGATTGGACCACCGGGAACGGGCAAGACGGCGACCATTTGCGAGGCCATCTACCAGTTGTATGTGCGGCGACCGGAAACGCACATCCTGGTGCTGTCTGGCTCGAACACGGCATGCGACGAGGTGGCACTGCGATTGCTCCGGGCCATCGCAAAGGCTCCGGAGAGCCAGCCGCGACCACTTACCCGTGTCTTTTCCGCAAGCTGCGATCGTCGCATCGACAACATCGACGATTTGCTGCTGGAGTACTCCAATATGTACAGCGTACACTTTTATCCAGCCGTTCAGGCGGTGCACCAGTACCGTATTGTGGTCTGCACCTTAAGTTTGGCCGGAAAGCTATCTACTGGGGGATTCGCCAAAGGAGATGTCTTTTCGCACGTTTTCGTGGACGAGGCGGCCGCCTCCACGGAGGCGGAGGCTTTGATGGGCATAACCTGCACCATATCGCCGACGTCTAATTTGATCATGTCCGGGGATCATAAGCAACTAGGACCGGTGCTGCAGTCGCAACGCGCCAACGAATGGGGTCTGGGATTGTCACTTTTTGAGAGACTTCTGCAGAGGAAGTGTTACCAGTTGGACGAAGACGGCACCTACAATACGGCCGTGCAGTCGCGACTCATACGCAACTACCGGTCCCACCCGAAGATCGTTTCACTGTACAATGATCTCTACTACGGCGGAACACTAAAGGCTCATGCTCCCATGGGTGAGTACTAACCATATGCCTCAACCATATTTCCAGGATTGTACTTTTATGACTTTCGTATTTCAGAAAGTGTTTGCCGTTTTCAAAACTGGTTTTACACGCCAAATTCGGATTTTCCCATTATGTTCCATTCGGTCTTTGGGACTGTAATGAACACCAAGAGCTCTGTAAGGTAAGTTGAAACCTATTTATTTCTCATGTTTTTTGCAGAAATAAAAATTAGTTTTAAACATTTTCGGAAATAGTCACATTCAGCCAGTATAAGAAAACATGCACGATTTTTGTAAGGATGCACTATGATATTACTTTTAAAAAAACAGAATATTTTTGATAATTTATATATTTACTTGCCCTTATTTAACAGTCTGTGCAACAATAAGGAGATCGACGCTGTAATGGACTACGTCAAGGACCTTATGTATTTCGGTCTCAATGGTGAGAAGGTGTTGCAGACGGATATCGGGATCATTTCGCCGTACAAGAACCAGTATCAACGCATCCAGGAGCAGCTGAACATGCGCAAATGGTCGCAGATAGATTGCGGATCTGTTGAGCTCTTTCAGGGCAAAGAGAAGCAGGTGATAATCGTGTCCTTCGTGCGCTCCTTTACTCCAAAGCTAGGCTTCTTGAACAATGAACGGGTAAGTTGTGAAAAATAGGTATAGCAAAGTATATGGATGGGGAAAACAAATTATTTAAATTATACTTGCCCAAGTCTAATAGAACTATATTTATAGTCATTTTGAACGATTTCAAATCGGAAGTGGCTGGCAAAAAACGATCGGAAAATTAAAAAATTTAATAGCCTTTATGTTTTTAACTCGTACGTAAGAAAATAAATTTTTAAATTACCGTCATATGAAATACTTCGGAAAGGTGTTTTTATACCCTTGCAGAGGGTATTATAATTTTGGTCAAAAGTGTGCAACGCAGTGAAGGAGACATCTCCGACCCTATAAAGTATATATATTCTTGATCAGGATCACCTCCTGAGTTGATATAGCCATGTCCGTCTGTCCGTCTGTCTGTTTCTACGCGAACTAGTCTCTCAGTTTTAAAGATATCGAATTGAAACTTTGCACACACCCTTCTTTCCTTTGCACGCAGTATATAAGTCGGAACGGCCGGGATCGGCCGACTATATCCTATAGCTGCCATATAACTGAACGATAGGAAATGCCATAACTCTGGTGGTTGTAAAGTTAGGAAGTTGGGATTTTCTATGGCTTTCTAATTTGGCCTATCAATTCGACCTACCAAATTTTATACGGATCGGTCGACTATATCTTATAGCTGCCATATAACTGAACGATAGGAAATGCCATAACTCTGGTGTTTTTAAAGTTAAAAAGTTGGGATTTTCTATGGGTTTTATATTTGCCCAATCAATCCGACCTACCAAATTTTATAGGGATCGGCCGACTATATCCTATAGCTGCCATATAACTGAACGATTGAAAATGCCATAACTTTGGTGTTTTTAAAGTTATGAAGATGGGATTTTTATGAGTATTAAGAATGCATCATATGAATAATTTTGGAGAATATAATTTACAGAATATTCTGCAACTGTATATCAAATTCGGCTCCGCCCGAAGTTAGCTTTCCTTTCTTGTTAGTTTTTATACCCTTGCAGAGGGTATTATAATTTTGGTCAAAAGTGTGCAACGCAGTGAAGGAGACATCTCCGACCCTATAAAGTATATATATTCTTGATCAGGATCACCTCCTGAGTTGATATAAGCATGTCCGTCTGTCCGTCTGTCTGTTTCTACGCGAACTAGTCTCTCAGTTTTAAAGATATCGAATTGAAACTTTGCACACACCCTTCTTTCCTTTGCACGCAGTATATAAGTCGGAACGGCCGGGATCGGCCGACTATATCCTATAGCTGCCATATAACTGAACGATAGGAAATGCCATAACTCTGGAGTTTGTAAAGTTAGGAAGTTGGGATTTTCTATGGCTTTTTTATTTGGCCAATCAATCCGACCTACCAAATTTTATAGGGATCGGCCGACTATATCCTATAGCTGCCATATAACTGAACGATTGAAAATGCCATAACTTTGGTGTTTTTATACCCGTTACTCGTAGAGTAAAAGGGTATATTGTATTCGTGCAAAAGTATGTAACAGCTAGAAGGAAGCGTTTCCGACCCTATAAAGTATATATATTCTTGTTCAGGATCACTAGCCGAGTCGATCTAGCCATGTCCGTCTGTCCGTCTGTCCGTCTGTCTGTCTGTCCGTCTGTCCGTCCGTATGAACGCTGAGATCTCGGAAACTATAAAAGCTAGAAGATTGGCATTTTGCATGCAGATTCTAGGAGTTCCTACGCAGCGCAAGTTTGTTTCAAAAAGGTGCCACGCCGCCTTTAACGCCCACAATCGCTTATATACGATTTTAAAAATTTAAATATTTCGGAAAAGTAAAAATGCAGTTTTATTGTGTTTATCAATACCTATCGAAATATAGAAGAAATTTTTCAAATCGGATTGAACGATTGAAAATGCCATAACTTTGGTGTTTTTAAAGTTATGAAGATGGGATTTTTATGAGTATTAAGAATGCATCATATGAATAATTTTGGAGAATATAATTTACAGAATATTCTGCAACTGTATATCAAATTCGGCTCCGCCCGAAGTTAGCTTTCCTTTCTTGTTAGTTTTTATACCCTTGCAGAGGGTATTATAATTTTGGTCAAAAGTGTGCAACGCAGTGAAGGAGACATCTCCGACCCTATAAAGTATATATATTCTTGATCAGGATCACCTCCTGAGTTGATATAAGCATGTCCGTCTGTCCGTCTGTCTGTTTCTACGCGAACTAGTCTCTCAGTTTTAAAGATATCGAATTGAAACTTTGCACACACCCTTCTTTCCTTTGCACGCAGTATATAAGTCGGAACGGCCGGGATCGGCCGACTATATCCTATAGCTGCCATATAACTGAACGATAGGAAATGCCATAACTCTGGAGTTTGTAAAGTTAGGAAGTTGGGATTTTCTATGGCTTTTTTATTTGGCCAATCAATCCGACCTACCAAATTTTATAGGGATCGGCCGACTATATCCTATAGCTGCCATATAACTGAACGATTGAAAATGCCATAACTTTGGTGTTTTTATACCCGTTACTCGTAGAGTAAAAGGGTATATTGTATTCGTGCAAAAGTATGTAACAGCTAGAAGGAAGCGTTTCCGACCCTATAAAGTATATATATTCTTGTTCAGGATCACTAGCCGAGTCGATCTAGCCATGTCCGTCTGTCCGTCTGTCTGTCTGTCCGTCTGTCCGTCTGTCCGTCCGTATGAACGCTGAGATCTCGGAAACTATAAAAGCTAGAAGATTGGCATTTTGCATGCAGATTCTAGGAGTTCCTACGCAGCGCAAGTTTGTTTCAAAAAGGTGCCACGCCGCCTTTAACGCCCACAATCGCTTATATACGATTTTAAAAATTTAAATATTTCGGAAAAGTAAAAATGCAGTTTTATTGTGTTTATCAATACCTATCGAAATATAGAAGAAATTTTTCAAATCGGACCATTCGTTAAAAAGTTATGCGTGATCAAAGTTTCTATCTCCATCTCCCTCGCACTCCTTTTACCTGAGTAACGGGTATCTGATAGTCGGTGCACCCGACTATAGCGTTCTCTCTTGTTAAAGTTAGGAAGTTGGGATTTTTATGAGTATTTAGAATGCATTATATGAATAATTTTGGAGAATACTATTTACAGAATATTCTGCAAGGGTATATCAACTTCGGCTCCGCCCGAAGTTAGCTTTCCTTTCTTGTTTGAAGTAAAATAATTTTTAAACGAAAATAACTTATTCTTCCTATTTGTATCTTATTTAATATAGAAGCATACACAAAATTAAATGAAAAGACAGATGAAACATTTTTATACCCGTGCAGAGGGTATTATAATTTTGGTCAAAAGTGCGCAACGCAGTGAAGGAGGCATCTCCGACCCTATAAAGTATATATATTCTTGATCAGGATCACCTCCTGAGTTGATATAAGCATGTCCGTCTGTCTGTTTATACGCGAACTCGTCTCTCAGTTTTAAAGATATCGAATTGAAACTTTGCACACACCCTTCTTTCCTTTGCACGCAGTATATAAGTCGGAACGGCCGGGATCGGCCGACTATATCCTATAGCTCCCATATAACGATAGGAAATACCATAACTTTGGTGTTTTTAAAGTTAGGAAGTTGGGATTTTCTATGAGTTTTATATTTGGCCAATCAATCCGACCTACCAAATTATATAGGGATCGGCCGACTATATCCTATAGCTGCCATATAACTGAACGATTGAAAATGCCATAACTTTGGTGTTTTTAAAGTTAGGAAGTTGGGATTTTTATGAGTATTTAGAATGCATTATATGAATAATTTTGGAGAATATTATTTACAGAATATTCTGCAAGGGTATATCAACTTCGGCTCCGCCCGAAGTTAGCCTTCCTTTCTTGTTATTAAATAAAGTTAGCTTTAGATTTTTTTGTTTGTTTTATTATTTGATTCAACAATTCTTAAAAGTGTATAAGAAAATCAGATTCCTAAGTAAATCAAAAAACTATGCTATTTGTTAAAACAAGACACATTTTTAATTTTCTTTTCAATTTGGTACTTACTTTACTTACTTTTTTCTGACATTCAGTAAATGGGGGATACTTTTAGGAGCTCTGGACTTGGAGAAACATATTGCTTTATTGACCTTTTTTCTCATTTAGCGCTTGAATGTAATACTTTCCCGTCCGATGTCCCTCCTAATTCTGATTGGTAATCCGCGAACTCTTAGCCAGAACAACGACTTCCGGCGGATAATCGAGATGTGTCGTGACCGCAAGACGCTGGTTGGAGTTCCGTACTATCAAGAAGATGGCAAACAGAACAAACAGAACGGGCACAAGACCGCCCAGGATGAAACTGATGTAGACCATCCGGCACATGGTTTGGGCCAGCCCCTAAAGCGAAGTAAAAACCCTTTTAAATTCAAGTGTCGCCAGAGAAACATAAATCGTGATTCCGGTGTTTTATAATACATTTCCGTTCCCAATTCTCTGATTACTTGATTCTCTGGCGCTGTTAGCTTAATTTTATTTATAATTTATAAACCAAATCTGTTTCCATTCAGCTTCCAACTCCAAGAATCCAGCTCAGGCGGTTAAGCTCTTTTACAACAAAGAGGACCTGCTCAAATTGGGAAAAGAGTACAAGGCTCATAAATCTGAGCTAGACAAGATCTTTGACGAGTTGCCGAAGGTTCCACGCTATGTGGACAAGAATTCCGACTCAGTTAAATTGATTGACGATCAACTGAAGGATTTGAAATTGGAAAACAACAAAGATAAAGTTGCTTCTCGTCCAGCTGTTCCACCTTTGATTGTAACTCCAAGAGCTTCTGTCATGGCAGCAACTCCAAAACCAGCACCACGGTCTTTGAAAAGCCCGATCCCTATGTCTTACGGAAATCCGGTATCAAAGCGTCCGGAACCCAAGGCCTCAGAACCCCTCCCCATACGGACATTTAGTCGAGGGCAATTCTATATCAATGGAGTACCTTGTGGTATTGAAGTACCTCAAGTTCCCAGCGCACCGCCATTGTCGCCGCCCACAACAACGAGATCTTCGACTTACCAACACATTCCCAGCGGCAATTTACGGTTTAACAATATACGCCCCACGCCCGAAGAATACAATCGTCAGCCCCCGTTTAACGAGCAGCATCGTAGAACGCCCTTTCGCGAGCCCCACGGAAACTGGAACAGTTTTGGGTGGCCGCCACGGGACTCTCCTACGCCCCCACCAAAGGAAAAGAAGTCGACATGCGTTATTTCGTAATTGTAGCTTCTGCGGAGGCTACCTCCAATCTATGGGGACGGTGCGGTCGCTTGGCCTAACAAGTGACCGTGTAGTCCTCTTTTTGACTTTGCTATTGGCATTTGTGCGATCCACGATCGTCCATGCGCCAAGTAGCAAAACAACTTACCACATAGACCTGCACCTGATGTGCGCACTTCCGAAAATCAGGGCCAAAGGAATGGGGCCCCTTGAACACCAAGGTGGCCGTAATCATTTGCCCTGCTTTTTCTCTCTGGATCGCATTAAATGCAAATTTAATTGATTTGAGCAATGACATGAGCTCTCAAAGTGAACACTTTTTGGTTGCAAAGGGTCAAGGTTTTTGATTTATAGTATGGACCCCATTCCATGATATAAATCGCAAATCTTGCACACCATTCAATCTTTAAGTTTGATCTTGGGTGTTTTAAACTGCATAATTATTATATTTACAGTACGTGGCATCGGTATTAAATTAGTCCTTCTGCCCACACAAAAAATAAATATTCCGCACAATTGTAACCGTAACTGTTCCATATCTATAAATTGTAAAGGCTTGTCCAGTCTGGTTACTACAATGTATCAGGGATCATATAAATTGCAGAAAAAATGATTCCATGTAATTATGAAATGACATTTGATTTTAATAAAAATTTCAAATTATCTATAAGCTATGGTAATGTTTTATTTTTCATTAAGTGATGGAAGAATCAAACGAAAAAATGCTTTAAAATTCAGAAAGTTTTAAGAGCGGAACAACTTATAAGTCAAATTTTAAATCCTGCTGCTGGAAAAATGTTGACTTGTTTCGCGAAGTTCCTACTTGGTAGTGGAACATTTAGCCGTCTAAAGCGTAACCTGCCTGTTGTTTTTGCTATTAGTAGAGAATGGTAATGTAAGTTTCTCTTTTTTTTCGAATGTGTAAAGTTGAACGCTGAAAAGCTTCGCTCTACATTACAAAATGTATGGAGTAAGTTTTTTTTACCTAACGAAGTTTTCCTTTGTAATGTTGTGTACCGAGAATGTATACTTAAGTTTTTATTGATGTGACAATGGATTTCACTAAGGTAATTTCTGCAAATTTCAAATTTGTAAACCCTTGTTTTTTATCATGTAGAAATTGGTTTAAATATTATCTTGCTTTTCAAATAACTGCAAGTCTGCTTCCTTTCTGATCATATTTTATAATATATGTATGTAGCTGAAATTGGATTGTTATTAGGTACGCAACTAAGTTCTCGCTGTTTGTCCATAGATGACTCTAGCAGAAGGAGTTGGTCGATTTTGACATATACAAAACGTCACGAACCAAGCTTAGGCATATGGTAAGCAAACTTCTGGTTAAGTAAAAACGTCTAATTTTGTGCCAAACAATCGTCATTTGCGGGAAGTGTTGATTTTCTCTTCCACTCGAAGAAAAATTGCAGCTCAAGCTTATCGAGAGCTCCAAAAAGTGTACGGAAATGCTGCTCAGAGCAAATTGCATGTGTTTTTTTGCAATAAAGTTACATTTTTATCGAAACAAGAAAGAAAGCAAACTTCGACAAGCCGAAGTTTATATACCCTTGTAGTTATTTCGATTTATATGCCTATATTACAAAAACAATGAAGCTACATATGACGATTCTGCGCTGCATTTGGCCATCGTTCCTACGGCAGCTATGTACATATGTATGTATATCATATTGTTTTCCGATTTTAATTTAATTAAGACTGTAATTAAAAACTGTAATAATTTTAATATTACCAAATCTTAAGGAACAACAACAAAAAATTAAAAACAACAAAGTTATAGTTTTTTTGAATTGTTTTATTCCTATGACAGCTATTTGATATAGTCGTCCGATCCGGCTCGGTTCGACTTATATATGAACTACCTGCAATAAAAAGGCAACTTTCGGGAAAGTTTCAAGCAGATATTTTTAAAACTGAGGGACTAGATCGACTCTCCTGGTGATGTTGATCAAGAATATACATATATGCTTTATATCGGAAAAGTCTCCTTCACTGCGTTGCAAACTTTTGGCTGAAATTATATAAAAACAGCGAGAACTTAGTTCCGCACCTAATATTTCTTGCAATAGTACATACTTATTCTAAAAATCGTTGGTCTTCATGTCGCTTCATTATTTCTTTGGTTATTATTTCACTTCATTTGGGTGGTATGGACTATTAAAAACGATTACACCGTGATGTCCTATTCAAAAAGTTAACCTTTTTCAAAGGTGGCTTCCTTGGTGGATGTTAACAGTGCTGAAAATTACTTTAAAATAAAAACGATTTAGGCAAAAAAAATTGTTTTGTTATAATTTACATTTGGTCTGAATGGAAATCCAACCTTCGGCTGACAACTGCACAAATACAACAAACATATTCAAACTCTTCTTCTTCGATTTATTATTTTGGACCCTTACAATTCCAATTTGATAATGTTCACTTCCACGACTTCGAAAAGTGAAAGTAATGAAGTTTACCGACCAGCGGGAGAATACGACAAGCTCGTCTCGATATTTACAGTCAGACGTAAGTCCTATTTTATCCTGGATCTTGGAAGCCATTCAAAGTTTTTATGTCCAGTCGTTTGGATAATCAAATGAAATATCTATTAGCATTCCTCATATGTTTTAGAAATTTTGTGTGCTAGTTTCGAATTTGGCCTTAACCTGAAAACAGGACTGTATTTGAGCCTCATTCATAGGACGGAATCTTACTACTTCGCTTCCAACTACTTTTTTCAAAACAATTTTTATACTTTTTATTCGAAGTTGTTAACCGCCTTTTGCTAAAGCCGTTGCTATGAGCTCTTCTAGTAATTTATATACAAAATGTAAGCATTTTCATCACAAACTTTAAAGAGAGGTTACATTTGATAGAAAGTTGTATCCGAATTCCAGTAGGCCGTTTAAACAATCCCAGTGCCAGGAGCTATCGACTATTTTCTTTAGTACATACATTTTTCGTTATCGCATTCAACCAGTTGAAATAGTAAAATAAAACATAATAAACTTTGTAAAAATTATAGTGAATCCAGCTATTTGAGATTCAAAAGATTCTGCTACATTCTGCGCCTTAACGAATCTCTTAAGATACTGATACCCCTTTGAAAAATGCATTCCTCCGGCAGGAACAGTGGTCGGAGTGCTGCAGCTGTGCCAGCGCAATATGGTCGAGGTAACACCACCTCTGGAGTCACAGTGCGTTCCAAGTTAGCGGCACCTCTATCGACGCAGGCGGCGGGAACACGCAGAGCTGTTCACGGCGGAGCGGGCGATGGAGGATCCGATGCGGCTTGGAAGCAGACGGGGCGTCGTCTGGTCAATATTAACCAACCTTCTCGACTGGTCCAGCCCACCATAGCCTCCTCGCTGAGGGCCAGCTCCAACAAGCAGACGGCAAAGCAGCAGTTTGAGCAAGCGGCCCAGGAGAAGGCCAAATCGGGAAGTCCCTCGCCAAAGGACACAGAAACGGAAGTCAAAAAGCCACCCAAGAAGCGGGTGATGACCCAAGCAGCCAAACAGGCGGCTCGGGCCCGTCTCTGGCCAACCGCAAGACCGGCGGGCGGAGGCTTCACCTCGAGTCTGCGCAAGGATAGGCTCCCAGCACCTGAGGAGCCCAGTCCCTTGGCGGATTACGAGGCCATGGCGGAAAAGGCGGAGGCCAAAGATAGCAAGCCCCAGGAGCTGTTGGAAACGGGCATCCAGACCAACGAGGCGGAGATCCTCGACCATACACTAGTTCTCGGCGAAGTCAAGATGGTGAGCCCCTCGGTGCAGCTGGTGGAGCAGATCGACCGGGAGCGGCGCGAACTTAAGGCGAAGGTGGATCGCCAGTCGACGCGCAGGTTTGCTGCCCACGAGCAAGAGGAGGAACTGCATCTGGACGAGCTGAAAGAGTTTTACCTGCGGAACGCAGTGACCAAGCGCACGCCTAAAAAGCCGCCACCGATTCAGTACGCTTTCTACGACAACCAGTACCAGAACGTGTTCAAGTCCATGGACGCCTTCTTCACCCGAGTCCAGACTTCTGTGCCCAAGTCCGAGTCAGTGACCACCATCCAAGAGCGCATCAAGCGCAAGGAGCAGGAGCTGCTGAGCCTCTTTGATAACGTCGACCTGAACGACTAAATTCGAAACGGATAAAATCCCGTACTATACCAGTGATGTTTCAAATTGTTTGTGTAGTGTTCTAAAAGTAAAGGCTTTCTTTCAACTTAAGAAACTGTGGAATCCCATTATAGAGCGGATAATAAAGTATAGAATATTATTATTTTTTTACCATTAGTAAAAGTAAAAGTAAATCTTTTCAACGCCAAACAAATGACGTTGTAATCATCTTTTGAACAGTGTAATTTAGAAATCATTTAAAAACGCGGAGCGTAAAACAGTGTAAAAATCTGGTGAAATTTTCAGAAGCCGGTGAGATTTCAAAGACAGAAAATTTGGAAAGGGGTTTTTTACAATTTGGTGAAATACATTTATAAATAAAAAAAAGAAAGTCACGTTTTAATAATTTTAAACTTAAATTTTTATAGCAAGTTACTAAAATGTTTTCGGAATTTAATCACTTTCTTTAAATTGTTTATTGCTCCATGTTGCTCTGGGCCCAGGACTTAAGAAGAGGACCGATATAAATAAATATATATGAAAAATAAATGTGTATAAGAGTGATTCGCCCCGAAAGTTTTTATAAAAAATGTCTAATCGATATCGAAATTACTTATCGATATTTCCTCAGTTTAAGAAGCGTCATCATTTGAATTTTGGCGCACTTGACTAAATTAATATATTTTCTTTTTCATAGACGGATAATTAAAAAATAAATGCTTGTTTTCGACTCAAATGCAAGATCAACTTCCTTTAATTCTATAATTCTTAAACGCCTAAAAAGTTTGTTTTTTTAAGTTAAATGCTTATTCGTTTTTCATCACAAAAATGAATATCTGAATGTTTAAAGTGTTTTTTACCTAGAGTTCTTTTTTATATGCTAAATCCGACCCGTTTCGACTTGTAAGACTTTTAGGAATGTTTCATCTAAAAAGCTTTAAGACTGAGAGACTAGGTTGCGTAGTATCCGACGAATTGACAAGGCTGGTAAACTCGCCTAGTAATGCTGATCAAGAATATATATGAAATTATAATAATACAAAAACGGGTTAGAAAGTTTTTACACCGTGCGAATAAACTGCATGAACCATAAGGCCAGAATGGTAGATGTATGACAGCTATAGGGCGATTTCGATAAAACTCAATTTATATATTATAATACAATATTTTAATTTATATCAAAAAAATAAGATTCCATAAAAAAATTATTGCCCATTTTTGTAATCCAACTCAAAAAAAAATTTGTCATTAGCGACTTTGGACGATTTGAACGCTACTGTTAATATACCCTCTGCATCGGTATGAAAATAAAAAGTTTGTAGTGGATAGAAAATGGGGGAAAGTTGACGGTTTCAGCTTACTGACCATTAAACTTATACTGACCATCCCAACTACAGAGTTTTCCCCTACATATGTACATACATATTTATGTTTGAAATTGTTATACCTTTACGGAGAATGTTATAATGTTGCTGATTTTAAAGCTCCCTATAATCCAAGTTTGATTGGGTAAAATGATTCATTGTTATATAATAATTTCAAAATCATCGATCCATTGGTATTAAAATGTTTTACAAATGGGGTGAATTCATAATTTTGTATTTATTATTAAAGAATTTTGTAGAATTTTTTGCATATGAAAATACAAAATAATTAGGTTAACAAACAATAAAAATATAACATTTTAGTTTAAAACCTTTAGACTGGAATCATTTTTTTTTCCAAAGAAACGCCAAAATTTCCGTTCCCAAGCCTATTTTCATGTCCCAATAAAATCTGTCTGGGCTAAATACGCCACCCGGACACACCTATTTGAAAAAGACCGAGTCAGCGTACTTGTCCAGCAAGCCCATAAAAGTGAAGCAACAAGTGCAGGGCCGAATTTAAATTGCAAAGCAGCAGCAGTGTGCTAAACTAGCCAGGCCAGCAGCTGGCACTTTCTCCGAGGCCAGAAAGCGGAGTCAAGAAGTTTTCCCAACCATCGTTTCAGCAGTCAACGTTGGCAACTGGTTGCGCGAGCAATGGAAAAATCACCTCTAAAGTTTCCCCATGCAATTCGCGATGTGGAGGAGAGCACAAATGCGGAGCTATTGGAATACTTCAACGGTAAGATATAGGTTCAGTAATCCAATGTCACTTTTCACACTTTTTCTGTCAAGGTGAGAGAACTGGCTTTGTTCAGGTCGGATCGGAGGGATATTTTTTTCCTCATAAGTACAAAGAAGAGGCCGATAGGTATTACAACTTTGAGGCACGACCTGATGACATCTGGATAGCCACGGTACCTAGATCGGGCACCACTTGGACACAAGAGCTAATCTGGCTGGTGGCCAATGGTCTGGATTTTGAGCAGGCCCAGCGGCGACCGCTCTCCGAACGCTTCCCATTCTTCGAGTGAGTATTTGTCTTGTTATTTGACCTAATGTAAAGGCCCCTTCTTGTTCCAGATTTCCCTTGTTTATGCATCCCAAGGTAAAGGAGGAACTAAAAAATGAGAATAGAGATTCAGGTGAGGCCGTGGACTTCATTGAGAAGATATCCCGACCGGGCTACGAGACGCTGATGGAAATGCCCCGCTCTCAGCGACGATTTATCAAAACCCATTTTCCTTTTTCTCTACTGCCGCCCAGTGTCATGGAAAATAAGTGCAAGGTTCGCTACTTTTAAAACTTAGATACCCCATAGCTTGGGGTCTAGAGGTAAACTTGTAAATATATGTGTTGCAGGTCATCTATGTGGTTCGCGATCCCAAGGATGTAGCCGTTTCCTATTACCATTTAAACAGGCTCTTCCGGACTCAGGGTTACGTGGGAGACTTCGAGCGTTACTGGCGCTACTTTCAAAGTGGATTGAGTAAGTGTTTTTTTGATGTATCTAGTCAGCATCGTAGATAACCCTTCGTGGCAGATCCATGGCTGCCCTATTACAGCCATGTAAAAGAAGCAAAAGAGCATGCCCAGCTGTCCAATGTGCTCTTCCTGCGCTACGAGGACATGCTGGTGGATCTGCCCGGAACGGTTTACAGCATAGCCAACTTCCTGGAGTGCCCGCCGAAGCCCGAGGACCTGGATAGGCTACTTGATCATCTGAGTATCAAAAATTTTCGCGAGAACAAGTCTGTAAACATGCACGAGATGTCCTCCGTAGGCATCCTCAACAAAGGAGAGGCAGGATTCGTGCGTAGCGGAACCAAAACGGAGTGTCAGCCACAAAAGGAGTTCGTCGACAATCCCAAACTTTTGAAGAGCGCGAACGAATGGGTGGAAGAGAACGTTAAATGCTTAAAGACCATATAAGATACCTAAATTTCTTGACTATCCTTACTGTTTTTTTGGTTTAATTTGAAACGGAACTAGACTATGACTAACGTATTTGCACTTTGAAACTATCCACACTGGCGCTGGCAATCCGCTTGTGGACTTCGTTGACCTCCGCTTGGGTTAGGGTGCGCTCCATGTGACGGTAAACAATGCGGAAGCAGACACTTGATTTCCCCGTCTTCGGGTGCTTGAACTTGTCCACCAGGCTGATCTGCAATAGGAATATAAGTCGCATGGTAAACTTAGAAAGGATCGGGAACACCATAACTCACCTGCTCCACCATATCACCGGCCACAGAGCGGACCAGATCGTAAAAGTCGTTGGGCGAGAAGCCGGCATCCACCTCCACGTCGTCGGGCAGCCAGAAGGACAAGTCGTTTGTGCACTGCGGATAGTGGGAGATGGGTTTGTACTTGGCCAGATTTTGCAGGTCCTTTTCGCTGAACTGGGAAAGAAATCCACTATCGTTTGACCAGAAGAGCCGGATATCAGGTATGTCGAAAAGCACCATGGCCAGACGCTCCAGACCGACCCCGAAGGCATAACCAATCGACTGATGGACACCAGATCTTTGCAGAATCTCGTGGCGCATGATGCCGCAGCCCAGGACCTCCAGCCAGTTGTCTTTAAAGTAGATCTCAAGTTCCCACGAAGGTTGGGTGAAGGGAAAATAGGTATCCACCCATCGGTATTTGATGCGAGGACCAAACAAATCCTTCGTCAGGCCCACCAGCACGTGCTTCATCTCGTGTTCCATCAGCTTAACGGCCTCTAGCGTGTGGCAGGGCTGTTTGGTTTGATCCATGAACTTGGAGGAAGGTAGGATGAGCTTGGGGTCGGCCAGCGAACCGGACCAAGTCTCCTCAAACAACTCCAGACCGGGATTGCGCTCGAATAGCTTTTCTTTGGTGACCAGCCGCACGGCGTCCGCCTGGTGGAAGACCGGATAGTGGGTGCTGTCGATCTCGTCCCGCCGATACACCTCGCCCACCACCAGAAAGTTGTCCAGTCCCCCCGATATCAGTTCCACCTGATGAGCAGTGGTGTGGGCGCGCAGCAGATGCTGCTGGTTTATGTAGTAGCAATCGGACTTCTGCCGACTGACATGGTCAGCGGGTATCAAAAGATTTTCAAAGTTCTGCTGAACAGTGACCACCGGATTAAGGTTGTCGTAGACGGAGAACATCGGATTGCCCCTTTGGTTACGATACGCTCCATAGAAGTAGTTAACGATGCGCTGTCGGATGATGGACAGCGGGTGGTCCATCTGCAGGTGCTTGTTGGCTCCTATATAGGAGAGGATCTTGGGCGTAACGTTCGTCCATCCATCGGTGGCGAACGTGCTCCCATTGACCTCCAGGTGGGGTTGGGCCGTTGGCGACTTCTCCGGCGCCGCGCTGCTGGCCAGGCATCGGGTGGACCTCACCAAGTGGCGAGTTCCTTGCACTCGAAGTGTCAACAGCATCTTAGAGTTGATTAAATACAATAAATTACTGCATTTATTGCATTTTAAGTTGGCAAAGTTATTGCCCAATTTTCAAAGTGACCAGAATGCCACAATTTTGTGCCAATTTTTGTTCCTAGTGTATATCGATACCTGTTATTCTTGAAGCTATCGATAAAATCTGTTTAAAATGTTTTTGCTTGTAACGAATAATGTTAAAAGTTATTATATTTATTGGGACTTTGTAATTCTAAATGATAGTCTATAGCGTCCAGCAATTGTAACACTTTTCGATGCTACGATATTAATAAATATAATTGGCTATTCAAAAATTTATCCCTGTTTTTGAGTTCAAACGCTGTAGAAATATATTTTGGTGATGCAATGAGCCAGTATGCTGAACATTATCCTTAAACGCTCCAATTTAATAAAAAAACATAAATAATACAAATTTAAACACAACGCACTTGGACGAATTCAATGCACCTTCACTAAATGTAATGGCATACAATTTGATATGTTTAAGCTATTTATACGATGTCTCCTTCACTGCGTAACAAACTTTTGACTGAAATTACATTACCTTCTGAAAGGCTATAACAAGAAGTAACGCCTTAGTATAGTATTATATACTATATAATACTATATATTATATACCCGGCACACTGCTAACTCATTTTTATAAATTTGTATACAATACAAATTTCAACAAAAATCAAACAATAAAAATTATATATTTTTTATTTATTTTTCTACAAACATCAACAGATTAGTTGTTCACCTAAATCTTATATGATGACAGATATACAATGGGCCCATTACGAATATAAATCATTAAAGCAAGAGAATTCTTTTTGAGATACTTGCGTTGGTATGTTTTCTTTCTTCGCATATCATAAAAAATGAAGACTGGCTAAAATCAATCAGTTCTAGATTAGACCAGGGGATAGCTGGCGGAGGTGGCAATGCCGCACTGGTTTTCCTTGTTGCGCGTCATCTTAATGAAGCCTTGGTCGCCCCAGGTTGTTCCCCATGAGTTCTTCACCAGCCAGTAGTCAGCGCCAGACTCATCAGTGCCGAAGCCAACAGTGAGGACACCGTGGTCCAAGTTCTGGGCATCGCATTGGGGCTCGTCATAGACGCCCTCCGAGTAAAACTGGAATGATTCGTGCGAGGCATCAATGGCCACGGAAACGGGACCAATCGTCGACACAGCCTCAGCTAACTTCTTCTCATCACCCTGGGGGATATCGACGAAACCACGATCGGTGGCTCCGATGGTGTCCTTTTTGAAGTGACAGGAATCATCGATGGCCTCATAGGGATAGGATTTCTCGGTGTCAACACCACCATTGTCCTTAATGTAGCGGAAGGCGTTATCCATGAGACCGCCATTGCATCCGTTGTTGCCATACTTCGTGGAGCAATCGACCAGATTCTGCTCGGACAGTGAGACCAGCACTCCAGATTTGCGGTAATGCTGGCCCTCAAGAGCGCCCGTGGTGGAAAATGCCCAGCAACTGCCGCAGTGTCCCTGATCCTTGACTTCGGTAACAGCGCCCTTGGTGCGCCAGTCCACAGATGTGGGCAGGGTCACGTGAGCCGGCGAGATGAAGGTAACTCCCTTGAAGCTCTCATCGGCAGCGCTGGAAACAATTTTCCTTTATGTTAGGGAATATTTCTTAAGGGAATTTATTCTAGTCCTGACTTACCGCAGCTCCTTTTGCAGGGTGTAGTTGAATCCGTTCATCAGCTGGCGAAATTCGTGGTGCAGCATATCGGCGTACTTGTTGACCGCCAGTTTGAAGCTCACCTTTCCTTCGGCAAATCGCTGGTTGTGCTTGGCAATCTTGTGCTTGTTCTCATTGAAGATCTTGAGGCGGAAGCTTTCCTCGGTTTCACCTTTGTATTGCTTTCGGTGCTCCAACTGCATATCAAAAAATATTTCCTTTTAAATAGTACACTCTAATCAAAGGTAAACCTTATCAACTAATTTTCATGTACTTGTTTTAAGATAAGATTAAACGAAACATCTTTAAGTAAAAACAAAAGTCGTGAAGATCCACCCTTCAACATCAAAAATAGGTGGTATCAAATTTTGTGCCAGGAAATACAACATTTTATTTATTATTCTCATTCGGCCCGCTTTACTAAACTAATTCCACATCCTATATATACATCTAATAGTTTTCCCTATCACACACTACCTGTGCGATTCGTCACAACGTAGACTGCCGTCCACCAAATGAAATCATTTAATTATAGACATATTTTTCGTGTTTAAAAATCCCGTTCGGAGAGCCAATCTTTTACGTAAACTGGATTTACGACCACGGAGGCAAAAGGCCCAAATCTTGAGATAACCTTATGATAGGGCGTCAACTTGGCACGAGCTATAGGTTCGGCCACAGTAGTAAAAACTATAAATCTAACATGGCCATAAAAAGTTTTTAACGACGAAACAGTGTTAATGTTCCAGGTAGTAAACACCGCAGGTAGAAGAAAAATTGATAAATGCGCTCTATCTCCATGCATTGCTCGACTCCCGGATTAGAGACCTCCTCTCTGTTTCGGGGTTGATTTGTCCGACCCGCATATTGACAAAGCACGGATATAGCACGAACACTAAACAAATGATAGCTAAATATCTATTTATAAAGAGAACTGGAAAGCCGAAGCAAGAAGTACACTGGGTTGCTATCCATTATAGTGAGCAGAAATTGTATTTATTGAGGGGTGTTTTTTGATTGAGTGTCAATAAGTCAACTCTTACACACAACCTCTAACAAAATGTATCCCGTCGAGGGGGGGAAACTTAGTAAGCTAGGAAAAACAGTCGTTTAGTAGGAGTTTTACAAAATATAATTTTTTGAACATATATTATTTTAAAATGGCAGCTGTGAGCAGCATTTATACAGTATATGTTATGAAAACATGAATAGGTTAAAAAAAAAGTCACTACTCTTTTGTTAAAAAAAATAATATAAAAATCACATTTAATTACGAAAACAAAAAATACGAAGAAGTTATTTCCTTTGTTAAGCCCATCCTAATTTCTAACATTCTCTTGTGACAACAGACCCCGAACATATGTATTTGTCGTTCGAAAAATTATCATCACATTTTAGAAGTCAAAATTGAGTTGACAATAAGGAGAACTTTTTCTAAAAGATTACAAACTAGAGCGTTAACATCACGTTGAAAAATCGTCCCTAAATAAAACTTCCTGCCATTAAAGTAAAAGAATAACAATCTTAAGCAGAAGAAAGCATTTATGGTATATTCATTAAAAGGAACTGTCATTTTATACATCTTACGTTATTCAGACATTTAATTTTAAAGTTCATTCAAGAATTTCTTTTTAAATGTAGTTGACCAGAAAATAAAAAGTGCTCTGGTTTTCACGTTACTTAAGTTTCTAGCAACACTCTGCGTTTTTGTTTTTCTTTAACTAGCTTTCCAAATGTTCTCGTGGAGGTGTTAAGTAAAAGTAAATGAATCAGTCAGTCGCACATTTGTATTTCTTTTGCAAATAAGATCCAGTTATATTTAAAACGCATAGACAACTTCCGTTTTTATTACGCAAAAAACTTGCATTTAGACAAAACTTTTTCGTTTTTAAAAGAAAGACCTAGATATATTGTAAATGTTAAAGCTCCTGATAATTACAAAATCATAGAGCAGAGAAAAATATTAATGAATAATATCTTTGGAAAACATTAAACTGAAATAACAATTTGTAAAGAATGCTACAATACTTTATTTCAGCAAATTAAAGGTGTTAAGTGGCATGCTTTTCAGCAAGTTATATTAAGAAAATACATCCAATTTAAATGTCAAATATGTAAAACATACCACTTAATTTATCTTGAATTTTTTCATTTTTTAGTAGCTTCTAAATAGTTCACCTCAAGTCAAACAAAGACCATGTTCTAGATAGGCACAATGAACTGAATAACCGAGCGGCGCTGTCATGTGAGAAACGTGCATATGTAATTATTTGGACATCAAAGCGGATCAGCAGCGCCAGAGTAACAATTGGCGCCCCAAATGGACCGGATGGAGTGCCCAGTCCATGGCTGACTCGTATAATTGACATAATTGATTCGAACTCATGCATCCAAAAAACCCCGCCCGTTTAACTCGGTAGAGAACGAGAAGCCTTTTGAAAGCCGCGAGCACTCTGACCTATTGATTTTCCATCTAAACAGTTTGGGTTTTCGATATGGCATGATAAAATTCACACGTTTTATTATTGTATACTTTTTTAGAAAATAAATGGCGAAAAAGAATGAAAAACTTAAGAACCATAATTAAATGCACGTGCGATACAGGCACTCGACGCGTATACATTTTTGTATATCTACATATCTCTAGAGTGAGCAAGATTTTTGCCAGGCATCTGGAGAACTTAGGAATCTTGCAATTGCAGATGTGACCATGGACGATTGGTGAGTATCTGGCAGCTATAGCTAATGCAAGTGCTGTTAATCCTAAAGTCGCTCCATCTCGATGGCACAGTCATCGCCCTCCTGATCCGTAGGTGCAGTAGTGGCCACTTCACTGGTAGCTGCATAGGATGGGTGTGGAACAGGTTGTTCCTCCTGATTCTTGTACTCCCGTCGCTTTCGCATGATGTAGACGAAAACGAAGCTGTTTATCACAAGCATAACAAAGACGATAATGGTGGGCCAAACCACATCCACTGAGAAATCCAGACTATTTGCGCTGACATCGGTCATGGTAAAGGGGTTCTTGGTTTTATATAATTTGGCCGCTATTACGTTGGTGTTCTTAGATTTCGTACCACGTTTTTACGGTGACGCGCGTGCTTTTTCGTACTGTTGGGGGGCTGGCTCCTTTTATTTCTTTTCTCACGAATTTCTATACGGTCTCTCCGCTGCTGCCCGACCGTTCCGTTTGCTTGGAGCGTCGTTTGGGAAATAACAAAAATACAGCAGACCGCCGCTTTTGGTGGTGGCCCGCTCTCACACGCTCGGGCAGAAAACAGCCGAGTTCACACACTCTACTCCTCGTATCACAAAATGAGAGCCAACCTACGTACGTAGGCAAACTATTTGGAGGAAGCGTATTCTACATATTTCTTGTTTTCTTTTTTGCAGCGCGCGCATTATGGAACCGATTGAAACGAACCGGTTTCCGAATCGCTTGATTTATAAGGATTTCAGGCGAGATATTCAAATATGTTTGCGCCAACCGGTTCGGGAGCAGCAAAAAAAAAAAAAAAGATAAAGAAAGAGCAATATCGATATTTTTGCAAGTCAGTCAAATCTTTCCCCGCTTGTTTATTTACGGCAGTCTATTTGTTTGTGCACTTGTCGCTCGGAATTCGCGCTAAAGAGCTTTCGGCTCTCAGAAACACCAGAAATGCCAAGTTGATAAGCCTGTGTGATCCGTCACGCGTCATTTCCAAACGATGGACGGTGCCCTCTGAATGCGCAGAAACTGAATCGCATTAAAATTTAATCTTGAGCTTATCAGTGCCACAATTGTATGCTGGTGACTATTGCAGCTGTGCATTGGCAACCGACGGCTTGGAAACGTTGAACAGCACACAAATTACAGATTATAGATTTGCGCTCACCCAAGTCAAACTTGTGTATTCTTTACCAGCTCAATTTGAATTGCGCGGCTATTCTGCGGGGAGCAAACATGGGCAGCACTGTTTTTGCAGTGTGCCCAACGCGGTCGATATTGTCACACTGATTAGATAAATAAGACCCAACATTTAAAATCAGTGCTTCAAAATCTAATGAAGTTTAGTTTAAATTAAATATAGTCTTTGGATTGCCTAATTTTGCTGTGTAAAGGCGAACTTATTTTGTTAATTTGCAAATAAGTATGTTATGAAAACTTATAATGAGGACTACTTATAAATCCTGGTTCTAATTTATATACCTTTGCAGTTATTACAAATCGACTACATTTTGATTTCTATGCCCATATTACTAACAATGAAGATATGTCGATTTTGCGCTACATATTGCCATCGTTTCTAAGGCAGCTGTACGATATTGTTGTCCGATTTTGACAAAACTGATTATTTGATTTTCCTATGGGGGCTTTATGATATGGATGTCTGATTTGAATTTAATTAAAACCGTAATTCCTTAGTATTTAAGTATCACCAAATCCCAAAATAACAAAAAAAAAATTAAAAACAAAGTTATACTTTTTTGAAATTTTCTCCGATTGTTCCTATGGGAGCTATATGATATAGTAGCCCGATCCGGCTCGTTTCGGTTTATAGAAAGACAACTTTTTGAAATTTTCAAGCAGATAGCTTTAAAACTGAAGGGGTAGTTTGCGCATAAAAAGAAGGACAGACGGACGGACAGTCTAACAGACGGACAGACTGATAGTCCGTCTATGGCAAGAATATATATACATTATGCAAACTTTTGATGGAAATTATAATACCTTCTACAAGGGTATAAAAATGAGTCCAGTTAAAACCTGTTGATCAAACCTCAGACAATATCTCAAATGAGAAATCAAAATTATCAGCCCTTAGTTGCAAATAAATATAAAATAAGACACAATGCCACCATGTTCAACAAATATTATGGTTTCATAACAAAGGGAAGACCACATTTTAAATAAAATCCTCTAAATAAAAAATGATTTAAGCAGCAAGTGGTTTCTAATAATTCAGACTCACCAATGCCACACTTACAAATGCGAAGTGACGTTTAAATATCAAGCCGTTAAAAAAAATTATTTGAGACATTGAAGATATACAAAAATACGACTACCTACACAAAAACTGGATGCCTTATAATTGACTATAATGACTTACAATGCATGGCATTTGGAAAATAATTTCATATATTTAACATTGCGTTAGGATCCAAGGAATGCGCATGTCACTTTAAAATGTTTTTTTATCGTTTTTCAACTTGAGAACCTTTTTAAAACTTAATTTGAACGAATTGGGATAACTGGGATAACTTTTTTTCAATATATTTACATATAAATGTTGGATTCAAAACCAATATACTAAATATAATGACATAATGACACATGACATTAGTTTGGAGCCATGACAAAGATTTTTTGTGGCTCTGGTTCCCTTAATCTATTTTTACCAAATACTTGCATTCACATCAGTATGGATTCTTTCCTGCTGAGCATGTTTTTAAATTAAGTTAAAGAAATTAAATTATATTAAGAATAAATTAAATTTTCGTTTTCGAATTAGCGAACTGTTTAATTTAGTTTTATCGCAAAAAAATAATCATTTTGAATCTTGTTGTTCAACCCACCAATAGATCAGCCTATATCGTTTTCATTATACTTTTTAATTTTAACTTTGATTATTAAAATATTTAAGTTTTAGTCAATTATTATAATATATTATTATAAAAAATAAGATCACATAAGGGGTGCTTTTATTTGTCTAGTTATATGTGTTCCTTATTTCCCTAAAAGTTGTAAAGCAAAAGTAATAATAATAAATTGACATTCGTTTTAAAAATTGTTCAACAAATTCAAAAAGGGTAAATACTAATTTACCATAAATACCAACTGTAAGTTAGTAAAAGCAATTTAATTTTCTTCAAATTATAGAAAATGGGATCAAAAACCGGCATAGTAATTTTAATATTTAAAGAGACTTATATTTCAAAGAATTATAAAATCGAATATTTGTCGTAAACCAATTTTTAGGAAAAACCAATATGGTTTTTAATCATATTTAAATATATTTGTTTTTTAGTTTGATTGTGCATTGGTACATATATGACTTTGGTTTAATGACAGGCCAAAGATTAAAAAAGCTGTGTCATCATAATCAAAAAAGAAATTGTATTATGAAATTTAATTTTTTTCATGGGACACATTTTTAGATTTTAAAATATGAATAAAAATGAAATGTTGTCATAAGGTAGTATTTCAAGCGTTAAGATAAACTATTAGAGAAAAAATTATTGAAACAATAACAAAAGTGTATTAGTGCATACTGCGACTTTTATCACATGAGATCTGCACAGCTAATTACACGACCGATTTTCGTTTAATGACGCTTGACACGAAAGAACAAATAACTATTCAATGACATCCTAGAAATAAGCATGACCCTTTTCTCCTGCTGATAAGGTATGTGTGACACTAGGGGTACATTCAACCAATTTTAGAAAATTCTTTGATAAGCACACCAAGTTGCAAATGAAGGCGCCAGACAAAGGATGGGTTGTCTAATCATTTAAATTATGAGTTCATGCAATAAAATATGCAATGCAGAAGGGGGCAAAAATCAAAGTCGGGATTAACCACATGACAATTAGGAAACATTTGCTTGAAAAAATGGTACAAATGTCCGGCTTATCAGTGGACCAGTTCGAGTCTTGCACGGCTTATCAGCGGGAGTGACCCGCAACGGAATAAAGTGGGCGAAGTCTCGATTGTCCGTCATTCCATCCGATGTTTACAGCTAAGCTGGTCATCTGGTCATGTGAGCCGTCATGTGACTAAAGCGCATAGACTTCTGGACTTATCTGGACGCTTTTTGAAGCACCGCCGCAGTGCATTCACATTCACTCGTGACTCAGTTGAGAAGAATCGTCACAAACGGAAGAATGCATAAAGTCCCAGTCCAACTATGCAAACAAAGTCTGCGCAAGACAAAGACCCAAAAATAATGCATTAATCATCGCTAGCAAGCCTTTGTTACCGGAAAACACTTGTTGCACTTCGATATCCTGGGGTGACAAATTATAAACAATCCATTATCCGTGAAAAACTTACCTTGAAAGCGCGCCATTCCTCGTGAATCACCTCGGCGAAGGAAACAGCCTGGGCCACCGCCAGCAGGGCCAAAAGCGGCAGTAAAACAGCTGCGCGCATTTTGAAGAGTTAGAGAGTCTGCAAGAAAGCACACAATTAGTAAGCCAACTATGCGGATACCCAGTCACGTGAAACTTGTCCAGTCCTAAACCTGATTTCTTGGATATGGTAGTTATAATATAAAAGCGGGCAATATTCTGAGAGCGCAAACCTTTATAAAAATACAATAAACATCACAAAAACGGTCATTGATTTAATGGAAAATTCGGTAATCTATAGTACGACAAAAATAAGAATTATAGTTAATTGATTTATTCTGAATAAAATGAGAAAAACATGTTCAAACCTTTATTAAAATGTTATTGAACGATTTAAAAATTATACTTTTTTATTTATCATTTTAATTTAAAAGAAAAATTAAATCAATAACAATAAATAACGGGAAACATCAATATATATTGAAAAAGACTTTACTATAATGTTGATGTTAATTGGGATTTGATCAATTTTCGGGG
The DNA here is from genome assembly GCA_018153365.1 of Drosophila fuyamai. Classification (NCBI taxonomy): domain Eukaryota; kingdom Metazoa; phylum Arthropoda; class Insecta; order Diptera; family Drosophilidae; genus Drosophila; species Drosophila fuyamai. Next base: position 384,177 of record JAECXW010000419.1, on the reverse strand, counting down.
CGTCTATCGGCGTTTGCTCTTGGATATTGTTAGGTTGGTTGTTTTCGCAGTCGAAAATTATCTACATTATCTTATCGGCCATTCCACTTTCATATAGCTTCGTATTGCGTTATGAAGGTCTGCCATTTTTGTCCGATTTGTTTTTTACTGTACGATTTGGTTTGAAACGAGACAAGAATTTAATACAAAAAAAAAATGTTATTAATTTAGTATGAGCCTGCAATATTGCAAGTTCGAGGGCAAAAACGGGTTTAGAAATTCAAGGTGATTCATCTACAAGGGGAATAACAGGTGAGATAAAGCCAACGAATAATAGAAAATGGGTCAGCACAAAGCGGAAAGCAGAAGAACGTTCAAAAGGGCAGTAAAATCTAAACAAAGAAGCGCAACAGAAGATTGGGAGGGGAAAATAGAATAAGGAATATGTAGATGAAAATGGCAACCGTTAACATGCACTTAATGTGTAATTAAGTGGAGACAAAGTCATGACGCAATAATGCAACGAGTGAAGAGGCTGTTGTTAATATTCATATTTAATATACGCTAATGCAGGGCATGATATTTTGCGTTCTAGCGCCAAATTCTTACTTACCACTTGAAACTGCGTCGCTGGAATTACAAAATGTTCACAGAGTCTAACACTGTTTTTGGACTACTTTTATTGTTGAAGCTGCACCAAAGTACAAGTCAAACAATTCTATTTGTAAAGTCGCAATTAAAGATCTGATCACGAAGACTTTTCGATGTTCAATAAAATTTGCGCAAATTGTTGCCCCAAAGAAATCTTCGGCAGTGTGGCCGGTCGGGGATTTATTGAAATCCCCATCGCCTATCGATAATAGTAAGGCCAGTGTTGAAGTACTGGCCTTAAAATCGCCAATTCTGTGTATTTCAATACCCCATTCCAACAGAGCACCACCATTCTATTTGGCGACTGGTGAATTAACGCCCCAACGGTACGTTTCTATGCAACATTTAGCCAATTAATCGCCTGAACAAAACACTTAAGTCTTCGCAGGAAACAATTCAAAATTTACATGCCGACCAACTTTATTTCTGAGGACCAGAGGCGAAGTCAGAAGGTAAGAATGGGTATACGACAGCAACTTGTTTATATAATAGCTGTAATCTACTAAAACAAGTGTTTTGAAGACTTGATTTTGCCCAAAACATTTTCAGTTTGACAAGTGTAAGCGCCTTTAACGTAAATATCGATAGGAAACTCGTTTTAGTGAGCATATGCTACAATATTCATTTGACACTGACCGATTTTTAATCGAACAGTGCTACAAAACGCAAAAAAGAAAAATCCTTAAAAATTATATGTAAGGCGTCACACTAAATGCGAAAGAAGAAGACAAAAATTGCTCGTCATTCGCAGTAGGAAGTTTCATTAAATATTTAAAAAAAGCTACAATTTCGACGCATTATATATCCCGTATGTATTGCAGAACAAGCCAACCCCTGCGCAAAAACTATATGTACAATTGAGTTAATAACGGCGCAATTACGACATATTCCCCATCCAATCTCCGCCAGCTCTCAAGAAGCGCCCGTATCATGTTTGGCAGACAGAGTGGACTGGGCAGTTCCAGCAACAGCAGCAACCTGGTGGAGTTCCGCGCCGGTCGCATGAACATGGTTGGCAAGATGGTTCATCCGGACTCGCGCAAGGGCCTGGTCTACATGACCCAAAGCGATGATGGCCTGATGCACTTCTGCTGGAAGGATCGCACCTCCGGCAAGGTGGAGGACGACCTTATCGTCTTCCCCGACGACTTCGAGTACAAGCGCGTGGATCAGTGCAAGACGGGCCGCGTCTATGTGCTCAAATTCAAGTCGTCGACACGCCGGATGTTCTTCTGGATGCAGGAGCCCAAACTGGACAAGGACGACGAGCACTGCCGCCGCATTAACGAGCTGCTGAACAATCCCCCGTCCGCCCACCAACGCGGCGGAGGCGGCAGCAACGACGGCGACCTGCAGTACATGCTCAACAACATGTCGCAGCAGCAGCTGATGCAGCTCTTCGGCGGCGTCGGCCAGATGGGCGGGCTCAGCTCGCTGCTTGGCCAAATGAAGTAAGCAAACTGAATTTTCCAGCCGATAACTGAAAACTATCATGTCCTTTCGTTTGCTTAAAGTAACTAAATTGATCAATGTATAACAAGTCTTAGCTTTGCAAACTTTAAAACACCTCAAACCTCTTATACCCGGTAGCAATCTTGTCCAGAAGTTTTGAGATATCACCTTTTTAGTATTATTCACTTACTGATAGACCAAGTGAAGTGAGCCAACTTGCATTACAGACGATAGCAGATACTAACCAAGTTTAAAATTTGGTCTGGGATAGGGTATAATGGATTTAAGAGATGCTTTTATCCTTATTTTTAGCAAATTTAAATTGTCATTGTCATATTTAATGCACTTTGATCGCTCCTCTGGTACACTAATATTTTAAAGATATTGGAATTGGCTAAGGGAAATCTGAATAGTAATATTTAATCTGGTTCCTACTAAAGTAAGCCTTACTTCTTCATTTGCAGTTCCCGTACGCCCTCGTCGCGCAACACCTCATCGGGTGGTGGCTCTGGCTCGGCCTTGCAGACGCCCGAAAACGTCAGTGTTCCCCGCACGCCGACCGCCCCTTCCAAATCGGGCAGCAGCCGCAGCAGCAGCAATGTGAACTCGCAGGCCGGCGAGGCTGCCGGCAGTGCCGGCTCCTCCGTTGATGCGGATGCCTCCGGTAAGAACTCAACCACATCGACCACAACGGCGTCAGAATCGACCAGAGCCTATGCCAATCCATTCCAAGCCTATTTATCCAATCTCTCCCCCGAACATGGCGCAGGACGATCCCTAAACATTGACCTATCGACTGCGCTGTCCGGTGCCGAGGCCATCAATCAGCTCATCGCTGATCCGGATCGCGTTAAGTCGCTGATCGTACACCTGCCGGAGTCGGAGGATGCGGACGCGGATCGCAAGCAGCAGATCAAGGACCACATCACCTCCCCACAGTTCCAGCAGGCCCTTGCCCAGTTCTCGAATGCCCTACAGTCGGCCCAACTGGGACCCGTAGTCAAACAATTCGAGCTGTCCAATGAAGCGGTGGCTGCAGCCTTCTCTGGCAACCTGGAGGACTTTGTTCGCGCCCTGGAGAAGAGCCTGCCTGCCGGAGCCACCATGGGCAGCGAACCGTCGGGCAACGAGAAGAAGGCTGATGCTGAAACCCCCAGCTCAGTGGCCCGCGATGAGAACACCGATCCCGCTGCTGAGAAGCAGGAGGAAAAGCAGAAATAGCTTTCGATCGTGCCACAACTATAAGTAAAATGCGTTTGAAAGCATATATTTTCAAGTTTTGAAGTATTTTTGCGATTCTGAATAAATTAACAAGGGAGTTACAAAATCCATTGAAATTAAGTTCTATAGGTATAATTGGTGACAGATAAATTAGGTATAAAGCTATCATATATCTTTTTAAGTATTCAGCAAAAATTTTAAAATTATAATAGTAAATTGGTCTTCACTCATTTATTATTATTTTCTTTGTTTTCGTTAATATTGATACTTCCAATACGAGAAGTGATTATAATATGTTCGAAAGTTATAATTATCTTCAAAAATCATTATAATAATCGAATGATTAACTACATATTTTTAAACCTCATAGTGGCATTACTGTCGGTTCTAAAATGTAGCAGAAAGGCGTTAAAGGCGGAATAGATCAAATACATCGCAGAAATCAAAATTTGTTTGTAGAAAGCTATATTTTGTGCTGTCATTCCAATAATGAATTTAATAAGCAACAATTGGTTGTTTGATTAATCTATTTTTTTAAACCAATTTTGTTGTTTTCATACATAAAGAGACGAGCTTAATTATTTCCACACAAAGTATAAAACAGTCCAGTCAAAAACAACCATTTAATGTATGGAAAGAGATATTTTAGTATGCCAATTGACTTTTGGGTCCTTGCAACCTTCTCGTATATATTATTACATTCCCTAAGCTAATAGCTTGTATTAGTTCCCTTTTAGAATCGACAGTATTTTTCGCACCAAGTAACTTGTTGTTATGCAAAACCTTTCTATTCTTTGATCAAAGTTGAGGGAAATGGCGGTTGGACATTCTCCTTTCATACAATCCTTACGATTTTCTGACCACTGAAACCCGTGTTTAGGCCACTGTGCATTGAATTTTGCACCGGCAAGGGTTTTTTTAAGCATCATAAAAACGGTTTCTGGGCATCCTTTCCCCAATCCTAGCATACGAGTTGCCTTGATTCTGGTTATAAAATATTACTTATTGAGCTCATTTCCATTTAATTTTGTAAAATCTAAAATTTTTTGGTTTATTTTAAAGCATTAAATCGATTTTATCTTTATAAAAAATCTGACAAGTTGATCAAATTTAAAAAAAATAGTTCAGGGAAATTAAGTAAATTTTGTTGTTTTTTTATGTTTATTAAATTATTTATTAAAGATAAAAAAAATTTTTTAAGCAATATTTCTAATTATATAATTATAAATTTATAATTATATCTAAAAAACAATTTGATTTATTTAAATTACATATTCTCATATGTAATTTATAGTTTCGATGAACATCGTATCATAAATAGTTTCGCATACATATCCGTATTTTAATTGTGTTTTAGGCTTGCTTATCAGATTTTAAAAAAATACAACAAACAATTTATCTTTCAAGGTTTTTTTTTATAACCGACAAATTTCACTTGTTACTATAGATTTTCTTCTAAATTGAATTTTTAAGGCTTATTGTCGTTGTTAAAATATAATTTGAATTATAAAATGCACATTAATTTATGAGATTTTTTTCTTAAAAGAAAGCCCTTCAAAGTGGTAAATAATGTAGTAGTTAAGGACTTTCAATTAGAAAATTATAGTATAAACTATAGTGGCAGGTTAAATTTTAAATTTGTATAGTAAATAAGTTCGCAGACTTATGGAAGTAACGGGAATAGTAATCCTGACAAGGTCATATTATGTTGGTGTACCCCTAACAAAAGCTCGATGCCCTGCTCGCTCACTCGGTTCCTATGGTTGTCTCTGCCTGGCACGAATTGCGTGCTCTCTCTGCGAGCCGTCTCACACAGATACACACACAGGCACACGCAACAATATTTATTTTATTCAATTCCAAAACGGCCAACCTATAAGTTGTGTTTGTGCAAATTTCGCGCGTTTGCAAGTTTTTGTAATTGGCTTCCGATTCTTATACATAACGATCTCAAGCGATCTCCTTTACGAATCGAAAATACAGATATATCCAGATCTGCAGTAATTTCCATATTTTTCTTCGCAAATTTTACGTCGCGGGCTGCATGTTTTTGTATCTGTTGTTGTTGGTGCTTTCATTTTGTAGCAATCTTTGCTGTGTGTGTTGGTGCTTTTGGCGGACGTGAGTGTGTGTGCGTGCTGGTGGAAGTCTGTATGTTTTTTCCATTGCATGACTGCTTTGCGGATTGTGGGGAAAGCTTTTCCCTCCAAAGTAGTTGCCATAAAAAGTTAAAAGCGGCGGCAAAAACAAAAAGCAAAGCAAATGTGAAAAAACGAGAGGGGGAGGGATAATCACACACACTAGCAACCTTTGACTTTGACTCACTCGCTCGCACACACAACACTGACACAAGCGCAAGAAGATTGCAAAAATAAAATAATATGAAATAACAGGCGCATAAAGTGTGTATTGTCAAATAAGAAAGTAAACAAAAAGCTTTGCAGATTCGCAATATCTCCGGCGCAACGATCTGGCAACACCAACAACAACAAAAGCAACAGCAACCACATAAGAAACTGAGTTTCAACCATTTCCTGCATTTATCGTTCTCGTTCTTTCCAATTAGACCTGGAAAAGTAAAGCCAGTAACGGTTTAAAACAGTTAAGACGCGAGCTCCACGCAACTCCTTAATGAGTTTCCCTCAAATAATCGGAATTCGCAACAAAAAACGCTTGATTTGCCGCTGATAAAGCTGATAAGGAACACAGCCCCAGTCAGCTGCACTTTTGCGATAAGGTAAGTAAACACTCGAACCAGTGGGGCTCTTTGAGTTTGCCGGCAAATCGAGGCTTCCAGAACAGCTGCAGAAGCTCCAGCTAAAATGGAGGTGTCCCTCCAAAAAAATGAAAAAAAAACAAAACACAAATGGCGCCTGAGCATATGCTGCGGGAAATTTCAAGAGCGCCTGCAAGCGTGTGGGTGCGAGCAGGACAACCATACAGACAGTGTTTATATTTTGGTAGAAAGGTCACATCCTTAGCTTCCAATAGGACTTTTGTGCTCCTCCACCACCCTTCGTCCCGCGCAAATTACGTCAGGAATCGAAAAACGAAGTTAATTTCGACAAACCGAAGGATAAATGCTCTAGCATTAGTAAAATTTGTTCTCCTTTTCCTTATAGTCATTTTAAAAAACTAAACTAATTAATTTCAGTTAGGATAATCGTTTCTGTTACAGGTTTTGGATACAATCGGGTTCAAATTGTTTCCTTTAGTTTCTAAAAATAGTTACGACATTATTCATTGCTCTGCTTTACAGATAATGAAGAAGTGGTAAAAATATATGTTAAGATTTATTAACCTAAAGCCAATTGAAATCGTACCCCACTGCTTTATATTTTAATGATGCATTGTTTTAAAGGATCAGAAACCAGCATTTTAATTAAAATTTTTTTAAAATTCCATATTTATAGTAGTGAAATTTTAAATAAAAATGCATATTAAAACCATTGGGACAAAATAAGTTTTTATAGGTTTGAAGATATCGGATCGGAGATCTGCAAAAAAATATATTTATTGCGGTAAAAATATATACCTTGGTATAAATACATATATAACTTGCTCAGGTATATATTTACAATATATATGCATGTATTTCTAAAGTTCTACTCGATTTTGGTATTCCTTGTTCAAGGATATAATAATGTTATAAATTATTGAGTGTGTTGCGAAAGTTTTAACGATGCAATGCCTTCATCATGGCTGTTCAACCGCCGGGGAAAGCGTCTAGCCTGACATTGAACTTGGCTAGTCTGCACTGAATTCGATTAACCACAGGGTGGCGCAGCTTTTTGGGGCAACTTTCACCAACAATTTTGCAGCTGCCACACTTCAACAGATAGTTGGCAGTTGCAGTCATTTCATCGATGTCCGCAGATACATACAAACTGTCGTAGCGCGCCATTTTAAAACTTTTGCTCAAAGCTTGGAGTGTGTTGGGCACTTTCTTCCTTTACCCTCTTTAAAGGAAAAAGAAGAGACAGAACTTTATCTCAACAGCTGTCTTTGCATCTTAAAAGCTTTCCCTTTGCCTGTTGCAGTTTATTTTGTCCTACAGGAAAGTACTTATGACTTGGTATTCACAACAGAAGTGGGCAAATAAATGTTTAGCTTTAAAGATGGAGATTCTCGACATGCGACGAAAATATTTGTCCTGACTATTTCCATCCATTTTCACACCAATTAAACAGGGTCGAGCCAATATTACAGACATATTCATATGTACATATGCATGTATGTTAAAGGAAATTTTAAAGCCTTTTAATTAAAATGTATCTTACTGGCCCCAATAACAAGATAAAAAGATAGATATCCGATTGGTTCTATGTATTTTATATTTAATATTAATATTCCATATATTTATTGTGCCCGCACTGGAAGAATACTTTAATTTTGGAAATGAATGCCTTTACAAAGGGCTCTACTTTGACTATACAAATTTCAACAGAACAGCAGGCCCGAATTAGTTGAGCCATATCGAATGAAAACTAAAGATTTTTGACAAGTCGTCTGTTATGCTAAATCACCAGCTATAATGGCAAAGCCTTAAGAGAGATAAATATAAATACATTTATTCGACTGCTGCAGGGCTGACCTTTTGGGCAATATTAACCAAATAAGTAGTTTGACATAATTTTAGTTTTTTCAATCCTTTTTTTTGTTAATCCTTTTTAAAAGAGCATCAGTAACGAAATATGCAATAACATATCAAATTGTTTTAAGAATGAAAGCTCCGATTGCCTATCTTGGGTCCACTTCGGACACATCCACTTTGACACATTTGCTCCGGTGCAATTATCATCGACTCCTTCCGCCCCATTGTGATAATAAGCTCTAACCAGCAGCCGACTCTCTTTCGATCCGCTGGCATCCACAGTCACAGCAACAGCAGCAGCAGGACCAGATGATTTTCCGGTTTACCAGGGCCCAAAAACTGGTTTGGAAAAAAAAAACACCGACAGGCTGACGGACCGAATCCAACGCTGCCCTTTTGCACAGTCGGGCCAATAAGACAATACAGTGCGGAGTGGTACATGTTGAAGCTTATATTTTGAAAGTATGTATGTGAATTTGGACAAGACATTTGGTTCAGAAGTCAACGGGCTTGATAGTGATGAACCGGGAGAGGATAAATGCCACCAGGATGGTTCCGCATACAAAGCAAAAGGCGAACATGTAAAAGCTCTCCTCGGTGAATATGTCGGAGAAGGCGGGAATATCCTGGTAGATCTTCTCGATCACCGCCAGCGTTCCTTTGTGTTTCCTCACCATGGCGAGGGTTGTTGTGTGTTCTCTACTTTTTTTTGGTTGCCTTCTTTCCGCCACCGGCGCCTCCTCCGAGCTTCTGTTTTTCCGCCTTCGTCAGGACCTTGCTGGTGATCTCGTCGGGCGGTGCCAAGCTGGACACGTGTCTGTTGCACAGCTGCAGGAGCTCTAGAGTGTTGATATTATCACTATTGAAGCGAATCTCCTTGACTTTGGCTTGTTCTGTAGGATAAAAAAAAGAGGTGTAGCTAAAAACTTATTCAACCAAAACTCTCTCTGTCTCAAGTTATTAAAAAATTGTAAGGCTTTTTGGCAAATTATCGTAAAACCTCTTTGGGCCATTATATTTTTAAAAGATATTATTAGATAGAAGATTAGATCAAAATTATTAGTTCACATAAGATCTCTAGAAAATCTATAAATACAAATACAAATTCTTAAATATTTAACAATAGATTTTAGACGATATTTTTAGGTAAATCGACTTTAAACTTTATTAGGATAAGAAAATGGCAAAGATTTCTAGACTTTTTTGGGTTTCCAAGCCGATGCATAAATTTTGTGACTCAGAACCTAATTTTCCTGACTAAGGGGAGCAAATAAAAGAGAGTCTTTACCGTCACTGATTTAAACCAATTTTAAAGCCTTACCTTGGGCAGAATCAATCAAAGCAAACTTGATGTTGGCCGCCTGCCGATCGCACACTATTTCCGACTTTATCACGCACTTGGGATTTGTGAGTGCCACTTTTGGAGTGGAGAGCAGAAAAAGGAATTCTCTGTGGGGAGACAAAAAAATGCTTATTAATGTGGGATATTGATTTTTCCCATTTTCCCCGTTTTCCAGGAGCACCGCCGCCGCCTCAAACTGACGCCGACACCGACTAAAATGTCCACGGAGCGTGAGCTGGCTCCTGGAGGGCCAGCTCAGCTCCACCCGCACCCGTTGCCGCTGACGTTCCCGGATCTCCAGATGACCTCCGCCGTGGGCATTATGGGGAAGGTCTATGGTAAGTGTGACCCCCGCTCCATCTATCATCCTTACCAACTCGAAAACAACCTCAAATTATCGGTTTTCGAGTGGATACTTCACTGCACCTCTTGGGTTTTTGAGTTTTTCTTGCGTTCTTCTTTTCATTTGGCTTACGCACTTTGGTTCCGTGAAAATTTTCTTATTCAGTAGACAGTGCGCAGGTCCCGCTATCGATATGTGGAAAGCGCTTTTCCGACTTACCGTGTGGACTTGACGTTTTCCGCGAATGGATCGAACTGCACGGTGATCCGCTTGACACCCTTCAAATTTATGCTTTTGAGCTGTTTGCCAATGGCCGAAACAATGCCGCCTGAGCGGCGAAGAGCACCGCTAAAAGGCACAGACATTATTTATTCTTTTTGCCCAGAAAAACACCAGTTTTCTACGAAAACTACGACGTAACAAACACGCTACGTAACAGCTGAGTGGCGATACCGATAAGCATTCAGACCCGATAAACGGCGGTCGCCTTCCAACACTGCAATGCTTTGTCTAAACAACCCTGGCTCGTTGTGCATAGTCTGCCGACATATAGTCATCCCGCTCACACGCTCGGTCTCAGACGAGAGTGCTTTGCCCTCATTTAAGTGTGGTTAAGAGTGTACAGCGTGCGTCACGCTCACACGTCGCGAGTACAATTTTTGTGTGGACGTCTAGTGTGTGGCTGTGGGAAAAGCTGAAGAAAATTGCATTTTTTTGCATAATGCGCGACGTGAAAAGCTAACAAAAGTTGTGCTAAATCAAAATTCAATAGTCTGGCCACGGTTTGTGCGTAAGAGCGGGCGGCGCGAACGTGTTTGGTGCACAAAAACCACGTCTCGAAAAGTCAAGAATTTTACGTGCACACATTTCTTTGGGCTGCCATATATAAAAAAAAACGCATACAAACGCATTTTCTTGCTGTATAGCGAAGCAGCACACATTCACACACAGGCCGAGGAGCACACACACGCACGCATACAATTGCACTCACGAGATACGCGAGCATAAAGAAGAATTTTTTCTTAGTTGTATTACAAGAGCATTAGATACATATATAATAAGTATATAAATAAACATATATACACGCCTAGGTGTGTACATAAAAAATACATACATATTTAAACGAAAGCTGTGCCTACATTTGTGTTCTTTTCCAATATTAAATAACAACAAAAACAACAATAATAATATAAATAAAATAATGCAAATCAAGAAAGAGAGAGAAAGAGAGACGAGATAATACCCACTTGTCTGTTGCTAATTCCAATTTATATAAATACGCCTACGCCACGCCCACGCGCAACAACAAACAACAAATGCAAAATCTACCAAACGAATAAAACTTTAAACTACTTTAAAGTGTGATAAGCAAAAGGCTGAAATCAAAAACAAAAAAAAACAAAATACAAAAACTATAAATAATTAGTAGAAAACCAAAAGCAACAACAACAACCACAACAAAGAAAACCACAATCAATTACATTTTACACCAAAACACGAAACATCAAAAGAAAAAAACACGAGCCAACCTTTTATACATTAAATATTTTTCTTAAACCTAACTTAGTGCAAAAACATGTATCCAGTCGGACAACGTAAGTGGCTAGTATATGATGAAGAAGAAGCTAAAAGAATAGACAATTTCCAGACTAAGCAATAAAAACTGCTGCTGCCACAAGTTCCCCACACAAACACACCCCCGCCCCTCGCCCACCATCCACTAATCAAGTTTTCGATGTTCTACTTGCACCTATACAAATCCGTATATATATATTTTGCAAGTGCTGGACTTTATCGTGGTGCGCGAGTGGCACACACAGACACGTGCTTGGAGTGCAGAGTTGAAAATGCGCAAAAATTGGGTCAACGACCGTCGCGTCGCAATAGTTTCCTGCTTTTCCGGGGTTGCTTTTGGGGCCTACGACTGTTCGGGGAGTGTCTGAGTTTTAAGAGCAGACTCTTCTATTTCGTGGCCCTTTGCCGTCTATTGTGCATATTTCCTTTTAATATTTATGGTACGAATAGAGAAGGGGAATAGAGAAAGGGCGAACAAGGGCTCTAGGGAAGGGAAAAGGATATTTGTAAAATATTAAATACCAATAAATGTAATAATCATAATACTATTAAAGCAGACATTATTCTTAGTGATATCCCAATACCAATTAAAGGCATTAACGATTAAAAAAAAATTAGAAATGTAGTCCTAGTTAAATTAAATTTAAAGTGATCTACGTTATTTCTATTTACGCGTAAATTACTTATTTTTTTGTCATTTATATTTGTGTTCAAAGTTTCCAAAAAGGATTTTGTTGACCATTTGAATGAATATTTGTCGGGTGGGACATCAAAACTGAAACCACCTGGGGATTTCCAAGGTTGAATGGTGCAATAACTATGAACTATTAACCAAATGGTTGCTAACCCAGGACTTGGATATGGAAATACTACTCAACCAATTAAACCCAAAATGTCTGTCCAAGGGAAAAACGACTTGTGGCAGCAGGATACACTATACTCTTATACAGTATTTCACGCAAGACATACTTATATTTACTGATAACAATGATGAAATAAAACTGTAACTAAAATATTATTAACGCACTTTTATTTCTTTTTTTTTCGTTCGTTTTTACATCGTTTCACCGTTCGATATCATGATTTTCATTTTCCATTATCGAAAAAACCATCGATTGGCCATTACCCGTTTTGATTTGAACCTCATAATTTCCATTTTCATTTTATTACCTTGCGTTTATTTGATTACATTTTCTTTTTATAGAGTCACAGTGGACCCCCTCGCCCACTCGGCCTCAGAGTCCCTCTCAGGCGCAGACTAGCTTCGACACGCTCACATGTAAATTTCTCTCAAAAACCAAAAACGATTACTAAAATTACTAAGAACCTTATGGGATTTGATTAATTCGAAAATCTAAACAAAACTGTTTGTGTTTACGTTCTTTAGTTTGGTGTTCCTAACACATTTTCTTCACTAACTAACCTATCCTTTAAATACTTATTTGGCGTAATATTACTAACAAAAAAACACTCCAAAAACTAAGAAAAGAAATGAATATTTTTCAACTTTTCGTTCCGTGTAAATGTTTGTTTCTTCGTACCATGCAAATTGCACTTGAAGTATAACTCTACAGACTAAAATACCTGTTTGAATTAAAATATATTTTATTATGTTTTTTACGCTCGTTGCATGATCAGTTTTGCTTGTAGCATTTAAGGGCAGTTTTTCTCAGACCGCTGGGTTATCTCTTTGGAATTAAAGATCATCATTTTAAATGGTCTATGATACAAAAAAAAAGGTTTTGTAGCTAAACAATTTTTAATAAAATTATTCCTCAGTTAGATAATTACTTTTTTCCATATTAGTCTAGTGTGTATTGATTCAGAAATATCTTTCACCTAAAATGCAATTGACATTTCTCTAAGGTAAAATTAGACAACCTAACTCTCACCGTTTTTAGTAATAGGGTTTTTTGTTCAATCAATTTAACAAACAAAAATGGTTGTGGCAGTGAATGTTCTAAATAATGTAATTCCATATTCTATTGAAGTAAAATATTTGAGCAGCTAGAAGTTTGTTTTGGTTTAAAAATTATAACTAAGGGAAATTGATGTTTTAAAAACTATACTCTTAGCAAAGTGACAAAGGGACCTTAATCTAAAAGGTCACTGAAATATGACAACAAAACCATTTATATGTTCAGATGATTTTGCTGTCATACTTTAGTCATACATTTTGAAGCCCATTATTGTTTACTATTTCTTTCTGTTATACTTGAAGGGCATCAAAACAATGTACAAAGTGGTGAGAGTACAGCCAAATGTACATAGAATATTTGCATATGCCTTAACAAAATACACATAATTTATCAGTTAATATTAGACGATATTTTCGGAAAAGAATTAAATTAACTTACCAAAACAAAATACTATCATTTATTATGGAGAAATAGTTTAAATAAATTATGACAGAAAAACCATAAAAAAAGAAGAGATATTCATATGTAAATATATATATATATATATATATATTTAAATACATTTTTTTAATTGTGAAATTCCTGAGATTTAACTGAGCAACTGAAAACAATACCCAAACTTTCTGTTAGATATTGGCTAGTTTTTTACGTTTTTTTAAACCTTTTTATCCTTAAAATATATTTCGAGGGATGAGACTAATTTTCAGTTGACTTTGCAGCACCACCAGCTCCCGGCTCGTCGGTCAATCCCACCGCAGTCACCAGCCCAAGTGCCCAGAATGTGGCCGCTGGTGGAGCAACTGTGGCTGGTGCAGCTGCAACTGCCGCCCAGGTGGCCTCCGCCTTGGGCGCCACCACCGGCAGCGTGACACCAGCGATTGCCGCCGCCACGCCAGCCACTCAACCGGACATGCCCGTCTTCACGTGCCCACGTCGCCCCAATCTTGGACGAGAGGGGCGCCCGATAGTGCTGCGCGCCAATCACTTCCAGGTGACAATGCCGCGTGGATATGTTCACCACTACGACATCAACATTCAGCCAGACAAGTGTCCGCGAAAGGTGAATCGTGAGATCATCGAGACCATGGTGCATGCTTATAGCAAGATCTTCGGCGTGCTCAAGCCGGTGTTTGATGGTCGCAACAATCTATACACCCGCGATCCATTGCCCATCGGCAACGAACGTCTGGAGCTGGAGGTGACTTTGCCCGGCGAGGGCAAGGATCGCATCTTCCGCGTGACGATCAAGTGGCAGGCTCAGGTCTCTCTCTTTAATCTGGAAGAGGCTCTGGAAGGTCGAACCAGGCAGATACCCTACGATGCCATTCTGGCTCTGGACGTGGTCATGCGCCATCTGCCCAGCATGACGTACACTCCGGTAGGGCGCAGCTTCTTTAGCTCTCCGGATGGTTATTACCATCCTTTGGGCGGTGGACGAGAGGTGTGGTTCGGTTTCCATCAGAGCGTGAGGCCCTCGCAGTGGAAGATGATGCTGAACATTGATGGTGAGTTTTGGCCACTCAAGACCCTCTGTTTCCCCACTAACCTTAAAAATCTGTTTCAGTTTCGGCCACTGCTTTCTACAAGGCACAACCAGTCATTGACTTTATGTGCGAGGTGCTGGACATACGCGATATCAACGAGCAGCGCAAACCACTTACTGATTCCCAGCGCGTGAAGTTTACTAAGGAGATAAAAGGCCTGAAGATCGAAATTACCCACTGCGGCCAAATGCGTCGGAAGTATCGTGTGTGCAACGTCACCCGTCGTCCCGCACAGATGCAATCGTAAGAATCTTATAGTTGCCAGACCATTCTGCTGTTGCTAATTATTATTAAAAAAATTCCAGTTTCCCACTGCAGCTGGAGAATGGACAGACCGTCGAGTGCACTGTCGCAAAGTATTTCCTGGATAAATACCGCATGAAGCTGCGTTATCCGCATTTGCCCTGCCTGCAAGTGGGTCAAGAGCACAAACACACCTACCTTCCCTTGGAAGTGTGCAACATTGTGGCTGGACAGCGGTGCATTAAGAAGCTGACAGATATGCAGACCTCGACCATGATCAAGGCCACCGCCCGTTCAGCACCCGATCGCGAGCGTGAGATCAACAATCTGGTGAAGCGTGCCGACTTCAACAACGACTCATATGTACAGGAGTTTGGCCTGACCATTTCCAACTCGATGATGGAGGTGCGTGGACGTGTTTTGCCGCCGCCCAAACTTCAGTATGGGGGACGTGTGTCTACCGGGATCACTGGCCAGCAACTGTTTCCGCCACAGAACAAGGTGAGCTTGGCCTCGCCCAACCAGGGAGTGTGGGATATGCGAGGCAAGCAGTTCTTCACAGGCGTTGAGATCCGTATCTGGGCCATCGCATGCTTTGCTCCCCAGCGCACTGTGCGCGAAGATGCACTGCGTAACTTCACCCAGCAGCTGCAGAAGATCTCAAACGATGCCGGCATGCCGATCATTGGCCAGCCGTGCTTCTGCAAATACGCCACTGGACCGGATCAGGTCGAGCCAATGTTCCGATACTTGAAAATTACGTTCCCGGGGCTACAGCTAGTCGTGGTAGTGCTACCAGGGAAGACTCCGGTTTATGCTGAGGTGAAGCGCGTGGGCGACACCGTCCTGGGCATGGCTACCCAGTGTGTGCAGGCCAAGAACGTGAACAAAACGTCGCCGCAGACCCTGTCCAATCTTTGTCTCAAGATCAACGTCAAGTTGGGCGGCATCAATTCGATCTTGGTGCCTTCCATCAGGCCAAAGGTCTTTAACGAGCCGGTTATTTTTTTGGGTGCTGATGTAACCCACCCACCAGCTGGCGACAACAAGAAACCATCGATTGCCGCCGTGGTAGGCTCAATGGATGCTCATCCTTCGCGTTACGCCGCCACCGTTCGGGTGCAACAGCATCGCCAGGAGATCATCCAGGAGTTAAGCAGCATGGTGCGCGAGCTGCTTATCATGTTCTACAAGTCGACGGGCGGCTATAAGCCCCACCGCATCATACTCTATCGCGACGGTGTCTCCGAGGGCCAGTTTCCCCATGTCCTTCAGCACGAGTTGACCGCCATTCGGGAGGCCTGCATCAAGCTGGAGCCGGAATACCGACCGGGCATTACGTTCATCGTAGTGCAAAAGCGCCATCACACACGTCTTTTCTGCGCGGAGAAGAAGGAGCAGAGCGGCAAGTCGGGCAACATTCCCGCAGGCACCACCGTCGATGTGGGCATCACACATCCCACCGAATTCGATTTCTATCTGTGCAGCCATCAAGGCATCCAGGGCACCAGTCGCCCGTCGCACTACCACGTTTTGTGGGACGACAATCACTTTGACTCGGACGAGTTACAGTGTCTCACGTACCAGCTGTGCCACACGTACGTGCGGTGCACCCGCTCTGTCAGTATACCAGCGCCAGCGTACTATGCCCATCTAGTGGCCTTCCGTGCCAGGTAAGCCCTGCAACCCCATAATTAAGATTAAGTACTAACATGAGTGTCTTTCTTGTAGATACCATCTGGTGGAAAAGGAGCACGATTCGGGCGAGGGCTCGCACCAGAGCGGCTGCTCCGAGGACCGCACGCCAGGCGCCATGGCCAGAGCCATCACTGTGCACGCGGACACCAAGAAGGTCATGTACTTTGCCTAAAAAGTATCGCCCCATATGCCAACACCAAAAAGCTAAAGAATACAAACCAGTTTCGAAATTAAATTCGAATAAGCTATTCCCCCCACTTCCTTCCCTCAGATCAGCAAGCGGTTGAAAGCCAGGCCTAGAAATTTAAAATTAAGTTTAAGTTACATTTTACGTTGAGTCAGCGCGATGGGAGGTTAACCAACGAGAATACGAAGATCTTGCATGCATTAGTTATTTAGAAAGCAAAAGAAAATCCCACAAAGACACAAAAACAACACTCATCCACTTACAAAGCAGATAGCACACAGTGAGAAATTATAGGAATAGGCAATCGAATGTTATGCACAAGTTTGCGCAACCGAAGAAAAATAAACGAACCCGAAAGCGAAATGTGAGAATTCTCAAAAACAAGCGTAGCAAACAAATTGAAAGAAAAAAAGGGAACAAAAACTACGACAACAACACCAACCAAATCACGATAACAAAAACAAAACAAAAAAAATGGAAAAGCGTCATCCACACGAGAGAGAGACAACTTTTGTAATAGCAATTACGATTACATTGTACAATATATTTTTACACGATACGAAATGAAGACATGATGAATGAATATGAATGAATGCATACAACCAAAGGTTTTTAGTATACAAAATGAATACGTTGCTGATCGAACCACACAGCAAACACCGCAAGAACACCAATCACTCGGATTCTCTGTACTGTGAACGAAGACCACCACCAAATTATAAACAAAAACCACAAGCGACATTAAAAAAGCGAGAAGCATTGAAAGAGTGTAAACACAACTTAGCATGTATGTACTAATGAAATACTTCAATAACTAGGGCGCAGATTAAATAAAGCAAGAACATTTAATAGTTTGTAAGTTGGGCTCTAGTAAAAAATCATAAAGTAACAGATCAGATTAATGGTCGATAATAGCGGAATAACGAGAACTGCAATTTCAACAAGGGACAAACTTTTGGTCAAAACAATAGCTATACTTACAGAGACGAGCCTAATATATAAATACCTAAGCCTAGATCTAACATTTAACGTTTTTACAAAACAAAAAAAAGCAGAATGGAACTGTAACAAGATAAGAATTCTTGAAGTCGAAAGTGCAAATAACGCGGTAGCAGTTACGTTGGCAGTGCTGATATTTTATGTATATCTTTAGTTTACCCTCTTGTATGCACACACAATCAGACTACGAACTTCTCCCCTCCCCGAGTTCAAGGCATATCACTCAATGTCCTCTTATTTATGTACCTCCTACACTTAACCTAAAGATATTTAGTTGTACTTTATAATTTTTCTAAAAGCTTAACGAAATTTGTTGATTTCTTCATGTTGATTCTTCGAATGGGAAAACATCGCGAACATGCCTGTTTTTCATTGTAATTTCGTATTAATTAACTTTAGAGCAAAGTGGTGTACGGGTAATATAAACAAGGTAACTCTTATCCACCGTCCCCAGGAGATAGGTGGCAACTACATTTCAATATTTTACAAAGTAGTTTTAGTTTCGTCAAAATCAACAAGCAAAAACAAACAAACAATATCAATATGAAACGTATGCTTAATATTTGTACTATATCGAGGACACAGTTCAAGTTAACATTATGATGAGTTGTTATTTATGCGGTGCGGGCGAGGACGATCTTCTCCGACTCCCCCGGACCAAACCTTATTTTTACTTGTGTACATCATTCACAGATCCTTTAATTTAGATTTAGTTACCAAGTTTGCAAGCTGTTTTGCCAATCGTACATAATGTGAGCATTATAAAATACATAATATTTAAATCTATATGCTTATATTAAATCATTTATTGCACTTACAAATTAGTTGGTAATCCTCCAAAAAAAATATTTAAAAAAATATACTGAGGGAATGTCACAGCCGGCCAAAATGTTAAATCAATCCTTCAGAAATCTCTAGGGAATTCATTTCTTTACTTTGCTGAGAAATATACAAAAATGGATCTTCAAACTTCCTATATAAGATTCATAATTGCCTACATTTATTGGCAGTAAGAAATATATATCAATAACAAAACAGTTTTTTAACTGCCCAGCATCATATTGAAATATTCGTAGAAAACTAAATTTTGTGATTTTTTTTTTACATATCTGTAAAGCCAGAAATGTTTAGAAGCTTAAATTTGGTTTTCGTTTTTTAAAATCCAGTACTCTTATAAACTAATTCTCTCAATTGCGAATATTCTGTCATTTTAACTAGTCTTTTAACAGAGGCTTACCACAGAAAGATATATCATACCCGAGATATATAGCTTACTTTAGTACTGAATTTGATAATGATTAACATTTTGTGGGGCTGTGAAATCAAAGTGGGGCGTATTTGTTGACTTTTTAAATTGTAATTGTTCACTTTCCATTTGTTTTTTGTAGTTTCTACACAAGGGATTAAAATTTTAACTTTATTTCTTAATCTTTACTTAAAGCAACCCGAAGCAAAAAACAAACAACCAATTTTAGTTCTAAGCAAAAAACAAAAACGAAACAATGCAAAGGAGTTCGCGATTCGGGGTCGATTTCAGATCGCCCAGACAGAACCAACATTTACATTATATATTCAATTAGTTTAAGCTGAAGCTGAAAAGTGTGCCGACAATGAATGCATCTCGTAGTTGTAAAATGAGCGAAATATTCAACAATAATTTACTTTACCAACACAATACATGAGAAATGTCCAAAGCTTTAACTACTCGCAAAAAAGAAGCGGAATATTGACGGGAAAACCTAAACTAATCACTAAATAAAAATGCCAATAAGCTGCTATCTCCCATCCAAAACAATGGGCTGTAACGGTTGTCCCTATATACACGCGTAAATATATAAAGTAAACTTGAGAACTCCAATTTTCCGCAAGAAACTCACTCACACTACAATTTCAATGGTTTCTTCAGTATCGTGCAGCTAAAAAAAGTTTGAGGAGAAGGTTGGAGATAGTGGAACGCCTTAGATATCATTTCCAACCTATGTTCTGCTCCAGAGGCCCAAAAAAAGACATATGGCCGGGATTTCCACATGGGAACTTACATTTTTATCTGTCAAAATTCAATTGAGCTTTAAACTAAAGATAAATCGAGAAAAACATGAAAAAAACACAAAAAAATAAGACAAGAAGATAAGTAAGAAATAGAATTGGGGTCGCATTGTTTTTACATATTACTTATAAATGTGCCGTTTATAGATGTCTACAATTATATACAACAAATATAGATATATACCTAGATATATAATCAGATCGAAATCGAAGCTAGAACAGCAATTTGCACAACTCTTCCTAAAGGAAATAAAAAATACAAATCTAAATCTAAAAAAAATGATATGCCACAATTACCGAGATTTCAAGAAGTGACGGACTAACTCCAAGCAATTATAAACGTTATATTTGAATAACTTACTTATGATATGTGTGTACTCTATACTCTTCCAATTAGTCCCCGAGTCCTGCCCTCTGAAACCATGCCCACGCGCGCGATACCCATAGCCCCACAATCTCCACTCTCGATGTATTGTTCCAAATACGAATCAGATCAGATAGCCCTTAGCTGAAATTGGACTAGCAAAATCAATACGATAATACCACTAATAAGTGCGTTAAGATTAAAGAGATCATCTGGTACATCCCTTACTTTAAAAATCAACCAAAATGCCGGGTAATTAATCAATAAAATACATATTATTAGTTCTAATCTAAGCGGAGTAAACAAAATACATCAACATAATGATAAAGATAAAAAGCAACGTGAGCAACGTAATATGGGAAATCTGTAACTTTGGTGATCTTTTTAAATGTTATTAGTAAAACAAAACAAAAATCAAGTTTATTGAGGAATACAAATCAAACAAGTTTTAAATGTGACTTAAAATACGACGTAAACGACAATTTTCCACAAAATTAAATAAGTAACAAGGCAAAACCAAATTCCGAGTTTGTGTCATATGCAATTTAATGGAAGTTGATGATCTTTTCGATAGAATTATGTAAAGCTGTCTAACAATTAATTATAAGCGCTTCAATACAAATACAATTTAACAAAAATCAACAAACTCAATTAAGTTAAAGAAAACACAATTACATTATACAAAAACTATGTTTTATACAAATTACATTTATTTTTAAAAAGTTTGGCGGCTTTGTTTTCAATCTGAGTTCTAAACATAAAACCCAAACCAACCTTATAGAACACAAATCATTTCTGTTTGCGTTTATAATAAGAAAACAGCATACACAATTCATTTTTGTTCAATAAAAATATATTTAACTAAACATTCGACTTGCCTTTTGAGATTCCGGCTAGGATGCTGACAGTTGTAAGGAAATCGCTGGCCAGCTGGGGCCTGCAGCTGCAGCTTAATCTCCTGGCCAGGTACAAATCAACCCAGGATGTCAAGAACGCTCTGATCATCTTGGCCCCGGGAGCCGAAGAAATGGAGTTTACCATTTCCGCGGATGTTCTGCGGCGGGGAAAAGTAAGTTTATTTATTATAAAATTAAGTGCTAAAAACATGTCAATTCGCTCTGGTTTCATATGAAAAAAGAATTTCTCATAATGTATTGGCAAATATTTACTTAAATCAAAAAGCGTATTTGATTAATTAGAAACAAGTCACTTGGTCCCGTTTTATTTCATACGGGACGGCCAAATAAATCTTCCTTAACCTTTGGTTGGTCAGGAAGTAACTTAATACACAAAAAAAAAGTTACTTGGTCTTCTATTATAAGCCTAATATTTCTGCGTACAGTCTAAACAATTTTCAGAGTGCCATTTTAACAGCAAAATTCTTTGTTAATACGTGATACAAAACAACAATAGTGCTTTTCGTATGGATAGTACCAAATATTATCTTCATATCCTATCTTTTATAATTTTATTTGTTTGTGTACACCGGAAGATTATGTCAACTATATCCTACATTATTTCTTAATTTATTAACATTCGGTTAGATCAATGTCACGGTGGCGGGTTTAAATGACTGTGAGCCGGTCAAGTGCTCTAGGAGTGTGGTCATTGTGCCGGATACTTCTCTGGAGCAGGCCTTGACCCACGGAAAGTATGACGTGGTGGTGCTGCCTGGAGGATTGGCTGGCAACAAAGCGTTGATGAACTCGCCTGCTGTTGGTGAATTGCTGCGGTGCCAGGACTCGAATGGAGGAATGATTGCTGCTATCTGTGCCGCTCCCACTGCACTGGCCAAACACGGAATAGGAAAAGGAAAATCCATTACATCCCATCCAGATATGAAGCCCCAACTGAAGGATCATTATTGGTATGTGTCTGGTTGCTTAAATCATTTGCACACTTTCCTTAAAATTAGATGACTTTCATATTTAAATCTTAATAAGACATCAAAAAGTTAACTTGGGCAAGCTAAAGCTTACAGACCCATGGAGTTGTAAGAAAAATGTATTAGTAAATATACTCACTGTGGCTCACAGCCCATTTTAACCAGCACCTATAATTTTAGCGAACATTTTTTTTAAATTCTCTTAATTTGGTTTTTGTTTAACGAAATTTTGTTTGTAGAATTAATTTGAAACAAGAAAGGAAGCAAACTTCGGAAAGCCGAAGATTATATACCCATGCAGCTGTTACAAGCTAGTTCGATTTTTCAATCGTTTTTATTGCAACTTTATGATATACTCGTCCGATTTTTATAAAAGTAAAAGCGTAAAAAAAGGATAACGAAGCTATAATTTTATTTTCTTTTTCCTTATGACTATATGATATAGTCGTACTATTTTTATTAAACTAAAACCAATTATATAGATACATATATGTTAATAAGCAACGAAATTATAATATTAATTCTATTTTTTCCCTATTTTTCCAATGGGAGCTATATGTTGTAGTAGGCCGATCGTGTTAGATTCGTCTCACATCTCGAATCCCGCCCAAACAGCTTTAAAACTAAGAGTCTAGTTTGCATAGACAGATGGACATAGCTATATCGAACCGCCTGGTGATCAATAATATAAATACTTTATGGGGTCACAAATGTGTTCTTTACTGCGTTGCAAACTTTTGACTAAAATTATAATAGTCTTAGTAAGGGTATACAAATTTTATGACAACTGGTATTCTATAGTGCCTAATACTATTATTTATTTTACGTATTTTTTATATATTTCCGGAAAATAAATATATAATAAGTAATATGGCAGCAATCGAATTGATTTTTTCATTTTCTTCCATATAAAAAAATGTATTTGCAATAGTTCAAAGACTCTTGCTTTTAAACTGAGTTCTCAAATTAGAAACAGACGGACATTCAATACTAACCACCACCAGTATGTTGATATACTTCAAAGAGTCGGAAATGTCTTTCTAAAATAAATCCAAAATTTTGTAATGTCCATTTTATAACCTTTCATTTTATTTATTATTTCAGTCAATGCCATAAAGGATACATTACAATTTTACTTAACAACAACAATTGTGACTTGTCAATGTCCATTTGTGGCCGTCTTTCTGTCATCTTTTATGCAAACTAATTTCTTAGTTTTGTTTCTATTGCACAAAGTATATAAGTCGAAACCGGTCGAATCGGAAGACTTTATTCTAATATTACATATAATTGAAAAAAAAAATATATATACTCGATATTTCTAAACAAATACGCCAGAGATATACATTTTTTTATATATATTTTTTTAAATTCTTATTTTATTCAAATTGGACATCTTTTAATATAGATACTAAAGGCAGAACCAGAAAACTAAATGAGAAAATGTAACTTTATTGATTTAAACACAAAAACACTTCTTAACGAGGTAAAAAAAAGTCAGCATACAAAATATCTGAAAAAAGTAAAAAATTAATAGAAATTTTGTTTAATTTAATTACACCTTTTGATAAAATCTTCTCGTGTAATTATTTCTTAATTCCACTTGAAAGTTTTCTGTGTGTCCCCAAATATAAAATATATTTTGTAATAATATTAAGCATTTACAACAACAAGTTGTTCTATATTTTATCACTAAAATAGTACTCATTAATGAACAAAGGCAAAGAAAAATGTTCTGACTGACACCAACGTTTAAATACACTAGCAGCAGACAAATGTAACATTCTTGAAAACTATATCGATTTTTATGTGAATACGTTTAAAATAAAAAAGTTGTTTTATATTAAGTTATGTTCATAAAATTAAAGGATTTTTGAAATCGAATAAAAACTATACCTCGAGTCATATTAAAAACCAACGAAGTTTGTCGATTTTCCTGTTATATTGCTATTTATGTTTTTAATTAAAACAGTTAACTATTAAAAATTATCTTATTTCGGAAAAATATTTTCGTACCAAGTTTCTAAAGCACTTATTTATATAAAGTTTGCAGGAGTTTAACTGAAAGACATTTCTGTAGCACCCCGTGATTGGTATATTGCGTTGTTTATGTACAATTTGTACAAAAGTAATTAATTAGTAACAACTCTGCTTTTAATATGTTTAACTCTTAATATAATTTAAGAAAGGGTGTGTTTAATATTTATTGGCTTAATAACATTTCAATTCTATTAAAATATTGAATAAAATTATTAATTATTATTATTATTTTCAAATTACAAAATAAAGCAAAATAAATAATTTATACTTAAAACAAATCTATATGGAGTCACTAAATGAAATTAATAATGATCCTGGTCTTATTTGCTTAGCTATATTGATGACGCTGCCGTGGTTCAGGACGGAAATCTCATAACAAGTCGAGGTCCTGGCACATCCTTTGATTTTGCCCTGAAGATTACCGAGCAGCTTTCTGGCGTTAAAGTGGCCCAGGAGGTGGCCAAGGCAATGCTTTGGACATATAAATCTTAATTGCAATTAAAGAAAATTAATTATGTAATACTAATAAGCTTTGAACATACTTGAAGACCTAATTGAAATTACTGGAAAGGTTAAAGTTTATTTACATATGATAAGTATGTTCATATGTATATCATTGCGGCTTAAAATAAACAATTTTTATTAAAGTAATCAAAAAACGTTTTTTTCCGTACATTTAGTGTTTTTATACCCTTGCAGAGTTTAGTGAAGGAGACATCTCCTATTTTTTCTGAGTTTTAATGAGTATTAATGCATCATATGAACAATTTTGGAGAATATAATTAACAGAATATTCTGCAAGGGTATATCAACTACACCTCCACCCGAAGTTAGCTTTCCTTTCTGGTTTTCTATTGAAATTGAAATAGAAATAGAAGCAGAAAGACTTCGAGGCTTAAAGCCAGTACTCAGATAAAAAAATGTATTCTATCCAGTGTGACAGCATATTTGTGAGTTTATCAGAACTGCAACAGAACCAATCAGCTGGCTTTGTTGATAAGAAGTTAAAATTCAAAAACTTATCTGCAGAAAAGGCCCATTAAACAGACATTCTTTAGTACCTTGGCAATTTGTTATTAAACATTTTAAAACTGAAATTTAGAGATTTGTAAGCTCTCTTTTTTTACTTTTTATATTTTATTAAGCAAACTAGACTAGATTTGTCCGTGTTTTCGTGTATTGTACAATATATTTTAGAGATTCCAACAAATGTGGGTAGTGCGACCATTCTTGGGCAATTCAATGGTATTCATAAATAGGTGGGTTCGAGGTGGCACTTAAGTTACAACCGCAGTTAACGCAATTAATCGGATATCATATTCATCTTTGTTAATTCAACAAAGATTAAAGCGGTTCGCTTCAATATTCCTACCAGTGGAGTTGCCCCAAAGCTTTATGCCTCCCAGTAGTTTAGGCTACTATAAAGATTGATGACGATGACGTTTTGGAATCGATAGGGGCTGACAGGAATTCCATTGTCATTAAACATGCATTCACTACCGTCATCCAGAGTAACCCTTTATGAAGATATACTTGTCGTCTTGAGGCGTTTACCAGTGATCACATAAGATAGTAATCCAATTAGTTGTCTTAAATCAGTGACAATCCTCAGAAGAAAGGGTGGAGACATCATCATGATCAGATAAAATAGCAAAGCTATTGTTTTTATCTAAGTAAGTAGAGTCTCCTCCATTTCAGGGAGGTGCTTGTATGATCCATACTGAGGCTGCAGCTTGGGGACCTTTATGATCGCAAACTCGGCTTAGCAGCGAGGACTTATTTTCCTGAATGAAGAGCCTTTCCACTCTTACTAATCAACTTTGGGTTAAAAAGGTGATAATTAAAATAGATTCGTTGTTGGCACATTTAAGGATGAAGTCAAGTATTCAGATAAGCAAATTTGTAGAAAATTAACAGGTAACTTTTTCTGTCAGTCAAAACAAACAAAAAATAGAAATTATAAAAATATTTTTTCCTGTGATCTTTAATTAACTTGTTTTACAATTTTTGATAACTTATGAGTGTGTTCATGGAAACAATTGTCTCTTATATGCCATTTAAATTATTGGATTATCTTATTTGGTCCAAAGGATGATAATGATTTTCGCAAAAAAAAACTATCTTCGCGACCCTGTGCGACGAAAAAATTAAAAATTCATTTTTTGTTCCAATAATCATGCCAGAATTAGAGTAAATCGTGTTCATCCACATTTTCGCTTCTCATGTTCCAGTTGAGATCCAAATTCATTTATGAGTATTCTGCACAGAGAGAATTAATAAATTAATTAATTAATCTTTCTAGCATTTTGTTCTCAGAACCCGAAAACTTGGCAGTCGAGTCACAAGGTACTCCACGGTCCTTGAATTTTAATTCTCAATTTCTCAAATTCCCCATTTTGAGATTCATGAGATCAACTTTAGTATTTTTTCTTAAGCTAAGTATTATTTTCCTCAATGTAAGCTTAAATTTATACAAAAATTAAAACGTCCTTATTTTAGGAATTCGAAGGCTTAATTTCAGAACGTCGGAATATTCCGACACTGTAAAATATATATATTTTTATCAGCATCACCGTCTGTCCGTCCGCCCGTTTCTACGCAAACTAGATAAAGATAACTGCTAGAAACTTTCCGAAAAGTTGTACCTCATATAGCTTCCATAGCAACGATCGTTTTATTTTTTATTGTTCTTTGGGATTTGGTAAAATTTAAATATTATGGAATTCCGGTTTTAATTAAATTAAAGTCGGGCAACCATATTATACAGCTGCCATAGAAAGGATGGACATCTGCTGCCCAAAATCGACAAAGCTTCATTGTTTTTAGTAATATAGGAATATAAATCGAAATGTAGTCGTTTTGTAATAACGGCAAAGTGATATAAACTTCGACTTGCCGAAGTTTGCTTCGTTGCTTACATCATATTTTACTTTATAGAAATGTTACAATAAAACAATGTTCGCTGCATTTCAGGGGAGCCTAACTGCACTGAAAATCAATCTTTTATTTTAGTAAGAAAAATTGTTTTCAGAGTGCTAATTATTTTCTTAGTTGTTTAGCATTGTATTGTTTCTTAGCAAAAACAAATATCTTCTTTTTAAATTCGTTAAAAGTGACAATGTCATTATCAACCAAAGACTTCAACCAAAGAGTTTCTGTGTTAAAAAGAGAGATGTGTTAAATGAGTCTTAATTGTGGAATCTTATCTATCTTTTCTTTTATATACTGCTGTCAAGTTTTTAAAAAATCCGGGAAAATTTGAATTTGAATTTGAAGCATATCGATATTTTGCTATCGGAATCAGTTCACAGCGAACCAATAAAAAAAGACAGCATGTTAACATTTCTGTTACGTGTCAATGTTAGCAAATAGGGGCTTAGGAGCTGGACTAACATATTTTGGTGCGACCATTTTTGAAAGTTCGAATGACGATCATTTTGCAGTGTGGCCGGAGGTGCCCGTTCAGTAGGGTAGTTTTTCATCCATTACAAAATAACACGAAAAATCGTTAAAAGTGGTGGATTTTTCGTTGGATGAGCACAGTTAATTTTCAATACTCGTTTCTCCACCTCTACTGGAAATCGGAAGGCTCAACTTTGGCGCGGAGAGTAAAGTTTTTTGTGTGGTGGGAAACTTGTCGAAGACGGTCGAGATTCGGTAAAGTTTATCCGTATGAGTAGACCGTTTTTTGCGTCCCCGTTAGCACGTGAATAGTTTGTTGTTGTTGCGACCGATGCACTTGCAGGCCATTGTGTGAGTGTGCAGTTTCGTTGCAGAGTGTGAGTGTAGACGGGTCATTAAATCTGCCGCTTCATTTTCCGCTGCTGTTCTTTTGTTTTGGATAAATCGCACAAGTGTAACGGTTTTTTAAGAAGTGCAACAACCAAAGCAGCAACAACTACAGTCATATAAAGTGTGTGTAACGAGAAACACGAAAAGTGCAGTTCATTTAAACTCAAACGAAATTGCCATAAATTGTTGTTATAAGCTTTAGCGTTGCGTGATGAAAGAAAAACAGTGCATTAGCAAAAGAAAAGCGCTGCTAGCGAAAAATATAGTGGAAAATATTGTGTATATAACAGTGAATAGTAAAAATTAAAATAAAGAAGGGGCAAAAAGTAAAAAAAATAAACCAGGAAAATAGTGGAAGCAGCCACAACAAAAAAAGAAGAAGATGAAATGGATGAAAAACCATTTGCTGCACTTACACACTAATACACATCTACCCACCCTCTCTCTGCGTCCTTTGCCCTGTCCCTGTTTCCACTCGCCATCTCCCTCTAACACCTAATGCCGCAATTTCTCTCTGACATGCGCCCTCTCTTGCTCTCGCACAGTGCACTTTTGGTGCCCTTTTTTATGCTCCTTTCATGAGTCACGAAACAAGGCAAAACCGTGAAAATAAAAGAAATTGTGCAAAAATCGGTGACAGTGCAAACCACAAACAATCAAAATTCCAACTTAAGCAAATTCAAGCAAAGTGCAATGTGCCAAATGCCGGTTTAAAAGCCATTTATTGTTCTCTTTGGATGTTCCTTTTTGTTTGCCCTCCTCGTTCTGCGATTGTGTGAGTGGAATTTTTAACCGACAGCCGCGGCCTTTTTTTGTGGGGGCGGGTAAACAAATTAAATAATTTGTTTATAAAACTGTGTCAGAGGTAGAGTCATACATATGTGAGTCGGAACCCGCTCCCTCTGACGCAGGTGCGTTTATTTACAGTCTAACTTACCTAATACGAATAACATCTCTATTTAATCCTTTTAATGGAAGGTTTTTAAATTCATCCACTAAAAATCTTTCATAAACAAAAACCTCAAGCCTTCTTAATATAAATATGTAATTTAAAAATAATCAGATTAAAAACGGTGTATAACTTTTTTATTGATAGAGCAATAGCTACCATAATTTAAAAATCTCGATGTTTTAAATTTCTTGCACAAAAATATTTACCAAATTTAGTAATAAAAAAATTTCAATTTCAAAGCAATGAATTTCAATGTACCTTTTTAGAGAATAAATTGTTATTATAATATCGAACATATAAAGTTCGCCAGTAATTCATTTCAATATGATTAGAAAAACAAACTACAACTTTGCGACACATTGACAACTTTTAATAAATTAAAAATTCTTTTCGAGCTTATCTTCATAATTTAAAAGTCTTACAAATTTTCATTTTAATTTTTTTAATATAATTTTCTTAAAGGCATAAAAAAACCATTCTTAAAAACAATACAAAAAAGTTTTGGCATGCACTTCTTAGTTTAGACGATACTTTTCGATCTGAACGACCAATATACTGAATGCATTAGGAACTCTGTTAAAAGAGCAGCTTTTGAAATAAGTAAATTTCACTTAGGAAAGTTGCACTGTATGATCTTAGTTGCTGGCCGGCTAATCAAAGCACCGTCAGCACAATAATTTCGCATTCTCTGCCTTCCACTCTTTCTCGTCTATCTGGTCCACTCCATCTGCTCTCTATCTATCTATCTATCTGCTAAAACATTCGCCCTTGTGGTTTTATCAGAGACTTGTTCTAATTAGCAAATGCTTCAGTTTTTGTCGCATGTGTATAATATACATATGGATGTACATATATTTCATTGCTGAAAAAATCGATAGTAATAGGGGTGGTCAACGTGTTTTTCTGAGTGGCGGGTGACACATCCATCCCGAGTACCGTTCCTTTTTGTGCGTATGCTTTATCATTAACATTCATTCAATCGGACAGGCTACGCGCATTAAACACACCACGCGTACACGTGTTTGTGAGTCTAACACTGACACTGACCACAGGTAAAAAGAGCGATGCAGAGAAAGAGAGAGAGACGCCCACTCTCTCGGTTTCCTTCCTTTTGCCGGCCTTCTACTGCTCTGTTTATAATTCTGTTTGTTTTGGTGAGCAACCAAAGAAAATTATACTTGGCAGCAGGCCCAATATTCTTTTTTTTCTTTTGTATTTTCATTTCTAATGGAACCTTATAGGGATTCAAAATACATTATTGGAATAAATTAAGGGAGTTTTTGTCCAATGAGTTATCCAGTTCTGAAATACTTCTGTTTGGTTTGACCATCCCTGAAGTCGTAAGTTATATTCAAACTAAAAAGCAACCTTATATACTCTTCCAGTTAATACAAAACGACTACATTCGATTTCCAAGCCTATATTACTAAAAACAATGAAGCTATGTCGATTTTGCTCTGCATTTTGCCATCGTTTTCTATGGCAGCTATATGATATTTTTGCCCGATTTTGATAAATAGAAAAACAAAATAAATTTTATTTTTCATTTCAATTTTTTGTTTTCTTATGGGAACTATATAATTGATGTCCGATTTTAATTTAATTAAAACCGCAATTCCGTAGTTTTTAAATGTTACCAAATCCCAAAGAACAAACAACAACAAAGTTATACTTTTTAAAATATTTTGTTTTTTCGATTGTTTTATATGATATAGTCGCCCGATCCGGCTCTTTCCGACTTATATTCTAACTGCAATAAAAAGACAACAAACAGATAGATTCAAAACTGAGGGACTATTTTGCTTAGAAACGGACGGACGGACAGACGGGCATGGCTAGATTATGTAGCTGCCATATGAACGATAAGGACATTTGTTGAACTCTTGCAGAATCGTTGGTATCCTTAAATATTTTTTGAAACCGATCGTAAATTTATAATCGTCTTATTTACTTGGAACTATGTAATCATTTCGATGCTTTACCTGACCTTATTTAATTATTCCCAAAAAATACCGAGAATATAGTACGAAGATACAAAATATAAATTATTTTTTTGTACCATGTTGCATAGAAATCGTCAAAGGGGTGGATGACTTTGTGGCGCTCTTTATTGTTGTTGTCTTAGTTGTTGTTCAAGTAGTTTATAGTTGTTAGTTGTCTAGTGGTGTTTGTCGGCCTGGAAAATGCACTCAAGCGTTGGGCTCCTCTTCCCCGGCCGCTTCTTTGCCGGCTGCGTCGTTTTTAGGTACCTGATGGGCTGTCTGACAAGTTATACGTCTTTGTAGTGTTTCCCTCGATTAGCAGCGACATGCACTTGGCATCGCCAGTTGGAAAATGCCATCGAGGTCGCGATAGCGCTACAAAGTGGCCATCGGCCATGGAAATCTAGATGACTCCGTTGGCTGAAAGTTCTGTCACTAACGGAGGTGTGTCCGCTTGCATTATAGTTGAACTTTATTTGCCATAGCTTTAGATCATTTAAGGTAATGTTGGTAGAAGATGGGTTAGTAAGAAGTTGCTTTAAGGGGAAGAGTCACTGATATTGAAACGATTAAGGAAGTAGGTACTACTTTTTTTTGCATTGTAAAAAAACTGTGAAGTGAATATACGTAAGATAAAAAACTGTTTTAACATATCAAAGTCGTATAAAAATCAAAACTAGTTTCAGTTATATAGTTTTTATAACTGTAAGGTTGATTTTGATTGTTACAGTGTTTGATTAAAACATTTATAGAAAAATAGTTATATTTTTACTAGATATAGCAGTAACACTTAAAATTAAGGCCAACTTATTTTATTATTCTAAAAAAATATACTTTCCAAAGTTCATGTATAAATATTTAAACTTCGATTTATTATTTTATAAAATATATGTAACTATTATCCTCTATCAAAATTAATATTTGTAATATAAACAATCGTATTAATTTTAAAAATATTTACAAGGCAATTTTGTTCTATAAATAACAGTTAAAATTTTAAATATACTCCTATTAAATACATCCTTTTGTGGTTTAAAATGAATTAATTTTCAGCCATACTCCCTATTATAAAATACGCTAAAATTTGTATACATCAGGTTAGCAACGCAAGTTATGAAATTAAAACTATTTTTTATCCATAATAAAAAAACATTTTTTTAATGTTTTGTTAAAGAAAATATTTGGTACCACAGTTTTTACAAGCTATGTCTGATTAATTGATTTGATATGTCTCGATTATTGACACGAGTAATTTAAAAATGCTATTTTATAAACCCTTGTCGAAAGACAACCATACTATGTTTTTAAATTCTTGAGCAGCATCAAAATCATGTCGATCTTGCCATATCATTCGGTCCATACGTTTATCTTTTCCCATGTTTGAACTAGTTTTTATTCAGATTTAAAACTATTTTGATAGAACTTTATTCAAAAGCCTTCTTTCCGAGACATAGTCATCTTATGATTTTAGAAATTTGGTTTTAGTTTTTTCAAAATCGGACGTTTGCCATAGAAACAAATGCTAAACGTTTTTTTTTTTAATTTGTTTCCTTTACTTATTATAAATAACGGTAAATTATATTCTTGAACAAAATATATTAATTTTTAAAGTTGTGTTATTAACTTTATGCATAAAAGGTCAAAGTACGGAAAGTGTGTCAAATTTGTTTGGCTGCGCTCTATTAGCTAATGTTCCCACGCGCTGTCGGGGAGCCCCAGATGCTTTTGAGCCTATCTCTGGTACTTGCATCTCGGCACCCTTGTCGCTCTGTATCTGGTGTGCGGCATCTGTGATAAGCGAACACAAAGCAATCAACCGCGCGATTTCCACACAACAGCAACGGTACAGAAACTCCCATATATTCGTTCTGCCCCGATCTTTGCCCTTTTGAGTGGGTAATTAAAGTTCCAACGTTCTTTAGGCAACGCCCACTAGGAATTTTGGAGCCTAATTAGTCGGCAATCGGCTGTCCATATATCAATTAGCATACAACTAACTAATGGAGCAGTGGGGCAGTTCTTCGGACCTTCAGAATACCCCAGCAACAATTGAATCGATTAAATTTAAACTTATAGAATATTAAGTCAATTGAACCCGTTTAGCAATTTGTCATGCAAATTCTGCTCATAAACTGGGTATGACATAATCATAAAAATAAAACCCTGAAGCAAATATCTCATGGAGCAATCAATGCAATCTCGACAACTATTCCATGCCTGAGCCCCGGGTCAGTATCACATTTTATAAATCCCGCCGTTTGTCAATTAGATCATTTTTGAAACTGATCGCTGTTCCCATGGAGCCCCTCGATTCCTTTTCCTCAGTTTTTTCCTCTTTTCTATTTCCTAGCGATGACGTTGTCAAACTTGTTTCACTTGTTTTTTATCAACATTTATTGTTTTGTGACTTTTGCGGTTGCCTGTTTATTGGCTTTTCAACTGTCGCTTAATTGACTTGGTTGTGTCTTTCAGAATTCTCCTCGGGTGAATCCCATCAACGAGCTGTATAAGAACTGGGGACACCTACACGAATAGGAACATAGATATTCCCACTCTCATCCAGAATTTCGGTCAGTTAGTTCTCTTTAGTTCCCGACCTTATCTTAAGGGTATTTTCAAATCTTTGGGTCTTTGTTGTGGTGCGTTATTTAAATGGAATGGCGCTTGAAGTGGCATATGATCATAAAGTTGAGTTGTACTGTTATAAAGATAAAAGAGATCGCTCCGAAATTATAATCAAGTACATGGTCTAAATGGCAAATATCAATAATAATTTTGTTTTATTTACTCTACTTTACTCTACTATTTAAAATTATATTCCTGTTTATGATCATATGAGTAGGCACGTATTCATAAAAAATGATTAATAAGCTAGTATTAAATAAATTATATATATAACTTCTTTGTTTACGGTGACATGTACATTTAATCCAGTTTATTCCTAATCGAACAAGCAAGAAAATTATATAAAATGATGATCAACTAGATCTTAGTTCATATCAATAAATTCCAAAATATACTGTTGACGGTGTTTAAAAAACAAATATATATAAATAGCGCTATGGATATTGACGTTTATTTTCGAAATTCAAAATATGGTTCAATATGTAAGTAGTAGTAAGTATTAGACAAAACAAGAAGGAAAACAAGAGAGAACGCTATAGTCGGGTGCCCCGACTATCAGATACCCGTTACTCAGGTAAAAGGAGTGCGAGGGAGATGGAGATAGAAACTTTGATCACGCATAACTTTTTAACGAATGGTCCGATTTGAAAAATTTCTTCTACATTTCGATAGGTATTGATAAACACAATAAAACTGCATTTTTACTTTTCCGAAATATTTAAATTTTTAAAATCGTATATAAGCGATTGTGGGCGTTAAAGGGGGCGTGGCACCTTTTTGAAACAAACTTGCGCTGCGTAGGAACTCCTAGAATCTGCATGCAAAATGCCAATCTTCTAGCTTTTATAGTTTCCGAGATCTCAGCGTTCATACGGACGGACAGACAGACGGACAGACAGACGGACAGACGGACATGGCTAGATCGACTCGGCTAGTGATCCTGAACAAGAATATATATACTTTATAGGGTCGGAAACGCTTCCTTCTAGCTGTTACATACTTTTGCACGAATACAATATACCCTTTTACTCTACGAGTAACGGGTATAATAAGAGCGAATTATTTTCCTTCTTGTTTTGTCTAATACTTCCTTATATGTCACAAGTTTTCTGTCAATTGTGGAAAATTAATCTAAATATTTAGTTCTATTGTAACGTTAAGTTTACATATTTCGCCTAGCTTAAGCACGATACTTCGTCTAGCAAATAAAAAGGGACTAAGATGAATTTCATTGGCACTATCCGCTATACTGTCTAGACACATTCCGTTTGCATTCCCAAAGTGCAGCCTTTTATTTCCTCTACTTACACAAGCCTTTGGCATTCAGCATATTTAACTTGTATTTTTAGTTTGGCCGGCGCCGTATTTGTGTTATTTTTACTGTCACAACAGCTGCTTTGATCGGCTATCAGTCGGAGGGCAGCAAGCTACTATCGGTTCTCTCTTTTCGATTTCGTTTTCGTTTGCTATATTTGTTCAATTTACTCATCTAATTTGCAAGTTTAATGTCGAGTATGTTCAAAGGTTGTACAAATTAAGACTAAATGTGGGTTTCTGCCGCCGCTGTCTTACACGACGGAAGAGAGCAATCGTAAATCAGCCGGCGAAAAAGAAGAAGGCCTCTCGATTAGATCAGCATTTTAGCTCACGTTCCGTTTCTCAAACATTTTTAATCTTCGAAGTTTAAAGTCTTTAACTATTGTATATATTCATACACGTTACTCGTAGGGTATAGAGGGTTTATTGTTTTTGTTGATAAGGAGAGAAAAGAACAAGGAGTTTCCGACCCTATAAAGAATATATAATAATATAATAGTATAATAATATTTATGAAAAATGAGTTTTGCATATTACCTTTATAATTTTTCATGTTAAACGAACACGATATTTTCCAAATAGTAAACTAATAGAGATGAAAAAAGAAAGGAAGCAAACTTCGGCAAGCCTTGCAATTATAACAAAACGATAACATTTCGATTTATATGCTTAAACTACTAAAAACAATGAATGACGGAGAGACGGACAGACGGACAAACGGACAAACGGACAGACAGACAGACGGACAGACAGACAGACAGACAGACAGACAGACAGACAGACAGACGGAAAGACAGGCAGATAGTCGGACGGATAGACATACGGACAGACAGACAGACGGACGGACAGACAGACAAACGGTTTTATTTTCGGTCAATCAATCCGACCTACCAAATTTCATAAGAATCGACTTTATCCTATATATGTAATTAATTCTATGACCGTTACTGCCCTTTACTGTCACTCCCTTGCATTATTAAAGAGGCTGAAAAGGGTTGATATGTCAAATTCAAAAGAAGGATGAGTATTAAGAATGCATCATATGAATAATTTTGGAGAATATAATTTACAGAATATTCTGCAAGGGTATATCAACTTCGGCTCCGCCCGAAGTTCGCTTTCCTTTCTCGTTTACATTTTTTTTGCCGATTGTTCCTATGGCATACAATCGTATATGATATAGTCGTCCGATCCGGCTCGTTTCGGTATATATGTATACAACCTGCAATTAGGCGGGCTAGATCGACTCCCCTGGTGATTCTGATCAAGAATATATGTATATACTTTATAGGGTCGAAAATGTCTACTTCACTGTAAAATGTGATGAAAATTAATTTGGTAAAATGTATTTTAAATTCTGAGCCACGTCGTGATAAGTTGTGCTGGACAAGTGCCAAAAAATGGAAAATTTGATTCTTTTACCACGATTATCCTTAAATTGGGCCTTTATAGAAAGTTTTTAGGTTCGAATTAGGTTAAAAATGTAAAAACTCTACATTTCAGCTAAATAAACGGATTTAATGAATAATCCTGCCAGAAGCATATAGTTTTGTCTTGTTTTTTTTTGTGTGTTGTATGTTATCTAATATGATTTTATTACTTCTCGTCGTAGAAAACCCAGGGCACTAACAAAGTTTCGTAAGCGCTGTGAAACTTATCAAGTCATGAGCACAATCAAAAACGTTGCCCCGTTTATCTGCTGATAAGCAAGCCTACTCACGCACACAGAAAAAAAGGGAGCAAACCAATGCGAACGCTTTTCTTCGTCGCTTGTGTATCGTTTGATAACTCTTTTTTATTCAAAGCTCGTCAGACGTAAGTCAACCTGTTGAGTGATTGTTTGAGAGCCACTAACGATAATCTTATTAAGCGTCCCGGTTACGTCCTACCTATTTTCCAATACCTTCCAAATTTAGTCGCTCGGTTGGCATTTACGGAACGATTCTATTTACCGCTCCACGCTGAACAGTAAGAGTTTGTTTATGTGCTGCCAGCAGCAGCTGATAAAAGCTAACGAGTCGTCGATCCCACGCGGCAATCGAGCCGTACCCAATAATAATACAATTTAGCAGCGATAATTGGCCATTGAGACCTGTTGAAAACAGGTGCGGACATACAAATAGCATTGCAAAATTTATGAAAAGTTATTAGTAAAATATGATTTTATTTGGGTTTCGAATTCGTATTTCGTATTTCGTATTTGGCAAGTAAATTTAATTGAAAATGTATTTTAATTGCAATTTGTTGTATTTTTTTTCTTGCGTTTAATTTAATTATAACTAAAATTAAAAACAATTAAATACTGAAATAAAGGTGTTTAAGATATAACAACTTATTAAAAATAACTGTTAAGGGGTTGTCTTTTCAAGAATTGAACATTTTTGACGTAAAATTCATTTAAGAAAAGAATTAGGCTCCTTCAATATCTACAGCACTTGAACATATTACCCAAATCAAAATTAATGTGGGGACAATTTACCGTAAAGTTTTAATTTATTATTTCTGAACTATGTTTTGCCAAAGTGAAAGAGAGATAAAAATAATAGGGGAGAAAAAGCAAGCCACAATAACGGACCAATAACAATAACAATTCTAGTTCTTCTTGTTTTTATGGCTTTTGGCCAGCTGCATACAAATTCTCTCCACTCTTCCTCTTCTGTCTTTCTGTATCTCTTTTTTTTATTTCCGGTATTTTAACTTGTGCATGCGTATTCTCTTCTGTGGCGAAAAAACCGGTTGCTCTCTCTTCTCTGAATTTCTCTTTGTGAGTTTTGTTGACATTATGGTGCACTTCTTAAACAAAACAATACACACGCATAAATCTACACTAACTGCACAGTCGGAAGTGGATTCTTACAATAATCCCTTCTAAATCGGCTCTCCACACAAAGTACGTAGCCGATAAGTTGCCCTTTTCAACGAGGAACTTGTCAAAAATGAAGCATTCTTTTGCAAGCATTTCGCAACACATCTTTTGTATGTTCCCAAGAATCTATCTGGATATGTTCCAAAACAACCATTGCGAACAAATTCCAAAACAAACATTGTGGAACACACCTTTAACATCTATAAACGTATTTTATAAATCTATCTGAATACCTTCCAAAAAAAACTAATAATTAAATTCAAATTGGTTTTTCGATTTCAAGTCATAGACAAAGTTTTTTTAAACTATGCTCAATTATCAGCAGTTTTTTCTATTTATATATTTATTACTTATTGTTTTCTGCTTAAATTGTTAATGACCTACTGCGAGCAAATGAGAGCATAGCGATAAGAAAGTAAACATCTTTCATCCCTTTTACCTTCCTCTTCTTTGACTTTACATTGTTTCTCCTACTAAATATGCAAGTTAGAAGGGAATACATTTTGAAGTTAATTTTTCAAGCAGCACAAAAGTATGCATTGCTTTTAAATAAAATATTGCGATTTCTTAAAGATACTTCAAATATTTAACAAGTATTTTGCGTTTTAATTTTTGAATCTAAAAAATGGTTAACTTTTGTTAATATGAAAAAAAAATTTCGAAATGTTTCACTCTTTTTAAGGGGTAAATAATTCAAAAATAACTATGTGGCTGCTTTTGCTTCATTATGAACAGTAATTTATACACCCTTTTAGGTATTTTAAAATAAATAAATGCATGGCTAATTCTTGGGCAATAGGAAGAAAATAACAACAATATAATTAAACAATAAAATGAAACAAAATATTCTTTAAAAAATGAACAAATAAAAAAGTAAACATACCTATACTAAAATGAACCGAAAATGTTTTTAAATTTATATAACTAAAGATATAAATACATTTCTTATTTTTCTTCCAGTTAAAGTATTACAATTTAGCAAATATGTTGCTATCCCAATTCTAGTTAGAAAAAATATTAAGCTTAAGTACAGGGAAACTCGTGTGCAATCAGAGCAAGAGCGAGAAGCTGCCGGTGCACCGCCTCGCAGATACAAAAACAGCAAACACGGCGTCCCCCCGGAATTACGTCCGCTCGCGCTCCACCCCCCAGTCGCCCCATTCCCCACAGGCGGCACTCCTCGGCGGCGGCGGAGGCGTCAGATCCCACGGTCATTACCATCCGTACCAGAATCGGCCACACCATTCACCATCTCAGTCGCCATCATCGCCATCGCCGTCGTGCCCCACGCTGCAGCTGCAGCCACGTTTGCACCACTCGGAGCAGCAGCTGTGCCCGCGACGCCGCATCTATGCGTCCACGGGGAGTGCCGCCAACATCATGATGGATCGCGAATCCCTTAGCGAATGGGCTAAGGACAAGCCACTCAGCATCCTGCAGCTGGATCCGGCGGATCGTGCGGTGCTGCGCATAGCAGGTGAGTGCTTCTATCATCTTCAAATATATAGTTTCAAATATTTTGCTACAGTGGACTTGGAACTTGTTGGTTGAAGAGTTTTAAAGAACTTATGGATTTTTAAAATTTTCTCTACAAACTGTTAATGGGGTCGAAAATAAAATAAAAATTTTAATTTTTGTCTTTATGTTTTCTCAAATAATTATATTTGAAACTATTGGTCTTTATTTTTACCAGCTAAATAGAAATAGGTCAATTCTAAGAACTCATCGAGTAAAAAAAGATCAGAAAGAACTAATCTAAAGAACTAAATCTCCATAATTATAATGCCTCTATATGCAACCAATAATTGAGCAACCATTGTAATCAATGAAGTATAAACATGCAGGTGTTAGTGCTAGAAGAATATTTTTCAAAAATTGAAAGTCCTTAAAATATAACATATTATACAAGATGATATCCTAACAAGAAAGGAAAGCTAACTTCGGGCGGAGCCGAAGTTGATATACCCTTGCAGAATATTCTGTAAATAATATTCTCCAAAATTATTCATATGATGCATTCTTAATACTAATAAAAATCCCAACTTCCTAACTTTAAAAACACCAAAGTTATGGAAATTTCAATCGTTCAGTTATATGGCAGCTATAGGATATAGTCGGCCGATCCCTATAAAATTTGGTAGGTCGGATTGATTGGCCAAATATAAAACCCATAGAAAATCCCAACTTCCTAACTCTAAAAACACCAAAGTTATGCTATTTCCTATCGTTATATGGGAGCTATAGGATATAGTCGGCCGATCCTTATGAAATTTGGTAGGTCGAATTCATTGGCCAAATAAAGAAGCCATAGAAAATCCCAACTTCCTAACTTTACAAACAGCAGAGTTATGGCATTTCCTATCGTTCAGTTATATGGCAGCTATAGGATATAGTCGGCCGATCCCGGCCGTTCCGACTTATATACTGCGTGCAAAGGAATGAAGGGTGTGTGCAAAGTTTCAATTCGATATCTTTAAAACTGAGAGACTAGTTTGCGTAGAAACAGACAGACGGACAGACGGACATGCTTATATCAACTCAGGAGGTGATCCTGATCAAGAATATATATACTTTATAAGGTCGGAGATGTCTCCTTCACTGCGTTGCACACTTTTGACCAAAATTATAATACCCTCTGCAAGGGTATAAAAATAACGACCACTATACAATAATTAAGATAATCCTCCGTCTAATACCTCATTTCAAATGGCAATATGGTGAACAAATATTTGGCCAACCCACTGCGCCCTACTCACCCACCCAGCCACCCAAATATCCACTCTCGGCGGTTCATTGCACTTGCTATTTAGCAGTTTCCGCCAAACTGTGCTCGCATTTATACTCGCTCTGCTGCTTTGCAGCGTTATTATGCGCTAATTCCACGCTAACGGTTGCAGCCTCCGCCCAGCCTATCCCCCGACTATATACCCCGCCATATCCCCTGTAGGCCCCCGCCCTGTATAACCTGTCCCTGTGCCAGCATTCCTGTTTTGTCTGTCAGTCACTTGTAATTCTATTTCTGCTCCGCCAACGGAGTTTTGGCGGCCCACAGAACTATGTATGTACTATATATTCCACATCCCTCCTTTGCCGTTTTTGCAATGGCAACTGAAAAATCGAAATTTATGTCGCCGTCGCAGCCAGCAGGCATTGTGAGTGCCGCACAATAAAAAGGCTAACCCACAAAATGGAAGCTGAATGCGAAGTCTATTGAATACTTGTCGCATTGTGCCCAGGCTATGTCTATTATAAAGTTCTGACGGTGAGGCGTTTAAGGGATTGTCGAAGAGTGGAAGAATGTCGGATCGGAGCACATGGAAATAAATTACATTTTAGATCAGAATCAGCATACTAAAAGATGTTATAGATTAAAGTTATCAATTTCACTAAAATGTTAATTCTATTTTGTGCTTGATATGGGGCAATTATTAGTTGGGTAAAGATAAATAGATTTGGTTCATTAGTAGAATAATATTACTTAAAACAGTAATAGTTTTGTACACAATTTTGGAAAACATTGATAATAAACGTTCCTACAATTCTTACTTATTAAATCTTTTTCATAATATTTTTTTGAAAATATTAGTTTTCAAGCATAGTAATTATTTAATTTAAAAGCTTAAGTAAACAAAGATGTTTTTAACCCCCCCCCCCCACATCCAAAATATTTTAAATGTCGTGTTAAAATTAAGAATCTTAAATCTTGTTTCAGAAATGATACTTCCATCATGACAACCCATATGCGTCAGTATTCCGTTGTAATTAGTTTCGATTGCAATTTATTCAATAAGTGAGAAACGCCCAAGATGGTGAATGAAAATGAAAACAAAACGGGTTTTACCCTAACGAGCTTAAATATGTGTTTATATAGTGGAGATATTAGTGGAGATATATACATTCAGATGGATGTCTGTGATAAAGGCCCCCAGAGGGAAACCTCTACAAATGTTCCTCTATGTTGCCATGCCCACAACCAAATCCGACCCGAAGTCGATTTCACATGCGAAATGAAAAGTTTTTGTGTAGTTCCCTGTAAACTTCTTTGTTTGAAACTGAGTTTTAATTAGCCTTGAGCCAATAAGCCCACACACAGTTTCGCCAAAGCATGTAACGGTAAACTTTTCCACAAACAATTACCAACTCTATAAAAGAAGTAGAAAAAAAAGAAGTAAAATAGCTCATGAAAGGAGGGACGCACCCTAAAAACGCATTTCTTTGGATCATCTAGAAGATGTGTCATATGTTATTTGCATAAAGTCTTCTGTTTACAATTGATTGCCGAATATTTTTTAATTTTTACTCACCTTTGGGCTACGCCTGCGCAGAGTGAACCAATTTGGACATTTGAATGTGGGTATGAGATATTTTTTTTTTTTTTGCCAGACTATAATATTTCGAGTGGAGTCTATTCGGTTTCGGATAACTTTGACAGCATGTGACAGCATTTATTTTTAGATGGGTGATAACAGTCAGGCCTGTTCCATTACCGTTAATCGACAGCGTCTTAAAGTGTTTGGCTCGATAGTATAATATTGTTATCGATTTTTTTGTAGCTTGTCAAAAGGCTTGGTTAAAATCGCATCGAAAAATGTAGTTGGGACGCCAATCCCCCGACTGCATCACACAGATTTCATTAATAAATCTAGCGAGTTTTTAGGTTGTGGGTGTATTTGACGGAACAGCATTAGATATGCCAAGCACATTTAAGTACACGATCGGTTTTAATGGGCAAATAAGCTCGGCAACAGACGTCGGTTGCCACCGGAAGTACAGTCGCCTCAATAAAGTTGCCGATTTTGATTTCAATATTATATTATTTTACCAAAAAGGTGTTATAAATTTGTTTAGAACACATTTGTGAATTTTTTTTTCATGTTATAATAACTTTAATCTTTCTGGCAATTGTATTGGACTGCAGAGTTTATAAAAATTCAAGACTAAATATTTTAAAACCTTCATTAAAACTTGAAATTACTTTTTAAAAATTGGAATCTATAATGATGAACGATTTCCCAATAGTACTCCCACTATTTCTACATAAAAACTCAATACGTTCATCATGGGTTGCAATTTTATCGCGTAAATTTTTTTTTTCGGCATATTGTGCTTTATTTGGAAAATACTGATACGCCTACAAACAGAACACGATATTGTTAATTGAAAACTGATAACTGTTTCTCTGTTCTAGCCTGTTTTATTCTTTAATTGTTACCTGCTTCTGCTTCTGTTTACTTTTCACATTGGGAGTTATTTCGTATTCGCATTCTCTGTTTTCGGCGATTCTCCTTTGGCTTTTCGATTTTTAATTGTCTTTATGTGTTCCTTGTTCTGCTGCTATGTTTCTGTATCTCGATAGGGACTGCTTGTTTTTTTGTATTGATATCTCTAAATAGTTTTCAATTCAATTTGCATTTCTTAGTTCGCTATTTTTTACTATTCTTCATATCTACATATGTATTTATATTGACAGTCACTGCTTTGGGTAATTATTCTTCTT
Organism: Drosophila fuyamai; assembly: GCA_018153365.1. Taxonomy (NCBI): domain Eukaryota; kingdom Metazoa; phylum Arthropoda; class Insecta; order Diptera; family Drosophilidae; genus Drosophila; species Drosophila fuyamai. Next base: position 341,064 of record JAECXW010000419.1, on the reverse strand, counting down.
AGGCTATGTATGAATGTTTTAAGTGGCCTATTCACTAACGTCTATTAGGTTGGTTGATTGGCTGGTTACCTTATTCTAATCTTTCCTATGTTTTTGAAAGTTTTGTTTTTCAGTTTTTCAGTTTTTGAGTTTTTATACCCATGCAGAGGGTATTATAATTTTGAACAAAAGTGTGCAACGCAGTGAACGAGACATCTCCGACCCTATAAATTATATATATTCTTAATCGCGTCCTGAGTTGATGTAAGCATGTCCGTCTGTCCGTCTGTTCGTCCGTCTGTCCGTCTGTCTGTTTCTACGCAAACTAGTCTCTCAGTTTTAAAGATATCGAATTGCACACACCCTTCCTTCCTTTGCACGCAGTATATAGGTCGGAACGCCCGGGATCGGCCGACTATATCCTATAGCTGCCATATAACTGATTGATCGGAAATGCCATAACTTTGGTGTTTGTAAAGTTAGGAAGTTGGGATTTTTTATGAGTATTAAGAATATGAATAATTTTGGGGAATATAAATTACAGAATATTCTTTCCTTTCTTGTTTTTGAATTGTATTAGATGTTCAGATATTGAGATTGGTTTTTATGCTTGCTTCAAAAGTAAAAAATTAAATTTATGAAAATTAAGATGTGAGTCATGGAGCTAAATATGTTTCAGTTTATTCAATTCACTGGTGCACGTACATATTTCACCCATTACAAAAAGTGTAGAATAATTTTAATTTCATTTCTCGTTACACCTTTTTAGATAACTTTTATAAACTTTTTGTAATGGGTGAAATAAAATCAATGAAATCAGATTTAATTCTTTAGAGCCATTGGAGACTATCGCCGTGTCTTTATATCCTAATTTGCACAACCTACAAACCTTACTCCAGCTTAAGTACTAAAAGCAAATCGCACAAAAAGGTGTTCTGTGACCCGACTATTTTTCTCGGCTACTATATGATCAACCACTTGGAATCCAATGCTAATCGTTGCAAGTTTGGGATAAACAGAAAAATCGCCGGGCGAGTTAATCTTGCCATGTCTACCTATTTTAAATGAAAGTTCTTTTTATCGATTATAACAATTTTTGCCAAAGCTGCAAGGGTATTTACACGTTGAATCATTTTTTTAAATTGAAACTTGAAAGTCTTTTTTTCTTCTGGTTCTATTTTCAAATCTTTGAATTCGAGTATTTGGGATTGCACAGCCCTTGCAATTTCTTAACTTGTATAAACATATAATACTTTTCCTCTAAACTTTTTCCTTTTTCGCCAAAAATTTTTTTTAAAGAAAATGTGTTTGTTTAAGGTGCGATTGTCACTACTTTCTTACGACATTAAGAAGTCTTTTTGCTTGCTAAATAATTATCAAACAATTTGTATGACTGAATAAAACTAGCAAACATCTTGATTTCCTGGCTGGCAGGTGATATTCGTGAAACATTTTCACACGCACATGCAGTAAATATCTCGGTATCTTCCTCCCCCAAGGCTACGCTCCACCATATGGCACCTTTCCCAAACAATTGTCTCCCACTTTCGGTCCCTCATCCTCCCTACATCCCCGAACATCCAAGAAACTCTGACTCATTAAGATAAGCAATTTTGTGTGTCAATTGTCAACTCGAAACGAGAAACGAAAACTTTGGATCAAAGCGTATGACCGCCAAGCACTTGAATATAAATAAAATCTATATAAAATGTACGCAGCACACTCGTACAAATTATTTGTACACAAATATTTAATTACGCTACTAATTGCCAGTGACGATTAACAGCCATGAAATGAGACACTCGGGCTATTCGGGTTTAAGATACTTTGTAGAGGGGAGCTACGGTATACTCCCCCTACAGCAGATGTTGTGCAATGTTATTTTATTTCGCTAGATCAAGTGGCATTATTTTGCTCTGTGGGAGTTTTATTCAAGGCGTTCCTGCTTTTGTGGCTTTCACAGAAATTGCAATGATCTCAGCTTCAGTCAAAATCACTTTATGGATATTTATGACCTGTTTTATATATCACAGCGATGTTTTTGCTGCTGTCTGTGTGGGTGGAGTGACCATGACGTCACTGCTGCGAAACCAGTTGGCCTTTGTCAGCAATCGAGCAATCATTTAAATGACATTACGAAAATAAAAGTAAACAACAAGCCAGATACACTTGCATACATTTTTTAAATGTGTTGTATATATATTTTTTTAAAATCTTTAAATCAACTTTTATACTATTTAAAGATTAACATATAATTTTAAAACTAAAATCTTTTTAAGCATTAATTTCAAAATAGAAACTTAAAAATAGTTATCAGTAAAATTAAATATGAGTGCATGAGACACCCACTACTTGATGTAGCAAACAGTTGTTTTTTTTGTCTGACTGTCGGCTTCAGCGGGTCATCCTTTCTCATTTTATAAAGGGAAGAGATCACGGGGAGGGGCACCCTTGAAGTGAAGTAAACTTACAAGAATATTCCATTGTTTTTCTCGTTTTACCACCTTTGATTAAAAAGCCAGCAAAATGGTAATAAGTCAGTCAAATAAAACTAAAACTGAATACAGGGAAAGATTGACTTTTCAGTGGCTTAGAGTTTGGGGAAGTGGGGGAAACCACTAAGCCGACATTCCATCTCGCCGTGTATACATTGTGCCTGTTGACAATAAGCCTAAATGCCACATTGACACATATCTTTCTACTTATTTCTACACCCAACAAAATTTGTTAAGACAAATCGACCAATGTAACTCAAAAAATAGTTTTGTAATCATAAAAAATAGTCCATTCAGACAATTTATTAAGTAAATTGCCCTCAATCTTATTATGTTTCATAAAAGAAAACGACGATCAAAAATTCTCTTTTTTTTTTTTTTTTTTTTAATTTGCTCAGATTTAGAAGAAATTTTAAAGAACGGAAACTCTCAAATTGTGTATAGAAGGAATACTTTTATAACATTTTGTTCTAGGAGCAAATAAAACTATTTTTTTTTAAACGAAAAACACATTAACTTTAAATTTTTTCTTTTGAACTTAAATATTAAAATTATTTAAAGCGACTGCTTTTGTTTTTTTTTAAGTCGATTTGAAATTCAGTAATATCTAGTAAGTCAAAATAAATAATCATTAATCTTAATTCTTCTGGCAATGTATGTTAAGAACATGACGTTGTGCGAATAAATTGTCGTTTTTCTTCGATTGCAGTTTCAATAGCCGGCATACCGCGGACAAACGGGAAATTGTCTGCTGCGGCGTCTGAGTATTTAGTTGAGTTTTTTCGTAAAGTTGTCTGGCTTTTGCTGGTTGCCTTGGGACGGATGTTGGTTGTGACAGGCGGAATTCCGAAGAGTTTGGGCGTAAGCGTGGGCAGAGGTTTAGTAATAGCAGTAGTTATGGGCGGCAGCTGGCAACCAACTCGTTTATAAGTGGGGGCACTATTCAATCAATACTAAATCAAAATCCGATTCCCCTATAAAAAAATCCTTGCTTGATTGCCATGCAAATTAAAGGCTCCTACCTCCCACTTTGTTAGTCCATTTGTATGTTTTAAACTCATTGGCGTGCCAGAAAGCAATTCAAAATGCCATAACAATCAGTTGGCAATTAAACGGCGCCTTTCCCAAAACCTCCACCTCCTTGCTCCTCAAGAGCCAATGGGCGTGGTAATTCAAAATCTGCTCAATGATGTGTACGATCGTCAATTACTAATCAAAAACACCACAGCAAGTGCATGAAAAAACAGTTGCGTTTAATACGGTGGATATACAATATATATATATCAATTGTCTGGGGGTGTACACTTGAGAAAGCTAGTTTGCAAAGAGGAAAACTAGATGACTGCCAAGTGTTGGAGTGGATGAATTGGATAATCTAGAGGCGGGAATCACTCAACTCAGACTGAGACTCAGGCGGAAACCAGACTGAGACTCCGGCTGAGAGATATGAATGAACGAAGGCGGGCTAACAGACAATATCTGCACTAGCCGAAAGAAAGGCAGATTTAAAAAAATGAAACCAAAAACAAGAGAGAACGCTATAGTCGGGTGCCCCGACTATCAGATACCCGTTACTCAGGTAAAAGGAGTGCGAGGGAGATGGAGATAGAAACTTTGATCACGCATAACTTTTTAACGAATGGTCCGATTTGAAAAATTTCTTCTACATTTCGATAGGTATTGATAAACACAATAAAACTGCATTTTTACTTTTCCGAAATATTTAAATTTTTAAAATCGTATATAAGCGATTGTGGGCGATAAAGGGGGCGTGGCACCTTTTTGAATCAAACTTGCGCTGCGTAGGAACTCCTAGAATCTGCATGCAAAATGCCAATCTTCTAGCTTTTCTAGTTTCCGAGATCTCAGCGTTCATACGGACGGACAGACGGACAGACAGACAGACGGACAGACGGACAGACGGACATGGCTAGATCGACTCGGCTAGTGATCCTGAACAAGAATATATATACTTTATTGGGTCGGAAACGTTTCCTTCTAGCTGTTACATACTTTTGCACGAATACAATATACCCTTTTACTCTACGAGTAACGGGTATAATTAACTAAAAAGTAAAAAACCATAAAAAAATATATGTATTTTCAATAACATGTTGGTCAGCATCTGTAAATGTCAAAGCACGCACCACCATGTTTTTTAACTTTTATAAATTATTATTAGTTGTCCATTTTTATTACATTATATGTTGTTGTTGAATGAATTATAGTTAATTTTTTAAAGAAGACTGGAGAAGAAGGGGAGAATTAAAAAACTGTCTTTTTAATTATAAAGAAATTTTTTTGTATAATGTTTATCTGGAAAAAAAATGTCTTCTTAACAGAAACTTTTAAATGACAAATTTAAGATATTCCCTTTAAGATCATCATTGTCTTTTTGATACCATTATTGAACGCAATAAACTTATTTTTATACCCTTGCAGAGGGTATTATAATTTTGGGCAAAAGAGTGCAACGCAGTAAAGGAGACATCTCCGACCCCATAAAGAATATACATATATTCTTGATCAGGATTTCGTCCTGAGTTGATGTAAGCATGTCCGTCTGCCTATCCGTCTGTCTCTTTCTACGACAGCTAGTCTCTCAGTTTTAAAGATATCGAATTAAAACTTTGCCCACACCCTTCGTTCCTTTGCACGCAGTATATAAGTCAGAATGGCCGGGATCGGGCGACTATATCCTATAGCTGCCATATAACTGATTGATCGGAAATGCCATAACTGAACGATTGGAAATACCATAACTTTGGTGTTTTCAAAGTTAGGAAGTTGCTATTTTCAAGGTTTTTATTTTTGGCCAACCAATATAATTTACAGAATATTGTGCAAGGGTATATCAGGGTAGCTTTCCTTTCTTGTTTTTTATTGTTAAGGCCAACCCAACTTTTTATTTTTTAGTCTGAACTTATTTTTCTTGGTGTGTTACCTTTTTGGTGTATGTGTGATATTTTTTTAAGAACCGAAAAAAGGCCAACTTGGTCGCATTAAGCCTACGCCAAAAATTCGATACTTATTTATGGACAGAGGCTTAGTCACATTTTCGACCTGACTCACTGTGATGATCGAATACAAGTGATTACTACTCACACCCGTTTGCCTGAAAGTCTTCTGCATAGCATTTCCGCTGAAATCGAAACAGCTGTTTTCGATAGCTGCTTTTCGGATCCGATCGGCTTATTTATTTTTCATGGCAGTACAAAACTCCACTTTCCATTTTTATAACGCATTTATCTAAAAACAATGGTAATTTCAAGTAATGCATCTCAGCTGTTCGGGGAACTCTCTTAGCATTCACTCTTGAGTGGATAAATCGAAATACACTCGACTCTCTCTCCTCTAATATATTGCATCTTACATTTTTATGGATTCTTCTACTATTTTTATACCCTTGCAGAGGGTATTATAATTTTGGTCAAAAGTGTGCAACGCAGTGAAGGAGACATCTCCGACCCTATAAAGTATATATATTCTTGATCAGGATCACCTCCTGAGTTCATATAGCCATGTCCGTCTGTCCGTCTGTCCGTCTGTCCGTCTGTCCGTCTGTCCGTCTGTCCGTCTGTCCGTCTGTCTGTCCGTCTGTCTGTCCGTCTGTCTGTTTCTACGCGAACTAGTCTCTCAGTTTTAAAGCTATCGAATTGAAACTTTGCACACACCCTTCTTTCCTTTGCACGCAGTATATAAGTCGGAACGGCCGGGATCGGCCGACTATATCCTATAGCTGCCATATAACTGAACGATAGGAAATGCCATAACTCTGCTGTTTGTAAAGTTAGGAAGTTGGGATTTTCTATGGCTTCTTTATTTGGCCAATCAATTCGACCTACCAAATTTCATAAGGATCGGCCGACTATATCCTATAGCTCCCATATAACGATAGGAAATACCATAACTTTGGTGTTTTTAGAGTTAGGAAGTTGGGATTTTCTATGGGTTTTATATTTGGAAAATCAATCCGACCTACCAAATTTTATAGGGATCGGCCGACTATATCCTATAGCTGCCATATAACTGAACGATTGAAAATGCCATAACTTTGGTGTTTTTAAAGTTAGAAAGTTGGGATTTTTTATGAGTGTTAAGAATGCATCATATGAATAATTTTGGAGAATATTATTTACAGAATATTCTGCAAGGGTATATCAACTTCGGCTCCGCCCGAAGTTAGCTTTCCTTTCTTGTTACACATAATATTTTATTTTTGTCCTCTGTTTGGTTTGTTTATGGCAAGTTGAAAAGTTCTTTCAACTGCAGTTTCCAAATTTGTTTACAAGTGTGTGTCGATCTGTGGTCTCCCTCTAGTTCCACGACTTTTTCTTTGCGGCTTGGTTTATAAACCACAAAAAAGACGAGAGCCAAATTAGGGCTTTCTGTTTATTAACGGCTATGACCATTAGCGGCTTATTTTATTTTCTTTTTATTCTCTCTTCTCGGCGAGCCCACATGTTTAAGCTTCCTCTGGCCCGCATAAAAAATAGCCAACGCACTGACCATATATGAGGAATTTCTTTATATTTCGCATGCACTGAAAGAAATTAACAAAAACATAGACTTTTACTTGATGCATTTAATTTATGTAGTGCTTTTTAATTATAGTACTTTCCATTATCCAATTTTGCCATTTGGAAAATAAAATTTAAGTTATTGAAAATTACTTTATGTCAAAAATTAAAAACAAAAAATTAACCAACAATAATGTACTTTAATGATGTAAATTGACTGCAACATAAACGTATTGATCTTGATTCTTATTTTTCTCAGTGCACTCACTCTAACTCTACTCAAAGGCAATTTTGGGCATTCATGCGGCGGCTCAAGCTGCGAAGAGCGCTTAAAGAGCGGCATTCGCTCTGCTCTCCTGGTTTACAGGTAGTTTCTACTAAGGTGATCACAAATTATCGTCAGATGTTCTCTTGCTCAGTTGTTCTGCGCTGACTTTGTTAGTTTTTTCTATATCAAAGATCAATAGTTTCCTAATTCTTAAGCTGACTTCGTAATGTAATGCATTTCTATGTTATTTTATTTTGTGTATCTTTGGTATTCTTTTGCTAGTTTTTTTTGGCAACTTGCTTTGCTTTCAACCAACTGGGCAAAGGGATATGAACTAAGCGGAAAAGAAAAAACTGGTGGACAATTGAACAAGCGAAAGAGCAAAGCTGGAGAATTTTAATCACTCAATACAAACTAAGCAACTGATCTTCTGAGGTGAGCTCTGTTTACTCTGCACAACCAAGCAGTCAGTTGGGCGAATACACCTGCTCCGCTCACTTACACTCTGTCGCCCCCGCTCACTCTCTGAGGTCTCTTCGCTCTTGTATCTTCTCTCTCGGCTCTTGTATCTCAACTTTTGTTTCTCAGCACCCAAGTGAGTTCGCTTAACTCAACGGCGCTCAGTCAAATTTGGACCGCGATTCCGAGCGGTTGGGCGTTTCTCTGCTAGAACTTCGTACTCTTACCAGTGACTGTGTGTGTGCGTGCGTTGCGGGCATATATATGTGTGTGGTGTGGAAACAACAATTTGTTAACGCACACACTCACTAAAAAAAGTGAGAAAAACCTAAAACAAAGTGCAAAAATTAATATTAATTCCCTAAAATTCAACATTCAAATCTTACATAAAAAATTCCGCGTTTTTCCTTAGTGAAAATTGTTGTTAAAGCAACAACGACGTTAAACAGTATAATAATAAATAAATGATAAAATTGAGTGACTGAATGAAAGTCCGACGTTGTTATCGTCCTAAATAAACTACACCGATAAATGATCATACATGAAAACCAAAAACTCAGATCTTAAATATTCCCGAAAAACCAGCAGCTGTGTTGCATTTTTTAAATATTTGCCTGTCGCAAACAAGAAATTTTCAATATCTCCCAACTTCGTTTTAGTTGTGCGTTGTTGTTTTTGCCATTTTTTTATTGTTCATGTTGTTGTCTGTCGTCTGCTAGCTTTTCATTCAATAACCAGTTTTTGTCAGATTTTTTCTTTAGATTTTGGTGAGCTTGAATTGCTCTTTAGGGGCGATCTGGTCTCGGATTTGTGATCGTTGCACACGCACTAAAATCCACAAAGTCGCACCGTAGTCTGTATTTCATTTGGGTTTTTCTTTATAAAGACAAATTAGTCATGCCAAACGCATGCACAGCTCACTACACCCAGAAAAACACCAGGTGAAATTATACATTTTTCTTAGTGATAAATAGCAGTGATTAGTTTAATCAGAAAATTTGCCATTTTGGTTTTAAGTTATGATAAAATCAAAATTTCTATTAACAAAGAAAATTGGTAAAGTTTAAAAATGGTGATAAGAGAAAAATGAATTATTATATAGAACCGAAAAGTTGTGGAATACACTCAGTAAAATTTGATTTTTTTTGGTTTAAGAATTAAAAATAAAGATTTTTCAATTTAAATCAAATATTTCAAAAATACGTTATAACCAGTTCAACTTAATATTTTCAAAATTAATTAATTATGTTTCTGTATGTGTACACTCCATTCTCCCTCCGTCTCTTTTATACGATCTCTCTTTTATTTTACCTGGAGTTCTGAACATACAGTTTTCTTGACATGCCAGGCATACTTAATTCCGGCTCTCCTGATTACATTTGGCTTAGAAAAGTAAGAGAAAATGCAGAAATCGCATAACTGTGCCACAAAGTGTAAGGGGAGGCGAAGAAGAAGGAAAAAGGGGGAAGAAAGAGAGAGGCTAAAATCCAAGTTCAGACAGTCGCAGTGGGGAAATACTTTCCGTGTACTTATTGTGTGAAATTTTACATGTGAATGGAAAAAATGAATACAAAACAAGAAGCAAGCAAATAACAACAATAAAACCGTAACGATAAGAAACAAACAAAATATGAGTGAAAATTGTTAAAAGGCAGTTGCAGCAAAACGGAAGATGCAAACAGCAAAAAAGACACAAAATAGTGATGACGAAGAGAAATAAATAAAACCGTTAAAAAGCCAATGGAGCAAAACTGAAACCTAAACCAAAATTTAAGCAAAAACGCAAAAAAATCCAAGAAAAATGTTTGTTTGTCATTTATCTTCTTTACGCCCAGCGTTTGCATACAAAATTGAATACTTAAAGCAGACAATGCAAACAAATTGAAAAAAAGCTGAAATTTAAATACCCTAGCTCGTTTTGCAAAGATCGATTTTTTATAGCATACCAATCCAGGATATTGGTATATCGATTTTAATAACTCTTTAAATAACAATTTTTTAAATATTTAATTTGTATACCCTTGCAGAGGGTACGGTTTTAATTAAATTAAAATAGGACAACTATATCATATAGTTGCCATAGAAGCGACGGCAAAATGCAGTGTTTTTAGTTATATAGAAAAATGAGTTGAGAGAGCGAAAAAGAAATTTGTCCGTCCATATCTACATACGCCTATGGGTATATGTATATAATTGTATTCGTATCTAATCAGAGCGACAACTCGTCTCCTGGGCGCGTCGCTGGTTGCGTTTATTTATTGTGCTTACGGGTCCGATCCAGAAATACAGCTCCAACTTGACCTCATAAATTGAATGAAATCACCCACAAAAAAAGTAACTCCAAAATCGGGCAGATTTTTTTGTATAGTTTTGCAAATGAAAGTACACGAAAAAATTGGATCGCAGTTTTGTCATTGTCAAGATTGCAAAAATGGAGGAAGAAATGTGGACAAGAAATGAAATGATTTAAGTGTACGGTTTTATTTGAGCATTGTGTGTGCAGCTGCGTCTGATTTCAGTTTCAATTTATCTTTATAAATTTCAATTTGGTTGCTGGGTAAAAGTGAAACGATCGCGATCGCGCCCTTTCCCCATTGTATCTGAGTATCCGTATCTGTAGCCGTATCTGATGGATACATGGCGTCGCCAGTTCGTTCGCCCCTGGCGACAAATGCATCATGTACACTAGTGTAACTGCTAGATACATTTCGCGCAGCACGTTTTTCATTTGGACCAGGGCCAATTGGCACAAAATGCCGGCAAAGCGCAAAAACAAAAAGTAAGATTCTCAGATACAGAGAAACGCAACACAGAAAAAAATGCTTGGAAATTATTTTAAAAAATTTAATTAAAGGCGTTAAAAATGTACATAAGAACACTTTTATTCTTCACAGAGAGACAATATTTGAAAGATTCCAAATTTTAAGCTGCCTTGAACCTACAATTTTTTTTATGAGGGATTCCAAAAACAATTAGGATCAAAGAAATCAAACTTTTATAAAGTATTAAAAAATACTTTCAAGAAAAGGTTTTGTTTGAAAAAAATATAAATTTAAAATATAAATTTTTTTGTGTGATGGCTAACTTCGCCCACCGGGAACTTTTGCTTAAATTTAGTTTAGTGCTTAGTACATTTCTTTTTGGTATCTCACTAATTGCAACTCATTTGCAATTGCTGATTCTGATGATTTCACGTTCAAGTACGCGAATCGCGGCGCCTCAATATGAATCATCGCAGCTTAAGTTGTTCAAATATATTTAAATTTGCCAGCACCAACTTCAGGTTCAGCCAACGGAGAGCAAAAACAAAATAAAAATCGCAAAGTGCCATCGCAAAATAAACATAAACTCCAAAACGTGCTAAGAATCGAAAAAAAATTAACGAGTTTTCGGAGAAAGTTGAAGTGTATCTGACTCTCTTAATGTGCCACCCGCAAGATGACATCGCATTCCTACTATAAAGACCGTTTGGGCTTTGATCCCAATGAGCAGCAGCCCGGAAGCAGCAGCTCGATGAAGCGGAGCAGCTCGCGACAGACGACGCACCACCACCAGAGCTACCACCATGCCACCACCAGTAGCGGTCAGTCGCCGGCAAGAGTTTCCATTTCTCCGGGTGGTGCTGGAGTGGGACTATCTGGCAAAAATGGATCTCTGGACTACCAGCAGGTCCAGCGGGAGCAGCGAGATCGGGACGTGTACAGCAATAATACCAGTCATCAACACCATCAACAGCACCACCATCGCCACTCGGCGGGCAGTGGATCCTCACCGCTTTACGAGACCAGCAGTCCAGCTGCACCCAAAAAGGCCAAGCAGTCATCCACCCAGGCGCAGCCTCAAGGTGGCTACGAGGATGCCCTTACCCAGTTCAAAGGTAGCATGTCCATTTGGGATCATTTTATAGAAGATTGGGATATAATGCGTAAGTGGGAAATAGGATTTCAATTCCTTCGTGGCATGTGTTGTTCCAGTTTCCTGATGTTTCCTTTTTTAAAACCAACCAAGATTTATTAATTGCCCCAGCGGAAATCATTTGCATTTCAAGTTCGCTTCGTTTATAGCTTGTTTGTATGAATTTTAATTATGAATCCGTCGCGGGTTCATATATTCTAAGCTTTACTAATCTGAAAACATGTTTTCCAACGTCCACATATGGCGGAAGCCAAGCTTGTGAGCAAATTATAAGGGGTCAAGGTAAAAACCCTCCTTAAGTGCTATCTCAGGCTCACAGAAGTTTTAAGCAAATATTAAGTGTTCCTAACTGGTTCAAAGCTTTTGGACGGAATTTACAAAAAACAAGAGAGAACGCTATAGTCGGGTGCCCCGACTATCAGATACCCGTTACTCAGGTAAAAGGAGTGCGAGGGAGATGGAGATAGAAACTTTGATCACGCATAACTTTTTAACGAATGGTCCGATTTGAAAAATTTCTTCTACATTTCGATAAGTATTGATGAACACAATAAAACTGCATTTTTACTTTTCCGAAATATTTAAATTTTTAAAATCGTATATAAGCGATTGTGGGCGTTAAAGGGGGCGTGGCACCTTTTTGAAACAAACTTGCGCTGCGTAGGAACTCCTAGAATCTGCATGCAAAATGCCAATCTTCTAGCTTTTATAGTTTCCGAGATCTCAGCGTTCATACGGACGGACAGACGGACAGACGGACAGACAGACAGACGGAAGACGGACAGACGGACAGACGGACATGGCTAGATCGACTTGGCTAGTGATCCTGAACAAGAATATATATACTTTATAGGGTCGGAAACGCTTCCTTCTAGCTGTTACATACTTTTGCACGAATACAATATACCCTTTTACTCTACGAGTAACGGGTATAAAAACCGGAGGAATGTGGAATACAATTGCGGTCAAAATAATAGAAGAGCCACAAGGAAAATAACAATAACGATCCTTTAATGGTAAAAGGGTGGAGCTAATGGTATTTTATTTTTTAATCTCGAAGAATAAATAAGTTTATATTATGCAGAGCTATGACTACAAAATTACTTCATTTCTTGGCAGTGGATTTCATATCTTTGATGCTTTTTTTAAGTGTTATAAATATTTACCAATTCCGACAATCACCAAATATAAAGTGGTGACACTTCTTGGTCAAATACAAACAAATTCTCAGACCGTTGGTCGCACCTTTCTTGGCACATCAAATGCTGATCAAATAAAAGGGTGCCAAATTGACCTTGAGTTAAATTGTGGTTTAAAATAGGGATCCAATAAGTACTGGTCATTCCTACACCCCAAAACACCAGCATTCCAAGTATTTCCTAGTGAAGTCATTTGTAGACGTTTTTGAAAGTCTGACATATATTTTCAGGCGCTGTTAGCTAGTTTTTTTGGTTTACTGGCAGATTAGAATAATAAATATTTTGAATTCCATTCGAAGTGCATTTTTATACATACGCTTATAATATAAAGTGAGCTCATAATTTATATCGGGCAAAGGCGTAAACTTCTTATCGTTGATTGCAAATGGTCAAAACACGATCAAGCAAACGACCTTCATAAAAAATAACAACAAATAGAAAGTGGCATTTCATTAACCCGCAATGTACTTTATTAAAAATATAAATTAATTGGTAATTTTCTTGAACTACTTAAAATAATAATAAATTAATAAATATAAATAAATAGATATTTCTTTTTGTACAAAAATTAGAATATTTCTACGTACTTTTTTTTTTAGTTTACCGAAATCTAAATGTGTTATTAAACGTCTCTCTAAGGTTAAGTGTGCTAATCAATGACAATGACTAAATACTAAAATAAACATTAACAAATAACAAATAAGCTCCTCCAAACTCTTCTACAACAACTTAACGAACGTTTAATCGTTGAAAACAAATTCAACTTAGAACGTGACATCATCACGCGCTCTTCAAAATACCGCATACAGACACATTTTCAGATAGTGCTGCCCTGTATCGGTATTTGTGCCGGCGGAACCCGTACACATTTGCACAATCATTATTTGTTTGAATATTTATGAACTCTTTGTGTGTTGTTCTTGGCTTAGAGGAAGATAAAAATAAGCCCGATTACGAATCGGCTTGTGATGCATGCAATCGTGCAGAAAGATTTGTGCAAAAAAATCAGATCCCTTAATGAATGAGAGAGTTCTTGAGAGTTGGATCCTAAGCTTGAATGAAAAATTGCTGGCGGATGAGTCAGCAGCCATTGGAACAAGTTCACCGTCTTTTCGTTTCCCCATTTCTTACTCTCTTTGTTTTAACTTTTCTGTAGAGAGAGGTACTGAAGGTTTATAAGTTCTATTAAATCAGGGATGTGTGTCCAAACAATTCCGACTTTGGATCGGTTTAGGGCTGGAACCTTAATTACGGTAGAATAATGGGTTACTAACCGGGTTTTTTTACATGATAGTTCTGCGTTCGTGCTTATATAGTTTTTATTTTAATTAATGAGTTCAATTAACTTAACAACTGTTTATTGGTTGAATATTTGTTGTTACATGTTATATAAAATTCATTTATATTATTCTATTTGGTCTATGTAAGGTCTGTGAAATACAAATCAAAGATAACTGAGAGAAAAATACGGTCAGATGTGATAAATCCTTTATGTAATATCTTTGCGCCCAAGATTTCTATTCGCCTAACACATGTGTGAGCTCCAGGTGTCGTTTACTGTATTTGGACTTTAAACTCACCAGATCACATTTATCATTTCTTCTCCTCGACGATTCATTATTTATTTGACAAAAAGTTTTGACCTGACTCTTCTACAAATTGTCTATCAATAAAAATGGTTCTTATGTTGTTTATTCAACTAGGTTAATAGTTGATTTCGTTAATAGTTGATCGTTAGACAAAATGTCGCCTGAACAGATTTAGTATTTATTTATTATCAGTGGCGTAGGCTGGCGTAAATAAACTTTCAGTAAAACCTATCTAAGGGCATTTAAGCTTCGCTACTAAAATGTTACTGAGTTAAAGAGAGAGAGTATGTAATGTTTCTATCTACATTACTTATTCTCTTTATTTAAAATGGTTGGGATCGCTTCACTTTAACTATTCTCGTTCTCGTTCTCTTCGAAACTTTATACTTTATCTTTTACGCTTTTGTTTTGGTTTGTAGCTTCTGCTTTGAGTTGTTCATTATATGACTTGGTTATTTTCTGTTCAACTACTTTTATTGCTCAATAAATATGTTATGCACTTGAATTTATCGGGCTTATCAGTCGATTTAATTCTTTTACAAAAGACTCGACACGTTGCTTCGTTGACGTTAAATTTTCTATAGGGTTTGATTTTTTAATGTATCTGCCAGAACGTTTTTTTGTTTTTTTGCTGATAAGACTGGTAAAAAAGGGTGGTTAACTTCAATTAGTGCCAAGTCTTGACCCTGCATGGAGTTATCAGTCCAAAAGCCAAGTTTACTAATTGCCTCAATAACGTTTAACGACTTGCAAATGCTTAATTTTTGTGCCGAAAGTTAAGCCAACATGAACATTAGAATTTCTGTAAACGAGTTATTCCCGCAAAGAAACACACACGTCATTCGTCAGACCAACAAATCAAAGCTGAAGCTTGCTAGCTCCTACTTCTTATCGGTTTTTGTTTTTATCAGGCCAAACATTGACTAAAGTTTACTGAGGCCCTGAACCGCAATACATATAGGGTAAATAAAAGGGGTAAATGGGGAAATCATACACCCACAGTTCACACTCTAATAAAACATTAATTAGCGGTTGGAATATTTTCTCAAAATGGGGAATTAAAGCTCTACGAAAATTATTCTACTCGCCTACTTAAGTTGTTAAAAAAATATCCGAAATATATCAAAATAAATTATATTCTATGCCATAAATTTATAACTTTAATTGTGGGCGTTAAATATTTCAACACTTTACATAAGTTAAACGTTTTTCTAGTTTGATTCCATTTAAGATGGGTCTTTTTTCGGCACAAACTTATTAAGCATTGCACGATTTTCGACTACTAATAAAAATCAGGTTTATCAAAAAAACTAATATGCGTTTTTATACCCTTGCAGAGGGTATTATAATTTTGGTCAAAAGTGTGCAACGCAGTGAAGGAGACATCTCCGACCCTATAAAGTATATATATTCTTGATCAGGATCACCTCCTGAGTTGATATAGCCATGTCCGTCTGTCCGTCTGTCCGTCTGTCCGTCTGTCCGTCTGTCCGTCTGTCTGTTTCTACGCGAACTAGTCTCTCAGTTTTAAAGCTATCGAATTGAAACTTTGCACACACCCTTCTTTCCTTTGCACGCAGTATATAAGTCGGAACGGCCGGGATCGGCCGACTATATCCTATAGCTGCCATATAACTGAACGATAGGAAATGCCATAACTCTGCTGTTTGTAAAGTTAGGAAGTTGGGATTTTCTATGGCTTCTTTATTTGGCTAATCAATTCGACCTACCAAATTTCATAAGGATCGGCCGACTATATCCTATAGCTCCCATATAACGATAGGAAATAGCATAACTTTGGTGTTTTTAGAGTTAGGAAGTTGGGATTTTCTATGGGTTTTATATTTGGCCAATCAATCCGACCTACCAAATTTTATAGGGATCGGCCGACTATATCCTATAGCTGCCATATAACTGAACGATTGAAATTGCCATAACTTTGGTGTTTTTAAAGTTAGGAAGTTGGGATTTTTATTTGTATTAAGAATGCATCATATGAATAATTTTGGAGAATATTATTTACAGAATATTCTGCAAGGGTATATCAACTTCGGCTCCGCCCGAAGTTAGCTTTCCTTTCTTGTTTTTAAATAATTTCTCTGTTTAGACGAACGCGATGCCATTCAAAAGAAGACTTTCACAAAATGGGTTAACAAACATCTAAAAAAGGTGAGTAGATGAGCGCTAAAGCTTATAAGGAGTGCCCCTCAAACAAAAAACACTTTTAAATTGTTCCTATTTTCCCACATGCAGCATTGGAAGTATGCTAAGGTATTTCCCAGTAATCATTAAAAATATGTAACTTTTTTATAAATTTCAAAACTGATTTTCCTACGATTTTCAGACCTATACTATGCTACATGTTTGTGTAACCACAAATGGCATACCCTGTTGTTCTCAGTCTGTAAGTCGATTTTTAAAGGCTTGCCTAAATTTAAAGCTTAATATTTCTGTTTAAAAAGGAGACGTTGTAATTTATTGAGTTTGTATAACTTTGCAAGTAAAATTAAATTTTGGAAAACATTCCATACATACCCCAATCAATTTTTATTAATTTAGCTTTCTTCAGTTTTTATTGCGCTGCTTATCCAACATGTTCAGTTTACCTTGCAGTTTATTTCGCTGTTCAGTCCCAGCAATTTCGAGTGGTTTTGTTTGCATGTATTTTTCTTTGGGCTACTCTCTAATTTATTTAAATTCACCTTTTCTTGTATTTTCCAACCGCCTCCCTCACCTGCAGGCGAATCGTCGTGTGGTGGACTTGTTCGAAGATTTGCGCGATGGTCACAATTTACTTTCACTCCTGGAGGTGCTATCTGGCGAACACCTGGTATGCTTCGTTCAATTGATTTCTTAGCAGTTTTGTCACGCTCTCGCCAACGTTTTTCACTCGTGTTCTTTTTTTTAGCCACGTGAGAAGGGTAAAATGCGTTTCCATATGCTGCAGAATGCACAAATGGCTCTCGACTTTCTGCGCTACAAGAAAATCAAATTGGTCAACATACGCGCGGAAGATATTGTGGATGGCAATCCCAAGCTGACCCTGGGCCTGATCTGGACCATTATATTGCACTTCCAGGTGAGTTGTTGAACAAATATATATATTTTCATTGATTGAGCAATTGGAGCAAAACTGTGGGCGCTGCTTTGGTGGGCAGTGATTCAAAGTCAGCGAGACAGCTCCGCCCACATACCACTCTTGCGACTGAAGGTGACCCCTGGTCTAGAGTTTGTTTTCATCTGGGCGTTTGAATCGATTCATTGAGCCGAATTGGCAGCGAGCAGCCTACACAACAACCCAGCCACAGTCTTGACACGCTACAAGCAACGCGCGATCTACCTAAAACTATTTTTGGCGAACGCGGCCCTCCCTTTTAAGGCAACCCGATTGCCTTCTCTTTGCCATCGCTGCTGACTGACACACATAACAATGCTGCTGCTGCTACAGTTTCTCGACAACAGCAAGGCCGTGAGTAGGCTTTAAAGCCGGGGGTAGGAAAAGTGGTTTCGGCCACCTACACAACAACTGGCGGCGACAAGGCAAGCCAGAGAAACGCAGTGTTGTGATGCAGTTTAAAACAAAGCAATACAACCAATACAATACAAAAAAAATAAGTTACAACACTCATTCAATAACTGTATAAAAAATCTCTGAAAAATGAATTAAAAATCTCAATTTAAAAGAATCAAAATTTAGTTTGTTTTTCAGAAAGATTCCTTTTTTTAAATAAGATGTTAGTTTGTTTATTTCATTGGATAAAATCGGATTAAATTTTATTTTATTAAACTAGAGATGTTTGTCAAACTATTTTTTTAAATACATATATTAGGCACATCAGAGTGAATAGATTCAAAATAATTTTAAGAATGCTTTTGAGTTTGTTTTGAAATATTACGAATTTTTATCACAGATGATTTAATAATTCAAACATAAATATAAACAATATGTGATTACTTATACTATTAAAGTAAAGTAGTCACATATTTGTTATATTAATGTATGACTTTTTAAATTATCTTTAATATGAATTCGTAATATTTAAAAAAACCCAAGTTTTTGTTTTTCTACACTGACACATCGTCGCAATGCATTTCCGCAGTATGTGTGTCAACTGGCTGCAATACAAATCTTGTATATTTCGTAACTTGCGACGAACGCAGATGCATTTTCAAGTCGTCGCTGGATGTCGATGAGGCTGCGAATTGACTTTGACTTGATCGATGGCGCGCATAAATGCTCCATGATGCTGTCAGTTCAGCGACTATGAGGCAACCAGCAACTAACAGCGGCAGCAGCCGCAGCAGAAAGATTAACGACAGCAGCAACACGCAACTGAGCCTGCCAAATGGCGCTTATTCAATTGAGGCGAACGAATTGTAAATCACTTGACAATGTGAAACTTAACCGCTCGTCATTTACTGTTTTCTGTCTTATTCATTATTTTTTGCCTGGCTGCCGCCAAGGATATATGTATATTGCCCCTGACGTTGCGGGTGTCTGATGTCATCCAATCTTGCTCTGAAAAAATATGCAAATTCACACCGATCGACTTAAAAGGATATTTCTTGTTTTGCATACCAAATTATTTGCCTTACAGCGTTCTCAATCAATCGACATCTTGCAAATATGACATAATTTCTATTTTCATTTGGCGAACAAAGCGAAGCTGTTTTTTGTGTATAATTTATAATCGGCGTTTTATGGGTCAACGGTAATATATTGTTAAAGGCGAACAAAATAATAATAAGCACCGCAGCTATTTTCTAAACAGCAGCCGCTGGCAGTTTGTAACGCTGCTAAGCTTGTAATTAAGTTATTAATTGTGCAAGCGAATTGTTTTGATCTATGCACCACCCACAAAAACAGCAAAAATAAAGCAATCAATCAGAGACTTTACATGTACTTGAGACATAAAACCTGTTGAGCTTTATAGCATTTTCTAGTACTTTACACGTGGTTTCAATGATCCTCGTATATTTTAGTGCTTATTTATGACAGCTTTTAGCTTAATTTGTACAGGTTTAGCACGCTCTAGTTAGTTAAAAGTTAAAATCATCTTCAATGATGGTCTTTTGGCAACGAAAATTAAATTTTAGAGCTTCATCAAGGGGTATCTAGTTTAAAATATTTTTTATATTATAAAAAATACCAGTCCCTAATTTCCTTGGTTATTTGAATTCATATACCTAATAATTTATGTTATCCAGCTAACGTAAAACGTATTTACTGTTTCAGTATCTTACCCATAACTTTTCGGCTGCCAGGTAATCGTCCTAAGGCGCTCAATTAAGTTAAGTTATAAATTGCTCCGAGCCTCAAGGCGACGTTGTGTGCCAAATCGCCGAGATCTGTGTCGAATTGTTCTGACAAACGTTTTCATTATGAGTATCAGATAATTTTCCTAGCAATTTGCCATTTTTCATTGCTCGTTAGTTGGGGAGTAGTGCGGATATGAGTGCCAGGCGTTTGTTTGGTAAAACTCCCAAGACCAATGCAAATGGTGAGTCGGGGCGCCCAGGCATAAAAAATAACGTCTCGAAAGAAAGCTAAAACACAAAGGCCAAAAAGGCCAGATATTAAAAAAAATCCCAGACATTCTCACGTCATCGTTCGAACTTGAAAAGATTACTTTTTTTTTTGGATATTTCTTTGTGACATTTGATTTATTATAATACGCCGCGGTATGTGTTACAATAAAGTCAATGCCAGTTGGGGTAAAGCAACAGCCAATAACGAGAATTACTAGAGAATAAATAAGGTGGAGTAAAGGTGTTTTTTTTACTGCCCTGGCCATGACATCAGCAATCCTCGGTTCTTGACAATCGAAAGACTTAGACGCTGACAGCAAAAGCGAAGTTTAGGACTAACAGGCTGAGGAGCATATCGAATGGCCAAAGTGGGGTGCTAACAAAACAACAACAACATATGCTCTTATTCGTCTTAATTTATGATTCTAATGACTGAAATTTTGAATAGCTTTTGTGTGTGGGTTCGATCTTAAAATCTATCTATAGTCATCGAAGATAAAAACCAAGAAATTTTTATTAATAAATCGATAGCTGGCTTATGGTCAAATAAGGAAACAATCTGTCTCTGCGCCTCTCTCTCTTTCTGATTATGTTCGCCATCTCTTTCTGTTTGATATGCAAATTTCAAGAGCTACCTAGAATAATTGCTGGCACTCAAGAAGCCTTTACCAGTGTAAGCGTGTTTCTAATGACTTGTTATTAATATGAATACTCAACGCTGGATATATTTCAAGTGTGTAGATGGAATTACAAGCGACCTGGGTAAATCACTTGAGCTAGCTGCCGATGTTGATGAGCCCACACGATAATAATCCTAGGAATGTTCGACGTATTTGGTGAAACACCTACACCTCACCACTTACCCACAATATGCGTTCCGGGCTTAGGGTAATACCATAAAACAAAAATGTTTATATCGATACAAAATAATTAAAATATTAAATAACGTTCCATATCGATGCTGTATTAATAGGTTTTGACTCAGTTTTTTTAGCCATGATAGGATATTGATAGTTTATTATGTTTATGTGTAAAAGTAACTTTGCTCTTTTGTAAAGTTCTCATTTATGTTTTTCATCTTGCTAATAAAAAGTATATATGGGCAAAATAATACGAATAACGATTGAAATAATATTTAAAACTTATTAAATGTTGTGTTATGATCATTATTATAGTTTTTTCTATGTGTGAAAATTCCCGAGGGGGGTGAAAAATTAGAAGAGGGGTCAAACAATATTAGCAGCTACTGATTCCGCTTTGTTTTCCCACCACAAACAACACATTTCAAGTGCAAAACACTGCTCAAATTACGAATAGTGGCAAAATAATGCCGCATTTACTTATTGGGTTGCATCATATCAGTATTAATAAGCACATTCCCAATACGTGTACTTAGCCGTAATACCACCCCACCTCCAGCACCGGCTAATTAGATTTGAATTTTAGTTGCACAGTTTCAGAGACTCGCGATCCCTAGCTGTGGGGTCTACGTCTACCTGTGTTGACCATAGCTATTCGAGAATGTGTGTGAATCCAAAAACAACTGACAGCAGTTAAGAGTATTTATTACCCACACATAAATATGGCAAGCAAATATGCCGGTCCAACCAACAGCTGTAGTCGCAGTCACTGCCTTTTACTCCATATAGGGCATCGCCATCGGGGTCTGAGGCATGTAACATGATAATTAACCAATGTTGGCGGTACGGGAGCGAGTGCTTGTATCGTGAGCACACACGAATGAAAGCTACTTCCGCACATATATTTATAAACCCACTTAAATCCGATGAACTTCCTAATTGAAAGATTATTGCAATACTTCTGAGTTATCATATTGAGCCGCTAATTTCTGCTAACATATATTATTTAAAAATTTACGATTTCCTAAGTGCTCCAAAAAAGGAACACTTTGAATAGCACATACTCTTCTTCAAAAAGTTATAACTATTCTGTTATACCATACTATTAAATTTAGACATTTTTGCCGGTATTAAGGGCTGTCAAAATGTTAGTATTTATTTGATTTCCTTTTACATTCTTACAACGCAAATATATGAACATACATTACGATGTATTTGGATATTACTCAAAAAGTAACCTATATATATTCTAAAAACTATATAACTAAATTTTTTTTTGTTTTTTTTTTGCAATTTTACACTCTTTTCGGTTACCCTTTATCATTTGCTCTGAGGTAAACCTGTTAACATAATTGGTCATTTCTGTTTTTGCCGTGTTTTTGGGTCACTTTGCAATGAGTTGATCGTGATATGTTATGAGATTTAAATTCAAATTGCGAAGACCCAAAAATACCGTGGGGTCATAGCAATTCGCTGTTTTCTTCGTTCTTTTTACTATTTTCGGTTTGTTAAGTTTTTAATCAAATCTCATTGTCCACATTCCACTACCATTTTGGTTTCCTTTATTCTTTTCCATCATCAACTTCCCCGTCTTGTTTGCATTATTACTCTTTGCCTTGGTATTCTTGTAGTTTTGAGTATCTGGGATGACGTATTCAGTACCAACCTTGGTTGGAGCTAGAGAACCACAGAACGAGTGGCGGCTACCACAACAAAATAACGAATGAGCGAGGGAACATCTTAACTGGTAATTGTTCACCCCTCTGGGTATATAAAGTCTAAAATGAATGTACATATATGTGACGTATAAAATAAACTTTGTATAAGTCCTAACAAATGTGACACAATTAAGCTGCTAAAAATAATTTATCAGAGATATTTTAAGCTATTTGTTAAAGCTTACATTTATCGAACAATAAGTTATCTCAATTCCTCCAATAATTTTTTTGAATTGAGAATTAAGATTAACTCCTCTACTTCCCACAAAAAAATGTATGTTGGTTATGAACACCGATACATCCGGCGAGGTTTTTTATAATAATTATTAAAGGCTATCCGGGCACTTCAGAAATTATCTAACAAAATTTCATCAGGATTGTATGGAACCAGCAAAGATATACATAATTGAATAGGTTGTAATAATTTACAAAGCTTGAACAACTGTATAGACTGGGAAGTAAACCCCTGTAGTTTGTTTTAATGCCCGATTACACTTTTTTATTACAACGAAAATTTAAGAAATCAAGTAAAAGTCCAAATTGGATATTTATTTTGTAAAAAGACTATGATAAGGGTATTCTCAAAACAATATGGCTAGCTACTATCGAAATAAGTCTTGTGAGAGTATTTTAAGCACCTTTCCATTGATTTTTTTTATTTCAATTTCGGAGAGCAGAATTAAAAATCTTTATTTAAAACAAACTTTGGTAAATTAATTTATTTATTCGGATTAGACTGGCAAACTAAAAAGTTAGATTGTGCTATGGAATTTAAGGCTTTGTAAGGGTATTTCAAGCATCGTTGCCCTTGTTATTGTTGTTATTATTGCTGCTGCTGACTTATAAATGCGTTGGCGTGTGCGTCGCTGCTAGCTTCGGCGTTAACGTTGTCATGGCAGCGGCAAAAACACAAGTGTTGGTTGCAAATACGTCATCAAAGGGGACCAGATCGGCGGCAGAATCAGGTGGAAAGGCGGCAGAGGCAGCAAAACCAGCAAGCCATAACGGGGATGGCAGAGGCAGGGGCAGAAGCAGAGGGAGAGCCACCAACACAACCATACACGCACAGCTGTCACCACGATCGCGACTCCATATACTCTATATTAAAAAGCCCGACTTCTGACATCCAAGCTGACGGCAACGCCAACGCCAACGCAGGCAGCGCTCACCATGTACAAATTCCACTGTTTCAGTGCTTCTATTCTCGCCTGTAAATAAAAATACAAGGCAGCGCAGCGACGTTGACGCCGGCAGAGGCGTCAACACCTGGCCAAAGCCACACTTGAAGCGTTTTAACTCGGCCCGTTCGCTTTTAGTTGTTTTTGAGACGCCGCCGCACACATTTCACGATCCCTCTTTATTAATATTCGCTAAAAATCGCATGCGCTTACCCGTAACCCCAGAGTTCTAAACCTACGGGAACGCGACATAAAAACTCTGGAAAATCTTTTTAAAAATAAGTGTGTACTTTTGAAAAGCCCGAAAACAGTGCCAAAGCCTTAGCTACCCAAAGTGATCAAATCAATTAATTTTACTTCGTATGATGTCAGAATCTTAATTCATGAACGCTCTGGTTTCTGATTTATTAAATGCCGCCAATTTCAATTGATTTCAATCTCTCGCAATTGAGTTCCATTTCAATTATTTTTTATGACGAGTTTATTACCAAAGAGCGGTTTGTTACAATTCGTCCGTTTGTTTGCAAACAAAATGCCCCGCTAATGGAGTCAAGTAGCTGTAAAATGATGACGTACACCCCTTGCTGATCTCGCGGCCCCCCGGTTCCATCTCGTTTCAGTCTCGGTTTATTCGTCGCTGTTCCAGTTCGTAGTTTTGAAAAACACTGTTTTTTGAGTGTGTGTGCCTTGTATTTTATTTTGCAATTTTTAACGCTCTCTTCAAATGGTTTATTGTTTTTTTCGTTGTTTGGGGATGTCTTATTAATTGTAATTAAAATGCTCACAAATCCCTGAAATCTGACTATATTTGTAAATCAGACAACTTATCGTATTTTTTCTTATCTTATTTGTTGATACTTCATTACTTTCATTAATATTCAACACTAACTCTGAACAATAAAAGCCTTTAGCATAACATTTATTATTATTTTTTTATACCCTTGCAGAGGGTATTATAATTTCAGTCAAAAGTTTGCAACGCAGTGAAGGAGACATTTCCGACCCCATAATTCTATATATTCTTGACCAGCATCACCAGGAGAGTCGATCTAGCCATGTCCGTCTGTCCCTCAGTCCGACCGTCCGTCTGTCCGTTTCTACGCAAACTAGTCCATCAGTTTTAAAGCTATCTGCTTAAAACTTTCTATGGGTTTTACTGTATCCTATAGCTGCCATATAACTGAACGATTGGAAATGCCATAACTTTGGTGTTTTTAAAGTTAGGAAGTTGGGATTTTTATGAGTATAAAGAATGCATCATATGAATAATTTTATAGAATATAATTTACAGAATTCTGCAAGGGTATATCAACTTCGGCTCCGCCCGAAGTTAGCTTTCCTTTCTTGTTTTTAGCTGTGTTTTTAGTTATACATATTTGAAGTTACTAAAACCAAATAAGAGGAGGCCTACAAATATCAAGACAAATTTTTGATTATAATGGTTTGTCCACACATGACTTTAAATTTGTGATTATTAATTTTATCTTATGACCTCGAGATCCGATAATTTTTTTAATTCATGCTCCTTGTCGTTGAGCAATGCAAATTGGCAAGCAACTTTGAAAATCATCCATCTCCAAAACTTAAAACGGTAGCCAGCCAAAAAGCCCAAATAGGCAAAGACCAGTGGAGCTTTGCCGCCTTTCAAAATACTCATTGAGAATATCAAGCCATTGACGCCTCTGTGAGACGCCTCCACAGACACTTTTTTTGAGCTGTTCGGGCCCCAGGTATTTTCTTATTTCTCTGTGTTTTTGGTCTAATCACATAAAAACAACGCAGATCGTTTATAGTGTGCTTAAAACGCTGCAATTAGCATTTTGTGGGGATGTGAATGGTGATGTGTGTATTTGTTGGTCACGGTGCTGCGCAGGCGTAAAACGCAGCCGCAACCTCCAGTTAAAGTCAGAGCTCTATTACAAATGAAATATAAACATTTGTGTCATGCTTTTTGGTGGGTGGGCGATCTTTTTGGACTGGACAACTTTTTATTGATATTGAGCTATTTATATTAATCAAGAGATTTCCATAAGATGTATAAAATTATTATTACTGTTCGGGGAATTTCTTTTCGCTTTTATTTCAATAAATAAAGTAGTAATTTTTGTATTGTATAATTATTACCGGGTTACCCTCGTATTACACAATAGCAGCCCTTAAGAGGTTAAGTAGTTTTCGAGGGTTTTTGTCATTTTTGCGTATGTGGAAAACAAGGCGCCCTTTAGCTGTCATTCTAAGGCATCAACATTCAAATATCCGCAGATCACAGCAGAGAGGAATACAAAAAATTGTTTTATTTTGTCTTATTATATTCCTAGTTATCTTTCCTGACTGTTCCTCCAGCAATTTGCCACTCTTGCGAATACTTTTTCCCTTAAAAAATTAGAAAAGTTTATTTTAATTACATAAACCTTTAATATTAGCTCGTTTTGGTTTGTTTGTTAAAAGTGTAAGTTGCGCAGTTATATTGCCATAAAAATGAATTGTGTGACATAATTTATTTTTTAGTTTTAGCAATACTATTGATCGTAAGGATATCACTTTTTTTTATATTACTGTTCTATAATTATCATAGCTATTCACCCTTAAATATTTTTGAGCTTTCGTAATGCAAAATAAATTCATATACATTATGTATTTGTTTTATGGGTCATATATTATGACTATACTAAACATTGTTATCAGCTTGCGATAACATAATTGGTTAATTATAAGTTCTAGAAATTAGTGAATTTCAAAACAATCTGCCATAAATTTGAATGATGTATACGGATAAATTACCCATAGGCGTAGTTTTTCGTTTTACTTTCTATAGTAAAAATGTAAGCCCTAAAACAAAAGATAAATACTTGTACTCCCTGTTTCATTACCATACCGTTCCTCTCTCTCAATTTTTCTATGCAAAATAGCCTTGCGTGTTCCGAAACTAATGAATCTCTGCCTATGAATCAGCGGTGAACATTAACTTTTTGCTGCGAATATGTTTAAAAAAACACGGGTGCAAAAGAAGCTACAAACAGCGCCAAGAGCAAGACAGACAGGCTGGGATAATTATGTGTACGTACAACACAATAATAAATTGGCAACAACAATGGGACTCCTCCACGTACCCCTTGCACCCTTACTTGTAAAACTTGAATTCAGCTCGGCTCCGTTCAGTTAATTTAACTCTGCTTCAGTTCACGATGGGGTTTCTGAAAAAAGTCTAGGGCAATGCTACGTAGAACCAGACATCCGGTGCCGGTTTGGAATTTGACTTTGGCTTTAGTTTTTTCTTAATTAAACTCAAATTGTGCGGATCGGCAAATAATTCACCTTATTTTGAAAGTCACGCAGAATTAGAACATCGGTGCAAAAGCAACGCGACAAAACGATTTTCTAACGAACCCAAAAACGAAACGAAACGAAATAAAGTGAAACAAACGAAACCGTCGATAGCGCGGCGATAACTGCGCTAGCAGTCCGTGTACTGCTATAACAGTCCGATTACTGCAACAACATGCACTCCAGCTCGCAATCGACGATGAAGCGCACACAGCAACTGGTGCGGCAGACAAATGGCGACGCAGGCGATGTCCTGAGCAGCGGATCTGAGGTGGTCCACTTGTCGCGGGGTCCAGCGATAACCACCAATATTGATAACTCTAGCCTGCAGTATCGACATGAGACGAAGAGGGAGCGAACTGTGGAAGCGGTGATCACGGACTATCCTGGTATATCTCCCCTGGGAAGCGTTCCACATGATCGAACCAACTTTGAGCGAACTGTGACCTTCCAAGATCCTGCAGGCAACTCCCGTCGCATTTCGGAAAGTCGAGCCTTGGTCCCGACAAGTGGAAGTGGTTCATCCTCCGCCCATTATCAACAGGTGACAAGGAATAAACGTATCTCCACAGAGGTTCTGGGCTCCAGTGTGGAGAGCACTAAAACCTCACAACGGGCACCGAATGGCCATCGACGGGTGACCACGCATATTGTCCGGAAAGTGACTACTTTAAGTCGGGCGGAGGAGAACGCTCAACCCGCCGAGGATCTGCTGCCACCAGCTAAAATGATTCGCAGTTCGGAGCTGGAGTACCGCCGTGCTCTGCCACAGGCCATTGAGTCGTCCACGCAGCGCAGAGAGGTAAAAAGCGGACTTCGTAATGGGTACAACAGACCGCAGTTTTGCCTAATTTTTAGCTTTGGAAAACTAGTTTTGCTCCATTTCAAGATCTATCCAATCAATGACTTATTTTCTTAATATAACATAACCCTTATATACTTACTAATACTTACTAATAATTCTTACGCCGCCCTCCCAAAGATCTCCGATATTGTTGTGGGCAAGGAGGACAACGTATCCGCTCGGGAGGCACTGCTGCGCTGGGCGCGTCGTTCGACTGCGCGGTATCCGGGTGTGCGTGTCAACGACTTCACGTCCTCGTGGCGGGATGGATTAGCCTTTTCGGCGTTGGTGCACCGCAACCGACCGGACTTGCTTGACTGGCGAAAGGCAAGGAACGATCGGCCGCGCGAGCGCCTTGAGACGGCCTTCCACATTGTGGAGAAGGAGTACGGAGTGACGCGACTGTTGGATCCCGAGGGTATGTTAACCCCTTAACCCATATTCTGTGATGTTTCTAATAATCAACACTCGCTCCTAGATGTCGACACCAACGAGCCGGATGAGAAGTCTCTAATCACGTACATCTCATCGCTGTACGATGTTTTCCCGGAGCCACCCTCCATTCATCCACTATTCGACATGGAGTCACAACGTCGCGTCCATGAATACCGCGACCTGGCCCAGCAGTTCATCTACTGGTGCCGAGAGAAGACCGCCTATTTGCAGGAGCGCTCCTTTCCGCCCACCCTCATTGAGATGAAGCGTCTACTAAGCGATTTGCAACGTTTTCGCAGCGAAGAGGTGAGCGCCCGCAAGCGCGAGAAATCCAAACTTATCCAGATATACAAGGAGCTTGAGCGCTATTTCGAAACGGTGGGTGAAGTGGATGTGGAGGCGGAACTGCGGCCGGATGCCATTGAAAAGGCCTGGTACCGCATGAACACGGCGCTCCAGGATCGAGAGGTCATTCTGCAGCAGGAGATCGAACGGCTGGAACGGCTACAGCGACTGGCCGACAAGGTGCAGCGCGAGATCAAGCATGTGGATCAGAAGCTGACCGATCTGGAGACGCGCATAAGCGAAGAGGGGCGGCGTATCGATCGATTGCATCCTGTGGACGCCAAGAGCATCGTCGAGGCACTCGAAACCGAAATCCGGCACCTGGAGGAGCCCATCCAAGACATGAACCAGGACTGCCACGTTCTCAACGAGGGACGGTATCCCCATGTGAGCGAGCTGCACAAGAAGGTCAACAAACTGCACCAGCGCTGGGCTCAACTGCGCACCAATTTCCACACAAACCTGGTACAGAAGCTGTCTGGTTTGAAGTATCCCGTCCACGAGACCACTGTGACGCGTCAAACGCGCATGGTGGTCGAGTCCCGTCAGATCGACACGAATCCCCATTTCCGAGATCTGCAGGAGCACATTGAATGGTGCCAGAACAAGTTGGTGAGTACCGCGAGCTGGGATCGAATGTTGGGGTTAATTTAATTGTATATTTTCTTTTTAGAAACAATTGCTTGCCGCTGACTATGGCAGTGACCTGCCATCAGTCAAGGAAGAACTGGATCGTCAACAGCACGAGCACAAAATTATCGACCAGTTTCACACAAAAATACTCAATGATGAACGCCAGCAGACCAAGTTCTCCGGCGACGAGCTGGCCCTCTACCAACAGCGTCTCAACCAGCTGCAAAAGGTTTACGCTGAGCTACTCAGCACCTCAACGAAGCGTCTCTCCGATCTGGATTCACTGCAGCACTTCCTGGGACAGGCATCGGCGGAACTGCAGTGGCTAAATGAGAAGGAACAGGTGGAAATCACACGTGACTGGGCGGACAAACAACTCGATCTTCCCTCCGTGCACAGATACTACGAGGTAAGTTATGGCGGTCGAGTTTGAGATACTCTTAGAGCTAGTTTTATATATGTGTTGTGCTTCTATTTGATTACAAGCGTGCATTTGGTAATGGCGACGAGGTAAGATTCCGATTGGTTCATAAATACCAAAAGAAATTATATATTACAAAAAAGAGCAACCAACCAAGTGCACTTCTCGAATACTTTTGATACAACTGTCTGATTAATTGTCTGTTGTTTCCCGCAGAACCTTATGTCCGAACTGGAGAAGCGTGAGATGCACTTTGCTACCATTCTGGATCGCGGAGAGGCCTTGTTAAACCAGCAGCATCCGGCCTCCAAGTGCATCGAAGCCCATCTGACCGCTCTGCAACAACAGTGGGCTTGGCTGCTGCAGCTGACTCTTTGCCTAGAGGTTCACCTGAAACACGCAACCGAGTACCATCAGTTCTTTGGCGAGATCAAGGATGCAGAGCAGTGGTTGGCCAAGCGCGACGAAATACTCAATAGCAAGTTTTCGCAATCAGACTTTGGCTTGGATCAGGGTGAAACTCTGTTGAGGGGAATGCAGGATTTGCGCGAGGAGCTAAATGCCTTCGGCGAAACTGTGGCCACACTGCAGAGAAGGGCTCAGACGGTGGTGCCTCTAAACAAGCGCCGCCAGCCGGTAAATCGTCAGGGACCCGTTCAGGCCATCTGTGCTTATAAACAGCAGGGTCAGCTGCAGATCGAAAAAGGTGAGACGGTTACCCTGCTGGACAACTCGGGACGTGTCAAGTGGCGCGTGCGCACGGCCAAGGGCCAGGAGGGTCCAATACCCGGTGCCTGCCTGCTGCTGCCGCCTCCAGACCAGGAGGCCATTGATGCCGCCGAACGTCTGAAGCGACTTTTCGATCGGTCTGTGGCTCTCTGGCAGAAAAAACATCTTCGCCTGCGCCAGAACATGATCTTCGCCACCATTCGCGTGGTTAAGGGCTGGGACTTTGACCAGTTCCTTGCCATGGGACCCGAGCAGCGTACGGCCATTCGACGTGCCCTCAACGACGATGCCGATAAATTACTAAGCGAGGGCGATCCCAACGATCCGCAGCTGCGACGCCTGCGCCGCGAAATGGACGAGGTCAATCGCTTGTTTGATGAATTCGAGAAGCGAGCGCGCGCTGAAGGTGAGTGTGGGAGTATTCGTATTTCCATGGGATCTTGAAGGGTAGGATATAGTTTTCGCCTCGCTTTCAATTAACGGCGCTCGCCAGCTGTTCAAAACAGTTAATTGATGGAGGCTAATTGGATTTAATGCTGGGGCATGTTTGCTTTGGTGCAAGTGGCAAGCCAGGAAGCGACTTAGTCTTGTCAAACCTAGGCAACTATGAAGAAGCTATTTGCTAGTGTCAAAACAAGGGGTAAACTTGGCAGTTTTAAAGATATCTAATCTTAAAGAGCTCATTCCTTTTTTTAATATTAATCGTCCCTTTTAACATTCCCAGAGGAAAGCAAGCAGGCAAGTCGCATTTTTACCGAGGAATGCATTGCCATTAAGAGCAAACTGGAAGACATGGCCCGTGAGCTGGATCAAATTATACTGGCTCCCTTACCACGGGATCTGGACTCTCTGGAGCATGTGCTCGAGATTCATGCGGATTACGAGCGCAGGTTGCACCTTTTGGAGCCGGAATTGAAGCATCTGCAAGAGACTTTCCGAACAATTGCCCTGAAGACACCTGTGCTAAAAAAGAGTCTGGACAACCTATTGGAGCTGTGGAAGGAGCTTAACACCCAGAGCGGCCTGCACAAGGATCGCCTGAAGCTGCTCGAAGCCTCGCTGGCTGGCCTGGAGGATAATGAGCATGTGATTTCCGAGCTGGAGAACGAGCTGGCCAGGCACCAGGATCTGCCATCGACTGCTGATGGCCTGCAGCAGGTGTTCAAGAAACTGAACCACATGCAGGATATTATCACACAGCAGCAGCCGCAGATGGACAAAATGAACGATGCGGCTGATCAGCTGGGACGCATGGGTGTGCCCACCAAGGTGTTGGGTGACCTCAAGCGCCTGCACTCGAACGTGGAGCGCCTTAATACACGCTGGAGTGCGGTGTGCAACCAACTGGGCGAAAGGTTAGTACACTGGCGCCACCTGCTTTCCATTTGTATCCGCCAATGAGGCGACACATAAATGGATATAAACCTGTCTCGATAACACCGTGTCACTCTACTTTTTAAGAATGCGCTCATGCGAAACGGCTATCGGACTACTAAAGAATCTCCAGTCGAGCGTGCAAGTGGAGGAATCATGGGTGGATGGCACCACGGAACGACTGTCTGCAATGCCCACCGCCACTTCGGCGTACGAACTAGACGTGAGTACAGAGACGCTGCCCCTGTAATAACTTAATTGCCTTTCCGATCAGCGATAGTTTGTAGCCCTAAGTAATCCTAGATCCTTGTACAGTTTTGCACAGGTTAAGCAGTTCTAGCGACCTCGCTCCGTGAGCGAGTATATATACATAGTTAATAATTTGAAACTGAGTAGTTATTGATTTACGTTCAAAGTAGTTTGCTCCCACAGTCGTTCTTCCTACAGTTGTTCCAACTACTTTTTGTTGCGAAAAAACCCGCCGGTGTTGGACATGTCTTAGTATTTCTATATATATATTTTTTATGTGTATTTCTGTTTTGTTTTTCGTCTTTACTCACTTTTCATTTGTTAACTGTCCCCAAAAGCTAAGAAAAAGAGTCCAGTCTGTTGAGCTTATTTTTGCAGTAGTTCTTGTCTAATCCAACAGCAATATTTGACATGTAGTGCTGGCCACCACCCACACAAGCATATCATATGTACATATAAATACACAGCCGACAGACCTCCAAATGTGGCCAAGTTGACCACCTACACAAAAATACCCATATACGTAGTCCGTAGCGATATCACCCTGTCCCACCTCACTGTTAATTAATATCAAATTTGTGTAGTAGAGTTGAAACTTAACTTTTGCTATGTTTGTAGCAATTTTAGATTTGTAAGTCTCACCTATACATAGGCCGATATCAACTGATATGGGCCCTTTATTTATATCTATTCACCCAGTATTCGTATTTGTAGTTGAAAACTAATTGTATATGTATTTTTGTCTAATTTTTTGTATTTTTACCAAAAAAAAACTAAACTTTTTCACACAACAATCAAATATTATTACACACTATAAACCAAAAAATTATATAAAAAACAAATATGTTCTAAAAATATCAAAAACCAAACAACACCGCTCGAAACCTATAGAAACTGCTCGGAGCTGCAATCGAACGAAAACCAAAAATCGAAAATGTCAACGTAACTGGAGGACGACTAATACGCGAAGCCAAGGTAAAAATTTGTATGCCTGTAGTTGTGTGATTGATCTTATGAGGGCTGGCCCATCGTAACCGTTGCCTTCATTTAAAGGGAATTCGATCGTTTATCTTACGTTTCGAATCCTAGGGCTACCCAATATTCGGTTACGATAGGTCAGTTGGTGACCGAGTGCATCTACTGTGTCGGGCGATTGTGAATATTTCGACAACACAGCGAATCCAACTATTCCGAAAAGAAAACACTATTTAGCTCAATATACATCTTAGCTTTTTCTCTATCGACTCTTCAATATATATTTAATGCTTTTTAAACCATTTACTGGACTCAGAGCTCCAAATCTTAGTTATCTTCCGGGTTAAGGTGCGTCAATAACATTCGGGTTAAACAGAAACAGCGTGACAAACAAACTTAAACACAATCAACAAACCAACAAAACTAAACTTACAAAACAAATCAATTAAAAACGATTTTTTTTTCTTAAAAGTTATTTGGTATAGATTAATCAATAAAATAAAAAGCACTAAATATTCCAACAAATCTTCCCTTACCTCCTGAAAAACAAACCGAATTTGTTTAACACACAATCTTACTAACATTTAACCGAAATTAACCAACAAAACATCAATGTCAACGTGGGAGTAGATCTACGATAGTAAATGTCTACGCTTTGTGGACTGGGTGCTGGAAGCCCGTCCGTCGTTTTCGCCGCCTCGCCGGGATCTCCGGCCGCCGGACAGCGATCCGGGCACAACACAGGTTTACAGCCAACGACTGGATAACCTTAATACGAAATACGACAGATTGCTGGAACAACTGTCACAGAGGCTAAAAACTGCAATCGAAGTCAATGGCAGCGATGGTCTGGTGAGTAACCCAGGTGACCCCAAAACCCTTTAAAAGGATCTTTGCGAGGTCAAGTCAGCGCCTAATTTCTATTTCCCTCGTTGGCTAGGGTTAGGCTCAGAGTATTCAATTGTGTCGTAATCTTTAAGCGGGGTTCAAGTTCAGCAAACGAGTTTTATGCTTTTGTTATATACAGACAAGTCAAGTCAAGCTTTC
Organism: Drosophila fuyamai; assembly: GCA_018153365.1. Classification (NCBI taxonomy): domain Eukaryota; kingdom Metazoa; phylum Arthropoda; class Insecta; order Diptera; family Drosophilidae; genus Drosophila; species Drosophila fuyamai. Next base: position 306,979 of record JAECXW010000419.1, on the reverse strand, counting down.
AAATGCAAATACTATGCGGTCATCAAGACCGTCGTTTATTTGCGCTGTCAATTGATGCAGTAACATGATAGATGCTTCAGATATATAGGTATAAAAATATTGCACTATTTCAGGAGTTTAACGATGAACAATTTTATAAGTCTAATCAATTAGGCAAATTGAAAACAGAGACTCGAAATTAAAAATGACGAATTCTATGAATGTTAATAAGGTCGGATCTGTTCCTATATACTTGAATTCATTGCCAGGAGACGTCATTAACGTCTTTGTCGCCATCTGTTTATTTTTATTTTTTGTCTCCTCTTTGTTAAGCTATTTTTGTTCAACTGGTTTAAGATTAATTTATTTTCCATTTGCAAGAAATTCAATTAAACATTTTATAAACGACCAAGTTTTTGAAAGCTGTTCAAATATGTTCTTCTAAATCTGATTAGTGATCACCTATATTTCTCATCAATAAACTTTAGCTTTCTTAATATCTACCAGATTTGTTTGGATTTGATGAGACCTAATATTTTAAGTAATATCTCCATTGCTACTAAACTAAGAAAATATAATTCAAATAAACAAATTAGTTTTTCAAAATATGAAAAACAACATATTTTTGTTCAAATAGTTAAAGGAAAGTATCACCAATAGGTGGTGTATTAAAATCAAATCCATTTAAAAAAACACAGTTATATGTAGCGATCCAAATCAAGACTACATAAATAACATTTTCGAAAAAAAAAACGCGTCATGTAATCTTGTAGTTATTTTTTCTTAATTTTCTTTAATTTAGATCGAGGTATACATATATTTTTTGCCTAGTTATTCAATTCAAACCCTAAATTGTTGCTTAGATATTTCCCAATCGAGGCTTTTCGAAGGTGTTGCCTTCGCCCCGAGTGTTGGAGTGACATCATAACTGCTCCATTACCACTTCGCCTTCAACCTAACTTGATATGCATAGCAGGGGCGGACGTACGATCTCTGCTGGCTTAACTAGACTGAAAAGCGAAAAAAAATTTTACTTAGAAGATTAGATGGCGGCACAAACTGGTTTTCTCTTTTCTTCTAATACTTGGTTCACAACTTCCATGTATTGTTTTCTACATTAATTGGAGCCCACTCCTCTATTCCCTTCCCATGCCCATATTTTTATTTTTCAAGTTATTGTAAATGGATTGTTTTTTTTTGGCGCAACAGCTGAGGCATGCTCTTTAAAAACTATTCGGCATTTGGAAGCTCTCTCCCTGGCACTTGTTTCTCTGTATCTTAAAAAGCTCGCTCTTTACTTGGTCAACCGATTTACTCGGTGGCACTGTCTCATTCAGTTCCAAAAGCGACTTGATTGTGTAACGTCGCATAGCGCTTTGTGTGCCGTCTTGCTGCCGGTGAACGAAATTTAACAAAGGCCAAAACCTTTGAAACTTCTGGTTTCGTTGGCAACCAAAGTCTATGGAATTTGAATTCGAATCGAGCGTGTAATTATGAGTGAATAGTTGTGATAAATAAATAGGCAAACAACTTCTCAAATACAGAATGTTGCTAATATGCCGCATGGTCAGACATGATGTCACTTATACGGTCGAATAGAAAGTGTTTCCGTCGCAGTCCCGATGCCTTAAATTTCAATTAGATGCGAACCGCGTCGCATTGGTCAACTTTTTTTTGTTGATAGGAATTTAAATTCGCCGCCGCCGCACCACGTTCCAATTAGTGCCGCAAAGAGTTATATTTATTATAGCCTGAAATGAAGTCACGCGAGTGGTTTGCAACCAATAAAATATAACATCATCGCAAACAAAAAAGTATAAAAACAAAAATACAACACACACATTATTAATATACCCTTGAACGTGTCGCCAGAATCGGAATGTTGATATTTTCGGCAGTCTGTTCTGTGTCATTGAAAGGGCCCACACAACAAGCAAGAAAACAATCTAAGACTTAAGTTCGGTAGTGAGTCAGCGAACTTGGAACATTACGAGTTGCAAAAATGCATTAAAAACTACAAAAATGTCGAAACTCTGTTGCTTATTATTTCAGCGGCTAGCTGGAATTTTTAAGTCCTATTAATAACCGTGATCGCGGAAGTGTCAGGGCTGACGCTAATCTTATCTATGAGGTGCAATTCACCAGATTCGATTTGATGCGACTTGATTCTCAGGAAACACAACAGTGATTTATCGATTTAAATAGCTCCTGCCTGCCTGCTTAAAATTTGTTTATATATACATATATATTTTTAGCGGCATTTAAATGAAAGCGAACGTTTCAGTGTCTTTGCCTCCAATAAAGTAAAATAAAGGTGCCTATTTTTGTGATGCCGCATAGGCGAGGTCCAATTGCAGGCTGCATGCAGTTCGCTCTCTTTAAAGCTCTTTCTCTCTACTTTGTGCTTTCTTACCCCTATTTAAAGCCGGCATAACGTAGCGTATTACTCTTGTTATCAGTGTCAAGTGCACCACAGTCGATTAAGGCCAATAATCGGCTTAATCTTTTTATAAAAACTTGAACAAGAAATCATTGAGAAATATATTTTGTTTTAGCTTAGCTTTAATTTTCGTTGTACGGGCTCTCGACAAACTTGTTCCATTTATAATCAAATATTCGCCCCTCTGATGACATCATTGTTCTCGTACTCGTATATAATGTCTAAATGTGTGTCTGTGTATGTTTTGTTATTTATAACTAATTTTTTTGCTTTTACCAACTCTAGGGCAACCTTGAAAAGCCGCAGCAGCAAAACCAGATTAGTTGTTTATTTTTAAAATTCAAATCAAAAAACTTGATTACTTTTGTGGAGTCGCTATTTAATGACTTCATCTGCAGCCCTCTCACAATTGTTTATATGACGTCAATGCAATTTAAAGTTAAGTCTACGACCTGCAGCAATATGTCAGACATTTGCAATTAAATTACTGCCTCTACCAGATGCCCGATAAGATGCACTCCGGATACCAATACAACCAAAGAACTCTTTCCGGGAAATCATCCGTTTCATATTTGATTATTGTTGCCTCTTAAAAGAGTTTGAACTACATATTTGCAGAGCGATTGAGGCCTTCTCCCTGTATAGCGTCATTTCTATTTTTATAAAGGCTTTGGATTTGCTTTTTGTGTTTTTGTTTTTTTTTCGTTTGCCTTTACTATATGTGTTTAGTGTGCTTCGGTTCGGGGCTGATAATAATGAATCCCTGTGTGTGGAGCGTAGGACCTGTGAACCGATTAAGTGAATAAAAAAAGAAAAGTATAGAAAAGACCTGTGGACAACTTAAGTCCAGTTACGACTATCATGAACCGTTGTTTTATAGATTCAGATACTCCTCAACTTTTTTAGTGGCGTTATTACCGTATTTATCTCCCGGCCACATCAAACTACTCCCATGCCTGAATTAAACATTCCCTGGCAATATCAAAGAGACGTGTCTATCTAAAAACCGTAACTCGTAAATCAATTTTTAATTTAATTTATAAATCACAATTAAATTTCGCGCAGTGCATTCAAGAAGCCCCTAGTCCAACGAAACAAATACCAATTGCTGACTATGACTTTGTTGAACTGAACCAAAAGAAAGCCTTAGACATGCCTCAGCATAGATCAGGTCTCAAGGCGACCAAATCCAAAACCCAAACCACGACTGTCCAAGTGGCAGAGGAAAGTGACTACGACTTTGCATTCGAGTTTCAGGTAATACTCCATCTATCCTCCCTCCTTCCTGCTGCCCGCCTCGCAAAGTCTCCAACGACTCAAATATATCATCACATTTGTCAACTTTTATTAACCGAAATCTCTTTCATTTGGCATTTAGCAATACGCTGAGAGTCTACAGAAACCGCTCAAGACCTTTAGGGTTGACTTCAGTGCGGGCAGTGTGCCAACTGGCGATGGCTACGCTGCGCGCCAAGAGGATCTGTACACCACTACCTACAGCACCACACAGTCAGTATATCTAAAATCAAACTTCACTTAAGAAAATTGCATGAAAACCATAATTTTTTCCAAATACAGATTTTTTTGAAAGTTTAAAATTCATTTTTTAAAGATATTTGTTTATTAAACATACTGTTATGAAAAGTTAAATTTTTTTTTAAAACTTAACACTTCATGTGTTATTTCGAGTGTAGATTAAAATACTTAATTTCGGAATAATGGAAACAAAAATAAATTCTAAGTAATTCATGACTAGACTGATGTTTGACTACCATTAATTTAAAAAATTTTATAAATTCCTGAATGACTAATTGGCTACAAATGGTTTTTGCAGATTCAGCTCAACGAAAACAACGAAAAGCTCTACAAAGAGCGTATACAATAGCGATGACTTGGATACCGCTAGTCTGGAGGCTAGCACCATTAAAGTGCCCCAGTCGCAGATCCAGTTCAACGAAATCCGCACGCTCAAGCGATCCCAACAGCTGGGCGGCCAATCTGTGCTGGATATAGCCGGAATTCGTGACCCACGTACGGGTCGCGTTTTGACCATCGGCGAGGCCATTCAGTTACGCATCCTGGACGTGCGTACTGGCGAGATGTTAGTGGGTGACCGTCGCATCACATTGGATCAGGCAGCCGACCAAGGTCTGATCGATGCTCAGCTGACCAGGCAACTGCTTCAGCCCGGTGCCGGGCGAGATGATAGCGGGCGGGAGCTGTCGCTGCTAGAGGTTATTCAGCGTGTGATTAGCGAAGCGGAATCCGGTTACGAGACGGCCGAAAAGCGTATCAAGGTAAACAATACGATATCCGTAGAACAAAGTTCTGGAGAACTCAGTTCTCCCGAGAACCCGCGAAACATTGCCGACGCCATTACCGCGGGGAGTGTGGACACCAAGACCGGCCTATATCGTGTCAAATCGGGCCAGACGATCAGCCTGGCGGAGGCCTACGAGCGGGGCTACCTTATTCGGCACGAGTCGGTGACAATCAAATCGAATGCGCTGTGCCTTAGCGATGCGATTGCGCATGGCCTGGTCGATAGTGCCGGCTGGATAGCGGATCGAAACTCCGGCGACAAGTTCCGACTGGACTCCGCCATTGCCAATCAGCTAATTGACGCGAGTGTGCGTGAAGTGGTGGACGCGAAACGCGATACGAAGATCACACTGCAGGAGGCACTGCAGTCGGGCGTCCTAAATGCCAAAACGGGTCGGTACCTGAACGAGGTGACCAAGGAAAAGCTTACTTTCGCGGAGGCGCGCAACCGTCAGTTAATCGTTAAACCGTACACGCTGAAGGATATCTGCGACCTGAACCTGCTTGACAAGCAGGCACAGATCACGAGTCCAATGCGACGCGAGAAACTTTCCATCATGCAGGCCATGGAGGCCGGTGTGCTGGACGGGAATCTGCTCAAGTGCATCACGAAGCGAAAGGGTGAATTGGTCACTCTTCAAGAGGCCATTGCCGACGGTATCGTACTGCCGGCGGAATGCAAATACCGCGATTTTATGACCGGCGAACTAATTAACATTCCGGAGGCGGTAGAACGCGGTCTGATCAGCTCGGTCACTCAGCGTTCCATCTTCGACATCGACGGGTTTAAGGATCTGAGAAGCAATGACTATGTAAGCTTTAATGTGGCCCTTTCACGTGACCTTTTGCGTCGCAAAAGCACGGGCTTTGCCTTAGAGACAGGTAGGGATAGTCTGGTGCCACTGGAGGTGGCCGTAAGTGAGGGTTTGGTGCGCCAAGAGGTATACGAGATGTTCAGCCGCGGTATCGGGGTTCATAATGCCAGTGGCAATGAACTCAGTGTCTTTGATTTGGTCTATCACAATCTGATTGACCCTAAGACGGGATACCTATTGGATCCCAAGACTCAAGAGACAGTACCCCTGGATACTGCCATCGAGCGAAAGTTTATCACTCCGGAGGGTGCTCTTCTCCTGAGTAGTTTGCTTAACATTACTTTAACCACAGAGACGGTGACAAGGACGATCAATCGATATGTGACAATCAGGGCCGGTTCCCAGGAGCCAGGTAACAGTGTGCTGCTCACCTTTACGGAGGCAGTGCGTCAAGGTTTCATCGACGAGGAAAGGCAGCTTTTCAAGGATCCAAAAACAGGCAATATTTACTCAGTGCAACAGGCTCTTAACTACGGTTTGTTAGTTCCCGACAGCAACCAAACTGTGCCGGAGCCAACAAATAGGAAGAAGACAAAGTCCACGATCACCATTGTGACGAAGCAGATTATACCAGAAGCCGAGCCCATTAAACTTAATACTCAGCACACAAAGTACGTAGAGAAATCGGTGGAGATTCCCATTTCACAAGAACTAGTTAAACCCCAGCGTGTGGTCTCCGACTTTATAAACATGGAAAAGAGCAGGTATATCGAACAGAATGTGACGGAGCGTCAAATAATGGAGCTACCTCCAGGAGGTTGGCGATTAAAAGACGCCATCGAGCAGCGGCTATTTAACCCGGATACGGGAGTGTTCCATGTGCAAGGCTCGGATCGTTTAGTCAACTTTGAGGAATGCATCAACAAACAGATCATCAACAACCTTTCGGTTTCAGCAATTGATCCGAGCTCCGGAGATAAGATCTCAGTGCAGTCAGCCTTTGAACGTGATATTATAGACAGTTATGGAAACTATACCAATAGCAGGAAACAAGTGCAGAGCATGCGCAGTGCTATTGACGAGAGCAAGATTATCCTGGAGACGGTGCCGGCTACGAGAGGTTCCAGTCAAAAGACAATTCTTCGCATCACTAAGGTAAACAACATGCCGGATGTGGTGGAAGTTTCTACACCTCTAAAGGATGCCCCACCCAAGTTTCTAGAGGTACTTACCTGCCAGCGAGAGCTCGCCTCTCCAGAGCCATTGCAAATTGCCCCCGGCGCCATTTACGATCCGTCCACAGCTCTGGTTATCTTCACACAAACCGGAGACACTGAGAACATTTTTGATGCCGCTCGCCAGGGTCTGATAGATGAACAGTTAATCAAGATCGTGGATCCCACAACTAAGAAATCCATTTCCATAACTGAGGCGATAGCGCGTTCTATTTACGATCCCAAAACCGCTACAATACTCGATTCCGAGGGTCAGCCTGTTGACCTAATCACAGCCACCAAACTGGGTCTACTTAGCGTGGTGGGTGCCCCATTGGTTGCCGCCGAAGGCGCCCTAAGAACAGTGCGCTTCGTGACCGATCCACGAACCGGTGAACAAATCCCAGTGGAAGTGGCCTACGAGCGAGGAATTGTATCACGGGATCAACTGCACCGCGGACTCTCCTTTGACAGTGAACCAATAACGGTCGAGGAAAAGGTGGTGGTGCTGCAGAGGATGCGTAAGATCATTCTCAAGCCGAAGGATGCCATGCGGAAAAGAATCATTGATGAAGATACCTGTGTGATTCTCGAAAACACTGAAAATTTTACCAATAACGGTGAGGTGGTCAATATCAGCGAGGCCCTAAACATAGGTCTTATTGACGGACGTCGTGGTCATATCATTGACCCCCAAAGCAATCAAGTGCTCAATTTCGAGCAAGCTGTCAAACAGAAGATTCTCGATCCCGAACAGACCAACCATATTCTCATGCCACTGGCCAAGAGCTTATCTGTGCCACGGCTGGCAGCTCAAGGATTAATTGATCCGCAAGGCCAGACTATTGTTCATCCAGAGAGTGGATATCCTTTGAGCATCCACGAGGCGATCGTATGCGAGGTTTTAGATCCGCATTCGAAACTGCATAGGCCAGAGAAGTGTACGCTAGAAGAAGCGATCACAAAGGGTATCGTCAACGCTGATGATTCCACATTTAGCTACAAGAATAAGATCATTAACATCACCGAAGCCATAGAGGCAAATCTATTCGATCCAACTTACGATCAGAAAAAGTTCAAGGTAGAAATACCGCCGGTGGGCATGATATTTCCAGTAGCTGTAGAGAAGAGCCTTGTGGAGCCGTCAAAGCGTGTAATCCTGCATCCAAGTTTGCAAAAAGCACTGCCCATTAAGCAAGCTATCGATGAGAACTTTATCATGTCCATTCCCTATTCACCCAAGCCAGATGCTATCGACGTAGTAACTGCAATGGAGCGAGATCTCATCGATGTGGCTGCCCAAACAATAACGGTCCCAAACACAGGGGAACGAGTGCCCCTGCGGCAAGCCATGGAGATGGGTGTTCTGGTGGTTAAGAATCTCTCCGAATTTGTTGTGACCCAGCGACCTGCCCCCAGCACAGAGATCATGGAGACACTCCGTGCCGTTCACACGGTGACCACCAAAACAATTGAACTTATGCAAGGCTATGTTCTAATCTCTAATAACGAGGTTCAGAACGTTAACACCGGCGAAGTATGCAGCTTGGAAGAGGCTAAGGAGCTTGGAATCCTACGAGAAGAATCCACAACTCGAGAGACCAAGGCGGCGGCGGGAGAAAGTCCAGAACCGATTGCCACTCTGGCTAGTGATCAAACTTTGGTAGTGGAGGAACGCACCCAGACTGTGGTGGTCAGTTCGGACACCCGCAAGCAAGAGATGCAAGTAGTCAGCACCACACAATCTACAAAGGAAATACCCATTGCAAATTTAAATGAAGCCGAAATAAAGGGCAGCAAAGAGCAATCAAAGGCGTTGCAGAATGTAAAAGATGCCGCTAAATTGGGGGCACTAGGAGTAATAGGAGCTCCTGTACTGGCCGGAAGTGCTATTGTGACTGGCGTTAAAAGCCTCATTAAGTCTGTAAAAAGCTCCTCAGAAGATGCCAAGATCACTGTACAACCAGGACAACCTAAAATAAGCTTCATTAACCAGGAGAGTCCAAATGTGCCACAGCTGCAACAAGTGCCAATAGATGTTGATAATCTCTTTAACAAAACGGAAAACTTTATAAGCTCAACAACTGCCAACTTTATAGCCAACGAAAAACAGGAGCAGAAGCCCAAACAGCTGTCACGAGAGGAAGTCCAAGCTTCTGCAGATGAATCAACAAGGACCTTGCACACTTCAACAGTCACAACAATAACTACCTCAAAGACAGTAACAGAGTCTGGTAATATAGAGCCAGTTGTGGTGGAGGTCATCACGACCAGCACCACTGATGAGAAAAGTCCAGTTTTTGAACAAGTCACTGAAAGGTCCAATAAATTGTCAGAAGATAAAACAGAAGCTTTCAAAGAAACAGAGTCTATTAACACAGGTTCATCTAAGGAGATTGATTCTATGTTTGAAAGGAAGAAACTAACTCCTGAAGAGCCAGCTAATATAGAACCGGGAACGAAACAATCAAGTTCCAAGCCAGCCAAAAACGAGTCGTCGACACAAGACAGTAACATTGAGACGATCTCCAAACCCGCTCAAAAAGAAGCAACTTTTAATCCAGTTGAAAAGGACTCGACTGCTGAGGCGGCTAAAGAAGAAAAAACTTCGGAGCCATCACAGAGCGCACAACCAACCACTCAAAAGGAAGCCACCACACATTCTGAACCCACTACAAAACCAGAACCGACTCTAAGAGTCGGTAAGGGAAAACATATTCTAGAAATTGAACCTCCCTTTACAGCACCATTGGCTCCTTTTGTGAATCCAGTATCCGAGACAACGAGCACAAAAATTATAACTGAAATTGAGAAACCTATTTCAAATTCGCAATCTATTACAACCATTAAAACTTTAAAAACAATCGAAGAAACACCATCGATCGAGGAAGTGACTGTGATTAGCAAATCTGAGCCTGAGAAGATTATTAATGCGCAAGTTACGGAATCTAACATTCAAGAACCTACTGAAGTGAATAAACCAAGTGATAACACTGATGATTCTCCTAAGCAAAGCAGTACAATATCGCTGAATGATAGGGTTGCCACTGCCGAAGAGCCCACTATGACTGTATCTACAGTCACAACAACTACTATCACCACAACAACAACAACCAGTGAGGATAGCCAGCCACAGAAGATTATAGTCACAGAACAGGAAACACTGGCGGAGGAGCCTACTGAACCTACTGAGTCAATACATTCAACCGACGTTGAGAAAATCTTTCCTCAAGAGATTATTGACACTGTGAAGGAAATTCTTGTGGAGGAGCAAGTGCATCCTATTCCAGCTCAATCGGAAATACAAAAGGAAGTGACCACTAACACATCTACCATCAGTGAAAAGATACCCCAAAAACCGGATGATCTTGAGCAAATTGTTCAACCTCAACCTGTTTTGGACAAACATCAATCACTTGTTGATTTTATTAAGCTGGAAAAGCAACCTCAGTCAGTGGGCGGAAGTGGTAGTAGTATGTTGCAGAATGTTAAGGATGCGGCCAAGTTAGGCGCACTAGCCATTGTGGGAGCACCAGTCCTTGCTGGAAAAGCATTGGTTGATTCCCTGACCCAAGAGAATACACTCAAACCAGAACAATACCTAACTAAAGTAAGGACCAATGCAGTGGAAGAACTGCCGATAGAAGATATCTCTACTACCACCACCACATTAATTACTGAAACCAGCACCACAACTACATTAATTGTTGAAGACACTCCAGAAGATGAGGGCTGCGACATAATGGAAATGCCCGCTCAATCGGTAGAAACAACTATCAAACGAGAAGTGCCCAGGACTCTACCAATTGGTGATGCCATTTCCCAGAAACTAATTAGCCCTGATGAGTGCCAGGTAATTGTGGATGGAGAACAACAACCGCATACTGTTTCTACGTTGCTCAAAGAGGAGCAACTAAGTCCATTAGACGAAGTGCAAATCATTGACGAAAAACTGATTGTACTGCAACAGGTCTCCTACTTGGTGGACGTGGACACTGAACTAACACCAGAGAATCTGAGTCAGCTTAACATTTACGATTCTGAGAATCAGTACTTTATTGACCCAAGCACTGGTCAAAAGGTCTCCTTTCATACGCTGGTATTTGACATGAACATTTTCAACCCGGAAACCATTTTAGTGAAGAATTTTAGTAACAGCAATTACGAGACTCTTACAACAGCTCTGGAGCGTCCACTGCTGGACAGGCACACAGGTCACATGGTCGATCCCAAAACTGGAAAGAAAATTTCATTTTTTGAGTGCATTGCTCGCCAATGGATTATCCGGGCCAATCCCGTGGAGCAACATCCTTCGGGCATTGAGAACGTGACAATAGACACACAAACCGGACAGGTGGTGCTTGACGATGGTCGGGTTTGTTCCATTGTTGAGGCCATTAACAGTGGCAAGCTGGACATCCAGTCGATTTCGGTGCGCGACCCGGTTAGCGGTGAGGTGATTCCACTGCGTATGGCAATTGAGTTGGGAGTGGTCGATATGCAGGCGGGAACGGTAATAGACATCCAGACGCTCAAGGAGATCCCAATGGAGTTAGCCTTCCAGCTGGGCTTCCTAGTCCCCGGTGCACGAAAACCCATCTCTCTGGAGGCCGCCGTACGCAAGGGTCTTTACGATCCTGAGACGGGCAAACTCTTTGACTCCGAGAGTCAGAATCAGGTCGATGTGCAGAAGTCCATTGAGATTGGGTTAGTGGACCCAAAGATTTCTTTAATTGTAGATATGGTTACCAACAAGGAAGTCAAGCTAGATTGCGCCATCGAAGATGATTTGGTGTTGCCCGCCACGGGTCAAATTAAGGACAACAAGAACAACACTCTGGTGCCCTTCGACGTGGGTGTACAGCAACGTCTGTTGAAGACTGACAGCGTAACTTGGAGCCTGCCGGAGTTGCTGCAGCGTGAATATTACACGCCCAACACTGGCAAGGTGCTCAATCCCGTCACCGGTGAGGAGATCCTCCTTCAGCAGGCCATCGAAATGGGTTTCGTGGAACTTGACACGACCCTTGTCAAGGACGCCGATCATGACAAAATTTTGCCGGGCAAAGAGGCGGCCAAGGTAGGTCTGCTGGACACCGTACGAGGCACGCTAAGCTCACCCAACATCAGTCTCGACGAGGCCTTTGTCAAGGGCTATCTGATTAGCACCAAGAAGCCGTTGTCCCTGGTCGATTGTCTGCTGCGTGGTCTCTACGATCCTTTGACAGCCAAGTTCACCATCGACGACAAGAAGTTGGACCTGAAGTCTGCCCTTTCCCAAAAGCTCCTAAACCCCGAGGAGCTGGTGTTGCTCGATCCGAAGACAGAGTCAATAATTTCCATTACCGAAGCGATAGCCAAGGGCTATCTCGATCCGACAGCCGGATATGTTATTAATCCTTATACTTCTACTAAGTTGTCCCTCCACGAAGCTCTGGAGAATCGCATTTTCATTCCGCCAAAGCGCAAGCGTAGTCTACCGGATGCTGTATACCGCGGTCTTTACGATCCAAAAACGGGTCAGTTCAGCAACACAATGACCCGCGAGAAGCTCACAACTGAACGTGCCATTCGTAGGGGCATTCTCGATCCCGATTCGACGGTCGTCAACGTGGGTTCTAACATCATCATTCCATTTGGGGTGGCCACCGAGACGGGAATCGTGGACAGTAGACAGGGTACGGTGAGAGATACCGACGACAATTCCATTGACTTTAAGGATGCTTTCGATCGGGGTGTTTTAATCGAAGTCAAGAAACCTCTGCGTCTTATTGAAGCTGTTGTGAAGAATGTTTACGACGAGGTGGATGGACACTTTGTCGATCCCAAGTCGGGTGAGAAACTGAACTTCACTGAGGCCTTGAACACAAACTTACTGGACGAACACAGTGTCCAGATAAGGGACTTTAAAACAGGTCTATACAAGCAACTCAATTTAACACACGCCAAAGATACTGGCATCATTGATGGCCAGAGCTCAAAGCTGCTATATAATAATCAGACAATGACTCTCAAGCATGCCTTTGATATTGGAATATTAATGGATGTCAATGCGCCTATCAGCATTCAGCGAGCAATACATCAGGGACTTTTTGACGACAAGACCGGCAAGCTGAGCGATCCTAGAACTGGTCGACAGATCACCCTTCTTGAGGGCATGCGCAGTTTTGTTATCAACCCCCACCTTCCTTGCTACTTTGATGAGCAGACGGAGCAGATGTATACGTTAAGCGAGACCTGTCGCAATGGCATTATCAACAGGAGGGAGGGTGTCTTCCGTGAGCCGGGAAGCAACAGTTTTGTTCCGCTGGGTGAGGCCTTGAATCTAGGTCTAATTGTGGATATTGAGAATGCCAGCTTTGGTCTGTATGAACTTTTATCGATGAACTTCTATGACGTTCTCACACGCAAGGTTTTGCACCCGGTCACAAATCGCAAGCTTAATCTGAACGAAGCGTGTGTGGAGGATGTGGTTAGCTTATCTTCTAGTTTGGTTAAACACCAGGATACTGGCAAGTATCTGCGTTTGGCCAATGCTATTAAGGAGCAGGTCATCAATGACTCTCGGGGCTGTTATAATCTGGGGAGCGAACAGATAGATCTGCAGGCAGCTAGGGCCAGAGGCTTAATTGTCTCCAATCGTCGCCTTCTCAGCCTTGAACTTGTCTTGCGTCAGCAGCTTTATCGACCCGAAACGGGTAAGTTTTGTGATCCAACCACCGGAGAATATCTCGACCTGATTGAAGCTATTCACTCGGGCTTCATAGATCCCGCGACGACCGCATTTAAGAACCAGCTTACCGGTAAAGAGCTGCCGCTATCTGAAGCTATTGAGAACGGGGATATAGATGTGAGCAAGGGTAGGGTATTCGATCCAAAGTCTAAGTCAGCTTTTAACTACGACGTTGCACTCTCGAGGGGTCTTCTGGTAACTATTGTTCGGCCACTGAGCGATCGCAACGATGTAGTGCGTCGCCAGGATAGTGTTGAATTATTGGGACAAACGCCTGTCAGCGTTGTGATCAGCAAGCCGCGAGAAATGTCTCTCGAGGAGGCCATTCGTTACAATATAATTAATTGCAAGAGCGCGCTCGTTCGTGATTTCGATAACTTTAAGTTCCTCCCTTACTCGGTAGCCGTGGAACGCGGTCTCGTGGACACCACCAAGCGTACACTCGTGGATCCGAAAGCCCTATACTTTGCCTTCGGTCCTACTTTAATAGTTTACGTACACGAACCGGTCACCTTTGATCAGGCAGCCGAGTCCAAGTGTCTGGACTTGCAGACCGGAATGCTGACCTTTGTGCCAGCAAGTGGACCTGAATCCGCACCAGCTAGCGACGACAGCGCAACCGATTCGCTGACTGTCACCGAAACGGCCAAGGTATACACGCTCAAGGAAGCCGCCAGTGCGGGCGTTGTGGATCCCGACTCTGCGCTGGTCAAGGATCTAGCCAAAGCCAAGCTGGTACATTTGCCGGAGGCATTCCGCAAGGGATTAATGGATGCCAACAAAGCGAACGTACTGAATACCCAGACCTCAAAGCTCTGCACCCTTCAAGAGGCCTACGAGAGCGGCCTTATATGCACTCCCAAGCGTTCATTTGGCTTGCTAGAAGCCATCACTTTCAACCTTTACAACCCGACCAATGGCTGCTTAGTTGACCCCTTCCAAATGCATCCCGACATCATTCGGCGCCGAAAATTTACGCTGGCCGAGGCTATTGGCTCGGGTCTGGTGGATCCGTCTTCGACGGTAGTGCGGGACCCTAGCAGTGGAGTTATTGTCCCACTGACGGCTGCCATTAGCAGCGGGCTTATCGATGCCATCGAGGGCCGCCTGATCGACGCCAACGAGCCCAAGAACAACATCGACCTGGTGAAAGCGGCCGATAAGGGTCTGCTCCTGCCGGCAGAACAGAGGGTAAGTCTCAGTCCAAGTCAGGTGCACTTTTTTAATTTCAATCAACACCGATCTCAAATCCGAAATCGCGAATGCAAGAAATTACAGAATTACTGCAAGAAATTACAGCAAAATTACTATATTTATAAATTTAAAGCTTTGTTCGTGGCATGTTTGGTATATACTCTACTATCGATATTGATTATATGATTTCGATTTTGTTAAGACGTTTTGATCAGTGCACTCTTGTTCTATCTCTTCTCTTTATTTTTGTCTCTACTTAAATCTCAAACTCTATCTCATCAGACTAACCCAGATGTGAGCTTTCCACAAAGAAAAAAACACTTAGCAATTTCACGTTGCAAATCATATTTATTATTATTTTGCAAATCTCTTATATTGCAGCGCATGGCATACAGTTTTATGTTCTATATAACGATTTTTCGCTGTGATCGCTTAAAGTTCTCAAGCGAAAGCAGCCACAATATTACAATCAAAGTCAGCGAGTGCATCACAGATCACATCCAACAAACATGCATCCATAAATATCGTACTCCATCGATCGTGCTTTGTCAGGCCGAAGAGAAATGCGTTATGTCTCATACTCCTCCGCATAAATGACGTCGGCAATAGGACACCATATTCAATACTCTATATATACTCTCTCGATTTGTCTATAACACTAGCATACAAAACTTTTTCCATTCGAACTCGCACACATACTCCTTCTTTTTTCTCTTTCCCTATACCCAATTACATTCTAGGCAGTATTTCAAGTAGGATCAGACCAAACTTTAACTGTCTTTTTAACGCGGTTACAGAATGGTCTGACTGGATGTGTTGGTTATTCCCAAAATAAACCACACATCACTAGTTTCTATCCTTTTTTCTTAGTTTTGGACTAAGGTAACATTTCCTTTTCCAGCATCAATGCAACAGCCCAGGCTTTAATTATTATTTTTTACATCTTGTTTAAATACAAATTTTCTACCTATTTTCAGCATTTATATATAAATATTTTTTATATATTATTTCGTTTGCAGTTTTAATTTAAAAAGTAAACCCAAAAACCAAAATTAACACTAACCAAAATAAAACAACCCAACAAAACCAAACCCAAACAAAAACCCATTAAGCCGTAGTTAGTGTATACTAAAAGTAAAACAACTCGTAGTTGCTAGTCCTCAATAGTGTTCGTTTTCCAAAGTAGTAAACCTTGGTGTTTGTATGTCTTTTTTATTATAATTTTGGTTTATGTTAACTGCTTTTATATTTGATGCTTGCTATAAAAACACTTAGCCCTAAGCCTATGCCTTGCAATCGCTTCAACAACAAAATGTTTTCTTTTCAGCTATTTTTGTATTTCATATATATATTTTGTGTTCATTTATCTATCCACATTTGAACGATATTTATAGCAATATTTTTTACGACCCATATCGAGCTAGGAATGTCTCATTCTATCTACGTGTTTTCTAATCATTTTATTTTATTTTACCCTCCCTATCATAACTTTACTATATAGCAAGCAGTATTCGAGAAGTTCAATATGTGCGAAGAGAACGTCAATGATCTGCTAAAATGGGTCACCACTGTAGAACAAAAAATCTCGAGTGTCGGTGGACCTCGTGAAAAGATCGATGAGTTGCGAAACCAGATTAATGCCCTGAAGGTAGGTACTATGGGTTACTTAACCTTTCATAGCTTAAAATTCTTGTTTTTATAGCAAATCAAGGACGAGATCGAGTCTCAGCAGCGCCCTGTGGCCACTTGCTTGGAGCAAATCCGTCAGATCGTGCTTACTGGTGGCGATGTTTTGTCTGCCCCTGAAGTGACCACCCTAGAGAACTCTGGCCGAGAGCTGCGTTCCCGTGTGGATCGTGTCAACGATCGCACTGTCCGTCTGCTCCGACGGCTGGAAGCCGGTCGAGATGAGCTGACCAAACTGCGCAGCGAGTTGGATGTCTTTTCCGATTGGCTACAAGTTGCCCGACGGACTCTGGAGGACAAGGAGCGTTCTCTGACAGACCTGACTCGTCTGCCCTCGCAGGCGGATTCGGTTCGGGAATTTGTGAGCGATGTAATCGGTCACCAGGCCGATCTGCGCTTTATCACAATGGCCGCCCAAAAGTTTGTGGATGAGAGCAAGGAATTTCTGGCTATTCTCAATGACTTCCGCACTTCGTTGCCTGAACGCTTGCCTCATGTAGAGCCGCTGTCCAGTGCCGAAAGCCCAATCCGCCAGGAGGTGTCGCTGGTCTCTGCGCAATACAAGGATCTGCTAAACCGTGTCAACGCTCTGCAAGATCGCGTGTCCGGTTTAGGTGGACGCCAGCGTGAGTACCAAGATGCCCTGGACAAGGCCAACGAATGGCTGAGAATTGTTCATCCGCGAGTGTCACGCATTATCTCCGAACCGATTGCCGGCGAACCGAAGGGGGTTCAGGATCAAATGAACGAGGCCAAGGCGCTGCACAACGAGCTGCTCTCCAATGGGCGTTTGGTGGACAATGCCCAGCAGGCTCTCGACAATCTACTCCGCAGCCTTGGTGGTCAACTCAGTCCAATGGAAGTCAATCAGTTGGAGCTGCCTATTGCCGATCTAAAGAACAACTATCAGCAGCTGTTGGACAATCTGGGTGAGCACTGTAAAACTTTGGACAAGACTTTGGTGCAATCCCAGGGCGTGCAGGATGCCTTGGACAGTCTTGTGGGCTGGGTCAACCAGGCTGAAGACAAGTACAAGTTGAACCTGCGTCCCGCGTCGCTGATTAAGGAGCGTCTGCAGGAGCAGATTCGCGAACACAAAGTCCTGCTGGCCGACCTTCAATCCCACCAAGCCAGCATTGACAGCGTTCAAATCTCAGCCAAGCATTTGCTGGGTAGCGCCTCGAATGCCCGCATTGCCAAGAAGGTGGAATCGAATCTAAACGATGTCACCGTCAAGTTTGAGAAGCTCTACGAGAAGGCCAACAAGCGTGGCGAGTTCCTGGATGACGTGTACAACCGGCTGAGCAAGTATCTAGATGAAATTAGTACTGTAGAACAGCGCATGGCCAGTCTGCAGGGGGCTCTCGATAGCCGTGAAACCAGTCTGCTGCCTACCGAGGAGTTGGCTCGCCGCATGAACGATCTGTCCCGCGACAAAGATCAACTGGCACCGCAGTTTGAGGATTGTGTTCGCAATGGCAAGGATCTGATTAGTCTGCGCGATGTTACCGATACCGGAGTCCTTCGCGATCGCGTCAAGGCTTTGGAATCTCAATGGAGAAACATTAACCTAAGCATCGATGAACGCGCCAGGCTGTCCAAGCAGAAGGCCGAGCAGCAGCTAGCGTATGAGAGCCTCAAGGATCAGGTTCTCTCCTGGCTGGCCAGCACGGAGGCACGTGTAAACGGCCTTCCACCGGTGGCCATTGATCTGGACAGGATTAAGCAACAGCATGACGAGCTTAAGCCCATTTGCAAGGATTACCGCGATTATGCCCCAACTATTGACAAGATTAACGATATAGGAGCACAGTACGATGCGCTAATTCGTCCGGAGAGTCCTGCCCGCAAACGCTCCACGTATAGCCCGATTAAAAGGGCCAGTCCGCTACGCCGCATGTCGGGAGACGCCAGAAGCCCTAGTCCCAACAAGGGAGGCATCCTGTCGCCACTATCGACTGGTTCCAGTGGATTCGGTAGCCGCAGATCCTCCCAGGACGGTTTCCAGTTGTCTGAGCTGACTCCGGTGCAACAGCAACTAAGCGAGATTAACAATCGTTATGGACTGATTGGTGTGCGCCTGAACGATCGCCAACATGAGCTGGACAACCTGAATGATGAGTTGCGCAAGCAGTACGAGAACCTCAAGGGACTCGCCCAGTTCCTGGAGCGCATCCAGCGCCAACTACCCAAAGAATCTGTTTCCAACAAGGATGAAGCCGAGCGGTGCATTAAGCAGGCTCGCAAGATCCTGGAGGACATGTACGAGAAACAGAGTCTTCTGGACACCACCAAGGCCCAGGTAAAGGACATCCTGCGACGCAAATCAGATGTACCCGGTGCCGAACAGTTGCGGCAGGAGAATGATAGCATTCAGGAGAAGTGGAAGAATCTCAACGACATTTGCAAGAACCGCATTGCCTTCTCCGAAAAACTGCGTGACTTCCTGGACACCCACGGTAATTTGAAGAGCTGGCTGGACAGCAAGGAACGTATGCTGACCGTCCTGGGGCCCATTTCATCTGATCCCCGTATGGTCCAAAGTCAGGTGCAGCAGGTTCAAGTGCTTCGAGAGGAGTTCCGCACTCAGCAACCCCAGCTGAAGCACTTCCAAGAGCTGGGTCACGATGTGGTGGACCATCTGGCTGGCACACCCGATGCCCAGGCCGTCGAACTGAAACTAAAGGACATTCTGACCAAGTGGGAGGATCTGGTTGGAAAGCTGGACGACCGCGCAAACAGTTTGGGCGGTGCCGCTGACAGTTCCAAGGAATTTGATGCAGCTGTCAATCGTCTGCGTGAGGCTCTACAGAACATCAGCGACAATCTGGACGCGTTGCCCACAGATGGCGATCACCAAGAAAATTTACGCAAGATCGAAAACTTAGAGCGCCAGCTCGAGGGTCAACGTCCGCTACTGGCCGATGTGGAGCAGTCCGCTGCTACCCTGTGCAACGTTTTGGGTGATCCCGCCTCGCGTGCCGATGTTAATTCTCGGGTGGCTGCCTTGGAGAAGCAATATTTGACGCTGCAGAAGAAATTAGACACCAAAAAGGCCGAAACAGAGGCTTCGCTACGCGATGGTCGCCACTTTGCTGAAAACTGTTCCAAGACTCTTGGTTGGTTGGGAGGAGAGCTTTCCAACCTGACCGACAGGCTATTGGTGTCTGCCCACAAACCCACATTGCAGCACCAGATCGACACCCATGAACCGATTTACCGTGAGGTGATGGCCCGCGAGCATGAGGTAATCATGCTGATCAACAAGGGCAAGGATCTGTCCGACAAGCAGCAAGACCGTGGCGTGAAACGCGATCTCGACCGCATCCAGCAGCAGTGGGAAAAACTGCGCCGTGAGGCCGTCGATCGCCACACGCGTTTGCAGACGTGCATGGAGCACTGCAAGAAGTACTCACAAACTTCGGAGACATTCCTCGCCTGGTTGCGTACGGCGGAAGATAAGTTGACCGATCTTACACCTGGCGTGCTTTCTAAGGCGAAGCTTGAGACTCGTCTACGAGATCTGCAGACCTTCCGCAGCGAGGTTTGGAAGCATTCCGGTGAGTTCGAAAACACAAAGGGATTGGGTGAGACATTCCTCACAAGCTGCGACATCGACAAGGAACCGATTAAGGCAGAGCTTCAGGACATTCGTGATCGCTGGGAGAGACTGAACAATGATTTGATTGCCCGTGCTCATGAGATTGAGAATTGCTCTCGTCGTTTGGGAGACTTTAATGATGAATTGCGAAACCTGGATCACTCATTGGGTCGCTGCGAAGATCGCCTTGCTGCCCACGATGCCCTAGGTGGAGCAGCTAAAGATCCCAAGCTCCTGGAGCGCGTTAAGGCGATTCGTGAGGAGCTTACCAATTTGAGCAAGCCGCTACAGTCGCTTAAGGCTTTGGCTAAGGATATCAGTGCTGAGGCTAGAGCTGCTGGTGGAGATGCTGATCATTTGACCAGTGAAGTCGACGGCCTGGCCGATCGCATATCGGAACTTCAAGGACGCCTGGATGATCGTTGTGGCGAACTACAATCTGCAGCTACTGCTGTGTCCCAGTTCAATGAACAAATGAAGAGTTTGAGCATCGATCTAAACGATCTGGAGACGGAGATTGAAAAACTTTCCCCGCCAGCCCGTGAAATCAAGATTGTGAACGCTCAAATCGACGATGTTGGCAAGATTCAAAACAAATTAGATCATCTGCTGGGTCGTTTGGAGGATGCCGAACGTGCCGCCAACGTTTTGGTGGATGCCGGATTCGCTGCGGACACAACACAGACCCGTGAGCAAATTTCCACTCTGCGAAAGACTTTGGGTCGCTTGGAAAACCGAGTGCGGGATCATGAGGACAATCTCCAGGCCACTTTAAAGGCCCTGCGGGAATTCTATGACATTCAATCTCAAACTCTGGATGACATTAAGGACGTGAGCGATGAGTTAAAGCGCATGAAGCCAGTGGGTTCAGAGTTGGATCAGATTCGTCGCCAGCAAGAGGATTTCCGGAACTTTAGGGAGCGCAAGGTGGAACCGCTATCCATCAATGTTGACAAGGTCAATGTTACTGGAAGAGATCTGGTGCGCTCGGCTGGCAGTGGGGTATCCACCACAACTGTGGAAAAAGATCTGGAGAAGCTTAATGACCGATGGAACGACCTGAAGGAACGCATGAACGAGCGAGATCGTCGTTTGGATGTGGCTTTGTTGCAATCTGGAAAATTCCAGGAAGCTTTGGCTGGTCTATCCAAGTGGCTTAGTGACACCGAAGAGATGGTGGCCAACCAGAAGCCGCCCAGCTCTGATTACAAAGTAGTAAAGGCCCAGTTGCAGGAGCAAAAATTCCTGAAGAAAATGCTTTTGGATCGCCAGAACTCGATGGGTTCACTGGCCAATCTCGGCAAGGAGGTTGGCAATCATTGTGAGCCCGCCGAGCGTGCCTCCATTGAGAAGCAGCTAAACGATCTGATGAAGAGATTTGATGCCTTGACCGATGGAGCAGAACAGCGTGAGTTGGATCTGGAGGAAGCCATGGAGGTCGCTAAGCGGTTCCACGATAAGATCAGTCCTCTGGAACTCTGGCTGGACAGCACGGAGCGTTCCGTTAAAGCTTTAGAGCTAATACCCACCGATGAGGAAAAGATCCAGCAGCGCATCCGCGAACACGATCGCCTGCACGACGAGATTTTGGGCAAGAAGCCTGACTTTACGGATCTCGCCGATGTGGCCGCACAGCTGATGCATTTGGTCAGCGACGAGGAAGCTGTGAATTTGGGTGAGAAGGTACGCGGTGTGACTGAGAGGTATACTGGATTGGTAGATGCGAGCGATAACATTGGAGCTTTGCTAGCCGAATCCCGTCAGGGATTGCGTCACTTGGTCTTGAGCTATCAGGATCTGGTGGCTTGGATGGAGAGCATGGAGGCGGAGTTAAAGCGTTTCAAGTCCGTTCCTGTGTACGCTGAAAAGTTGCTGGAGCAGATGGATCATCTTTTGGAGCTAAACGAGAATATTGCCGGTCACGCTTCGAATGTGGAATCCACTGTGGAATCCGGAGCTGAGCTGATGAGGCACATTTCGAACGATGAGGCCATTCAACTGAAGGATAAGTTGGACTCGCTGCAGCGTCGTTACGGGGACTTGACCAATCGTGGTGGAGATTTGCTGAAGAGTGCACAAAATGCTCTACCGTTGGTGCAACAATTCCATGAAGCTCACAACCGTTTAGTGGAATGGATGCAAAGTGCTGAGGCTGCTCTAGCACCGAGTGAACCCCGTCAGGCGGATGTGCTCCGGCTAGAGGGTGAATTAGCCGAAATGCGTCCCATTCTGGACAGCATCAATCAAGTTGGACCCCAACTGTGTCAACTTTCTCCCGGCGAGGGCGCCGCTACTATCGAGGGTATTGTAACCCGTGACAACCGCCGTTTTGATTCCATTGTGGAGCAAATCCAACGGAAGGCAGAGCGTCTGCATCTAAGCAATCAGCGTGCCAAGGAGGTGACCGGGGACATC
The DNA here is from genome assembly GCA_018153365.1 of Drosophila fuyamai. Classification (NCBI taxonomy): domain Eukaryota; kingdom Metazoa; phylum Arthropoda; class Insecta; order Diptera; family Drosophilidae; genus Drosophila; species Drosophila fuyamai. The sequence goes on along the minus strand of JAECXW010000419.1, from coordinate 284,580 downwards.
GATGAGTTGCTCGAGTGGTTCCGCGAAATGGACACCACACTTCGTGAAGCCGATCTGCCAGCCATGGAGCCCAAATTGGTGCGAGCCCAGTTGCAGGAGCATCGTTCTATTAACGACGACATTTCCAGCCAGAAGGGACGTGTACGTGATGTTACGGCGGCCTCCAAGAAGGTGCTACGTGAATCTCCGCAAAGCGAGAATACTGCCACTCTGCGTGAGAAGTTGGATGATCTCAAGGAGATCGTTGACACGGTAGCTCAATTGTGCAGCGAGCGTCTGGGCATCCTGGAACAAGCCTTGCCCCTGTCCGAGCATTTCGCCGACTCCCACCAGGGACTCACAGCCTGGCTGGATGACATGGAGCAGCAGATCTCGCGGCTGAGCATGCCAGCTTTGCGGCCCGATCAAATCACCCTGCAGCAAGATAAGAACGAGCGTCTTCTGCAATCTATTGCTGAGCATAAGCCTCTCTTGGACAAGTTGAACAAGACGGGCGAGGCTTTGGGTGCATTGGTGGCCGATGATGATAGTGCCAAGATCAACGAGATTTTGGACACGGACAATGCCCGTTATGCCGCTCTACGTTTGGAACTGCGCGAACGCCAGCAAGCGCTGGAAAGTGCCCTGCAGGAATCCAGTCAGTTCTCCGACAAACTGGAGGGCATGCTTCGTGCTTTAGCGAACACGGTGGATCAGGTCAACCAACTAGATCCTCTTTCCGCCCTTCCGCAAAAGATTCGCGAGCAGATCGAAGATAATGATGCTTTGATGGACGATTTGGACAAGCGGCAGGATGCCTTCAGTGCTGTGCAGAGGGCGGCCAACGATGTGATCGCCAAGGCGGGCAACAAGTCCGATCCCGCGGTGCGTGACATCAAGGCCAAACTAGAGAAGCTAAACAACCTGTGGAACGATGTGCAGAATGCCACTAAGAAGCGTGGCAGCTCGCTGGACGATATCTTGAGCGTCGCCGAGCCTTTCTGGAAGCAACTAAACAGCGTGATGAAGACCCTCAAGGATCTGGAGGAGACCCTCTCCTGCCAGGAACCACCAGCCGCCCAACCACAGGACATCAAGAAGCAACAGGTGGCGCTGCAGGAAATCCGTCATGAGATCGACCAGACCAAACCCGAGGTGGAGCAAGTGCGTCGCCACGGTAGCAACTTGATGAACATGTGCGGCGAACCCGACAAACCAGAAGTCAAGAAGCACATCGAGGATTTGGACAATGCCTGGGACAACATTACGGCGTTGTATGCCAAACGCGAGGAGAACCTTATCGACGCCATGGAGAAGGCCATGGAGTTCCACGAAACGCTGCAAAATCTCCTTAAGTTCCTGACCAAGGCCGAGGACAAGTTTGGTCATTTGGGAGCCGTGGGTTCGGACATTGATGCCGTTAAGCGACAGATTGAACAGCTCAAGTCGTTCAAGGATGAAGTCGATCCGCATATGGTTGAAGTAGAAGCATTAAACAGGTAAGGTCTTCCTATTTTTTACAGATTTAATCGACTCTTTTCAAAATTATAAATCTAATATTTCAATGCTGTGGTGTCTATCTCATCTTGTGAATTGGCAGAGGTCTTAAAAGGCAAGATAGTTTCAAAAAAGTTTTGTTCGTTCTTTAGTTGTTGTTGTGAATATTGATAATTGTTAAGTGCCTGCAAAGATCCGGAATCATCGGGGTTTTTAACCTCAGCTGAACTGCGCATGTTTTTAGATCTCCACATTTCCACTTGTTGCATGTAATGCCAAAACAAAAAAAACACTTGCCATGTTCTCTTATTTTTGCGCTTGCTGTGGCACACAGACGGTTAGATAACTGCCATAACTAATCCTTTATTGAATCTTACAGACAAGCTGTGGAACTGACGGAACGCACTTCACCAGAGCAGGCGGCATCTATCCGCGAACCTCTTTCGGTTGTCAATCGCCGTTGGGAGGGCCTACTCCGTGGCATGGTTGAGCGCCAGAAGCAACTGGAGCACGCCCTTTTGCACTTGGGTCAATTCCAGCATGCGCTTAACGAGCTACTTGTCTGGATCAACAAAACGGATAGTACCCTGGACCAGCTGAAACCGGTAAAGTAAAAATTTAAAAAATCTGCAAATCCAAATTTTTTACTCATTGCTAACATTTCTTAGATCCCTGGAGACCCGCAGCTGCTCGAGGTTGAACTGGCCAAGCTAAAGGTGCTTGCCAACGACATTCAGGCCCACCAGAACTCAGTGGACACACTGAACGATGCGGGCAGACAGTTGATCGAAACCGAGAAGGGATCTGTGGAGGCCTCCACTACCCAGGAGAAACTACGCAAACTTAACAACGAGTGGAAGCAGCTACTGCAAAAGGCTAGTGACCGACAGCATGAACTGGAGGAGGCTCTGCGCGAGGCTCACGGCTACATCGCTGAGGTGCAGGATATCCTGGGCTGGCTTGGCGATGTCGACGCTGTAATTGGAGCCAGCAAGCCGGTGGGGGGACTTCCTGAAACTGCTACTGAGCAGCTTGAACGCTTCATGGAGGTGTACAACGAGTTGGATGAAAACAGGCCCAAGGTAGAGACGATTCAGGCCCAAGGTCAGGAGTACATTAAGCGCCAGAATCATATGAAAGTCTCGTCCAGCAACCTGCAGCATACACTTCGAACGCTTAAGCAACGCTGGGATGCTGTGTTATCCCGTGCATCTGACAAGAAGATCAAACTAGAAATTGCTCTTAAGGAAGCAACAGAGTTCCATGACACTCTTCAAGCGTTCGTAGAATGGCTGACACAGGCCGAGAGGCTGCTATCCAATGCCGAGCCAGTCTCTCGCGTTCTGGAAACTATTCAGGTTCAGATGGAGGAGCACAAGGTACTGCAAAAGGATGTGAGCACCCATCGCGAAGCCATGCTGCTGTTGGACAAGAAGGGAACGCACCTTAAGTACTTCAGCCAGAAGCAGGACGTCATCTTGATCAAGAACCTTCTTGTGTCCGTGCAGCATCGTTGGGAGCGAGTGGTAAGCAAGGCCGCAGAACGCACTCGTGCTCTGGATCATGGCTACAAAGAGGCCCGCGAGTTCAACGACGCCTGGAGCGGAATGATGCAGTATCTTCAGGAAACCGAACAGGTGCTGGATCAGATCATCGAGGAGGCTACGGCTTCCAAGGAGCCGCAGAAGATCAAGAAGTACATTGGCAAGCTGAAGGAGACTCACCGCCAGCTGGGCGCCAAGCAGTCTGTCTACGACAGCACGATGCGCACCGGAAAGAATCTTTTAGAGCGGGCTCCCAAGGGAGATCGCCCAGTGCTGGATAAGATGCTGCTGGAGCTTAAGGAACAATGGACCCGTGTTTGGTCCAAGAGCATAGATCGACAGCGTAAGCTGGAGGAGGCTTTGCTCCTTTCGGGACAGTTCAGCGATGCTCTGGGTGAGCTGCTTGAATGGCTAAAAAAGGCCAAGAGTCGCCTGAACGAGAACGGCCCTGTTCACGGAGATTTGGAAACGGTTCAAGGGCTCTGCGAACACCACAAGCACATTGAGCAGGACCTGCAGAAGCGCGCCACTCAAATGCAAGGCGTACTAAAGACGGGACGCGACCTAGAGCGATCTGGCAACAATCCCGAAGTTGGACGGCAGCTCGACGAGATGCAGTCCATTTGGGAAGAGGTAAAGAGTGCCGTTGCAAAGCGGGGTGAACGACTCCAGGTGGCCCTTGTTGATGCTGAAAAGCTGAATGCCCGAGTCCAAGCACTCTTCGATTGGCTGGATCATGCGGAGCACAAGCTTCGATATGCCAAGAATGCGCCTGATGATGAGAAGGTGTCGCGCGAAATGATGGACATTCACATGGAGTTCATGAAAGATCTGCGACTACGGGAACGCGAGAAGACTGAGACTTTCGAGTACGCGGAGGACATTATCAACAAGGCTTATCCTGATGCCATCCCGATCATCAAGAACTGGCTGTCGATCATTCAACAGCGTTGGGAGGAGGTCCGCCAGTGGGCTCTCAACCGTGAGTCGAAGCTGGAGCAGCATTTACAGTCGCTCAAGGACTTGGACGACACCATTGAGGAGTTGCTAGCCTGGCTCAGCGGACTTGAGGGCACACTGTTGAGTAAGAATAAAATAAAAGATAACTCTCCCAAATAGATACCAATTTAAATCGTCTGCAGACCTGAAGCACGAACAACTGCCTGACGAGATTCCACCGGTAGAAAAGCTGATTGAGGACCACAAGGAATTCATGGAAAATACGGCCCGACGCCAGAACGAGGTGGACCGCGCCTGCAAGCCAAGACAGCTGCCTCCGGGAGCCCGAAAGCCATCCCGTAGCGGAAAGACGCCGGTGTGAGTAGACTAATTCTTTGGCAAAATGCTGAAAAAGCTGTAGCTATGCTGTATTTATTCTTTGTATATATATTTATTTTGTGTATTTATTTTTTCGCAAATTTCTTTTTATATACTTTCTTTGTATCCACCTTATTGCTACAATATTCCAAACCAAACAAAAATACCCCCGCAACGTTTTGCACACCTATTTCTCTGCCTATCAAAAAACCACAACAACCACTACCGGCCAACAGTCGTGGCTCCAGTCACGATCTGCGTGAACAATCGCCCGATGGCACACTGAGGCGTCAAAGGTTTGGCCGCAACTTTATACTCTAATGCCCGCTACTCTTTTCATCCACTTTACCAGTGGCGAATGTGCTTACTCACCATCCACACATGAAAGGATTTAGTGATTACCTAACATTTAAAATCCCCTCCCCATTATATACAATATACTGATACTCCTTAAATGGCCCAAAGTAGCGCTAAAATCTATAGCAGCTAACGCACTTATCATACCAATTCAGCACTCCCCAAAGAAATCACCCTGCTTAATCACTGCTTTTAATACTGTTGCTTGTCTGATTTAATCTTTAACTTTATCTTATGATTATCAATTTTGTTCACAGCTTCAAGGGATCTCGTGACCAGGGACTCAACGCACGCAAGGGAAGGTGAGTTGTCATTGGGGTTGCACCCTCCAGAATTCAAGAATAGATAGATTCCGCATGTACTTTAAAATTCTAAAATCGAAATTATTTTGTTTTCAACTTTTTTTTTACTACTTTCGGAAATGCTGCGTCTACAACTATTCGAAATATTTATAAATATACCAATTTAATTTGGTATTATCTATGTATTATCTGTGTTTCTTGCCATTATTACTGTGTTTTGCTTATTTTGTGTGTTACTTGACCGTTTTGTTTTGTCTCTTTTTAATTCTACTTTCATCTTGTCTACACACTACGCTACGTAAACGTTGCTCATACCGCTCGAAAATATCAATTCAATCTATGCATCTTGCCACTTTATTTGCCTATGTCTATGCTAAAAACCAAATCTCTGAGCAGTCGTATCACGCCCACACGTGACACGCCCGACAGGGATCGCCTGCCCCATTACGGCCCACGATTTTCGCCAAGGTAAGTCCTCGAAAACCAATAATATCATCCAATTATCATCTCAAGTTGTGCATGTCTAGTGCTCTTGTACATATGTTTGCAAGTAAATTGGCTTATAATATTGTTGTTCAAAGAGAAATTCCTATTTGAAATCTTAAATTTTTAAATTTAGCAGCTCGGGACCGGAACTGGAATTCCGTTCGCCCCGCGCCAAGCTTTTATGGACCAAGTGGCGCGATGTTTGGATGCTCTCATGGGAGCGCCAGCGACTGCTCAACGATCATCTTTTGTATTTGAAGGATGTGGAGCGTGCCCGCAACTTCAGCTGGGACGATTGGCGCAAGCGCGTGAGTATAAATATATTTAAAGATCCTAATAAACTGAATTTTTCAATTTGTTTGGTCATCCACTTAAAGTTCCTCAAGTACATGAACCACAAGAAGTCGCGCTTGACGGATCTATTCCGCAAAATGGACAAGGACAACAACGGCATGATTCCACGCGATGTTTTTATCGATGGCATAATAAACACGAGTAAGTTTTTGGACCCTTTCTTACCCGTTCAAACTGTTAGGCTTAAAACATGGACTTCTTTAGAATTCGACACCTCAGGCTTGGAAATGAAGGCTGTGGCCGATCTTTTTGATCGCAACGGCGAAGGTCTTATCGACTGGCAGGAGTTCATTGCTGCACTGCGTCCAGATTGGCAAGAACGTAAGCCGGCTAATGATTCGGACAAAATACACGACGAGGTCAAACGTCTGGTCATGTTGTGTACCTGCAGGCAGAAATTCCGAGTGTTCCAAGTTGGCGAGGGAAAATACAGAGTAAGTACAATGAAGGAAATAATTGACTGAGTGAAACCAATATACCCATATCTACCAGTTTGGAGACTCCCAGAAGCTGCGCTTGGTTCGCATTCTTCGCAGCACTGTAATGGTACGCGTAGGCGGAGGTTGGGTAGCCCTAGACGAATTTTTGCAGAAGAACGATCCTTGTCGCGGTAAGTGGACCATCTATTTGAAGCTATATCCAAGACACCCTATTTAGTTGTGTTGCGTACACACACATTTTCAAAATTTGTTGGACTTTATCCTTTCTACATCAGTACCACACATACCATATATTACAAATACCATACATTCCATATCTACAATATAATCCTAGTTTAATCCTGTAGTCCACATTTTTAATATTTCACCCTTATCATGCATTTTGTCGATACCCAGATGATGTGCACCGTTTGATCATTTCATTAAAACGCATTCATATTACATCTAGGTACAGTTGTGGTTAACAACTAATTATTCTTTAATGCCCAATAATAATAATACCAAACGGATATGGTCATTTAACCAACCAACAACAAGCCAACAAACAATAATCTATTGCTCCTAAAATAACTCCGGAAACTAAAACAAAATAAAGCCGGAACATAGAAAAATAAACCTTTGTTTAAACCTCATCATTATTTATGATGAAATCTAAAACAAAATTAACAGTGTCGATTTTTTTTGCCAACCAGCAGCGCCAAGTGCCACCTCATAAACACAATAACCAAGCCAAACAAAAATCAACAATCGAACCTAATGAAACCCAAAGTCCATTGTTGCGGAGGGTTTTGCCATTTACTATACTCATGCTCATTTTTGTCGCTTTGTTTATCTAACTGCGTAACAATTAGCTGCTAAAAGTCAATAAAACACACATCAACGCTCACCAAAAAAATCCTGCCTACCTATTGTATCTATTTCTTATTAGTTAGCTATATTAACCAGGATTCTTCACGTATTTTTTTGCGTTATATGTACTTGAAAAATCAGTATTTCAGAACGCTTTTTTGAACGCTTATCATATCCTGCTTTACAACTAACATTTTGCTTTACTTGTGTAACAGTCTAGCATCCTCAGTTTTAACCTTAAACCGAGGGTGTGGGGACTTAATATTCCTAATGTCACGCATTTTATGTTTGAAGTTTCACCGATTTCGTTGTGCGACCTCTTGTAAATTTAAATTTTGTGTATTAATTTGTGTTACTTGTTTTTCGTTTTTTACTAATCAAATTTTATGTTTTACGCCTTTTTCTTTTTTTCAAAATGGTTTCCTTTATTATACCGAAAATCGATTGAAACATGATAAATCGAATCCGATAACTATACATATATGTATACTCTTCGCTTGCGCTGCCCCTTCGCCACGCCCACGTCCACGCCCGAAATGCACTCGCCTGTGCCCACACCGAAATACTAAACAACAAAAAATTCTAAAACAAAACAAAACAAAACACACAAACTGAAAAACAAACTATGACAAATATTTTGCGGTAACGAACTTTCGTTGTTATTGTTGTTGTTTATATGTTCGCCCTACAACAAAACATTGCCTATCTCTGTATATGTAATATATGTGGGTGATATGCCATTACAATGCATATAAATGCATCTGTCACTGCAACTGCAAACGCTACCAAAACCAATGCCACTGTTACCCGGGAGCAGCCAAGGGACGCACTAACATAGAGCTACGTGAGCAATTCATATTGGCCGATGGCGTCTCGCAGAGCATGGCCGCATTCACACCCAGACGTTCCACGCCCAATGCGGCCGCCACTGCCTCCTCCTCACCCAATGCCCAAAATGGCGGCAGCTCCAACTTGCCGCCATATATGAGTGGACAGGGTCCCATCATCAAGGTAAATCAAACAAAAGAATCTGAAGCAGAAAGCAAAGGGAAAGCATTTTTCTTCCTATTTCATTCTCATCATATTTGTTTTTAATTGGAATTGATCCTGTTTGATCCTCTTCAGAAGAGCTAGTTTTATTTATAACTACTAAAATGTTTTGGCCGAAAAGTCTATCTTCCAAAAAATCTGATTAGCTTTTAGCCGATTCGGTTTTGATGTAATATTTGTTGCTCAAAAGATCTATAATGTATACCTTTTTTCTAACTTGCATAACTATCTAACTTATTTAGAACTCCATCGAATAAAATCCCCTTTTTCCTATGTAACTTAATATACCATGTATAGTATATATACTATAAACTAAATCCTTACGAAAAGATAAGAAACAATTTTAAATTGTACTACCGTCATAGCTTCAAAGACTACCCATTCAAACATCTCCTCATCATGCAAGAGCACAAGGTAAGTGCTCCTTTCGTCACTTATTGGTTCGTTGTGTGTGTGTGTTGTTGACAAAGAAAAGCTCTCGCTGCTGCGCCGCCGACTGTTTATATATAATTTACAAAACTGCATGAGAACCGAATACTTTCGCAAAAATATATATGTTTGTTTTATCGTGTTTTTTAAGTATTCAAATATATTTTTTACGTTTTTGTGACATTTTTAATTTGATGCTACACAATTCATGATGAGGTAATTAGGTTATTAAAAAAGGATAGATTGTTGTCCACGGCTTAAATGATCATATACCGTTTGTCAGCTGAAATAAGTCTGTCATTGTTGGTTAAACATATCGAAATTGATTCTCTAGCCGACGAGCATTTGGCCGAGCTAATGCCAATCTTTGAAAAAATCCGCGCTCAAGACCAGGTTCCTTGTGCCTTTCCCATTCACATGGGTGCCGGCGGTACGGTATTTGTCCGTTGCAATACCAGCCGTTCGGTGCCGCTGAGCCCACATGTACTACATTGTCATCCAACAACACACTGGGTAAGTTTGCATACAGCAGGAGGAAAAAAACAAGCTCCAAGTGTTCGATAGCGGTTCCATACGGGTCACGGGGGTCCTGAATTTTGTATAAGTCTTGGTTATAATGTATGTTTATTTTCCGTACAGGTACGAGAGCGTTCCGTTCGCTCCATACCCATGTCGCGACCATCGCGCTCCTCTCTCTCGGCCAGCACTCCCGACTCCTTGAGCGATAACGAGGGCAGCCACGGTGGTCCTTCGGGCCGATACACGCCCCGCAAGGTCACTTACACGAGCACGCGCACGGGTCTCACGCCAGGAGGTTCTCGAGCCGGCTCCAAGCCCAACTCGCGCCCGCTCAGCAGACAAGGATCGAAGCCACCGTCGAGACATGGCTCCACGCTGTCGCTGGATAGCACGGGTTAGTAATTATTGGATTAGTGACGTATTGGTTAGAGATGATTAATGTTTTACTGAATATTTCAAATTTCCGTTTTTATACCCTTGCAGAGGGTATTATAATTTCAGTCAAAAGTTTGCAAAGCAGTGAAGGAGACATTTCCGACACTATAAAGTATATATTTTCTTGATCAGGATCACCAGGAGAGTCGTTCTTGCCATGTCCGTCTGTCCGTCCGTCCGTTTCTACGCTAACTAGTCCTTCAGTTTTAAAGCAATCTGCTTGAAACTTTCCCAAAAGTTGTCTTTTGTATTGTCATTTATACTATATTATATAGCTCCCATAGGAATAATCGGAAAAAACAATTCAAAAAAATTATAACTTTGTTGTTTTAAATTTTTTTTGTTGGTTCTTTAAGATTTTGTAATATTTAATATATTAAATATTAAATATTATGAAATTACGGTTTTAATTATAGAAGCGATGGCAAAATGCAGCTCAAAATTCGACATAGCTTCACTGTTTTTAGTAATATAGGTATAGAAATCGAAATGTAGTAGATTTGTAACAACTGTTTAAAAGTTCTATCTAAAATGCATTTACTATATTCGGTTTTTTTTCTCTAGCCAAATAGAATTTAAAATTTAAGGGAATGCTTTGGTCCTTTTATACCCCTTTTAAAAGACTTTAGATTTAAAAATCCTGTTTATTTTAGACGATCATACGCCCTCACGCATTCCGCAACGAAAACCCTCGACAGCCAGTACTGCCAGCGGCACCACACCGCGTACGGCGCGACTTTCGGTAACCACCCCCACAACTCAGGGTAGCCGGCTCAACGGCACCAGCACCATCACGCGCAAGACCGCCTCCGGATCTGCCAGTCCGGCCCCCACAAGGTAGGATTCTAGGATTTAAACTGTACATTAAAGCGAGAAGAATATCCCCGACATTGGGCAAGACCCAGCACTCTTAATTATCCAAACTCTTATTAATTTATTATTTTTATTTTTACACTGTTTTCGGTTTACCGCATTAACTTTTGACCAACACCACTCACACAAACGATCAACATCATAAAACGCTAACTTACAACTCCGATTGGCATTTAACCATTTGAAATTTGCTTGAACGCAACTAAAAATGCAACTAAAAAACGTGCCTGAAACCCCTCCCAAAAAACGAAATTCAAATATAAATATTAAAAACTGAAACAGCAACGGAGGCATGAGTAGATCATCCAGTATACCAGCACTAACAGGCTTCGGCTTCAAACCAATTAGGTAATTCAGCGCCGACCGGCATACACCACATACATATTTACTTAGTCATAAGTCTAGTCTACATGTTTAATTAGTCATAAGTCTATATGTAAGATCGCGATCATTTATCGTAGGCAGCGGTTATGGTTTACCTTTGCTAACTAATGTTGTACTTACTACCCCCAAAAAACATAAAAAGCCGGCCATCGCGGATACCGATTAAGATACCCTCATTCGATTCCAAATCAACATCGCCCAGCTCGACTACGAATCCAACCAGCTTTGGGTAAAGTTGATAAGCCTACAACAAAGACATAACTAGTCATTTCAGTATATAGCAAGTAATTATGATTTATACTCGTTTAATGTTATTGTTAAGTTTTCTTTTCGTTCAACCTTTTCCGAGCATGTCAATGTGTATGTCTATGCCATGAAACTACATTAAGAAGAACCTTAAATGGCCGCGAATAATGCTTAATTGCGTTTACCATATTATAAAACATTTTGTTTGTTATTTTTATGTGTTATAGTGTAAAAATAGTTGAAAAACAGATACTAATATATATATTTTCTATCCCAGACGGAACATTAGCGGTAGCTCAACGCCCTCCGGCATGCAGACGCCGCGAAAAAGTTCGGCGGAGCCCACTTTTAGCTCGACAATGAGACGAACTTCGCGCGGTACGACACCAACGGAGAAGCGGGAACCGTTCCGTCTATAAGAACTCAACCTTATTAATGAGGATGACAATAGACAAGCAAAGGAATGCCAATATTTACCACATACACACAACTTTACTTACTAACTACGCACTGAAGTTCTAAACTAAACCCATACACTCCCCAAAATGTAAAGAGACTACATGAGTTTGATGTAATAGCGACAGCACACAGTTCTAAAGAGACTTACTATGAAGTGCCCTAGCGGAGTGAAAAAGTGGAATAATTTATAGATGTTTATGCTATAAATATTTTGTAAAAGACACTCGGTTAAGATGAGAAGAAATGCAGATATAAAGCTAGCACACAAAGTTGATCAGACAAGCAACCTGCTAACGAGTACTACTAACACGAATACTACCTTTTGCTACTACTAAAATATAACGCCCACTACCTTTATTTTCTAGTTATACACGTTTCTAAAATTATGATTTGTATATACTTATAAAGCAAGAGTAAATTAATGAAAAATACACTCCAAGTGCTCCAAGACAAAAAAATACAAAGAAAAAAATATATATATCGAAAAGATATCTAGATAAAGAGAAACCTTTCCAATGAATCGCCGTTCCCTGCTGAAAACCATCCTTGATATTCGGGCTCCACTAGAATCGCCAGTCTGGTGGATACCTAGCTCCAAGAATGGGATTTAGTAGGGGCGGAACGGTCAATAAAATAACTAAACCCATTAAAGAGATAAAATTTGATTTTGTTTTGTTATTAAACTAATAGGAAAGTGAAAATTGTAAGTCGCATAAAGAAAATATTTAATTATGTACTAAAAGTCATTACTATAAGTTTAATTAATATTTAACTGTTAAGCGACAAAAACACACACAGATTTTGTATTGCATAATTTTGTTTTTTATATGCAATATCAGCGAATAAAACGCGATGCAGAAGGGCGAAATGAAAACGAGCCCGCTTATATAAATATTGTAAAATACTAATACTAAATTATTTTGTTGTACGAAACGAAAGAAATACATTAAAACACGATTTTTGTAATTCTATTAAATTAAAACAATTTAAATGCGAAATAAACATTTACAAAAAAATAACATCATAAACCAAAGTTTTTCGATTTTTGAATGATCGATCCCACCACAGTAAACCCCAAAGCACAGTTGATTTCCGAATTCGATTTATTCATTAAAGTTCTCAATCGTAGTATTTATTTGACACATTGAAATTGAATTTTCGATATAATACCATGGACGATCCATGTGGATCACTACAAACACTCAATTAATTGTGATATTTAAATATGTGTGCATGCATGCTAATGCAGATGCCCTGTATCGGGTTCCTTCATCCACCTCTCCCGCCTCCTTAACTCCATTCACTGACTAGAAATGCCGCTCCAACTTGAATTTAAGTTCAAGTTCGATTTTTGTGCTATAGGCCGCCAGATGGAGAATTATTTATTCTAATTTTCAAAGTGCGGTTGCAGATTATACGAAAGTGAATATCAATACCGTCGTCTCTTCGAGCTTTGCAATGTTATGGCGTAATCTCGTCAACGCCAGCGCTGCCAGTTGATGCTGCTCAATACATGTGTTCTACGCGTTAGCTATTAAAGGCCCTACTAATATCGGCTCGGCATGGTGCCGCAAGTCTTTTGTAAATCATTGCAAATATCATTATAATTAAAGTACAACTAAATATCATCATCAATATAATCGAAATTAGCTAACCCGGCTCGCTAAAGCTAACTAAATATAAATATATACGAACATACGAACATAAAAATTCACAGAAACGTGTGCGCCTCACAAAACTAAAGCTGGGTCGTTTGGGATGGTACGTCATTGTGTATTAGCAGCATGGCAACGCTATGGGTATCCGGATTCCCATCTCATCCGGGAGCCATCGTCACCTGGCAAGCCCGGAGCTGGCCGACTGAGCCTTTGCCTGCTTCCCGTTGCCTGTATTCGATGTTGAGCTGGAGCTACCGGCAGTGGCTGTAGCCGCGTTCTGCTCTCGATCCCTTTCGGCTCGATGATGGTGACCGTGCTGGTGATGATGGTGCCGTCTGCCGCCGCGATAGTGCCGTCGATTGTGGTAATAGTTATTGTTGGTCGGCTCTGGCATGATGCGCTGGGTCTCCTGCACCACTGGCACAAATGTGGCACTAGTGGTGGGCTTGAGTGCCTCCTCCTTGGCCGGTCCTTCTAGCTTCTTGGCTGCTTCGGCCTCCTCGCGACCCCGCCGACGTCTAATATCCTCCTCGGTCTCGATTGAAATCACAGCCGATCCCTCGGTCTTCACATCGATGATGGCGCCGCGACTTTTCTGCTGCAAATACAACTCCGACATGCGCTGCTGCATCTGACGGAGCTCCTCGGTCACCTTGAAGTCTGGTGCATTGAGAAGCTCTGACGGCGGCATGGCGCACTTGAGGCTGTCTGTCTCGTCGCCGATGTGCTCCCGGCAGACGGGGCACAGGGCCTGGAAGGGATCGGCCGTCTTTTGCAACCAGGCGGGCAGTTTGTCGAACTCCTCCTGGTAGTTGCGGCGCAAGGCGTTAAGATGGCGGGCCAGGCAGTAACTGTGCAGGTAGTGAAAGCACTCGGTGCGGGTGAACTCGTCGCCGTCCGCAAATCCATAAAGACAGACCACGCACTGTCCACTGGGCAGATTGCTGCCAGTCAGGTGCTCCCGCACTACCTCTATTAGGTCGAAGACCACTGGGAAACCCAGCGACTCCTTGATCTTGGCATTGCAGGCGCTGCGGATGGCCTCCAAGCGTGCATCGTCTAATCCACGCGGACGCAGCAGCTTGAATATGGGACTCTCCTCCGGATATCCTGGCGTCGGCTGCACCTGCAAAGTGACGCACACGTACTGCTGCTCCTCCTCATCGCCGGTCAAAGGCAGCACCGTGGTCTCAATCTGCTCCACCTCGCCGCTTTTTGGGGATTCGAGTTTTAGCATTAATCTTTATCTTTAAAATATAGCTAGCTCACTTACCTGGGCGTGCGTTTAATATGAACATCCTCCATTAGAATGGCTTCTAGCGACTCCACCTCGTCTTGTAAACTGCAAAATTTCTTCATTTGTTAAAAACAAAGCAGCTTTTATTTAGCAATTTATTATGCTTACGCGTCCATTTCTCCAGCAGTTATTTTGGTTTTTGAGTATTTCTTGAGGTTTTGTTTAAAAAATCGATTTGAGGCACCTGAAATTTAGCGAAAACACGGCGGCCGTTTGTAGCTTTTTCTGAAAATACCAACCCCGATATCACCTAAATATAACTGGCTAGCTGAAACGGTCACACTCGCCTGCATAACCATTTTTAATTCATTATTTTTATAATCCAAACTCCTGTTTCTAATGTTGCACCGTACGGTTTGGTCAGGAATCCGCCCCGGCATATGGAACCGCCACTTGTCGGTGCTGGCTAAGTCCCTGAAGTACACTCAACATGGTGAACCACAGGATGTTTTGCAACTGGTGGAGGACAAACTTTCCGATCCCAAAGACAACCAGGTGCTGGTAAAGATCTTGGCCGCTCCCATTAACCCAGCGGACATAAACACAATCCAGGGTAAGATGGGCTTTATATATACATACATACAAACGTAACCACCGGCATTATTGCGGCCAAAAAAGCGTAGTCTGTTTTTTATTCTGCAGCTCAAACAAATTAAATGAAAAACAATTTTTTTATTTTCTTAATTTACACGGAATTATAATTTCAGTCAGAAGTTTATAACATAATAAAATTTTCACAAAAATCTTATGTATTTCACTTTAAAATGTCTTTCTTTTCATCTTTTAAGTCTAAAATCAAACGTACCGACAATAGTAGAAAACAAAACTTAAATATAACCATTTTGTTTACCGACTATCCTATAACTGCATGAAAAATATTTCGCGACAGACACTATCGCACTTTTGTATATGCGTTTTAAAATGCTCCAGAATAAGACTCCTTAAAATCCTACACAGGTAAATACCCAGTGAAGCCAAAGTTCCCAGCCGTTGGAGGCAACGAGTGTGTGGCCGAGGTCATATGCGTAGGCGACAATGTGAAGGGCTTGGAGGCGGGACAACATGTCATTCCCCTGGCCTCTGGCCTCGGCACCTGGACAACCCATGCCATCTACAAGGAGGACCAGCTTCTTGCCGTGTCAAAAAAAGTGGGTTTGGCGGAGGCAGCCACATCGACAGTAAATCCCACCACCGCCTACCGCATGCTAAGGGATTTTGTGCAGCTTTCATCGGGAGACACGGTCATCCAGAATGGAGCTAACAGCGCTGTTGGCCAGGCAGTGCATCAATTGTGCCGTGCCTGGGGCATCAATAGCATTGGCATTGTCCGCGATCGACCGGATATTGCAGAGCTTAAGCAGATGCTGCAGTGCATGGGAGCCACCGAGATCCTGACTGAGGCCGAGATTCGCACCAGTGACATCTTTAAGTCGGGTAAGCTGAAAAAGCCCCGACTGGCCTTCAATTGTGTGGGCGGCAAGAGCGCTACTGAGGTTTCGCGTCATTTGGACAATGGCGGCGTAATGGTCACATATGGCGGCATGTCCCGCGAGCCTGTTACCGTGGCTACCGGACCCCTCATATTCAAGGACATTGCATTTAGGGGCTTCTGGATGACACGGTGGTCCAAGGAGAACTACAGTTCCGCCGAACGATCGAAAATGTTCAAAAATATCTTCGATCTGATGGAACAGGGGAAGTTTGTGGCTCCCAACCACGAGATGGTGCCTTTGGATAAGTTTCAAGATGCGGCGGCTGCTGCACTTAACTTCAAAGGATTCACCGGCAAGAAGTACATCTTTGACATGAGCATTTAGTTGCGGAACTTAATAATTTACATGTATTATGTATTAAAATTGAAGTCTAATGTGATACAATTCAGACCATCTCCACCTCGTTTGACTGATACTTCAGCATCAGAGTCATGGCGGAGGGCGAGGTGACATCGGTGACAGTCAGCTGCTGCCCATCCTGGAGTCCCAGTTCGCCCAGCGACAGCGTCAGGTTCTTCCGGGTGGCCTCCTCTATGCTCTTCACTGTTGACATGTACAGAGTCTTCTGTTTGCTATCCTTCATCACAGTGGTCAGAGCCGGGTTTTTGAGCTGAAAACGCGGAGAGTCGCACAACATCTTGATGACATCCTCTAGCGTCGTGGTGTTGGGATCCTCGATAGGCAGAGACTGCGGCGTGTTGCTGCAGGCCAAGCAGTTTTCCGACTTTTCCGCCTCGTAGGTGTAGGTATAGATCCCGTCTAGATCGTTAAAGTTCAGGTAGTTGGCCATGCTATCAAAGCAGCTGGTGGCCAACTTAAAAACCTCCAGGGCGCAGGCAGCGGCTATGGCTGCATTGGTACTGGCAACGGCGGGAATTATGTGCTTTACAACTCCCTGGACCAAGCGATAGGTGACACCGGTGATGTTGAACTCGTTGGCCCGCTCCAGAGCCCTTTCGTAGACCCAGCCAATATGTTGGGGATCGTCACCATCAAGTGGCACTCCAAACGGACTGTGTTTCTCCCACTGTATGATCTTCACATATTCAATGCAGTGCTCCGGCAGCCTGGGAGTATTTGCTATGGTGCACAGGGGATAGTTTACTTGCGGCGGAAACAGGTCCAAAGTACACTCAATGCAGGCCGTAAATCCAGGTAGGATGACGCGAGCGTTACCCTTAAAGCCTTCGGTGCCCCCATCAATCATGGGAACAATTGAGCTGACATCTATTGTCCCGTCTTCCTCGTAGCGCAGCATGGAAAGCAGCATTCCATTGATCCAGCGACGGGCCACGATCGAGTCCAGGCCACAAACGACCATGTGGAACTGCTGGTAGAAGCTCTCGTCGAAGTCCTGGATTTTCTTAAAGTGCGGCGTCACCCGGCAATAGGGGACTCGTCCGTTAATAAAGCGTGCTGCGCACTCGGCCTTTGATGCTCCGATGTCCGTGCGGCGGAACAGGAACTGGCGGTTAAGGTTAGACAGCTCGATAGTGTCCATGTCGATAACGTGCAGGTTTCCGAAGCCTATTAGAGCCAGGTCCTTCAGCAGTTCGCAGCCCAGACCGCCGGCCCCGATGATCAGAACCTGGCACTTGGTCTGCAGGAACTCCAGATTGTCTGGAGAAGCCAAGAAGTCGTCCTTACAAAAGGGGCCCTCGCGCTCCAGTATGTTGCGCAGTCCATTGAATCGCTTGCTCTGCAAGATCAGGGCGGGATTGGGCGAGTGGACAGACATTTTTTCAAATCAACTTAAATGCAGTTTGTATCTCCGGCCACAGTGTTAAAAGCTCCGATTTGTTTTTCAGTACTGGTTGACGTCGTGTATCGAAATATCAGAGACAACAGTTTGTAATACCGTCTTCACACTGCCGCCTAAGCTATTATGACACTATATTTATTTAAAGCTTTTGTTTTCTCAGGGTATAGTTTGATCGTAAAACCTATGATAGAGAGCGAGAGGCATTTGATTCTGTGCCCAGTACACCGCAAAACGTGTTTTCTTCGAGGCGCCGTCGGAAATTGTCTGCATTTCACTCAATTTTTAATATTTTTGGATAAAAAAATTTACACATTTTGTTTAAATGTGCCCTATCACATGCAAAAACCAAATTGAGCTGAGACTATCCATATCGCCAATAAAAATTCTTTAAAAAAGACCGATTTTGCACCGAATTACTATATCCCCCCTTAAATATCGAATAACAATCGGTGACTCACTATGGCAAGTGTCTTACGGCACCAAAACAACTCACTTAAACAATTTTAGTTCCAATGAAACTGAGGATAGAAATTGATGGAAACTTTCCTTTAAGTTGGTACAATAGATACGAATTTTTTAAAATATCTTATGACACTGCACACCCTCTATAAAAGACGTAGGAGTTTTCCAAAAGCTAGCGTCGAATATATGTATATTTTAAATAGCAGGCAATTAGTTGGTTTATGCCACGGCTAACAAAATGGTTCGAGAAAGCCAGCGTCGGATTTTAAGCCTATTATCCAGATCGACGAAAACCGTACGCCAGTCATGAGAGAGAGCGAGAGGCAAACAGCTGTCGTTCACTTTTCGTCGGTCCATTTTTTCACGTCGGTCCCCTGATCGACGAAAAAAATACCAGAAAATTTCATAGCGTTGCCAGTCTGCGGAAATGAACTTTGGGTGAACCCTAGCGAAAAGATTAAAAAATTTAATCTATTGGCGTGCGCTTCTCACTGAACATTATAAGAAATGGAGGGAAAAACTCAAAAAACTCACAAAAGTCGATTGCAGGTGTTTACATGTGAGGACAAAATAACATTAATACTATCTGGGGTGCCTCTTGTCAGAGCAAAATGTTTTTTAGGTCCAGAATGTATGAAAATACACAATAAAAGTGCAGCTATGAACATTAAATTAGCAAATAATTATCAGTTAATTAAAAAAAACAACTGTTAAATTTAAATTGTATTGTTTTTAATTTCTTTCTTTTTCACCTCGGTCCTCAGATCGTCGAAAAATACCAGAAAATTGCATAGCATTGCCAGTCTGCGGAAATGAACTTTGGGTGAACCGCAGCGAAAAGATTACAAACTTTAAGCCTAGTACTCAGATCGACAAACGAGTACGCTAGCGTAAAAACTTTAATATTTCCAGTGTGACCGAAATTTCGAGAGTTTATCAGATTTAAGCGTGCTACGGTCGTACTGATAATCAGCTAGGTTTGTTGACAAGCAGTTAAAGTTCAAATATTGTATTTTCGGGAGAGAGCCTTGGCAAGACAAGTCTGCCGCTATACAAAAAAAATCAAAAAACAATACAATTTAATATTAACAGTTGTTTATTTTAATTTACTGATAATTATTAGCAAATTTAAAGTTCATAGCTGCACTTTTATTGTGTTTTTCGTAAGTTTTTGACATATGAAACATTTTGCTCTGACAAGAGGCACCCCAGAAGTATTAATGTTATTTTTCCCCTCCATTTTTTAATATGTTCATTAAGAAGCGCACGTCGAAAGATTTAATTTTTTAATCTTTGCGCTAGGGTACACTCAAAGTTAATTTCCGCAGACTGGCAACGCTATGAAATTTTCTGGTATTTTTTTCGTTGATCTGTGGACAGTGGTGAAAATGGCCTGACGGAAAGTGAACGCCAGCTGTTTGCCTCTCGCTCTCTCTCATGACTGGCGGACAGAATATAAAACCTGCCCTTCTGTTCCAAGCTCAACCGTTCTACAATTGCTGTAAATTCTACGCACATAATATATGTATACTAGGTCTTCCTAGTATTTTTCAACCGATATTTGTGTGGAAAAAGTGGCGCTGGGACGTTTCCTTCTCGGAACTATTTTCATTCTCCAACGATAAGCAAGGGAAGGAATATCGATCCAAAGGGTAACAAGTTTGACTCTGACAATTGCAGTTAACATCTACAAAAAAGAGAACATGGATATAAAATCGTTTCTGTACGAATTTTGCGCCAAGTCGCGTATTGAACCGAAGTTTGACATTCGCCAAACGGGTGAGTGATTTCAAAAGGCGTCTCATTAGCTAGTATTTTGCAAAAGGTTAATGCAACTTACTAAATTTACAGGCCCAAAAAACCGTCAGCGCTTTCTATGCGAGGTTCGCGTGGACCAGGACACCTACATTGGTGTGGGAAACTCCACCAACAAGAAGGACGCTGAGAAAAACGCGTGTCGTGACTTTGTCAACTATCTGGTGCGCGTGGGCAAACTGAATGCCCAGGATGTTCCGGCAGATGCTGGTGCTTCAGCAGGGGCAGGACCCAGGGCCGGTCAGCAGGTCGAGGGCGTAACAGCGGACGGCGGACATCAAAAGCGCGTGTTTGGTGGTCAGTCGGGTCCACAGGATCTGGGCGAGGCCTATCGCCCACTGAACCTCGGGAGCGGACCCGATGGCGGCCGCTTCAGCATCATCGACCATGTGCAGGAGCAGAAGGACATGAACGAGGCTGAGTCCATCGATGTTAACGCCGCTATCCACGGCAACTGGACCATAGAGAACGCGAAGGATCGACTGAATATGTATAAGCAAGCCAACAATATCCGGGACGATTACAAGTATACTCCAGTGGGCCCGGACCACGCTAGGTAGGTCCATAATTTTTTTTTGAGCTTGCATTCCGGATTTGGCCAAATTTGTTCTACGGCCAAGTCTGGAATGCAACCCGCAATCCTTGGGGGACTGTGCGCAATGCGTTGATAGCTAAGCCTGCAGAGCGACGTGGTACGATACACCGAAATACTAAAAACCACGTCCCGCTGCCTTGCATGGGGCCTGTGAGCAAAACGGACTCTCATGAAAGGCGGCGTAGGGGACAGAAATTTAAGCGCTGGCTTGTCGGCTGCGTCCTCCACATAAGCACCACATCGCTTTGTCAGCTGGCTCCTCTGTCGCTGTGCACGGTCACCCACAATAGTGGCCCTCCATATAGCCCAAGGGTAAGTTCCGCGCCCTGGCGCACAAGCTGGTTTGAAACTACCTCTTAAAGCCTTGTCAATCTAGGAGCTTTATGGCTGAGCTGTCCATTTACGTGTCGGCTCTCAAACGCAAGGTGACGGCCCGCGAGACGGGCTCCAACAAAAAGTCGGCCAGCAAATCTTGCGCATTGTCCTTGGTGCGCCAGCTCTTCCATTTAAAGGTCATCGAGCCTTTCAGCGGAACGCTTAAAAAGAAAAAAGACGAGGAGCTAAAACCCTACCCGGTGAAGCTGCCTCCCGAGCTGATTAACAACATTGACGAAGTAATCCAGGTGCTGGATCTTCCTGTCGTAAATCCGCGCAATATCAAAATTGAAACGGACGGCGCTCCCATTCCACTAATAGTGAGTGATTCGTTACTTTATAAGTACTATAAACAGGCCTTTGACAACCATAATTTAATTGTTTAGAGAGATAGGCTTAATTAGATCGATATAATTAGGTATTATTATTCAGATTTGATTAAGATTTAAAAATACATCAGAAGGGACCAATTAACAATTTTAATGACCGAATGACTATTGCAAATAGCTCTTATTGGAGTAATCGGAAAAAAAATTTGTAATTATAATATTTATAAAATCTAATAAGAACTCCCTCTAACACTTTTTAAATGATCTCATACACCTTAATAATTAACTAGGTATTGTTTATAATACAACATTGTTACTATTTATTATTAATGACAATTACTTCTAATTAAAAAGTCACCAAATTTAGT
Source organism: Drosophila fuyamai (assembly GCA_018153365.1). NCBI lineage: Eukaryota > Metazoa > Arthropoda > Insecta > Diptera > Drosophilidae > Drosophila > Drosophila fuyamai. The sequence goes on along the minus strand of JAECXW010000419.1, from coordinate 262,906 downwards.
GAATTTAATCCGAATCTTATACAGGTTCTAGATAAAACTTAAAAAAAAAATAAGTTTATATCAATTTACTTAGGTACCATTATACTGTTCCCAAATTAAGACTGGCATTTTCCCCAGGTTAACGTCAACCGTATTGACTCTATACCACAAGATGGAGAGAAGCGTCATGAAAGCTCGGTGATTCCCTGGGCACCTCCTCAGCCAAACTGGAACACCTGGCACGCCTGCAACATCGACGAAGGAGAACTGGCAACCGCCTCTATTGATGATCTTTCGTTGGAATTCGAGCGCTCGCTCCGAGAGCGCCGCCAGAATGACGCTGAGTACCGACAATTTCTTGAGTTCCGCGACAAGCTGCCTATTGCTGCCATGCGATCCGAGATCCTAACTGCCGTCAATGAGAACCCAGTTGTGATCATTCGCGGTAACACAGGCTGTGGCAAGACCACTCAGATAGCCCAGTACATTCTCGACGACTACATCTCCTCCGGCCAAGGTGGCTACGCCAACATTTACGTGACCCAGCCCCGTCGCATCTCAGCCATTTCTGTGGCAGAGCGCGTCGCCCGCGAGCGTTGCGAGCAGTTGGGGGACACCATCGGCTACTCTGTGCGATTTGAATCGGTTTTCCCTCGGCCCTATGGCGGCATTCTCTTCTGCACCGTGGGCGTGTTGCTGCGCAAATTGGAAGCGGGCTTGCGGGGAGTCTCGCACATCATTGTTGACGAAATCCACGAGAGAGATGTGAACAGCGATTTTCTGCTGGTCATTCTTCGTGACATGGTGGACACTTACCCGGATCTGCACGGTAAGCTGACATTTGTATTTTACATTTTTTAGTTTAAAAATCGTACACATTTTAAGAAGCATAATTTACAATGTAGTTCTTGGCCAGCTAAAGCTATGGGCGCTGCATTTTTCATTACAAACCAGACATGGTCAATGGAGCAGATAATAGATTTTTGCAGTTAATGTGTGGTTGTATCTTCATTACCTACAATGGTTTTACTATTTCGTGCAACATTTATTTTTTCTGGAGAGCCTTAAATGCTCATGTTACCTTTAGAAACACCAAAATTGTGGCATTTCCTATCAATCAGTTATATAGCAGCTTTGTATGGGTTTTATTTTTGGCCAATCAATCCTACCAAATTTCATAGGGATCGGCCGACTATATCCTAGTCATGAGATCCTAGTCGGCCGATCCCTATGAAATTTGGTTGGTAGGATTGATTGACCAAAAATAAAACCCATACAAACACCAAAGTTATGCCATTTCCGATCGTTCAGTTATATGGCAGCTATAGGATATAGTCGGCCGATCCCGTTCGTTCCGACTTATATACTGCGTGCAAAGTTTCAATTCGATATCTTTAAAACGGACAGACAGACAGACATGCTTATATCAACTCAGGATGCGATCCTGGTCAAGCATATATGTACTTTATAGGGTTGGAGATGTCTCCTTCACTGCGTTGCTCCCCTCTGCAAGGGTATAAAAGGGTATATTTTCGCAGTCTTTAACAATTTTTCCTACGGAAGCTATAAAATATACACGTGCAATCGGCAAGCGCTTTAAATAAGGCTTGGAAAAATGTATTTCAATAGCTTATACACTGCGCAAAATATTCTGAAAACATTAAATTTGGACCGATTTCACCATTTTGTTCTTATGGGAGCTATAGAATAAACCCGCCCGATCGACACGCGCTTTTACCCTGATCAAGGAATGCATAAAATAATACGATTGTTGCAAGGTATATCCGATTGTTCCTATGGGAGCTATACGATATAGACGTCTGATCTTTATGGTCGGAAACGTCTCCTTCACTGCGTTACAAACTTCTGAACAAAATTATAATACCCTTTGCAAGGGTATAAAAAAAGAAAAAAAGTTAAATTTTCATTGTTACTTGAAAAAATTTAGCTTCATTGTTTTTAGTAATATAGGTATAGAAATCAAAATGTAGCCGTTTTTTAATAACTGTAAGCAAGGGTATATATATATTTATTGCTCTTTATATTGGATTAACTAGAAACGTTCACGGCCATTATATATTTTTATAATTCTATAAATAATAATAATAATATAATGATTCTAATCATACAAATATTTCTCAAATATTATTAAAAACATATTAATTAACAAACGAAATTTGATTGAAATATTGTATTTACAATTGTCGCAGCTAGCATTAAGATTTCTCCCGACAACAAAAACGTGCGTCATTTTGGGTCACAAATTTCCATAAATGCTGTTTATACCCGTTACTCGTAGAGTAGAAGGGTATATTATATTCGTGCAAAAGTATGTAACAGGTAGAAGGAAGCGTTTCCGACCCTATAAAGTATATATATTCTTGTTCAGGATCACTAGCCGAGTCAATCTAGCCATGTCCGTCTGTCTGTCCGTCCGTATGAACGCTGAGATCTCGGAAACTATATAAGCTAGAAGATTGGCATTTTGCATGTAGATTTTAGGAGTTCCTACGCAGCGCAAGTTTGTTTCAAAATGGTGCCACGCCCCCTCTGACGCCCACAAGCCACAAGCCGTGGCCACAGTTTTGATGCTATTGTAAAAAATTTTTTGATATGTATTTGTTTCGTCAATACCTATCGATTTGCCAAATAAAAGTTTGCCACGCCCACTCTAACGCCCAAAAACCCATTAAACACTTAAGCCTGGCTAGCGCCTACATTTCCGCCTTTCATGGCGTATACAATAGCGCCATCTAACGGATGACTTTGGAACAGCTGGCCAAGGTGCTCAACAGAGTCAACGTTAATTCTCGATAAGGATTTCTATTAAAGGAAATCGCAATGGCTTTCATTTGTCAATACCGAACTATATCCCAAGAACTATGCAAATCAAATCAAGTTAGCCAAATTGGAGGTGATCCCTGGGTACCGATTTTAACATAAAAATCGGGAGCTAATTCAAGCGGCGAAAAACATACAAGAAGGCATATTTGTATTAAGTTGTTTAGCTGAGTAACGGGTATCTAATAGTCGAGGCACTCGACTATAGCGTTCTCTCTTGTTTTGTTATACATACATTCTTCCTGAACTAGATTATGCAACTTACAGGAAATTTGATTTTCTTTCCCAGTTATTCTTATGTCGGCCACCATTGACACTACACTCTTTTCTAAGTACTTTGGAGGCTGTCCCGTACTGGAGGTTCCAGGCAGGGCCTTCCCCGTGCAACAGTTCTTCTTGGAGGACATTCTACAGATGACAGAATTTGTACCCTCGGTGGAGTCGCGTCGGAAGCGCAAGGAGGCAGAGGACGAGGAGCAGATGCAGCTCTCGGAGAACAAGGAAGAGGCGGAGACCAACTGTAATAAGGTGTGCGAAGACAAATACTCACAGAAGACACGCAACGCTATGGCCATGCTCTCCGAATCGGACGTTAGCTTCGAGCTGCTGGAGTCATTGCTGGTGCACATTAAGTCAAAAAACATTCCCGGCGCCATATTGGTATTTCTGCCCGGCTGGAATCTGATATTTGCACTCATGAAGTTTCTGCAAAGTACAAATACTTTTGGAAATTCTGCCCAGTATCGAATTCTGCCGTGCCACTCGCAGATTCCGCGAGACGACCAACGTAAGGTGTTCGAGCCAGTGCCGGAAGGCGTCACCAAGATCATTCTCTCCACTAACATCGCAGAGACTTCAATAACCATTGACGATATTGTCTTTGTGGTGGACGTCTGCAAGGCGCGCATGAAGCTCTTTACTTCTCACAACAACCTAACAAGCTACGCCACCGTGTGGGCCAGCAAGACCAATCTGGAGCAGCGCAAGGGCCGCGCCGGAAGAGTCCGTCCCGGCTTCTGCTTTACGCTATGTTCACGTGCCCGCTTCGAATTGCTTGAGGATAACCTCACGCCCGAGATGTTCCGCACGCCCTTGCACGAGATGGCTCTCACCATTAAATTACTCCGGCTCGGCGCCATTCACCACTTCCTGTCGAAGGCACTGGAGCCGCCGCCAGTAGACGCTGTTATCGAGGCGGAGGTGCTGTTGCGCGAGATGCGCTGCCTTGACGTCAACGATGAACTAACGCCCCTGGGTCGCCTGCTGGCACGCCTCCCAATCGAGCCGAGACTGGGGAAAATGATGGTACTAGGGGCGGTGTTTGGCTGTGCCGACCTGGTCGCCAGCATGGCCTCCTACTCTAGTACGTTCTCCGAAGTTTTTCAGTTAGATATAGGGCAACGTAGACTTGCTAATCATCAGAAGGCATTAAGCGGCAGCAAATGTTCTGACCATGTAGCCATGATTGTGGCCTCGCAACTATGGCAGCGCGCCAAACAACGTGGTGAGCAGCAGGAGGCTAGCTTCTGCGAATGGAAGGGTCTGCAAATGTCGACTATGAACGTAATGTGGGATGCAAAGCAGCAGTTGCTGGATCTGCTTCTGCAGGCTGGGTTCCCTGAGGAGTGCATGATACCGCACGAGGTGGACGCAGAGACTAATCGCGAAGATCCAGTGCTGGACATGTCGCTGGCTCTTTTGTGCCTGGGCCTGTACCCCAACATTTGCGTGCACAAAGAGAAGCGCAAGGTGCTGACTACCGAGTCCAAGGCGGCCCTGCTGCACAAGACTTCTGTGAACTGTAGTAACTTGGCTGTCACCTTTCCATATCCGTTTTTCGTCTTCGGCGAGAAGATTCGCACGCGTGCTGTTTCATGCAAGCAACTATCGATGGTAGCGCCTCTACAGGTGATGCTGTTCGGATCGCGAAAGATCGACTTGACCGCCAACAACATGGTGCGCGTGGACAACTGGGTTAACTTTGAAATGGAACCAGAACATGCGGCGAAAGTCGGGGCCCTGAAACCGGCTCTGGAAGATCTCATCACGGTTGCTTGCGACAACCCGGCCGAAGTGCTTCAGCTGGAGGAGCCCTACGCCAAGCTGGTCAGGGTAGTTAAGGACCTATGTGTCAAGAGCTCCGGGGATTTCGAACTGCAACGGGATGTAGGAATTTTGCCGCATCAATCACGACAGGTTAGTTCCGGCGGTGGTCCAGCAAAACGTGGTCGTTTGGATAGCGGTGGAGGAGGGCGCTTTGGAAACAGAGGTTATAGCCACTGGGGAAACGCCAGTTTCGGCAGTGGAGGAAGTCGAGGCTTTGGAGGGGGATATGGAAGGAATGGAGGCTATGGGAACAGCCGAGGTTATGGAAATAATAGAGGAAGTTACGGAAGCAATCGAGGCTTTGGAAATATCGGTAGATTTGGGCCTACAGAAGGCGGCGGCGGCTTTGGAAGCAATAGAGGTTCGGAAGGTGGCTTTGAAAACACTGCCGGAATGGGTAACGGAGGCGCTAACCAAACTGGCAACTGGGGACGCTTTTAAGGAATAAAGACATTTTCAATCAATTTTTATGTGTTAAGCCCTAAAGGAAAACGCGGGACTTTATTTTCTAATCACATTTATAATTTATTATATTAATAAAAGACTTTAAACCATCCGTAAGCGTTTTACGGGTCTATGTGCGCCAACTGGCAGTCAATACCGCAGAAGTAAGTGGCGGTCAGTCCATCTGAATCCCATATTAGCGCAGGCTTCAGACAAACGCAGCACCATCGCTTTCGCTTAATCTCCCCCAGCAGTGAGTCCGTCGTTCCAGTCTTTTTTCCTTGAACAGCGGCGACGATTTGGTCGTGCTGAGAGCGTAAATACACGATGCCGGAATCCCAGCGCTTAGAGATATCGCTCATATTGCTCATGCTTGTCTGGGCTGATGCGTTGACAAAAGTTAGGAGCTGAGCGTTCGTCCTTATCAAGCGGTGCAACTTTTCTGATGCCTTCCTGATGGCCAAAAAATTGCTCATGAATTTTGTCTTCACTCTGCTTAGTTGTCGTCGGTTATAGAAAAAAGGCTCGATTTTGACAGCTGCTGAATCAGTATAGCTTGGAAGCGTTTCATCATGCCCAACGCTTGGTTTGATCCTTTGTTCCTTGGCATCAAATACGACAGTGCGGTCAGAGTCTGTATCGGAGTCGATGTAGATCCATTGAAAGTCGTCCATGTCTTTTTATACAGCTATTTAACTAAATAAGAAACTTTCGGATGCCCGCGCCATTCACCGTTATGTTTTTAACTAGAAATGTGAATTTCGTAAAATATCGATTAGCGATAGACCCATCACATAACAATCAGGTAAGCTTTCCTTCGATAAAAATACATAATATAAACCCAAAAACAAACAGGAAGTTTTCTAATTATTAAGAACAAAATACTTTTTATTTTAAAAACTTGCGCTAAAAGTCAAAAAATGTCGTTTCGAAAGCAGATTGCTTGTATGCTTGCTATCGTTATCAGAATTACCGCAATCACGCAGAGCTACCGTTCACACTTAGCATACACGTTTGTCTGAAGAAAAAAGGCTTTCTTGAAATTTAATTTCATACAAAGGCTGTGGCGTTAACCCGTTATATACGGGGGCCAAATAAATCTTCTTCCTCTACGGACAGAAAGTAACTTAATTCAAAAACAAAAAAAAAAAAAAACGTTCTGTTCTTTATTTTGATTTGCTGATATAACTAAGATCGACAAACGAGTTCGCTAGCGTAAAAACTTTAATATTTCCAGTGTGACCAAAATTTCGAGAGTTCATCAGAATTAAGCGTGCTATGGTCGTACTGTCAATCAGCTGGGTTTGTTGACAAGCAGTTATAAGTCAAATATCGTATTTGCGGGAAAGAGTTTTGAAAAAATTTTATCAACTACCATATCCAGACAAGTCTGCCGCTGTTCAAAAATAGTAAAAAACAATACAATTTAAATTTAACAGTTGTTTTTTTATTTACTGATAATTATTTGCTAATTTAAAGTTCATAGCTGCACTTAGTTCTAACAGGCGATTTGTATAAGTTTTTTATTGTGTTTTTTCGTACATTTGTGACCTAAGAAACACTTGCAACATTGCTTTGACAAAAGGCACCCCAAAAAATTACCACCCTCACAAGAAAACTCCCGCAATCGACTTTTACGGGTTTTTTTATTTCATTTTTATTTATTTAATTTTTTCTTTAACTGAGATCAGCTCTTTTTAAAGACTCCTATTTGCCAAGAGTATGTGCAGTTTCGGAGATATCAGGCACTCTAATACTTTATTTCCACAGAGCACATCCCAATGGAGCGGGTAGAATTTTTTACAGATGAGAAACTCGTGCTCTCACTGAGCGACCACCTAAAAAAGCCGACATGGATATTACCAAACATTTCACCATATCCGTTAGGATGTTTCATTAAGTCAGCAACACCATGACGGTCAGAAGGGCGTCCCTCAAACTAATCAAAGTGACCATGCTTTTGTTCTATAACAAAACTCAATAGACCAGTGATCTTAAACGAATTAGGTTAAACAAAAGCACCAAACAAATGTTATCCATTAATTAGTCGAATTTTACAATGAAGCTATAGAACGCAAAAAAATAGGAAAGAATTGTTGGAGACTCAGTTGGCGATCTCAGCAAGGACAAATAATAATATAAGTAAAATGTATTATTTGGAAAATTGCTTAATTTATGTTTCCTGTGTTTGTTGCGGTGTAAGTGTAGACAAGTTTAGTATCGGTATATCGATACTTCGTACGGCGTGTCGATCTTTGCCATCATCTTTAGCATTTCCTTCGGCGCGAACCGTCGAACAGTTATTAAATTTAATTGTTTAAGCAAAAAAAATAAGTTTTTAAGATATTTGTGCGGGAACGGGCACCAAAATGGACTTTGACAACGCGAAGGAAAACATCCAGCCGCTGGCCAGCGGTCGCAACGTGAGCCTGCTGCAGGCGTCACTCAGTCAGGACTCCGCCCACGGCCAGGAGCTGCTGGCGCATCGCAAGCAAATGGAGGAGGAGGTTCGCACTTATGTGGGTGAGGACCCGCTGGAACCATGGTACAAGTACATCTGCTGGATCGAGCAGAGCTATCCGGCAGGGGGCAGTGGCTCTGGTCTGCACGCGGCGTTGCACCAGTGCCTGACGAAATTCGAGGAGGACGAGCGCTACCGGCAGGACAAACGCCTTATCAGGCTCTTTATTAAATTCGTAAGTGCTAAGAAATATTTTTGGGGGAGTCAGCTTACCCACTTTATCGAATCGCTTGGCAGATGGAAAAGCAGAAGGATCAGATCGAGTTCTACCAGCAGATGTACAACAACGGGATCGGAACCATGTTAGCCGACTTTTACATTGCCTGGGCTTACAGCTACGACCTGAGCGGCAACATGCGTAAGGCCGACGAGATCTTCCGCCTGGGCCTCGACTGCCGGGCAGAGCCGCTAGAAGAGCTAAGGGAGGCGCACCAGCACTTCGGTTACACGGTAGGCCAGCGCTTGCTCTACACTACCGGCGAGGAGGCCAACGCGGTTAACCAAGAGCTAAACGAGAGGCGGCTGGCGCTGCAGTCGCTGCATGGTCGCCGTCAGCGGAGCACCAACGTCATTACCGTGGGAAGTGTACGCACCGGAGCCGCGGTTAAAAGCGGATTGCCAGGCGTGGTCCAGGTGCGTTTTGATCCTTTTTTCACTTCCGTATCGTAATCGTATTTTCTTTACTTACTATATACAGAAATCATTTATCCTATGAGAAATAGTGAGAATAAACATATAGATTTTTATATATGTATAAGCCTAAGGAGGCTTATTTATATATCACGCCTCACAAGAATATACCTTAAAAATTTCGAAAATGGAAGTTTTGTTTGGGGCCCAAAATGTTCCAGTTTTTGGCCTGCTTGTACTCTTTTTGGTGTAAATCCAATGCTTCGTTCTATAACTATTAACAAAAATTACATTTTTGGGCCCTTTCAAAGTTAAAAAAATTGTATACAGTTTTATGGGTTCTGTTCTACGGTTTCTTAAAAACCCTGCTAATTTAGCGAGAAGAGAATTTGATCATAATAAAAAATGTTGTTTATTCAATGCCTGTGCGATGTAAGGTGGCAGCTCAACGCTACCTTCAGGGGTAAGAACTGTGGGAACGTCTTGCGCTTAGGGTTTGGGGTCATTTGACATTTCTGATATTACATTTTGTGAGAAAAGCACTCGATTAAATAAATGCACTTTTTAAAATATTATTTTTCGACACCAGAAATGCCTGTGCAATCAATAAGCTTAAATTCTATGTTTATTTTAAGTCTGAATATTTTTTTTAACCAAAATTTCGATTTTAGGGTTCCTAATAAATTAAACACAATTTAAAAAGTTGTGTATATTAACTGATTTTCTGATTTTAAGGCTTACGAATTCGTATTTTTGATTCTAAAACTACTTTTCATCTATGCTTTAGACAGATGCTTCAAGCACCAGTGGTGTGCGCAATGCAGGTCGTAATGTGCAGGTGTTTAACGACGAAAACGCTGAAGCGAATATACCACTGTCTGTGTCCGAGACGGAGGGGAAGTCGAGCCTGCGTTCAATCATAGATGCAGCTCGCGGGCAGGAGAATGTTAAGGAACCGGTGGCCTGGAACACGGCGCATGCAAAGCGCCACAAGCACGGAAAGATCTTTGGTAATAACACCACTGCGGACCTGGGTTTTGACATACACGTAGATGATCATGCGCATCCACCCATTACTAACTATGAGCGCCGCCTAGATCAGCCCTTTATATTTCCGCCTAACTTTGTTGTTAAGAACAAGCCTCAGCAGGCATGGGTGACGCCAGTTACCATAGAGGACGAGCCGAACGCAAATGGACTGCCTTGCTACAATAAGTGCCTGCTTTATCCGCGTCCAAACCTCGAATTCTCGCCTGAGGAATACCGTGCCTATGTCCATCTGAAACGCCACGACCCACAGCGTCCATTTGTACAGCGCAACGACGAGTGGTGGGGGACTGGTGGAGTGGTAAGAGGAGTGCGCTGCTATCCGAACTTCGCCAAATCTTCCAAGCCGCAGCCGAGAGACGAACTTGACAATTTTTGGAAGCCTCCGCTCGTGCAAGGTCTTCAGGTCGTTTTCGACAAGCTCTACAACAACGAGGAGCAGCAGGAGTACCAATCAGAGGAGCTGCTGGCAGCCAAGTGGCTGGAGAAGCGGAATGTCACTGTTCATGGCGACTTCGATATGGAAGAAACAGTTTGCTTGCCTGGGAACAAGATGCCACGCCGTAAAAGCTTTTTCCCCTCTTCCTCCAGAAAATCCATTATGCCGCGCAGGGTTTCCTCGGTGCAGGAGGAGTATGAGAAGGAGGAGGAAGAAGCTGCGGTGGTCGAAGAGGAAACAGCTTCGCCACCACTTCCGAAACCACAGACATCAGTTTCAGCCCAGTTGCCGGTTGTATCCGAGCATAAGGTGATGCAGCAAATTGAAATATTTAAGGATTCTGTCGCATCTTCAGATGACCATTTTGCGGTCCCGGCTCCCCCTGTCCGCAAGATAGAGATCTTTGAAGATCCAGAAGACTCGCAGCCAACGCCCAAAACGAAACCCTCATCCACCGGACCTTTTTTTGACGGGGATGAGACGTGCTCAACGCAAATGTTCAACATGTTCATAAAATCACAGGCCGTTAGCACGCCCAAGGGCACACAGAAGCAAGCACCTTCACGTCAATTCGGAACCGTCCTCAGAGAACTGCCACCAGCGGAGGAACCAGCTCCTGTTCCTGCCGTCGAGTCAACCCCATGCTCTCCCATGTTGCGAAAGCAGCTTTCCACCATATTGGAGACCTCTGAGCATGGCACTCAAAGCTTGGCGACCAGCTGCGCCACCACCAAGTCTACCATTACCTCTTCGTCTTCACCCGGATCCCACACTGTTTTCAAACTTACAAGCAAGAATGAAGAGTGCACTCCTGGCCAAATGCGCCTGCAGCGCATGGTTGGTTTATCCGCAGTCGTCGCGGAGACGGAGAATCATGGTGGTGATAACTTTTCCCGCCGCGAGTTATGGGAACCCAATGCCCCTAGCCTGCCGATGCTTAAGTCTCTGCGCTTCCAGGAAGATAAGACAGAAACGATTCCCAGGCCTCTAGCCTGCTTCCAGGAAGACAAAACTGAAACGATGCCACGTATGCCCACCCTTTTGTTGGAGGATTCTTTGTCTCATGGTTCGGTGGTTAATGACAAACCTTCACCCCTTCCAAAGCTTTCCATTTCGGAAGACGAAAACGATTTGTGTGGATTGTTTGGGAAGACACCGCCGAAGATAACGATATTTGGCTCTCCAAAGCGCATATGCGAACGGACCACCCCCGATCTTTTTACGTCGATAAAACGCACCCAGGACGCAGTGAACTCTTTTGCGTTGGGCACAAGGAAACCGGGAGCTGCACTCAGCACCAGCAAGCTTGAGGATTCCATCATGACCGACCTTTCCTTTGTGCCAGAAACTCAGCTTGGTACTGTGCCCAAGGCAATACCGGAAGTTATGCAAAAGAAATTCGAAATCTTTCTCGACGACTCACAACCAGAGGTAGCTGCTTCTAAAACGCTAGCTTCAGTGGCCTCAAGCTTTGCCTTGGACTACACGCTTCCAGAAACGCAGCCGTCAGTACAGCCAGCGGGCAAGCAAGAAACTGAAGGGCAATCCCATATGATTGCCTCGTTTATGAAGGATTGCATTGAAATAAGCAGATGTCCTTCACAAACACCACCTCCTTTTGTCGCAACTCATCCTACAAGCACTGCGACGGTGCCCAAGTTTTCTATAGATTCCATGTCAGGAAATCCCGCGAATGACAAATCAAGTTGTGGTAAGCAAGCCGACCAATTTTTTGAACTAAACGCTGTCACTGAGATGTTTGCCACCAATATTAGTATGATCAAAAATTCTACGCTGCTTCAACCGCCTGCAGAGTTAATTCTTCCTTTAGAAGAAGCTGAGTCCGCGGAGCTAAGCATATACTACAAGACAACACCAGTGACACCAAAGCAGTCTCACCATTCCTGGTCGCAGTCTGATTTTAAAACTCCTTCGCGGGAGCAATTTGTCCACCCCAAAAGCAGCGTGGATCAGTCGGTGTTGAACGAAACGCTGGCCGACCCCAACAAAAACCCTTTCAACGTAGACCTCATTAGGTCGCTACTGGAATCCATTGACTTTTCCCTGTACATCGAAAAGTTGCCCCACTGTCACCTGGTGGGTCACGTTAAACGTCTGCATCCTAATTCCCAGCTGGAGGTGCACAACGAGAAGTTCGAGGTGTCTAAGATGATAGGCAAAGGAGCGTACGGTTCGGTTTACGTAGGACAGCATATCAAATCCGGCAAGAAGGTGGCCCTTAAGCAGGAACGGCCGACCAACTACTGGGAGTTTTATATATGTCTGGAGGTTCACAGCCGTTTAACCAATGAGCAAATGGTAAGCTTAAAAATAATATTTAAATATAAGTTTCTCTAGGATTTGGCCGAGAATTTGTCCCTAAAAATAAGGAAAAACAATTCCTTAGATATTATTGGCATTAACTATTTGGAGGCCGTCCAAAAATATCGATATTACAACGCTGACACCTGCATTAGTAGCTTCTAGTTCACTCCTCAAACCTCCGGCTTGCTAGAAACAGTTTATACTTAAGAAAGAGATTGCATGTGTTTTACCGGCCAAAAACTATCACTTTTTTAATAATTTTTTCTACATCGAAATATATTTTCTGATTAATTAATATATATCTTATGCTACGATTTTTATGAGTTCTTATATGCTTTTGATCATGAAATGATGATAGTGATATTTGGTGGTGTAAAAAATAGTAAAATGTTTTATTTGTCAAAATGTTTATTTGTCAATAAGAAAGGAAAGCTAACTTCGGGCGATGCCGAATTTGATATACCCTTGCAGAATACTCTGTAAATTATATTCTCCAAAATTATTCATATATTTAATACTCATAAAAAATCCCAACTTCCTAAAACACTATTTATAATCGTTCTGTTATATGGCAGCTATAGGATATAGTCGGCTGATCCTTATGAAATTTGGTGGGATTGATTGGCCAAAAATAAAACCCATAGAAAATCCCAGCTTCCTAACTTTACAAACACCAAAGTTATGGCATTTCCGATAAATCAGTTATATGGCAGCTATAGGATATAGTCGGCCGATCCCCGTTCTGACTTATATACTGCGTGCAAAGGAAAGAAGCGTGTGTGCAAAGTTTCAATTCGCTATCTTTAAAACTGAAAGACTAGTTCGCGTAAAAACAGACAGACGGACATGCTTATATCAACTCAGGAGGTGATCCTGATCAAGAATATATATACTTTATAGGGTTGGAGATGTCTCCTTCACTGCGTTGCACACTTTTGACCAAAATTATAATACCCTCTGCAAGGGTATAAAAATAATATTAAATAATGATCGTAAGCATCGACGTTTAAATAATAACCAGGTAAACATAAATTCCAAACATAATTTTTTTTACAGATTCCAGCCTACCAACATATTGATTATGCGCTGGTAGGAAACAATTCCAGCGTATACATCTCCGAGTTTTCAGACTACGGTTCACTGATCGGTGTTTGCAACAAGGTAAAAAGTGTCACGAACAGGAATCTGGACGAATATGTGGTAATGCATCTGAGCTGCCAGATGCTCGATATTGTGGATCATTTACACGCTATGGGAATTATTCATGCCGACATCAAGCCGGATAACTTCCTGCTTATGAGACCGTAAGCACATTTAGCAAAGTAATCCACTGTTGTACGGCGAAATTAAATTATTCCTTAATTTCAGGTTATGTGCGGATCCAAACGAATTAAGCCTGCAGCTGATTGACTTTGGTGTGTCTATTGACACCAAGCTCTATCCAAACAATCAGACATTCAATTATGTTCACCACGATGATCTGTTTAAGTGTATTGAGATGCGAACAGAGCGCCCGTGGACTTATCAGCTTGATTTATATGGCTTGGTTAGCGTTATGCATGTGCTGCTTTTCGGTCGTTACATGGAGGTTGCGCCGAGAACTGCGAGCACCGTTTGGATGCCGAAAACAACCGTGCCACGTTACTTTCAGCGACAAATGTGGGAGAACATTTTCCGAACACTGCTTAATGTTCGAGACTGTCGTACAATGCCCAATCTACAACAATTGCGTACGCAGCTTAAATATGAACTTGTGGAGAAGGAAAAATATGTTGGCGAGGCCATAAGCAAGTTCAATGCTATACTACAGCCGTAGCCTTCCCTTTTTATATTTTTATTTAAAATGCCACACAAGAATGGACCTGGTTTTCGATTCTGTATTTTGTCTGCAATCGTCCCTTCTATTTTTAATTATTAACTTTAGCAGTATATAATAAAAATAACCATAAATGATAGCTATTTATATAATCTTGTCTCCCCAATAACACTTTTATTGTATTGAGCTAGGGGGTTGGAAGCAACTGACCAAGCGGGAGTAAACAGCACAGCACATTCAGCATGTAACTGCGCCGTAGTCTTCCTTCCCCACATAATACCTTTCGCCTATCCTCCCATCTTAATGTGGAGGGGGGCCCAAAACTAACCAATAGTCCGACACTATTAAAGAGAAGATTCATCGACCAATACCTAAACACCACAGCGCCCAGTAGTCCCAGAAGAGGGACATCGATCAGGCAATGGCATCCACCAGTGCAAGGACGGCTAATCAAACAACCCTGAATGATGGTCACCCAAATGACAACCTTGTGGACCGTTGGAACACACCACAGAGGAGGATCGCTATCATTTCTTGGGATATCAACTAGCGTGAAAGCTCTATAGAAGCTAATCCTGCCAAGAAAAAGCAAGACAATCAACCGCGGCACCCGGTCAGGATCCAAAGGTCAAAGGATTATTAGGGTCAACGACCATAGCGAGAAATGCGTAAGAGCTCCGAAAAAACCAACGGGCTTTCTCACAACTATCAGTAAATGTCTTTTATTTTACCAACCAACGGATTGCATACATTAAGTTGCTTGCCTGCGAGGCTTACCGATCGGCGACATTATACGAAGCGGATGAAAATGCTTAGGTCGACGAAGTCTATTCCGTAGCCATCTTATTCGTTTGGGAGGCTGCAGAAACAGGCACAAAAGACGTCCTCGTGGATAACAAAACATGTGGCCTAATAACCCCAAACGACATTGTAAGGGTTTTGGAGGGTAACTTTATTTTGACTTCAGTTTGAATGCTCGGGTTTGTCATATGACTTAAGATTTGTAATGATTTGAGGAAATATTTCTTCAACATTCTTAAATACATAGACATAGGGAAAAATATGTAAAGCCAGTTTTTCTAAGAAAATGTGTATTTGCGTATTCCGATATCCTTACAACTTTATATACCCTTACAGCTTGCAAATGATTGATCGAAAATGCCATAACTTGTTGTTTGTAAAGTTAAGAAGTTGGGATTTTCTATAGGTTTTATTTTTGGTCAATCAATCAGATCTACCAAATCTCATAAGGATCGGCCGACTATATCCTATAGCTGCCATATAACTGAACGATCGAAAGTGCCATAACTTTGGAGTTTGTAAAGTTAGGAAGTTGGGATTCTATGGGTTTTAATTTTGGCCAATCAATCCGACCTACCAAATTTTATAAGGATCGGCCAACTATATCTTGTAGTTGCCATATAACTGAACGATTGGAAACTCCATAACTTTGGTGTTTTTAAAGATAGGAAATTGGGATTATTTATTTGTATTAAGAATGCATCATATGAATAATTTTGGAGAATATTATTTACATTATATTCTGCAAGGGTATATCAACTTCAGCTCCGCCCGAAGTTAACTTTCCTAGTCCATCTAAAAGTTCTAAAGCTAACATATCTGCTTTCCCCAAAAGTTTTCTTTATATTGCAGGTCGGAACGAGCCGGCTTTCGCGACTATATCATATAGTTGTCATAGGAACAATCGGAAAAAAAATCATAAAAATAATAACTTTGTTGTTTTAAAATTTTTGTTATTCTTCTTTGGGATTTGGTAATATTTAAATATTGTGGAATTACTGTTTTAATTAAATTAAAATCGGACAACAATATCATATAGCTGCCATAGGAAAGATGGCCTAATGCAGCGCAAAATCGACATAGATTCATTGTTTTTAGTAATGTAGGCATATAAATCGAAATGTAGTCGTTTTGTAACTTCGGCTTGCCGAAGTTTGCTTCCTTTCTTGTTTTCATTTATTTTTCCGATTGTTCCTATGGAAGCTGTATGATATTCCCGCCCATATTGCTCTAGAAGCTCATACATCAAACTCTTCCTCTTTTAAATAACTTCATATCGGCAACAATAGTAACGATTTAATCTTTATCACTAGGGATAGAATAGAAGTACTAGGCCCTGCGTGATCATCTGATTTTTAGAGAGTGCGAGTGGAAACCACTCTTCATATCATCACTAAATAGAATTTACCACATCTCAACAATGTACTCCGGCATTGGAAATTGCTAACTTAGGAAAGACCAATTATACAAAACTCCTTGCTACTAAATTCGGAACACTTCCAGCTTTCAACCCTAACACCCAGTTACATGGGTATATTAGTGCCTAGTCCGAAGGACAAGGGCTGAAGGAAAAGTATTCTTGGGTCAGAAACATGGTTGCCGGCATAAGCTTCAAGGATATGAGGTGGATTCTTATCAAATTCCTTTCCACAACATAACGAGAATGAATTTATACAGCGTTAGAAATATTGTCGAATTTGTACCGCCTGTCTGCGTCAGTCTACGCTTCTCACAAGCTGATCTACCGCATGATAGGAACACTATCGGGCTATGTCTAAATCAGTCTCTACCAAGACAAGGCCAATTTTACTTTTACCTTTTGATTTTATATTTGCCATTTATGGTTTAACAGAGAGAAAACTTCTAGAATATGAATGAATTGAAAGTAATTGATACATGTAAATGGTAGTTAAAATAAAATATATTAACAAATGCTAATTATTATTCATTAACATTTTTTAATTACCCATTTAAATAGTCCAGTGATGTGAGCTCGGCTTGAAAAGAAGGTCACTTTTGTGTTGTTGCCTTAGGTTCCTTAAAACCGGTGTTTATACCCTTGCAGAGGGTATTATAATTTCAGTCAAAAGTTTGCAATGCAGTGAAGGAGACATTTCCGACCCTAAAAAGTTTATATATGTGGGATAGGGATATATTGATAGACTATTTCACAACGATGCGTTACGATGCGTAGTATTTCATCATCCTCATCGCAAACCACTCTTCATCCTTTTCCATTAATTTGATCTATATATCCATCACACTCTTCCACCCGAATTTCGCGACACTATATTGCAGAAAGTTTAGTTGATGCCGAACAATTGAATAAGCAGGTCGAAGTATCCATAGTGCGAAAGTCGTAAAAACCGAATAGTGGTCTTTAATTGTTTAATTTGAAACCTTGTATAATACCCGAAATAAAATAAATAATATTTAATTTGTAATACCCTACAAATTATTGGGGGCTCGTCCGGGATGTAAAATACAAGGACAATTATAACAACTGTGCGCTAACACATAAAGAAAAAGCCACGACGGAGTTACATGAAAGTAAATTGAAAAGGAGCAGTTAATCGACGAAAAAACAGTTAAACATAAAAAAAGGAAACCAAGAAGAAAATCGAAATCGAAATCGATGTGCAAAAATTTGGCGTCATACAAAGTAAAACGCAATTAAAAACTTGAGTGTGTGCGTGTGCAGAAAAAAAAAAACACAATCACAATTACAAAAGATGATGAAATCGACGCACTAGATAGAGAAACAAGCAATCCGACCAAAATTTTGACGACGATTTGATGTAGAGTCAGTGAATATTTTATTCTGATGAGGCGATCGCAGGTGACAACGAAGAGTTTACCTCCGAGCAGAAAAATGAAGAAGTGATCCTTGCTACGAAGACGCAAGAAACACTAAGACAGAAAAACGACGACGAAGAGCAGCGGTTTGCAAAAGAAACGAAGAATTTTGCAAAGTATTTCAACGAGGTCAAGCAGTACTCAAACCAAGGCTAAGCAGTACTCAAAGGAAGGCGTAGTACTCACTGTACGAAGAACAGCGAGAGAGGAACAACGATCTGGCAAATTTTGGCAACTAGAGACATGAGTTTGCTAAATAAATGACGAATTTCGCAAAGGTCTGCAACGACGAGAAAGCAGTGCTGTGACGACGTCGACGAGAACGAGTTGCAACAGAAAAGAGCGGACTGGACTGGAGGAGTTGTCGGAGTTGTTGGATAGTCAAATCCAATTGGGTGTGGTGAGCGACAGGGGGAATTCATATAACTTTCTTATTTGAAATTTGTAATTGCATTTGTTTTGTGCCAAATTGAATTGTATAACCATTTGTAAACGGCTTAGACGCATTAACATGGATGCTAGAACGATTCTTGATATGACAGTTCCGTTGCTGCGGTCAAAGTGTTCCGAGTTGGGATTGGAAACAAATGGAAGAAAGAGTGTTTTACAGGATCGGCTGTTCGATCATTTTGGGCTGGATGTGGGTGGCGATGTGGGTGGTGAAGATGCTGTAAGCGTCAGTGGTTCATCAAACTACCAAGAAGCGAATGCACCTGTAAGCTGAAGATTTACTTTACGCGATATTCAAGACAGTGTATCTTCGTTTTCGGGCTCCGAACAAGAGGACGTCAATCACTGGCTGTCCGAATTCGATGATGTTGCTGTTACGGTGGGCTGGGACAACTTGCAGAAATTTATTTATGCCAAACAGCTTCTGATTGGAGCAGCCAAGCTTTACATCAGAAGTATTAGAGGAGTTAGGGGTTGGATCGAGCTTAAAGAAGCATTGAAACAAGAGTTTGGAAAAAAGTTATGTTCGGCGGAAATACATAAGCTTTTGCGGCAGAGGCAGAAGCAGCCAAAGGAGACATGCATTGAATTTCTCTATAGCTTAATGGAGATAAGCAAGCCGATTAATCTCGACGAAGAAAGCTTAGTTTCATATTTTGTAGATGGCATACCAGATAGCAAAGTAAATAAGGCAGGACTGTATCGCGCCAAATCCGTCAGGGAACTCAAAGACGAAATTTATATTTACGAGAAGATGAAGGGTAAAGGAAATATAAAGGAAAGTTTTAATAAGGAAGTGACAGGTAAACAGAATCAAGGTAATTTACAAAGAAAGTGCTTCAAATGTAATAGTGAGGGCCACAT
Source organism: Drosophila fuyamai (assembly GCA_018153365.1). NCBI lineage: Eukaryota > Metazoa > Arthropoda > Insecta > Diptera > Drosophilidae > Drosophila > Drosophila fuyamai. The sequence continues at coordinate 243,787 of JAECXW010000419.1, read as the reverse complement.
CGCAAAAGATTGTAAAGGTGAAGTAGTTTGCTACAACTGCAACAAGAAAGGACACATCTCAAAGCACTGTAATGAAAAGAAAACCAAAATTTCCGTTAAGAACGAGTCTGCTAATCTGCTGGAAGCTAAAGCTGCGAAAGGGTTAATTTACAAGATGCTGAAAGTTAATGACGTGGCGTTTGTAGCCATGATTGACTCAGGATGCGATTTGTGCTTGATGCGAGAGGACATTTTCAGAAGTTTCGATGGCCTAAGGCTCAGACCAGTAGTTAAACACCTAAGAGGCATTGGCAAAGGCGAATTGGTAACAATTGGATCTTTTGAAGTTAATATCGAAGCGGATAATATATGTTTTTCTGTGACTTTTCATGTAGCTAAACAACACGAACTGGAGTATGCTGCGATTGTTGGAAATGATGTGCTGCAATCCGTCGACCTTATGTTCACCTCAGATGGAGTCAAATTCATTGCGAGAGAGAGCGATTTTGCGTCAACATTGAAGGGTATGTGTGTCACGGAGATCGTCGAGGAAATTTCTGTTTTGGATAAAGTTGACTTGTCTCACCTGAATAAGAATCACAAGCTAGAGATAGAGCAGCTTGTTACAAGGTATAAACCAGAAAAATCAATTGACTCACCTGTGAGTATGAAAATTGTATTGGAAGACGATATTCCAGTTTATCAACGCCCAAGACGAACCTCTTATGAGAACAAGTGTTTTATTGAGAAACAAGTGCAGGAATGGTTGGCAGAGGGAATTATTGTACCCAGCTCCTCAGAGTACGCATCACCAGTTGTACTAGTTGCAAAAAAGGACGGATCAAGAAGATTTTGCTGTGACTACCGACGGCTTAATCAAAAAATCAAGAAGGACAATTTTCCGATGAGCTTAATTGACGACGTTCTCGACAGGTTGCAAGGATCGAAAATATTTACAACTCTTGACATGATGAACGGATTCTTTCATGTACCGATAGACGAGCAATCCAGGAAGTTTACAGCATTTGTGACACATAACGGGCAGTACGAATTCACGCATGTACCATTTGGTATCTCAAACTCTCCAGCTGTCTTCTGTAGGTATCTTACCGCTACGTTGAGGGATCTCATTCAAAATCAAACGATCGTTGTTTATATGGACGATATTATCGTTCCAAGTAAGGACGAAAACGAGGGACTGCAGGCGCTGGAAAAAGTTTTAAAAGTAGCATCGAAGGCAGGCCTACGCATCAAATGGGAAAAAGCACAATTTTTGATGAGCAAAATCAATTTTCTAGGCTACACTATCGAGAACGGAACCATAGCACCAACGAACGAGAAAATTAAAGCAGTCGTTAACTTTCCTATTCCTCAAAGCAGGCAAGCTTTGCAGCGTTACTTGGGTCTGACGTCATACATGCGGCGATTTATTAAAGATTACGCTTTAGCAGCAAAACCATTGAGCGACTTGCTGCGAGAGAAAAATAATAGAAAGGACGACAGAAATTTAACGTTGACTGAGGAAGGCGTAGTTTCCTTCAACTGTCTGAAGCAACTGCTAGTATCAGCACCAGTACTCAAACTTTTCGATCCGTTGGCTGAAACTGAAGTGCATACAGATGCAAGCAAGTATGGCTTTGGTGGCGTTTTAATGCAGATGGACTCCGAGGATCAACAGTTTCACCCTGTAGAGTTTATGAGTCGGAAGACAAACACCTGTGAAGAGAAATATAGTTCTTACGAACTTGAGGTTCTAGCGATCGTAAACGCGCTGAAAAAATGGAGAGTTTACCTGCTTGGAAAGCGATTTACAGTGGTAACCGACTGCAACGCATTTGCAATGACGATGAAAAAGGACGACCTACCACCGCGAGTTGCAAGATGGGCCATGGCTCTGCAAGAGTTTGAGTTTAAGGTGGAACACAGAGCTGGAACCAAGATGAGGCACGTGGATGCACTAAGCCGATTGTCATGCTTTATGATCGCAGATTCCACAAAGTTAAGATTATTAGAGGCACAAAACAATGACAACTGGATCAAGGCTGTTAAATCCGTATTGACCAGCAATGACGTTTACGAAGACTTCTTTCTGAAGAATAATATCCTTTATAAAGACGCAGTTAATGAACTACTGGTTGTTCCTGACTCAATGGAAGAGGAAATCATAAGCATTGCACACAGGGAGGGCCATTTCGGTATCAAAAAGACTCGTGACATTTTAGAAAAAAGTTATTTCATCCCAGGAATCCAGCAAAAAGTCGAAAGAGTAGTCAAAGGATGCGTTGAATGTCTGATCATTGAGTCCAAGCGAGGAAAGAAGGAGGGTTTACTCAGTCCCATTGATAAGGCTCAAGAACCCCTTGGAACCTATCATATCGACCACGTTGGACCTCTGACAGATACGAAGAAGAAATATAACCACATTCTGGCGGTCGTTGATGGATTTTCTAAATTTGTTTGGCTTTATCCTACAAAATCGACGGGATCTGAGGAAGTTCTAGAAAAGCTCGAGAAGCAAGCAGCAGTCTTTGGAAACCCTCGCCGAATAGTTACTGACAGGGGAACTGCATTCACTTCTGGACTATTCAAGGAGTACTGCAGCCGCGAAGGAATTCAACTACTTCACATCACCACAGGCATGCCTAGGGGCAACGGTCAGGTGGAAAGAATCCACAAAATTGTGATCCCGATGTTGAGCAAGATTTGCCAAGAAAACCCAGCAAATTGGTATCGGCACGTAGACAGAGTTCAACAAATAATAAACAGCACTCCACCTCGAACTACCAAGTATAGTCCGTTTAAAATTTTGACTGGATTAAATATGCGAAAGAAAGATGATGATTTAAGAAAACTTTTTGGAGACTTAGGTATAGAAGAGATAAGTAAGGAGCGAGAAGAAATACGTGAAAAAGCTCAGGAAAACATTGAGAAAGTGCAGCAAGAGAACCGAAAAAACTTTAATGAGAAAAGAAAAGTTGAAATTGATTATACTGTAGGAGAATTAGTAGCAATTAAAAGGACACAGTATGGAACTGGAATGAAACTTCGTCCTAAATTTTTCGGACCGTATAAAATAGTCAAAAAACTGAATCATGGGCGCTATGAAGTTCAGAAAGAAGGCAACCAGGAGGGACCGAAACTAACTACAACAGCTGCAGAATATATGAAAAAATGGGGTTCATTCAGGGGCGAATGAAGATTCAGGATGGCCGATTGTGGGATAGGGATATATTGATAGACTATTTCACAACGATGCGTTACGATGCGTAGTATTTCATCATCCTCATCGCAAACCACTCTTCATCCTTTTCCATTAATTTGATCTATATATCCATCACACTCTTCCACCCGAATTTCGCGACACTATATTGCAGAAAGTTTAGTTGATGCCGAACAATTGAATAAGCAGGTCGAAGTATCCATAGTGCGAAAGTCGTAAAAACCGAATAGTGGTCTTTAATTGTTTAATTTGAAACCTTGTATAATACCCGAAATAAAATAAATAATATTTAATTTGTAATACCCTACATATATTATATATAATTATTATTATTATAATATATTATTATTATTCATCAGAAGAGTCGAACTAGCCATGTCCGTCTGACCGTTTGTTCATCTGTCCGCTCGTTTTAAACTAGTCCCTTAGCTCTAAAGCTATCTTCTTGAAACTTTTCCAAAAGTTGTCTTTCTATTGAAGGTAGTATATAAGTCGGCACGAGACTATATCATAAAGCTTCCATAGGAACAATAGGCAAAACACAATTAAAACAAGAAAGAAAGCAAAGTTTGGCTTGTTTACTGGTTTTTTTGCATCCGGTTCATCGAAACAGTGCATATACAGTTGGGAAACTTAAATAAAGCATTCTTTTTCGATTTTTAAATAAAGCTGGAATAGTTTCGGTATTCAATGAGTGGTTTATTAATTGATAGACTTGAGATTTACGTTACATCCGCTTAGCCTGTGTTTTTCCCTTCCCTTACCAACACGGTCTCGCATGATTTATGCAAGTTGAAAATGACCTTAGATACCGCCACAAGGACGGACCCACACCACCCCATTTACCACGTTATGAGTGTGGGTGAATTTTTGGTCTCTTGTTGACTTGATTGTGGCAGCAGCTCGACGCTTAGCTGCTGATACTCCTTCATACATTCCACTTCCTCCTGCTCAGCACTTACCACCCATTTTCCACATGTTTACTCTCATCCTCATCTAGTCGTACTCTTTGTAGTTGGGGCTGCTTTTGTTGTTAGCGCCATACATATATTTTGCATCATAAAGTATTTTAGCGCCATTATTTTACGAAATGCACATTTATTTTGCAGCTGCTCGTGGCAAAAAGCAGTTTGCCCTTGGCTCCCCGTCTCTTCACATTTCCTTACCAGCTTGTCCTAAGCATTATATGCATTTTACTTTCCCATACATTCAGTTATATAAACCTACATACAGGGTATAAACCCTTGCAGAGAGTATTATAATTTCTGTGAAAAAGTTTGCAACGCAGTGAACATTTCCGGAGACATTTCCGACACTTGCCATTTTGATTAGCATCACCAAGAAATTCGATCTAGCCATATCCGTTCGTCCGTCCGTCCGTTCGTCCTTCTGTCCGTCCGTCCGTCCTTCTGTCCGTCCGTTCGTCCTTCTGTCCGTCCGTCCGTCCTTCTGTCCGTCCGTTCGTCTGTCTGTCCGTTCGTCTGTCCGCCCGTCTGTCCGTCTCTACGCAAACTAGTCTCCCAGTTTTAGAGCTATCTGATTGAAACTTTCCCAAAAGTTGTCTTCTATTGAAGGTAGATGCCGGATCCGGCAACTTTATCATATAGCTGCCAAAGGAATTATCTGAATAAAATTTTAAAATGTTTAAAATTTTTTTTTTCTTTGAAATATGGTTTAAATTAAAGTCGGTAAACCGAAGTTCATATACCCTTGCTCTTAGCAAGGGTAAATGCAAGGGTATATAAACTTCGGTTTTGCCGAAGTTTACTTCCTTTCTTGTTTCTATTGTAATTTATGTAGTTGTGTGTGTTCCCACACACATCCCTCTCTTATCGTTAGCGTGCCAATGTGGAAAAACGAGCATCATGATCATCAAGCAACGAGCCACTTTGCCCTGGGAAATTGTTCAAAAAATTAAATTTTGGTTTAATAGAAATAAAGATGAAAATAGCATTTAAACAAATTTGTTATGTATAATACATACATACGTTCATATAACTTCACGGCTAGGAGGACTAAACCGCAACTCTTTTCGGGTGCAAAGTTTTGAAAGTTCAATTTCGGGTACATTCCGTCTGAGATCTTATGTACTGCATTTATATTATAAATTTGTATGTACCTTGTATGTACATTTCAATCGAACTTTAAATGTAGATTTTTTTGTGTCACCCCCAAATAACATATTTAAATAATTAAGGCATGGAGTAGCAATAGGTTTTTGTTGCATATCTTTGGGTTTAAAAAATATACATATTTTGGTTTTAAAATAAAATGTACAGTTTTTAAAGTGCAATATTTAACCATGCACATTTTACGAACAGAGGATAAATAATTTTATTTGTTTTGGTGCCTGGTTTCAGTTTTCTATTCGGCATATTTACAAGACATTTATTTTAATAAAATATAAATTTTACTTTAAGGTGTAACAAACATTTTATGTTGTACATTTTATAGAAAAAAATCGCCTCGAGGATACCGTTTGGAAATAACGCTTGATTGGTGTTCAGATCAGGGTTCAAAAATTTTCAAAGTGATGATTTTTCAAAGTCTTGACATAATTAGTATACAAAATTTCAAGTCAATTTTAAAAAAAATCACCAGAAGAATCGTTTCAAAAATTAATTAAAAAGTTTTTTAAATAAAACTATTTATTTAATTATACCCTTGCAGAGGGTATTATAATTTTGGTCAAAAGTGTGCAACGCAGTGAAGGAGACATCTCCCTATAAAGTATATATATTCTTGATCAGGATCACCTCCTGAGTTGATATAAGCATGTCCGTCTGTCCGTCTGTCTGTCCGTCTGTCTGTCCGTCTGTCTGTTTCTACGCGAACTAGTCTCTCAGTTTTAAAGATATCGAATTGAAACTTTGCACACACCCTTCTTTCCTTTGCACGCAGTATATAAGTCGGAACGGCCGGGATCGGTCGACTATATCCTATAGCTGCCATATTACTGAACGATAGGAAATGCCATAACTCTGGTGTTTGTAAGGTTAGGAAGTTGGGATTTTCTATGGCTTTTTTATTTGGCCAATCAATTCGACCTACCAAATTTCATAAGGATCGGCCGACTATATCCTATAGCTCCCATATAACGATAGGAAATACCATAACTTTGGTGTTTTTAAAGTTAGGAATTTGGTATTTTCTATGAATTTTATATTTGGCCAATCAATCTGACCTACCAAATTTTATAGGGATCGGCCGACTATATCCTATAGCTGCCATATAACTGAACGATTGAAAATGCCATAACTTTGGTGTTTTTAAATTTAGGAAGTTGGGATTTTTATGAGTATTTAGAATGCATTATATGAATGATTTTGGAGAATATTATTTACAGAATATTCTGCAAGGGTATATCAACTTCGGCTCCGCCCGAAGTTAGCTTTCCTTTCTTGTTTTTTTATGACTTTAAAATTTATCTACGAATTGAATTATTTTTGTTAAGTTTCTAAAGTTTTTAGAAATACATTAATGAAAAAAAAAAAAAATTTGGACATTAAGAGGGAAACCAGATCTTACATAAAATTAATTTTTTAATTGCATAAATTCTAAGTCCAACTCTTCTAGAATGTGTGGTTCTAATTAGTTCCGATGCTTTGAGCATGTCACGCTTGTTTTCCAATTGGTTTTTCTCGAAACTAACTTTTTCCACTTGCGGGCTTCTTAGCTTGAAAAGTTGTTGACAAATCGAACAGAAAATTTTCTTTATATTCTTTAATTAGGTATGAAGTGATTTTATTAGGTAAAAAATAAATCGTAAAAGAAATGTAAAAAAATGATTTCAAATGAATTCAAAGAAAACAAGAAAGGAAAGCTAACTTCGGGCGGTGCCGAAGTTGATATACCCTTGCAGAATACTCTGTAAATTATATTCTTCAAAATTATTCATATGATGCATTCTTAATACTCATAAAAATCCCAACTTTCGAACTTTAAAAACACCAAAGTTATGGCATTTTCAATCGTTCAGTTATATGGCAGCTATAGGATATAGTCGGCCGAACCTTATGAAATTTGGTAGGTCGGATGGATTGGCCAAAAATAAAACCCATAGTAACCAACTTCCTAACTTTACAAACACCAAAGTTATGGCATTTCCGATCAATCAGTTATATGGCAGCTTAGGATATAGTCGGCCGATCCTTATGAAATTTGGTAGGTCGGATTGATTGGCCTAACTTTACAAACACCAAAGATATGGCATCTCCGATCAATCAGTTATATGGCAGCTATAGGATATAGTTGGCCGATCCCGGCCGTTCCGACTTATATACTGCGTGCAAAGGAAAGAAAGGTGTGTGCAAAGTTTCAATTCGATATCTTTAAAACTGAGAGACTAGTTCGTGGAGAAACAGACAGACGGACAGACAGACGGACATGCTAGATCGCCTCGCCTGGTGATGCCGGTCAAGAATGTATATACCTTATAGGGTCGGAAATGTCTCCTTCACTGCGTTGCAAACTTTTGACTGAAATTATAATATCCTCTGCAAGGGTATAAAAATCGGACATCAATATCATATCTAATTGAAATTTAAATCAAACTTGTTTGATAAAGGTATTTTTTTTTGGGAGACTGAATAAACAAGTTTTTAAGCAATTAAAAAGTTGTTGTAGTTGAATTACACATTTTATGATTAGTGATTTTTCCAAGAAAAAAGGTTTTGTCACCAACTTTGACCTAGTTCTTCGTAATCAGGTTAATGAAATACATGCATCCCAAAAATTTAAACGATATCGGAGGTCGGTGAGGCAAGTGCAGCTCAAATTATAATAATTCTTTCTCAGTTAAACATACTCGAATTTCAGCCTCCTTAACTGGTTTCCCCTGTGCTTTAAAATTATTTTGATAACCTGTTTGGTAATGTTTTTATAGGCTGTTGAATAGTAAGTGGCTGAAAAAATCTGAAAATTTATGATAATCAACAGCAACAAAGTTTGAACGTAATGCCGATAATATGATAATGTGATATATTGTGAGCGTAACAATATTTAAGCCTAGTACTCAGATCGACAAAACCTGATCGTGTGTCAGCGAGGGGCAAATAGCTGGCGTTCACTTTTCGTCAGGCTCAGATCGACGAAAAAATACCAGGAAATTACTTCGCGTTGCCGACCACCTGAAATTAACTTTTGGTGAACCCTAGCGAAAGCTAGAGTTAAAAAATAAAAACAAAACAGCAAAAGTCGATTGCAGGAGTTTACATGTGAAATACCATTAATAATATCTGGGGTGCCTTTTGTAAGAGCAAAGTGTTTCTTAGGTCAAAAATGTACGAAAAAACACAATAAAATAACTTTAAATTAGCAAATAATTATCACTAAATTTAAAAAAAAAAACACTGTTAAATTTAATTTGTATTGTTTTTTATTTCTTTGTACAGCGGCAGACTTATCTTCCTAAGGTAGTAGATATTATATTTTAAAGGCCCTTTCCCACAATATCGATACTTAAATTTTATCTGCTTGTCAACAAACCCAGCTGATTGACAGTACGACCGTAGCACGCATAATTCTGATAAACTTTTTCCGCTAGCGAACTTATTTGTCGATCTGAGTACTAAGCTTTAAGTTCAACAACGGTGTTCAACTTATTAGAACAAATTCGAAAGAGGAAGGGATACATTAATATCGTTTGCCGATCCAAATGCGTACGACGGCGCACAGTGGCTTAACAGGGCAAAATAGGTTAAAATATAATTTTTGCTCCTAAAAATTTGATGGCCCAATTGTATGGCAAATTTTTACACCACTACAAGTATGTAACCCTTAATAAAGGTAGAATTTTTATACCCTTGCAGAGGGTATTATAATTTTGGTCAAAAGTGTGCAACGCAGTGAAGGAGACATCTCCGACCCTATAAAGTATATATATTCTTGATCAGGATCACCTCCTGAGTTGATATAGCCATGTCCGTCTGTCCGTCTGTCCGTCTGTCTGTCCGTCTGTCTGTCCGTCTGTCTGTCCGTCTGTCTGTTTCTACGCGAACTAGTCTCTCAGTTTTAAAGATATCGAATTGAAACTTTGGACACAGCCTTCGATCCTTTGCACGCAGTATATAAGTCGGAAGGGCCAGGATCGGACAACTATATCCTATAGCTGCCATATAACTGATTGATCGGAAATGCCATAACTTTAGTGTTTGTTAAGTTGGAAGTTGGGATTTCCTATGGGTATTTTATTTGGCCAGTCAATCCGACCTACCAAATTTCATAAGGATCGGCCGACTATATCCTATAGCTTCTATATAACTGATTGATCGGTAATGCCATAACTTTGGGATTTGTAAAGTTAGGAAGTTGGGATTTTCTATGGCTTTTATATTTGGCCAATCAATCTGACCTACCAAATTTCATAAGGATCGGCCGACTATATCCTATAGCCGCCACTTAACTGAACGATTGGAAATGCCATAACTTTGGTGTTTTTAAAGTTAGAAAGTTGGGATTTTTTATGAGTGTTAAGAATGCATCAAATGAATAAGTTTGGAGAATATAAATCGGAATATTCTGCAAGGGTATTTCAACTTCGGCTCCGCCCGAAGTTAGCTTTCCTTTCTTGTTTTAGTTGACTAGTTGACCGATTTTTCCCTTATATATAATATATATATTTATACCCTTGCAGAGGGTATTATAATTTCAGTCAAAAGTTTGCAACGCAGAGAAGGAGACATTTCCGACCCTATAAAGTATATATATTCTTGATCAGCATCACCAGGAGAGTCGATCTAGCCATGTCCGTCTGTCCGTCCGTCTGTCCGTCTGTCCGTCCGTTTCTACGCAAACTAGTCCCTCAGTTTTTAAGCTATCTGCTTGAAACTTTCGCAAAACTTGTCTTTCTATTGCAGGTAGTATATAAGTCGGAACGAGCCGGATCGGGCGACTATATCATATAGCTGCCATATAACTGAACGATCGGAAAAGCCATAACTTTGGTGTTTTTAAAGATAAGAAGTTGGGATTTTCTATGGGTTTTATTTTTGGCCAATCAATCCGACATACCGAATTTCATAAGGATCGGCCGACTATATCTTATAGCTGCCATATAACTGAACGATTGAAAATGCCATAACTTTGGTGTTTTTAAAGTTAGGAAGTTTGGATTTTTTATGAGTATTAAGAATGCATCAAATGAATAAGTTTGGAGAATATAAATCGGAATATTCTGCAAGGGTATTTCAACTTCGGCTCCGCCCGAAGTTAGCTTTCCTTTCTTGTTTTGAATTTAGATCAGTTTTATTGGATAACATTTTTAACATTTATTGGTGAGCAAGTGCGTTATACACAAATTGGCATAATTTGATCTTAAATCAAAGTGTGCTCAGGTTAGAGGTTCATCAGGAACATCAAATCACTGAAATTAATAAATAACAAGAGAGAACGCTATAGTCGGGTGCCCCGACTATCAGATACCCGTTACTCAGGTAAAGGGAGTGCGAGGGAGATGGAGATAGAAACTTTGATCACGCATAACTTTTTAACGAATGGTCCGATTTGAAAAATTTCTTCTACATTTCGATAGGTATTGATAAACACAATAAAACTGCATTTTTACTTTTCCGAAATATTTAAATTTTTAAAATCGTATATAAGCGATTGTGGGCGTTAAAGGGGGCGTGGCACCTTTTTGAAACAAACTTGCGCTGCGTAGGAACTCCTAGAATCTACATGCAAAATGCCAATCTTCTAGCTTTTATAGTTTCCGAGATCTCAGCGTTCATACGGACAGACAGACAGACAGACGGACAGACAGACGGACAGACGGACAGACGGACAGACGGACATGGCTATATCGACTCGGCTAGTGACCCTGATCAAGAATATATATACTTTATAGGGTCGGAAGCGCTTCCTTCTACCTGTTACATACTTTTGCACGAATACAATATACCCTTTTAATCTACGAGTAACGGGTATAAAAAGATAAAAAGATTGAAAACGAGTTCGAATGTTTAGAATTACAATGAAAAGGAAAACGGATGCACTTTTAGAGAGTTTGGATCCAGAGTAGAGTTTAATATTGGCATTTTCCAAAGACATATCTGAATACCAGCCTATAATAAGAAAGGAAGCAAATAAAAGTTTTAGACACAAGCTAATCTATCACTTAATCGTTACTCCAAGTAAAAAGTATCTCAATACTCGATGAATAATTAGTCTGATACACTTTGTCAAAATGATAATGCCTTTCCTGCTCATCCATCAAAAATAAAATTGTAATTTGAACCATTAACAGCAACAGTTACACATACATAGTTGAAGATCTCACAAGCTTATTTCTCAAATCATAAATTCGGATTCCCAATTAAGGGGAATGTTACTTTTTCTGTTCTGTTCTTAACTTTTTTGTTTAATGAAACCGAACTTTTTGATAGTCTAGAACGTCTTTGCAAAAGTACTTCCAATTCCAATTTTTAAATGGACAGTAAAGCTCAAGAAGAATGTATTAAGACTGTGAGTATGCAAGAAAAAGCTCGTCATTAGCAAAAAGAATCAAGTTGGTCGAGTGACATACCCTCTGATTTCTGAAATTACATTATTTTTGCAAAGGAGTCGACATTTCACAAGTTTGGTCTGTACTTATATTAAATTAAAAAATTTTATTATTTTGTGACTTTTAAATTTTTTGTAATAATTTTTACATTTAAACAAGAAAGGAAAGCTAACTTCGGGCGGAGCCGAAGTTGATATACCCTTGCAGAATATTCTGTAAATAATATTCTCCAAAATTATTCATATGATGCATTCTTAATACTAATAAAAATCCCAACTTCCTAACTTTAAAAACTTCCTAACTTTAAATATATTCCTGATCAAGAATATATCGGAGATGTCTCCTTCACTGCGTTGCACACTTTTGACCAAAATTATAATACCCTCTGCAAGGGTATAAAAATACGTTATTATAAAACATGAGCTAATTTAGAATAAAACAAACTAATGAAGTTATTAATTTATGATGGAAAACGGAATAAAAATTATATTATCTTACAAATTATGTGAAATTTTAGTTTCGATTCCAAGAAATTTTTTTTATCTTATAGATTATTTAATCAGACGTCGATATCTCTCGGATGAAATGTTAGCAAGATAAATCCCATTCGATTTATTTTGAGTACTTCGATCAAATTGAAGAAATTAAATTTAAATAACAATATAAATAAAAAACTTAAATGTCATCACTTGTCCTAAAGCTGCAAGGGTATAACCACTTCGTCGAAAAGAAGAATTCTTTTCTCATTAATTAAAAAATCGTTGTAACTTGTAGAGTATATTTTAGTTATACGAGGCATGATGAAAAAAGTGTAAGGTGGTCTCGTCAGCTGCCGACTCGTTCGTTTTCGCTCAGTTCATGCTTACAACGTTTTGTCGATGAGACCTTATAATTACATCACCATGATTCGGGGTGCGATCCGCTATTTCTTCCCACAAGTGGGGCTAAATCGCTTATATGACTGGCACAAAATTAATGGTGTCACTGTTGGTGTCTGGGTTATATTACCGATGTTTGTTTATAGTGGCAGCTAGTCGAGAATGTCAAGTTTGAAAACGGCAGGTAGCATCCAGCTATCGCTTTGAGTAATCGGTACTTTGATAAAACTTATTAAAGAACGCAGCCCCAATCTTGATGTACTATATAATGGCAGTCATATACGGTTTATGATGGGCAGAGCTTTAAGTGACGCTCTCAGACGTATTTTAGCTATTGGCGCGGGTGGAAGTTTCTTCCAGGCTTAACCGATTATCGAAATTTGGCGAGGCGCGGTGTTTCTTCTTCCAGGTGGAAAAAAAATTGTTTTACATATCAAGTGGGCGAACACGACGAGATGAGCGCTGAGCAAAAAGGTAAATGAATTAACAATCCCGAAACCGTGACTAATCCAATAAAAATATTGATATACAAATACAAAATATGTTAATAAGGGAATACGAATATTTCCGGGGAATTAAAGTATTTTTGAAATAATTTTAGAGGAATATACCTGTATTCTAATAAATATCGAACGATGAATTATAATAAATTTACAAGAAGGTCTTTAGATAAAACAAGCCAGTATGAACAATGCGCTACTCAAATTTTTTTAATAATAAAGAAGAAAGGAAGCAAACTTCGGGCTGCCGAAGATTATATAACCTTGACGTTATTACAAACGACTATGTCGAAGCTATGTCGACTTTGAGATGCATTTATTAATATATTTCATAGTAGTATTTATTTATTTTAATAAAAAAAAGACAACCAAACCAGTATAAGGTACTAAAGCCTAGTAATCAGATCGATAAACAAAATAACTATTGGAAAAAAAAACAACTCTTAAATTTAAATTGTGTTGTTTGTAATTAGTTTGTACGCTGAATAGTCAAGCTACTTGAGAATATAATTTTAGGGCTCTTCTGCAAAAAAGTTTTTTGAATTCCAACAATTTGTCAAAAATTAACGGATCAAAGTTTTTTCGCTGGCGAACTTGTTTTTTCGATCTGAGTACTAGGCTTTAGCTTCGAGAATGTCTCTCAGTAGAGTTTTGCCAGAGGTACGGGCAGAGCAAATGAAACCTCGGTATAGATTCTTTCTTTATAAATACATGCATATGCTACCGTCCTTGAGAATTCTTTGGATTTGTCAAATAAGCTGGTCAATGTTGTCGCTGAAGGTGTTTTAGTATGTTGAACAACATTCAAAGCCGTCAATTATAATAATATATATTTTTCTGATGTAGCGATATGCACGAAAATACATTATACATACGAAGCAACTTGATAAATTTATAGCTATTTCATTGTTGGTATTGTAGGTTTAGATGCCGAAAGTCGGCATATCGCTATCTTTGGAGGCATATTTTCAGATGCATTTTCTGAACTTTACTTAATTTCAATCCCCAACGTTGCAATAGGTCTTAAAAGTTTTGGACAATGGCAAATATGAAACAATAGAACCGCTCACGACTAAATCCAATTTTTCTACTTTGTTGTTGTGATAGTACGAGGATTATCATCAAGGGCTCGACGCCGATAAAGTGGATTACCATCGTTGCCAGGCCTCCGCCGTTATGTTCTGTGAATATAGTTTGAATAGAATGCCGACGACAACACAAGGTGATAGGGATTTATGACTCCATACAGTCAATGAATCAATCATATTTGTAAATGCAACATTTTATAGCTCGGGAATCGAGAAGCAGCAATATAAAAATTTCTATCCATTTTGAATTACAGGTAAAAATAAAAAAGATAACATATGTCACTACTTTTGCGCATATGCATATGACGCGGACTAACTATGCATGTACGTAACCGGCAGAATAGTTAATCGATCAATATTAGCTGCATTTTCATCACTACTTACAATTATACTTATTATAGCAGTTTGGCTTTGTCCAACAAAACGTAACTTTAGTTCTCTATTTCTAATTTTGGCGTCCATGATAACACAATACCGCTGAAGTAATCAACGAAACCGGAGGTAATAGTGGTCAGCATTTTGACGAATTATTACATAAATATTTAAAGAGGGGTGAAGATTAAATCTGACCATGGTAATAGGCAGTGCAATTTTAATACTGTAAAATGGATAATTTTTAATCAAAACTATAATATTGATTCTCACCATTCAATCGATTTATATATCCCTGCGTATTATAATTTCAGACAAAAGTTTCGAAGGTAAGCTTCGACAACATAAAGTAGTGAGTTGATCTAGCCATATCCGTCTGTCAGTCCGTCCGCCTATCCGTCCATCCGTCCGTTCGTCCATTCGTCAGAACGTGAGTCCGTCCGTTCAAACTAGTCTCTCAGTTTTATAGCGATTTGGATGACAATTTTGTCTTAAAAAGAAGTCGAAATGTAATAAAGTAGTATGCATAGTGCCATATCAACAGTGTATTCGGATATTTGTTGGAGCTGCTAGGTATCGCGACTTTTAAGCACAATATATCTTGATTTTTTTTAAATTTTTTACCAACAATCAGGATGTCAACTTTATCTACTGTTTTACAGTTTATTGTGTGTTCCAAATGGTTGATTATCCGCTCTAATCACGACTTTGTTTTGGTTTTTCTTTTAAAAATATTTTTTTCAAGGTAATAGACTGATTATTTATAAGCTGCTTTTATATCCCAAGCAAAATGACTTAACAAGATTTAGTGGACAGACTGTGAAACCTTTAAGGGCTGAGGATCCCCAAACCCCAGTCAACGCGGGAATCATGACAGAGGAAAGTCAATGAAAAAACATAAATTTTTATCCGATTGTTTCTATGGGAGATATATAGCGGATCCGACTTATATACTACCTACAATAGAAAGACAACTTTTGGGGGACATGGCTAAATCGACTTTCGGGTGATGCTGATCAAGAATATACATATGTACATATATACTTTATAGGGTCGGAAATGTATGCTTCACTGCGGTGTAAGCTTTTGACTTAAATTATAAAACCCTCTGCAAGGGTATAATAAGAAGCTTTTTTATTTGAGCAATTATACAAGAGTTAGCCGCACAATCTTAGTGAACTATATAAATACCTGACATTGTGCGAGCACTTAGAGATTTTTCAGAAAACAACCGGGAATATTAATCTTGCTAGAAAGGGGAAAAGAGCAATTGAAATAGAAATGGCAATTTCTAAAAGCATTTAGCAAAGCAACAACGGGGAACGAAAAGTTATACCATTTTTTTATTGGCACATTCTCGAATCGGAATCAGATTCAGACACCGTAAGTACGAAAAGCAAATCAAACCAAATTATTCAGCCAGTTCAGTTGTGGGTAACAATAAGATAACACTTCAAAATAATGCACCAATGAAATTGGTCTTAGACACACTCAAAATTGTTCGTGCCTAAAAACAAAACTCCAATGAAAATATTAGGCACAATTGTAGATGTCAAAAATGATACATTAATTCATAAAATGCGCAATTAAAATTCTCCAATTGGCCACATAAATGTAAACGGACTAGTAACATGACCGAATCAAAAAAAAAAATATTATAAAAACCTTGTCCACTAATTGTTGTCCACTAACGAAAGTAGTGTTATCCAGTAGAATTCAGTTCACGGAAAACACTACCAATGCCCAGCAACACTAGAAGATGGTTCACATATAATGCACCATTCTGGGAAGTACCGAAACTGCATTTACCTAGAACAGAGGAAAATACAAATTCATTGGACTCCCATTTGGAATAAAAAATTCTATTTGAATGTTGATAATATAATCGGTCAGGACCACGAGAATGTTTTTCCAAACCTAAAAATAACAAGAGAGAACGCTATAGTCGATTGCCTCGACTATTAGATACCCGTTACTCAGCTAAACAACTTAATATATGTAAATATGCCTTCTTGTATGTTTTTCGCCGCTCGAATTAGCTCCCGATTTTTATGTTAAAATCGGTAGCCAGGGAACACCTCCAATTTGGCTAACTTGATTTGATTTGCATAGTTCATGAGATATAGTTCGGTATTGACAAATGAAAGCCATCGCATTTTCCTTTAATAGAAATCCTTATCGAGAATTAACGTTGACTCTGTTGAGCACCTTGGCCAGCTGTTCCGAAATCATCCGTTAGATGGCGCCATGAAAGGCGGAAATGTAGGCGCTAGCCAGGCTTAAGCGTTTAATGGGTTTTTGGGCATTAGAGTGGGCGTGGCAAACTTTTATTTGGCCAATCGATAGGTATTGACGAAACAAATACATATCAAAAAAAATTTTCATAATAGCATCAAAACTGTGGCCACAGCTTGTGACTTGTGGGCGTCAGAGGGGGCGTGGCACCATTTTGAAACAAACTTGCGCTGCGTAGGAACTCCTAAAATCTACATGCAAAATGCCAATCTTCTAGCTTTTTTAGTTTCCGAGATCTCAGCGTTCATACGGACAGACAGACAGACAGACAGACAGACGGACATGGCTAGATCGACTCGGCTAGTGATCCTGAACAAGAATATATATACTTTATAGGGTCGGAAACGGTTCCTTCTACCTGTTACATACTTTTGCACGAATACAATATACCCTTTTACTCTACGAGTAACGGGTATAAAAATACCCATATGTACAGAAAATAAATAAACTAAGACAAAGAATCGCCAAATGCACTCGAAAAATGAAAAAACAAACTGGCGAGGTGTCATCTTAGCATACCCAGAATTTGTAAAAGCCATTTACCACGCTCAATGTTTTTTATAGATGCGGTTTTGGAACGAAACCATTTTTATGGTGTATACTGTCAAAAACAGAGGTCTATGTATAACGCAACAAATGAGAATAATGCTAGCCATTGTATGTTGAGTAGTTATATACACAGATCATCAGACCCTGAGCTTTTAAATAGTGTCAATAATTATACCGCAAAACTAAAATGTTGCAGAGACTTAATTGGCGAATATAATCACGAAATTAAGCCGGAAATAGTTACCGTGGAAGTACTCACTCAGTTCCACAGCGACTATTTATAGCGACGAAAGCTCATCGCACAAGCTCTTAATTTCGTAGAAGGTCCAATTAATGTTTAATGTAATGGGAAATATACAAAGTATTTATCCCACTTATCCCTCCAAATACAAATTGACGACGAATCTTCGGAATTGCTACAGAACAAAACAAGAGAGAACGCTATAGTCGGGTGCCCCGACTATCAGATACCCGTTACTCAGGTAAAAGGAGTGCGAGGGAGATGGAAATAGAAACTTTGATCACGCATAACTTTTTAACGAATGGTCCGATTTGAAAAATTTCTTCTACATTTCGATAGGTATTGAGAAACACAATAAAACTGCATTTTTACTTTTCCGAAATATTAAAATTTTTAAAATCCTATATAAGCGATTGTGGGCGTTAAAGGGGGCGTGGCACCTTTTTGAAACAAACTTGCGCTGCGTAGGAACTCCTAAAATCTACATGCAAAATGCCAATCTTCTAGCTTTTATAGTTTCCGAGATCTCAGCGTTCATACGGACAGACAGACGGACAGACGGACAGACGGACAGACGGACAGACGGACAGACGGACATGGCTAGATCGACTCGGCTAGTGATCCTGAACAAGAATATATATACTTTATAGGGTCGGAAACGCTTCCTTCTAGCTGTTACATACTTTTGCACGAATACAATATACCCTTTTACTCTACGAGTAACGGGTATAAATATCACCCTTGACAGAGCGCATAGACATGCGAAAAAAAGTAAAACGCGAATTACAAAAAAAACAAGAGAGAACGCTATAGTCGGGTGCCCTGACTATCAGATACCCGTTACTCAGGTAAAGGGAGTGCGAGGGAGATGGAGATAGAAACTTTGATCACGCATAACTTTTTAACGAATGGTCCGATTTGAAAAATTTCTTCTACATTTCGATAGGTATTGATAAACACAATAAAACTGCATTTTTACTTTTCCGAAATATTTAAATTTTTAAAATCGTATATAAGCGATTGTGGGCGTTAAAGGGGGCGTGGCACCTGTTTGAAACAAACTTGCGCTGCGTAGGAACTCCTAGAATCTGCATGCAAAATGCCAATTTTCTAGCTTTTATAGTTTCCGAGATCTCAGCGTTCATACGGACAGACAGACAGACGGACAGACGGACAGACGGACAGACGGACATGGCTATATCGACTCGGCTAGTGACCCTGATCAAGAATATATATACTTTATAGGGTCGGAAACGCTTCCTTCTACCTGTTACATACTTTTGCACGAATACAATATACCCTTTTACTCTACGAGTATCGGGTATAAAAACTGCACTGCACTGTATGCACGCCAGAAAATATAGAAAACAAGAGAGAACGCTATAGTCGGGTGCCCCGACTATCAGATACCCGTTACTCAGGTAAAAGGAGTGCGAGGGAGATGGAGATGGAAACTTTGATCACGCATAACTTTTAAACGAATGGTCCGATTTGAAAAATTTCTTCTACATTTCGATAGGTATTGATAAACACAATAAAACTGCATTTTTACTTTTCCGAAATATTTAAATTTATATTTAAATAAAATCGTATATAAGCGATTGTGGGCGTTAAAGGGGGCGTGGCACCTTTTTGAAACAAACTTGCGCTGCGTAGGAACTCCTAAAATCTGCATGCAAAATGCCAATCTTCTAGCTTTTATAGTTTCCGAGATCTCAGCGTTCATACGGACGGACAGACGGACAGACGGACAGACGGACAGACGGACATGGCTAGATCGACTCGGCTAGTGATCCTGAACAAGAATATATATACTTTATAGGGTCGGAAACGCTTCCTTCTACCTGTTACATACTTTTGCACGAATACAATATACCCTTTTACTCTACGAGTAACGGGTATAATTAACGTGAGGAAATCAAACCAAAAATGAAACAAATATAAAAACTAGCTGACCTAGAATACAACAGCCAGTACGGAAAGCAATCGAAAGTTTAACAATATTTATAAGAAAGACGAAGTAGCAGAAAGAAAATAATACTATTAAAACACAAACCAGAAAAGTGAAATGAATAAAAATAACATAAAATCTTGTATACTATTTCTACCAACCTGGGGATAACCACGGTTCTTGACCGTTCACAACTCATTTCACTCGAATGTTGTATTTTTAATATATGCAGCTACGATAAAAATTTAGATACCAAAAAAATCATTTAAATTATTCGATCTAACCCCCTACACCTCTCTTGCGATGTAAATCCAAGAACCCACAAAAGGACCTAAAAGATAAAGGTTTAGAAAGTAAGAATGATGAGCAACTAGAGAATAACAACAGAAAAGTGATAATTAATCGGCAAAAATAAATTAATTTAGTAATAATACAAATGCAATATTAAAAGGCACCGAAAGTTCAGAAAAAATTATAAACCAAAAGGCAAATATTATGAAATAAAAAATACAATAATTGAAAGAAGCCATAAGTAATATTTTATATTCAATTACCACAAACCACTGAACTAGACCCTCCACTTTTCCAACTTACGGCAGAAAAATCGAACATGTACGAAGACTTATCTTTACAGTCGCGTTTAAGGAGGAAGGAGCTATCACCTAAAATACAATAAAAATTATCGCCACACGCGCAGAAATCTTTACAAAAATAAATTAGCACCGTGATTGCTCAACCAAACGAGGTAACTGACCCTAAGCAAAAAGTCAGTGCCTTTAAAAAACGGGAAAAAGCTAAAATCAATTATTAGCTAAAATAAAATATTCTTAAGTCAAACTCAACAAGAAAGGAAGCAAACTTCGGCAAGCCGAAGTTTATATACCCTTGCAGTTGTTACAAATCGACTACATTTCGATTTCTATGCCTATATTACTAAAAAGAAGAACGGAAGCTAACTTCGACTTCCGAAGTTAATATACCCTTGCAGAAAATTCTGTAAATTATATTCTCCAAAATTATTCATATGATGCATTCTTAACACTCATAAAAAATCCCAACTTCTTAACTTTAAACACACCAAGGTTATGGCATTTCCAATCGTTCAGTTATATGACAGCTATAGGATATAGATGGCCGGCCCTTATGAAATTTGGTAGGTCGGATTGATTGGCCAAAAATAAAACCCATAAAATCCCAAATTCCGAACTTTACAAACACCAAAGTTATGCCATTTCCGATCAATCAGTTCGGAAATGCGGCTATAGGATATAGTCGGCCGATCCCGAACGAAGGGTGTGTGTAAAGTTTCGATATCTTTAAAACTGAGAGACTAGTTCGCATAGAAATAGACAGACGGACAGACAGACTTAGGACGCGATCCTGATCAAGAATATATACACTTTATAGGGTTGGAGATGTCTTCTTCAATGCTTTGCACACTCTTGACCAAAATTATAATACCCTCTGGAAGGGTATAAAAAATAGTAAATAATTGGCATCTGATTGGAAAATGGAGTGAGCAGAATTCATCTGCAGATTACTAATCCGAAACCAAAAACTTTCCACTAGTAAAAGAAAATCGTGCTAAAGGTCTGAAATATTTTGCTTTTATATCCTTCTAAGGATTAATAGCAACGAATCAAATCATACATTCAACAATTAACTTTTATAATGAACAAATAATCCTTGTTCAACATTAAATTCAAAGTACCATTTAAGCAGACTAAAGTAGGATAACGTAGGGATTCGTTGTTAAAACCCTAAAATTGAAACGTGATACTGTTACTCTTTCTACTCTTAGGTCCTGTAATCGGCATCCGCCACCTGCAGGCCCTACTGCTATTCCTGGCCATCGTCGTGAACTACACAGCCCGGCTCAGCGTGAGTGTGGCAGTGGTGGCCATGACGGATGCAGAAACTACCAATCCGGACTTTCCGGTGAGTGCGATTCGCTAGGCGCCTGCGACGCCCAGAACTCACCGAAATCCCGCCTGCAGGAGTACGAGTGGAGCGGTGCGCAGAAGTCGTACGTCCTCTCCAGCTTCTATTGGGGCTACATCGTCACCCAGTTCCCGGCCGGCTTTCTAGTTCGTCTCTTCGGGGCCAAGGCCATGCTGCTGATTCCGACACTGGCCACGGCCATCCTCAGCGGTCTCACCCCCTACTGTGTGTCCTGGGGCGGCTGGCAGGCCTTCTGTACCATCCGCATCGTGGAGGGCCTCTTCCAGGGCCTGATATTTCCGAGCATACACGAGCACCTGGCAAAGTGGTCTCCGCCTGAGGATCGCAACCGGCTGGGCGCCTTCGCGTACTCGGGAGCCGACTGCGGGTCGGTGCTGGCCATGGCCAGCAGCGGTCTGATCGCGAACGGATCCATGGGCTGGCCGGGAATCTTCTATGTGTCGGCGGGCACCTGTGGGCTGTGGTGCCTTCTCTGGGTGGCACTTGGCGCGAACAACGCGCCCAGCTCGCGGCTGATCGGGACTCGGGAACGGGAGCACATCGAGCGGTCGATGAAGCGGCCCGATGGCTTCCACGCCCAAAACATACCCATCCCGTGGCGGGCCATCTGGACATCGGTGCCGTTCTACGCACTGCTGATCGTGCGAGGCGCCCAGGGCTGGGCCAACTCCACAATGCAGCTGCAGACACCCTCCTACATGCACGGCGTTCTGGAGATGGATATCAAAAGTAACGCCCTCTACTCGGCCCTGCCCTTCCTAGCCATGTGGGCCATGACCTATGTGTACCTGATCTTCGCGGATGTGGCCATGTCGCGGCAGTGGATGTCCCTCACCACGCTGCGCAAGTCAATTAACACCGTTTCCTACTGGGGACCGGCGGCGGCGCTGATCGGGATCGGGTTCCTGGATAAGAGCCAGGCCAGTCTGGCCATCGCCCTGATGACAATCAACGCGGGATTAAACGCCGGCTCCGGCATTGGCAGCATCCTGACCATTATCGACATGTCGCCCAACCATTCAGGCATGCTGATGGCCATTGTGAACGGCATTGGCAATATCTTTCCGCTTCTAACGCCGCTGTTAGTGGGCGTTATAGTCACCGACCAGGTAAGTACCAAGTATAAACTGAACAAGAAAGGAAAGAAATCTTCGGGCGGAGCCTTGCAGAATATAGTCGGCCGATCCTTATGAAATTTGGTAGGGTCGGAGATGCCTCATTCACTGCGTTGCACACTTTTGACCAAAATTATATCCCCTTCTGCAACGGTATAAAAATTCGTTTTTGGTGTATAAAAAGTATATATAAAATATATATATTCCTGATCAGCATCACCAGGAGAGTCGATCTAGACGTCCGTCCGTCCGTCCGTTTCTCAGCAAACTAGTGCCTCCGTTTAAAAGCTATTTGCTTGAAATTTTCCCCAAAGTTGTCTTTCTATTGCAAGTAGTATATACGAGTAAGTCAGAACGAGCCAGATCGGGCGACTATATCATATAGCTCCTATAGGAACAATCGGACAAAAAATTCAATAAAATTATAACTTTGTTGTTTTTATCTTCTTTTTTGTTCTTTGGAAATATTTAAATATTATGAAATTACGGTTTAAATTAAAATCGGACAACAATGTCTTATAGCTGCCATAGAAACGATGGCAAAATGCAGCTCAAAGTCGACACAGCTTCATTGTTTTTAGTAATATATGCAAAGAAATCGAAATGTAGTCGATTTGTAATAACTGCAAGGGTATATAAACTTCGGCTTGCCGAAGTTTGCTTCCTTTTATATTTTGGTCAAAAGGGTGGAACGTTGTAAAGTTAGGAAGTTGGGATTTTGTATGGGTTTTATATTTGCCCAATTAAAATAATTTGCAGAATATTCTGCAAGGGTATATCAACTTCGGCTCCTCCCGAATTTAGCTTTTTTTTTGTTTATCCAAAAATATTAAAAATTGAGTGAGATACAGGCAATCATGCAAAAGAAAGCACGTTTTGTGGTGTACACGATAACTGGTAACAGATTTATATGAAACTAGCTGTACCCGGCGCGACTTCGTTCGCTTAATATTAGTTTGGAGTTAGGAAATTGGGTTGTCAGGACTTTCTTATTTCTTATTTGCGCGTTTTTTGAAAACCTTTGTGTAAACAACCTTTGTAGAAGATCCTTCAAGAGAGAGAATCAGAAGGATACTGGCAGAGCTATATAATAAATGAAAGTGATCCAAGTAAAAGTCGTGAGCTTGTATACTTTTTATCAGTTACAATGTTATCAATGCAATTTTAATTTGCGCACAAATATGTATACTTGTTTGTAAATTGAAATTTGTTGTTTTTAAATTTCTTGTTTTGAATGAAACGAAAACCTTTGTACACACAGTAAAAGATTGGCATCCAATACAAAAACAGCAAAGTAACGTATTATTTTCAGATTCCACATTTGATCGATAAACGGGTATAATAAATCATTTTATTTGTATTTAAGCACATTATCTACTTTCGAATAGAAACATACACACACATTGTATGTATGTACATGTATTGTACATATAAGCAAATCAAAACATATCCAAATATACATATGTACATACGTATTTGGTCAAAAGTTCGAATCTTAAGATTAATATTTAACTTGGAAACATTTTGGCTTTGCTTACAGAATTTGTAGTAATTTTCTATTTACTTCTGCTACAAAATGAAAAATAAAACCTAAGCATTTGATCCACAGGACTGACTATTGATCGAAAATCATATTGATCGGAGCAGCAGTTTAAGTTTTTAAAATCCTAAACAAATTTAACTTAAATTGCCTCTTTCCCCTCCCCCTTTCCATGCAGCACTACCCCTCCCCCTCATCAGTTTTCTTAGCTGTTGCTCTCTCGGCCGTCGCTCTCTTGGCTTCTGGGTTTCGTTCTCTCGACAGGCTCCCGCAAAATACAACGCAATGACTTAGAAAATCTAAATAAATTCGTTAAAAATACTTAAAAAAATGTTAAAAACTTGAAAAATTAAACTTAAGCATTTGGGCCATAGAATAAATATTGAGCGAAAAATCATCTTGATCGGAGCAGCGGTTTAGATTTTTTAAATCGAAAAGTTAATTTTAAATGTAGCCCCCAAATTATGGGGGATATCAAAATTTATTTTAGATTTCTAATTAGGCCTTTTCAAAACCTAAAATTCGGAAAAAACCAAATATCGAAATTCCAACCAGTTTAGAAGTTAAGCTTAAATACATAAACTTTTTTTTGCTCAGAATAATGGATGTTGGAGCTGTTTGGGGCCACTGGGGGGACATATCGGATCTTAGTGGGCGCCCACGCTCCCAATGGAATACTGTGAAAAAATTTGGCTGCTCTTGCTCTTACGGTTTGGGCTGTGGCCGTATCCCCTTAAAAATCGGTCTTTCATTTTATAATCTTTAGGGATTAAAAAATCAAAGGACAAGATTACTCAGGTAACGCTGTCGAGTTTTTTTTTCTATTTTTTAAGGCACTTGAAAGTCAAAAACCCCGATTTTTGCCCAAAACGTCGAGATATTTGTTGCTTTAAAAATAATAAATTAAAAAAAATCGACAGCGTTACCTGAGGAATTTAGTAGAGAAATACTGTGCAAAACTCAAAACGATCCGTCCGATAGATTTTGCAGGATCGACTTTGAAATGTCAATTTTTCAGGAGAGCGTTTTAAAGTTTTGGACACCCAAAAATTGAATTTTTATATTTACTTACCTACGTTCAACTGCCCGGAAATTCGGAAGTTTTACTCGGATCGATCTAAAATTTTATTTTTTTTTTTGAGTATTAAGTTACTTCCAAACCAACCAAAAAATTGGGGAAGATTTATTTGGCCGTCCCGTATATTGTAAAACGGGTAAACGCCACCGCCTATGTGTGAAATGAAATTTCAAGACACTGGTTAGAAATTGATCAAAACGAATATAAGTGTGAGATGTCGTGTTGTGTGTTTATGAAGATGTGCGATGAAATCCGATGAAAGTGTTATCGATATTAGTGTGAGATATTTGGCATATGAGAGAATGTGAATATGTGTATTAAAGTGTATTATGATATGATGTATTAAAAATGTATGATGTATTAATGTGTAATAGTGTGATGAAATGTAAATCATAAATCAATTTTGGCTGAGCGTATGAATTAAGTAATAAAGGTGTAATTTTTTATTGGTTTGTGCGCAAAGAACCGATATATATCGTCATATTTAAGTAGAAGCGGGAAGTTTCTACGGATAGTTCCGTATTTTGAGCATTTTAATAAAATGTGAGAAATATCTTCAATTGAATTGGAGTTGCAGTCGCAAATAGAATTGTCAAAGACTTTTAATTTGTGTAACGTGTACTTGTCAAAAGCATGTCCGCTTAAAATTCTGTTTAGTTGCTTAACTTCAAGACGGTTTAAACTGCAGTTTTTATCTTTGAACCAAGGTTTTCCATTAACATACGGAAATAATAGGCAATATCCTCTGTTTCTTTCTATGCAGAAAGTGTTATAATCTCTTTCCCAGTCCAACATGACGCGATTATATAAATGTGTGATGGCATCGTTTAGAGTGTATCGCAGGGATATACATGTGCCACCGTTTCTGGCATTTTTTGCTGCTGAATCCGCCAATTCGTTTCCTTCAATATTTAGATGGCTGGGTATGTGGTGTAACTCGAAATATAGGATACTTTGACTATTTTCTATTTTTTTGAGTATGTCTAAAGCTATGCAGTTGGAAACACAGCTTTTCTTCAGTGTTTGCAGCGCACCCAGGCTGTCAGTCAGGATGGCTACTTTCATAAAATTTTCAGAATTAGCAAAGTCGATGGCTTTCTCCAGGGCTGTAAGCTCGGCAGTAAGCGAGGAACGTTTAGTATTAGCAAAAGAGCTTTTAATGGTATTTGAATTTGAATGTACAAAAGCACACCCCATAAAATTTTCTTGAACTGAGCCGTCAGTATATAAAATCTCAAAACCTTTTTTATTTAAAATGTCGAGCTTTTCTTTTAAAAGTGAGTTGACTAAAGACGTATTAGACAATTTCTTGTTTGGAATAATGCCCTAAAAAAAATCCACATCCATCGAGATTTTCCGAGATTTATAAGAAGAAATGTTTAGATTAGCAATTGAATCATAAATATCTTTGAATTCCGAGTAAACCTTTATATAGCTAGTGTTTTTTGCTGCGAAATCATTAGTCAAAAGAGAGGCTGCTTGTAAACCATGAGCGAAAATTTTGGCCAATTCCTTCGCCGTAGTAAATTTTAGTCTATATTCCGGAGGAAGTTCACCTGCTAAATGGTATATTATGTTAACAGGAGTCGATTTTATAAGTCCAAGAGATTTCCTGAGGAAGAAATTTGCATGGACCTTAATATTGTTTGTTACCGTTTTCGAGATGCTAGCGAAAGAAGAGCAGGCGTATTCATATTTGGGCCTAACAAAAGCCTTAAAAAGATTAAGGGCCTTGCTAGGATGAATGCCAAAACAACATCCACTTAACATATTTAAAAACATATTGGATTTGTTAGCTTTGGCTAAGATATGTTTGACATGTCCTATAGAAGAATTATTTGTACAAATGGTCCTACCTAAATAAATAACTTGATCTACATCGTTAATATCTAAATTATTGCACATAATATTTAATATTTTACTCCTATTATTGAAATGCATCACAGACGATTTGAGCGGATTAAACGTTAAATTAATAGAATTGCACATTTTCCTAAAAACATTTACTTTATGTTCAAGAACATTTCTTGCAGTCGTAAAATCTTTGTCAAAAGTAATGAGAAAGAAATCGTCCGCGTATTGAAATAAAGTGCTTTGATGATCACTTATGGCATGCAAATCAGAGGTGTACAAATTAAAAAGTATAGGACTAAGGCAGCTACCCTGGCTGACTCCCTTACTCACAGTAATTTCGGAGTTACCCATAGTTAAAACTCTTTTACTTAGGAAGCCGATTATAAAATTAATAACTAAAGAGTTGAAACCCCTATCTAAAAGAATATTTGCTAAAATTGGGATGTTGACTGAATCAAAAGCTTTACTTATATCTAGTACTGCTGCTGTGACATGAAAACCTTTAGCTTTTAGATTAGCAATGTTATTAATAACGTCGTTGATGCAGTGAGCTGTGGAGTGGTTTTTCCTAAAAGCGTAAGACCGATTTGGAATTAAACTAAAACTATCTATGTGCATCTCCATGTTGACTTTAATAAGACCTTCTAGACATTTAAGCACAACACTTAAAAGACAGATTGGTCGGTTATTTGTAATTATAGACGAATCAGTGTTCTTTTTTGGGACTGGAACAACTTTAATTCTACGCCAAGAATCCGGTACTGTGCCATCGTTAAAAATTTCATTAACCATAGATACCAAATTTTGGATTTCGTCAGGGGGTAAGGAGAGAAGCATGCTATAAGAAATGTTGTCTAAACCTTTTGCAGAATTTGGGTTACGTGTTTTTAAAAATTTAGTGAGATCAGATGCCGAAAAGTACGTTCTATTTAAGGTTTGAATGTCAAAAGAGGGAAATTCCATTTGATTACATTCTGGGGTGTCTGGGGCTGAGGAGATCTGGTGTAGGAAAGCGATGTGATCAGAATCATTATATTGGCTGCTAATTTGCTTGTACGATTTTAAAGATTTGATAGTTTGCCACATTTCTTTCACTGACTTTGGGTTTGTCAAATCATCTGCTAATTTCTTCATATTTTCCTTTCTTACCTTGTAAAAATAGTTATTTATTTTTTTGTTATTTTCAAAAAAAAATTTTAGCGTCTGATAAAAGTTTGGTTTTATAATATTTTTGTCTACTGGCATTTCTTAATCTAAAAAGTCTCTCACAAGTCTCATCCCAGTATTTTTTTGGGATAAATTTGTTATTCTCATTAATTTTAACTGTATTACTTCTTAAAATGTTGTTTGTTGTATCTGTGAGATTGTCTAAAGAAGTAATTTTAATTTTGGAAAAATCGTCCAAAATTTGCGACTGCAGCAGCTTATAACTATTCGTAGAAGCAGCGAAATTTGTCAACTCTAATATTATTGGGAAATGGTTACTATTGGAAATTTTGGAATTTGAGGAAGACCATTTAAGAGAAAGGTTATCTTTGTTTACAAAAGTTAGATCAAGTGCTGAAAAATATGACGGATTTGGAGAGTAAGTGGGAGAACCATCATTTAGACAGGAAAAGCCTGCAGAAATGAGGACCTGTTCTAAAATTTGACCTTTATTATCATGTGTAGAGTTTCCCCAAATAGACGACTTAGCATTTAGGTCACCACCTACTATAGATAGTCCCCCAAGAGACGTTGCCGTCATAAGGGTATCTCTACAACCTTTCTCGAAGTCATTTACGTTGGTACTAGGCGGAGCATAAACACTGAAAACATTAATATTGTGTTTTAAGTTGATCGTAGAGATTCCAATGGTTTCAATTTCCGTATCACAGTTAATAATTTTATATTTAATATTTTTTTTTATATAAATACCTACACCCCCATAACCTTCATTACGGGGCTTACATACAAAATTAAAATTAGCAAGACTGCACATAGCATTATTTTTAATCCAAATTTCAGACAAAAGGGCAATGTCCACGTTGTTATTGACTAAAAAAAGTTCGAGAAGCTGTTTATTATTATTGGCTGTCAAACTTTGAATATTATACTGTAGTATTTTCATAAATTAAGGATAAAATAAAAATAAATAAATAAATAACAAAAAATTAGAAAATAAAAATAATACTGAAAAGCTTCTAAAAACAATAAGACAAAAATACAAATAATAATTTAGAAACCTGTGCGCAATTTTTGCACATCAATTTCTGAATTCGTTTTGGCAATACGTGTTCTTAAATTTTGTGTTGTGTTAATTTTTACTACTTTATTATAGGGAATAAAATTGTGGATGCTTTCTGCAGCAGCCTTCATATTGTTTTGCAACACAGGTATGGCTGATTTTTTCTGGGTCTGAAGCAGAGGAAAATCAGAAGAATTAAAAATTTTAAAAGAGTTAGCAGTTTGCTTCGCAAATAAAGCTGGAAATTTGGTTTTGACTTCTACTCTAGAAAGATTCTCAACTGTCATGCATTTTTGTATAGCAAAGGCCCTCTTTCTTGCTGGGCATTCAAGCTCAGTAGCAGAATGAGGCTGTTTGCAATTTGCGCACTTTAGAACAGTACATTTCTCTTCTCTTGGATGCTCGAAAGAACAATCGCGACAAACTTCATTAGTTTGTTTGCAGTGTTGGGCAAAATGGCCAAACCTGAAACACCTGAAGCACTGACTAAACGGAACAAACATTTTGACTTTAACTTTAGTATATAAGAAGATGATTTCCTCCGGAATTTGCGCTCCTTCAAAAATTATTTTAACCCTGGAAGTAGGTACCATATCTTTATTTTCGTTTTTCCTATTAACTCGGATAATATCATGGATGGGAATTGGCGATGAAATGAATTCTTTTAGAGAAAATTTGGTGGGGATTTGAAAAATAATGCCGGTTTTAAAAATGAAATGTTTTAGTATTTTGGGTTCGTACCCTTCATTTTTTAAATTAGAATTTACCAAGTCATTAGCTGCTTTCGCTGACCTGCACTCTGCTTTACAGCGCCCGTAGCCAATTTTGTTCACTTTTACTATGTCTTTCAGTTTAAGGTTAAAAAGAACTACATTAAGTTCTAATGCGTTAATTGGTTTCCTATTTAGTCTGTTATAGTTATCCCCATGTTCGGTAATTTTGTCAATATAAACGAAAAACGGTCCTTTATGATTGCTGGGGTAAAAAAGAGGTTCAAATACCTGCATAGAATGCTTTCCCTTATTGCTGGCAATGCCATTTTCTTTATCTCCTTCTTTTGGTTGGTTTTTACTGCCATTCTCCAGGTCAATGCCCTTCTGTGCGTTTGTCTCACATGAATCCGTTATGTTCTCTGGCGTTTCTGTATGATCCATCTCCATTCTCTCTTCCACTCTTTATTCACTTCAATTTCGTTTGATCTCCTCTTTTTTTGTATTCCGGTAATTTTTGGGCGTTTTGTAATGGCTGCATCTAAGCTCAAGGGTTTACCCTTGGCTGAGAGCGCCATTTTTTGCTTAAGGGGATGAATCCCCGTTTTAAACTTTTAAAATTTGTAATCACAAAAAAATAAAAAATATAGACGAGCTGAATTAATGGTATGTGGTTTTGGTTTTTTTTGTGGTTAGATTGAAACACTTGTAGCTGCCTTTACTTCTTCGCTGAATAGTGGACAAAAACCCGTTTTCGCGCGCACCTTGCTCTCGCCGATCGGCCAAACAGATCTAAAATTTTAACATTATATTCTCGAGATGTTGTGCATTCAGAACAAAAATAAAAAAATTTAAAAAAAGAGTTAAATACTATACCCCGCTTAATAATTGATATGGAAGCTAAGCTATCATCGTTTAGCTGACCCGTCTATGCAAAAAATGCCCTGCAAAAATATTTTGGAGCCATTTGAGAATATTCGGTTAGCAATTATAGTAAACATAACGTCTGCCGAGCTTTATTGATATTAAAACAAATATAAATATAAATAAATTTAAATATGTATATATAAATATAAAAAAGATATTTTTTTGTTCGCATGGCAGCACAATTGAAAAATAAATATATATTGATAAATATTTTGAAACCAATTGAATGTGTAAATGTTGAATGGATGGTTTTGCCTGATTTCTCACGGAAAGGAAATTGTAGTAATTACAAGGAATTGCAGTAATTACAACAAAAGTGTGACAAATAACAACATCAAAAAACGTTGTGTTACCTGATGCTTTTCGTTTTTTATCAATGTTCAGAAATCCTAAATGGAGTTACAATTTATTTTAAGTCATCTGCACTAATTGAAAGTTTCTCATTATAAGATAGATGCAAAATAGGAGGATGGGCAAAGCTACCTGTATGTGCCAGATGTATTGCATTGGTTACAGTGGATTTTTAAACATTATTGATTTCATTTCAGTTAGTAAGCTAAGTTTATCACATAAGATGAATATATTTGTCTATTGTTAAATATAAAAAATATATTGAATACATAACAACAAATTTAGTACATCTACATATAATTTCGAAAGTACTTTTGGTGTTTTGATAGACATTGACATATTTTCTGACATTTTGTGATTTGTGGGCGCGTGATTTTTACGCGTTGCGTAAACAAATTTTATTTATTTCCAATCGTAGCTGTTCGAGTGTAACCGCCGAAAGAGTCAAATATTTGGCCTTCCGAGTCGAAAAATTTACAATCCATTTTTATTCAGAATCTTCTTGCTGAATCCCAAACCTCAAAAGGGACGGACGGACGTACAGACAGACGGACATGGCTTAATCGACTCGGCTATTGATCCTGATCAAGAAAATATATACTTAAATATCTATGTAAAAGTAAATTCAAACAGTTTTGAAAAATGCTAATATTACACTTCAAAAAGAGACTCTTTGTAAAGGAATCATAAACGAGAAATATTCTTTAGACATTATTAAAAGAAACCCAAAACAATTCCCGGAAACATGATTGACATGAATATATGTATACGACAATGACCTCAAACAAACGGCTCATAATGTGCGTATGTGGATCGTATATAACGTAGAACACACTTTGCCTCATCCGTCCCAATCTCCAGATTAAAATTCTCATCAGACATTAATGGAATTTATAGAATTGGACAGGAGTCATATAAAACGCACTGTAAAAACAAAAGATGAGTTGGAGGTGGCACTTTTCAAAGATTGGCACAACATTGAGTAAGGGTTATGAAATGGGATTGGCTTCTTTTTAAACAAAAAAAACAGAATGTTATAAAATTTACATATAGAAAAAAATAAAATATATTATTTAAAAGGCATTTTTATTAGAGTTTTTTATTATTCCGGCATCTTTACCTTATATTTTATTGTCAAGCCACAAATATTTATGTTGCTGCTCATGGCCAAATATATATAGTATATTATAGTATATACATAGTAGTTCACTTCCACTTACACACCCAAATTAAACACTTTAAATTAAAAATATTTCACACAATATTTACAAAATTTGTCACATTTATTCGGGCTGCACTTTTTTCGGTAGTGATGGTCACAAAGTTGGCTATTGTGCTCATATCAATAATGGGTAATCTATTTAATGCAAATGTTTTGTAAAGTTTTTTAATATCACTTTTTATATTATCTATATTATCCTCGAAAGCGCTTCGAGTTGAAAAATATAAGTTGCATTTTCATTTACCTAAGAATAATTTAAAAAAATTTCTTCTTAGATTTAATACAGTCACCCCTGACTACTTTGAGAATAAAGGAAATATTTAAGGGGTGTCAACGAAAAATTGTATTAACATCGGGAGTGACACAGAAATAGCTTCGGTTGGAGTGTACATGTGTTGTACATACAAATTTTAGCCGATTACATTTTCCAATCTTTATTTGTTTTTGGCTAATTTATAGCTAAATAAGTGACTTTTAAAATACATATACATATATTGCTACATACCTATCCAAACTTTTTTAACTATCTCCCCAATAATTAAATAACCACAATTATCTTTAATTACGCAGGGTTCGCGTAGCCAGTGGC
Source organism: Drosophila fuyamai (assembly GCA_018153365.1). Classification (NCBI taxonomy): domain Eukaryota; kingdom Metazoa; phylum Arthropoda; class Insecta; order Diptera; family Drosophilidae; genus Drosophila; species Drosophila fuyamai. The sequence goes on along the minus strand of JAECXW010000419.1, from coordinate 210,636 downwards.
AAATTGTGTTTGGCATGACAGCCGTGGTTTTCTTCTTCGGGAACCTGGTTTACCTCATTTGGGGCACATCTAAGCAGCAGGTCTGGGATGCCGAGGACTTTCTATCGCCCCGGGACTCGGAGTGCATACCAAATGGCCCCCAAATGGATCTCAAGCCCATGGCGGGTACACAGGCCAAAGCAGATATAAAAACAACATGATTAGCGTCAGGAAACTCGGGGATTGCTGGCAGCGAGTCGTATGCGAAATAAGTGCGGAATGAAAAGTTGATTTGGCCAGCGCTGATTATACTCGTATTGGGCCAGCGTTTGCCATTTTAATTAAAAATTCTTAAAATGTCCGCAGCGCCCTTGTATTTTAATTTCTTGTTTGTACGCATTTCTTTTGCTGGCCGCGGAAATTTAATAGAAAATTCTTGCTATTTCTTTGAATGAATTCATTTTCTATTTCTGCCCGCATTTGCATGCGACCAGCACAGCAGAGTAGATGGAAGCAGTGGAGGCAAGCCTACACTCATCGCCCACAGAACCGCCTTGGAATTTGGAAAACAGCAGTGAAAAGCCAACAAAAGTGTATGGTTATTTTATTTAAATACATTTTGGCAGGTGAAAAATATGTTTTATGGTTAAAAATATATTATTAATTTAAAGACAACTTTTTCTGTTGTGGTTAAATGATAATGATTAAACTATAACAAAATATAAAATACGAACTATAAAAAAATATAAAATGCGCAATACGCAAAATACACAATTTCTTAATTTCTCTGTTTTACTTTTTAAATCAAAAAAGCTGCGTCGGTTCAGCGAAAACCAAAGTAAAGACCCTTTTCTACATTAAATCGGATCTTTGAAGGAAGAAAAATAAATGTCCCCGTGATTTATTAACTTTTTTTTACTCCTCCACATGAGCAAACTTCTTTTGTAAAACAATTTTTTAGACAATACCTCTAAAATAGCAAATATTTGACATCAATCAAAATATATGCTAATTACTGTTAGCACACTGGCAACTTGCATAATTAGCGTATACTAGAAGACTCAAAATCAATAACCCAGAGTTTTCCTAAAACTCAAAAGTGAAGTGAGAGCCGGAGCATTTTACCTTAGGAAAACAAAAATTAAGGAACACAAACTGATAGATTTTTCCGTAAACCGTCAAAAAAAAATATATATAAATATATATATAAATATATATTTTTTGTAAAATACAAATTGCTTGCCCTTGGTCAATTTACGCCAATTGTCAAATATGTTTCGCAATTTTCATCTCAGTGCAGTCAGGGCAACACGACTCGAGCTCCGGCTTACCAATCGTCCGAACATCCGCCCGGAGCTCCAACACCATTCCCATCTGCATGCTTATCCTTGTTCTCGTCCTGGACAGTCAGTCAACGCTGAGCGGCGGCAGGCAAACAACAAGGAAAAAAACTTTGCACACAAATCAGAAAAATGGACACTTGGTAGAATTTATGCACGAACGCGTGCGCACAGTACGTCGCATGGCCATATTCGCATGGTCTTGCGGTGGAATTGTTTGCCACCAGGCGGCAGAAGGCAGAAGGCAGCTGAGGGGGGGCTGAGGGGCGGACTCCCGGCCGAAAGAGGCTTATGGCCAGCAAGTGGCTGCGGCGCGTTTTTCAGGACCAGACAAAAACCAAAACCGAAACCAAAACGAAAATGTTTTTCAATTAAAAACGTTGCGGAGCGAGCGCAAAAATTCATTTGAATTGCCCCATCGCGGTCGTGTCCCCGCGTCCTCGACCTCCTCCCTCCCCCACCCCTCGCTGAAAACTCCCCCAAGCGGCGCTGTCCCAATGAAAAGTCATAAATGGCCCTCGCACGCACATCCGGGAGAAGATATGCGTGTGTGCAGTCTCACTGACAGGCACGCTAACCAAGGAGCAGATGAAGCACCTGAAGCCACTGCATCCATGCAGTGAGTGCAAATGGAGAAATAACTCTTTAAAATCATGGAAACCAATCCAATTATCAACTAAGCGGGTAAAGTGGCACTAGTTCAGAGGCAAGGCTACGTAAGCTGGTATTTTATACCCTTGCAGAGGGTATTCTAATTTCACTCAAACGTTTGTAACCCAGTAAAGATCACAATTCCGAACCTATAAAGTATATATATCATTGACATATGTATGTATACACTCGTAACCAGACGAGTCCAACTAACCTTGTCCGTCCGTTTGTACATCAGTCTGTCCGCTTATACGCAAACTAGGTCCTCAGTTCTTAGTGATTGGAATAAAACTTCCCCCAAATTTGTATACCCCACAGAGGGTATTATAATTTTGCTCAAAAGTGTGCAACGCAGTGAAGCAGACATCTATAAAGTATATACATATATTCTTGATCGGGATCGTGTCTTGAGTTGATATAAGCATGACCGTCTCTCTGTTTCTACGCGAACTAGTCTCTCAGTTTTAAAGATATCGAATTGAAACTTTGCACACATCCTTCTTTCCTTTGCACGCAGTATATAAGTCGGAACGGCCGGGATCGGCCGACTATATCTTATAGCTGCCATATAACTGATTGATCGGAAATACCATAACTTTGATGTTTGTTAAGTTAGGAAGTTGGGATTTTCTATCGGTTTTATTTTAGGCCAATTAATCCGACATACCAAATTTCATAAGGATCGGCCGATTATATTCTATAGCTGCCATATAACTGATTGAACGGAAATGCTATAATTTTGGTGTTTTTAAAGTTAGGAAGTTAGGATTTTGTATGAGTATTAAGAATGCATGATATGAATAATTTTGGAGAATATAATTTACAGGGTATATCAACTTCGGCTCCGCCCGAAAGCTTTCCATTCTTGTTTAGAATTCAGGTTCATATAAGAAAATTTTTACTTAGTCATGGAATATGTCATAGAATATGGCTATCATAGCTATCATCATCAATACATCAATAAAATGTATTAATAAACCTCGAACTTTTCTTTATTGATAATGCCAACTTTTGAGAAATAGATTTATTAAATATTAATTCCCATTTTTAATCTGTCCTCGATTTATTTTTATACCCTTGATGAGGGTATTATATTAATTATTTTTATAGAAAGAAAGGAAACTTCGGCAGTTATTACAAACGAATGCATTTCGATTTGTATGCCTATATCACTAAAACAATGAAGCTATGTCGATTTTGCGGTGCATTTTGCAGTCGTTTCTATGACAGCTATATGATATTGTTATCCGAATTTAATTTAATTAAAACCGTAAATCCATAAAATTTTAATATTACCAAATCCCAAAGAACAAATAAAATTAAAAGCAACTAAGTTTTAATTTTTTTTTGATTTTTATCCGTTTGTTCTTATGGGAGCTATATGATATAGTCGCCCGATCTGGCTCCTTCCGACTTATATATTAACTGAAATAGAAAGACCACTTTTGGGATACTTTCAAGCAGATAACTTTAAAACTGAGGGACTAGTTTGCGTAGAAACGGACGGACAAACGGACATGGCTAGATCGACTCTCCTGGTGATCAAAAATATATACTTCATGTCTCCTTCACTGCGTTGCAAACTCTTGAATTTTAAATTTTTGAAATGTCTTTGCTGGTTAAGGAGCAGTGTCGATTGGAAATTTCAGTTTATTCTTGTACGAAATAAGCTTTGAGCGGCTGTACCATGGAGTATTGTATGATGTCGATGTTCCCCCTCAGCTGGAGGCCAAAGGTCCAAATTGGCTTGACAGTGAAATTGCAGGCATAGGGGTGATCAGGCGCTTATAATCCAATTAAGATGCATTGCATTAAATGAGTTAGACGCCTGTTGAGGTAAGTGGAGAGTAACGGTATGTGTTTACACTTTTGTTCGTTTTTTTTATACGCCAGTCTACAACTAGATGATCACCTAGTTGGGCTTTTGCTCGACTTGATCATCTCGAGCGACTGTGAGTTCATTTTCCAGAGCATTAGCAGAGCAACGATATTGTTCTCGATGTTGAAATACTTAAGCCTCAATTAAGTCGGGGCTTTGAAGAAGAGTAATTCACACCGGAAAGTGTGAGATCTGCTGGTCAATATATAGGGCTTCCAGGGGAAACAATATCCCGTTTGTTACTCACATAGAGTTATACAGTTGCCTGTTTTTGCTATAAAACGATCCCTTGAATTGTCCTTCAGATACTAAAAAAAAGCTGGGTGGATAGTAGAAAGTGGGATTTAGTAATTTAACATGTTTTTATGATCGTAGTGCTTCATGCGGTCCCTGAGTCAGAGTCTGGCTCCTCCGGATTATGTATGCAGTCGAGAGTTAAAGTTGTATTTGCTTTTCAGATGTGTTTCTGTCGGCAACATAACATCTACATATGTTATGTGATTTTCATTGAAAAATTGAGTTATTTCGAGCTTATATACTAAAACGCCGTAGGCATTTCACTGGATAGTCGTAGACAAGATATATATTATTTTGACTTCTGTGATGCAAGCATCTGTATCAATATATTTTGATTTTGTATAAAGTTTTTCATGTTTGGTTTCATGAATGACATGTAAAGCCCATAACACTTTGTCGAATATCCATTGGCACGGGCTAGACAAGTATTGTTTCTAGAAATGCTGTTTGGTATTAAAAAACTACACATTCATATTTGGGCCTTAGACATTCTTTTTCAAAAAAATTATTCAAAAGTTGACAATAATCTTCTAAAGAAATTGATACAGACGATTTTTTGCAGCAGTGGTGCCAATATTCAGGTTGCGTAACATTGTGCTACCGAACTTCCATGATTCATGATGTTAAAGGATTCCCGAAGGTTTGTGACCTTGTTGTTCTTAGATTAATTAATTAAATAAAAAATTAATGGTTTATATGGTTAATGATGTTAGCACTAGCATATGAATATTCCTTAAGCCATGATGGCGTTTTAGTATTTGGTTTGCCGAAAGTGACGATTTAGAAGTTATTTTTAAATACTTTAATATACATTAAAGAAGAAGGCAAGCCGAAATTTATCCTTGCCATTTTGCTATCGTTTTTATGGCAGCTATATGATATTGTTATCCGATTTTGACAAAACCAAAAGCGTAATTCTGATATAGTAAATTATTACTATATCTCAATGAAATATTTTGATAAATTGAAAAATAGCAAAATACAATTTTTTTCATTTCATTATTCATATCATTATTTTTTTTTCATTTTTTGATTTTCCTACGGGCGCTGCTATATTATACAGATGTTCAATGTAAATTTAATTAAAAACGTAATTTCATAGTATTTAAATATTAACAAATCCCATTGTTCCTATGGGAGCTATATGATATAGTCCGGCTCGTTTCGACTTATATAACGTTTCAAGCAGATAGCTTTAAAACTAAGAGACTAAGAGATGGACAGACACACAGACAGACGGACATGGCTAGATCGACTCTCCTAGTGATGCTGATCATGAATATATTGTAGCAGGATCGCCTATTACGTTACTGGTTATAGTTGCAAATGCACATGTATAATAAATATAACAACAAGTAAATTTCTAAGTTAAGTATAAGGCCAACGACCACTGTTATAATTATGTATATGTATGCAGATGTTATAATTATGTAGGTATATCGATATGTATTAAAAATGAAACTCTGAAAACGAGTGCGGAGGAACAGAAAGAAGGGAGAGTGAGTCGTCGTTTTGCAAGCGTAGAGTGTGGACGAAAGAAATAAAGACATACATATTACAAATTAATATACCCATCGTGTATTTTTAATAACAACATTACTCGGACCCCTACAATATATACGTTATAGGGTCAGAAATGTCTCCTTCCCTGCATACACTCATAGCAAAATTAACCCTAAATTTTAGAAATTCGCCTTAAAACTTTATTTTTTCTAAATCCAAGAAAAGATTTATATTTTCAAAGAATTTTTTTCTCAAAACAAGAAAACTTTTCTTGAATCAAGAAAGTGTTTCTCAAATGTAGAAATTGTCGCCATAAACTAAACTCGCCTTAAATCCAAGAAAGAATTTCTATATTTTAGTAAAAATGGTACTTGCTTTTAGAATTTTTTTCTTAAAATTAGGAATTCTGCCCTAAAAAATTATTTACCTTAAAAAATAGAAAAATTTTCTCAAATTAACCCTAAAAATTCGATAACCTTAAAAAATAGAAACGCTTTCTTAAATTTAGAAATATTTTCTTAAATATAGAAATATTTTCTAAAAAATAAAAATTAATCCCAAAATATAGAAATATTTTCTATAACATAGGAATTATTTTCTAAAATGACCATAAAATTGTTCTAACCCTGTCCACCGCAAGTTCAATTTCAGCTGCCGACATCTTTCTTTTTTTCTTTTTTTTTTACTTGTGTATAAACACAGATGAGAAGTAATGTTTTACCCTTTATTGAAAAGTAATTAAAATATTTTTTGAAATATGAAATATCATCTTAGAAAATTTATTTTAAATATTTCGACTTTCACAGTTGCGACTTAACGAGTTCTAAAAACTTTTTTAAACTAATATTCTTCGCAAACGCCCCATCATATAGTCTTTGTTCTTCGTGCGCGACCGTGGCTCCATTTAATGTCTTTGGACTCACGCGCGGGAGACCTGGGTTCGAATCTCACCCGACAGACGAATAAAATTATAAGTTTTTTCGGATAAGAAACTTATCGGATTTTACTTGTAAGAACTGAAATAAATCATAATTGTACTAATTCTCTTCTCTCTCTTTCCCCACAGAATTACAGTTGAAATCGATATTGGCAATTCATTAATGCGCAATACTAATACAAACTTTGTGACTTTTCTAAATGAAAAGCGAAGTGCCTAAATCATATACATACGTACATATGTGTCCTGAATGAAAAATTACATCATGATGAATGTAGGCGCATTTTTTCTAATTTTTAGAAAAAAATACCCTAAAATTTATGGTTAGATGCCCTAATTTTAAGAAATATTTTTCTATTTTTTAGAAAACTTTTTCTTGTTCTTAGGGCCCTTTGCCTTAGATTTTAGAAAGGAACGCCCTTAATTTTAGAAAATTTTACCCTAAAATTTAAGGTGCGATGCCTTTGAAGACAAAAATAAGGCGAATTTCTTGTTTTTAGGGTTAATTTTGCTATGAGTGTATTGCCGTTTTCCTTCGTGCAAAGTTGAGGTTTTTAAGGTAATTATCTGAAATGGCCTTTCGTGACCTGTCTACAGCCATATATGTCAACAACTAAAAGCTGACTCAAGTCCCGTTTGACAAACGAAGGCTTCTTATCATGGACAGAATTGACTGAGCATACAAAATTATTATTGAATAGCGAGTCAAAAGTCCTGTTCACTTTTCTACCGTCTTACGTCCATTATAACTTTTACTTTTGAAAAGCTAGCAAGATAAGTTAAGATAAGGAAAAATCAAAGAGTGTCGGATGACAATGCGGAAGGATCATTCCTCTTTAAGCTGCCGGGTATGAAAAGGCACCTTTTTAATGGTGAGCGATTTAGTAATGACTCTGTACGCATCGGAGTCTGCAGCGAGGATCAAAACTGAATTATCTGGGTGGAATTTTAAGGAGTATTTTGTTGGGTGGACGATCTTATCAGTGGATATGATAAGTCCGTTTAGGCTTTCGAAATTTTTGATTACAATTGGGGGTGGTTTCTGATTCCGTGAGGTTTCCTTGTCGCCTGTGAGCTGGTTCAGATTACGATTGCCGCTGTTACTAGTGCTGGTGGTGTTGTTGTTGCCATTGTTGCTGCTACTGATGTTGTTGTTGTTGCCATTGTTGCTGCTACTGATGTTGTTGCTTATGCTGTTGTTGTTGTTAATGATGTTGATACTGTTCTCGTGGTTGTCGTTGATGTTGCTTCTGTTGGTAATATTGGCTCCATCGGAGTTGTTGTGGCTGACAACAAGAGAAGCGAGGGGGAGTTCATCTTCAGTGTCCATGTCTGACAGTTCCGAGAACCGATTAACAGATTCAGTTGGTTTTGGGCTTTTAGAACTCCTTTGAATTTTTCTGTTAGCATCGGGAGACTTGGAGTCAAAACGACGTTTGTTATTGCTGGGACGTGGGGTCCAAAAGCCCTTGTCGTCTGCTATAGTTTCATCGGATGAAAAGTTTTGAGGTCGTTGAGCTTTGGAAAAGGTTGAAGCACAGAGAGAGCTAAATTCGTTTAATGAGGAATTTAATGCTTCCGTCATTTTCCTTTGAGCCTCAGCCACTGTTCCTGCGATGTTGAAGTCTGGCTCAGACATTATGGTAGTTAGTGACTGCTTGACACTGCTTTACCGACTTCCAGTAGACTACTCCCTTTTGTGTAGGCTCCAAAGAGGCGGTTGTGGCCCAGTAAGAAAGGCGCTCGCCCCGCCGCCAGGTGAACCCCGGTTCGAGAATTAATCTGTTGATCTCAGAAATTGATCTCAGATCACTGACACCGTGACTCCAGCCACTGAGCTCACAAAAACAGTAAGTTTTGCCACGAAAGTGGACTTGTCCATAGGCTCTGCACAGAGAATTTCGTAATAATGCAATAACACGTCTGCACTCCACGAAAGCATATGTTTGGATGTTGTCTTTAAAGTCGAAGAGAAGTATTCCTTCACAATCCCGATTCAAATTCGTTAATTTAAGGTTGAATAATGGCACCTCGGTGGTCTGGTGCCAATGCCTCGGTGGTCTGGTGTGGAGCTGATGTGTAACCTTCGCATCATGCATGCAGGCTCTATGGTGATCGGAGATGGACTGTCCATTGTACAAAATCCGGTATTTGGATATACATATATATGTTTTCGGGAGCATGTCATTCGTAATTTTCGTTCGTCTTTTTTGCAGGAGCGGCGGTGTGGTACATATTTTTACTATGAGCTTGAATTTTATATACAAAGTACTCTTTTTTTATTGGCTCCGTTTTGTTATTGGGAACTGCTTAAAAGGAAATCAAACTGCTGGGCCCTCCTACAAATCAACGATATTTTTATACCCTTGCAGAGGGTATTATAATTTCAGTCAAAAGTTTGCAACGCAGTGAAGGAGACATTTCCGACCCTATACTTTATAGGCTAGATCGACTCTCCTGGTGATGCTGATCAACAATATATGTATATAAGTATATACATATGTCCGTCTGTCCCTCCGTCCGTTTCTACGAAAACTTGCCCTCAGTTTTAAAGCTTGAAACTCCCAAAATTGTCTTTCTATTGTGGGTAGGTAGGTATATAAGTCGGAACGAGCTGGATCGAGCGACTATAGCATATAGCTCCCATAGTAACAATCGGAAAAAAAATCAAAAAACTTTCTTTTTTTTATATTTTTTTGTTGTTCTTTGGGATTTGGTAATATTTAAATATTATGGAATTACAATAGCAATATCATTTAGCTGCCGTAGAAACGAAGGCAAAATGCAGTGCAAATACAGTCATGGAAAAAATAATAGAAACGACAATTTTTTTTTCGTAATTTTCAAACTTTTCTTCAGTCAATTTTTTTTTTTTTTAAGCTTAATAATTTTGATTGATAGTCGATACAATTATGTGTCAAAATATACCAAAACAATAATTTTCAAAAAACGTTATGAACTAAAAAATAATTTTTAAAATTTTTAGGCCTGGAAAAAATAATAGAAACAACTGAGTTAATTCTATGAAAAACAGTTTTGTAGCTCCAAAGCCTATTAGTTTAGATGGTAACTTTAATATATAGTTGTGCCACCGCAATTTTTAATGACTTTGGTTCAGTGGTGTCCCATTGAATCCACCAAATTGGCACAAATTGATGGTTCAATGGAGTACCACTCGGAATTCACTTTCTTCCACAAATCTTCCCTACACTCATAGCAAAATTAACCCTAAATTTTAGAAATTCGCCTTAAAAATTTATTTTTTCTAAATCCAAGAAAAGATTTCTATTTTCAAAGAATTTTTTTCTCAAAACAAGAAAACTTTTCTTTAATCAAGAAAGTGTTTCTCAAATGTAGAAATTGTCGCCATAAACTAAACTCGCCTTAAATCCAAGAAAGAATTTCTATATTTTAGTAAAAATGGTACTTGCTTTTACAATTTTTTTTCTTAAAATTAGGAATTCTGCCCTAAAAATAATTTACCTTAAAAATATAAAAATTTTCTCAAATTAACCCTAAAAATTCGATAACCCTAAAAAATAGAAACGCTTTCTTAAATATAGAAATATTTTCTTCAATATAGAAATATTTTCTAAAAAAATAAAAATTAATCCCAAAATATAGAAATATTTTCTATAACATAAGAATTATTTTCTAAAATGACCATAAAATTGTTCTAACCCTGTCCACCGCAAGTTCAATTTCAGCTGCCGACATCTTTCTTTTTTTCTTTTTTTTTACTTGTGTATAAACACAGATGAGAAGTAATGTTTTACCCTTTATTGAAAAGTAATTAAAATATTTTTTGAAATATGAAATATCATCTTAGAAAATTTATTTTAAATATTTCGACTTTCACAGTTGCGACTTAACGAGTTCTAAAAACTTTTTTAAACTAATATTCTTCGCAAACGCCCCATCATATAGTCTTTGTTCTTCGTGCGCGACCGTGGCTCCATTTAATGTCTTTGGACTCACGCGCGGGAGACCTGGGTTCGAATCTCACCCGACAGACGAATAAAATTATAAGTTTTTTCGGATAAGAAACTTATCGGATTTTACTTGTAAGAACTGAAATAAATCATAATTGTACTAATTCTCTTCTCTCTCTTTCCCCACAGAATTACAGTTGAAATCGATATTGGCAATTCATTAGTGCGCAATACTAATACAAACTTTGTGACTTTTCTAAATGAAAAGCGAAGTGCCTAAATCATATACATACGTACATATGTGTCCTGAATGAAAAATTACATCATGATGAATGTAGGCGCATTTTTTCTAATTTTTAGAAAAAAATACCCTAAAATTTATGGTTAGATGCCCTAATTTTAAGAAATATTTTTCTATTTTTTAGAAAACTTTTTCTTGTTCTTAGGGCCCTTTGCCTTAGATTTTAGAAAGGAACGCCCTTAATTTTAGAAAATTTTACCCTAAAATTTAAGGTGCGATGCCTTTGAAGACAAAAATAAGGCGAATTTCTTGTTTTTAGGGTTAATTTTGCTATGAGTGTAGTTTTGGACTTAAACCCAACAATCCTTTTCTTTATTATCCCCAAAGGTGATCTATAAGATTTAAGTCTGGGGACTGCGATTACGGCGATTCATCACAATAATAAGCGCGCAACATCGGTGAATTTCGACAGGCGGCTTGTTAGAAAATCAAATAAAAATACCTTTCTCTCGTCAAAACATATCAAAAATGATTTGAATGCACCGGTTACAAGTCGAACCATAAGAAATAGGCTGATTGAATCCAATCTAAAAGCCCATTCACACCGAAAGGTACCATACCTCAGCAAGAAAAATATTGACCAACGTGTACATTTCGCGAAGGTGCATTTATTGCGCTCCAATTGGAAAAATATGTTGTGGTCGGACGAAACCAAGATGAAATTGTTTGGATCTGATGGGGAACCACATGTATGGCGCCCTAAGAATAGGAAATGCCAATTGAATGGAAGTTTCAGCAGGATAATGACCCGAACTATTCTTCAAAGCTGGCCAAGAAATGGTTTGTAGACAACGAAGTTCCCTTGATGGAATGGCCTTGGCAGTCGCCAGACTTAAATCCTATAGAGCACCTTTGGGGGATAATAAAGAAGAGGCTTGGTGGGTTTAAGTCCAAAACAAGAGAGAACGCTATAGTCGAGTGCCTCAACTATTAGATACCCGTTACTCAGCTAAACAACTTAATATAAATATGCCTTCTTTGCAGGGCAATTGCAACTGTGTACAATGTAAATACATACATATGTATATACTTACAAACATACACACATACGCCATTGTTTGACTCAGACCTCCATTATGGCTAACTTGACTTGATTTGCATAGTTCTTGGGATATAGTTCGGTATTGACAAATGAAAGCCATCGCAATTTCCTTTAATAATCCTTATCGAGAATTAACGTTGACTCTGTTGAGCGCCTTGGCCAGCTGTTCCAAAGTCATCCGTTAGATGGCGCTATTGTATACGCCATGAAAGGCGGAAATGTAGGCGCTAGCCAGGCTTAAGCGTTTAATGGGTTTTGGGCGTTAGAGTGGGCGTGGCAAACTTTTATTTGGCCAATCGAAAGGTATTGACGAAACAAATACATATCAAAAAAAATTTTCATAATAGCATCAAAACTGTGGCCACAGCTTGTGGCTTGTGGGCGTCAGAGGGGGCGTGGCACCATTTTGAAACAAACTTGCGCTGCGTAGGAACTCCTAAAATCTACATGCAAAATACCAATCCTCTAGCTTTTATAGTTTCCGAGATCTCAGCGTTCATACGGACGGACAGACGGACATGGCTAGATCGATTCGGCCAGCCGAAGTTTTAATACCCTTGCAGACTTAGCCGAAATTGCTCAAATTGTTTAGTGTAAACTGACAGACAGACGGACATGGCTATATCGACTCCCCTATTGATCCTGATCAAGAATATATATACTTTATAGGGTCGGAAACGTCTCCTTCACTGCGTTACAAACTTCTGACCAAAATTATAATACCCTCTGCAAGGGTATAAAAAGATTAGCTATACGTAATTAATTTCATTTTTAAATAGCGGCTGTATTATGTACTTGTCTAATTGGCAGCAACTTTTACCCTGAGCAAGGTATACATAAATAAATTAAATAAATTGCATAGTTTCATGCCAATAGCTTTTATACTGCAAAATTGTCATATACAAATAGGGCAAAAAGGGATATTTTCGCAGCCTTTAACAATTTTTCCTACGGAAGCTATACGATATAGACGTCCAATTGGCAAGCGCTTTTACCCTGATCAAGGTATGCGTAAATAAATAAGACTTGGAAAAATGTATGTCAATAGCTTATACACTGCGCGAAATATTCTAAAAAACATGAAATTTTGACCGATTTCACCGTATTGTTCCTATGGGAGCTATAGGATATAGACGTCCGATCAGCACGCGCTTTTACCTTGATGAAGGAATGCATAAAAAAATACGATTTTAAAAAATGTATAGCAATAGCTTTTACACATCGCGAAATATTCTGAAAAACATCAAATTTGGACCGATTTTACCCTATTGTTCCTATGGGAGCTATAGGATATAGACGTCCGATCGTCACGCGCTTTTACCCTGATTAAGGTACGCATAAAAAAATAAGATTTGGAAAGATTTATGTCAATAGCTTTTACACTGCGCGAAATATCCTGAAAATCATTACATTTTAACCGATTTTACCCTATTGTTCCTATGGGAGCTATAGGATATAGACGTCCGATCGCCACGCGCTTTAACCCTGATCAAGGTATGCATAAAAAAATACGATTTTGGAAAGATTAATGTCAATAGCTTTTACACTGCGCGAAATATCATAAATTCTTGTAAGATATATCCAATTGTTCCTATGGGAGCTATAGGATATAGACGTCCGATCGGGGCGATTTTCAAACTTGATCTGCGTACACATGTTTTAGGACGATTGTGAAAGTTTCAGATCGCTAGCTTTTAAACTGAGCTCGCAAACGGTATTGAAACAGACGGATCATTACATTTTAACCGATTTTACCCTATTGTTCCTATGGGAGCTATAGGATATAGACGTCCGATCGCCACGCGCTTTAACCCTGATCAAGGTATGCATAAAAAAATACGATTTTGGAAAGATTAATGTCAATAGCTTTTACACTGCGCGAAATATCATAAATTCTTGTAAGATATATCCAATTGTTCCTATGGGAGCTATAGGATATAGACCTCCGATCGGGGCGATTTTCAAACTTGATCTGCGTACACATGTTTTAGGACGATTGTGAAAGTTTCAGATCGCTAGCTTTTAAACTGAGCTCGCAAACGGTATTGAAACAGACGGACAGACGGATCCTGATCAAGAATATATATACTTTATGGGGTCGGAAACGTCTCCTTCACTGCGTTACAAACTTCTGACCAAAATTATAATACCCTCTGCAAGGGTATAAAAATTGTCGTTTCTATTATTTTTTCCATGACTATATATGCATAGAAATCGAATTGTAGTCGTTTTGTAATAACTGCAACGGTATATATACTTCGACTTGCCGATTTTTCCTTCCTTAACAAGAAATTTTTAATTTTTTTTTGTTTCCTGGGATTAGGAAATTTTTAAATACTATGGAATTACGATTTTAATTAAATTAAAATCGGACATCTATTTATGTCCTATTGCTCCCTTAGGAAAATAGAAATATTAAAAAAAATTAAAATCGACATAGCTTTATTGTTTTAGTAATATAGGCATAACAATCGTAATGTAGTCGTTTGTAATAACTGCAAGGGTATATAAACTTCAGGTTGCCGAAGTTTGCTTCCTTTTTTATTTCTTTTAATTTTACTTTTTAAGCTTAATCTAATTTAAATTATTTTTTGTCTTTAATTTGACTTAAAACTGATATGAATTTCACGTCATTGTTGTTGGAAAAATTTCAAATTGCTTGCCAAGTTTTTTAAGTTTTTTAAGTTTTAAAAGTTTCTCTGCTCATATTCGAAAATAAGTACTAAAATCTTTTCCTCCTACTCTGCATATGCAAGTCCGTTTGATTGATCTAAAAACCATCTTTCCATTAATTACTTTACTATAGAACTCGATTTTCGATCTGAGTTTTTTTTTTTTTTTTTTTTAATTGTTTTTTCGTAAATTTTTGACCAAAGAAACACTTTGCTTTGTCAAAAGGCACCCCAAAAGTAATTTCTGGTATTTTCTTCGTCGATCTGAGTACCGGAGTGAAAAAAGCTGACGATCAGACTTTCTCAATCTGAATCGTAGGCTTTTAAATAAAAAGACAAGAGAGAACGCTATAGTCGAGTGCCTTGACTATTAGATACCCGTTACTCAGCTAAACAACTTAATATAAATATGCCTTCTTGTATGTTTTTCGCCGCTCGAATCAGTTCCCGATTTTTATGTTAAAATCGGTACCCAGGGAACACCTCCAATTTGGCTAACTTGATTTGATTTGCATAGTTCTTGGGATATAGTTCGGTATTGACAAATGAAAGCCATCGCAATTTCCTTTAATAGAAATCCTTATCGAGAATTAACGTTGACTCTGTTGAGCACCTTGGCCAGCTGTTCCAAAGTCATCCGTTAGATGGCGCTATTGTATACGCCATGAAAGGCGGAAATGTAGGCGCTAGCCAGGCTTAAGCGTTTAATGGGTTTTTGGGCGTTAGAGTGGGCGTGGCAAACTTTTATTTGGCCAATCGATAGGTATTGACGAAACAAATACATATCAAAAAAAATTTTCATAATAGCATCAAAACTGTGGCCACAGCTTGTGACTTGTGGGCGTCAGAGGGGGCGTGGCACCATTTTGAAACAAACTTGCGCTGCGTAGGAACTCCTAAAATCTACATGCAAAATGCCAATCTTCTAGCTTTTATAGTTTCCGAGATCTCAGCGTTCATACGGACAGACAGACAGACGGACAGACAGACGGACAGACGGACATGCCTATACCGACTCGGCTAGTGATCCTGAACAAGAATATATATACTTTATAGGGTCGGAAACGCTTCCTTCTACCTGTTACATACTTTTGCACGAATACAATATACCCTTTTACTCTACGAGTAACGGGTATACATACGATTTGGAAAGATTAATGTCAATAGCTTTTAACTGCGCGAAATATCATAAATTCTTGCAAGATATATCCAATTGTTCCTATGGGAGCTATAGGATATAGACGTCCGATCGGGGCGATTTTCAAACTTGATCTGCGTACACATGTTTTTGGACGATTGTGAAAGTTTCAGATCGCTAGCTTTTAAACTGAGCTCGCAAACGGTATTGAAACAGACGGACATGGCTATATCGACTCTCCTATTGATCCTGATCAAGAATATATATACTTTATAGGGTCGGAAACGTCTCCTTCACTGCGTTACAAACTTCTGACCAAAATTATAATACCCTCTGCAAGGGTATAAAAAGATTAGCTATACGTAATTAATTTCATTTTTAAATAGCGGCTGTATTATGTACTTGTCTAATTGGCAGCAACTTTTACCCTGAGCAAGGTATACATAAATAAATTAAATAAATTGCATAGTTTCATGCCAATAGCTTTTATACTGCAAATTGTCATATACAAATAGGGCAAAAAGGGATATTTTCGCAGCCTTTAACAATTTTTCCTACGGAAGCTATACGATATAGACGTCCAATTGGCAAGCGCTTTTACCCTGATCAAGGTATGCGTAAATAAATAAGACTTGGAAAAATGTATGTCAATAGCTTATACACTGCGCGAAATATTCTAAAAAACATGAAATTTTGACCGATTTCACCGTATTGTTCCTATGGGAGCTATAGGATATAGACGTCCGATCAGCACGCGCTTTTACCTTGATGAAGGAATGCATAAAAAAATACGATTTGAAAAAATGTATAGCAATAGCTTTTACACATCGCGAAATATTCTGAAAAACATCAAATTTGGACCGATTTTACCCTATTGTTCCTATGGGAGCTATAGGATATAGACGTCCGATCGTCACGCGCTTTTACCCTGATTAAGGTACGCATAAAAAAATAAGATTTGGAAAGATTTATGTCAATAGCTTTTACACTGCGCGAAATATCCTGAAAATCATTAAATTTTAACCGATTTTACCCTATTGTTCCTATGGGAGCTATAGGATATAGACGTCCGATCGCCACGCGCTTTTACCCTGATCAAGGTATGCATAAAAAAATACGATTTGGAAAGATTAATGTCAATAGCTTTTAACTGCGCGAAATATCATAAATTCTTGCAAGATATATCCAATTGTTCCTATGGGAGCTATAGGATATAGACGTCCGATCGGGGCGATTTTCAAACTTGATCTGCGTACACATGTTTTAGGACGATTGTGAAAGTTTCAGATCGCTAGCTTTTAAACTGAGCTCGCAAACGGTATTGAAACAGACGGATCATTACATTTTAACCGATTTTACCCTATTGTTCCTATGGGAGCTATAGGATATAGACGTCCGATCGCCACGCGCTTTAACCCTGATCAAGGTATGCATAAAAAAATACGATTTTGGAAAGATTAATGTCAATAGCTTTTACACTGCGCGAAATATCATAAATTCTTGTAAGATATATCCAATTGTTCCTATGGGAGCTATAGGATATAGACCTCCGATCGGGGCGATTTTCAAACTTGATCTGCGTACACATGTTTTAGGACGATTGTGAAAGTTTCAGATCGCTAGCTTTTAAACTGAGCTCGCAAACGGTATTGAAACAGACGGACAGACGGATCCTGATCAAGAATATATATACTTTATGGGGTCGGAAACGTCTCCTTCACTGCGTTACAAACTTCTGACCAAAATTATAATACCCTCTGCAAGGGTATAAAAATTGTCGTTTCTATTATTTTTTCCATGACTATATATGCATAGAAATCGAATTGTAGTCGTTTTGTAATAACTGCAACGGTATATATACTTCGACTTGCCGATTTTTCCTTCCTTAACAAGAAATTTTTAATTTTTTTTTTTTTCCTGGGATTAGGAAATTTTTAAATACTATGGAATTACGATTTTAATTAAATTAAAATCGGACATCTATTTATGTCCTATTGCTCCCTTAGGAAAATAGAAATATTAAAAAAATTAAAATCGACATAGCTTTATTGTTTTAGTAATATAGGCATAACAATCGTAATGTAGTCGTTTGTAATAACTGCAAGGGTATATAAACTTCAGCTTGCCGAAGTTTGCTTCCTTTTTTATTTCTTTTAATTTTACTTTTTAAGCTTAATCTAATTTAAATTATTTTTTGTCTTTAATTTGACTTAAAACTGATATGAATTTCACGTCATTGTTGTTGGAAAAATTTCAAATTGCTTGCCAAGTTTTTATACCCGTTACTCGTAGAGTAAAAGGGTATATTGTATTCGTGCAAAAGTATGTAACAGGTAGAAGGAAGCGTTTCCGACCCTATAAAGTATATATATTCTTGTTCAGGATCACTAGCCGAGTCGATCTAGCCATGTCCGTCTGTCCGTCTGTCCGTCTGTCCGTCCGTATGAACGCTGAGATCTCGGAAACTATAAAAGCTAGAAGATTGGCATTTTGCATGCAGATTTTAGGAGTTCCTACGCAGCGCAAGTTTGTTTCAAAAAGGTGCCACGCCCCCTTTAACGCCCACAATCGCTTATATACGATTTTATTTAAATATAAATTTAAATATTTCGGAAAAGTAAAAATGCAGTTTTATTGTGTTTATCAATACCTATCGAAATGTAGAAGAATTTTTCAAATCGGACCATTCGTTTAAAAGTTATGCGCGATCAAAGTTTCTATCTCCATCTCCCCCGCACTCCTTTTGCCTGAGTAACGGGTATCTGATAGTCGGGGCACCCGACTATAGCGTTCTCCCTTGTTTAAGTTTTAAAAGTTTCTCTGCTCATATTCGAAAATAAGTACTAAAATCTTTTCCTCCTACTCTGCATATGCAAGTCCGTTTGATTGATCTAAAAACCATCTTTCCATTAATTACTTTACTATAGAACTCGATTTTCGATCTGAGTTTTTTTTATTTTTTTTTAATTGTTTTTTTCGTAAATTTTTGACCAAAGAAACACTTTGCTTTGTCAAAAGGCACCCCAAAAGTAATTTCTGGTATTTTCTTCGTCGATCTGAGTACCGGAGTGAAAAAAGCTGACGATCAGACTTTCTCAATCTGAATCGTAGGCTTTTAAATAAAAAGACAAGAGAGAACGCTATAGTCGAGTGCCTTGACTATTAGATACCCGTTACTCAGCTAAACAACTTAATATAAATATGCCTTCTTGTATGTTTTTCGCCGCTCGAATCAGTTCCCGATTTTTATGTTAAAATCGGTACCCAGGGAACACCTCCAATTTGGCTAACTTGATTTGATTTGCATAGTTCTTGGGATATAGTTCGGTATTGACAAATGAAAGCCATCGCAATTTCCTTTAATAGAAATCCTTATCGAGAATTAACGTTGACTCTGTTGAGCACCTTGGCCAGCTGTTCCAAAGTCATCCGTTAGATGGCGCTATTGTATACGCCATGAAAGGCGGAAATGTAGGCGCTAGCCAGGCTTAAGCGTTTAATGGGTTTTTGGGCGTTAGAGTGGGCGTGGCAAACTTTTATTTGGCCAATCGATAGGTATTGACGCAACAAATACATATCAAAAAAAAATTTCATAATAGCATCAAAACTGTGGCCACAGCTTGTGGCTTGTGGGCGTCAGAGGGGGCGTGGCACCATTTTGAAACAAACTTGCGCTGCGTAGGATTTCCTAAAATCTACATGCAAAATACCAATCTTCTAGCTTTTATAGTTTTCGAGATCTCAGCGTTCATACGGACAGACAGACAGACAGACGGACAGACAGACGGACAGACGGACAGACAGGACAGACGGACAGACGGACATGGCTAGATCGACTCGGTTAGTGATCCTGAACAAGAATATATATACTTTATAGGGCCGGAAACGCTTCCTTCTACCTGTTACATACTTTTGCACGAATACAATATACCCTTTTACTCTACGAGTAACGGGTATAATAACTGCTCACTCGCCTATATCGATAGTCCTTGTGATCGCAGAGTGCGAATGGTAGGCAACAGCTGACCGGTCTCACCTTTAAGTTTTGATCTTTGCGATGTGACTCGCGTCTATCGATAGTCCTTGTGATCGCAGAGTGTGAATGGTAGGCAACAGCTGACCGGTCTCACCTCTAAGTTTTGATCTTTGCGGTGTCACTTCTTTCTAGTCACTTGGCATAGAGTACATTGGTCGGCATAATTATTCTGACGAAAAACAAATGGTTCAAGTTTTCATGTAACTTTGCAATGGTTTAATATAAGTCACTCTGTTTTACTTAGTGCTAATACAAACTTAAAAATAATGAATTCAATATTTTGTCATATGAACTTGAAAAAATATAAGCTAAAGTAATTTTCATGTGGTGGCATAAGTATTTTGACAAGTAGATTAGTAACACAGTTTAAACTTAAAAAAAACTAAAGGAAACAAATTTATTAAAATATATAATTTCCTTTAGTTTCAATCATTTTAGCAGGCGTCGCGGTACTGCATCGATTAAATTTTGGATTATCTCTGAAGATATCTCAGAAATGGTCTCCTTTCTGGTTTTATTCAACGATACTGTTCTTTTACGTTTATAAAAGACCAGACTTTTTCAATTGTATTTAAATCTGGACTTTGAGGTGGCCAGTCCAAAGTGGTGAAAACCAACATCTTTCAATAATGTTGTAATCATCTTGGCTTTGTGGCAAGGGACGTTATGAAAGACGAATGAAGCATTGTCCAAAAGGCTTGTCTCCAAAAGTAAATGCATTATCATTTAGAATCAGTAAAAAAAACTATTTGGAAAATAGAGGCTTTTAATAGAGGCTTTGTTACCTGCAGAAAAATCGTTTGTCCATTCCTTAAAATTTCTTATTTAAAAAAAGATATCAATGTTTGTCCATCTCTTGAAATTTGAGAATTAAAAAAATCATTTGCCCACTTTTAAAAAATAGTTAATTTTGACAAAAAACGTTTGCCCACCTCGTAAAACAGACATTTTTTAACAAAAATCGTTTGCCCATACCTTAAATATCGTTATTTCGAAAAAATGAAAGATGGCCCTGTGAGCCTATTCGGTCTTCGTGTATATTAACTATATGGATCTGCA
The DNA here is from genome assembly GCA_018153365.1 of Drosophila fuyamai. Taxonomy (NCBI): domain Eukaryota; kingdom Metazoa; phylum Arthropoda; class Insecta; order Diptera; family Drosophilidae; genus Drosophila; species Drosophila fuyamai. The sequence goes on along the minus strand of JAECXW010000419.1, from coordinate 189,870 downwards.
TTTTTGGTACCTAATGTTGTTTTTCCTACTGTCTGGACATATCCTTGTGAACTGAAATATGAAATTTAATGTCCGATTTATGTTCTGTATTGTTCTGTATTAAAATTTCAAGTTACTTGAAGAATGTTACCGATCATGTTGCGTTCGTTTGGAATATTTAATAAAAATTCATTTTCCATGTCGAAATCAAAGTCAATAATGACAATGGGACCTGGTTCTATTTCAAGATTCATCCACCGCATTTCTTGCCATTTTCTGTGTTTCTTCCGAAAAATTCTTTAACAAAAGTTACTAATCCATTTTGTAAACCAAGGCTACTCAATTTCTCTGAATCTACAGCCTCCAATCGATGGTAAAACGATTCCAGGCTTCGGCACTCATAGTTTTCGTAAATTTCATGTGATCGGCGTTTTGATGCACTAGGTATTTCATTAAGCACTTGATCAATAAGTGTTCATATATTTGCATGGCATTGTACTACCCGGTTTCTTTCTTCAAAAAAAATGATTAAAATTACTTCTCTATCACAGTAGAGACGTGGAGAAATTCCCTTGAGGTCACATTTTTAAAGAATTCCACTGCCAAGCTTTCCGTGTAATGTGAATCCAATTGGTTCTCTATATATGCAGTGTACAATATTTCCCCATGTGAATCAAATGGACATGTAGTTTTAAATTGAATTGATTCCGTTCCAATCCATACAGATCTCATTGCTCCACCATTACGCAATATTTTGTCTTTTCTCCTTCGATGTGGTCGATTGTAAATCAAATCTACGTTCGGACGTTTCTTGAGATACGTTTTACTTGGCTTTCTGATGGATCTGTCCTCTAACGCGATTTCTGTACTTTCGTTATTTAAGACCTCTGGTAGAGGGAATATTTTCATTCACAAAGTCTTCCTTGACTTTTTTTTTTATAGATTGTTAAAACACGCCACACAAGGATGGATCTTGTTTTCGTGTGTTGATGAATTATTTCTAAAGACTCTAAAAAAAGCGTGTAGCGGGTGCTCCATTCTTGAGCAAATCAGGTGAGGTTATAGCGGATCAAAAGTTAATCAAGATGTATAATTACAGAAGACGACCATGTCTTTAGACATGTTTTTGTTGTCGTTGACGAAAGGATTTTTTGTATTTTAAATTACAACTCATTTTATAAACCAAATTATGTCAAAAATTTACGTAAACAAGGAATAAGACTATATCCTATAGCTGCCATGTAACTGAACGTGTTAAGAATGCATCATATGAATAATTTTGAAGAGTATAATTTACAGAATATTCTTCGGCTCCGCCCGAAGTTAGCTCTCCTTTCTTGTTTACGTAAATTTTTGACATATTTTGGCTTATAAAGTGAGTTGTAATTTAAAATACAAAAAAATCCTTTCGTCAACGACAACAAAAACACGTCTAAAAGAAGTGTGCAAGAGCAGAAATCAATCGGTGCAATAGTTTTTGAGAAAACGTGACTACCGACTTCAAAAAAGTGGTTTTCAGAAAAACGCGTTTGAAGTTTTAAAGCGGAATAAAATAGAGTAAACAATTTGTTTTGTTTATTTACATGGAATCATCGATTCCAGGTCCATGAAGGGAAGGTTCTGCTGTAGTTCCATCAAGTTCCATCGCGGCTTTTCTTTCTTGTCGAAGCTTAATTCGCGCTTCTCTGAGCCTCCGCTTTTTTCTCGGCCGCAAGAAAACGATGGTTGTTCTCATTTCTCGCATATTACTGGCTGAGAGGTCCAAGTTTCACATCCATTGCATGAAGAAATGTGAGGATAGTAGAGATTCCTTTACTGAATGTGCAGGAAAGCAACATACGCAGCAATTTCGACAGTTTTCGCACCAGCAGTAATTATTTTTGGACTGATCTTCGAAATAAGCTGGTTTATGCTTTCATTGTTTTTTTTGCGTGAAGCCGCCCAGGCACCGTTCGAAAAGAATTTGAATCAGTTTATAATGGAACATAGTCGTGCTTGAACGATATCAAAGTTATTTGTAGCCGAAGCACGTTGCCAAGCGCACCATGAAGTAGCTCCGCCCGAGTATCATGCTGCGGATTTCGTCCTTTGATGCGTTATGATAGTATGTTGCCCATATTGCGTTATTCATAACATCCACTGAATTACTGTATCTTCTTATTACCAGCCCATAAAATATTGCTTTGCTGTAAGTTTTCCTTTTCCAGAAAAATTTTTTTCATAACATTTTTCCCGTTAACAATTATTTTGTTTCCAGATTTTTTACTAATTCGCGTAATGTCGTGCAGATTTACAACGTTAACGTGGCATTTGAAAAAAGAAAACGACACCGGATAGTGCCAGCCAGGAGTAGGAGCTGCTTTCTCGCCCGTTTCCTCGACGCTCTCCTCCGGCACATCAGTTGTGGAAGTGGGAGTGGGAGCGGCGGAGTAAAGCGGGCGGGAGCGCGGCTTTAGGTTTAAGTCAGTCGAATAAAGCACTTGAATTACACCACGACCCCCCGCCTTATTAACTTCGTCTACCTTTACGTTTGCGCCGTGGGAATTTACTTGTGCAATCCAGCTCTTTTTTTTGTGGCAGGATCGCCCCCTTCAACAGATGTGATCCCATAAATTTACCCTATCGGAACATTTTACTAAAAAATTCTTGATCATAACCGAAGTCAGTAAATACTTTTAAAAGCAGCTCCTTTGGAAGGGAAGTTTGCGTTTCCGCGTCTTTATTATGTGGCGTGGATGGATCCCCGGTCACCACAGTTGCTTCCCCTTCTTGTGCTACTGAACAATAAATATACATTAATTAGATTTAAAAAATGGGATCCAAAAATGAAATTTTCTCAGCTTCCTGTGATGCATCGAGATTGACATCGCTGTTTAGTTCTGTCCCAGGCGGAGGCATTTCAGTCCTTGAATTAATGGAAAAATAAATATACAGTGAAGAACTTAATTGTTGGCACAGTATGACTTTCTAACTTTAAGACTATTTTTCTTTATATAATATTTATCATCTAATTTGCATTTCCACTTCTATCCCGTTATTAAAAACTAATATTTTAACTCATTTGCGTTTCTCTTAATTGTGCCTTTTATTTTCACTTGTGTCTTGTCTCTATTTAATTTATGTATTTTCCTCGCGAACTCGCATTTTTTGCCCAAATTGATAATAGGGCCCGCGCGTAACAAGCACGTGCTTGGTGTCGTTGGGCCACTTGTTTGTACTGCTCGTAGTGCATCAACGTCCATCAGAAATTAAAAAAAAAATAAAAAAAATATGCTGATACTTAAATAAAATAAAAAAATGTTATATATAATCATTAATTTTCAGTTAAATACAAGTGACTTCATTAATTTATCTTTTATAAATAATTTAATACACATAAAGAACCAAAAATTGACCAAAACAAAATTATTGCCACAATTGGGTTTTAATGAACTATTTTTTTTTTATATTATTGAACCCAAGTGTGCCAATAATAATTTCAGGGAAATTTTTTGCACTTTTTTTTTTTTTTATTAAATTATTCAAAAAGATAAATTTATGATTAAATATAAAAATATATTGTTTTTTAAAAATGGGATCAAAAAATATAATTTACTCACTTTACTTTCTTCGTGAGACTCCTCCACAATCTGACAGGAGTCAGACCGCCTGCCAATTTGGTGCACAAACGAGTTCATCTTGTTTCGGACACACCCGGGACTTATTCGGAAACGACATTCAATTTTCTTTCGAATGTGATGATCGTTGTAAAATTCCTTATAATACTCCTGGCTGCACATACCCGGTGTCATATCTTTGTATTTCTCCATCCTCTTCATTTTCTTCACTATCTCTTGAAGATTTGTAACGTGTAATTATAATACCTTCTGAAAGGTTTGGGTATGCTCCCTCTCCATTCTCGTTTCCATAATTACGCACAGCCATAGCACTTGATTGTTGATTTGAAAAATTTTTATACAAATAAAGTGTAAGCCGCCAGAAAAGCCAATATAGAAGCAAAGCGAAGACCAATTACCAGATATATCGGAAAAAAATGCAGTGGATCTTAAAAATATATGGTCTCGCTACTTAGGTTTGGGAATGGGAAAAACTAAGCCCGAGCTTACACTTAAAAAAATGTATAAAATTAATTTTTTTCCCTACGTAAAAAATGGGTCAAAAATGACAGCTATAAGATATAGGCCGACTATATCCTGCCGTATAGATGCTATATAACTGATTGATCGGAAATGCTATAACTTAAGTGTTTGTTAAGTTAGAAAGTTGGGATGAGTTTTATATTTGGCCAATTAATCCGACCTACCAAATTTCATAAGGATCGGCCGACTAAATCCTATAGCCGCCATCTAACTGATTAATCGAAATATAAAGTTCATAGCTGCACTTATTTCTAACATACGATTTTTCTAAGTTTTTTATTGTGTTTTTCCTACAGTTTTGACATAAGAAAAACTTTGCTCTGACAAGAGGCACCCAAAATATAGACACTCTCAAAAGAAAACTTCTGCAATCGACTTTTGCGGGTTTTTTTATTTTTTCCTTCCATTTTTTAATATGTTCAGTGAGAAGCGCACGTCAAAAGATTAAATTTTTCAATCTTTGCGCTAGGGTACACCCAAAGTTCATTTCCGCGGACTGGCAATGCTATGCAATTTCTGGTATTTTTTCGTCGATCTGAGGATCGAGGTGAAAAAAAGGCCTGGCGAAAAGTGAACGCCAGCTGTTTGCCTCTCGCTCTCTTTCTTGACTGGCGTACAGTTATCGTTGATCTCAGTACTAGGCTTTAAGATAAAAAGATAAATGCTATGTCACTCGCCTCTATCGATAGTCCTTGTGAACGCAGAGTGTGAATGGTAGACAACAGCTGCCCGGTCTCACTTCTAAGTTTTGGTCTTTACGATGTCACTCGCGTCTATCGATAGTCCTTGTGATCGCAGAGTGTGAATGGTAGGCAACAGCTGACCGGTCTCACCTCTAAGTCTTGATCTATGCGGTGTCACTTCTTTCTAGACACGTGCCATAGAGTACATTAGTAAGCTTAATTATTCTGACGAAAAACAAATGGTTCAAGTTTTCATGTAACTTTGCAATGGGTTAATATAACTCAATGAATTTTTTTCTGTTTTACTTAGTGCTAGTACAAACTTAACAAGAGAGAACGCTATAGTCGGGTGCCCCGACTATCAGATACCCGTTACTCAGGTAAAAGGAGTGCGAGGGAGATAAAGATAGAAACTTTGATCACGCATAACTTTTAAACGAATGGTCCGATTTGAAAAATTTCTTCTACATTTCGATAGGTATTGATAAACACAATAAAACTGCATTTTTACTTTTCCGAAATATTTAAATTTATATTTAAATAAAATCGTATATAAGCGATTGTGGGCGTTAAAGGGGGCGTGGCACCTGTTTGAAACAAACTTGCGCTGCGTAGGAACTCCTAAAATCTGCATGCAAAATGCCAATCTTCTAGCTTTTATAGTTTCCGAGATCTCAGCGTTCATACGGACAGACAGACGGACAGACGGACAGACGGACAGACGGACATGGCTAGATCGACTCGTCTAGTGATCCTGAACAAGAATATATATACTTTATAGGGTCGGAAACGCTTCCTTCTACCTGTTACATACTTTTGCACGAATACAATATACCCTTTTACTCTACGAGTAACGGGTATAAAAATAATGAATTGAATATTTTGTCATATGAACTTGAAAAAATATAAGCTAAAGTAATTTTCATGTGGAGGCATAAGTATTTTGACAAGTAGATTAATAACAAATTTTAAACTTAAAAAAACTAAAGGAAACAAATTTAGAAAAATGTATAATTTAATTTAGTTTCATTCATTTTAGCAGGCTATTTTTTTTTATATTATTGAACCCAAGTGTGCCAACAATTTAGTTCAGGGAAATTTTGTCCACTTTTTGTTTTTTTTTTATTAAATTATTCAAAAAAGATAAATTAATGATTAAATATAAAAATATTTTGTTTGTTTTTAAAATGGGATCAAAAAATATGATTTACTCACCTTTCTTCGTGAAACTTCTCCACAATCTGACAGGAGTCAGACCGCCTGCCAATTTGGTGCACAAACGAGTTTAGCTTGTTTCGGACACACCCGGACTTATTCAGAAACGACATTCAATTTTCTTTCGAATGTGATGATCGTTGTAAAATTTCTTATAATACTCCTGGCTGCACATACCCGGTGTCATATCTTTGTATTTCTCCATCCATTTCATTTTCTTCACAATCTCTTGTAGATTTGTAACGTGGGATTTAAAAAAAAGAGAACGACACCGGATAGTGCCAGCCAGGAGTAGGAACTGTTTCATCGCGTGTTTCCTCGATGCCCTCCTCCGGCACAGGAGTTGTGAAAGGGGGAGTGGGAGTGGGAAGGGAAGTGAGATTGGGAAGAGGAGTGGGAGTGGGAGCGGGAGTGGGCCTGCCAAATTGCAGCAGCTTGGACTCATTTGTCCCTTCCCTAAAATACCGCGTACCGGATCGTTTCTCCGGAAACATATAAAAATCGAGGTAAACTTTTTTTAGGGTCTTTTCCCAGAACTCCTCGTTGTTCATAATTTCCATTACAATCTTCTTATTGTCCACGCTAGCTGCGAACGTTTCGAAGTTAACGGGAAAAACAAATGACCCACGCCTGCAAAGAGGACAAAATTGGTGATGTGGTTATTTAAAAAAAAAAGTCACTCACCTGTCCACCTCCACTATAATACCTTCTGAAAGGTTTGGATATGCTCCCTCTCCATTCTCGTTTCCATAATTACGCACAGCCATAGCACTTGATTGTTGATTTGAAAAAATAAAAATCGAGGTAAACTTTTTTTAGGGTCTTTTCCCAGAACTCCTCGTTGTTCATAATTTCCATTACAATCTTGGGATCTTCTGCAATCGACTTTTGTGGGGTTTTTTATTTTTTCCTTCCATTTTTAAATATGTTCAGTGAGAAGCGCACGCCAAAAGATTACATTTTTTAATCTTTGCGCTAGGGTTCACCCAAAGTTCAGACTGGCAATGCTATGCAGTTTTCTGGTATATTTTTCGTCAATCTGAGGACCGAGGTGAAAAAAAGGACTGACGAAAAGTGAACGCCAGCTGTTTGCCTCTCGCTCTCTTTAATGACTGGCGTACAGTTTTCGTTGATCTCAGCACTAGGCTTTAAGATAAAAAGATAAATGCTATGCCACTCGCCTCTCTCGATCGCCGAGTGTGAATGGTAGACAACAGCTGACCGGTCGCACCTCTAAGTTTTGGTCTTTACGATGTCACTCGCGTCTATCGATAGTCCTTGTGATCGCAGAGTGTGAATGGTAGGCAACAGCTGACCGGCCTCACCTCTAAGTTTTGATCTTTGCGGTGTCACTTCTTTCTAGTCACTTGGCATAGAGTACATTGGTCGGCATAATTATTCTGACGAAAAACAAATGGTTCAAGTTTTCATGTAACTTTGCAATGGTTTAATATAAGTCACTCTGTTTTACTTAGTGCTAATACAAACTTAAAAATAATGAATTCAATATTTTGTCATATGAACTTGAAAAAATATAAGCTAAAGTAATTTTCATGTGGTGGCATAAGTATTTTGACAAGTAGATTAATAACACAGTTTAAACTTAAAAAAAACTAAAGGAAACAAATTTAGTAAAATATATAATTTTCTTTAGTTTCAATCATTGACTTTTGGATTATCTCTGAAGATATCTCAGAAATGGTCTCCTCTCTGGTTTTATTCAACGATACTGATCTTTTACGTTTCATAAAACACCACACATTTTCAATTATATTTAAGTCTGGACTTTAAGGTCGCCAGTCCAAAGTGGTGAAAACCAACATCCTTCAATAATGTTGTAATCATCTTGGCTTTGTGGCATGGGACGTTATCCTGTTGCAGAATGAAGGATTGTCCAAAAGGCCTGTCTCCAAAAGTAAATGCATTATCATTTAGAACCCGTAAAAAAACTGTTTGGAAAATAGAGGCTTTTAATAGAGGCTTTGTTACCTGCAGAAAAATCGTTTGTCCATCCCTTAAAATTTCTTATTAAAAAAAAAGATACCCATGTTTGTCCGCCACTTAAAATTTAAGAATTAAAAAAATCATTTGCCCACCTTTAAAAAATAGTTCATTTTGACAAAAAACCCCTCGTAAAACAGACATTTTTTAACAAAAATCATTTGCCCATAATTTAAAAATCGTTATTTCGAAAAAATGAAAGATGGCCCTGTGAGCCTATTCGGTCTTCGTGTATATTAACTATATGTTTCTGCATTTTTGGTACCTAATGTTGTACATTTTCCTACTGTCTGGACATATCGTTGTGAACTGAAATGTGAAATTTAATGTCCGATTTATGTTCTGTATTGTTCTGTATTAAAATTTCAAGTTACTTGAAGAATGTTACCGATCATGTTGCGTTCGTTTGGAATATTTAATAAAAATTCATTTTCCATGTCGAAATCAAAGTCAATAATGACAATAGGACCTGGTTCTATTTCAAGATTCATCCACCGCATTTCTTGTCATTTTCTGTGTTTCTTCCGAAAAATTCTTTAACAAAAGTTACAAATCCATTTTGTAAACCAAGGCTACTCAATTTCTCTGAATCTACAGCCTCCAATCGATGGTAAAACGATTCCAGGCTTCGGCACTCATAATTTTCGTTTATTTCATGTGATCGGCTTTTTGATACACTAGGTATTTCATTAAGCACTTGATCAATAAGTGTTCATATATTTACATGGCATTGTATTACCCGGTTTCTTTCTTCAAAAAAAATGATTAAAATTATTTCTCTATCACAGTAGAGACGTGGAGAAATTCCCTTGAGGTCATATTTTTAAAGAATTCCACTGCCAAGCTTTCCGTGTAATGTGAATCCAATTGGTTCTCTATATATGCAGTGGACAATATTTCTTCATGTGAATCAAATGGACATGTAGTTTTAAATTGAATTGATTCCGTTCCAATCCATACAGATCTCATTGCTCCACCATTACGCAATTTTTCGTCTTTTCTCCTTCGATGTGGTCGATTGTAAATCAAATCTACGTTCGGACGTTTCTTGAGATACGTTTTACTTGGCTTTCTGAAGGATCTGTCTTCTAACGCGATTTCTGTACTTTCCCAACTTCCTAACTTTCCAAACACCAAAGTTATGGCATTTTCGATCATTCAGTTATATGGCAGTTATAAGATATAGTCGGCCGATCCTTATGAAATGTGGTAGGTCGGATTGATTGGCCAAATATAAAACAAATAGAAAATCCCAACTTCCTAACTTAACAAACACCAAAGTGTGTGGCATTTCCGATCAATCAGTTATATGGCAGCTACAGGATGTAGTCGGCCGAACCATATAACCATATAACTGAACGATTGGAAATGCCATAACTTTGGTGTTTTTAAAGTTAGGAAGTAGTGATTTTTTATGAGTGCTAAGAATGCATCATATGAATAATTTTGGAGAATATAATTTAAAGAATATTCTGCAAGGGTATTTCAACTTCGGCTCCGCCTGAAGTTGACTCTCCTTTTATGTTTACGTAAATTTGTGTCATATTTTGGCTTATAAAATGAGTTGTAATTTAAAATACAAAAAATCCTTTCGTCAACGACAACAAAAACATGTCTAAAAGAAGTGTGCAAAAGCAGAAGTCAATCGGTGCAATAGTTTTTGAGACAACTTAAAAAAAGTGGTTTTCAGAAAAAGGCGTTTAAAGTTTTAAAGCGGAATAAAATAGAGAAAACCATTTGTTTTGTTTATTTACATGACATCATCGATTCCAGGTCCATAAAGGAAAGGTTCTGCTGTAGCTGCAAGTTCCATCGCGTCTTTTCTTTCTTGTCGAAGCTTAATTCGCGCTTCTCTGAGCCTCCGCTTTTTTCTCGGCCGCAAGAAAACGATGGTTGTTCTCATTTCACATAGCCGAAGCACGTTGCCAAGCGCACCATGAAGTAGCTCCGCCCGAGTATCATGTCCTTTGATGCGTAATGATAGTACGTTGCCCATATAGCGTTATTCATAACATCCACTGGAATACTGTATCTTCTTATTCCCAGCCCATAAAATATTGCTTTGCTGTAAGTTTCCTTTTCCTCCTTTTCCAGAAAAATTTTTTTTCATAACATTTTTCCCGTTAACAATTATTTTGTTTCCAGATTTTTTAATAATTCGCGTAATGTCGTGCAGATTTACAACGTTAACCGTGGCATTTGAAAAAAGAAAACGACACCGGATAGTGCCAGCCAGGAGTAGGAGCTGCTTTCTCGCCCGTTTCCTCGACGATCTCCTCCGGCACATCAGTTGTGGAAGTGGGAGTGGGAGCGGCGGAGTAAAGCGGGCGGGAGCGCGGCTTTAGGTTTAAGTCAGTCGAATAAAGCACTTGAATTACACCACGACCCCCCCGCCTTATTAACTTCGTCTACCTTTACGTTTGCGCCGTGGGAATTTACTTGTGCAATCCAGCTCTTTTTTTTGTGGCAGGATCGCCCCCTTCCACAGATGTGATCCCATAAATTTACCCTATCGGAACATTTTACTAAAAAAATTCTTGATCATAACCGAAGTCAGTAAATACTTTTAAAAGCAGCTCCTTTGGAAGGGAAGTTTGCGTTTCCGCGTCTTTATTATGTGGCGTGGATGGATCCCCGGTCACCACAGTTGCTTCCCCTTCTTGTGCTACTGAACAATAAATATACATTAATTAGATTTTAAAAATGGGATCCAAAAATGAAATTTTCTCAGCTTCCTGTGATGCATCGAGATTGACATCGCTGTTTAATTCTGTCCCAGGCGGAGGCATTTCAGTCCTTGAATTAATGAACAAAGAAATATACAGTGAAGAACTTAATTGTTGGCACAGTATGACTTTCTAACTTTAAGACTATTTTTCTTTATATAATATGCTGATACTTAAATAAAATAAAAAAATGTTATATATAATCATTAATTTTCAGTTAAATACAAGTGAATTCATTAATTTATCTTTTATAAATAATTTAATACACATAAAGAACCAAAAAATTGATCAAAACAAAATTATTGGCACAATTGGGTTTTAATGAACTATTTTTTTTTTTTATTATTGAACCCAAGTGTGCCAATAATTTTGTTCAGGGAAATTTTGTGCACTTTTTGTTTTTTTTTATTAAATTATTCAAAAAAGATAAATTAATGATTAAATATAAAAATATTTTGCTCGTTTTTAAAATGGGATCAAAAAATATGATTTACTCACCTTTCTTCGTGAAACTTCTCCACAATCTGACAGGAGTCAGACCGCCTGCCAATTTGGTGCACAAACGAGTTTAGCTTGTTTCGGACACACCCGGGACTTATTCGGAAACGACATTCAATTTTCTTTCGAATGTGATGATCGTTGTAAAATTTCTTATAATACTCCAGGCTGCACATACCCGGTGTCATATCTTTGTATTTCTCCATCCATTTCATTTTCTTCACAATCTCTTGTAGATTTGTAACGTGGGATTTAAAAAAAAGAGAACGACACCGGATAGTGCCAGCCAGGAGTAGGAACTGTTTCATCGCGTGTTTCCTCGATGCCCTCCTCCGGCACAGGAGTTGTGAAAGGGGGAGTGGGAGTGGGAAGGGAAGTGGGATTGGGAAGGGGAGTGGGAGTGGGAGCGGGAGTGGGCCTGCCAAATTGCAGCAGCTTGGACTCATTTGTCCCTTCCCTAAAATACCGCGTACCGGATCGTTTCTCCGGAAACATATAAAAATCGAGGTAAACTTTTTTTAGGGTCTTTTCCCAGAACTCCTCGTTGTTCATAATTTCCATTACAATCTTCTTGTTGTCCACGCTAGCTGCGAATGTTTCGACGTTAACGGGAAAAACAAATGACTCACGCCTGCAAAGAGGACAAAGGTGGTGATGTGGTTATTTTAAAAAAAAAGTCACTCACCTGTCCACCTCCACAATAATACCTTCTGAAAGGTTTTGATATGCTCCCTCTCCATTCTCGTTTCCATAATTACGCACAGCCATAGCCCTTGATTGTTGATTTGAAAAAATTTTATACATATAAAGTGTAAGCCGCCAGAAAAGCCAATATAAAAGCAAAGCGAAGACCAATTACAAAGAAATATCGGAAAAAAATACAGTGGATCCTACAAATATATGGTCTCGCTACTTAGGTTTGGGAATAGGAAAAACTAAGCCCGAGCTTACACTTAAAAAAATGTATAAAATTAATTTTTTTCCCTCTGTAAAAAATGGGTCAAAAATGACAGCTATAAGATATAGGCCGACTATATCCGGCCATATAGCTGTCATATAACTGATTGATCGGAAATGCCATAACTTAAGTGTTTGTTAAGTTAGGAAGTTGGGATTTTCTGCAATCGACTTTTGTGGGTTTTTTTATTTTTTCCTTCCATTTTTAAATATTTTCAGTGAGAAGCGCACGCCAAAAGATTACATTTTTTAATCTTTGCGCTAGGGTTCACCCAAAGTTCAGACTGGCAATGCTATGCAGTTTTCTGGTATATTTTTCGTCAATCTGAGGACCGAGGTGAAAAAAAGGACTGACGAAAAGTGAACGCCAGCTGTTTGCCTCTCGCTCTCTTTAATGACTGGCGTACAGTTTTCGTTGATCTCAGCACTAGGCTTTAAGACAAAAAGATAAATGCTATGCCACTCGCCTCTCTCGATCGCCGAGTGTGAATGGTAGACAACAGCTGACCGGTCGCACCTCTAAGTTTTGGTCTTTACGATGTCAATCGCGTCTATCGATAGTCCTTGTGATCGCAGAGTGTGAATGGTAGGCAACAGCTGACCTGTCTCACCTCTAAGTTTTGATCTTTGCGATGTCACTTCTTTCTAGTCACTTGGCATAGAGTACATTGGTCGGTATAATTATTCTGACGAAAAACAAATGGTTCAAGTTTTCATGTAACTTTGCAATGGTTTAATATAAGTCACTCTGTTTTACTTAGTGCTAATACAAACTTAAAAATAATGAATTCAATATTTTGTCATATGAACTTGAAAAAATATAAGCTAAAGTAATTTTCATGTGGTGGCATAAGTATTTTGACAAGTAGATTAATAACACAGTTTAAACTTAAAAAAAACTAAAGGAAACAAATTTAGTAAAATATATAATTTTCTTTAGTTTCAATCATTGACTTTTGGATTATCTCTGAAGATATCTCAGAAATGGTCTCCTCTCTGGTTTTATTCAACGATACTGATCTTTTACGTTTCATAAAACACCACACATTTTCAATTATATTTAAGTCTGGACTTTAAGGTCGCCAGTCCAAAGTGGTGAAAACCAACATCCTTCAATAATGTTGTAATCATCTTGGCTTTGTGGCATGGGACGTTATCCTGTTGCAGAATGAAGGAATGAAGCCAAAAGGCCTGTCTCCAAAGGTAAATGCATTATCATTTAGAACCCGTAAAAAAACTGTTTGGAAAATAGAGGCTTTTAATAGAGGCTTTGTTACCTGCAGAAAAATCGTTTGTTTATCCCTTAATATTTCTTATTTAAAAAAAAGATACCCATGTTTGTCCGCCACTTGAAATTTAAGAATTAAAAAAATCATTTGCCCACCTTTAAAAAATAGTTCATTTTGACAAAAAACCCCTCGTAAAACAGACATTTTTTAACAAAAATCATTTGCCCATAATTTAAAAATCGTTATTTCGAAAAAATGAAAGATGGCCCTGTGAGCCTATTCGGTCTTCGTGTATATTAACTATATGGATCTGCATTTTTGGTACCTAATGTTGTACATTTTCCTACTGTCTGGACATATCGTTGTGAACTGAAATGTGAAATTTAATGTCCGATTTATGTTCTGTTTTGTTCTGTATTAAAATTTCAAGTTACTTGAAGAATGTTACCGATCATGTTGCGTTCGTTTGGAATATTTAATAAAAATTCATTTTCCATGTCCAAATCAAAGTCAATAATGACAATGGGACCTGGTTCTATTTCAAGATTCATCCACCGCATTTCTTGTCATTTTCTGTGTTTCTTCCGAAAAATTCTTTAACAAAAGTTACTAATCCATTTTGTACACCAAGGCTACTCAATTTCTCTGAATCTACAGCCTCCAATCGATGGTAAAACGATTCCAGGCTTCGGCACTCATAGTTTTCGTTTATTTCATGTGATCGGCTTTTTGATGCACTAGGTATTTCATTAAGCACTTGATCAATAAGTGTTCATATATTTGCATGGCATTGTATTACCCGGTTTCTTTCTTCAAAAAAAATGATTAAAATTATTTCTCTATCACAGTAGAGACGTGGAGAAATTCCCTTGAGGTCATATTTTTAAAGAATTCCACTGCCAAGCTTTCCGTGTAATGTGAATCCAATTGGTTCTCTATATATGCAGTGGACAATATGTCTTCATGTGAATCAAATGGACATGTAGTTTTAAATTGAATTGATTCCGTTCCAATCCATACAGATCTCATTGCTCCACCATTACGCAATTTTTCGTCTTTTCTCCTTCGATGTGGTCGATTGTAAATCAAATCTACGTTCGGACGTTTCTTGAGATACGTTTTACTTGGCTTTCTGAAGGATCTGTCTTCTAACGCGATTTCTGTACTTTCCCAACTTCCTAACTTTCCAAACACCAAAGTTATGGCATTTTCGATCATTCAGTTATATGGCAGTTATAAGATATAGTCGGCCGATCCTTATGAAATGTGGTAGGTCGGATTGATTGGCCAAATATAAAACCAATAGAAAATCCCAACTTCCTAACTTAACAAACACCAAAGTGTGTGGCATTTCCGATCAATCAGTTATATGGCAGCTATAGGATGTAGTCGGCCGAACCATATAACCATATAACTGAACGATTGGAAATGCCATAACTTTGGTGTTTTTAAAGTTAGGAAGTAGTGATTTTTTATGAGTGTTAAGAATGCATCATATGAATAATTTTGGAGAATATAATTTAAAGAATATTCTGCAAGGGTATTTCAACTTCGGCTCCGCCCGAAGTTGACTCTCCTTTTATGTTTACGTAAATTTTTGTCATATTTTGGCTAATAAAATGAGTTGTAATTTAAAATACAAAAAATCCTTTCGTCAACGACAACAAAAACATGTCTAAAAGAAGTGTGCAAAAGCAGAAGTCAATCGGTGCAATAGTTTTTGAGACAACTTAAAAAAAGTGGTTTTCAGAAAAACGCGTTTAAAGTTTTAAAGCGGAATAAAATAGAGAAAACCATTTGTTTTGTTTATTTACATGACATCATCGATTCCAGGTCCATAAAGGAAAGGTTCTGCTGTAGCTGCAAGTTCCATCGCGTCTTTTCTTTCTTGTCGAAGCTTAATTCGCGCTTCTCTGAGCCTCCGCTTTTTTCTCGGCCGCAAGAAAACGATGGTTGTTCTCATTTCACATAGCCGAAGCACGTTGCCAAGCGCACCATGAAGTAGCTCCGACCGAGTATCATGCTGCGGATTTCGTCCTTTGATGCGTAATGATAGTACGTTGCCCATATAGCGTTATTCATAACATCCACTGGAATACTGTATCTTCTTATTCCCAGCCCATAAAATATTGCTTTGCTGTAAGTTTCCTTTTCCTCCTTTTCCAGAAAAATTTTTTTTCATAACATTTTTCCCGTTAACAATTATTTTGTTTCCAGATTTTTTACTAATTCGCGTAATGTCGTGCAGATTTACAACGTTAACCGTGGCATTTGAAAAAAGGAACGACACCGGATAGTGCCAGCCAGGAGTAGGAGCTGCTTTCTCGCCCGTTTCCTCGACGCTCTCCTCCGGCACATCAGTTGTGGAAGTGGGAGTGGGAGCGGCGGAGTAAAGCGGGCGGGAGCGCGGCTTTAGGTTAAGTCAGTCGAATAAAGCACTTGAATTACACCACGACCCCCCCGCCTTATTAACTTCGTCTACCTTTACGTTTGCGCCGTGGGAATTTACTTGTGCAATCCAGCTCTTTTTTTTGTGGCAGGATCGCCCCCTTCCACAGATGTGATCCCATAAATTTACCCTATCGGAACATTTTACTAAAAAAATTCTTGATTATAACCGAAGTCAGTAAATACTTTTAAAAGCAGCTCCTTTGGAAGGGAAGTTTGCGTTTCCGCGTCTTTATTATGTGGCGTGGATGGATCCCCGGTCACCACAGTTGCTTCCCCTTCTTGTGCTACTAAACAATAAATATACATTAATTAGATTTAAAAAATGGGATCCAAAAATGAAATTTTCTCAGCTTCCTGTGATGCATCGAGATTGACATCGCTGTTTAATTCTGTCCCAGGCGGAGGCATTTCAGTCCTTGAATTAATGAACAAAAAAATATACAGTGAAGAACTTAATTGTTGGCACAGTATGACTTTCTAACTTTAAGACTATTTTTCTTTATATAATATGCTGATACTTAAATAAAATAAAAAAATGTTATATATAATCATTAATTTTCAGTTAAATACAAGTGAATTCATTAATTTATCTTTTATAAATAATTTAATACACATAAAGAACCAAAAATTGACCAAAACAAAATTATTGGCACAATTGGGTTTTAAAGAACTTTTTTTTTTTATATTATTGAACCCAAGTGTGCCAATAATTTTGTTCAGGGAAATTTTGTGCACTTTTTGTTTTTTTTTATTAAATTATTCAAAAAAGATAAATTAATGATTAAATATAAAAATATTTTGCTCGTTTTTAAAATGGGATCAAAAAATATGATTTACTCACCTTTCTTCGTGAAACTTCTCCACAATCTGACAGGAGTCAGACCGCCTGCCAATTTGGTGCACAAACGAGTTTAGCTTGTTTCGGACACACCCGGACTTATTCGGAAACGACATTCAATTTTCTTTCGAATGTGATGATCGTTGTAAAATTTCTTATAATACTCCTGGCTGCACATACCCGGTGTCATATCTTTGTATTTCTCCATCCATTTCATTTTCTTCACAATCTCTTGTAGATTTGTAACGTGGGATTTAAAAAAAAGAGAACGACACCGGATAGTGCCAGCCAGGAGTAGGAACTGTTTCATCGCGTGTTTCCTCGATGCCCTCCTCCGGCACAGGAGTTGTGAAAGGGGGAGTGGGAGTGGGAAGGGAAGTGGGATTGGGAAGGGGAGTGGGAGTGGGAGCGGGAGTGGGCCTGCCAAATTGCAGCAACTTGGACTCATTTGTCCCTTCCCTAAAATACCGCGTACCGGATCGTTTCTCCGGAAACATATAAAAATCGAGGTAAACTTTTTTTAGGGTCTTTTCCCAGAACTCCTCGTTGTTCATAATTTCCATTACAATCTTCTTATTGTCCACGCTAGCTGCGAACGTTTCGAAGTTAACGGGAAAAACAAATGACCCACGCCTGCAAAGAGGACAAAATTGGTGATGTGGTTATTTAAAAAAAAGTCACTCACCTGTCCACCTCCACTATAATACCTTCTGAAAGGTTTGGATATGCTCCCTCTCCATTCTCGTTTCCATAATTACGCACAGCCATAGCACTTGATTGTTGATTTGAAAAAATAAAAATCGAGGTAAACTTTTTTTAGGGTCTTTTCCCAGAACTCCTCGTTGTTCATAATTTCCATTACAATCTTGGGATCTTCTGCAATCGACTTTTGTGGGGTTTTTTATTTTTTCCTTCCATTTTTAAATATGTTCAGTGAGAAGCGCACGCCAAAAGATTACATTTTTTAATCTTTGCGCTAGGGTTCACCCAAAGTTCAGACTGGCAATGCTATGCAGTTTTCTGGTATATTTTTCGTCGATCTGAGGACCGAGGTGAAAAAAAGGACTGACGAAAAGTGAACGCCAGCTGTTTGCCTCTCGCTCTCTTTAATGACTGGCGTACAGTTTTCGTTGATCTCAGCACTAGGCTTTAAGATAAAAAGATAAATGCTATGCCACTCGCCTCTCTCGATCACCGAGTGTGAATGGTAGACAACAGCTGACCGGTCGCACCTCTAAGTTTTGGTCTTTACGATGTCACTCGCGTCTATCGATAGTCCTTGTGATCGCAGAGTGTGAATGGTAGGCAACAGCTGACCGGTCTCACCTCTAAGTTTTGATCTTTGCGGTGTCACTTCTTTCTAGTCACTTGGCATAGAGTACATTGGTCGGCATAATTATTCTGACGAAAAACAAATGGTTCAAGTTTTCATGTAACTTTGCAATGGTTTAATATAAGTCACTCTGTTTTACTTAGTGCTAATACAAACTTAAAAATAATGAATTCAATATTTTGTCATATGAACTTGAAAAAATATAAGCTAAAGTAATTTTCATGTGGTGGCATAAGTATTTTGACAAGTAGATTAATAACACAGTTTAAACTTAAAAAAAACTAAAGGAAACTAATTTAGTAAAATATATAATTATACCCGTTACTCGTAGAGTAAAAGGGTATATTATATTCGTGCAAAAGTATGTAACAGGTAGAAGGAAGCGTTTCCGACCCTATAAAGTATATATATTCTTGTTCAGGATCACTAGCCGAGTCGATCTAGCCATGTCCGTCTGTCCGTCTGTCCGTCTGTCCGTCTCTCCGTCTGTCCGTCTGTCCGTCTGTCTGTCTGTCCGTATGAACGCTGAGATCTCGGAAACTATAAAAGCTAGAGGATTGGCATTTTGCATGTAGATTTTAGGAGTTCCTACCCAGCGCAAGTTTGTTTCAAAATGGTGCCACGCCCCCTCTGACGCCCACAAGCCACAAGCTGTGGCTACAGTTTAGATGCTATTATGAAAATTTTTTTTGATATGTATTTGTTTCGTCAATACCTATCGATTGGCCAAATAAAAGTTTGCCACGCCCACTCTAACGCCCAAAAACCCATTAAACACTTAAGCCTGGCTAGCGCCTACATTTCCGCCTTTCATGGCGTATACAATAGCGCCATCTAACGGATGAATTTGGAACAGCTGGCCAAGGTGCTCAACAGAGTCAACGTTAATTCTGGATGTTTTCTATTAAAGGAAATTGCGATGGCTTTTATTTTTCAATACCGAACTATATCGCAAGAACTATGCAAATCAAATCAAGTTAGCCAAATTGGTGTTCCCTGGGATTTTAACATAAAAATCGGGAGCTAATTCGAGGGGCGAAAAACATACAAGAGGGCATATTTATATTAAGTTGTTTAGCTGAGTAACGGGTATCTAATAGTCGAGACACTCGACTATAGCGTTCTCTCTTGTTTTCTTTAGTTTCAATCATTGAATTTTGGATTATCTCTGAAGATATCTCAGAAATGGTCTCCTCTCTGGTTTTATTCAACGATACTGATCTTTTACGTTTCATAAAACACCACACATTTTCAATTATATTTAAGTCTGGACTTTAAGGTCGCCAGTCCAAAGTGGTGAAAACCAACATCCTTCAATAATGTTGTAATCATCTTGGCTTTGTGGCATGGGACGTTATCCTGTTGCAGAATGAAGGATTGTCCAAAAGGCCTGTCTCCAAAAGTAAATGCATTATCATTTAGAACCCGTAAAAAAACTGTTTGGAAAATAGAGGCTTTTAATAGAGGCTTTGTTACCTGCAGAAAAATCGTTTGTCCATCCCTTAAAATTTCTTATTTAAAAAAAAGATACCCATGTTTGTCCGCCACTTGAAATTTAAGAATTAAAAAAATCATTTGCCCACCTTTAAAAAATAGTTCATTTTGACAAAAAACCCCTCGTAAAACAGACATTTTTTAACAAAAATCCTTTGCCCATAATTTAAAAATCGTTATTTCGAAAAAATGAAAGATGGCCCTGTGAGCCTATTCGGTCTTCGTGTATATTAACTATATGGATCTGCATTTTTGGTACCAAATGTTGTACATTTTCCTACTGTCTGGACATATCGTTGTGAACTGAAATATGAAATTTAATGTCCGATTTATGTTCTGTATTGTTCTGTATTAAAATTTCAAGTTACTTGAAGAATGTTACCGATCATGTTGCGCTCGTTTGGAATATTTAATAAAAATTCATTTTCCATGTCGAAATCAAAGTCAATAATGACAATGGGACCTGGTTCTATTTCAAGATTCATCCACCGCATTTCTTGCCATTTTCTGTGTTTCTTCCGAAAAATTCTTTAACAAAAGTTACTAATCCATTTTGTAAACCTAGGCTACTCAATTTCTCTGAATCTACAGCCTCCAATCGATGGTAAAACGATTCCAGGCTTCGGCACTCATAGTTTTCGTTTATTTCATGTGATCGGCTTTTTGATGCACTAGGTATTTCATTAAGCACTTGATCAATAAGTGTTCATATATTTGCATGGCATTGTATTACCCGGTTTCTTTCTTCAAAAAAAATGATTAAAATTATTTCTCTATCACAGTAGAGACGTGGAGAAATTCCCTTGAGGTCATATTTTTAAAGAATTCCACTGCCAAGCTTTCCGTGTAATGTGAATCCAATTGGTTCTCTATATATGCAGTGGATAATATTTCTTCATATGAATCAAATGGACATGTAGTTTTAAATTGAATTGATTCCGTTCCAATCCATACAGATCTCATTGCTCCACCATTACGCAATATTTCGTCTTTTCTCCTTCGATGTGGTCGATTGTAAATCAAATCTACGTTCGGACGTTTCTTGAGATACGTTTTACTTGGCTTTCTGAAGGATCTGTCTTCTAACGCGATTTCTGTACTTTCCCAACTTCCTAACTTTCCAAACACCAAAGTTATGGCATTTTCGATCATTCAGTTATATGGCAGTTATAAGATATAGTCGGCCGATCCTTATGAAATGTGGTAGGTCGGATTGATTGGCCAAATATAAAACCAATAGAAAATCCCAACTTCCTAACTTAACAAACACCAAAGTGTGTGGCATTTCCGATCAATCAGTTATATGGCAGCTATAAGATGTAGTCGGCCGAACCATATAACCATATAACTGAACGATTGGAAATGCCATAACTTTGGTGTTTTTAAAGTTAGGAAGTAGTGATTTTTTATGAGTGTTAAGAATGCATCATATGAATAATTTTGGAGAATATAATTTAAAGAATATTCTGCAAGGGTATTTCAACTTCGGCTCCGCCCGAAGTTGACTCTCCTTTTATGTTTACGTAAATTTGTGACATATTTTGGCTTATAAAATGAGTTGTAATTTAAAATACAAAAAATCCTTTCGTCAACGACAACAAAAACATGTCTAAAAGAAGTGTGCAAAAGCAGAAGTCAATCGGTGCAATAGTTTTTGAGACAACTTAAAAAAAGTGGTTTTCAGAAAAACGCGTTTAAAGTTTTAAAGCGGAATAAAATAGAGAAAACCATTTGTTTTGTTTATTTACATGACATCATCGATTCCAGAAAGGGAAGGTTCTGCTGTAGCTGCAAGTTCCATCGCGTCTTTTCTTTCTTGTCGAAGCTTAATTCGCGCTTCTTTGAGCCTCCGCTTTTTCTCGGCCGCAAGAAAACGATGGTTGTCCTCTTTTCACATAGCCGAAGCACGTTGCCAAGCGCACCATGAAGTAGCTCCGCCCGAGTATCATGCTGCGGATTTCGTCCTTTGATGCGTAATGATAGTACGTTGCCCATATAGCGTTATTCATAACATCCACTGGAATACTGTATCTTCTTATTCCCAGCCCATAAAATATTGCTTTGCTGTAAGTTTTCCTTCTCCAGAAAAATTTTTTTTCATAACATTTTTCCCGTTAACAATTATTTTGTTTCCAGATTTTTGCGCCATTTTTTGCGCCGTGGGAAATTACTTGTGCAATCCAGCTCTTTTTTTTTGTGGCAGGATCGCCCCCTTCATTTACCCTATCGGAACATTTTATTAAAAAAATTCTTGATCATAACCGAAGTCAGTAGGCTCCTTTGGAATGGAAGTTTGCGTTTCCGCGTCTTTATTATGTGGCGTGGATGGATCCCCGGTCACCACTGGCATGGCCACAGTTGCTTCCTCTTCTTGTGCTTCTGAACAATAAATATACATTAATTAGATTTAAAAAAAGGGATCCAAAAATGTAATTTTCTCAGCTTCCTGTAATGCATCGAGATTGACATCGTTGTTTAATTCTGTCCCAGGCGGAGGCATTTCAGTCCTTGAATTAATGAACAAAGAAATATACAGTGAAGAACTTAATTGTTGGCACAGTATGACTTTCTAACTTTAAGACTATTTTTCTTTATATAATATGCTGATACTTAAATAAAATAAAAAAATGTTATATATAATCATTAATTTACAGTTAAATACAAGTGAATTCATTAATTTATCTTTTATAAATAATTTAATACACATAAAGAACCAAAAAATTGATCAAAACAAAATTATTGGCACAATTGGGTTTTAATGAACTATTTTTTTTTATATTATTGAACCCAAGTGTGCCAATAATTTTGTTCAGGGAAATTTTGTGCACTTTTTGTTTTTTTTATTAAATTATTCAAAAAAGATAAATTAATGATTAAATATAAAAATATTTTGCTCGTTTTTAAAATGGGATCAAAAAATATGATTTACTCACCTTTCTTCGTGAAACTTCTCCACAATCTGACAGGAGTCAGACCGCCTGCCAATTTGGTGCACAAACGAGTTTAGCTTGTTTCGGACACACCCGGACTTATTCGGAAACGACATTCAATTTTCTTTCGAATGTGATGATCGTTGTAAAATTTCTTATAATACTCCTGGCTGCACATACCCGGTGTCATATCTTTGTATTTCTCCATCCATTTCATTTTCTTCACAATCTCTTGTAGATTTGTAACGTGGGATTTAAAAAAAAGAGAACGACACCGGATAGTGCCAGCCAGGAGTAGGAACTGTTTCATCGCGTGTTTCCTCGATGCCCTCCTCCGGCACAGGAGTTGTGAAAGGGGGAGTGGGAGTGGGAAGGGAAGTGGGATTGGGAAGGGGAGTGGGAGTGGGAGCGGGAGTGGGCCTGCCAAATTGCAGCAGCTTGGACTCATTTGTCCCTTCCCTAAAATACCGCGTACCGGATCGTTTCTCCGGAAACATATAAAAATCGAGGTAAACTTTTTTTAGGGTCTTTTCCCAGAACTCCTCGTTGTTCATAATTTCCATTACAATCTTCTTGTTGTCCACGCTAGCTGCGAACGTTTCGACGTTAACGGGAAAAACGGTGCAATAGTTTTTGAGAAAACGTGACTACCGACTTCAAAAAAGTGGTTTTCAGAAAAACGCGTTTGAAGTTTTAAATCAGAATAAAATAGAGTAAACAAATTGTTTTGTTTATTTACATGGAATCATCGATTCCAGGTCCATAAAGGGAAGGTTCTGCTGTAGTTGCAAGTTCCATCGCGGCTTTTCTTTCTTGTCGAAGCTTAATTCGCGCTTCTCTGAGTCTCCGCTTTTTTCTCGGCCGCAAGAAAACGATGGTTGTTCTCATTTCTCGCATATTACTGGCTGAGTGGTCCAAGTTTCACATCCATTGCATGAAGAAATGTGAGGATAGTAGAGATTCCTTTATTGAATGTGCAGGAAAGCAACATACGCAGCAATTTCGACAGTTTTCGCACCAGCAGTAATTATTTTTGGACTGCTTTCATTGTTTTTTTTTGCGTGAAGCCGCCCAGGCACCGTTCGAAAAGAATTTGAATCAGTTTATAATGGAACATAGTCGTGCTTGAACGATGTTAACGAATTTGTAGCCGAAGCACGTTGCCAAGCGCACCATGAAGTAGCTCCGCCCCAGTATCATGCTGCGGATTTCGTCCTTTGATGCGTAATGATAGTACGTTGCCCATATAGCGGTATTCATAACATCCAATGGATTACTGTATCTTCTTATTCCCAGCCCATAAAATATTGCTTTGCTGTAAGTTTTCCTTTTCCAGAAAAATTTTTTTTCATAACATTTTTCCCGTTAACAATTATTTTGTTTCCAGATTTTTTACTAATTCGCGTAATGTCGTGCAGATTTACAACGTTAACGTGGCATTTGAAAAAAGAAAACGACACCGGATAGTGCCAGCCAGGAGTAGGAGCTGCTTTCTCGCCCGTTTCCTCGACGCTCTCCTCCGGCACATCAGTTGTGGAAGTGGGAGTGGGAGCGGCGGAGTAAAGCGGGCGGGAGCGCGGCTTTAGGTTTAAGTCAGTCGAATAAAGCACTTGATCATAACCGAAGTCAGTAAATACTTTTAAAAGCAGCTCCTTTGGAAGGGAAGTTTGCGTTTCCGCGTCTTTATTATGTGGCGTGGATGGATCCCCGGTCACCACAGTTGCTTCCCCTTCTTGTGCTACTGAACAATAAATATACATTAATTAGATTTAAAAAATGGGATCCAAAAATGTAATTTTCTCAGCTTCCTGTGATGCATCGAGATTGACATCGCTGTTTAATTCTGTCCCAGGCGGAGGCATTTCAGTCCTTGAATTAATGAAAAAATAAATATACAGTGAAGAACTTAATTGTTGGCACAGTATGACTTTCTAACTTTAAGACTATTTTTCTTTATATAATATTTATCATCTAATTTGCATTTCCACTTCTATCCCGTTATTAAAAACTAATATTTTAACTCATTTGCGTTTCTCTTAATTGTGCCTTTTATTTTCACTTGTGTCTTGTCTCTATTTAATTTATGTATTTTCCTCGCGAACTCGCATTTTTTGCCCAAATTGATAATAGGGTGCTTAGTGTCTTTGGGCCACTTGTTTGTACTGCTCGTAGTGCATCAACGTCCATCAGAAATTAAAAAAAAAAATAAAAAAAATATGCTGATACTTAAATAAAATAAAAAAATGTTATATATAATCATTAATTTTCAGTTAAATACAAGTGACTTCATTAATTTATCTTTTATAAATAATTTAATACACATAAAGAACCAAAAAATTGACCAAAACAAAATTATTGGCACAATTGGGTTTTAATGAACTATTTTTTTTTTATATATTATTGAACCCAAGTGTGCCAATAATAATTTCAAGGAAATTTTTTGCACTTTTTGTTTTTTTTTATTAAATTATTCAAAAAAAATAAATTTATGATTAAATATAAAAATATTTTGTTTTTTTAAAAATGGGATCAAAAAATATAATTTACTCACTTTACTTTCTTCGTGAGACTCCTCCACAATCTGACAGGAGTCAGACCGCCTGCCAATTTGGTGCACAAACGAGTTCATCTTGTTTCGGACACACCCGGGACTTATTCGGAAACGACATTCAATTTTCTTTCGAATGTGATGATCGTTGTAAAATTCCTTATAATACTCCTGGCTGCACATACCCGGTGTCATATCTTTGTATTTCTCCATCCATTTCATTTTCTTCACAATATCTTGTAGATTTGTAACGTGGGATTTAAAAAAAAGAGAACGACACCGGATAGTGCCAGCCAGGAGTAGGAACTGTTTCATCGCGTGTTTCCTCGATGCCCTCCTCCGGCACAGGAGTTGTGAAAGGGGGAGTGGGAGTGGGAAGGGAAGTGGGATTGGGAAGGGGTGTGGGAGTGGGAGCGGGAGTGGGCCTGCCAAATTGCAGCAGCTTGGACTCATTTGTCCCTTCCCTAAAATACCGCGTACCGGATCGTTTCTCCGGAAACATATAAAAATCGAGGTAAACTTTTTTTAGGGTCTTTTTCCAGAACTCCTCGTTGTTCATAATTTCCATTACAATCTTCTTATTGTCCACGCTAGCTGCGAACGTTTCGAAGTTAACGGGAAAAACAAATGACCCACGCCTGCAAAGAGGACAAAATTGGTGATGTGGTTATTTAAAAAAAAGTCACTCACCTGTCCACCTCCACTATAATACCTTCTGAAAGGTTTGGATATGCTCCCTCTCCATTCTCGTTTCCATAATTACGCACAGCCATAGCACTTGATTGTTGATTTGAAAAAATAAAAATCGAGGTAAACTTTTTTTAGGGTCTTTTCCCAGAACTCCTCGTTGTTCATAATTTCCATTACAATCTTGGGATCTTCTGCAATCGACTTTTGTGGAGTTTTTTATTTTTTCCTTCCATTTTTAAATATGTTCAGTGAGAAGCGCACGCCAAAAGATTACATTTTTTAATCTTTGCGCTAGGGTTCACCCAAAGTTCAGACTGGCAATGCTATGCAGTTTTCTGGTATATTTTTCGTCGATCTGAGGACCGAGGTGAAAAAAAGGACTGACGAAAAGTGAACGCCAGCTGTTTGCCTCTCGCTCTCTTTAATGACTGGCGTACAGTTTTCGTTGATCTCAGCACTAGGCTTTAAGATAAAAAGATAAATGCTATGCCACTCGCCTCTCTCGATCACCGAGTGTGAATGGTAGACAACAGCTGACCGGTCGCACCTCTAAGTTTTGGTCTTTACGATGTCACTCGCGTCTATCGATAGTCCTTGTGATCGCAGAGTGTGAATGGTAGGCAACAGCTGATCGGTCTCACCTCTACGTTTTGATCTTTGCGGTGTCACTTCTTTCTAGTCACTTGGCATAGAGTACATTGGTCGGCATAATTATTCTGACGAAAAACAAATGGTTCAAGTTTTCATGTAACTTTGCAATGGTTTAATATAAGTCACTCTGTTTTACTTAGTGCTCGTAGTGCTTGTCATATGAACTTGAAAAAATATAAGCTAAAGTAATTTTCATGTGGTGGCATAAGTATTTTGACGAGTAGATTAATAACACAGTTTAAATTTAAAAAAAAACTAAAGGAAACAAATTTAGTAAAATATATAATTTTCTTTAGTTTCAATCATTGAATTTTGGATTATCTCTGAAGATATCTCAGAAATGGTCTCCTCTCTGGTTTTATTCAACGATACTGATCTTTGACGTTTCATAAAACACCACACATTTTCAATTATATTTAAGTCTGGACTTTAAGGTCGCCAGTCCAAAGTGGTGAAAACCAACATCCTTCAATAATGTTGTAATCATCTTGGCTTTGTGGCATGGGACGTTATCCTGTTGCAGAATGAAGGATTGTCCAAAAGGCCTGTCTCCAAAAGTAAATGCATTATCATTTAGAACCCGTAAAAAAACTGTTTGGAAAATAGAGGCTTTTAATAGAGGCTTTGTTACCTGCAGAAAAATCGTTTGTCCATCCCTTAAAATTTCTTATTTAAAAACAAGAGAGAACGCTATAGTCGGGTGCCCCGACTATCAGATACCCGTTACTCAGGTAAAAGGAGTGCGAGGGAGATGGAGATAGAAACTTTGATCACGCATAACTTTTAAACGAATGGTCCGATTTGAAAAATTTCTTCTACATTTCGATAGGTATTGATAAACACAATAAAACTGCATTTTTACTTTTCCGAAATATTTAAATTTATGTTTAAATAAAATCGTATATAAGCGATTGTGGGCGTTAAAGGGGGCGTGGCACCTTTTTGAAACAAACTTGCGCTGCGTAGGAACTCCTAAAATCTGCATGCAAAATGCCAATCTTCTAGCTTTTATAGTTTCCGAGATCTCAGCGTTCATACGGACGGACAGACGGACAGACGGACAGACGGACATGGCTAGATCGACTCGGCTAGTGATCCTGAACAAGAATATATATACTTTATAGGGTCGGAAACGCTTCCTTCTACCTGTTACATACTTTTGCACGAATACAATATACCCTTTTACTCTACGAGTAACGGGTATAAAAAGATACCCATGTTTGTCCGCCACTTGAAATTTAAGAATTAAAAAAATCATTTGCCCACCTTTAAAAAATAGTTCATTTTGACAAAAAACCCCTCGTAAAACAGACATTTTTTAACAAAAATCATTTGCCCATAATTTAAAAATCGTTATTTCGAAAAAATGAAAGATGTCCCTGTGAGCCTATTCGGTCTTCGTGTATATTAACTATATGGATTGGCATTTTTGGTACCAAATGTTGTACATTTTCCTACTGTCTGGACATATCGTTGTGAACTGAAATATGAAATTTAATGTCCGATTTATGTTCTGTATTGTTCTGTATTAAAATTTCAAGTTACTTGAAGAATGTTACCGATCATGTTGCGTTCGTTTGGAATATTTAATAAAAATTCATTTTCCATGTCGAAATCAAAGTCAATAATGACAATGGGACCTGGTTCTATTTCAAGATTCATCCACCGCATTTCTTGTCATTTTCTGTGTTTCTTCCGAAAAATTCTTTAACAAAAGTTACTAATCCATTTTGTAAATCAAGGCTACTCAATTTCTCTGAATCTACAGCTTCCAATCGATGGTAAAACGATTCCAGGCTTCGGCACTCATAGTTTTCGTTTATTTCATGTGATCGGCTTTTTGATGCACTAGGTATTTCATTAAGCACTTGATCAATAAGTGTTCATATATTTGCATGGCATTGTATTACCCGGTTTCTTTCTTCAAAAAAATGATTAAAATTATTTCTCTATCACAGTAGAGACGTGGAGAAATTCCCTTGAGGTCATATTTTTAAAGAATTCCACTGCCAAGCTTTCCGTGTAATGTGAATCCAATTGGTTCTCTATATATGCAGTGGATAATATTTCTTCATATGAATCAAATGGACATGTAGTTTTAAATTGAATTGATTCCGTTCCAATCCATACAGATCTCATTGCTCCACCATTACGCAATATTTCGTCTTTTCTCCTTCGATGTGGTCGATTGTAAATCAAATCTACGCTCGGACGTTTCTTGAGATACGTTTTACTTGGCTTTCTGAAGGATCTGTCTTCTAACGCGATTTCTGTACTTTCCCAACTTCCTAACTTTCCAAACACCAAAGTTATGGCATTTTCGATCATTCAGTTATATGGCAGTTATAAGATATAGTCGGCCGATCCTTATGAAATGTGGTAGGTCGGATTGATTGGCCAAATATAAAACCAATAGAAAATCCCAACTTCCTAACTTAACAAACACCAAAGTGTGTGGCATTTCTGATCAATCAGTTATATGGCAGCTATAGGATGTAGTCGGCCGAACCATATAACCATATAACTGAACGATTGGAAATGCCATAACTTTGGTGTTTTTAAAGTTAGGAAGTAGTGATTTTTTATGAGTGTTAAGAATGCATCATATGAATAATTTTGGAGAATATAATTTAAAGAATATTCTGCAAGGGTATTTCAACTTCGGCTCCGCCCGAAGTTGACTCTCCTTTATGTTTACGTAAATTTGTGACATATTTTGGCTTATAAAATGAGTTGTAATTTATAATACAAAAAATCCTTTCGTCAACGACAACAAAAACATGTCTAAAAGAAGTGTGCAAAAGCAGAAGTCAATCGGTGCAATAGTTTTTGAGACAACTTAAAAAAAGTGGTTTTCAGAAAAACGCGTTTAAAGTTTTAAAGCGGAATAAAATAGAGAAAACCATTTGTTTTGTTTATTTTCATGACATCATCGATTCCAGGTCCATAAAGGGAAGGTTCTGCTGTAGCTGCAAGTTCCATCGCGTCTTTTCTTTCTTGTCGAAGCTTAATTCGCGCTTCTCTGAGCCTCCGCTTTTTTCTCGGCCGCAAGAAAACGATAGTTGTCCTCTTTTCACATAGCCGAAGCACGTTGCCAAGCGCACCATGAAGTAGCTCCGCCCGAGTATCATGCTGCGGATTTCGTCCTTTGATGCGTAATGATAGTACGTTGCCCATATAGCGTTATTCATAACATCCACTGGAATACTGTATCTTCTTATTCCCAGCCCATAAAATATTGCTTTGCTGTAAGTTTTCCTTTTTCCTTTTTTTTCATAACATTTTTCCCGTTAACAATTATTTTGTTTCCAGATTTTTTACTAATTCGCGTAATGTCGTGCAGATTTACAACGTTAACCGTGGCATTTGAAAAAAGAAAACGACACCGGATAGTGCCAGCCAGGAGTAGGAGCTGCTTTCTCGCCCGTTTCCTCGACGCTCTCCTCCGGCACATCAGTTGTGGAAGTGGACGTGGGAGCGGCGGAGTAAAGCGGGCGGGAGCGCGGCTTTAGGTTAAGTCAGTCGAATAAAGCACTTGAATTACACCACGACCCCCCCGCCTTATTAACTTCGTCTACCTTTACGTTTGCGCCGTGGGAATTTACTTGTGCAATCCAGCTCTTTTTTTTGTGGCAGGATCGCCCCCTTCAACAGATGTGATCCCATAAATTTACCCTATCGGAACATTTTACTAAAAAAAATTCTTGATCATAACCGAAGTCAGTAAATACTTTTAAAAGCAGCTCCTTTGGAAGGGAAGTTTGCGTTTCCGCGTCTTTATTATGTGGCGTGGATGGATCCCCGGTCACCACAGTTGCTTCCCCTTCTTGTGCTACTGAACAATAAATATACATTAATTAGATTTAAAAAATGGGATCCAAAAATGAAATTTTCTCAGCTCTCTGTGATGCATCGAGATTGACATCGCTGTTTAATTCTGTCCCAGGCGGAGGCATTTCAGTCCTTGAATTAATGAACAAAGAAATATACAGTGAAGAACTTAATTGTTGGCACAGTATGACTTTCTAACTTTAAGACTATTTTTCTTTATATAATATGCTGATACTTAAAAAAAAAAAAAAATGTTATATATAATCATTAATTTTCAGTTAAATACAAGTGAATTCATTAATTTATCTTTTATAAATAATTTAATACACATAAAGAACCAAAAAATTGACCAAAACAAAATTATTGGCACAATTGGGTTTTAATGAACTATTTATACCCGTTACTCGTAGAGTAAAAGGGTATATTGTATTCGTGCAAAAGTATGTAACAGGTAGAAGGAAGCGTTTCCGACCCTATAAAGTATATATATTCTTGTTCAGGATCACTAGCCGAGTCGATCTAGCCATGTCCGTCTGTCCGTCTGTCCGTCTGTCCGTCCGTATGAACGCTGAGATCTCGGAAACTATAAAAGCTAGAAGATTGGCATTTTGCATGCAGATTTTAGGAGTTCCTACGCAGCGCAAGTTTGTTTCAAAAAGGTGCCACGCCCCCTTTAACGCCCACAATCGCTTATATACGATTTTATTTAAATATAAATTTAAATATTTCGGAAAAGTAAAAATGCAGTTTTATTGAGTTTATCAATACCTATCGAAATGTAGAATTTTTCAAATCGGACCATTCGTTTAAAAGTTATGCGTGATCAAAGTTTCTATCTCCATCTCCCTCGCACTCCTTTTACCTGAGTAACGGGTATCTGATAGTCGGGGCACCCGACTATAGCGTTCTCTCTTGTTTTTTTTTTATATTATTGAACCCAAGTGTGCCAACAATTTTGTTCAGGGAAATTTTGTGCACTTATTTTGTTTGTTTTTAAAATGGGATCAAAAAATATAATTTACTCACCTTTCTTCGTGACACTCCTCCACAATCTGACAGGAGTCAGACCGCCTGCCAATTTGGTGCACAAACGAGTTTAGCTTGTTTCGGACACACCCGGACTTATTCGGAAACGACATTCAATTTTCTTTCGAATGTGATGATCGTTGTAAAATTTCTTATAATACTCCTGGCTGCACATACCCGGTGTCATATCTTTGTATTTCTCCATCATTTCATTTTCTTCACAATCTCTTGTAGATTTGTAACGTGGGATTTAAAAAAAAGAGAACGACACCGGATAGTGCCAGCCAGGAGTAGGAACTGTTTCATCGCGTGTTTCCTCGATGCCCTCCTCCGGCACAGGAGTTGTGAAAGGGGGAGTGGGAGTGGGAAGGGAAGTGGGATTGGGAAGGGGAGTGGGAGTGGGAGCGGGAGTGGGCCTGCCAAATTGCAGCAGCTTGGACTCATTTGTCCCTTCCCTAAAATACCGCGTACCGGATCGTTTCTCCGGAAACATATAAAAATCGAGGTAAACTTTTTTTAGGGTCTTTTCCCAGAACTCCTCGTTGTTCATAATTTCCATTACAATCTTCTTATTGTCCACGCTAGCTGCGAACGTTTCGAAGTTAACGGGAAAAACAAATGACCCACGCCTGCAAAGAGTACAAAATTGGTGATGTGGTTATTTAAAAAAAAAGTCACTCACCTGTCCACCTCCACTATAATACCTTCTGAAAGGTTTGGATATGCTCCCTCTCCATTCTCGTTTCCATAATTACGCACAGCCATAGCACTTGATTGTTGATTTGAAAAAATAAAAATCGAGGTAAACTTTTTTTAGGGTCTTTTCCCAGAACTCCTCGTTGTTCATAATTTCCATTACAATCTTGGGATCTTCTGCAATCGACTTTTGTGGAGTTTTTTATTTTTTCCTTCCATTTTTAAATATGTTCAGTGAGAAGCGCACGCCAAAAGATTACATTTTTTAATCTTTGCGCTAGGGTTCACCCAAAGTTCAGACTGGCAATGCTATGCAGTTTTCTGGTATATTTTTCGTCGATCTGAGGACCGAGGTGAAAAAAAGGACTGACGAAAAGTGAACGCCAGCTGTTTGCCTCTCGCTCTCTTTAATGACTGGCGTACAGTTTTCGTTGATCTCAGCACTAGGCTTTAAGATAAAAAGATAAATGCTATGCCACTCGCCTCTCTCGATCACCGAGTGTGAATGGTAGACAACAGCTGACCGGTCGCACCTCTAAGTTTTGGTCTTTACGATGTCACTCGCGTCTATCGATAGTCCTTGTGATCGCAGAGTGTGAATGGTAGGCAACAGCTGACCGGTCTCACCTCTAAGTTTTGATCTTTGCGGTGTCACTTCTTTCTAGTCACTTGGCATAGAGTACATTGGTCGGCATAATTATTCTGACGAAAAACAAATGGTTCAAGTTTTCATGTAACTTTGCAATGGTTTAATATAAGTCACTCTGTTTTACTTAGTGCTAATACAAACTTAAAAATAATGAATTCAATATTTTGTCATATGAACTTGAAAAAATATAAGCTAAAGTAATTTTCATGTGGTGGCATAAGTATTTTGACGAGTAGATTAATAACACAGTTTAAACTTAAAAAAACTAAAGGAAACAAATTTAGTAAAATATATAATTATACCCGTTACTCGTAGAGTAAAAGGGTATATTGTATTCGTGCAAAAGTATGTAACAGGTAGAAGGAAGCGTCTCCGACCCTATAAAGTATATATATTCTTGTTCAGGATCACTAGCCGAGTCGATCTAGCCATGTCCGTCTGTCCGTCTGTCTGTCCGTCTGTCCGTCCGTCCGTCTGTCCGTCTGTCTGTCCGTCTGTCTGTCCGTATGAACGCTGAGATCTCGGAAACTATAAAAGCTAGAAGATTGGCATTTTGCATGTAGATTTTAGGAGTTCCTACGCAGCGCAAGTTTGTTTCAAAATGGTGCCACGCCCCCTCTGACGCCCACAAGTCACAAGCTGTGGCCACAGTTTTGATGCTATTATGAAATTTTTTTTTGATATATATTTGTTTCGTCAATACCTATCGATTGGCCAAATAAAAGTTTGCCACGCCCACTCTAACGCCCAAAAACCCATTAAACGCTTAAGCCTGGCTAGCGCCTACATTTCCGCCTTTCATGGCACAATAGCGCCATCTAACGGATGACTTTGGAACAGCGGGCCAAGGTGCTCAACAGAGTCAACGTTAATTCTCGATAAGGATTTCTATTAAAGGAAAATGCGATGGCTTTCATTTGTCAATACCGAACTATATCCCAAGAACTATGCAAATCAAATCAAGTTTGCCAAATTGGAGGTGTTCCCTGGGTACCGATTTTAACATAAAAATCGGGAGCTAATTCGAGCGGCGAAAAACATACAAGAAGGCATATTTATATTAAGTTGTGTAGCTGAGTAACGGGTATCTAATAGTCAAGGCACTCGACTATAGCGTTCTCTCTTGTTTTCTTTAGTATCAATCATTGAATTTTGGATTATCTCTGAAGATATCTCAGAAATGGTCTCCTCTCTGGTTTTATTCAACGATACTGATCTTTTACGTTTCATAAAACACCACACATTTTCAATTATATTTAAGTCTGGACTTTAAGGTCGCCAGTCCAAAGTGGTGAAAACCAACATCCTTCAATAATGTTGTAATCATCTTGGCTTTGTGGCATGGGATGTTATCCTGTTGCAGAATGAAGGATTGTCCAAAAGGCCTGTCTCCAAAAGTAAATGCATTATCATTTAGAACCCGTAAAAAAACTGTTTGGAAAATAGAGGCTTTTAATAGAGGCTTTGTTACCTGCAGAAAAATCGTTTGTCCATCCCTTAAAATTTCTTATTTAAAAAAAAAATACCCATGTTTGTCCGCCACTTGAAATTTAAGAATTAAAAAAATCATTTGCCCACCTTTAAAAAATAGTTCATTTTGACAAAAAACTTCTCGTAAAACAGACATTTTTTAACAAAAATCATTTGCCCATAATTTAAAAATCGTTATTTCGAAAAAATGAAAGATGGCCCTGTGAGCCTATTCGGTCTTCGTGTATATTAACTATATGGATCTGCATTTTTATACCCGTTACTCGTAGACTAAAAGGGTATATTGTATTCGTGCAAAAGTATGTAACAGCTAGAAGGAAGCGTTTCCGACCCTATAAAGTATATATATTCTTGTTCAGGATCACTAGCCGAGCCGATCTAGCTATGTCCGTCTGTCCGTCTGTCCGTCTGTCCGTCTGTCCGTCTGTCTGTCCGTCTGTCTGTCCGTC
This sequence comes from Drosophila fuyamai, assembly GCA_018153365.1. Classification (NCBI taxonomy): domain Eukaryota; kingdom Metazoa; phylum Arthropoda; class Insecta; order Diptera; family Drosophilidae; genus Drosophila; species Drosophila fuyamai. The sequence goes on along the minus strand of JAECXW010000419.1, from coordinate 155,366 downwards.
TGTCTGTCCGTATGAACGCTGAGATCTCGGAAACTATAAAAGCTAGAAGATTGGCATTTTGCATGCAGATTCTAGGAGTTCCTACGCAGCGCAAGTTTGTTTCAAAAAGGTGCCACGCCCCCTTTAACGCCCACAATCGCTTACATACGATTTTAAAAATTTAAATATTTCGGAAAAGTAAAAATGCAGTTTTATTGTGTTTATCAATACCTATCGAAATCTAGAAGAAATTTTTCAAATCGGACCATTCGTTAAAAAGTTATGCGTGATCAAAATTTCTATCTCTATCTCCCTCGCACTCCTTTTACCTGAGTAACGGGTATCTGATAGTCGGGGCACCCGACTATAGCGTTCTCTCTTGTTGGTACCTAATGTTGTACATTTTCCTACTGTCTGGACATATCGTTGTGAACTGAAATATGAAATTTAATATCCGATTTATGTTCTGTATTAAAATTTCAAGTTACTTGAAGAATGTTACCGATCATGTTGCGTTCGTTTGGAATATTTAATAAAAATTCATTTTCCATGTCGAAATCAAAGTCAATAATGACAATGGGACCTGGTTCTATTTCAAGATTCATCCACCGCATTTCTTGTCATTTTCTGTGTTTCTTCCGAAAAATTCTTTAACAAAAGTTACTAATCCATTTTGTAAATCAAGGCTACTCAATTTCTCTGAATCTACAGCTTCCAATCGATGGTAAAACGATTCCAGGCTACGGCACTCATAGTTTTCGTTTATTTCATGTGATCGGCTTTTTGATGCACTAGGTATTTCATTAAGCACTTGATCAATAAGTGTTCATATATTTGCATGGCATTGTATTACCCGGTTTCTTTCTTCAAAAAAAATGATTAAAATTATTTCTCTATCACAGTAGAAACGTGGAGAAATTCCCTTGAGGTCATATTTTTAAAGAATTCCACTGCCAAGCTTTCCGTGTAATGTGAATCCAATTGGTTCTCTATATATGTAGTGGACAATATTTCTTCATGTGAATCAAATGGACATGTAGTTATACCCGTTACTCGTAGAGTAAAAGGGTATATTGTATTCGTGCAAAAGTATGTAACAGGTAGAAGGAAGCGTTTCCGACCCTATAAAGTATATATATTCTTGATCAGGGTCACTAGCCGAGTCGATATAGCCATGTCCGTCTGTCCGTCTGTCCGTCCGTATGAACGCTGAGATCTCGGAAACTATAAAAGCTAGAAGATTGGCATTTTGCATGCAGATTTTAGGAGTTCCTACGCAGCGCAAGTTTGTTTCAAAAAGGTGCCACGCCCCCTTTAACGCCCACAATCGCTTATATACGATTTTATTTAAATATAAATTTAAATATTTCGGAAAAGTAAAAATGCAGTTTTATTGTTTTTATCAATACCTATCGAAATGTAGAAGAAATTTTTCAAATCGGACCATTCGTTTAAAAGTTATGCGTGATCAAAGTTTCTATCTCCATCTCCCTCGTACTCCTTTTACCTGAGTAACGGGTATCTGATAGTCGGGGCACCCGACTATAGCGTTCTCTCTTGTTTTAAATTGAATTGATTCCGTTCCAATCCATACAGATCTCATTGCTCCACCATTACGCAATATTTCGTCTTTTCTCCTTCTATGTGGTCGATTGTAAATCAAATCTACGTTCGGACGTTTCTTGAGATACGTTTTACTTGGCTTTCTGAAGGATCTGTCTTCTAACGCGATTTCTGTACTTTCCCAACTTCCTAACACCAAAGTTATGGCATTTTCGATCATTCAGTTATATGGCAGTTATAAGATATAGTCGGCCGATCCTTATGAAATGTGGTAGGTCGGATTGATTGGCCAAATATAAAACCAATAGAAAATCCCAACTTCCTAACTTAACAAACACCAAAGTGTGTGGCATTTCTGATCAATCAGTTATATGGCAGCTATAGGATGTAGTCGGCCGAACCATATAACCATATAACTGAACGATTGGAAATGCCATAACTTTGGTGTTTTTAAAGTTGGGAAGTAGTGATTTTTTATGAGTGTTAAGAATGCATCATATGAATAATTTTGGAGAATATAATTTAAAGAATATTCTGCAAGGGTATTTCCACTTCGGCTCCGCCCGAAGTTGACTCTCCTTTTATGTTTACGTAAATTTGTGACATATTTTGGCTTATAAAATGATTTGTAATTTAAAATACAAAAAATCCTTTCGTCAACGACAACAAAAACATGTCTAAAAGAAGTGTGCAAAAGCAGAAGTCAATCGGTGCAATAGTTTTTGAGACAACTTAAAAAAAGTGGTTTTCAGAAAAACGCGTTTAAAGTTTTAAAGCGGAATAAAATAGAGAAAACCATTTGTTTTGTTTATTTTCATGACATCATCGATTCCAGGTCCATAAAGGGAAGGTTCTGCTGTAGCTGCAAGTTCCATCGCGTCTTTTCTTTCTTGTCGAAGCTTAATTCGCGCTTCTCTGAGCCTCCGCTTTTTTCTCGGCCGCAAGAAAACGATGGTTGTCCTCTTTTCACATAGCCGAAGCACGTTGCCAAGCGCACCATGAAGTAGCTCCGCCCGAGTATCATGCTGCGGATTTCGTCCTTTGATGCGTAATGATAGTACGTTGTCCATATAGCGTTATTTATAACATCCACTGGAATACTGTATCTTCTTATTCCCAGCTCATAAAATATTGCTTTGCTGTAAGTTTCCTTTTCCTCCTTTTCCAGAAAAATTTTTTTTCATAACATTTTTGCCGTTAACAATTATTTTGTTTCCAGATTTTTTACTAATTCGCGTAATGTCGTGCAGATTTACAACGTTAACCGTGGCATTTGAAAAAAGAAAACGACACCGGATAGTGCCAGCCAGGAGTAGGAGCTGCTTTCTCGCCCGTTTCCTCGACGCTCTCCTCCGGCACATCAGTTGTGGAAGTGGGAGTGGGAGCGGCGGAGTAAAGCGGGCGGGAGCGCGGCTTTAGGTTTAAGTCAGTCGAATAAAGCACTTGAATTACACCACGACCCCCCCGCCTTATTAACTTCGTCTACCTTTACGTTTGCGCCGTGGGAATTTACTTGTGCAATCCAGCTCTTTTTTTTGTGGCAGGATCGCCCCCTTCAACAGATGTGATCCCATAAATTTACCCTATCGGAACATTTTACTAAAAAAATTCTTGATCATAACCGAAGTCAGTAAATACTTTTAAAAGCAGCTCCTTTGGAAGGGAAGTTTGCGTTTCCGCGTCTTTATTATGTGGCGTGGATGGATCCCCGGTCACCACAGTTGCTTCCCCTTCTTGTGCTACTGAACAATAAATATACATTAATTAGATTTAAAAAATGGGATCCAAAAATGAAATTTTCTCAGCTTCCTGTGATGCATCGAGATTGACATCGCTGTTTAATTCTGTCCCAGGCGGAGGCATTTCAGTCCTTGAATTAATGAACAAAGAAATATACGGTGAAGAACTTAATTGTTGGCACAGTATGACTTTCTAACTTTAAGACTATTTTTCTTTATATAATATGCTGATACTTAAATAAAATAAAAAAATGTTATATATAATCATTAATTTTCAGTTAAATACAAGTGAATTCATTAATTTATCTTTTATAAATAATTTAATACACATAAAGAACCAAAAAATTGACCAAAACAAAATTATTGGCACAATTGGGTTTTAATGAACTATTTTTTTTTTTATATTATTGAACCCAAGTGTGCCAATAATTTTGTTCAGGGAAATTTTGTGCACTTTTTGTTTTTTTTTTATTAAATTATTCAAAAAAGATAAATTAATGATTAAATATAAAAATATTTTGCTCGTTTTTAAAATGGGATCAAAAAATATAATTTACTCACCTTTCTTCGTGACACTCCTTCACAATCTGACAGGAGTCACACTGCCTGCCAATTTGGTGCACAAACGAGTTTAGCTTGTTTCGGACACACCCGGACTTATTCGGAAACGACATTCAATTTTCTTTCGAATGTGATGATCGTTGTAAAATTTCTTATAATACTCCTGGCTGCACATACCCGGTGTCATATCTTTGTATTTCTGCATCCTTTTCATTTTCTTCACAATCTCTTGTAGATTTGTAACGTGGGATTTGAAAAAAGAGAACACCGACGACACCGGATAGTGCCAGCCAGGAGTAGGAACTGTTTCATCGCGTGTTTCCTCGATGCCCTCCTCCGGCACAGGAGTTGTGAAAGGGGGAGTGGGAGTGGGAAGGGAAGTGGGATTGGGAAGGGGAGTGGGAGTGGGAGCGGGAGTGGGCCTGCCAAATTGCAGCAGCTTGGACTCATTTGTCCCTTCCCTAAAATACCGCGTACCGGATCGTTTCTCCGGAAACATATAAAAATCGAGGTAAACTTTTTTTAGGGTCTTTTCCCAGAACTCCTCGTTGTTCATAATTTCCATTACAATCTTCTTGTTGTCCACGCTAGCTGCGAACGTTTCGACGTTAACGGGAAAAACAAATGACCCACGCCTGCAAAGAGGACAAAGGTGGTAATGTGGTTATTTTAAAAAAAAGTCACTCACCTGTCCACCTCCACAATAATACCTTCTGAAAGGTTCGGATATGCTCCCTCTCCATTCTCGTTTCCATAATTACGCACAGCCATAGCACTTGATTGTTGATTTGAAAAAATTTTATACATATAAAGTGTAAGCCGCCAGAAAAGCCAATATAAAAGCAAAGCGAAGACCAATTACCAGAAATATCGGAAAAAAATACAGTGGATCCTACAAATATATGGTCTCGCTACTTAGGTTTGGGAATAGGAAAAACTAAGCCCGAGCTTACACTTAAAAAAATGTATAAAATTAATTTTTTTTCCTTTTGTAAAAAATGGGTCAAAAATGACAGCTATAAGATATAGGCCGACTATATCTGGCCATATAGCTGTCATATAACTGATTGATCGGAAATGCCATAACTTAAGTGTTTGTTAAGTTAGGAAGTTGGGATTTTCTGCAATCGACTTTTGTGGGTTTTTTTATTTTTTCCTTCCATTTTTAAATATGTTCAGTGAGAAGCGCACGCCAAAAGATTACATTTTTTAATCTTTGCGCTAGGGTTCACCCAAAGTTCAGACTGGCAATGCTATGCAGTTTTCTGGTATATTTTTCGTCAATCTGAGGACCGAGGTGAAAAAAGGACTGACGAAAAGTGAACGCCAGCTGTTTGCCTCTCGCTCTCTTTAATGACTGGCGTACAGTTTTCGTTGATCTCAGCACTAGGCTTTAAGATAAAAAGATAAATGCTATGCCACTCGCCTCTCTCGATCGCCGAGTGTGAATGGTAGACAACAGCTGACCGGTCGCACCTCTAAGTTTTGGTCTTTACGATGTCACTCGCGTCTATCGATAGTCCTTGTGATCGCAGAGTGTGAATGGTAGGAAACAGCTGACCGGTCTCACCTCTAAGTTTTGATCTTTGCGGTGTCACTTCTTTCTAGTCACTTGGCATAGAGTACATTGGTCGGCATAATTATTCTGACGAAAAACAAATGGTTCAAGTTTTCATGTAACTTTGCAATGGTTTAATATAAGTCACTCTGTTTTACTTAGTGCTAATACAAACTTAAAAATAATGAATTCAATATTTTGTCATATGAACTTGAAAAAATATAAGCTAAAGTAATTTTCATGTGGTGGCATAAGTATTTTGACAAGTAGATTAATAACACAGTTTAAACTTAAAAAAAACTAAAGGAAACAAATTTAGTAAAATATATAATTTTCTTTAGTTTCAATCATTGAATTTTGGATTATCTCTGAAGATATCTCAGAAATGGTCTCCTCTCTGGTTTTATTCAACGATACTGATCTTTTACGTTTCATAAAACACCACACATTTTCAATTATATTTAAGTCTGGACTTTAAGGTCGCCAGTCCAAAGTGGTGAAAACCAACATCCTTCAATAATGTTGTAATCATCTTGGCTTTGTGGCATGGGACGTTATCCTGTTGCAGAATGAAGGATTGTCCAAAGGGCCTGTCTCCAAAAGTAAATGCATTATCATTTAGAACCCGTAAAAAAATTGTTTGGAAAATAGAGGCTTTTAATAGAGGCTTTGTTACCTGCAGAAAAATCGTTTGTCCATCCCTTAAAATTTCTTATTTAAAAAAAGATACCAATGTTTATCTATCTCTTGAAATTTAAGAATTAAAAAAATCATATGCCCACCTTTAAAAAATAGTTCATTTTGACAAAAAACGTTTGCCCACGTTTTGTTAAAACAGACATTTTTTTAACAAAAATCGTTTGCCCACACCTTAAGAATCGTTATTTCGAAAAAATGAAAGATGGCCCTGTGAGCCTATCGGTCTTCGTGTATATTAACTATATGGATCTGCATTTTTGGTACCTGATGTTGTTTTTCCTACTGTCTGGACATATCGTTGTGGACTGAAATATGAAATTTAATGTCCGATTTATGTTCTGTATTGTTCTGTATTAAAATTTCAAGTTACTTGAAGAATGTTACCGATCATGTTGCGTTCGTTTGGAATATTTAATAAAAATTCATTTTCCATGTCGAAATCAAAGTCAATAATGACAATGGGACCTGGTTCTATTTCAAGATTCATCCACCGCATTTCTTGTCATTTTCTGTGTTTCTTCCGAAAAATTCTTTAACAAAAGTTACTAATCCATTTTGTAAACCAAGGCTACTCAATTTCTCTGAATCTACAGCCTCCAATCGATGGTAAAACGATTCCAGGCTTCGGCACTCATAGTTTTCGTTTATTTCATGTGATCGGCTTTTTGATGCACTAGGTATTTCATTAAGCACTTGATCAATAAGTGTTCATATATTTGCATGGCATTGTATTACCCGGTTTCTTTCTTCAAAAAAAATGATTAAAATTATTTCTCTATCACAGTAGAGACGTGGAGAAATTCCCTTGAGGTCATATTTTTAAAGAATTCCACTGCCAAGCTTTCCGTGTAATGTGAATCCAATTGGTTCTCTATATATGCAGTGGACAATATTTCTTCATGTGAATCAAATGGACATGTAGTTTTAAATTGAATTGATTCCGTTCCAATCCATACAGATCTTATTGCTCCACCATTACGCAATATTTCGTCTTTTCTCCTTCGATGTGGTCGATTGTAAATCAAATCTACGTTCGGACGTTTCTTGAGATACGTTTTACTTGGCTTTCTGAAGGATCTGTCTTCTAACGCGATTTCTGTACTTTCCCAACTTCCTAACACCAAAGTTATGGCATTTTCGATCATTCAGTTATATGGCAGTTATAAGATATAGTCGGCCGATCCTTATGAAATGTGGTAGGTCGGATTGATTGGCCAAATATAAAACCAATAGAAAATCCCAACTTCCTAACTTAACAAACACCAAAGTGTGTGGCATTTCTGATCAATCAGTTATATGGCAGCTATAGGATGTAGTCGGCCGAACCATATAACCATATAACTGAACGATTGGAAATGCCATAACTTTGGTATTTTTAAAGTTGGGAAGTAGTGATTTTTTATGAGTGTTAAGAATGCATCATATGAATAATTTTGGAGAATATAATTTAAAGAATATTCTGCAAGGGTATTTCCACTTCGGCTCCGCCCGAAGTTGACTCTCCTTTTATGTTTACGTAAATTTGTGACATATTTTGGCTTATAAAATGAGTTGTAATTTAAAATACAAAAAATCCTTTCGTCAACGACAACAAAAACATGTCTAAAAGAAGTGTGCAAAAGCAGAAGTCAATCGGTGCAATAGTTTTTGAGACAACTTAAAAAAAGTGGTTTTCAGAAAAACGCGTTTAAAGTTTTAAAGCGGAATAAAATAGAGAAAACCATTTGTTTTGTTTATTTTCATGACATCATCGATTCCAGGTCCATAAAGGGAAGGTTCTGCTGTAGCTGCAAGTTCCATCGCGTCTTTTCTTTCTTGTCGAAGCTTAATTCGCGCTTCCCTGAGCCTCCGCTTTTTTCTCGGCCGCAAGAAAACATAGCCGAAGCACGTTGCCAAGCGCACCATGAAGTAGCTCCGCCCGAGTATCATGCTGCGGATTTCGTCCTTTGATGCGTAATGATAGTACGTTGCCCATATAGCGTTATTCATAACATCCACTGGAATACTGTATCTTCTTATTCCCAGCCCATAAAATATTGCTTTGCTGTAAGTTTCCTTTTCCTCCTTTTCCAGAAACATTTTTTTTCATAACATTTTTCCCGTTAACAATTATTTTGTTTGCAGATTTTTTACTAATTCGCGTAATGTCGTGCAGATTTACAACGTTAACCGTGGCATTTGAAAAAAGAAAACGACACCGGATAGTGCCAGCCAGGAGTAGGAGCTGCTTTCTCGCCCGTTTCCTCGACGCTCTCCTCCGGCACATCAGTTGTGGAAGTGGGAGTGGGAGCGGCGGAGTAAAGCGGGCGGGAGCGCGGCTTTAGGTTTAAGTCAGTCGAATAAAGCACTTGAATTACACCACGACCCCCCCGCCTTATTAACTTCGTCTACCTTTACGTTTGCGCCGTGGGAATTTACTTGTGCAATCCAGCTCTTTTTTTTGTGGCAGGATCGCCCCCTTCAACAGATGTGATCCCATAAATTTACCCTATCGGAACATTTTACTAAAAAAATTCTTGATCATAACCGAAGTCAGTAAATACGTTTAAAAGCAGCTCCTTTGGAAGGGAAGTTTGCGTTTCCGCGCCTTTATTATGTGGCGTGGATGGATCCCCGGTCACCACAGTTGCTTCCCCTTCTTGTGCTACTGAACAATAAATATACATTAATTAGATTTAAAAAATGGGATCCAAAAATGAAATTTTCTCAGCTCTCTGTGATGCATCGAGATTGACATCGCTGTTTAATTCTGTCCCAGGCGGAGGCATTTCAGTCCTTGAATTAATGAACAAAGAAATATACAGTGAAGAACTTAATTGTTGGCACAGTATGACTTTCTAACTTTAAGACTTTTTTTATTTATATAATATGCTGATACTTAAATAAAATAAAAAAATGTTATATATAATCATTAATTTTCAGTTAAATACAAGTGAATTCATTAATTTATCTTTTATAAATAATTTAATACACATAAAGAACCAAAAAATTGACCAAAACAAAATTATTGGCACAATTGGGTTTTAATGAACTATTTTTTTTTTTATATTATTGAACCCAAGTGTGCCAATAATTTTGTTCAGGGAAATTTTGTGCATTTCTTGTTTTTTTTTATTAAATTATTCAAAAAGATAAATTAATGATTAAATATAAAAATATTTTGCTCGTTTTTAAAATGGGATCAAAAAATATGATCTACTCACCTTTCTTCGTGAAACTTCTCCACAATCTGACAGGAGTCAGACCGCCTGCCAATTTGGTGCACAAACGAGTTTAGCTTGTTTCGGACACACCCGGACTTATTCGGAAACGACATTCAATTTTCTTTCGAATGTGATGATCGTTGTAAAATTTCTTATAATACTCCTGGCTGCACATACCCGGTGTCATATCTTTGTATTTCTCCATCCATTTCATTTTCTTCACAATCTCTTGTAGATTTGTAACGTGGGATTTAAAAAAAAGAGAACGACACCGGATAGTGCCAGCCAGGAGTAGGAACTGTTTCATCGCGTGTTTCCTCGATGCCCTCCTCCGGCACAGGAGTTGTGAAAGGGGGAGTGGGAGTGGGAAGGGAAGTGGGATTGGGAAGGGGAGTGGGAGTGGGAGCGGGAGTGGGCCTGCCAAATTGCAGCAGCTTGGACTCATTTGTCCCTTCCCTAAAATACCGCGTACCGGATCGTTTCTCCGGAAACATATAAAAATCGAGGTAAACTTTTTTTAGGGTCTTTTCCCAGAACTCCTCGTTGTTCATAATTTCCATTACAATCTTCTTGTTGTCCACGCTAGCTGCGAACGTTTCGACGTTAACGGGAAAAACAAATGACCCACGCCTGCAAAGAGGACAAAGGTGGTGATGTGGTTATTTTAAAAAAAAGTCACTCACCTGTCCACCTCCACAATAATACCTTCTGAAAGGTTTGGATATGCTCCCTCTCCATTCTCGTTTCCATAATTACGCACAGCCATAGCCCTTGATTGTTGATTTGAAAAAATTTTATACATATAAAGTGTAAGCCGCCAGAAAAGCCAATATAAAAGCAAAGCGAAGACCAATTACCAGAAATATCGGAAAAAAATACAGTGGATCCTACAAATATATGGTCTCGCTACTTAGGTTTGGGAATAGGAAAAACTAAGCCCGAGCTTACACTTAAAAAAATGTATAAAATTAATTTTTTTCCCTCTGTAAAAAATGGGTCAAAAATGACAGCTATAAGATATAGGCCGACTATATCCGGCCATATAGCTGTCATATAACTGATTGATCGGAAATGCCATAACTTAAGTGTTTGTTAAGTTAGGAAGTTGGGATTTTCTGCAATCGACTTTTGTGGGTTTTTTTATTTTTTCCTTCCATTTTTAAATATGTTCAGTGAGAAGCGCACGCCAAAAGATTACATTTTTTAATCTTTGCGCTAGGGTTCACCCAAAGTTCAGACTGGCAATGCTATGCAGTTTTCTGGTATATTTTTCGTCGATCTGAGGACCGAGGTGAAAAAAAGGACTGACGAAAAGTGAACGCCAGCTGTTTGCCTCTCGCTCTCTTTAATGACTGGCGTACAGTTTTCGTTGATCTCAGCACTAGGCTTTAAGATAAAAAGATAAATGCTATGCCACTCGCCTCTCTCTATCACCGAGTGTGAATGGTAGACAACAGCTGACCGGTCGCACCTCTAAGTTTTGGTCTTTACGATGTCACTCGCGTCTATCGATAGTCCTTGTGATCGCAGAGTGTGAATGGTAGGAAACAGCTGACCGGTCTCACCTCTAAGTTTTGATCTTTGCGGTGTCACTTCTTTCTAGTCACTTGGCATAGAGTACATTGGTCGGCATAATTATTCTGACGAAAAACAAATGGTTCAAGTTTTCATGTAACTTTGCAATGGTTTAATATAAGTCACTCTGTTTTACTTAGTGCTAATACAAACTTAAAAATAATGAATTCAATATTTTGTCATATGAACTTGAAAAAATATAAGCTAAAGTAATTTTCATGTGGTGGCATAAGTATTTTGACAAGTAGATTAATAACACAGTTTAAACTTAAAAAAAACTAAAGGAAACTAATTTAGTAAAATATATAATTTTCTTTAGTTTCAATCATTGAATTTTGGATTATCTCTGAAGATATTTTAAAAATGGTCTCCTCTCTGGTTTTATTCAACGATACTGATCTTTTACGTTTCATAAAACACCACACATTTTCAATTATATTTAAGTCTGGACTTTAAGGTCGCCAGTCCAAAGTGGTGAAAACCAACATCCTTCAATAATGTTGTAATCATCTTGGCTTTGTGGCATGGGACGTTATCCTGTTGCAGAATGAAGGATTGTCCAAAAGGCCTGTCTCCAAAAGTAAATGCATTATCATTTAGAACCCGTAAAAAAACTGTTTGGAAAATAGAGGCTTTTAATAGAGGCTTTGTTACCTGCAGAAAAATCGTTTGTCCATCCCTTAAAATTTCTTATTTAAAAAAAAGATACCCATGTTTGTCCGCCACTTGAAATTTAAGAATTAAAAAAATCATTTGCGCACCTTTAAAAAATAGTTCATTTTGACAAAAACCCCTCGTAAAACAGACATTTTTTAACAAAAATCATTTGCCCATAATTTAAAAATCGTTATTTCGAAAAAATGAAAGATGGCCCTGTGAGCCTATTCGGTCTTCGTGTATATTAACTATATGGATCTGCATTTTTGGTACCTAATGTTGTACATTTTCCTACTGTCTGGACATATCGTTGTGAACTGAAATATGAAATTTAATGTCCGATTTATGTTCTGTATTGTTCTGTATTAAAATTTCAAGTTACTTGAAGAATGTTACCGATCATGTTGCGTTCGTTTGGAATATTTAATAAAAATTCATTTTCCATGTCGAAATCAAAGTCAATAATGACAATGGGACCTGGTTCTATTTCAAGATTCATCCACCGCATTTCTTGCCATTTTCTGTGTTTCTTCCGAAAAATTCTTTAACAAAAGTTACTAATCCATTTTGTAAACCTAGGCTACTCAATTTTTCTGAATCTACAGCTTCCAATCGATGGTAAAACGATTCCAGGCTTCGGCACTCATAGTTTTCGTAAATTTCATGTGATCGGCTTTTTGATGCACTAGGTATTTCATTAAGCACTTGATCAATAAGTGTTCGTATTAATGATTAAAATTATTTCTCTATCACAGTAGAGACGTGGAGAAATTCCCTTGAGGTCATATTTTTAAAGAATTCCACTGCCAAGCTTTCCGTGTAATGTGAATCCAATTGGTTCTCTATATATGCAGTGGACAATATTTCTTCATGTGAATCAAATGGACATGTAGTTTTAAATTGAATTGATTCCGTTCCAATCCATACAGATCTCATTGCTCCACCATTACGCAATATTTCGTCTTTTCTCCTTCGATGTGGTCGATTGTAAATCAAATCTACGTTCGGACGTTTCTTGAGATACGTTTTACTTGGCTTTCTGAAGGATCTGTCCTCTAACGCGATTTCTGTACTTTCCCAACTTCCTAACTTTCCAAACACCAAAGTTATGGCATTTTCGATCATTCAGTTATATGGCAGTTATAAGATATAGTCGGCCGATCCTTATGAAATGTGGTAGGTCGGATTGATTGGCCAAATATAAAACCAATAGAAAATCCCAACTTCCTAACTTAACAAACACCAAAGTGTGTGGCATTTCCGATCAATCAGTTATATGGCAGCTATAGGATGTAGTCGGCCGAACCATATAACCATATAACTGAACGATTGGAAATGCCATAACTTTGGTGTTTTTAAAGTTAGGAAGTAGTGATTTTTTATGAGTGTTAAGAATGCATCATATGAATAATTTTGGAGAATATAATTTAAAGAATATTCTGCAAGGGTATTTCAACTTCGGCTCCGCCCGAAGTTGACTCTCCTTTTATGTTTACGTAAATTTGTGACATATTTTGGCTTATAAAATGAGTTGTAATTTAAAATACAAAAAATCCTTTCGTCAACGACAACAAAAACATGTCTAAAAGAAGTGTGCAAAAGCAGAAGTCAATCGGTGCAATAGTTTTTGAGACAACTTAAAAAAAGTGGTTTTCAGAAAAACGCGTTTAAAGTTTTAAAGCGGAATAAAATAGAGAAAACCATTTGTTTTGTTTATTTACATGACATCATCGATTCCAGAAAGGGAAGGTTCTGCTGTAGCTGCAAGTTCCATCGCGTCTTTTCTTTCTTGTCGAAGCTTAATTCGCGCTTCTTTGAGCCTCCGCTTTTTTCTCGGCCGCAAGAAAACGATGGTTGTCCTCTTTTCACATAGCCGAAGCACGTTGCCAAGCGCACCATGAAGTAGCTCCGCCCGAGTATCATGCTGCGGATTTCGTCCTTTGATGCGTAATGATAGTACGTTGCCCATATAGCGTTATTCATAACATCCACTGGAATACTGTATCTTCTTATTCCCAGCCCATAAAATATTGCTTTGCTGTAAGTTTTCCTTCTCCAGAAAAATTTTTTTTCATAACATTTTTCCCGTTAACAATTATTTTGTTTCCAGATTTTTGCGCCATTTTTTGCGCCGTGGGAAATTACTTGTGCAATCCAGCTCTTTTTTTTTGTGGCAGGATCGCCCCCTTCATTTACCCTATCGGAACATTAAAAAAATTCTTGATCATAACCGAAGTCAGTAGGCTCCTTTGGAATGGAAGTTTGCGTTTCCGCGTCTTTATTATGTGGCGTGGATGGATCCCCGGTCACCACTGGCATGGCCACAGTTGCTTCCTCTTCTTGTGCTTCTGAACAATAAATATACATTAATTAGATTTAAAAAAAGGGATCCAAAAATGTAATTTTCTCAGCTTCCTGTAATGCATCGAGATTGACATCGCTGTTTAATTCTGTCCCAGGCGGAGGCATTTCAGTCCTTGAATTAATGAACAAAGAAATATATAGTGAAGAACTTAATTGTTGGCACAGTATGACTTTCTAACTTTAAGACTATTTTTCTTTATATAATATGCTGATACTTAAATAAAATAAAAAAATGTTATATATAATCATTAATTTTCAGTTAAATACAAGTGAATTCATTAATTTATCTTTTATAAATAATTTAATACACATAAAGAACCAAAAAATTGACCAAAACAAAATTATTGGCACAATTGGGTTTTAATGAACTATTTTTTTTTTTTATATTATTGAACCCAAGTGTGCCAATAATTTTGTTCAGGGAAATTTTGTGCACTTTTGTTTTTTTTTATTAAATTATTCAAAAAAGATAAATTAATGATTAAATATAAAAATATTTTGCTCGTTTTTAAAATGGGATCAAAAAATATAATTTACTCACCTTTCTTTGTGACACTCCTCCACAATCTGACAGGAGTCACACTGCCTGCCAATTTGGTGCACAAACGAGTTTAGCTTGTTTCGGACACACCCGGACTTATTCGGAAACGACATTCAATTTTCTTTCGAATGTGATGATCGTTGTAAAATTTCTTATAATACTCCTGGCTGCACATACCCGGTGTCATATCTTTGTATTTCTGCATCCTTTTCATTTTCTTCACAATCTCTTGTAGATTTGTAACGTGGGATTTGAAAAAAGAGAACACCGACGACACCTGATAGTGCCAGCCAGGAGTAGGAACTGTTTCATCGCGTGTTTCCCCGATGCCCTCCTCCGGCACTGGAGTTGTGGAAGGGGGAGTGGGAGTGGGAAGGGAAGTGGGATTGGGAAGGGGAGTGGGAGTGGGAAGGGAAGTGGGATTGGGAAGGGGAGTGGGAGTGGGAGCGGGAGTGGGCCTGCCAAATTGCAGCAGCTTGGACTCATTTGTCCCTTCCCTAAAATACCGCGTACCGGATCGTTTCTCCGGAAACATATAAAAATCGAGGTAAACTTTTTTTAGGGTCTTTTCCCAGAACTCCTCGTTGTTCATAATTTCCATTACAATCTTCTTATTGTCCACGCTAGCTGCGAACGTTTCGAAGTTAACGGGAAAAACAAATGACCCACGCCTGCAAAGAGGACAAAATTGGTGATGTGGTTATTTAAAAAAAAGTCACTCACCTGTCCACCTCCACTATAATACCTTCTGAAAGGTTTGGATATGCTCCTTCTCCATTCTCCTTTCCATAATTACACACAGCCATAGCACTTGATTGTTGATTTGAAAAAATTTTATACATATAAAGTGTAAGCCGCCAGAAAAGCCAATATAAAAGCAAAGCGAAGACCAATTACCAGAAATATCGGAAAAAAATACAGTGGATCCTACAAATATATGGTCTCGCTACTTAGGTTTGGGAATAGGAAAAACTAAGCCCGAGCTTCACTTAAAAAATGTATAAAATTAATTTTTTTCCTCCTTTGTAAAAAATGGGTCAAAAATGACAGCTATAAGATATAGGCCGACTATATCCGGCCATATAGCTGTCATATAACTGATTGATCGGAAATGCCATAACTTAAGTGTTTGTTAAGTTAGGAAGTTGGGATTTTCTGCAATCGACTTTTGTGGGTTTTTTTATTTTTTCCTTCCATTTTTAAATATGTTCAGTGAGAAGCGCACGCCAAAAGATTACATTTTTTAATCTTTGCGCTAGGGTTCACCCAAAGTTCAGACTGGCAATGCTATGCAGTTTTCTGGTATATTTTTCGTCGATCTGAGGACCGAGGTGAAAAAAAGGACTGACGAAAAGTGAACGCCTGCTGTTTGCCTCTCGCTCTCTTTAATGACTGGCGTACAGTTTTCGTTGATCTCAGCACTAGGCTTTAAGATAAAAAGATAAATGCTATGCCACTCGCCTCTCTCGATCACCGAGTGTGAATGGTAGACAACAGCTGACCGGTCGCACCTCTAAGTTTTGCTCTTTACGATGTCACTCGCGTCTATCGATAGTCCTTGTGATCGCAGAGTGTGAATGGTAGGCAACAGCTGACCGGTCTCACCTCTAAGTTTTGATCTTTGCGGTGTCACTTCTTTCTAGTCACTTGGCATAGAGTACATTGGTCGGCATAATTATTCTGACGAAAAACAAATGGTTCAAGTTTTCATGTAACTTTGCAATGGTTTAATATAAGTCACTCTGTTTTACTTAGTGCTAATACAAACTTAAAAATAATGAATTCAATATTTTGTCATATGAACTTGAAAAAATATAAGCTAAAGTAATTTTCATGTGGTGGCATAAGTATTTTGACAAGTAGATTAATAACACAGTTTAAACTTAAAAAAAACTAAAGGAAACTAATTTAGTAAAATATATAATTTTCTTTAGTTTCAATTATTGAATTTTGGATTATCTCTGAAGATATCTCAGAAATGGTCTCCTCTCTGGTTTTATTCAACGATACGATAAGCGGAATAAAATAGAGAAAACCATTTGTTTTGTTTATTTACATGACATCATCGATTCCAGGTCCATAAAGGGAAGGTTCTGCTGTAGCTGCAAGTTCCATCGCGTCTTTTCTTTCTTGTCGAAGCTTAATTCGCGCTTCTCTGAGCCTCCGCTTTTTTCTCGGCCGCAAGAAAACGATGGTTGTCCTCTTTTCACATAGCCGAAGCACGTTGCCAAGCGCACCATGAAGTAGCTCCGCCCGAGTATCATGCTGCGGATTTCGTCCTTTGATGCGTAATGATAGTACGTTGCCCATATAGCGTTATTCATAACATCCACTGGAATACTGTATCTTCTTATTCCCAGCCCATAAAATATTGCTTTGCTGTAAGTTTCTTTTTCCTCCTTTTCCAGAAAAATTTTTTTTCATAACATTTTTCCCGTTAACAATTATTTTGTTTCCAGATTTTTTACTAATTCGCGTAATGTCGTGCAGATTTACAACGTTAACCGTGGCATTTGAAAAAAGAAAACGACACCGGATAGTGCCAGCCAGGAGTAGGAGCTGCTTTCTCGCCCCTTTCCTCGACGCTCTCCTCCGGCACATCAGTTGTGGAAGTGGGAGTGGGAGCGGCGGAGTAAAGCGGGCGGGAGCGCGGCTTTAGGTTTAAGTCAGTCGACCCTATCGGGACATTTTACTAAAAAAATTCTTGATCATAACCGAAGTCAGTAAATACTTTTAAAAGCAGCTCCTTTGGAAGGGAAGTTTGCGTTTCCGCGTCTTTATTATGTGGCGTGGATGGATCCCCGGTCACCACAGTTGCTTCCCCTTCTTGTGCTACTGAACAATAAATATACATTAATTAGATTTAAAAAATGGGATCCAAAAATGAAATTTTCTCAGCTTCCTGTGATGCATCGAGATTGACATCGCTGTTTAATTCTGTCCCAGGCGGAGGCATTTCAGTCCTTGAATTAATGAACAAAGAAATATACAGTGAAGAACTTAATTGTTGGCACAGTATGACTTTCTAACTTTAAGACTATTTTTCTTTATATAATATGCTGATACTTAAATAAAATAAAAAAATGTTATATATAATCATTAATTTTCAGTTAAATACAAGTGAATTCATTAATTTATCTTTTATAAATAATTTAATACACATAAAGAACCAAAAAATTGACCAAAACAAAATTATTGGCACAATTGGGTTTTAAAGAACTATTTTTTTTTATATTATTGAACCCAAGTGTGCCAATAATTTTGTTCAGGGAAATTTTGTGCACTTTTTGTTTTTTTTTTTATTAAATTATTCAGAAAAGATAAATTAATGATTAAATATAAAAATATTTTGCTCGTTTTTAAAATGGGATCAAAAAATATGATTTACTCACCTTTCTTCGTGAAACTTCTCCACAATCTGACAGGAGTCAGACCGCCTGCCAATTTGGTGCACAAACGAGTTTAGCTTGTTTCGGACACACCCGGACTTATTCGGAAACGACATTCAATTTTCTTTCGAAGGTGATGATGATCTTTGTAAAATTTCTTATAATACTCCTGGCTGCACATACCCGGTGTCATATCTTTGTATTTCTCCATCCATTTCATTTTCTTCACAATCTCTTGTAGATTTGTAACGTGGGATTTAAAAAAAAGAGAACGACACCGGATAGTGCCAGCCAGGAGTAGGAACTGTTTCATCGCGTGTTTCCTCGATGCCCTCCTCCGGCACAGGAGTTGTGAAAGGGGGAATGGGAGTGGGAAGGGAAGTGGGATTGGGAAGGGGAGTGGGAGTGGGAGCGGGAGTGGGCCTGCCAAATTGCAGCAACTTGGACTCATTTGTCCCTTCCCTAAAATACCGCGTACCGGATCGTTTCTCCGGAAACATATAAAAATCGAGGTAAACTTTTTTTAGGGTCTTTTCCCAGAACTCCTCGTTGTTCATTATTTTACATTACAATATTCTTATTGTCCACGCTAGCTGCGAACGTTTCGAAGTTAACGGGAAAAACAAATGACCCACGCCTGCAAAGAGGACAAAATTGGTGATGTGGTTATTTAAAAAAAAAGTCACTCACCTGTCCACCTCCACTATAATACCTTCTGAAAGGTTTGGATATGCTCCCTCTCCATTCTCGTTTCCATAATTACGCACAGCCATAGCATTTGATTGTTGATTTGAAAAAATAAAAATCGAGGTAAACTGTTTTTAGGGTCTTTTCCCAGAACTCCTCGTTGTTCATAATTTCCATTACAGTCTTGGGATCTTCTGCAATCGACTTTTGTGGGGTTTTTTATTTTTTCCTTCCATTTTTAAATATGTTCAGTGAGAAGCGCACGCCAAAAGATTACATTTTTTAATCTTTGCGCTAGGGTTCACCCAAAGTTCAGACTGGCAATGCTATGCAGTTTTCTGGTATATTTTTCGTCGATCTGAGGACCGAGGTGAAAAAAAGGACTGACGAAAAGTGAACGCCAGCTGTTTGCCTCTCGCTCTCTTTAATGACTGGCGTACAGTTTTCGTTGATCTCAGCACTAGGCTTTAAGATAAAAAGATAAATGCTATGCCACTCGCCTCTCTCTATCACCGAGTGTGAATGGTAGACAACAGCTGACCGGTCGCACCTCTAAGTTTTGGTCTTTACGATGTCACTCGCGTCTATCGATAGTCCTTGTGATCGCAGAGTGTGAATGGTAGGAAACAGCTGACCGGTCTCACCTCTAAGTTTTGATCTTTGCGGTGTCACTTCTTTCTAGTCACTTGGCATAGAGTACATTGGTCGGCATAATTATTCTGACGAAAAACAAATGGTTCAAGTTTTCATGTAACTTTGCAATGGTTTAATATAAGTCACTCTGTTTTACTTAGTGCTAATACAAACTTAAAAATAATGAATTCAATATTTTGTCATATGAACTTGAAAAAATATAAGCTAAAGTAATTTTCATGTGGTGGCATAAGTATTTTGACAAGTAGATTAATAACACAGTTTAAACTTAAAAAAAACTAAAGGAAACTAATTTAGTAAAATATATAATTTTCTTTAGTTTCAATCATTGAATTTTGGATTATCTCTGAAGATATTTTAGAAATGGTCTCCTCTCTGGTTTTATTCAACGATACTGATCTTTTACGTTTCATAAAACACCACACATTTTCAATTATATTTAAGTCTGGACTTTAAGGTCGCCAGTCCAAAGTGGTGAAAACCAACATCCTTCAATAATGTTGTAATCATCTTGGCTTTGTGGCATGGGACGTTATCCTGTTGCAGAATGAAGGATTGTCCAAAAGGCCTGTCTCCAAAAGTAAATGCATTATCATTTAGAACCCGTAAAAAAACTGTTTGGAAAATAGAGGCTTTTAATAGAGGCTTTGTTACCTGCAGAAAAATCGTTTGTCCATCCCTTAAAATTTCTTATTTAAAAAAAAGATACCCATGTTTGTCCGCCACTTGAAATTTAAGAATTAAAAAAATCATTTGCCCACCTTTAAAAAATAGTTCATTTTGACAAAAAACCCCTCGTAAAACAGACATTTTTTAACAAAAATCATTTGCCCATAATTTAAAAATCGTTATTTCGAAAAAATGAAAGATGGCCCTGTGAGCCTATTCGGTCTTCGTGTATATTAACTATATGGATCTGCATTTTTGGTACCTAATGTTGTACATTTTCCTACTGTCTGGACATATCGTTGTGAACTGAAATATGAAATTTAATGTCCGATTTATGTTCTGTATTGTTCTGTATTAAAATTTCAAGTTACTTGAAGAATGTTACCGATCATGTTGCGCTCGTTTGGAATATTTAATAAAAATTCATTTTCCATGTCGAAATCAAAGTCAATAATGACAATGGGACCTGGTTCTATTTCAAGATTCATCCACCGCATTTCTGGCCATTTTCTGTCTTTCTTCCGAAAAATTCTTTAACAAAAGTTACTAATCCATTTTGTAAACCTAGGCTACTCAATTTCTCTGAATCTACAGCCTCCAATCGATGGTAAAACGATTCCAGGCTTCGGCACTCATACTTTTCGTAAATTTCATGTGATCGGCTTTTTGATGCACTAGGTATTTCATTAAGCACTTGATCAATAAGTGTTCGTATTAATGATTAAAATTATTTCTCTATCACAGTAGAGACGTGGAGAAATTCCCTTGAGGTCATATTTTTAAAGAATTCCACTGCCAAGCTTTCCGTGTAATGTGAATCCAATTGGTTCTCTATATATGCAGTGGACAATATTTCTTCATGTGAATGAAATGGACATGTAGTTTTAAATTGAATTGATTCCGTTCCAATCCATACAGATCTCATTGCTCCACCATTACGCAATATTTCGTCTTTTCTCCTTCGATGTGGTCGATTGTAAATCAAATCTACGTTCGGAAGTTTCTTGAGATACGTTTTACTTGGCTTTCTGAAGGATCTGTCTTCTAACGCGATTTCTGTACTTTCCCAACTTCCTAACTTTCCAAACACCAAAGTTATGGCATTTTCGATCATTCAGTTATATGGCAGTTATAAGATATAGTCGGCCGATCCTTATGAAATGTGGTAGGTCGGATTGATTGGCCAAATATAAAACCAATAGAAAATCCCAACTTCCTAACTTAACAAACACCAAAGTGTGTGGCATTTCCGATCAATCAGTTATATGGCAGCTATAGGATGTAGTCGGCCGAACCATATAACCATATAACTGAATGATTGGAAATGCCATAACTTTGGTGTTTTTAAAGTTAGGAAGTAGTGATTTTTTATGAGTGTTAAGAATGCATCATATGAATAATTTTGGAGAATATAATTTAAAGAATATTCTGCAAGGGTATTTCAACTTCGGCTCCGCCCGAAGTTGACTCTCCTTTTATGTTTACGTAAATTTGTGACATATTTTGGCTTATAAAATGAGTTGTAATTTAAAATACAAAAAATCCTTTCGTCAACGACAACAAAAACATGTCTAAAAGAAGTGTGCAAAAGCAGAAGTCAATCGGTGCAATAGTTTTTGAGAAAACTTAAAAAAAGTGGTTTTCAGAAAAACGCGTTTAAAGTTTTAAAGCGGAATAGAATAGAGAAAACCATTTATTTTGTTTATTTACATGACATCATCGATTCCAGAAAGGGAAGGTTCTGCTGCAGCTGCAAGTTCCATCGCGTCTTTTCTTTCTTGTCGAAGCTTAATTCGCGCTTCTCTGAGCCTCCGCTTTTTTCTCGGCCGCAAGAAAACGATGGTTGTCCTCTTTTCACATAGCCGAAGCACGTTGCCAAGCGCACCATGAAGTAGCTCCGCCCGAGTATCATGCTGCGGATTTCGTCCTTTGATGCGTAATGATAGTACGTTGCCCATATAGCGGTATTCATAACATCCACTGGATTACTGTATCTTCTTATTCCCAGCCCATAAAATATTGCTTTGCTGTAAGTTTTCCTTTTCCAGAAAAATTTTTTTTCATAACATTTTTCCCGTTAACAATTATTTTGTTTCCAGATTTTTTACTAATTCGCGTAATGTCGTGCAGATTTACAACGTGGCATTTGAAAAAAGAAAACGACACCGGATAGTGCCAGCCAGGAGTAGGAGCTGCTTTCTCGCCCGTTTCCTCGACGCTCTCCTCCGGCACATCAGTTGTGGAAGTGGGAGTGGGAGCGGCGGAGTAAAGCGGGCGGGAGCGCGGCTTTAGGTTTAAGTCAGTCGAATAAAGCACTTGAATTACACCACGACCCCCCCGCCTTATTAACTTCGTCTACCTTTACGTTTGCGCCGTGGGAATTTACTTGTGCAATCCAGCTATTACCCTATCGGAACATTTTACTAAAAAATTCTTGATGATAACCGAAGTCAGTAAATACTTTTAAAAGCATCTCCTTTGGAAGGGAAGTTTGCGTTTCCGCGTCTTTATTATGTGGCGTGGATGGATCCCCGGTCACCACAGTTGCTTCCCCTTCTTGTGCTACTGAACAATAAATATACATTAATTAGATTTTAAAAATGGGATCCAAAAATGAAATTTTCTCAGCTTCCTGTGATGCATCGAGATTGACATCGCTGTTTAATTCTGTCCCAGGCGGAGGCATTTCAGTCCTTGAATTAATGAACAAAGAAATATACAGTGAAGAACTTAATTGTTGGCACAGTATGACTTTCTAACTTTAAGACTTTTTTTCTTTATATAATATGCTGATACTTAAATAAAATAAAAAAATGTTATATATAATCATTAATTTTCAGTTAAATACAAGTGAATTCATTAATTTATCTTTTATAAATAATTTAATACACATAAAGAACCAAAAAATTGACCAAAACAAAATTATTGGCACACTTGGGTTTTAATGAACTATTTTTTTTTTATATTATTGAACCCAAGTGTGCCAATAATTTTGTTCAGGGAAATTTTGTGCACTTTTTTTTTTTTTATTAAATTACTCAAAAAAGATAAATTAATCATTAAATACAAAAATATTTTGTTTGTTTTTAAAATGGGATCAAAAAATATAATTTACTCACCTTCCTTCGTGAAACTTCTCCACAATCTGACAGGAGTCAGACCGCCTGCCAATTTGGTGCACAAACGAGTTTAGCTTGTTTCGGACACACCCGGACTTATTCGGAAATGACATTCAATTTTCTTTTGAATGTGATGATCGTTGTAAAATTCCTTATAATACTCCTGGCTGCACATACCCGGTGTCATATCTTTGTATTTCTGCATCCTTTTCATTTTCTTCACAATCTCTTGTAGATTTGTAACGTGGGATTTGAAAAAAGAGAACACCGACGACACCGGATAGTGCCAGCCAGGAGTAGGAACTGTTTCATCGCGTGTTTCCTCGATGCCCTCCTCCGGCACAGGAGTTGTGGAAGGGGGAGTGGGAGTGGGAGTGGGAGTGGGAAGGGAAGTGGGATTGGGAAGGGGAGTGGGAGTGGGAGCGGGTCTTTTCCCAAAACTCCTCCCTGTTCATAATTTCCATTACAATCTTCTTATTGTCCACGCTAGCTGCGTCGAAGTTAACGGGAAAAACAAATGACCCACGCCTGCAAAAAGGACAAAGTTGGTGATGTGGTTATTTAAAAAAAAAGTTACTCACCTGTCCACCTACACTATAATACCTTCTGAAAGGTTTGGATATAATCTCGTTTCCATAATTACGTTGATTTGAAAAATTTTTATACAGATAAAGTGTAAGCCGCCGGAGAAGCCAATATAACATCGAAGCAAAGCGAAGACCAATTACCAGAAATATCGGAAAAAATACAGTGGATCCTAAAAATATATGGTCTCGCTACTTATGTATGTAGGTTTGGGAATAGGAAAAACTAAGCCCGAGCTTACACTTAAGAAATGTATAAAATTATTTTTTTCCCCATGTAAAAAATGGGTCAAAAATGACAGCTATAAGATATAGGCCGACTATATCCTATAGCTGCCCCTAAACTGATTGCTCGGAAATGCCATAACTTAAGTGTTTGTTAAGTTAGGAAGTTGGGATTATGAGTTTTCTATTTGGCCAATTAATCCGACCTACCGAATTTCATAAGGATCGGAAGACTAAATCCTATAGCCGCCATATAACTGATTGATCGGAAATTCCATAACTTTGGTGTTTGTTAAGCTTGGAAGTTGGGATTTTCTATCTGTTTTATTTTTGGCCAGTCAATCCGACATACCAAATTTCATAAGGATCGGCCGACTATATTCTATAGCTGCCATATAACTGAACGATTGGAATTGCCATAATGTTAAGAATGCATCATATGAATAATTTTGGAGAATATAATTTACAGAAAATGCTGCAAGGTATTTCAACTTCGGCTCCGCCCGAAAGGAAAGCTTTTCTTTCTTGTTTTAATATCACAACATTTTCACCATAAGGTTTTCTATTCACAATTTTAGTAAACGTTTTAGAGTCTTCGTCACCAAAGTAGCTTGCCGTATTTTTCCAAAGATCGTTGAAACATTTCACGAATCGATGATGCTTCCATGTTACCTGCTGCTCCTTGGTGATTTGCTCTGCCTTCATCATCTTCTACATGCTTCGCTTGCCATTCGTTATATTCTTCCGTCATTAGTAGAGATGTCAAATATTTTAAGATATCGTATCGCTGATATATTTTCCTTAAGCCTAGTACTCAGATCGACGAAAACCGTACGCCAGTCATGAGAGAGATCGAGAGGCAAACAGCTGGCGTTCACTTTTCGTGCAGCTTTTTTTTGACCTAGGTCCTCAGTTCGACGAAAATACTACTAGAAAATTGCATAGCGTTGCCAGTCTGCGGAAATAAACTTTGCGTGACCCCTAGCAAAAATAATACAAAATTTAATCTTTTGGCGTGCGCTTCTCATCGAGAATTTAAAAAAATGGAGGGAAAAAATAAAAAAACCCGCAAAAGTCGTTTGCTAGAGTTTAATAGTGAGGAAAAAATTGCATTGATACGATGCGTGGAGTCGCGCACAGAATAGTGGGACCTTTCAAATAAAAAGCATTTTAATGCAACTTTTATAAAAAGATCGTGGGAGGAAATAGCCTGGGAAATGGACAAAGATGGTAATTTATAATTGTACATTATTAAATATTTGTTAACGTAGACATATACAATATTTATGTTTAGATAATAGTCTCTGCGGGACAGTTATACATAAGTACCATAAGTGCAAGCAACCAAAAAGTGGAAGTGCTGGAGGAGACCCACCGGAGAAGCCAATAGGTGCTGCAGAGTGGGATTTCGCCCCCTATATGGGCTTCCTGCCGGACTTCTCCACACAGAGGCAGTAGGTTCTGGCCAAACATTTTGTAACATTATACTAATATAATATATTTTTAACAGAACAACCCAATCTTTGTTTTCTGAGAGCGACGGAGCCCAAGCAATGGACTACTCCATAGACGAGTCTCAAGACCCTATTGAAGAAATCTAAATAAATAGATAAAAAATATAAATATATTGTTATCTACGACTAAATTTAAAATCTAATTACTCTAAAACGATGGCCAACTTGGCTTTTCTTGGTATAGCATCTGGGCGAGTGTTCCGTTTCGGTACAAGGCATAGAGTAAGGAACTATAGTTTCTTACTCTATGTACAAGGACTGCTCCACCATTACGAAAAGAGAGTTAAAAGGCATATGAATGTTTACGAAAATCATCGAGGGAGTCTGCAACAAGTTATGGAACTTTAAAATAATAAGAAAATATTTTTTAGTGCATGAATATTAATACATTATTGAACAGTATTACTTACGTCGGAAGAATATCGGCCTTTAAGGTCCCTTTCCTTCAGATTTGGGCTCACCCAATATTTCTGCCGCTGTCTTTTGTCCTCTTCCTCTAATGTCACAATACATGCCGCCATGCTGAGATCCAAAATTACGTTTGTGTCTTTTGAAATCCACATTTTCGTTTAATCTAACTTTGTTTGATATTTTGTGATTGACAGTAAGACCGCAGTACGCTCAGTTCGGATGAACTCTCGAAACTTTGGTCACACTTTTGTCACGTGTGCCGCAGACAACGCACTTAATAGCCGACGCTAACCGCTCTGACGACACAGAGCTACCCGGGGTAATTAGGTAGCTTAGTGTCACATTCGAAAGATTCGGTAAATTGTACTTCTGGGAGTACCAGAATTCCACCGGATCGCTGTCCCAGTCGGTGTGAGGCATGCTCATGTACATCTTGAGTTCTTCTTGGTCTGATTTTTCGAAGGGCTGTGTAAGTTTCATCGAGCGTCTATGCGCCGCAGACGAATTTCAAAATGAATACATTGAGTCGCCTCCATTAAACATATTGGTGAATTTAGGTATATTCTCTTGAAGCGAGGATCCAATAATGTTGATTTAACTAGAGTTTTGTTATTGTGTAGTGCGCTTAAGCGTGACTGCGAAATTTTTATTAATATATCCTTTGTCTTTAGTCCTTCGACCGAGTCAACTTTTAAAGTTTGTAATTTGTTTAACAGAATTGAAATTAGTGATATTACCAAACTGACGGTCACGTAATTTTCCCCGCTTATCTTCTCTGTTAAGATCATTAAGTTCAGATCAACAAACGAGTACGCTAGGAAAAGCCTAGTATCCAAATCGACGAAAACCGTACGCCAGTCATGAGAGAGAGCGAGAGGCAAACAGCTGGCGTTCACTTTTCGTCGGGCCTTTTTTTTCACGTCGGTCTCCTGATCGACGAAAAAAATACCAGAAAATTCCATAGCGTTGCCAGTCTTCGGAAATGAACTTTGGGTGAACCCTAGCGAAAAGATTAAAAAATTTAATCTTTTAGCCTAGTATCCTGATCGACAAACGATTATGCTAGCGTAAAAACCTTAATCTTTGCAGTGTGACCAAAAGTTTGAGAGTTCATCAGATTTAAGCGGGCTACGGTCGTACTGTCAATCAGCTGGGTTTGTTGACAAGCAGTTAAAATTCAAATATCGTATTTGCGGGAAAGAGCCTTTAAAAGATATTATCAAATACCTTGGCAAGACAAGTCTGCCGCTGTACAAAGAAATTAAAAAACAATTCAATTTAAATTTAACAGTTGCTTTTTTTAATTTACTGATAATTATTTGCTAATTTAAAGTTCATAGCTGCACTTTTATTGTGTTTTTCGTAAATTTTTGACATATGAAACATTTTGCTCTGACAAGAGGCACCCCAGAAGTATTAATGTTATTTTGTCCTCACATGTAAACTCCTGCAATTGACTTTTGCGGGTTTTTTGATTTTTTTTCCTCCATTTTTTAATATGTTCAGTGAGAAGCGCACGCCGAAAGATTAAATTTTTTAATCTTTGCGCTAGGGTTCACCCAAAGTTCATTTCCGCAGACTGGCAACGCTATGGAATTTTCTGGTATTTTTTTCGTCGAACAGGAGACCAACGTGAAAAAAAGGCACGACGAAAAGTGAACGCCAGCTGTTTGCCTCTCGCTCTCTCTCATGACTGGCGTACGGTTTTCGTCGATCAGGATACTAGGCTTTTGGCGTTGCAGGTGTTTACATGTGAGGACAAAATAACATTAATACTATCTGGGGTGCCTCTTGTCAGAGCAAAATGTTTTTTAAATCCAGAAAGTACGAAAAAACACAATAAAAGTGCAGCTATGAACTTTAAATTAGCAAATAATTATCAGTTAATCAAAAAAAAAACTGTTAAATTTAAATTGTATTGTTTTTTAATTTCTTTGTACAGCGGCAGACTTGTCTTGCTAAGGTATTTGATAATATCTTTTAAAGGCTCTTTCCCGCAAAAACGATATTTGAATTTTAACTGCTTGTCAACATACCCAGCTGATTGACAGTACGACCGTAGCACGCTTAAATCTGATGAACTCCCAAACTTTTGGTCACACTGCAAAGATTTTCCACTGACAGACTAGTGTGCGTAGAAACAGACAGACGGACAAGGTTATATCAACTCAGGAGGTGATCCTGATCAAGAATATATGTATATACCTTATAGGGTCGGAGATGTCTCCCTCACTACGTTGCACACTTTTGACCAAAATTATAATACCCTCTGCAAGGGTATAAAAAACTGCAATTAATTGTATACGATTGACCAATTCATTCAGATGATACAATATAAGAGGATCACAGTTTTTACACTCAAACATGATTTTAAAACCGAGACCTAATTTTGAACATTGTTTAAATTCTACTTTTCCGCCACACACTTTTCCATCCACAACGTTGGAGCACTGAACAAGAGTCGACAAAGTTGGACTTATATGGACTTATACTGGAAGCGATTCATGTTTCCCTCAATAAAGTCCAAGTCGCATGTCGGTTTTTGATGAGCCACGCCCAGGATAACGTGACAAAAATTCACGATCTCGTATTGGCAGACCGCCGATTGAAGATACGCGAGGTAGGTGAGACAGTAGGCACTTCAAAAGACCGCGTGGGTCATATCCTGCATGAAATTTTGGGCATAAGAAAGCCTTCGGCGCGATGGGTGCCGCGTTTGCTCACACCGGACAACAAACGCAACAGTGAGACCACTTCAGTGCAGTGTTTGACGCTGTTAAAGCGCAATCCGAAGGAGTTTCTGCGTCGTTTCGAAACGTGGATCCACTGGTACACACCAGAGACCAAGGAACAATCGAAACAGTGGTGGACTTCACCCGGCGAACCTGCTTCGAAGAAGGCCATTGGCCAGAAAGGTGATGGCCACCCTTTTTTGGGGATTCACAAGGTGTGATCTACCTCGACTACCTTGGGAAGGGCAAAACTGTCACATGGCTGTACTACGTCGAATTATTGGGCCGATTCGCCGCCGAATTCCAGAAAATACGGCACCCATTTGGCGAAGAAAAAAGCGCTCTTCCATCATGACAACGCACCGTATTGGGCTACGAACTGCTACCCCATCCATCATATTCTTCAGATTTGGCCCCGTGTAACTTCTTTTTGTTTCCAAACTTAAAAAAGTAACTCGCTAAACAGAAATTTGTGTCGAATGACAAGGTCGTTGCCGCCACAGAGACATATTTTGCAGACCTCAAGAAAACGTATTTTTCAAACGGGTTAAAGAAGTCGGAACATCTTTGTGAGAGAACTTCTTTCTTTTGCAATATATTTCCTAAGTATGATTGAGATCGATTAAATTAAACGAATATTTCCCTAATATTTTTAAAGTTTTGAAAGGAAGGAATTTAGTTTCATAAAGAACAATATACAATAAATTTGAAAGATAAGCCTAAGCCCTAACATCACTTTTTCAACATCTACGTAGACAATGACTACGATTCTATACAGACGCATAGCGTAAAAATCTACAAATACTCAGTAAAGATATAATAACGTGGTTTGAACTAAAAAAAAACAGATTTTTTTATTGCAATATAAGATGTTTTTCATATATTTTCATCACTAACAAACATACGAAAAACAAGATAGAACGCTATAGTCGAGTGCCTGGACTATTAGATACCCGTTACTCAGCTAAACAACTTAATATAAATATGTTTTCTTGTATTATCTTTGGCGGGCAATTGCAACTGTGTACAATGTAAATACATATGTACACGTGTATATGCTTACATACATACACACATACGCCATTGTTTGACTCAGACCTCCAATTTGGCTAACTTGATTTGATTTGCATAGTTTTTGGGATATAGTTCGGTATTGACAAATGAAAACCATCGCAATTTCCTTTAATAGAAATCCTTATCGAGAATTAACGTTGACTCTGTTAAGCACCTTGGCCAGCTGTTCCAAAGTCATCCGTTAGATGGCGCTATTGGTACCACGGGCCATGTAGGCGCTAGCCAGGCTTAAGCGTTTAATGGGTTTTTGGTCGTTAGAGTGGGCGTGGCAAAACTTTTATTAGGCCAATCGATAGGTATTGACGAAACAAATATATATCAATTAAAATGTTGAAAATAGCATCAAAACTGTGGCCACAGCTTATGGCTTGTGGGCGTCAGAGGGGGCTTGGCACCATTTTGAAACAAACTTGCGCTGCGTAGGATCTCCTAAAATCTACATGCAAAATGCCAATCTTCTAGCTTTTATAGTTTCCGAGATCTCAGCGTTCATACGGACAGACAGACAGACGGACAGACGGACATGGCTAGATCGACTCGGCTAGTGATCCTGAACAAGAATATATATACTTTATAGGGTCGGAAACGCTTCCTTCTACCTGTTACTTACTTTTGCACGCATACAATATAGCCTTTTACTCTACGAGTAACGGCTATAAAATCTACTTAGCTAAGAACTTGGACTAAAATTAAATATTTACAAAATATAGTACTAAGCACCTTAATTAATTGTATTTCCAGATAATGTATTATAAGATTCAGACTCATTATATTTTTATAATTTCTGTTAATTTTTTTTGTTTTTCGCGCGGTGTCCCACGGCCGACATACCCGCCCAACCGACCGAGGGGTGCAGCCGTGTATCGTACAGCACGATTCGCGAGAAGATAGACGCGAGATAAGAAAATATACAGTGGATCGCAGTTTATTTCGTGTGTTACCTAAAAAAAGTTCAAGTCGTTATTCCTGCTAAACTAAGAAAGATAACAGAAACATTTAAATGCAGTATTTTAAAGGGGAATATTAACATGTTTATTAAATAAAAACGATTTCCTTAATCATAAAAACAAAACACTTATTAAACAAGAAAGGAAAGTTAAATTCGGGCGGAGCCGAAGTTGATATACCCTTGCAGAATATTCTGTGAATAATATTCTCCAAAATTATTCATATAATGCATTCTAAATACTCATAAAAATCCCAACTTCCTAACTTTAAAAACACCAAAGTTATGGCATTTTCAATCGTTCAGTTATATGGCAGCTATAGGATATAGTCGGCCGATCCCTATAAATTTGGTAGGTCGGATTGATTGGCTAAAAATAAAACCCATAGAAAATCCCAACTTCCTAACTTTAAAAATACCAAAGTTATGGTATTTCCTATCGTTATATGGGAGCTATAAGATATAGTCGGCCGATCCTTATGAAATTTGGTAGGTCGAATTGATTGGCCAAATAAAAAAGCCATAGAAAATCCAAACTTCCTAACTTTACAAACACCAGAGTTATAGCATTTCCTTTCGTTCAGTTATATGGCAGCTATAGGATATAGTCGGTCGATCCCGGCCGTTCCGACTTATATACTGCGTGCAAAGGAAAGAAGGGCGTGTGCAAAGTTTCAATTCGATAGCTTTAAAACTGAGAGACTAGTTTGCGTAGAAACAGACAGACGGACAGACGGACAGACGGACATGCTTATATCAACTCAGGAGGTGATCCTGATCAAGAATATATATACTTTATAGGGTCGGAGATGTCTCCTTCACTGCGTTGCACACTTTTGACCAAAATGATAGTACCTTCTGCAAGGGTATAATAAAACAAAATGTGCAGGCTTTTTTCATGCCGCAGCTTATTTCGTGCAGTTCAGTCTACTTAACCTATTTTTTATACCCTTGCAGAGGGTATTATAATTTTGGTCAGAAGTTTGTAACGCAGTGAAGGAGACGTTTCCGACCCTATAAAGTATATATATTCTTGATCAGGATCAATAGGGGAGTCGATATAGCCATGTCCGTCTGTCCGTCTGTTTCAATACCGTTTGCGAGCTCAGTTTAAAAGCTAGCGATCTGAAACTTTTACAATCGTCCTAAAACATGTGTACGCAGATCAAGTTTGAAAAACGCCCCGATCGGACTTCTATATCCTATAGCTCCCATAGGAACAATTGGATATATCTTGCAAGAATTTATGATATTTCGCGCAGTGTATAAGCTATTGACATTAATCTTTCCAAATCGTATTTTTTTATGCGTACCTTGATTAGGGTAAAAGCGCGTGGCGATCGGACGTCTATATCCTATAGCTCCCATAGGAACAATAGGGTAAAATCGTTTAAAATTTAATGATTTTTAGGATATTTCGCGCAGTATAAAAGCTATTGACATAAATCTTTCCAAATCTTATTTTTTTATGCGTACCTTGATCAGGGTAAAAGCGCTTGCCGATTGGACGTCTATATCGTATAGCTTCCGTAGGAAAAATTGTTAAAGGCTGCGAAAATATCACTTTTTTCCCTATTTGTATATGACAATTTTGCAGTATAAAAGCTATTGGCATGAAACTATGCAATTTATTATACCCTTGCAAAGGGTATTATAATTTTGGTCAGAAGTTTGTAACGCAGTGAAGGAGACGTTTCCAACCCCATAAAGTATATATATTCTTGATCAGGATCAATAGGGGAGTCGATATAGCCATGTCCGTCTGTCCGTCTGTCCGTCTGTTTCAATACCGTTTACGAGCTCAGTTTAAAAGCTAGCGATCTGAAACTTTCACAATCGTCCTAAAACATGTGTACGCAGATCAAGTTTTAAAATCGACCCGATCGGACGTCTATATCCTATAGCTCCCATAGGAACAATTGGATATATCTTGCAAGAATTTATGATATTTCGCGCAGTGTAAAAGCTATTGACATTAATCTTTCCAAATCGTATTTTTTTATGCATACCTTGATCAGGGTAAAAGCGCTTGCCGATTGGACGTCTATATCGTATAGCTTCCGTAGGAAAAATTGTTAAAGGCTGTGAAAATATCCCTTTTTACCCTATTTGTATATGACAATTTTGCAGTATAAAAGCTATTGGCATGAAACTATACAATTTATTTAATTTATTTATGTATACCTTGCTCAGGGTAAAAGTTGCTGCCAATTAGACAAGTACATACTACAGCCGCTATTTAAAAATGAAATTAATTACGTATAGCTAATCTTTTTATACCCTTGCAGAGGGTATTATAATTTTGGTCAGAAGTTTGTAACGCAGTGAAGGAGACGTTTCCGACCCTATAAAGTATATATATTCTTGATCAGGATCAATAGGGGAGTCGATATAGCCATGTCCGTCTGTCCGTCAGTTTGCACTAAACAATTTTTGCAATTTCGGCTAAGTCTGCAAGGGTATTAAAACTTCGGCTTGCCGAAGTTAGCTTCCGTCCTCGTTTGAAATTTAATAGCTAATATTTTGTATGTCCTCCTTTTTGGGTCTGGACACCTTTAAGACGATTTCCCATGGAAGAAACGAACTTTTTAGTTGTTTCCACTGGGATTTTTTGTCATTCCTCCATTAGAACCATTTTCAGTTCGTTCTTGTTGGAAATCTTCCTCTTCCTTTTAAGTCTGGAGACTGTGCTGGCGTTATGATGCCATGCATGCCTTCACAATTCCCGCCGAATGCTTCAGATCGTTGTCCTGATAAAATCGAAATCGATCCCGTATGCCCAGTTTTTCTGCAGATTGCAGCAGGTTATCCTTTAAAATGTTAAGGTACATTTTGGCATCCATGATACCATCGATGAAAATAAGGTTGCCCACGCCAGAGGCTGCCATACAGGCCCAAACCATGACGTGACCCCCGCCATGTTTGACCGTAGGTTTCAGGTGCTTGTTTTCCAGCTCTGTATTTGGTCGCCGCCACACAAATTATCATCCATCCGAACCAAAAATGTTAAATTTGGACTCGTCAGCAAAAATAACGTCATCCCAGAATGAAATCGGCAAAAGGATGTGCTCCTTTGTAAACTTTAGCCGAGCAACAATATTTTTATACCCCTGCAGAGGGTATTATAATATTGGTCAAAAGTGTGCAACGCAGTAAAGAAGACATCTCCGACCCTATAAAGTATATATATTCTTGATCAGGATCACCTCCTGAGTTGATATAAGCATGTCTGTCCGTCTGTCCGTCTGTCTGTTTCTACGCGTACTAGTGTCTCAGTTTTAAAGATATCGAATTGAAACTTTGTACACACCCTTCTTTCCTTTGCACGCAGTATATAAGTCGGAACGCCCGGGATCGACCGACTATATCCTATAGCTGCCATATAACTGAACGATATGAAATGCCATAACTTTGGTGTTTGTAAAGTTAGGAAGTTGGGATTTTCTATGGGTTTTATATTTGGCGAATCAATCCGACCTACCAAAGGCGGAAATGTAGGCGCTAACCAGGCTTAAGCGTTTAATGAGTTTTTGGGCGTTAGAGTGGGCGCGGCAAACTTTTATTAGGACAATCGATAGGTATTGACGAAACAAATACATATCAAAACAAGAAAGGAAAATTAACTTCGGGCGGGGCCGAAGTTAATATACCCTTGCAGAATATTCTGTAAATAATATTCTCCAAAATTATTCATATGATACATTCTTAATACTCATAAAAATCCCAACTTCCGAACTTTAAAAACACCAAAGTTATGGCATTTTCAATCGTTCAGTTATATGGCAGCTATAGGATATAGTCGGCCGATCCCTATAAAATTTGGTAGGTCGGATTGATTGGCCAAATATAAAACCCATAGAAAATCCCAACTTCCTAACTCTAAAACACCAAAGTTATGATATTTCCTATCGTTATATGGGAGCTATAGGATATAGTCGGCCGATCCTTATGAAATTTGGTAGGTCGAATTGATTGGCCAAAGAAAGAAGCCATAGAAAACTTTACAAACATCAGAGTTATGGCATTTCCTATCGTTCAGTTATATGGCAGCTATAGGATATAGTCGGCCGATCCCGGCCGTTCCGACTTATATACTGCGTGCAAAGGAAAGAAGGGCGTGTGCAAAGTTTCAATTCGATAGCTTTAAAACTGAGAGACTAGTTTGCGTAGAAACAGACAGACGGACAGACGGACATGGCTATATCAACTCAGGAGGTGATCCTGATCAAGAATATATATACTTTATAGGGTCGGAGATGTCTCCTTCACTGCGTTGCACACTTTTGACCAAAATTATAATACCCTCTGCAAGGGTATAAAAAATGTTCATAATAGCATCAAAACTGTGGCCACAGCTTGTGGCTTGTGGGCGTCAGAGGGGGCGTGGCACCATTTTGAAACAAACGTAGGAACTCCTAAAATCTACATGCAAAATGCCAATCTTCTAGCTTTTATAGTTTCCGTGATCTCAGCGTTCATACGGACAGACAGACGGACAAACGGACATGGCTAGATCGACTCGGCTAGTGATCCTGATCAAGAATATATATACTTAATAGGGTCGGAAACGCTTCCTTTTACCTTTTACAACCTCTTGCACGAATACAATATACCTTTTTACTCTACGAGTAACGGGTATAAAAATTGTTTTTAGTGAAGATAAATATTTTGAGAAATATTATTAGAATATATAAATATAGTTTTTCTCAAGTGACTGTTTCATTAAATTAAGTATATTATTTATATAAAAACTAACTAATTGTTAAACCTTAAACATTTTTTGGTGCTCAGTGCTGATTGTGTTTTTTAAAAAACTTTAGATGACTTGTTGGTTTTTGTTTTTATACCCTTGCAGAGATTATTATAATTTCAGTCAAAAGTTTTCAACATGTTGAGGTAAGGTATATAAGGTATATAAGGTATATAAGGTATATTCTTGATCAGCATCACCAGGAGAGTCGATCTAGCCATGTCCGTCCGTCCGTCCGCTTCTACGCAAACTAGTGCCTCATATTTAAAGCTATCGGCTTGAAACTTTCTCAAAAGTTGCCGGATCGGGCGACTATATCATATAGCTCCCATAGGAACAACCGGAAAAATATTCAAAAAAATTATAACTTTGTTGTTTTTAATTGTTTTGTTGTTCTTTGGGATTTAATACTAAATATTTATTATGGAATCACGGTTTAAATTAAATTAAAATCGGACAACAATATCATATAGCTGCATTCAGTTTCATTGTTTTTGGTAATATAGGCATAGAAATAGAAATGTAGTAGATTTGTAACAACTGCAGGGGTATATAAACTGCGGCTTGCCGAAGTTTGTTTCCTTTCTTGTTTAAATTGCAAAGGAGTTGCGCCTGAGTTTAAGCATTGAGGATTAACTGACGCAATGTCGGCCAAGCCGTATGTTGATATCCCCGCCTTAGTGAATACTCTGTGCAGCGTGAACATTTTTACGGAAACTGGTGGTCTAAATATAACCCATAATGTTTGGATGGAAGCCAGTAACCTTTTGAAACGATTAGTGCAAAGACACCAAATTTGTGGGACTATAGTACAAGAACGATGTGGTATAAACCAGTCGGATAACACTGTAAATAATACCACATTGAATTGCACTGCAACTGAAAACGACCCAGAGTTCCAGATCTGCAGATTCATCTGCAGATTCATTATTTTAACCTGCAGTTGGATGAAAAAGATCAATTGCCCTTGAGGCTTATAATAAAATGGAATTGCGATCAAAGAACTATTTGCAACCTAACGGATCGGATATTATTGGCTATACTATTGCTCGGCAAAAATATCGGGCAAAGAGGATAGTATGTGGCTACATATTGAAGGTTACTGCAGTGAGTGTGGTTCCATTTTAAAAGCACAGCCGTGCTAAGCCCGAGCAGAATTGTGGTAATCTAATGGCTTTTACGGTACCAGATACACGAGGCATTCCACATAATAAAAAACGCCGATGTACAAGATCCGGACGGCTCGAAATAAGGAAAAAGGAAACCACCAAGTAAATGAGTGAGTGCGACCCAGAAAAAAGAGGCTATTAACAGGCACCTTGGAATCACCAACGATGGGGATCCAATTTCATTCCTATAGCTCAAAAAATATGAGGGTGAATTGGCCGGATGCATTCTGGATATCCGATTGGATGATGATTTTGCATTTACTGCACATACGGCCAAAATTAAACCTATATATCACGGATAAAAACTATTCAGAGAATTGCTGTCGACGTCACTTGAAGTGATGTGTTACCAATCTTAAAACCGAACGGCGATACAAGTTATGTGTTTTTATACCAAATTGTGACGTGTGGTGACAGCATATTTCCAATGTTTCAAATGTTTTCGGCCAAGCACGATACTGCTAGCATTCAATTCTGGCAGAGCAGATTAATTTCCAAACTGAACATTTTCCACCGGAGGTGGTGTGAGACTTCTCCTTGGAACTGCCTCGATGCTACATCACGCCTTGACATCGCTCACCTTATAAAAATAATGTGGCGAAAGAACGACCTTAAGACAAAACTGACAAATATAAAGATTTGTACATAAGATCCATCGGTGTTGCAACGACTTGCGAAACCAAGGAAAGTTTGCTCGGATGATGAAGGCAATGCCGACCGTTGTGTTAAGCGAATCCTCCAACAAAAAATCTGAGAAAATGTACCTGTCTAGCAAAAAAATGAAAAGTATCTCCTTAAACTTTTTTTTATAAAAGTAAAAAATTGTATATTTATTGCAAAACTTAAGAGGTATACTGCTCCCTAGGTGGCAGCTTGGGCAGGTTGTAAATATAGCGGATAACAAATTTTAGGTATAACAAATTATACGCAATATATATTTAGTTTCTATTTTAATTCCTTTAAGCTTTAAATATTATATGTGTCTTGATGGGAGGTCATGTGGGTGGTATCTTTTTAATCTTCTTTTTCTCGGTCTCCATAACAACCTTTTCGCCAATGAGTTAGGGTGAGATCCAAGACGTCTGAAATAATTTTCCGCGTGTGTTCGACATACATCGCCTATTTTTGGGATTTTTAGATCTCTTTCTAGATCTCTTTCTATGTCTCTCGTTCTCATAAACCAGGGGGCATTACAAATGGATCTAACAATCTTGCTTTGTGCAACTCTAATTTTATTAAGGTTAGATTTGGCCGTTATCCCGTAGATTTGTAGCGCATATTTCCAAATTGGACTCAAAATAGATTTATATATGCGGACTTTATTTGACAACGAAAGTTTATTTCTCGGCGAAAGTAGCCAGGACATGCGTGCAGTCTTGGAAAGTACAGTGTGCTTGATCATCGTCGTATGCTTTTGAAAAGTGAGTCCTCTATCCAAGATCACCCCAAGGTACTTATAGTTGGTCTCATGTTGAAGTATAGAGCCGAGCATAGAAATTCCTGAGCAATTCAGTGGTCTTTTCGTGAATGTGACACAAACACATTTGCTGCAGTTGATGCCTATATTCCATTCGGTCGTCCACTTTTCAAATCGTGTCACATACTCCTGTAGACCCAAGGTTGAAATATCCATGCTTGCATTCCTGACCAAAACCGCGATGTCGTCGGCGTATGTTGCTATGAGCATGTTATCGTCGTCAACTTCAGTACAGCCCCAGGAATCTGGCATATCTGAGGTATACAAAGAGTACAATGTCGGGCCTAGTACACTGCCTTGGGGTACACCAGCCGCAATAAGACGTTTTCACGACTTTTCACCATCGACAACTACACTAAATTTCCTGTTCGATAGGAAGCTTTCAATGAGGAGATATAGCTGTGGTGTAAGAAGGATCTTTAGCTTGCTTAGGAGACCGTCGTGCCATACCCTGTCGAAAGCTTGTTGGATGTCCATAAACACAGCAACTGTGTACATTTTATTCTACATAGCCTCCAGAGCGAAGTTGACCACGCGATGCAGCTGTTCAGGTGTACCGTGACTTTTTCGAAAACCTAACTGCCATTTTGGAATAACTCTGCTCATGCTTTCTAGTTTGAGGATCCGATCCAGCAACACCCTTTCCATCATTTTGCCCAGCGCAGGGAGAAGACTGATTGGCCTATATGCATCTACTTCGGTGGGCGGCCTTCCAGGTTTGGGAATCATCGTTATGACGGCAGATTTCCATGCACTTGGGTAGTGACTGAGCCTCAAAACGCTGTTAAACAGCAAGACTATGAACAGAAGAGCTTTTTTGGGAAGAATTTTGAGGGTCTTGTTATCTAGGAGGTCCTCGCCTGGAGCTTTTTTGTTTTTAAGCTTTCCGATCTGTGTCATGACTTCCTTTAGGGTTACAGGGTTTGTGGGAAGAGCCATTTGAAAAGGTCTTTCAAGGAGCATTTGGACTAGGGTTCGGTTTCCTATCGGCGTTAGATTTAACGGCTTAAATCTTTCCTCTAAGTTGTCAGCAAATATATCGGCCTTCTGTTGACTGGAGCTTCCATAGCGAGTAGTTGGTGGACGCCTCTGGACTTGCATTTTCTAACATTTGGTCAAACTGTTCTTGCTTGTTCTTCGTCAGTACTTTGCTTAGACGATTTGATAGTCTTTTATAGATATTGTAGATACGTACATCTCCTGTTCTTGTATATTCCCGACGAACCCTTCTTTTTAGTTGAATGAGAACTACAGCATTTTGTGGAAGCAGGTTGCTTCCACTTTGGCTTGGAGAATGTCTGATGTTGGCTGAAGCAAATGTCGCAGCCGAAAAATATAAGCTAAAGTAATTTTCATGTGGTGGCATAAGTATTTTGACAAGTAGATTAATAACAAATTTTAATCTTAAAAAAACTAAAGGAAACAAATTTAGTAAAATATATAATTTCTTTTAGTTTCAATCATTTTAGCAGGCTATTTTTTTATATAATTGAACCCAATTTTGTTCAGGGAAATTTTGTCCACTTTTGGTTTTTTTTTTTATTAAATTATTCAAAAAAGATAAATTATTGATTAAATATAAAAATATTTTGTTTGTTTTTAAAATGGGATCAAAAAATATAATTTACTCACCTTTCTTCGTGACACTCCTGCACAACCTGACAGGAGTCAGACCGCCTGCCAATTTGGTGCACAAACGAGTTTAGCTTGTTTCGGACACACCCGTGACTTATTCGGAAACGATATTCAATTTTCTTTCGAATGTGATGATCGTTGTAAAATTCCTTATAATACTCCAGGCTGCACATACCCGGTGTCATATCATTGTCTTTCTGCATCCTTTTCATTTTCTTCACAATCTCTTGTAGATTTGTAAAGTGGGATTTGAAAAAAGAGAACGACACCGGATAGTGCCAGCCAGGAGTAGGAACTGTTTCATCGCGTGTTTCCTTTTTTTTATACAGATAAAGTGTAAGCCGCCAGAAAAGCCAACATAACAGTAAAGCGAAGACCAATTACCAGAAATATCGGAAAAAAATAAAGTGGATCCTAAAAATATATGGTCTCGCTACTTAAGTTTGGGAATGGGAAAACTAAGCCCGAGCTTACACTTAAAAAATGTATAAAATTAATTTTTTTCCCTATGTAAAAAATGGGTCGAAAATGACAGCTATAAGATATAGGCCGACTATATCCTGCCATATAGCTGCCATATAACTGATTGATCGGAAATGCCATAACTTAAGTGTTTGTTAAGTTAGGAAGTTGGGATTTTCTATGAGTTTTATATTTGGCCAATTAATCCGGCCTACCAAATTTCATAATCCTATAGCCGCCATATAACTGATTGATCGGAATATAAAGTTCATAGCTACACTTATTTCTAACATACGATTTTTCTAAGTTTTTTATTGTGTTTTTCCTACATTTTTGACATAAGAATATAGACACCCTCACAAGAAAACTTCTGCAATCGACTTTTGAGGGGTTTTTTATTTTGTCCTTTCATTTTTTAATATGTTCAGTGAGAAGCGCACGCCAAAAGATTAAATTTTTTAATCTTGGCGCTAGGGTTCACCCAAAGTTCAGACTGGCAATGCTATGCAATTTTCTGGTATTTTTTACGTCGATCTGAGGACCGAGGTGAAAAAAAGGACTGGCGAAAAGTGAACGCCAGCTGTTTGCCACTCGCTCTTTTTCATGACTGGCGTACAGTTTTCGTTGATCTCAGTAATAGGCTTTAAGATAAAAAGTTAAATGATATGTCACTCGGCTCTATCGATTGTCCTTGTGATCGCAGAGTGTGAATGGTAGACAACAGCTGACCGGTCTAACCTCAAAGTTTTGGTCTTTACGATGTCACTCGCGTCCATCGATGGTCCTTGTGATCGCAGAGTTTGAATGGTAGGCAACAGCTGACCGGTCTCAACTCTAAGTTTTGATCTTTGCGGTGTCACTTCTTTCTAGACAGTGCCATAGAGTACATTGGTCGGCAAAATTATTCTGAGTAAAAACAAATGGTTCAAGTTTTCATGTAACTTTGCAATGGTTTAATATAACTCACTCTGTTTTACTTAGTGCTAATACAAACTTAAAAATAATGAATTCAATATTTTGTCATATGAACCTGAAAAAATATAAACTTAAGTAATTTTCATGTGGTGGCATAAGTATTTTGACAAGTAGATTAATAACAAATTTTAAACTTAAAAAAACTAAAGGAAACAAATTTAGAAAAATATATAATTTCCTTTAGTTTCAATCATTTTAGCTAGTTATTTTTATACCCTTGCAGAGGGTATTATAATTTTGGTCAGAAGTTTGTAACGCAGTGAAGGAGACTTTTCCGACCCCATAAAGTATATATTCCTGATCAGGATCAATAGGGGAGTCGATATAGCCATGTCCGTCTGTTTCAATACCGTTTGCGAGCTCAGTTTAAAAGCTAGCGATCTGAAACTTTCACAATCGTCCTAAAACATGTGTACGCAGATCAAGTTTGAAAAACGCCCCGATCGGACGTCTATATCCTATAGCTCCCATAGGAACAATTGGATATATCTTGCAAGAATTTATGATATTTCGCGCAGTGTAAAAGCTATTGACATTAATCTTTCCAAATCGTATTTTTTTATGCGTACCTTGATTAGGGTAAAAGCGCGTGGCGATCGGACGTCTATATCCTATAGCTCCCATAGGAACAATAGGGTAAAATCGTTTAAAATTTAATGATTTTTAGGATATTTCGCGCAGTATAAAAGCTATTGACATAAATCTTTCCAAATCTTATTTTTTTATGCGTACCTTGATCAGGGTAAAAGCGCGTGACGATCGGACGTCTATATCCTATAGCTCCCATAGGAACAATAGGGTAAAATCGGTCCAAATTTGATGTTTTTCAGAATATTTCGCGATGTGTAAAATCTATTGCTATACATTTTTTCAAATCGTATTATACCCTTGCAGAGGGTATTATAATTTTGGTCAGAAGTTTGTAACGCAGTGAAGGAGACGTTTCCGACCCCATAAAGTATATATATTCTTGATCAGGATCAATAGGGGAGTCGATATAGCCATGTCCGTCTGTCTGTCTGTCCGTCTGTCCGTCTGTTTCAATACCGTTTGCGAGCTCAGTTTAAAAGCTAGCGATCTGAAACTTTTACAATCGTCCTAAAACATGTGTACGCAGATCAAGTTTGAAAATCGCCCCGATCGGACGTCTATATCCTATAGCTCCCATAGGAACAATTGGATATATCTTGCAAGAATTTATGATATTTCGCGCAGTGTAAAAGCTATTGACATTAATCTTTCCAAATCGTATTTTTTTATGCATACCTTGATCTGGGTAAAAGCGCGTGGCGATCGGACGTCTATATCCTATAGCTCCCATAGGAACAATAGGGTAAAATCGGTTAAAATTTAATGATTTTTAGGATATTTCGCGCACTGTAAAAGCTATTGACATAAATCTTTCCAAATCGTATTTTTTTATGCATACCTTGACCAGGGTAAAAGCGCGTGACGATCGGACGTCTATATCCTATAGCTCCCATAGGAACAATAGGGTAAAATCGGTCCAAATTTGATGTTTTTCAGAATATTTCGCGATGTGTTAAAGCTATTGCTATACATTTTTTCAAATCGTATTTTTTTATGCATTCCTTCATTAAGGTAAAAGCGCGTGCTCATCGGACGTCTATATCCTATAGCTCCCATAGGAACAATACGGTGAAATCGGTCAAAATTTCATTATTTTTATTTATTTTACACATTTCGGCTAAGTCTGCAAGGGTATTAAAACTTCGGCTTGCCAAAGTTAGCTTCCGTCCTCGTTTTTTATGCATTCCTTCATCAAGGTAAAAGCGCGTGCTGATCGGACGTCTATATCCTATAGCTCCCATAGGAACAATACGGTGAAATCGGTCAAAATTTCATGTTTTTTAGAATATTTCGCGCAGTGTATAAGCTATTGACATACATTTTTCCAAGACTTATTTATTTACGCATACCTTGATCAGGGTAAAAGCGCTTGCCGATTGGACGTCTATATCGTATAGCTTCCGTAGGAAAAATTGTTAAAGGCTGCGAAAATATCCCTTTTTACCCTATTTGTATATGACAATTTTGCAGTATAAAAGCTATTGGCATGAAACTATGCAATTTATTTAATTTATTTATGTATACCTTGCTTAGGGTAAAAGTTGCATAGTACAAGTACATACTACAGCCGCTATTTAAAAATTATATTAATTACGTATAGCTAATCTTTTTATAGCCTTGCAGAGGGTATTATAATTTTGGTCAGAAGTTTGTAACGCAGTGAAGGAGATGTTTCCGACCCTATAAAGTATATATATTCTTGATCAGGATCAATAGGGGAGTCGATATAGCCATGTCCGTCTGTCCGTCAGTTTACACTAAACAATTTTAGCAATTTTTTAGGGTATTAAAACTTCGGCTTGCCGAATTAGCTTCCGTCCTCGTTCTTTTATATTATTGAACCCAAGTGTGCCAATAATTTTGTTCAGGGAAATTTTGTCCACTTTTTGTTTTTTTTTATTAAATTATTCAAAAAAGATAAATAATTGATTAAACATAAAAATATTTTGTTTGTTTTTAAAATGGGATCAAAAAATATAATTTACTCACCTTTCTTTGTGACACTCCTTCACAATCTGACAGGAGTCAGACCGCCTGCCAATTTGGTGCACAAACGAGTTTAGCTTGTTTCGGACACACCCGTGACTTATTCGGAAACGATATTCAATTTTCTTTCGAATGTGATGATCGTTGTAAAATTCCTTATAATACTCCTGGCTGCACATACCCGGTGTCATATCATTGTTTTTCTGCATCCTTTTCATTTTCTTCACAATCTCTTGTAGATTTGTAAAGTGGGATAAAGAGAACGACACCGGATAGTGCCAGCCAGAATAGGAACTGTTTCATCGCATGTTTCCACGATGCCCTCCTCCGGCACAGGAGTTGTGGAAGGGGGAGTGGGAGTGGAGTGGGAGTGGGAAGGGAAGTGGGATTGGGAAGGGGAGTGGGAGTGGGAGCGGGAGTGGGCCTGCCAAATTGCAGCAGCTTGGACTCATTTGTCCCTTCCCTAAAATACCGCGTACCGGATCGTTTCTCCGGAAACATATAAAAATCGAGGTAAACTTTTTTTTAGGGTCTTTTCCCAGAACTTCTCGTTGTTCATAATTTCCATTACAATCTTCTTGTTGTCCACGCTAGCTGCGAACGTTTCGACGTTAACGGGAAAAACAAATGACCCACGCCTGCAAAGAGGACAAAGTTGGTGATGTGGTTATTTAAAAAAAAAGTGACTCATCTGTCCACCTCCACTATAATACCTTCTGAAAGGTTTGGATATGCTCCCTCTCCATTCTCGTTTCCATAATTACGCACAGCCATAGCACTTGATTGTTGATTTGAAACATTTTTATACAGATAAAGTGTAAGCCGCCAGAAAAGCCAATATAACAGCAAAGCGAAGACCAATTACCAGAAATATCGGAAAAAAATAAAGTGGATCCTAAAAATATATGGTCTCGCTACTTAAG
The DNA here is from genome assembly GCA_018153365.1 of Drosophila fuyamai. Taxonomy (NCBI): domain Eukaryota; kingdom Metazoa; phylum Arthropoda; class Insecta; order Diptera; family Drosophilidae; genus Drosophila; species Drosophila fuyamai. Next base: position 110,955 of record JAECXW010000419.1, on the reverse strand, counting down.
TTTGGGAATGGGAAAACTAAGCCCGAGCTTACACTTAAAAAATGTATAAAATTAATTTTTTTCACTATGTAAAAAATGGGTCGAAAATGACAGCTATAAGATATAGGCCGACTATATCCTGCCATGTAGCTGCCATATAACTGATTGATCGGAAATGCCATAACTTAAGTGTTTGTTAAGTTAGGAAGTTGGGATTTTCTATGAGTTTTATATTTGGCCAATTAATCCGGCCTACCAAATTTCATAATCCTATAGCCGCCATATAACAGATTGATCGGAATATAAAGTTCATAGCTACACTTATTTCTAACATACGATTTTTCTAAGTTTTTTATTGTGTTTTTCCTACATTTTTGACATAAGAAACACTTTGCTCTGACAAGAGGCTCCCCAAAATATAGACACCCTCACAATAAAACTTCTGCAATCGACTTTTGAGGGGTTTTTTATTTTTTCCTTTCATTTTTTAATATGTTCAGTGAGAAGCGCACGCCAAAAGATTAAATTTTTTAATCTTGGCGCTAGGGTTCACCCAAAGTTCAGACTACCAATGCTATGCAATTTTCTGGTATTTTTTTCGTCGATCTGAGGACCGAGGTGAAAAAAAGGACTAACGAAATTTTTTTTTTTTTTTTTTATAGTTTATTGAACACGCCACACAAGGATGGACCTTGTTTTCGTGTATTGACAAATTATTTCTAATGATCCCAAAAAAAGCGGGTAACGGGTGCTCTACTTGAGCAAATCTGGTGTTAATCAAGATGTGCTATTACAGAAGGCGACCGTGTCTGTCACGGCCAAGAATCCATAAGTCTGCCGGGTGTCGTCTGCGGAGACGCCGTCGACCCAGTGGTGTTGCAAGAAGTCTTGCCAGACAGTTTGCATGTGTGAGCAAACGTTCCCGGTATCGACTTGAGGATTTGCAAATCGTCTCTGTTACCGTCGGCACTCCCGTGTCCTGAAACATAACTCGGTTTTCTACATAATGGTGCCACTTCACCCCTAGCATCCTCCTGAGAGCCTTTGTAATGCATGTTTGCACCTTTTTTAGTGACGAATCGCAGGCCGTGCCCCAGCAAGTGATTCCCCAGTTTAAGGTTGGGAGGACAATGGCCTTAAAAAGCCGCACCTTAGCTTCAAGGGATAGGCCGCTGCCTGGACGAAGGAGCCAGTCCATTTTGTCAAGTTTTGTTCTTGCTGATCCACAAACTCGATCAATTTGTCCCTTCCAACAAAGGCGACGGTCTAAGGTAACTCCGAGGTACGTCACCTTATCTTCGTGCTTGAGCCTATTCCCATCAATGTAAAGGCTACGCGAACGGCCAGGGCGGAGAGCAAAAGTGGCATGTTGCGTTTTGTCAACATTAAGCGCAATGTTCCATCGAGAGGCCCAGCACTCAAATTCGTCTAAGAATGTCTGGACACGTCGGGACGCAGAAGTAGTGGTGCTACCAGCTGCAAGAAATGCAGTGTCATCTGCATATGTGGCCAGGAGTGTACCACGAGCAACTGGGTTTGGAAGATCCGAAGTGTAAATTGTATACAGGACCGGGCCAAGGACGCTTCCCTGCGGGACGCCAGCACGAATTGGGCGAAGTCCAGAACGGTGTCCTCGAATGTCTACAGCAAACTCCCTTTTATCTAAAAACGATACAACGAGATTCCAGAGCCTTTCAGGCAAAAGCGGCATTAGCTTGTAGAACAGTCCTTCGTGCCAAACCCTGTCAAAGGCCTGTCGAACATCGAGAAAAACGGCTGAGCAGTATTTGTGGTCTTCGAAAGCCCCCAGGACATGGTTAATTACTCTGTGCACTTGCTCGATAGCACTATGGCGACTACGGAAACCAAACTGGTGGTTCGGAAGTGCGTCTTCAAAGGCGTTAATAGCTAGAAGTCTACCAAGCATGATCCGCTCAAAAATCTTGGAGAAAGTGGACAGCAAACTAATCGGCCTATAAGATTCCGGGCAACATGGGTCTTTTCCTTTTTTGCCACCATTGTAACTAATGCTCGTTTCCAAGGTGATGGGAAATAACCAAGGTCCAGGCAAGCATTAAAGAGGAGACAGAGCTGTGCAATGACAGAGCTAGGCAGAGCCTTTGCTACTTTTCCATCAATCGCGTCCATGCCAGGAGCTTTAGTAGTAACCAGTCGCTTTATATGACTACGTACTTCATCTTCGTCTACTGGACGGACAGTAACAGGAGGACCAAATGAAAGTCCTAGCCTAGAGATTGTTGTCTGGACTTCATCGCTTGTTGCAAATTCAAATGGAGAAAAGCGATTTTCAAGATCATTAGCAAATACTTCAACAATCTCGGAATCACTGTGGGCCCAAGTCCCATCACCACGTTTAAGGGAAAACCTCTGAAGCGGCTGTCTTTTAAGGTTGCGGGTGCATTTCCAGAGCGCAAATCCGTGATTCTGGTTAGGATCAATTGCACTGAGCTTGTCTATAAAAAATTCTGACTTGGCCGAACGGAGGACTTTCCTTAGCTCTGATACAGTAGCCTTCCACCTTGCCATATCGATGGTATGCCTCGTCCTCATCCAGACACGGCGAAGTGCATGACCTTTTCTGGCCAAGGCAGCAATTTCTGGCTTTGAATAAGCCCAAGATGGAGGAGGAATAGGTATGCTTCTAGGAGGAGGGGCAGCTTGATGGATCTGTTCAACTAAGACCTCAGCAAAGGAATCTACGTCGTCCACAGAAAGAAGAGAAGGTTGCTCCTGAGTCAGAGCAGTAAGTTGCGCACTGAATCTTTAAGATCCGAGCCCCGGGGAAGAAGCCTGGATTTGGTGACGATCGTATAGGCAGCCACGCAAAAATATATCAGGAGCGGAATATGATCAGAGGAAAGTCCCGGACACTCTGAGATTGTAAGGTGGTTGCACGGGATGCCTTTGTACACAGCAAAATCAATGGCCGTCGGGAGGTGGTCATTGATCCAAGGAAAATGAGTGGGTCCGCCAGTAGCCAAAATCTGCATATTTGAGTCAGCAATAACTGACATCAGGGTGTTTCCCCGAGGGCATGATCGCCTGCACCCCCAGAAACTGTGGTGCGCATTCCAATCACCTCCAATGAGAAAGCGGCTACCTACAGAGCCAAACAGACGCAGATATTCCTCAGTCGTCCAAGAAAGGCGGTGACCAGGTGGACAGTAGACAGCACCAAATGAAATTCTGCCAAACCCAGTGACCAAACTTATGGCAACTGCTTGCAGGTGAGGCTCCGATATTGTGGCACTTAGGTGATAATCTAAACAGGATTTGATGATGACAGCAGCACCACCACGATGTCGATCATCAGGGTGGTTGGCAGAGTGAACAGCATATCCATTAATGTGGAAGAATGAACGGCTGGTAAAATGTGTCTCTGAGATCAATAAAATGTCAATGTTGCGTTCCTGGAGGAGATGCTCAATCTCGAGTGATTTGCCAACTAAGTTGTTGGCGTTCCAAATAACGATATTTAAACCGTAATTAGTCATCGCATTGCGTTGACCCTGATAGATTGGCGTGCTTAGAAATCACGCTCTGTAACTAACGAAAAGTGAACGCCAGCTGTTTGCCACTCGCTCTTTTTCATGACTGGCGTACAGTTTTCGTTGATCTCAGTACTTGGCTTTAAGATAAAAAGTTAAATGATATGTCACTCGGCTCTATCGATAGTCCTTGTGATCGCAGAGTGTGAATGGTAGACAACAGCTGACCGGTCTAACCTCTAAGTTTTGGTCTATACGATGTCACTCGCGTCCATCGATAGTCCTTGTGATCGCAGAGTGTGAATGGTAGGCAACAGCTGACCGGTCTCACCTCTAAGTTTTGATCTTTGCGGTGTCACTTCTTTCTAGACAGTGCCATAGAGTACATTAGTCGGCAAAATTATTCTGAGGAAAAACAAATGGTTCAAGTTTTCATGTAACTTTGCAATGGTTTAATATAACTCACTCTGTTTTACTTAGTGCTTATACAAACTTAAAAATAATGAATTTAATATTTTGTCATATGAACTTGAAAAAATTTAAGCTAAAGTAAATTTCATGTGGTGGCATAAGTATTTGACAAGTAGATTAATAACACAGTTTAAACTTAAAAGAACTAAAGGAGACAAATTTAGTAAAATATATAATTTTCTTTAGTTTCAATCATTACATTTTGGATTATCTCTGAAGATATCTCAGAAATGATCTCTCTGGTTTTATTCAACAATACTGATCTTTTACGTTTCATAAAACACCAGACTCTTTCAATTATATTTAAGTCTAGACTTTGAGGTGGCCAGTCCAAAGTGGTGAAAATCAACATCCTTCAATAATGTTGTAATCATCTTGGCTTTGGGGCATGGGACGTTATCCTGTTACAGAATGAAGGATTGTCCAAAAGGCCTGTCTCCAAAAGTAAATGCATTATCATTTAGAACCAGTAAAAAAACTATTTGGAAAATAGAGGCTTTTAATAGAGGCTTTGTTACCTGCAGAAAAATCGATTGTCCATCCCTTAAAATTTCTTATTTAAAAAAAAGATACCCATGTTTGTCCATCTCTTGAAATTTAAGAATTAAAAAAATCATATGCCCACCTTTAAAAAATAGTTAATTTTGACAAAAAACGTGGGAAATCGTTATTTCGAAAAAATGAAAGATGGCCTATTCGGTCTTCGTGTATATTAACTATATGAATCTGCATTTTTGGTACCTGATGTTGTTTTTGCTACTGTCTGGACATATCCTTGTGAACTGGAATATGAAATTTAATGTCCGATATATGTTCTGTATTGCTCTGTATTAAAATTTCAAGTTACTTGAAGAATGTAGTCGATCATGTTGCGCTCGTTTGGAATATTTAATGAAATTCATTTTCCATGTCGAAATACAAGTCAATAATGAAAATGGGACCTGGTTCTATTTCAAGATTCATCCACCGCAATTCTTGCCATTTTCTGTGATTCTTCCGAAAAATTCTTTAACAAAAGTTACTAATCCATTTTGCAAACCAAGGCAACTCAATTTCTCTGAATCTACAGCCTCAAATCGATGGTAAAACGATTCCAGGCTTCGGCACTCATAGTTTTCGTAAATTTTATGTGATCGGCGTTTCGATGCACTAGGTATTTCATTAAGCACTTGATCAATAAGTGTTCATATATTTCCATGGCATTGTATTACCCGGTTTCTTTCTTCAAAAAAAAAGGATTAAAATTATTTTTCCTATCACAGTAGAGACGTGGAGAAATTCCCTTGAGGTCATATTTTTAAAGAATTCCACTGCCAAGCTTTCCGTGTAATGAGAATCCAATTGGTTCTCTATATATGCAGTGTACAATATTTCCCCATGTGAATCAAATGGACATGTAGTTTTAAATTGAATTGATTCCGTTCCAATCCATACAGATCTCATTGCTCCACCATTACGCAATATTTTGTCTTTTCTCCTTCGATGTGGTCGATTGTAAATCAAATCTACGTTCGGACGTTTCTTGAGATACGTTTTACTTGGCTTTCTGATGGATCTGTCTTCTAACGCGATTTCTGTACTTTCGTTATTTAAGACCTCTGGTAGAGGGAATATTTTCATTCACAAAGTCTTCCTTGACTTTTTTTTTTTATAGATTGTTGAACACGCCACACAAGGATGGATCTTGTTTTCGTGTGTTGATGAATTATTTCTAAAGACTCCAAAAAAAGCGTGTAGCGGGTGCTCCATTCTTGAGCAAATAAGCTGTGGTCATAGCGGATCAAAAGTTAATCAAGATGTATAATTACAGAAGACGACCATGTCTTTAGACATGTTTTTGTTGTCGTTGACGAAAGGATTTTTTGTATTTTAAATTACAATTCATTTTATAAACCAAATTATGTCAAAAATTTACGTAAACAAGAAAGAAGACTATATCCTATAACTGCCATATAACTGAACGTGTTAAGAATGCTTCATATGAATAATTTTGAAGAGTATAATTTACAGAATATTCTTCGACTCCGCCCGAAGTTAGCTCTCCTTTCTTGTTTACGTAAATTTTTGACATATTTTGGCTTATAAAGTGAGTTGTAATTTAAAATACAAAAAATCCTTTCGTCAACGACAACAAAAACACGTCTAAAAGAAGTGTGCAAGAGCAGAAATCAATCGGTGCAATAGTTTTTGAGAAAACGTCACTACCGACTTCAAAAAAGTGGTTTTCAGAAAAACGCGTTTGAAGTTTAAAAGCGGAATAAAATAGAGTAAACAATTTGTTTTGTTTATTTACATGGAATCATCGATTTCAGGTCCATAAAGGGAAGGTTCTGCTGTAGCTGCAAGTTCCATCGCGGCTTTTCTTTCTTGTCGAAGCTTAATTCGCGCTTCTCTGAGCCTCCGCTTTTTTCTCGGCCGCAAGAAAACGATGGTTGTTCTCATTTCTCGCATATTACTAGCTGAGAGGTCCAAGTTTCACATCCATTGCATGAAGAAATGTGAGGATAGTAGAGATTCCTTTATTGAATGTGCAGGAAAGCAACATACGCAGCAATTTCGACAGTTTTCGCACCAGCAGTAATTATTTTTGGACTGATCTTCGAAATAAGCTGGTTTATGCTTTCATTGTTTTTTTGCGTGAAGCTGCCCAGGCACCGTTCGAAAAGAATTTGAATCAGTTGATAATGGAACATAGTCGTGCTTGAACGATGTTAACGAATTTGTAGCCGAAGCACGTTGCCAAGCGCACCATGAAGTAGCTCCGCCCGAGTATCATGCTGCGGATTTCGTCCTTTGATGCGTAATGATAGTACGTTGCCCATATAGCGGTATTCATAACATCCACTGGATTACTGTATCTTCTTATTCCCAGCCCATAAAATATTGCTTTGCTGTAAGTTTTCCTTTTCCAGGAAAATTTTTTTCATAACATTTTTCCCGTTAACAATTATTTTGTTTCCAGATTTTTTACTAATTCGCGTAATGTCGTGCAGATTAACAACGTTAACCGTGGCATTTGAAAAAAGAAAACGACACCGGATAGTGCCAGCCAGGAGTAGGAGCTGCTTTCTCGCCCGTTTCCTCGACGCTCTCCTCCGGCACATCAGTTGTGGAAGTGGGAGTGGGAGCGGCGGAGTAAAGCGGGCGGGAGCGCGGCTTTAGGTTTAAGTCAGTCGAATAAAGCACTTGAATTACACCAAGACGCCCTTATTAACTTCGTCTACCTTTACGTTTGCGCCCTGGGAATTTACTTGTGCAATCCAGCTCTTTTTTTTGTGGCAGGATCGCCCCCTTCAACAGATGTGATCCCATAAATTTACCCTATCGGAACATTTTACTAAAAAAATTCTTGATCATAACCGAAGTCAGTAAATACTTTTAAAAGCAGCTCCTTTGGAAGGGAAGTTTGCGTTTCCGCGTCTTTATTATGTGGCGTGGATGGATCCCCGGTCACCACAGTTGCTTCCCCTTCTTGTGCTACTGAACAATAAATATACATTAATTAGATTTAAAAAATGGGATCCAAAAATGTAATTTTCTCAGCTTCCTGTGATGCATCGAGATTGACATCGCTGTTTAATTCTGTCCCAGGCGGAGGCATTTCAGTCCTTGAATTAATGAACAAAGAAATATACAGTGAAGAACTTAATTGTTGGCACAGTATGACTTTCTAACTTTAAGACTATTTTTCTTTATATAATATGCTGATACTTAAATAAAATAAAAAAATGTTATATATAATCATTAATTTTCAGTTAAATACAAGTGACTTCATTAATTTATCTTTTATAAATAATTTAATACAAATAAAGAACCAAAAAATTGACAAGAACAAAATTATTGGCACAATTGGGTTTTAATGAACTATTTTTTTTTTTATATTATTGAACCCAAGTGTGCCAATAATAATTTCAGTAAAATTTTGTCCACCTTTTGTTTTTTTTTATTAAATTATTCAAAAAAGATAAATTAATGATTAAATATAAAAAATTTTGTTTGTTTTAAAAATGGCATCAAAAAATATAATTTACCCACTTTACTTTCTTCGTGAGACTCCTCTACAATCTGACAGGATTCAGACCGCCTGCCATTTGGTGCACAAACGAGTTTAGCTTGTTTCGGACACACCCGGGACTTATTCGGAAACGACATTCAATTTTCTTTCGAATGTGATGATCGGTGTAAAATTCCTTATAATACTCCGGGCTGCACATACCCGGTGTCATATCTTTGTATTTCTGCATCCTTGTCATTTTCTTCACAATCTCTTGTAGATTTCTAACGTGGTATTAGAGAAAAGAGAACGACACCGGATAGTGCCAGCCAGGAGTAGGAACTGTTTCATCGCGTGTTTCCTCGATGCCCTCCTCCGGCACAGGAGTTGTGGAAGGGGGAGTGGGAGTGGGAAGGGAAGTGGGATTGGGAAGGGGTGTGGGAGTGGGAGCGGGAGTGGGCCTGCCAAATTGCAGCAGCTTGGACTCATTTGTCCCTTCCCTAAAATACCGCGTACAGGATCGTACCTTTTTTTAGGGTCTTTTCCCAGAACTCCTCGTTGTTCATAATTTCCATTATAATTTTCTTGTTGTCCACGCTAGCTGCGAACGTTTCGATAGTCGACTATATTTGGCCAATTAATCCGGCCTACCAAATTTCATAAGGATCGGCCGACTAAATCCTTTAGCCGCCATATAACTGATTGATCGAAATATAAAGTTCATAGCTGCACTTATTTCTAACATACGATTTTTCTAAGTTTTTTATTGTGTTTTTCGTACATTTTTGACATAAGAAACACTTTGCTCTGTCAAGAGGCACCCCAAAATATAGACACCCTCACAAGAAAACTTCTGCAATCGACTTTTGAGGGGTTTTTTATTTTGTCCTTCCATTTTTTAATATGTTCAGTGGGAAGCGCACGCCAAAAGATTAAATTTTTTAATCTTGGCGCTAGGGTTCACCCAAAGGTCAGACTGGCAATGCTATGCAATTTTCTGGTATTTTTTTCGTCGATCTGAGGACCGAGGTGAAAAAAAGGACTGGCGAAAAGTGAACGCCAGCTGTTTGCCACTCGCTCTTTTTCATGACTGGCGTACAGTTTTCGTTGATCTCAGTACTAGGCCTTAAGATAAAAAGTTAAATGATACGTCACTCGGCTCTATCGATAGTCCTTGTGATCGCAGAGTGTGAATGGTAGACAACAGCTGACCGGTCTCACCTCTAAGTTTTGGTCTTCACGATGTCACTCGCGTCTATCGATAGTCCTTGTGATCGCAGAGTGTGAATGGTAGGCAACAGCTGACCGGTCTCACCTCTAAGTTTTGATCTTTGCGGTGTCACTTCTGTCTAGACAGTGCCAACGAGTACATTAGTCGGCATAATTATTCTGAGGAAAAACAATGGTTTAATATAACTCACTCTGTTTTACTTAGTGCTAATACAAACTTAACAAGAGAGAACGCTATAGTCGAGTGCCTCGACTATTAGATACCCGTTACTCAGCTAAACAACTTAATATAAATATGCCCTCTTGTATGTTTTTCGCCGCTCGAATGAGCTCCCGATTTTTATGTTAAAATATGTACCCAGGGAACACCTCCAATTTGGCTAACTTGATTTGATTTGCATAGTTCTTGGGATATAGTTCGGTATTGACAAATAAAAGCCATCGCAATTTCCTTTAATAGAAATCCTTATCGAGAATTAACGTTGACTCTGTTGAGCACCTTGGCCAGCTGTTCCAAAGTCATCCGTTAGATGGCGCTATTGTATACGCCATGAAAGGCGGAAATGTAGGCGCTAGTCAGGCTTAAGCGTTTAATGGGTTTTTGGGCGTTAGAGTGGGCGTGGCAAACTTTTATTTGTGGCCACAGCTTGTGACTTGTGGGCGTCAGAGGGGGCGTGGCACCATTTTGAAACAAACTTGCGCTGCGTAGGAACTCCTAAAATCTACATGCAAAATGCCAATCTTCTAGCTTTTATAGTTTCCGAGATCTCAGCGTTCATACGGACAGACAGACAGACAGACAGACGGACATGGCTAGATCGACTCGGCTAGTGATCCTGAACAAGAATATATATACTTTATAGGGTCGGAAACGCTTCCTTCTACCTGTTACATACTTTTGCACGAATACAATATACCCTTTTACTCTACGAGTAACGGGTATAAAAATAATGAATTGAATATTTTGTCATATGAACTTGAAAAAATATAAGCTAAAGTAAATTTCATGTGGTGGCATAAGTATTTGACAAGTAGATTAATAACACAGTTTAAACTTAAAAAAACTAAAGGAAACAAATTTAGTAAAATATATAATTTTCTTTAGTTTCAATCATTACATTTTGGATTATCTCTGAAGATATCTCAGAAATGATCTCTCTGGTTTTATTCAACAATACTGATCTTTTACGTTTCATAAAACACCAGACTCTTTCAATTATATTTAAGTCTAGACTTTGAGGTGGCCAGTCCAAAGTGGTGAAAATCAACATCCCTCAATAATGTTGTAATCATCTTGGCTTTGTGGCATGGGACGTTATCCTGTTGCAGAATGAAGGATTGTCCAAAAGGCCTGTCTCCAAAAGTAAATGCATTATCATTTAGAACCAGTAAAAAAACTATTTGGAAAATAGAGGCTTTTAATAGAGGCTTTGTTACCTCCAGAAAAATCGATTGTCCATCCCTTAAAATTTCTTATTTAAAAAAAGATACTAATGTTTATCTATCTCTTGAAATTTAAGAATTAAAAAAATCATATGCCCACCTTTAAAAAATAGTTAATTTTGACAAAAAACGTTTGCCCACGTTTTGTTAAAACAGACATTTTTTAACAAAAATCGTTTGCCCATACCTTAAGAATCGTTATTTCGAAAAAATGAAAGATGGCCCTGTGAGCCCATCGGTCTTCGTGTATATTAACTATATGGATCTGCATTTTTGGTACCTGATGTTGTTTTTCCTACTGTCTGGACATATCCTTGTGAACTGGAATATGAAATTTAATGTCCGATATATGTTCTGTATTGTTCTGTATTAAAATTTCAAGTTACTTGAAGAATGTAGTCGATCATGTTGCGCTCGTTTGGAATATTTAATGAAATTCATTTTCCATGTCGAAATACAAGTCAATAATGAAAATGGGACCTGGTTCTATTTCAAGATTCATCCACCGCAATTCTTGCCATTTTCTGTGATTCTTCCGAAAAATTCTTTAACAAAAGTTACTAATCCATTTTGTAAACCAAGGCAACTCAATTTCTCTGAATCTACAGCCTCAAATCGATGGTAAAACGATTCCAGGCTTCGGCACTCATAGTTTTCGTAAATTTTATGTGATCGGCGTTTTGATGCACTAGGTATTTCATTAAGCACTTGATCAATAAGTGTTCATATATTTCCATGGCATTGTATTACCCGGTTTCTTTCTTCAAAAAAAAAGGATTAAAATTATTTTTTCTATCACAGTAGAGACGTGGAGAAATTCCCTTGAGGTCATATTTTTAAAGAATTCCACTGCCAAGCTTTCCGTGTAATGAGAATCCAATTGGTTCTCTATATATGCAGTGTACAATATTTCCCCATGTGAATCAAATGGACATGTAGTTTTAAATTGAATTGATTCCGTTCCAATCCATACAGATCTCATTGCTCCACCATTACGCAATATTTTGTCTTTTCTCCTTCGATGTGGTCGATTGTAAATCAAATCTACGTTCGGACGTTTCTTGAGATACGTTTTACTTGGCTTTCTGATGGATCTGTCTTCTAACGCGATTTCTGTACTTTCGTTATTTAAGACCTCTGGTAGAGGGAATATTTTCATTCACAAAGTCTTCCTTGACTTTTTTTGTTTTTATAGATTGTTGAACACGCCACACAAGGATGGATCTTGTTTTCGTGTGTTGATGAATTATTTCTAAAGATTCCAAAAAAAGCGTGTAGCGGGTGCTCCATTCTTGAGCAAATAAGGTGTGGTCATAGCGGATCAAAAGTTAATCAAGATGTATAATTACAGAAGACGACCATGTCTTTAGACATGTTTTTGTTGTCGTTGACGAAAGGATTTTTTGTATTTTAAATTACAATTCATTTTATAAACCAAATTATGTCAAAAATTTACGTAAACAAGAAAGAAGACTATATCCTATAACTGCCATATAACTGAACGTGTTAAGAATGCTTCATATGAATAATTTTGAAGAGTATAATTTACAGAATATTCTTCGACTCCGCCCGAAGTTAGCTCTCCTTTCTTGTTTACGTAAATTTTTGACATATTTTGGCTTATAAAGTGAGTTGTAATTTAAAATACAAAAAATCCTTTTGTCAACGACAACAAAAACATGTCTAAAAGAAGTGTGCAAAAGCAGAATTCAATCGGTGCAATAGTTTTTGAGAAAACGTGACTACCGACTTCAAAAAAGTGGTTTTCAGAAAAACGCGTTTGAAGTTTTAAAGCTGAATAAAATAGAGTAAACAAATTGTTTTGTTTATTTACATGGAATCATCGATTCCAGGTCCATAAAGGGAAGGTTCTGCTGTAGCTGCAAGTTCCATCGCGTCTTTTCTTTCTTGTCGAAGCTTAATTCGCGCTTCTCTGAGCCTCCGCTTTTTTCTCGGCCGCAAGAAAACGATGGTTGTTCTCATTTCTCGCATATTACTGGCTGAGAGGTCCAAGTTTCACATCCATTGCATGAAGAAATGTGAGGATAGTAGAGATTCCTTTATTGAATGTGCAGGAAAGCAACATACGCAGCAATTTCGACAGTTTTCGCACCAGCAGTAATTATTTTTGGACTGATCTTCGAAATAAGCTGGTTTATGCTTTCATTGTTTTTTTGCGTGAAGCTGCCCAGGCACCGTTCGAAAAGAATTTGAATCAGTTGATAATGGAACATAGTCGTGCTTGAACGATGTTAACGAATTTGTAGCCGAAGCACGTTGCCAAGCGCACCATGAAGTAGCTCCGCCCGAGTATCATGCTGCGGATTTCGTCCTTTGATGCGTAATGATAGTACGTTGCCCATATAGCGGTATTCATAACATCCACTGGATTACTGTATCTTCTTATTCCCAGCCCATAAAATATTGCTTTGCTGTAAGTTTTCCTTTTCCAGGAAAATTTTTTTCATAACATTTTTCCCGTTAACAATTATTTTGTTTCCAGATTTTTTACTAATTCGCGTAATGTCGTGCAGATTTACAACGTTAACCGTGGCATTTGAAAAAAGAAAACGACACCGGATAGTGCCAGCCAGGAGTAGGAGCTGCTTTCTCGCCCGTTTCCTCGACGCTCTCCTCCGGCACATCAGTTGTGGAAGTGGGAGTGGGAGCGGCGGAGTAAAGCGGGCGGGAGCGCGGCTTAGATTTAAGTCAGTCGAATAAAGCACTTGAATTACACCAAGACGCCCTTATTAACTTCGTCTACCTTTACGTTTGCGCCGTGGGAATTTACTTGTGCAATCCAGCTCTTTTTTTTGTGGCAGGATCGCCCCCTTCAACAGATGTGATCCATAAATTTACCCTATCGGAACATTTTACTAAAAAAATTCTTGATCATAACCGAAGTCAGTAAATACTTTTAAAAGCAGCTCCTTTGGAAGGGAAGTTTGCGTTTCCGCGTCTTTATTATGTGGCGTGGATGGATCCCCGGTCACCACAGTTGCATCCCCTTCTTGTGCTACTGAACAATAAATATACATTAATTAGATTTAAAAAATGGGATCCAAAAATGTAATTTTCTCAGCTTCCTGTGATGCATCGAGATTGACATCGCTGTTTTATTCTGTCCCAGGCGGAGGCATTTCAGTCCTTGAATTAATGAACAAAGAAATATACAGTGAAGAACTTAATTGTTGGCACAGTATGACTTTCTAACTTTAAGACTATTTTTCTTTATATAATATGCTGATACTTAAATAAAATAAAAAAATGTTATATATAATCATTAATTTTCAGTTAAATACAAGTGACTTCATTAATTTATCTTTATACCCTTGCAGAGGGTATTATAATTTCAGTCAAAAGTTTGCAACGCAGTGAAGGAGACATTTCCGACCCTATAAAGTATATATATTCTTGATCAGCATCACCAGGAGAGTCGATCTAGCCATGTCCGTCTGTCCGTCCGTCTGTCCGTCCGTTTCTACGCAAACTAGTCCCTCAGTTTTAAAGCTATCTGCTTGAAACTTTCCCAAAAGTTGTCTTTCTATTGCAGGTAGTATATAAGTCGGAACGAGCCGGATCGGGCCACTATATCATATAGCTGCCATATAACTGAACGATCGGAAATGCCATAACTTTGGTGTTTTTAAAGTTAGGAAGTTGGGATTTTCTATGGGTTTTATTTTTGTCTAATCAATCCGACCTACCAATTTTCATAAGGATCGGACGACTATATCCTATAGCCGCCATATAACTGATTGATCGGAAATGCAATAGCTTTGGTGTTTGTAAAGTTAGGAAATTGGGATTTTCTATGGGCTTTATTTTTGGCCAATCAATCCGACCTACCAAATTTCATAAGGATCGGCCGACTATATCTTATAGCTGCCATATAACTGAACGATTGGAAATGACATAACTTTGGTGTTTTTAAAGTTAGGAAGTTGGGACTTTTTATGAGTATTAAGAATGCATCATATGAATAATTTTGGAGAATATAATTTATAGAATATTCTGCAAGGGTATATCAACTTCGGCTCCGCCCGAAGTTAGCTTTCCTTTCTTGTTTTTTATATTATTGAACCCAAGTGTGCCAATAATAATTTCAGTAAAATTTTGTCCACCTTTTGTTTTTTTTTATTAAATTATTCAAAAAAGAAAAATTAATGATTAAATATAAAAATTTTTGTTTGTTTTAAAAATGGGATCAAAAAATATAATTTACCCACTTTACTTTCTTCGTGAGACTCCTCTACAATCTGACAGGATTCAGAACGCCTGCCAATTTGGTGCACAAACGAGCTTAGCTTGTTTCGGACACACCCGGGACTTATTCGGAAACGACATTCAATTTTCTTTCGAATGTGATGATCGGTGTAAAATTCCTTATAATACTCCGGGCTGCACATACCCGGTGTCATATCTTTGTATTTCTGCATCCTTGTCATTTTCTTCACAATCTCTTGTAGATTTCTAACGTGGTATTAGAAAAAAGAGAACGACACCGGATAGTGCCAGCCAGGAGTAGGAACTGTTTCATCGCGTGTTTCCTCGATGCCCTCCTCCGGCACAGGAGTTGTGGAAGGGGGAGTGGGAGTGGGAAGAGAAGTGGGATTGGGAAGGGGAGCGGGAGTGGGCCTGCCAAATTGTAGCAGCTTGGACTCATTTGTCTCTTCCCTAAAATACCGCGTACCGGATCGTTTCTCCGGAAACATATAAGAATCGGGGTAAATTTTTTTTAGGGTCTTTTCCCAGAACTCCTCGTTGTTCATAATTTCCATTATAATTTTCTTGTTGTCCACGCTAGCTGCGAACGTTTCGATAGTCGACTATATTTGGCCAATTAATCCGGCCTACCAAATTTCATAAGGATCGGCCGACTAAATCCTATAGCCGCCATATAACTGATTGATCGAAATATAAAGTTCATAGCTGAACTTATTTCTAAGTTTTTTATTGTGTTTTTCCTACATTTTTGACATAAGAAACACTTTGCTCTGACAAGAGGCACCCCAAAATATAGACACCCTCACAAGAAAACTTCTGCAATCGACTTTTGAGGGGTTTTTTATTTTTTCCTTACATTTTTTAATATGTTCAGTGAGAAGCGCACGCCAAAAGATTAAATTTTTTAATCTTGGCGCTAGGGTTCACCCAAAGGTCAGACTGGCAATGCTATGCAATTTTCTGGTATTTTTCTCGTCGATCTGAGGACCGAGGTGAAAAAAAGGACTGGCGAAAAGTGAACGCCAGCTGTTTGCCACTCGCTCTTTTTCATGACTGGCGTACAGTTTTCGTTGATCTCAGTACTAGGCCTTAAGATAAAAAGTTAAATGATACGTCACTGGGCTCTATCGATAGTCCTTGTGATCGCAGAGTGTGAATGGTAGACAACAGCTGACCGGTCTCACCTCTAAGTTTTGGTCTTCACGATGTCACTCGCGTCTATCGATAGTCCTTGTGATCGCAGAGTGTGAATGGTAGGCAACAGCTGACCGGTCTCACCTCTAAGTTTTGATCTTTGCGGTGTCACTTCTGTCTAGACAGTGCCAACGAGTACATTAGTCGGCATAATTATTCTGAGGAAAAACAATGGTTTAATATAACTCACTCTGTTTTACTTAGTGCTAATACAAACTTAACAAGAGAGAACGCTATAGTCGAGTGCCTCGACTATTAGATACCCGTTACTCAGCTAAACAACTTAATATAAATATGCCCTCTTGTATGTTTTTCGCCGCTCGAATGAGCTCCCGATTTTTATGTTAAAATATGTACCCAGGGAACACCTCCAATTTGGCTAACTTGATTTGATTTGCATAGTTCTTGGGATATAGTTCGGTATTGACAAATAAAAGCCATCGCAATTTCCTTTAATAGAAATCCTTATCGAGAATTAACGTTGACTCTGTTGAGCACCTTGGCCAGCTGTTCCAAAGTCATCCGTTAGATGGCGCTATTGTATACGCCATGAAAGGCGGAAATGTAGGCGCTAGTCAGGCTTAAGCGTTTAATGGGTTTTTGGGCGTTAGAGTGGGCGTGGCAAACTTTTATTTGGCCAATCGATAGGTATTGACGAAACAAATACATATAAAAAAAATTTTCATAATAGCATCAAAACTGTGGCCACAGCTTGTGACTTGTGGGCGTCAGAGGGGGCGTGGCACCATTTTGAAACAAACTTGCGCTGCGTAGGAACTCCTAAAATCTACATGCAAAATGCCAATCTTCTAGCTTTTATAGTTTCCGAGATCTCAGCGTTCATACGGACAGACAGACAGACAGACAGACAGACGGACAGACAGACGGACATGGCTAGATCGACTCGGCTAGTGATCCTGAACAAGAATATATATACTTTATAGGGTCGGAAACGCTTCCTTCTACCTGTTACATACTTTTGCACGAATACAATATACCCTTTTATTCTACGAGTAACGGGTATAAAAATAATGAATTCAATATTTTGTCATATGAACTTGAAAAAATATAAGCTAAAGTAAATTTCATGTGGTGGCATAAGTATTTGACAAGTAGATTAATAACACAGTTTAAACTTAAAAAAACTAAAGGAAACAAATTTAGTAAAATATATAATTTTCTTTAGTTTCAATCATTACATTTTGGATTATCTCTGAAGATATCTCAGAAATGATCTCTCTGGTTTTATTCAACAATACTGATCTTTTACGTTTCATAAAACACCAGACTCTTTCAATTATATTTAAGTCTAGACTTTGAGGTGGCCAGTCCAAAGTGGTGAAAATCAACATCCTTCAATAATGTTGTAATCATCTTGGCTTTGTGGCATGGGACGTTATCCTGTTGCAGAATGAAGGATTGTCCAGAAGGCCTGTCTCCAAAAGTAAATGCATTATCATTTAGAACCAGTAAAAAAACTATTTGGAAAATAGAGGCTTTTAATAGAGGCTTTGTTACCTCCAGAAAAATCGATTGTCCATCCCTTAAAATTTCTTATTTAAAAAAAGATACCAATGTTTATCTATCTCTTGAAATTTAAGAATTAAAAAAATCATATGCCCACCTTTAAAAAATAGTTAATTTTGACAAAAAACGTTTGCCCACGTTTTGTTAAAACAGACATTTTTTAACAAAAATCGTTTGCCCATACCTTAAGAATCGTTATTTCGAAAAAATGAAAGATGGCCCTGTGAGCCTATCGGTCTTCGTGTATATTAACTATATGGATCTGCATTTTTGGTACCTGATGTTGTTTTTCCTACTGTCTGGACATATCCTTGTGAACTGGAATATGAAATTTAATGTCCGATATATGTTCTGTATTGCTCTGTATTAAAATTTCAAGTTACTTGAAGAATGTAGTCGATCATGTTGCGCTCGTTTGGAATATTTAATGAAATTCATTTTCCATGTCGAAATACAAGTCAATAATGAAAATGGGACCTGGTTCTATTTCAAGATTCATCCACCGCAATTCTTGCCATTTTCTGTGATTCTTCCGAAAAATTCTTTAACAAAAGTTACTAATCCATTTTGTAAACCAAGGCAACTCAATTTCTCTGAATCTACAGCCTCAAATCGATGGTAAAACGATTCCAGGCTTCGGCACTCATAGTTTTCGTAAATTTTATGTGATCGGCGTTTTGATGCACTAGGTATTTCATTAAGCACTTGATCAATAAGTGTTCATATATTTCCATGGCATTGTATTACCCGGTTTCTTTCTTCAAAAAAAATGATTAAAATTATTTCTCTATCACAGTAGAGACGTGGAGAAATTCCCTTGAGGTCATATTTTTAAAGAATTCCACTGCCAAGCTTTCCGTGTAATGTGAATCCAATTGGTTCTCTATATATGCAGTGGACAATATTTCTTCATGTGAATCAAATGGACATGTAGTTTTAAATTGAATTGATTCCGTTCCAATCCATACAGATCTCATTGCTCCACCATTACGCAATATTTCGTCTTTTCTCCTTCGATGTGGTCGATTGTAAATCAAATCTACGTTCGGACGTTTCTTGAGATACGTTTTACTTGGCTTTCTAAAGGATCTGTCTTCTAACGCGATTTCTGTACTTTCTCAACTTCCTAACTTTCCAAACACCAAAGTTATGGCATTTTCGATCATTCAGTTATATGGCAGTTATAAGATATAGTCGGCCGATCCTTATGAAATCTGGTAGGTCGGATTGATTGGCCAAATATAAAACCAATAGAAAATCCCAACTTCCTAACTTAACAAACACCAAAGTTATGGAATTTCCGATCAATCAGTTATATGGCGGCTATAGGATATAGTCGGCCGAACCATATAACCATATAACTGAACGATTGGAAATGCCATAATTTTGGTGTTTTTAAAGTTAGGAAGTAGTGATTTTGTATGAGTGTTAAGAATGCATCATATGAATAATTTTGGAGAATATAATTTAAAGAATATTCTGCAAGGGTATTTCAACTTCGGCTCCGCCCGAAGTTAGCTCTCCTTTTATGTTTACGAACATTTTTAACATATTTTTAACATATTTATAAAATGAGTTGTAATTTAAAATACAAAAAAATCCTTTCGTCAACGACAACAAAAACACGTCTAAAAGAAGTGTACAAGAGCAGAAGTCAATCGGTGCAATAGTTTTTGAGAAAACGTGACTACCGACTTCAAAAAAGTGGTTTTCAGAAAAACGCGTTTGAAGTTTTAAAGCGGAATAAAATAGAGTAAACAATTTGTTTTGTTTATTTACATGGAATCATCGATTCCAGGTCCATAAAGGGAAGGTTCTGCTGTAGCTGCAAGTTCCATCGCGTCTTTATCTTTCTTGTCGAAGCTTAATTCGCGCTTCTCTGAGCCTCCTCTTTTTTCTCGGCCGCAAGAAAACGATGGTTGTCCTCATTTCGCGCATATTAGTGGCTGAGAGGTCCAAGTTTCACATCCATCGCATGAAGAAAGCAGAGATACCTTCATTGAATGTGCAGGAAAGCAACATACGCAGCTATTTCGACAGTTTTCGCACCAGCAGTAATTATTTTTGGACTGATCTTCGAAATAAGCTGGTTTATGCTTTCATTGTTTTTTTGCGTGAAGCTGCCCAGGCACCGTTCGAAAAGAATTTGAATCAGTTGATAATGGAACATAGTCGTGCTTGAACGATGTTAACGAATTTGTAGCCGAAGCACGTTGCCAAGCGCACCATGAAGTAGCTCCGCCCGAGTATCATGCTGCGGATTTCGTCCTTTGATGCGTAATGATAGTACGTTGCCCAATAGCGGTATTCATAACATCCACTGAATTACTGTATCTTCTTATTACCAGCCCATAAAATATTGCTTTGCTGTAAGTTTTCCTTTTCCAGAAAAAATTTTTTTCATAACATTTTTCCCGTTAACAATTATTTTGTTTCCAGATTTTTTACTAATTCGCGTAATGTCGTGCAGATTTACAACGTGGCATTTGAAAAAAGAAAACGACACCGGATAGTGCCAGCCATGAGTAGGAGCTGCTTTCTCGCCCGTTTCCTCGACGCTCTCCTCCGGCACATCAGTTGTGGAAGTGGGAGTGGGAGCGGCGGAGTAAAGCGGGCGGGAGAGCGGCTTTAGGTTTAAGTCAGTCGAATAAAGCACTTGAATTACACCAAGACGCCCTTATTAACTTCGTGTACCTTTACGTTTGTGCCGTGCTAATTTACTTGTGCAATCCAGTTCTTTTTTTTGTGGCAGGATCGCCCCCTTCAACAGATGTGATCCCATAAATTTACCCCTTTGGGATATTTTACTAAAAAATTCTTGATCATAACCGAAGTCAGTAAATATTTTTAAAACCAGTTCCTTTGGAAAGGAAGTTTGCGTTTCCGCGTCTTTACTATGTGGCGTGGTTGGATCCCCGGTCACCACTGGCATGGCCACAGTTGCTTCCTCTTCTTGTGCTACTGAACAATAAATATACATTAATTAGATTTACAAAATGGGATCCAAAAATGTAATTTTCTCAGCTTCCTGTGATGCATCGAGATTGACATCGCTGTTTAATTCTGTCCCAGGCGGAGGCATTTCAGTCCTTGAATTAATGAACAAAGAAATATACAGTGAAGAACTTAATTGTTGGCACAGTATGACTTTTTAACTTTAAGACTATTTTTCTTTATATAATATGCTGATACTTAAATTAAATGAAAAATTTTATATATAATCATAAATTTTCGGTTAAATACAAGTGACTTTATTAATTTATCTTTTATAAATAATTTAATACAAATAAAGAACCAAAAAATTGGGCAGAACAAAATAATTGGCACAATTGGGTTTTAATGAACTATTTTTTTTTATATTATTGAACCCAAGTGTGCCAACAATTTTGTTCAGGGAAATTTTGTCAACTTTTTGTTTTTTTTTATTAAATTATTCAAAAAGGTAAATTAATGATTAAATATAAAAATATTTTGTTTGTTTTAAATAAAAAAAATATAATTTACTCACCTTTCTTCGTGACACTCCTCCACAATCTGACAGGAGTCAGACCGCCTGCCAATTTGGTGCACAAACGAGTTTAGCTTGTTTCGGACACACCCGGGACTTATTCGGAAACGACATTCAATTTTCTTTCGAATGTGATGATCGTTGTAAAGTTCCTCATAATACTCCTGGCTGCACATACCCGGTGTCATATCTTTGTATTTCTGCATCCTTTTCATTTTCTTCACAATCTCTTGTAGATTTGTAACGTGGGATTTGAAAAAAGAGAACGACACCGGATAGTGCCAGCCAGGAGTAGGAACTGTTTCATCGCGTGTTTCCTCGATGCCCTCCTCCGGCACAGGAGTTGTGGAAGGGGGAGTGGGAAGGGAAGTGGGATTGGGATTGGGATTGGGATTGGGAAGGGGAGTGGGAGTGGGAGTGGGAGTGGGAGCGGGTCTTTTCCCAAAACTCCTCCCTGTTCATAATTTCCATTACAATCTTCTTATTGTCCACGCTAGCTGCGAACGTTTCGAAGTTAACGGGAAAAACAAATGACCCACGCCTGCAAAAAGGATGTTGGTGATGTGGTTATTTAAAAAAAAAGTCACTCACCTGTCCACCTCACTATAATACCTTCTGAAAGGTTTGGATATGCTCATTCTCAAATCTCGTTTCCATAATTACGTTGATTTGAAAAATTTTTATACAGATAAAGTGTAAGCCGCCGAAGAAGCCAATATAACATAGAAGCAAAGCGAAGACCAATTACCAGAAATATCGGAAAAAATACAGTGGATCCTAAAATTATATGGTTCGCTACTTATGTATGTAGGTTTGGGAATAGGAAAAACTAAGCCCGAGCTTACACTTAAGAAATGTATAAAATTATTTTTTTCCCCATGTAAAAAATGGGTCAAAAATGACAGCTATAAGATATAGGCCGACTATATCCTATAGCTGCCCCTAAACTGATTGATCGGAAATGCCATAACTTAAGTGTTTGTTAAGTTAGGAAGTTGGGATTATGAGTTTTCTATTTGGCCAATTAATCCGACCTACCGAATTTCATAAGGATCGGAAGACTAAATCCTATAGCCGCCATATAACTGATTGATCGGAAATTCCATAACTTTGGTGTTTGTTAAGTTTGGAAGTTGGGATTTTCTATCGGTTTTATTTTTGGCCAGTCAATCCGACATACCAAATTTCATAAGGATCGGCCGACTATATTCTATAGCTGCCATATAACTGAACGATTGGAAGGGCCATAATGTTAAGAATGCATCATATGAATAATTTTGGAGAATATAATTTACAGAATATGCTGCAAGGGTTTTTCAACTTCGGCTCCGCCCGAAAGGAAAGCTTTCCTTTCTTGTTTTAATATCACAACATTTTCACCATAAGGTTTTCCATTCACAATTTTAGTAAACGTTTTAGAGTCTTCGTCACCAATGTAGCTTGCCGTATTTTTCCAAAGATCGTTGAAACATTTCAAGAATCGATGATGCTTCCATGTTACCTGCTGCTCCTTGGTGATTTGCTCTGCCTTCATCATCTTCTACATGCTTCGCTTGCCATTCGTTATATTCTTCCGTCATTAGTAGAGATGTCAAATATTTTAAGATATCGTATCGCTGATATATTTTCCTTAAGCCTAGTACTCAGATCGACGAAAACCGTACGCCAGTCATGAGAGAGAGCGAGAGGCAAACAGCTGGCGTTCACTTTTCGTGAAGCTTTTTTTTGACCTAGGTCCTCAGTTCGACGAAAATACTACTAGAAAATTGCATAGCGTTGCCAGTCTGCGGAAATGAACTTTGCGTGAATTCTCATCGAGAATTTAAAAAAATGGAGGGAAAAAATCAAAAAACCCTGAAAAGTCGTTTGCTGGAGTTTAATAGTGAGGAAAAAATTGCATTGATACGATGCGTGGAGTCGCGCACAGAATAGTGGGACCTTTCAAATAAAAAGCATTTTAATGCAACTTTTAAAAAAGATCGTGGGAGGAAATAGCCTGGGAAATGGACAAAGATGGTAATTTATAATTGTACATTATTAAATATTTGTTAACGTAGACATATACAATATTTATGTTTAGATAATAGTCTCTGCGGGACAGTTATACATAAGTACCATAAGTGCAAGCAACCAAAAAGTGGAAGTGCTGGAGGAGACCCACCGGAGAAGCCAATAGGTGCTGCAGAGTGGGATTTCGCCCCCTATATGGGCTTCATGCCGGACTTCTCCACACAGAGGCAGTAGGTTCTGGCCAAACATTTTGTAAAATGATACTAATATAATATATTTTTAACAGAACAACCCAATCTTTGTTTTCTGAGAGCGACGGAGCCCAAGCAATGGGCTACTCCATAGACGAGTCTCAAGACCCAATTGAAGAAATCTAAATAAATAGATAAATAGATAAATAGATAATAGATATAAATATGTATATTGTTATCTACGACTAAATTTAAAATCTAATTACTCTAAAACGATGGCCAACTTGGCTTTTCTTGGTATA
Organism: Drosophila fuyamai; assembly: GCA_018153365.1. Lineage (NCBI taxonomy): Eukaryota > Metazoa > Arthropoda > Insecta > Diptera > Drosophilidae > Drosophila > Drosophila fuyamai. Next base: position 87,370 of record JAECXW010000419.1, on the reverse strand, counting down.
GCATCTGGGCGAGTGTTCCGTTTCGGTACAAGGCATAGAGTAAGGAACTATAGTTTCTTACTCTATGTACAAGGTACTGCTCCACCATTACGAAAAGAGAGTTAAAAGTCTTCTGAGGCATATGAATGTTTACGAAAATCATCGAGGGAGTCTGCAACAAGTTATGGAACTTTAAAATAATAAGAAAATATTTTTTAGTGCATGAATATTAATACATTATTGAACAGTATTACTTACGTCGGAAGAATATCGGCCTTTAAGGTCCCTTTCCTGCAGATTTGGGCTCACCCAATATTTCTGCCGCTGTCTTTTGTCCTCTTCCTCTAATGCCACAATACATGCCGCCATGCTGAGATCCAAAATTACGTTTGTGTCTTTTGAAATCCACATTTTCGTTTAATCTAACTTTGTTTGATATTTTGTGATTGACAGTAAGACCGCAGTACGCTCAGTTCGGATGAACTCTCGAAACTTTGGTCACACTTTTGTCACGTGTGCCGCAGACAACGCACTTAATAGCCGACGCTAACCGCTCTGACGACACAGAGCTACCCGGGGTAATTAGGTAGCTTAGTGTCACATTCGAAAGATTCGGTAAATTGTACTTCTGGGAGTACCAGAATTCCACCGGATCGCTGTCCCAGTCGGTGTGAGGCATGCTCATGTACATCTTGAGTTCTTCTTGGTCTGATTTTTCGAAGGGCTGTGTAAGTTTCATCGAGCGTCTATGCGCCGCAGACGAATTTCAAAATGAATACATTGAGTCGCCTCCATTAAACATATTGGTGAATTTAGGTATATTCTCTTGAAGCGAGGATCCAATAATGTTGATTTAACTAGAGTTTTGTTATTGTGCAGTGCGCTTAAACGTGACTGCGAAATTTTTATTAATATATCCTTTGTCTTTAGTCCTTCGACCGAGTCAACTTTTAAAGTTTGTAATTTGTTTGACAGAATTGAAATTAGTGGTATTACCAAACTGACGGTCACGTAATTTTCCCCGTTTATCTTCTCTGTTAAGATCATTAAGTTCAGATCAACAAACGAGTACGCTAGCGTAAAGCCTAGTATCCAGATCGACGAAAACCGTACGCCAGTCATGAGAGAGAGCGAGAGGCAAACAGCTGGCGTTCACTTTTCGTCGGGCCTTTTTTTCACGTCGGTCTCCTGATCGACGAAAAAAATACCAGAAAATTCCATAGCGTTGCCAGTCTGCGGAAATAAACTTTGGGTGAACCCTAGCGAAAAGATTAAAAAATTTAATCTTTTGGCGTTGCGTTTACATGTGAGGACAAAATAACATTAATACTATCTGGGGTGCCTCTTGTCAGAGCAAAATGTTTATACCCGTTACTCGTAGAGTAAAAGGGTATATTGTATTCGGGCAAAAGTATGTAACAGGTAGAAGGAAGAGTTTCCGACCGTATAAAGTATATATATCCTTGTTCAGGATCACTAGCCGAGTCGATCTAGCCATGTCCGTCTGTCCGTCTGTCCGTCCGTATGAACGCTGAGATCTCCGAAACTATAAAAGCTAGAGGATTAGTATTTTGCATGTAGATTTTAGGAGTTCCTACGCAGCGCAAGTTTGTTTCAAAATGGTGCCACGCCCCCTCTGACGCCCACAAGCCACAAGCTGTGGCCACAGTTTTGATGCTATTATGAAAATTTTTTTTGATATGTATTTGTTTCGTCAATACCTTTCGATTGGCCAAATAAAAGTTTGCCACGCCCACTCTAACGCCCAAAAACCCATTAAACGCTTAAGCCTGACTAGCGCCTACATTTCCGCCTTTCATGGCGTATACAATAGCGCCATCTAACGGATGACTTTGGAACAGCTGGCCAAGGCGATCCCAAAAAAAGCGGGTAACGGGTGCTCTACTTGAGCAAATCTGGTGTTAATCAAGATGTGTTATTACAGAAGGCGACCGTGTCTGTCACGGCCAAGAATCCATAAGTCTGCCGGGTGTCGTCTGCGGAGACGCCGTCGACCCAGTGGTGTTGCAAGATGTCTTGCCAGACAGTTTGCATGTGTGAGCAAACGTTCCCGGTATCGACTTGAGGATTTGCAAATCGTCTCTGTTACCGTCGGCACTCCCGTGTCCTGGAACATAACTCGGTTTTCTACATAATGGTGCCACTTCACCCCTAGCATCCTCCTGAGAGCCTTTGTAATGCATGTTTGCACCCTTTTTAGTGACGAATCACAGGCCGTGCCCCAGCAAGTGATTCCCCAGTTTAAGTTTGGGAGGACAATGGCCTTAAAAAGCCGCACCTTAGCTTCAAGGGATAGGCCGCTGCCTGGACGAAGGAGCCAGTCCATTTTGTCAAGTTTTGTTCTTGCTGATCCACAAACTCGATCAATTTGTCCCTTCCAACAAAGGCGACGGTCTAAGGTAACTCCGAGGTACGTCACCTTATCTTCATGCTTGAGCCTATTCCCATCAATGTAAAGGCTACGCGAACGGCCAGGGCGGAGAGGAAAAGTGGCATGTTGCGTTTTGTCAACATTAAGCGCAATGTTCCATCGAGAGGCCCAGCACTCAAATTCGTCTAAGAATGTCTGGACACGTCGGGACGCAGAAGTAGTGGTGCTACCAGCTGCAAGAAATGCAGTGTCATCTGCATATGTGGCCAGGAGTGTACCACGAGCAACTGGGTTTGGAAGATCCGAAGTGTAAATTGTATACAGGACCGGGCCAAGGACGCTTCCCTGTGGGACACCAGCACGAATTGGGCGAAGTCCAGAACGGTGTCCACGAATGTCTACAGCAAACTCCCTTTTATCTAAAAACGATACAACGAGATTCCAGAGCCTTTCAGGCAAAAGCGCCATTAGCTTGTAGAACAGTCCTTCGTGCCAAACCCTGTCAAAGGCTTGTCGAACATCGAGAAAAACGGCTGAGCAGTATTTGTGGTCTTCGAAAGCCCCCAGGACATGGTTAATTACTCTGTGCACTTGCTCGATAGCACTATGGCGACTACGGAAACCAAACTGGTGGTTCGGAAGTGCGTCTTCAAAGGCGTTAATAGCTAGAAGTCTACCAAGCATGATCCGCTCAAAAATCTTGGAGAAAGTGGACAGCAAACTAATCGGCCTATAAGATTCCGGGCAACATGGGTCTTTTCCTTTTTTGCCACCATTGTAACTAATGCTCGTTTCCAAGGTGATGGGAAATAACCAAGGTCCAGGCAAGCATTAAAGAGGAGACAGAGCTGTGCAATGACAGAGCTAGGCAGAGCCTTTGCTACTTTTCCATCAATCGCGTCCATGCCAGGAGCTTTAGTAGTAACCAGTCGCTTTATATGACCACGTACTTCATCTTCGTCTACTGGACGGACAGTAACAGGAGGACCAAATGAAAGTCCTAGCCTAGAGATTGTTGTCTGGACTTCATCGCTTGTTGCAAATTGAAATGGAGTAAAGCGATTTTCAAGATCATCAGCAAATACTTCAGCAATCTCGGAATCACTGTGGGCCCAAGTCCCATCACCACGTTTAAGGAAAAACCTCTGAAGCGGCTGTCTTTTAAGGTTGCGGGTGCATTTCCAGAGCGCAAATCCGTGATTCTGGTTAGGATCAATTGCACTGAGCTTGTCTATAAAAAATTCTGACTTGGCCGAACGGAGGACTTTCCTTAGCTCTGATACAGTAGCCTTCCACCTTGCCATATCGATGGTATGCCTCGTCCTCATCCAGACACGGCGAAGTGCATGACCTTTTCTGGCCAAGGCAGCAATTTCTGGCTTTGAATAAGCCCAAGATGGAGGAGGAATAGGTATGCTTCTAGGAGGAGGGGCAGCTTGATGGATCTGTTCAACTAAGACCTCAGCAAAGGAATCTACGTCGTCCACAGAAAGAAGAGAAGGTTGCTCCTGAGTCAGAGCAGTAAGTTGCGCACTGAATCTTTTAAGATCCGAGCCCCGGGGAAGAAGCCTGGATTTGGTGACGATCGTATAGGCAGCCACGCAAAAATATATCAGGAGCGGAATATGATCAGAGGAAAGTCCCGGACACTCTGAGATTGTAAGGTGGTTGCACGGGATGCCTTTGTACACAGCAAAATCAATGGCCGTCGGGAGGTGGTCATTGATCCAAGGAAAATGAGTGGGTCCGCCAGTAGCCAAAATCTGCATATTTGAGTCAGCAATAACTGACATCAGGGTGTTTCCCCGAGGGCATGATCGCCTGCACCCCCAGAAACTGTGGTGCGCATTCCAATCACCTCCAATGAGAAAGCGGCTACCTACAGAGCCAAACAGACGCAGATATTCCTCAGTCGTCCAAGAAAGGCGGTGACCAGGTGGACAGTAGACAGCACCAAATGAAATTCTGCCAAACCCAGTGACCAAACTTATGGCAACTGCTTGCAGGTGAGGCTCCGATATTGTGGCACTTAGGTGATAATCTAAACAGGATTTGATGATGACAGCAGCACCACCACGATGTCGATCATCAGGGTGGTTGGCAGAGTGAACAGCATATCCATTAATGTGGAAGAATGAACGGCTGGTAAAATGTGTCTCTGAGATCAATAAAATGTAAATGTTGCGTTCCTGGAGGAGATGCTCAATCTCGAGTGATTTGCCAACTAAGTTGTTGGCGTTCCAAATAACAATATTTATACCGTAATTAGTCATCGCATTGCGTTGACCCTGATAGATTGGCGTGCTTAGAAATCACGCTCTGTAACATTTGTAGTTTGGTCGTCATTACTGACATCATTTGATCAAAGCGTAACAACAATTTATCAATTGCAGCCGCTTGGGCTATCGCAGCAGCCTCTTGTTGCTTCCTTAATCCATTAATAAATTCCAGAAGCCTGTCCTGAGAAGGTTGTTCAATCGAGGAGGTCTTTTCACTTGGATGTGAATTTACCGTTGGCGAAGTCTGACTTAAGGATGCAGGAAGACGCGTAGAAAACCAAGCATTTTGAGCCGGGGGCATGGCAGGCTTAAAAGTACGTTTTTCAGTGGGTCTACGCCCTACAGAACCAGTGGGCTTACGTCTTTCAATAGCCTCTAAATAGGCAGGACATCGACGGGAAGACGCACTATGATTAGAACCACAGTTAATGCACTTGAGTTGTTCCTCATTTATGGCCAAGCACCGCTCCTTGTCTTTTGTTTCATGGTCACCAGCGCATCTGGCACACTTTGGCAAGAGTGAACAAAAATTTTTAGAATGTCCAAATTCTTGACATCTGAAACACCTTAAAGGACCTTTTCTCTGAAGCTGCGGTTCTACTTTAACCACCTGGTAATCAATTGTCTGGTGTGACGACCCGACGTCACAAATAATAAAAAAAGAACATTCCAAAAACACATCTATCTTCTTTATTCTCACTACGCCGCACCACATTCAAAATACGCGCCAAAAAGCGCACACGCTCAAACCGCGCGCCCAAACAGATACGTTGGTCACACTAACATATCGATAAACAACTACCAGGTCTGGCCACACTAACCCTTACGATACTTCGATAACCTAGTACCATCGCTATATTGAGGAACCGATAACGAGTTATCGATAGCGGTATTCTCAACATCGACCGCTCTGGGCACACTCAACGGGGCCTATATAAGCAGAGGCAAGACCCCAGATGAGTCACTTGCGTTCCGACGATCTTCGAGGAAACATCAGCAACAAGGAGAAATATCCGGGTAAGTGTTCTGGTAGATAGTCTTGGTATTGGTGGAGGATCCGTAAGAGTGCGGTTTTAAATCGGCTCTACGACCTGGTGAGGATCACTGGCGTCCCGGTGTGGTTTCCCTGAAATCAGCCCAGACCCAGTCGTGATCACTGAGGCGGCCCGGTTTACGTAATACAGGCCCACCTCAGTGAGTTCCCCCAGACGTCACGTTTCCGGCTTCCGACCCAGAAACGAAACGGATGTAGAAACGGCAGGTCGAAAGAAAACTAACGATGCCCGGCAGCCGAAACTAACGATGCCCTACATTCCCGAATCCCACGAGAAATCCAAGTAGATCGTTCCCAACGACCCAGAACACTACAAACCCGACGTACACGACGTACACGACATACGCACGACGAAGCAGTTCTCACTCGGCCGCCCGCAGCGCCAACGCGATAACCCGGCCACCCGCAGCGCCAACACGGTCACTCGGCCGCCCGCAGCGCCAACACGGTCACTCGGCCGCCCGCAGCGCCAACGCGACAACCCGACCATCCGCCGCGTCAACGCGACCACTCGGCCCATCTACGACGTCAACACGATCACTCGGCCCACCCCGCAGCGCCGACTCGATCTCACACGCTTCTATAGCGTCACGGACACACCGCGAAGCAGTCCCTCTCACACGCTTCTATAGCGTCACGGACACACCGCGAAGCAGTTCGTCTCACACGCTTCTATAGCGTCACGGACACACCGCGAAGCAGTTCATCACACTCGCTTCCGGAGCAACGGGTCTACGACGGCAAGCAGATCTCCACACACGCTCCCAGATCTACGACAGCAAGCAGTTCATCACACTCGTTTCCGGAACATCGGACCCACGACGGCAAGCAGTTCCTCACACACGCTCCTGTAGCATCACATCCCGACCGCAAGTAGTTCACCACTCGGCCCTTCCGGAGCGCTGAACCAACGAAGCAAGCAGTCTCAACTCACGTATACGTCATCACCCGACAAAACACTACTTTTGTACAATTACTACGAAATACACGCCTACTTTATAGTTCTATCCCTCTGTGTCATTCTTGGGGAAAGGGAGGTAAACCGATCTATAGAGGAAATAGAAATATCTGTCTCGAACCCTGACCACGGCGAGCTATACCGCCTCCCAAAACAGGGTCGTTACAGTGGCGCCCGAACAGATTGAAGACAAATAGACAGAAACCTCAAACACCACAAAGATCGTTTACCCTCTTCCTCAACAAATCACAGATAAAATGGCAGACAAGCTAACTAGAAGCTGGATCTCCAATTGTAATAAAACACAACTGGAAACCTATCTAATGGAATTTGACATCGAGCCAGAAACACTGTGCGAAGACATGCGAAAACAAATGTCGGAGTTCATAAAGAACGGTGACCACAGCGAAAAAAACCATCATACGCCTCCTAGGACTGGCACAAAAACACGCAAGGACCCCATCACCAACACCCGACGGATCAGGGAATCAACCGAAAGGGGCTAAGGGGACATCCAACACGGAGCAACACATCAGCGAGAAAACCCCAAACTTGCTACAAATACCAGACACACAAGCGACAAGCAGCGGAAAGTCGATACCCGAACCCAGGAAGACTGACAAAGTGGCCACAATGGGAGTAATACGTAGCTGGGGAGAATTTTATGATGGCACGGGCGACCCGACAGAATTCATCTGTAGAACGGAAGAGCTGGCAAGGGCCTATGGGATAGAGCTCGACCAAGCAGCAGGAGCTATGGTGATTTTGCTCAGAGACTGTGCCTTGGACTGGTGGCATACCCACCCAATTCCAATGCCATCATGGAAAAGCTTCAAGACAGAATTCCTGGGATACTACAGACCGGCGGACTCCGAAGAGAAAGCGATGGAAAACATAACACGCAGGCACCAGGGTTCAAACGAGCCAGCAAAGGACTACGCACGGGAACTTCGTAAAATCATGAGATTTACCACTCTCACGGAGGAAAAGAAACTAGAGTGGGTCTACCGAAACAGTCGAGTAGAGTTCAAAAAATACGCCAAACGAGGGGAATGCCGAACCCTAGCGGAATACTTACAGTTGGCAGAGGAATTCGAGGCCCTCCAACCACAGGAACGCGCACCACAACACACTTCGGAAAGCCACTGGACACAACGGCAGCAACCGGGAGATTCCGGGAGACAAACGAGAAACCAATGGAGACCACAGGAACCTCCACAAGCACTGAGCAGAGGAATAACTCGATCATTCAATATGAATAATAGATGTTCAAGGTGCAAAGAAGAGGGACACAGAGGACAGCAGTGCAACAATACGCCAAGAATATTCTGCTGGATATGCGGACAGGATGGAATACGAACGATCCATTGCTGTCGCCGGAACGAAACGTCGGGAAACGCCAGAGGCCCGGGGGATCACAGCGGGTGCCCAGGGCAAACACCACACCCGCAACATCAATAAACTTCAACGGCCGACGACTACTTGCACAAGTAAATATAGGCAACGCAAGAGTTCGCGGGGCCATAGACACAGGAGCTACAAGAAGTTTCATCGCCAGGAAACTAGCCAGCAGAATAGCCAGACATGGGAGAAAAAAACAAGTAACCGAAGCCATTAGGCTAGCAGACGGAACAAACAGAACGGTCACAGAGGCACTAGAAGTTCCAATACAACTCGGAAACAAAACAAACACAACAACGCTGCTAATCCTCGAAGAGGTAATCGGCGACCTTCTGCTGGGGATAGACTTCTTGGAACAATGCAACGCGACACTACAATGCGGAGGACTCACAGCAAAGATGAACGGGGACCAAAGAAACAAAAACAGGAGGAAAAAAAAAAAGAGTCACGGCATAGGATAACTAGCGACAGGCGATCTAACGGAAGCAGAGGTACAAGAAACCCTTGAAAAAGAGTTGGAAATGATGAGTCAAGTCAAGGGAGTCAGCCATATTGCCACGCATAGGATATTCATGAAGCACGATCGCCCAATCAAACAAAGGTACTATCCTCGAAACCCAGCCATGCAAGAAATAATAAACAAACAAGTGGACGAGCTTCTGGCTCAGGATCTCATCGAACCCTCGCATTCCGCTTACAGCTCACCAGTAGTACTAGTAGAGAAGAAAAACAAAGAATGGAGACTTTGCATAGACTACAGGCAGCTGAACGAGCACTCAGAACGTGACGCATACCCAGTACCCCGTATGGACCACATACTCAACCAACTACGAGAGGCCAAATATATAAGTACACTAGACTTAAAAAGTGGCTACTGGCAAATACCGATGGATAAAGGAAGCAAACAGTTCACCGCGTTCACCGTACCTGGGCGCGGGCTGTATCAGTGGAAGGTAATGCCCTTCGGACTACACACAGCACCAGCCACGTTTCAAAGAGCTCTGGACTCAGTCATAGGACCAGAGATGGAACCCTTTGCATTCGCATACCTGGACGATATAGTGGTCATCGGGCGTACCAAAAGGGAACACATGGGAAAACTACAGGAAGTAATGAGCCGACTACGCAAAGCAAATTTGAAGATAAACGCAGAGAAATGTCACTTCTTCAAGGAAGAGCTGAAGTACCTAGGCCATGTGGTTAGCGCAAGGGGGATACACACGGACCCGGGAAAAATAGCCGCGATCCTAGACATGCCAAGCCCACAGACAACGAAGCAAGTACACAGCTTTCTGGGGGTAGCTTCATGGTACAGAAGATTCGTCCCAAACTTCACGGAACTGGCACAACCACTATATAACTTAGTGAAGAAAGACACGAAGTTCAAATGGAGCGAGGAGGCAGAACAGGCAACGCAACACCTAAAAAAGGCACTAACGGAAGCACCAGTTCTGGCCTGCCCAGATTTTGGGAAAACTTTTCTACTCCAGACAGACGCCAGCAACTGCGGACTAGGAGCGGTCCTTACTCAAGAAGACGAAGACGGCGAGCACGTGATATCGTACGCCAGTCGGAAACTCACAAAGACGGAACAGAACTACTCAGCAACCGAAAAGGAATGCCTGGCAATCCACTGGGGCATCCAGAAGATGAGGATGTACTTGGAAGGTTACCACTTCATAGTCATCACGGACCATCAGGCGCTAAAGTGGCTTAACTCGATAGAGAGCCCATCAGGACGGATCGCCAGATGGGCGTTGGCAATGCAGCCATACTCGTTCGAGATTCGCTATCGCAGAGGAAAGCTCAATGTCGTGGCGGACGCATTGTCCAGAATGCCAGAAGAAGAAGCCCACGGAGCCGAAATCGAAGAAGACGTCTGGATTAAACGGAAAGTTATAGACTTAGAAAAAAACCCCGAATCATGGCCAGATTACGCGATAATTAACGGAAGGCTATATAGGCATATACCGTCATGGGCTGCAGACGAGGACACACAGCCATGGAAACTATGCGTGGCTAAAAAACAACGAGAGCGAGTACTTCGAGAAAACCATAGCGAAGCAACAGCAGGCCACCTAGGGGTGAGAAAAACAAAACACCGGATAATGGCACAATACTACTGGCAAGGAATGCACAGAGATATACAGCAGCATGTGAGAAGCTGCGAAACGTGCCAACGCTACAAAACATCTCAGCAACAAGCAGCAGGGAAAATGTTGTCAGAAATAGCAAAAGTACCCTGGGAAACCCTATGCATAGATTTCGTGGGCCCACTACCGAGATCCAGCCACGGTAACAACATGTTGCTAGTGATGTTCGACAAGTTCACTAAATGGGTAGAAATTGCAGCCGTCCGGAAAGCAACGACAGATATCGTACTAAAGGTACTAAGGGAACAGGTCATATCCCGGTTCGGAACACCAAAAAAAAATAATCTCGGACAATGGGGTGCAATTCACTAGCAACAAGTTCAAGGCACAGCTACAGAAATGGGGAATTGCTCACCAGCTGACAGCCCCATACACCCCTCAAGAAAACCCGGCAGAAAGGGCCAACCGGACGATTAAAACAATGATCGCACAATTCTCGGGAACAGAGCACACAAGATGGGACGACTGGCTACCTGAAATATCGTTGGCAATCAACAGTAGCAGATCAGAGTCAACTGAATATAGCCCAGCATATCTGCTCTACGGACGGGAAATTAGATTACCAGGAAGCCTGTTTGCCGAAAACACACAAGGATCGGGAATTGTGGAGGAGACAATACATGCACGATGGGAGCGTATCATGGAAACGAGGAAACTTGCACACCTAAACATGGGAAAAGCGGCACAGGACCAAGCTAGATCATACAACCTCCGGAAAAGGGACTGGAGACCCAAAATAGGAGACTTAGTATGGGAAAGACAGCACCCATTGTCAAAAGCAGCAACTGGATTCGCGGCAAAGTTAGCTCCGAAATACGAAGGCCCATTCAAAGTTACAGGTTTCATATCCGCGGTTATTGCAACAATAAAACACACGGTGACCGGAAAGACGCACAGAACCTACGTAAACGAACTGAAACCCCATGTAGAAACCCTCAACTAACAAGCACGCACAACTCCACAAAAACCAACTAAGAAAAAAACCATTCGTCGTGTTTCAGAATGAACAAAAAATTTCAAAACTCGCTGGGAAAATACAGGGAGAACCTGCAAAGGATCAACCAGCAGCGGCGACGAGTAGTTATACTCGGAGCCGTGGACGTGGCAGGTCCAGCTGGTTGCCGGAAGCCAACCAGGGCTGCCCCGATGGGCAGACAAGCCCCACATCGGAACCCACACGGAACAACACCCACCCCAACGACACGGAACACGCTGGCAACCCCCACGACCACGAATACAACCACGGCAACGACACGGAACACGCTGGCGACCCCTACGACCACGAATAGGACCATTACATCAACACGGCAAACATTGGCAACATCAACGACAAAGGAAACGACACGGCAAGCAACGGACAACGAAGAACGACCCCCCATGCCCAGGACAACGACCGGCACAAAAGGCACCAACTGGCAGATCATCAGCGTCCGCAAACAAAATGGGTAACCCCGCGGCGGCTCTCGGCTCTAGACTTTCCCGGAGTGAAGCCGATCAACTTATCGGAGGAAAGCGAGGAGGAATGGGAGCCAAAACCACGGGGCCGCGAGGAGCACCTGAAACGCGTGGAGGAAGCGGTCGTGCGTCTGAAGGCAACCTGGCGGAGCGGAAACCGCAAGACAACACTGGTGGTCTCGGACAACCACACAACCCGCATCCGCATCGGCAGAGACGGACACGTACACACCAACACCAACGAGACGCCAGTGTCTTAAGCGGGGGGGTGTGACGACCCGACGTCACAAATAATAAAAAAAAGAACATTCCAAAAACACATCTATCTTCTTTATTCTCACTACGCCGCACCACATTCAAAATACGCGCCAAAAAGCGCACACGCTCAAACCGCGCGCCCAAACAGATACGTTGGTCACACTAACATATCGATAAACAACTACCAGGTCTGGCCACACTAACCCTTACGATACTTCGATAACCTAGTACCATCGCTATATTGAGGAACCGATAACGAGTTATCGATAGCGGTATTCTCAACATCGACCGCTCTGGGCACACTCAACGGGGCCTATATAAGCAGAGGCAAGACCCCAGATGAGTCACTTGCGTTCCGACGATCTTCGAGGAAACATCAGCAACAAGGAGAAATATCCGGGTAAGTGTTCTGGTAGATAGTCTTGGTATTGGTGGAGGATCCGTAAGAGTGCGGTTTTAAATCGGCTCTACGACCTGGTGAGGATCACTGGCGTCCCGGTGTGGTTTCCCTGAAATCAGCCCAGACCCAGTCGTGATCACTGAGGCGGCCCGGTTTACGTAATACAGGCCCACCTCAGTGAGTTCCCCCAGACGTCACGTTTCCGGCTTCCGACCCAGAAACGAAACGGATGTAGAAACGGCAGGTCGAAAGAAAACTAACGATGCCCGGCAGCCGAAACTAACGATGCCCTACATTCCCGAATCCCACGAGAAATCCAAGTAGATCGTTCCCAACGACCCAGAACACTACAAACCCGACGTACACGACGTACACGACATACGCACGACGAAGCAGTTCTCACTCGGCCGCCCGCAGCGCCAACGCGATAACCCGGCCACCCGCAGCGCCAACACGGTCACTCGGCCGCCCGCAGCGCCAACACGGTCACTCGGCCGCCCGCAGCGCCAACGCGACCACCCGACCATCCGCCGCGTCAACGCGACCACTCGGCCCATCTACGACGTCAACACGATCACTCGGCCCACCCCGCAGCGCCGACTCGATCTCACACGCTTCTATAGCGTCACGGACACACCGCGAAGCAGTCCCTCTCACACGCTTCTATAGCGTCACGGACACACCGCGAAGCAGTTCGTCTCACACGCTTCTATAGCGTCACGGACACACCGCGAAGCAGTTCATCACACTCGCTTCCGGAGCAACGGGTCTACGACGGCAAGCAGATCTCCACACACGCTCCCAGATCTACGACAGCAAGCAGTTCATCACACTCGTTTCCGGAACATCGGACCCACGACGGCAAGCAGTTCCTCACACACGCTCCTGTAGCATCACATCCCGACCGCAAGTAGTTCACCACTCGGCCCTTCCGGAGCGCTGAACCAACGAAGCAAGCAGTCTCAACTCACGTATACGTCATCACCCGACAAAACACTACTTTTGTACAATTACTACGAAATACACGCCTACTTTATAGTTCTATCCCTCTGTGTCATTCTTGGGGAAAGGGAGGTAAACCGATCTATAGAGGAAATAGAAATATCTGTCTCGAACCCTGACCACGGCGAGCTATACCGCCTCCCAAAACAGGGTCGTTACACTGGATATCATACACATTTTTGTTGTTTCTAGCTGGTTCCAGCTCCACAAAGAATATATCCCGGTTCGCCTTCCCATTTTCACCAGGGGGGTTGAATACATTCCGAGGGTTGTGTCCCAGAGCTTTCAGTTTTGCAGTGATTTCGGCTATTTCAGTGGAAGCGTGAAGTCCCTTGATGACGACTCGAAAGGCTCGTTCATTTTTAAACTGAAAAGTGCTGACAGGAATTCCATTATCCTTGAAAAGCTTCTGGACTACACGGTAAACATTGCCGTCATCCACAGTAATCCTACAGGTAGATTTACCAGTTGTCTTGACGCGAAAACCATTGGTCACAGAAGATAGTAATGAAATTAGTTGCCTAAAATCAGTGATTCCCCTCAAAAGAAAGGGTGGCGGACGGGGATCACGTTTCTTGGTTTTAGCTTGAGAAGAGGCATTGCGTGGGGACACCGAATGCAAGTTAGCTTCAACAGGCTCAAACAATCCATAACCAAGTTTAGAGGTGCTGATTGACTCATTATTATGAGTGGAAGTCATTGTCATCATCATCGTCAGACAAAATAGCAAAGCTATTGTTGTTTCCTAAGTAGGTAGAGCCTTCTTGACTTGAAGAATGTGATTGTATGGTCATGCCAGAGGATGGAGCTTGAGGACGTTTATGGTCGCCAACAGGGTTTGGCAGCGATGATTTGTTGATATTACTACCTCCGAGTATGTCAAGATTTCGTCTTTTTCTTAGGTTATTTACCTGAGTAAAGCGCTCATCATCGGCAGCATTTTTACTAATCCACTTAGGGGTAAAAATGGTCATAGTCGGGACAGATGAGGTGTCTGAATAATTGGAATCATCAAATTCATCAGAAGTATCAGAGAGGCACCTATTGGCATCAAAGGCAGTCGCCTTGGCATTCCTAGAGGCATTCATAACAGCTGGTCGCGTAACTTGGTCCTTAGCAAAGACCGAGTGCTTAGTCACATGAGAGTCATAATTGGTTTCCCGACAAACTTTCGTCGAGATGGCTTGAAATTGGAAGACATCTTTTTTGGGAACTGCACCAGCATCTGACATTGTACTTGCGTAATGAACTAAAAAAACAAAGAAAAAGAAAGTTAACCGCAGCAGCCGGCCTGCCAACCGAAGGCAAGGCCGGCAAATGTTTTGTTAAGAAAGTCAAAAGAAAAATCGTAAAGACTCAGAAAAACAGAATTTTGTATAAAACTTTTTTTTTTTTTTTTTTTTTAAATACGGGAGCTCTGAAATAAACACAACCGGTTAGTCTGACACATAAGTCGAGACCATAAATACTCAGTAAAGATATAATAACGTGGTTTGAATTAAAAAAAAACAGATTTTTTTATTGCAATATAAGATGTTTTTCCTCACTAACAAACATACGAAAAACAAGAGAGAACGCTATAGTCGAGTGCCTGGACTTACTCAGCTAAACAACTTAATATAAATATGTCTTCTTGTATTATCTTTGCCGGCCAATTGCAACTGTGTACAATGTAAATACATATGTACACGTGTATATGCTTACATACATACACACATACGCCATTTTTTGACTCAGACTCCAATTTGGCTAACTTGATTTGATTTGCATAGTTCTAGGGATATAGTTCGGTATTGACAAATGAAAACCATCGCAATTTCCTTTAATATAAATCCTTATCGAGAATTAACGTTGACTATGTTGAGCACCTTGGCCAGCTGTTCCAAAGTCATCCGTTAGATGGCGCTATTGGTACCACGGGCCATGAAAGGCGGAAATGTAGGCGCTAGCCAGGCTTAAGCGTTTAATGGGTTTTTGTGCGTTAGAGTGGGCGTGGCAAAACTTTTATTAGGCCAATCGATAGGTATTGACGAAACAAATACATATCAGAAAAAATGTTGAAAATAGCATCAAAACTGTGGCCATAGCTTGTGGCTTGTGGGCGTCAGAGGGGGCGTGGCACCATTTTGAAACAAACGTAGGATCTCCTAAAATCTACATGCAAAATGCCAATCTTCTAGCTTTTATAGTTTCCGAGATCTCAGCGTTCATACGGACAGACAGACAGACGGACACACAGACGGACAGACGGACATGGCTAGATCGACTCGGCTAGTGATCTTGAACAAGAATATATATACTTTATAGGGTCGGAAACGCTTCCTTCTACCTGTTACAAACTTTTGCACGCATACAATATACCCTTTTACTCTACGAGTAACGGCTATAAAAACTACTTAGCTATAAACTTGGACTAAAATTAAATATTTACAAAATATAGTACTAAGCACCTTAATTAATTGTATTTCAAGATAATGTATTATAAGATTCAGACTCATTATATTTTTATAATTTCTGTTAATTTTTTTTGTTTTTCGCGCGGTGTCCCACGGCCGACATACCCGCCCAACCGACCGAGGGGTGCAGCCGTGTATCGTACGGCACGATAAGCGAGAAGATAGACGCGAGATAAAACAAGAGAGAACGCTATAGTCGGGTGCCCCGACTATCAGATACCCGTTACTCAGGTAAAGGGAGTGCAAGGGAGATGGAGATAGAAACTTTGATCACGCATAACTTTTTAACGAATGGTCCGATTTGAAAAATTTCTTCTACATTTCGATAGGTATTGATAAACACAATAAAACTGCATTTTTACTTTTCCGAAATATTTAAATTTTTAAAATCGTATATAAGCGATTGTGGGCGTTAAAGGGGGCGTGGCACCTTTTTGAAACAAACTTGCGCTGCGTAGGAACTCCTAGAATCTGCATGCAAAATGCCAATCTTCTAGCTTTTATAGTTTCCGAGATCTCAGCGTTCATACGGACAGACAGACAGACAGACGGACAGACAGACGGACAGACGGACAGACGGACATGGCTATATCGACTCGGCTAGTGACCCTGATCAAGAATATATATACTTTATAGGGTCGGAAACGCTTCCTTCTACCTGTTACATACTTTTGCACGAATACAATATACCCTTTTACTCTACGAGTAACGGGTATAAAAATATACAGTGGATCGCAGTTTATTTCGTGCAGTTACCTAAAAAAAGTTTAAGTCGTTATTCCTGCTAAACTAAGAAAGATAACAGAAACATTTAAATGCAGTATTTTAAAGGGGAATATTAACATGTTTATTAAATAAAAACGATATCATTAATCATAAAAACAAAACACTTATTAAACAAGAAAGGAAAGCTAAATTCGGGCGGAGCCGAAGTTGATATACCCTTGCATAATATTCTGTAAATAATATTCTCCAAAATTATTCATATAATGCATTCTAAATACTCATAAAAATCCTAACTTCCTAACTTTAAAAACACCAAAGTTATGGCATTTTCAATCGTTCAGTTATATGGCAGCTATAAGATATAGTCGGCCGATCCCTATAAAATTTGGTAGGTCGGATTGATTGGCCAAATATAAAACTTATAGAAAATCCCAACTTCCTAACTTTAAAAATACCAAAGTTATGGTATTTCCTATCGTTATATGGGAGCTATAAGATATAGACGGCCGATCCTTATGAAATTTGGCAGGTCCAATTGATTGGCCAAATAAAATAGCCATAGAAAATCCAAACTTCCTAACTTTACAAACACCAGAGTTATAGCATTTCCTTTCGTTCAGTTATATGGCAGTTATATATATATATATTTCAGTTCTATTATATACTGCGTGCAAAGGAAAGAAGGGCGTGTGCAAAGTTTCAATTCGATATCTTTAAAACTGAGAGACTAGTTTGCGTAGAAACAGACAGACGTCCGTCTGCTTATATCAACTCAGGAGGTGATCCTGACCAAGAATATATATATACTTTATAGGGTCGGAGATGTCTCCTTCACTGCGTTGCACACTTTTGACCAAAATTATAATACCCTCTGCAAGGGTATACTAAAACAAAATGTGCAGGCTTTTTTCATGCCGCAGCTTATTTCGTGCAGTTCAGTCTACTTAACCTATTTTTTTAAAATTTAATAGCTAATATTTTTTATGTCCTCCTTTTTGGGTCTGGACACCTTTAAGACGATTTCCCATGGAAGAAACCAACTTTTTAGTTGTTTCCACTGGGATTTTTTGTCATTCTTCCATTAGAACCATTTTCAGTTCGTTCTTGTTGGAAATCTTCCTCTTCCTTTTAAGTCTGGAGACTGTGCTGGCGTTATGATGCCATGCATGCCTTCACAATTCCCGCCGAATGCTTCAGATCGTTGTCCTGATAAAATCGAAATCGATCCCGTATGCCCAGTTTTTCTGCAGATTGCAGCAGGTTATCCTTTAAAATGTTAAGGTACATTTTGGCATCCATGATACCATCGATGAAAATAAGGTTGCCCACGCCAGAGGCTGCCATACAGGCCCAAACCATGACTTGACCCCCACCATGTTTGACCGTAGGTTTCAGGTGCTTGTTTTCCAGCTCTGTATTTGGTCGCCGCCACACAAATTATCGTCCATCCGAACCAAAAATAACGTCATCCCAGAATGAAATCGGCAAAAGGATGTGCTCCTTTGTAAACTTTAGCCGAGCAACAGTATTTTTATACCCTTGCAGAGGGTATTATAATTTTGGTCAAAAGTGTGCAACGCAGTGAAGAAGACATCTCCGACCCTATAAAGTATATATATTCTTGATCAGGATCACCTCCTACTTCTCGCCCATCTCGTCCTCGAACTCTGCAGCTATTTTTGGAGTTGGCGCTCTTCATGATCATTGAAAGTTTTATTAGGAGCTTTTCGGCCTTTATCTTCAACACGGTTCTCTCGTACAAAACGTTGGATGATGTATTAGGGATACCATTTCTGCAATGACCCGCTGACTTTTTCCACTTTTAAAGTGTTTTAGCACAAGTTCGCGTTGCTCAATAGTTGTGCGTGGTGCCATCTCAGTAATTCCCCTGAATTTCTTTATATTAGTATGACCAAGCTCGGAAACTCATAAAATATATTTGTTGGTATTATAAATGATCAAATAATGAAAAAAAATCTGAGATTTTTAAGGCTAAATGTTACATTTTTTAATTTAAACATACTGCACGAAATAAGCTGCGGCATGAAAAAAGCCTGCACATTTTGTTTTTATTTAATAGTGTTTTGTTTTTATGATTAGGGAAATCGTTTTAATTTAATAAACATGTGCCAAGCATCGTTCTACAGTTGCCTAGGGAGGGTAAATTAATCAACATAAGCCTACTTGTACTTTTTTTTTTGCTTTATAATATTCTGAAATGTTTTTTATCAAATAAAAACCATGTTACCAAACTCAGTTAATTTATAAAAAATTAATTTTGACTTAAGCTTAAAACCCACATCACCTTAACAATCGTTATTTCCAAACATTAAAAGATGCCCATGATTGCCATACTCTTAAAACTTAAGAATTAAAAAAAATCATTTCCACAACCTTCTTGTATGTTTTTCGCCGCACGAATTAGCTCCCGATTTTTATGTTAAAATCGGTATTCAGGGAACACCTTCAATTTGGCTAACTTGATTTGATTTGTATAGTTCTTGGGATATAGTTCGGTATTGACAAATGAAAACCATCGCAATTTCCTTTAATAAAAATCCTTATCGAGAATTAACGTTGACTCTGTTGAGCACCTTGGCCAGCTGCTCCAAAGTCATCCGTTAGATGGCGCTATTGTATACGCCATGAAAGGCGGAAATGTAGGCGCTAACCAGGCTTAAGCGTTTAATGAGTTTTTGGGCGTTAGAGTGGGCGCGGCAAACTTTTATTAGGACAATCGATAGGTATTGACGAAACAAATACATATCAAAAAAAATGTTCATAATAGCATCAAAACTGTGGCCACAGCTTGTGGCTTGTGGGCGTCAGAGGGGGCGTGGCACCATTTTGAAACAAACGTAGGAACTCCTAAAATCTACATGCAAAATGCCAATCATCTAGCTTTTCTAGTTTCCGTGATCTCAGCGTTCATACGGACAGACAAACGGACAGACGGACATGGCTAGATCGACTCGGCTAGTGATCCTGAACAAGAATATATATACTTAATAGGGTCGGAAACGCTTCCTTCTACCTTTTACAACCTCTTGCACGAATACAATATACCTTTTTACTCTACGAGTAACGGGTATAAAAATTGTTTTTAGTGAAGATAAATATTTATAGAAATATTATTAGAATATATAAATATAGTTTTTCTCAAGTGACTGTTTCATTAAATTAAGTATATTATTTATATAAAAACTAACTAATTGTTAAACCTTAAACATTTTTTGGTTCTCAGTGCTGACTGTGTTTTTTAAAAACTTTAGATGACTTGTTGGTTTTTGTTTTTATACCCTTGCAGAGGTTATTATAATTTCAGTCAAAAGTTTTCAACGTGTTGAGGTAAGGTATATAAGGTATATGTATAAGGTATATTCTTGATCAGCATCCGTCCGTCCGTCCGCTTCTACGCAAACTAGTGCCAAAAGTTGTCTTTCTATTGCAAGTTGTATATAAGTCGAAACGAGCCGGATCGGGCGACTATATCATATAGCTCCCATAGGAACAACCAGAAAAATATTCAAAAAAATTATAACTTTATTGTTTTTAATTGTTTTGTTGTTCTATGGGATTTAATACTAAATATTTATTATGGAATCACGGTTTAAATTAAATTAAAATCGGACAACAATATCATATAGCTGCACTCAGTTTCATTGTTTTTGGTAATATAGACATAGAAATTGAAATGTAGTAGATTTGTAACAACTGCAAGGGTATATAAACTGCGGCTTGCCGAAGTTTGTTTCCTTTTTTGTTTAAATTGCAAAGGAGTTGCGCCTGAGTTTAAGCATTGAGGATTAACTGACGCAATGTCGGCCAAGCCGTATGTTTATATCCCCGCCTTAGTGAATACTCTGTGCAGCGTGAACATTTTTACGGAAACTGGTGGTCTAAATATAACCCATAATGTTTGGATGGAAGCCAGTAACCTTTTGAAACGATTAGTGCAAAGACACCAAAGTGTAGTATGTGGCTACATATTGAAGGTTACTGCAGTGAGTGTGGTTCCATTTTAAAAGCACAGCCGTGCTAAGCCCGAGCAGAATTGTGGTAATCTAATGGCTTTTACGGTACCAGATACAGGAGGCATTCCACATAATAAAAAACGCCGATGTACAAGATCCGGACGGCTCGAAATAAGGAAAAAGGAAACCACCAAGTAAATGAGTGAGTGCGACCCAGAAAAAAGAGGCTATTAACAGGCACCTTGGAATCACCAACGATGGGGATCCAATTTCATTCCTATAGCTCAAAAAATATGAGGGTGAATTGGCCGGATGCATTCTGGATATCCGATTGGATGATGATTTTGCATTTACTGCACATACGGCCAAAATTAAACCTATATATCACGGATAAAAACTATTCAGAGAATTGCTGTCGACGTCACTTGAAGTTATACAAGTTATGTGTTTTCATACCAAATTGTGACGTGTGGTGACAGCATATTTCCAGTGTTTCAAATGTTTTCGGCCAAGCATGATACTACTAGCATTCAATTCTGGCAGAGCAGATTAATTTCCAAACTGAACATTTTCCACCGGAGGTGGTGTGAGACTTCTCCTTGGAACTGCCTCGATGCTACATCACGCCTTGACATCGCTCACCTTATAAAAATAATGTGTCGAAAGAACGACCATAAGACAAAACTGACAAATATAAAGATTTGTACATAAGATCCATTGGTGTTGCAACGACTTGCGAAACCAAGGAAAGTTTGCTCGGATGATGAAGGCAATGCCGACTGTTGTGTTAAGCGAATCCTACAACAAAAAATCTGAGAAAATGTACCTGTCTAGCAAAAAAATGAAAAGTATCTCCTTAAACTTTTTTTTTTTATAAAAGTAAAAAATTGTATATTTATTGCAAAACTTAAGAGGTATACTGCTACCTATGTGGCAGCTTGAGCAGGTTGTAAATATAGGGGATAACAAATTTTAGATATAATAAATTATACGCAATATATCTTTAGTTTCTATTTTAATTCCTTTAAGCTTTAAATATTATATGTGTCTTGATGGGAGGTCATGTGGGTGGTATCTTTTTAATCTTCTTTTTCTCGGTCTCCATAACAACCTTTTCGCCAATGAGTTAGGGTGAGATCCAAGACGTCTGAAATAATTTTCCGCGTGTGTTCGACATACATCGCCTATTTTTGGGATTTTTAGATCTCTTTCTATGTCTCTCGTTCTCATAAACCAGGGGGCATTACAAATGGATCTAACAATCTTGCTTTGTGCAACTCTAATTTTATTAAGGTTAGATTTGGCCGTTATCCCGTAGATTTGTAGCGCATATTTCCAAATTGGACTCAATATGCGGACTTTATTCGACAACGAAAGTTTATTTCTCGGCGAAAGTAGCCAGGACATGCGTGCAGCCTTGGAAAGTACAGTGTGCTTGATCATCGTCGTATGCTTTTGAAAAGTGAGTCCTCTATCCAAGATCACCCCAAGGTACTTATAGTTGGTCTCATGTTGAAGTATAGAGCCGAGCATAGAAATTCCTGAGCAATTCAGTGCTCTTTTCGTGAATGTGACACAAACACATTTGCTGCAGTAGATGCCTATATTCCATTCGGTCGTCCACTTTTCAAATCGTGTCACATACTCCTGTAGACCCAAGGTTGAAATATCCATGCTTGCATTCCTGACCAAAACCGCGATGTCGTCGGCGTATGTTGCGATGAGCATGTTATCGTCGTCAACTTCAGTACAGCCCCAGGAATCTGGCCTATCTGAGGTATACAAAGAGTACAATGTCGGGCCTAGTACACTGCCTTGGGGTACACCAGCCGCAATAAGACGTTTTCACGACTTTTCACCATCGACAACTACACTAAATTTCCTGTTCGATAGGAAGCTTTCAATGAGGAGAAATAGCTGTGGTGTAAGAAGGATCTTTAGCTTGCTTAGGAGACCGTCGTGCCATACCCTGTCGAAAGCTTGTTGGATGTCCATAAACACAGCAACTGTGTACATTTTATTCTCCATAGCCTCCAGAGCGAAGTTGACCACGCGATGCAGCTGTTCAGATGTAGCGTGACTTTCTCGAAAACCAAACTGCCATTTTGGAATAGCTCTGCTCACGCTTTCTAGTTTGAGGATCCGATCCAGCAACACCCTTTCCATCATTTTGCCCAGCGCAGGGAGAAGACTGATTGGCCTATATGCATCTACTTCGGTGGGCGGCCTTCCAGGTTTGGGAATCATCGTTATGACGGCAGATTTCCATGCACTTGGGTAGTGACTGAGCCTCAAAACGCTGTTAAACAGCAAGACTATGAACAGAAGAGCTTTTTTGGGAAGAATTTTGAGGGTCTTGTTATCTAGCAGGTCGTCGCCTGGAGCTTTTTTGTTTTTAAGCTTTCCGATCTGTGTCATGACTTCCTTTAGGGTTACAGGGTTTGTGGGAAGAGCCAGGGTTCGGTTTTCTATCGGCGTTAGATTTAACGGCTTAAATCTTTCCTCTAAGTTGTCAGCAAATATATCGGCCTTCTGTTGACTGGAGCTACACCATCCACCAGCTGGATTTCTAATAGGAGCCTTCGGGATGACATGTCTTTTAAAACGATTCGTAAGCTTCCATAGCGAGTAGTTGGTGGACGCCTCTGGACTTGCATTTTCTAACATTTGGTCAAACTGTTCTTGCTTGTTCTTCGTCAGTACTTTGCTTAGACGATTTGATAGTCTTTTATAGATATTGTAGATACGTACATCTCCTGTTCTTGTATATTTCCGACGAACCCTTCTTTTTAGTTGAATGAGAACTACAGCATTTTGTGGAAGCAGGTTGCTTCCACATTGGCTTGGAGAATGTCTGATGTTGGCTGAAGCAAATGTCGCAGCCGAAAAATATAAGCTAAAGTAATTTTCATGTGGTGGCATAAGTATTTTGACAAGTAGATTAATAACAAATTTTAAACTTAAAAAAACTAAAGGAAACAAATTTAGAAAAATATTTAATTTCCTTTAGTTTCAATCATTTTAGCAGGTTATTTTTATACCCTTGCAGAGGGTATTATAATTTTGGTCAGAAGTTTGTAACGCAGTGAAGGAGACGTTTCCGACCCCATAAAGTATATATATTCCTGATCAGGATCAATAGGGGAGTCGATATAGCCATGTCCGTCTGTCCGTCTGTTTCAATACCGTTTGCGAGCTCAGTTTAAAAGCTAGCGATCTGAAACTTTCACAATCGTCCTAAAAGGGGGGCATTACAAATGGATCTAACAATCTTGCTTTGTGCAACTCTAATTTTATTAAGGTTAGATAAGCTTCGACTGACAGCTCACCAGCCACGAGCACTGCGACCTCGTTAATTTCTGCAACCGCAGCCACTGCAACAACAACATCAACGGTCGCCGTTAACAACAACGCGATTTCGAATGCGTTTGCAACTTCTGCAGCGCCGAATAAAACTACAAAGCCAAGTGTAAGTACAAGTGCCAATATCGGCAATATCAAACAACAACAAGTGGGTCCGGCTATACAGACTGGCATGGACCGTTACATCCAAATCAAACGGAAGCTAAGCCCGCAAAATAAAATGGTTGGAAATAAACCAAAACAAAATTGCCCTAATAAAGGCAGCGAACAACCAGGGGCATCTAGTAAAAACAGATTCGCCCTATTGTCGGAAATTGATAATAATCAATCCGAATCTGGACAGGCTGTTCAAAAGAAACCAAAGCCCCCACCAATTTAGATAAGGGAACAGAACTCAAATACCCTAGTAAAGAAAATTGTTGCGCTGGTCGGGAATGACAACTTTTATGTTACTCCCCTTGTTAAAGGGAATATTCATGAAACAAAGCTTCAAGCTTAAACTGAAGATCAATTCAGAGCTGTAACAAATTACCTAGACGAGGCTAGGAAACCCTACTACACGTACCAGCTCAAGAGTAGCAAGGGCTTGCAAGTAGTGCTAAAGGGCATAGAGCCCGACGTGTCCACCAATGAGGTAAAAGAGGCACTGAAAGAAAAAGGATTCTTCTCCAAAAATATTATTAATATTATCAACAAAAATAAAAAGCCGCAACCACTCTTTAAGGTCGAACTGGAGCCTGAAAGCAGAGCCTTGAAGAAAAATGAAGTGCACCCGATCTATAAACTGCAATACCTGTTGCAGAACTGCAAATACTGTTGAAGAACCGCATAAGCGGAATGGCCCACTGCAATGCACAAACTGCCAAGAGTATGGACACACCAGAAACAACTGCGGGCTTCGTTCAGTCTGCGTAGCTTGTGGTGGCTTCCACAAATCCGAACCTTGCCCTGCAAGCAAAGAAGACCCAAAGACAAAGAATACGCTAACTGTGGAGATAACCATACCGCAAACTACAGAGGCTGCCCGGTCTATAAAGAGCTGAAGAGTCAATTTCAACAAGCAAAACAAGCACGCTCCCAGAATGCACGAAATGCGTACGTGCAATCCCAAACCACACCTAATGTTTTCTTTGCGAAAGCAGCCAGATCTTCATTTCGGGCCCTCAACACAAATGGGGGAGTTTCATACGCCAGTGCCCTAAAATCAGGACTTGCCAATCAGACGGGGTTCCCACAAGCTCAATGCTCTGAGCAAATTATAACAACACCTCAGCAAGCAATAGGACAAATACCAAACAGCATGGAAACCATGATGCTGACTTTACAACAGGGTATGATGGAATTTATGTCCTTCATGAAAACAACAATGACAAACCTTATGCAAAATCAAAACATTTTAATAAATTTGCTCACATCCCAACAATCTAAATAATCGATGTCTTGTCTTCGAATATCCATGTGGAATGCCAATGGCGTTTCACGGCACAAACTTGAAATAACTCAATTCCTCAATGAAAACCAAATAGATGTAATGCTGCTAGCAGAAACGCATCTCACAAGTAAATACAACTTCCAGATAAGAGGTTATACTTCATACTGCACAGATCATCCGGACGGTAAGGCTCACGGAGGAACTGGAATCCTAATCAGGAAACGCATTAAGCACCACTTTCACCAGAGGTTTGCAACAAATTATTTGCAGGCTACATCTATAAAACTACAAGCAGGCAACGGCAGTATCACTATAGCCGCTGCCTATTGCCCACCGCGTTTTACAATAACTGAAGAGCAATTCTTGGACTTCTACAATTCACTCGGAGATCGCTTTATAGCAGGAGGAGACTACAACGCCAAGCACACGCACTGGGGATCAAGACTAGTGACGCCCAAAGGAAGACAACTGTATAAAGCAATCATAAATTTGAGCAACAAACTCGACTATGTCTCCCCTGGCAGCCCCACATATTGGCCAGCTGACCCCAGAAAACTCCCGGACTTAATTGAATTCGCTGTGACCAAGAACATCCCAAGAAATTTAGTCAGCGCCAAATCGCTTTCGGACTTATCATCGGACCACTCGCCTGTTTTAATAACTCTCCTTCAAAGCCCGAAAGTAATCGAGCACCCCTTCAGGCTGACCTCGACTAGAACTAACTGGCTAAAGTACAAAAAGTACGTAAGTTCCCACATTGAACTAACACCACAGTTAAACATAGAAAACGACATCGACTTCTGTGCTGATGCCCTGGAGTCAGTACTCGTGGCAGCAGCCAAAATCTCAACTCCAGAAGAGACAATCGTGCGTAGCAACCAATACAAAACTAATCTGCAAATCGAACAACTGGTTCGGGAAAAACGACGTCTAAGACGCGTTTGGCAATCCTGCAGATCGCCCCATTCGAAGCAACTCTATAATGATGCCACCTGCAGACTCACCAAAACCCTCAAGCAAGAAGAGGAGCTTGCGCAGCGCCGGTACATCGAGAAACTGTCGCCGACCAGTACAAAGCATCCTTTGTGGAGAGCTCACCCAAATTTAAGCTCTCCGATAGAATCAGTCACTCCGATTAGAAACTCCTCGGGTACTTGGGCCCGCAGTGACGAAGACAGAGCCGAAACATTTGCTTTACACCTACGAAATGTATTTCAGCCGAACGCCGCCACAAACTCTCTTCAACTACCGCCGTTTAGCTCTGAAATTGCAATTAACCCGATTTTGTTTCAAACACCTGAAATTGCTAACGTCATTAGGAAGCAAATAAAACCGAAAAAGGCTCCAGGGGCCGACCTAATAACCCCAAAAATGATAATTGAACTTCCAAACTGCTCAGTGGATGTTATATGCAAGCTATTTAACTGGATCGCAAAACTTGGCTACTACCCCAAAAAATGGAAAAAGTCCGTGGTTATAATGATACCGAAGCCTGGCAAAGACCACACAATTCCCTCATCGTACAGGCCAATAAGCTTACTATCGTGCCTGTCCAAATTACTGGAAAAATGCCTGCTCACGCGCATTACACCATATTTAAGAGAACAAAACTTAATCCCGGCGCATCAATTCGGGTTTCGTGAAAGCCACGGAACCATCGAGCAAGTCAACCGGATAACTTCAGAAATTCGTACAGCCTTCGAACATCGGGAATATTGTAGTGCGATATTCCTCGACGTCTCTCAGGCATTCGACCGAGTGTGGCTTGAAGGCCTTATGCATAAAATCATAACATTACTGCCAGAAAACACTCATAAGTTACTTAAGTCGTACCTCTACCACAGAGTCTTTGAGGTTAGATGCAATACAACGACATCCAACGAGTATAACATTGAAGCCGGAGTCCCACAAGGTAGCGCCCTGGGCCCTACCCTGTTTATCCTATACACATCAGACATCCCTACGAACGAGAGGCTGACTACGTCCACATTTGCTGACGACACCGCAATCCTGAGCCGCTCAAGATGCCCAACTAGAGCAACAGCTCAACTGGCTGATCATTTGGTGGTAGTTGAAAAGTGGCTATCAGACTGGCGAATCAAAATTAATGAACCAAAGTGTAAACATATAACGTTTACCCTTAACAGACAATCGTGCCCGCCGCTAACTTTGAATGGTACGCAGATTCCCCAAGCCAGCGATGTAACATATCTCGGCGTCCACCTCGACAGACGCCTAACCTGGCGGAGGCACATTGAATGCAAGAAAGCACATCTCAAACTTAAAGCTAGCAGCCTACACTGGATTATAAATTCTCGATCACCCCTGTGTCTGGACTTTAAAGTTCTTCTCTACAACTCCACCCTCAAGCCCATTTCGACCTACGGCTCCCAGCTCTGGGGGAACGCGAGCAACAGCAACGTTGACATCATACAGCGCTCACAATCAAAAATCCTGCGAACAATCACTGGGGCACCATGGTATGTTCGGAACGAAAACATCCACAGGGATCTGGGCATACCACCGGTCAAAGATGAAATAGCAAAGCAGAAAGCGGACTACCATAACAAGCTTACACTGCACCCAAATAATCTCGCAAGGAACCTAAGACGGGTTTCGAACAGAACTCGTCTGCATCGTAACGATCTACCAGCCCAGCAATAAATATTAGGGCCCGTTAGTCTAAATTCAGTCTACATGACTGTAAGTTAAGTTATATTCTTAAGATTTGATATACTTATTGTTAGTCTCATATAGAGAAGATTCAATAAATAAAGCATATATTTAAAAAAAAAAAAAAAAAGGTTAGATTTGGCCGTTATCCCGTAGATTTGTAGCGCATATTTCCAAATTGGACTCAAAATAGATTTATATATGCGGACTTTATTCGACAACGAAAGTTTATTTCTCGGCGAAAGTAGCAAGGACATGCGTGCAGCCTTGGAAAGTACAGTGTGCTTGATCATCGTCGTATGCTTTTGAAAAGTAGGTCCTCTATCCAAGATCACCCCAAAGTACTTATAGTTGGTCTCATGTTGAAGTATAGAGCCGAGCATAGAAATTCCTGAGCAATTCAGTGGTCTTTTCGTGAATGTGACACAAACACATTTGCTGCAGTTGATGCCTATATTCCATTCGGTCGTCCACTTTTCAAATCGTGTCACATACTCCTGTAGACCCAAGGTTGAAATATCCATGCTTGCATTCCTGATCAAAACCGCGGCGTATGTTGCGATGAGCATGTTATCGTCGTCAACTTCAGTACAGCCCCAGGAATCTGGCCTATCTGAGGTATACAAAGAGTACAATGTCGGGCCTAGTACACTGCCTTGGGGTACACCAGCCGCAATAAGACGTTTTCACGACTTTTCACCATCGACAACTACACTAAATTTCCTGTTCGATAGGAAGCTTTCAATGAGGAGAAATAGCTGTGGTGTAAGAAGGATCTTTAGCTTGCTTAGGAGACCGTCGTGCCATACCCTGTCGAAAGCTTGTTGGATGTCCATAAACACAGCAACTGTGTACATTTTATTCTCCATAGCCTCCAGAGCGAAGTTGACCTCGCGATGCAGCTGTTCAGATGTAGCGTGACTTTTTCGAAAACCAAACTGCCATTTTGGAATAGCTCTGCTCACGCTTTCTAGTTTGAGGATCCGATCCAGCAACACCCTTTCCATCATTTTGCCCAGCGCAGGGAGAAGACTGATTGGCCTATATGCATCTACTTCGGTGGGCGGCCTTCCAGGTTTGGGAATCATCGTTATGACGGCAGATTTCCATGCACTTGGGTAGTGACTGAGCCTCAAAACGCTGTTAAACAGCAAGACTATGAACAGAAGAGCTTTTTTGGGAAGAATTTTGAGGGTCTTGTTATCTAGGAGGTCCTCGCCTGGAGCTTTTTTGTTTTTAAGCTTTCCGATCTGTGTCATGACTTCCTTTAGGGTTACAGGGTTTGTGGGAAGAGCCATTTGAAAAGGTCTTTCAAGGAGCATTTGGACTAGGGTTCGGTTTTCTATCGGCGTTAGATTTAACGGCTTAAATCTTTCCTCTAAGTTGTCAGCAAATATATCGGCCTTCTGTTGACTGGAGCTACACCATCCACCAGCTGGATTTCTAATAGGAGCCTTCGGGATGATATGTCTTTTAAAACAATTCGTAAGCTTCCATAGCGAGTAGTTGGTGGACGCCTCTGGACTTGCATTTTCTAACATTTGGTCAAACTGTTCTTGCTTGTTCTTCGTCAGTACTTTGCTTAGACGATTTGATAGTCTTTTATAGATATTGTAGATACGTACATCTCCTGTTCTTGTATATTCCCGACGAACCCTTCTTTTTAGTTGAATGAGAACTACAGCATTTTGTGGAAGCAGGTTGCTTCCACTTTGGCTTGGAGAATGTCTGATGTTAGCTGAAGCAAATGTCGCAGCCGAAAAATATAAGCTAAAGTAATTTTCATGTGGTGGCATAAGTATTTTGACAAGTAGATTAATAACAAATTTTAATCTTAAAAAAACTAAAGGAAACAAATTTAGTAAAATATATAATTTCTTTTAGTTTCAATCATTTTAGCAGGCTATTTTTTTATATAATTGAACCCAAGTGTGCCAATAATTTTGTTCAGGGAAATTTTGTCCACTTTTGGTTTTTTTTTTATTAAATTATTCAAAAAAGATAAATAATTGATTAAACATAAAAATATTTTGTTTGTTTTTAAAATGGGATCAAAAAATATAATTTACTCACCTTTCTTTGTGACACTCCTTCACAATCTGACAGGAGTCAGACCGCCTGCCAATTTGGTGCACAAACGAGTTTAGCTTGTTTCGGACACACCCGTGACTTATTCGGAAACGATATTCAATTTTCTTTCGAATGTGATGATCGTTGTAAAATTCCTTATAATACTCCTGGCTGCACATACCCGGTGTCATATCTTTGTATTTCTCCATCCATTTCATTTTCTTCACAATCTCTTGTAGATTTGTAACGTGGGATTTGAAAAAAGAGACCGACACCGGATAGTGCCAGCCAGGAGTAGGAACTGTTTCATCGCGTGTTTCCTCGATGCCCTCCTCCGGCACAGGAGTTGCGGAAGGGTGAGTGGGAGTGGGAGCGGGAGTGAACCTGCCAAATTGCCGGAAACATATAAAAATCGAGGTAAACTTCTTTTAGGGTCTTTTCCCAGAACTCCTCGTTGTTCATAATTTCCATTATAATTTTCTTATTGTCCACGCTAGCTGCGAACGTTTCGAAGTTACCGGAAAAACAAATGACCCACGCCTGCAAAGAGGAAAAAGTTGGTGATGTGGTTATTTAAAAAAAAAGTCACTCACCTGTCCACCTCCACTATAATACCTTCTGAAAGGTTTGGATATGCTCCCTCTCCATTCTCGTTTCCATAATTACGCACAGCCATAGCACTTGATTGTTGATTTGAAACATTTTTATACAGATAAAGTGTAAGCCGCCAGAAAAGCCAATATAACAGCAAAGCGAAGACCAATTACCAGAAATATCGGAAAAAAATAAAGTGGATCCTAAAAATATATGGTCTCGCTACTTAAGTTTGGGAATGGGAAAACTAAGCCCGAGCTTACACTTAAAAAATGTATAAAATTAATTTTTTTCCCTATGTAAAAAATGGGTCGAAAATGACAGCTATAAGATATAGGCCGACTATATCCTGCCATATAGCTGCCATATAACTGATTGATCGGAAATGCCATAACTTAAGTGTTTGTTAAGTTAGAAAATTGGGATTTTCTATGAGTTTTATATTTGGCCAATTAATCCGGCCTACCAAATTTCATAATCCTATAGCCGCCATATAACTGATTGATCGGAATATAAAGTTCATAGCTACACTTATTTCTAACATACGATTTTTCTAAGTTTTTTATTGTGTTTTTCCTACATTTTTGACATAAGAAACACTTTGCTCTGACAAGAGGCACCCCAAAATATAGACACCCTCACAATAAAACTTCTGCAATCGACTTTTGAGGGGTTTTTTATTTTTTCCTTTCATTTTTTAATATGTTCAGTGAGAAGCGCACGCCAAAAGATTAAATTTTTTAATCTTGGCGCTAGGGTTCACCCAAAGTTCAGACTGGCAATGCTATGCAATTTTCTGGTATTTTTTTCGTCGATCTGAGGCCGAGGTGAAAAAAAGGACTAACGAAAAGTGAACGCCAGCTGTTTGCCACTCGCTCTTTTTCATGACTGGCGTACAGTTTTCGTTGATCTTAGTACTTGGCCTTAAGATAAAAAGTTAAATGATATGTCACTCGGCTCTATCGATAGTCCTTGTGATCGCAGAGTGTGAATGGTAGACAACAGCTGACCGGTCTAACCTCAAAGTTTTGGTCTATACGATGTCACTCGCGTCCATCGATAGTCCTTGTGATCGCAGAGTGTGAATGGTAGGCAACAGCTGACCGGTCTCACCTCTAAGTTTTGATCTTTGCGGTGTCACTTCTTTCTAGACAGTGCCATAGAGTACATTAGTCGGCAAAATTATTCTGAGGAAAAACAAATGGTTCAAGTTTTCATGTAACTTTGCAATGGTTTAATATAACTCACTCTGTTTTACTTCGTGCTTATACAAACTTAAAAATAATGAAAAAATTTAAGCTAAAGTAAATTTCATGTGGTGGCATAAGTATTTGACAAGTAGATTAATAACACAGTTTAAACTTAAAAGAACTAAAGGAGACAAATTTAGTAAAATATATAATTTTCTTTAGTTTCAATCATTACATTTTGGATTATCTCTGAAGATATCTCAGAAATGATCTCTCTGGTTTTATTCAACAATACTGATCTTTTACGTTTCATAAAACATCAGACTTGTTCAATTATATTTAAATCTGGACTTTGAGGTGGCCAGTCCAAAGCGGTGAAAACCAACATCCTTCAATAATGTTGTAATCATCTTGGCTTTGGGGCATGGGACGTTATCCTGTTGCAGAATGAAGGATTGTCCAAAAGGCCTGTCTCCAAAAGTAAATGCATTATCATTTAGAACCAGTAAAAAAACTATTTGGAAAATAGAGGCTTTTAATAGAGGCTTTGTTACCTCCAGAAAAATCGATTGTCCATCCCTTAAAATTTCTTATTTGAAAAAAAGATACCCATGTTTGTCCATCTCTTGAAATTTAAGAATTAAAAAAAATCATTTTTTTAAAAAATAGTTAATTTTGACAAAAAACGTTTTCCCACCTCGTAAAAAAGACATTTTTTAACAAAAATCGTTTGCCCATACCCTAAAAAACGTTATTTCGAAAAAATGAAAGATGGCCCTGTGAGCCTATTCGGTCTTCGTGTATATTAACTATATGGATCTGCATTTTTGGTACCTGATGTTGTTTTTCCTACTGTCTGGACATATCCTTGTGAACTGGAATATGAAATTTAATGTCCGATTTATGTTCTGTATTAAAATTTCAAGTTACTTGAAGAATGTAGTCGATCATGTTGCGCTCGTTTGGAATATTTAATGAAATTCATTTTCCATGTCGAAATCCAATGCAATAATGACAATGGGACCTGGTTCTATTTCAAGATTCATCCACCGCAATTCTTGCCATTTTCTGTGATTCTTCCGAAAAATTCTTTAACAAAAGTTACTAATCCATTTTGTAAACCAAGGCAACTCAATTTCTCTGAATCTACAGCCTCAAATCGATGGTAAAACGATTCCAGGCTTCGGCACTCATAGTTTTCGTAAATTTCATGTGATCGGCGTTTTGATGCACTAGGTATTTCATTAAGCACTTGATCAATAAGTGTTCATATATTTCCATGGCATTGTATTACCCGGTTTCTTTCTTCAAAAAAAATGATTAAAATTATTTCTCTATCACAGTAAAGACGTGGAGAAATTCCCTTGAGGTCATATTTTTAAAGAATTCCACTGCAAAGCTTTCCGTGTAATGTGAATCCAATTGGTTCTCTATATATGCAGTGGACAATATTTCCCCATGTGAATCAAATGGACATGTAGTTTTAAATTGAATTGATTCCGTTCCAATCCATACAGATCTCATTGCTCCACCATTACGCAATATTTCGTCTTTTCTCCTTCGATGTGGTCGATTGTAAATCAAATCTACGTTCGGACGTTTCTTGAGATACGTTTTACTTGGCTTTCTGATGGATCTGTCTTCTAACGCG
This sequence comes from Drosophila fuyamai, assembly GCA_018153365.1. Classification (NCBI taxonomy): domain Eukaryota; kingdom Metazoa; phylum Arthropoda; class Insecta; order Diptera; family Drosophilidae; genus Drosophila; species Drosophila fuyamai. Next base: position 53,910 of record JAECXW010000419.1, on the reverse strand, counting down.
ATTTCTGTACTTTCGTTATTTAAGACCTCTGGTAGAGGGAATATTTTCATTCACAAAGTCTTCCTTGACTTTTTTTGTTTTTTTAGATTGTTGAACACGCCACACAAGGATGGATCTTGTTTTCGTGTGTTGATGAATTATTTCTAAGGATTCCGAAAAAAGCGTGTAGCGGGTGCTCCATTCTTGAGCAAATAAGGTGTGGTCATAGCGGATCAAAAGTTAATCAAGATGTATAATTACAGAAGACGACCATGTCTTTAGACATGTTTTTGTTGTCGTTGACGAAAGGATTTTTTGTATTTTAAATTACAACTCATTTTATAAACCAAATTATGTCAAAAATTTACGTAAACAAGAAAGAAGACTATATCCTATAACTGCCATATAACTGAACGTGTTAAGAATGCATCATATGAATAATTTTGAAGAGTATAATTTACAGAATATTCTTCGACTCCGCCCGAAGAGCTCTCCTTTCTTGTTTACGTAAATTTTTGACATATTTTGGCTTATAAAGTGAGTTGTAATTTAAAATACAAAAAATCCTTTCGTCAACGACAACAAAAACATGTCTAAAAGAAGTGTGCAAAAGCAGAATTCAATCGGTGCAATAGTTTTTGAGAAAACGTGACTACCGACTTCAAAAAAGTGGTTTTCAGAAAAACGCGTTTGAAGTTTTAAAGCAGAATAAAATAGAGTAAACAAATTGTTTTGTTTATTTACATGGAATCATCGATTCCAGGTCCATAAAGGGAAGGTTCTGCTGTAGCTGCAAGTTCCATCGCGGCTTTTCTTTCTTGTCGAAGCTTAATTCGCGCTTCTCTGAGCCTCCGCTTTTTTCTCGGCCGCAAGAAAACGATGGTTGTTCTCATTTCGCGCATATTAGTGGCTGAGAGGTCCAAGTTTCACATCCATTGCATGAAGAAATGTGAGGATGGCAGAGATTCCTTTATTGAATGTGCAGGAAAGCAACATACGCAGCAATTTCGACAGTTTTCGCACCAGCAGTAATTTTTTTTGGACTGATCTTCGAAATAAGCTGGTTTATGCTTTCATTGTTTTTTTTTTGCGTGAAACCGCCCAGGCACCGTTCGAAAAGAATTTCCTTGCTGAGGTCTTCATAAATAGGTTTTATGGATGATAAAATATCAGTTGATAATGGAACATAGTCGTGCTTGAACGATGTTAACGAATTTGTAGCCGAAGAACGTTGCCAAGCGCACCATGAAGTAGCTCCGCCCGAGTATCATGCTGCGGATTTCGTCCTTTGATGCGTAATGATAGTACGTTATCCATATAGCGGTATCATAACATCCACTGAATTACTGTATCTTCTTATTCCCAGCCCATAAAATATTGCTTTGCTGTAAGTTTTCCTTTTCCAGGAAAATTTTTTTCATAACATTTTTCCCGTTAACAATTATTTTGTTTCCAGATTTTTTACTAATTCGCGTAATGTCGTGCAGATTTACAACGCTGCATTTGAAAAAAGAAAACGACACCGGATAGTGCCAGCCATGAGTAGGAGCTGCTTTCTCGCCCGTTTCCTCGACGCTCTCCTCCGGCACATCAGTTGTGGAAGTGGGAGTGGGAGCGGCGGAGTAAAGCGGGCGGGAGCGCGGCTTTAGGTTTAAGTCAGTCGAATAAAGCACTTGAATTACACCAAGACGCCCTTATTAACTTCGTGTACCTTTACGTTTGCGCCGTGGGAATTTACTTGTGCAATCCAGCTCTTTTTTTTGTGGCAGGATCGCCCCCTTCAACAGATGTGATCCCATAAATTTACCCTATCGGAACATTTTACTAAAAAAATTCTTGATCATAACCAAAGTCAGTAAATACTTTTAAAAGCAGCTCCTTTGGAAGGGAAGTTTGCGTTTCCGCGTCTTTATTATGTGGCGTGGATGGATCCCCGGTCACCACAGTTGCTTCCCCTTCTTGTGCTACTGAACAATAAATATACATTAATTAGATTTAAAAAATGGGATACAAAAATGTAATTTTCTCAGCTTCCTGTGATGCATCGAGATTGACATCGCTGTTTAATTCTGTCCCAGGCGGAGGCATTTCAGTCCTTGAATTAATGAACAAAGAAATATACAGTGAAGAACTTAATTGTTGGCACAGTATGACTTTCTAACTTTAAGACTATTTTTCTTTATATAATATGCTGATACTTAAATAAAATAAAAAAATGTTATATATAATCATTAATTTTCAGTTAAATACAAGTGACTTCATTAATTTTTTATAAATAATTTAATACAAATAAAGAACCAAAAAATTGACAAGAACAAAATTATTGGCACAATTGGGTTTTAATGGACTATTTTTTTTTATATTATTGAACCCAAGTGTGCCAATAATAATTTCAGTAAAATTTTGTCCACCTTTTGTTTTTTTTTATTAAATTATTCAAAAAAAAAGATAAATTAATGATTAAATATAACAAATTTTGTTTGTTTTAAAAATGGGATCAAAAAATATAATTTACCCACTTTACTTTCTTCGTGAGACTCCTCTACAATCTGACAGGATTCAGACCGCCTGCCAATTTGGTGCACAAACGAGTTTAGCTTGTTTCGGACACACCCGGGACTTATTCGGAAACGACATTCAATTTTCTTTCGAATGTGATGATCGGTGTAAAATTCTTTATAATACTCCGGGCTGCACATACCCGGTGTCATATCTTTGTATTTCTGCATCCTTGTCATTTTCTTCACAATCTCTTGTAGATTTCTAACGTGGTATTAGAAAAAAGAGAACGACACCGGATAGTGCCAGCCAGGAGTAGGAACTGTTTCATCGCGTGTTTCCTCGATGCCCTCCTCCGGCACAGGAGTTGTGGAAGGGGGAGTGGGAGTGGGAAGAGAAGTGGGATTGGGAAGGGGAGCGGGAGTGGGCCTGCCAGATTGTAGCAGCTTGGACTCATTTGTCTCTTCCCTAAAATACCGCGTACCGGATCGTTTCTCCGGAAACATATAAGAATCGGGGTAAATTTTTTTTAGGGTCTTTTCCCAGAACTCCTCGTTGTTCATAATTTCCATTATAATTTTCTTGTTGTCCACGCTAACTGCGAACGTTTTTATAGTCGACTATATTTGGCCAATTAATCCGGCCTACCAAATTTCATAAGGATCGGCCGACTAAATCCTATAGCCGCCATATAACTGATTGATCGAAATATAAAGTTCATAGCTGCACTTATTTCTAACATACGATTTTTCTAAGTTTTTTATTGTGTTTTTCCTACATTTTTGACATAAGAAACACTTTGCTCTGACAAGAGGCACCCCAAAATATAGACACCCTCACAAGAAAAATTGTGCAATCGACTTTTGAGGGGTTTTTTATTTTGTCCTTTCATTTTTTAATATGTTCAGTGAGAAGCGCACGCCAAAAGATTACATTTTTTAATCTTGGCGCTAGGGTTCACCCAAAGGTCAGACTGGCAATGCTATGCAATTTTCTGGTATTTTTTTCGTCGATCTGAGGACCGAGGTGAAAAAAGGACTGGCGAAAAGTGAACGCCAGCTGTTTGCCACTCGCTCTTTTTCATGGCTGGCGTACAGTTTTCGTTGATCTCAGTACTAGGCCTTAAGATAAAAAGTTAAATGATACGTCACTCGGCTCTATCGATAGTCCTTGTGATCGCAGAGTGTGAATGGTAGACAACAGCTGACCGGTCTCACCTCTAAGTTTTGGTCTTCACGATGTCACTCGCGTCTATCGATAGTCCTTGTGATCGCAGAGTGTGAATGGTAGGCAACAGCTGACCGGTCTCACCTCTAAGTTTTGATCTTTGCGGTGTCACTTCTGTCTAGACAGTGCCAACGAGTACATTAGTCGGCATAATTATTCTGAGGAAAAACAATGGTTTAATATAACTCACTCTGTTTTACTTAGTGCTAATACAAACTTAACAAGAGAGAACGCTATAGTCGAGTGCCTCGACTATTAGATACCCGTTACTCAGCTAAACAACTTAATATAAATATGCCCTCTTGTATGTTTTTCGCCGCTCGAATGAGCTCCCGATTTTTATGTTAAAATATGTACTCAGGGAACACCTCCAATTTGGCTAACTTGATTTGATTTGCATAGTTCTTGGGATATAGTTCGGTATTGACAAATGAAAGCCATCGCAATTTCCTTTAATAGAAATCCTTATCGAGAATTAACGTTGACTCTGTTGAGCACCTTGGCCAGCTGTTCTAAAGTCATCCGTTAGATGGCGCTATTGTATACGCCATGAAAGGCGGAAATGTAGGCGCTAGTCAGGCTTAAGCGTTTAATGGGTTTTTGGGCGTTAGAGTGGGCGTGGCAAACTTTTATTTGTGGCCACAGCTTGTGACTTGTGGGCGTCAGAGAGGGCGTGGCACCATTTTGAAACAAACTTGCGCTGCGTAGGAACTCCTAAAATCTACATGCAAAATGCCAATCTTCTAGCTTTTATAGTTTCCGAGATCTCAGCGTTCATACGGACAGGCAGACAGACAGACGGACAGACAGACGGACATGGCTAGATCGACTCGGCTAGTGATCCTGAACAAGAATATATATACTTTATAGGGTCGGAAACGCTTTAGGTTTAAGTCAGTCGAATAAAGCACTTGAATTACACCACGACCCCCCCGCCTTATTAACTTCGTCTACCTTTACGTTTGCGCCGTGGGAATTTACTTGTGCAATCCAGCTCTTTTTTTTGTGGCAGGATCGCCCCCTTCAACAGATGTGATCCCATAAATTTACCCTATCGGAACATTTTACTAAAAAAATTCTTGATCATAACCGAAGTCAGTAAATACTTTTAAAAGCAGCTCCTTTGGAAGGGAAGTTTGCGTTTCCGCGTCTTTATTATTTGGCGTGGATGGATCCCCGGTCACCACAGTTGCTTCCCCTTCTTGTGCTACTGAACAATAAATATACATTAATTAGATTTAAAAAATGGGATACAAAAATGTAATTTTCTCAGCTTCCTGTGATGCATCGAGATTGACATCGCTGTTTAATTCTGTCCCAGGCGGAGGCATTTCAGTCCTTGAATTAATGAACAAAGAAATATACAGTGAAGAACTTAATTGTTGGCACAGTATGACTTTCTAACTTTAAGACTATTTTTCATTATATAATATGCTGATACTTAAATAAAATAAAAAAATGTTATATATAATCATTAATTTTCAGTTAAATACAAGTGACTTTATTAATTTATCTTTTATAAATAATTTAATACAAATAAAGAACCAAAAAATTGACAAGAACAAAATTATTGGCACAATTGGGTTTTAATGGACTATTTATACCCGTTACTCGTAGAGTAAAAGGGTATATTGTATTCGTGCAAAAGTATGTAACAGGTAAAAGGAAGCGTTTCCGACCCTATAAAGTATATATATTCTTGATCAGGGTCACTAGCCGAGTCGATATAGCCATGTCCGTCTGTCCGTCTGTCCGTCTGTCCGTCTGTCTGTCCGTCTGTCTGTCTGTCCGTATGAACGCTGAGATCTCGGAAACTATAAAAGCTAGAAGATTGGCATTTTGCATGCAGATTCTAGGAGTTCCTACGCAGCGCAAGTTTGTTTCAAAAAGGTGCCACGCCCCCTTTAACGCCCACAATCGCTTATATACGATTTTATTTAAATATAAATTTAAATATTTCGGAAAAGTAAAAATGCAGTTTTATTGTGTTTATCAATACCTATCGAAATGTAGAAGAAATTTTTCAAATCGGACCATTCGTTAAAAAGTTATGCGTGATCAAAGTTTCTATCTCCATCTCCCTCGCACTCCCTTTACCTGAGTAACGGGTATCTGATAGTCGGGGCACCCGACTATAGCGTTCTCTCTTGTTTTTTTTTATATTATTGAACCCAAGTGTGCCAATAATAATTTCAGTAAAATTTTGTCCACCTTTTGTTTTTTTTTATTAAATTATTCAAAAAAGATAAATTAATGATTAAATATAAAAAATTTTGTTTGTTTTAAAAATGGGATCAAAAAATATAATTTACCCACTTTACTTTCTTCGTGAGACTCCTCTACAATCTGACAGGATTCAGACCGCCTGCCAATTTGGTGCACAAACGAGTTTAGCTTGTTTCGGACACACCCGGGACTTATTCGGAAACGACATTCAATTTTCTTTCGAATGTGATGATCGGTGTAAAATTCCTTATAATACTCCGGGCTGCACATACCCGGTGTCATATCTTTGTATTTCTGCATCCTTGTCATTTTCTTCACAATCTCTTGTAGATTTCTAACGTGGTATTAGAAAAAAGAGAACGACACCGGATAGTGCCAGCCAGGAGTAGGAACTGTTTCATCGCGTGTTTCCTCGATGCCCTCCTCCGGCACAGGAGTTGTGGAAGGGGGAGTGGGAGTGGGAAGAGAAGTGGGATTGGGAAGGGGAGCGGGAGTGGGCCTGCCAAATTGTAGCAGCTTGGACTCATTTGTCTCTTCCCTAAAATACCGCGTACCGGATCGTTTCTCCGGAAACATATAAGAATCGGGGTAAATTTTTTTTAGAGTCTTTTCCCAGAACTCCTCGTTGTTCATAATTTCCATTATAATTTTCTTGTTGTCCACGCTAGCTGCGAACGTTTCGATAGTCGACTATATTTGGCCAATTAATCCGGCCTACCAAATTTCATAAGGATCGGCCGACTAAATCCTATAGCCGCCATATAACTGATTAATCGAAATATAAAGTTCATAGCTGCACTTATTTCTAACATACGATTTTTCTAAGTTTTTTATTGTGTTTTTCCTACATTTTTGACATAAGAAACACTTTGCTCTGACAAGAGGCACCCCAAAATATAGACACCCTCACAAGAAAAATTGTGCAATCGACTTTTGAGGGGTTTTTTATTTTGTCCTTTCATTTTTTAATATGTTCAGTGAGAAGCGCATGCCAAAAGATTACATTTTTTAATCTTGGCGCTAGAGTTCACCCAAAGGTCAGACTGGCAATGCTATGCAATTTTCTGGTATTTTTTTCGTCGATCTGAGGACCGAGGTGAAAAAAAGGACTGGCGAAAAGTGAACACCAGCTGTTTGCCACTCGCTCTTTTTCATGGCTGGCGTACAGTTTTCGTTGATCTCAGTAATAGGCCTTAAGATAAAAAGTTAAATGATACGTCACTCGGCTCTATCGATAGTTCTTGTGATCGCAGAGTGTGAATGGTAGACAACAGCTGACCGGTCTCACCTCTAAGTTTTGGTCTTCACGATGTCACTCGCGTCTATCGATAGTCCTTGTGATCGCAGAGTGTGAATGGTAGGCAACAGCTGACCGGTCTCACCTCTAAGTTTTGATCTTTGCGGTGTCACTTCTGTCTAGACAGTGCCAACGAGTACATTAGTCGGCATAATTATTCTGAGGAAAAACAATGGTTTAATATAACTCACTCTGTTTTACTTAGTGCTAATACAAACTTAACAAGAGAGAACGCTATAGTCGAGTGCCTCGACTATTAGATACCCGTTACTCAGCTAAACAACTTAATATAAATATGCCCTCTTGTATGTTTTTCGCCGCTCGAATGAGCTCCCGATTTTTATGTTAAAATATGTACCCAGGGAACACCTCCAATTTGGCTAACTTGATTTGATTTGCATAGTTCTTGGGATATAGTTCGGTATTGACAAATGAAAGCCATCGCAATTTCCTTTAATAGAAATCCTTATCGAGAATTAACGTTGACTCTGTTGAGCTCCTTGGCCAGCTGTTCCAAAGTCATCCGTTAGATGGCGCTATTGTATACGCCATGAAAGGCGGAAATGTAGGCGCTAGTCAGGCTTAAGCGTTTAATGGGTTTTTGGGCGTTAGAGTGGGCGTGGCAAACTTTTATTTGTGGCCACAGCTTGTGACTTGTGGGCGTCAGAGGGGGCGTGGCACCATTTTGAAACAAACTTGCGCTGCGTAGGAACTCCTAAAATCTACATGCAAAATGCCAATCTTCTAGCTTTTATAGTTTCCGAGATCTCAGCGTTCATACGGACAGACAGACAGACAGACGGACAGACAGACGGACAGACAGACGGACATGGCTAGATCGACTCGGCTAGTGATCCTGAACAAGAATATATATACTTTATAGGGTCGGAAACGCTTTAGGTTTAAGTCAGTCGAATAAAGCACTTGAATTACACCAAGACGCCCTTATTAACTTCGTCTACCTTTACGTTTGCGCCGTGGGAATTTACTTGTGCAATCCAGCTCTTTTTTTTGTGGCAGGATCGCCCCCTTCAACAGATGTGATCCCATAAATTTACCCTATCGGAACATTTTACTAAAAAAATTCTTGATCATAACCGAAGTCAGTAAATACTTTTAAAAGCAGCTCCTTTGGAAGGGAAGTTTGCGTTTCCGCGTCTTCATTATTTGGCGTGGATGGATCCCCGGTCACCACAGTTGCTTCCCCTTCTTGTGCTACTGAACAATAAATATACATTAATTAGATTTAAAAAATGGGATACAAAAATGTAATTTTCTCAGCTTCCTGTGATGCATCGAGATTGACATCGCTGTTTAATTCTGTCCCAGGCGGAGGCATTTCAGTCCTTGAATTAATGAACAAAGAAATATACAGTGAAGAACTTAATTGTTGGCACAGTATGACTTTCTAACTTTAAGACTATTTATACCCGTTACTCGTAGAGTAAAAGGGTATATTGTATTCGTGCAAAAGTATGTAACAGGTAGAAGGAAGCGTTTCCGACCCTATAAAGTATATATATTCTTGATCAGGGTCACTAGCCGAGTCGATATAGCCATGTCCGTCTGTCCGTCTGTCCGTCTGTCCGTCTGTCTGCCCGTCTGTCTGTCCGTATGAACGCTGAGATCTCGGAAACTATAAAAGCTAGAAGATTGGCATTTTGCATGCAGATTCTAGGAGTTCCTACGCAGCGCAAGTTTGTTTCAAAAAGGTGCCACGCCCCCTTTAACGCCCACAATCGCTTATATACGATTTTAAAAATTTAAATATTTCGGAAAAGTAAAAATGCAGTTTCATTGTATTTATCAATACCTATCGAAATGTAGAAGAAATTTTTCAAATCGGACCATTCGTTAAAAAGTTATGCGTGATCAAAGTTTCTATCTCCATCTCCCTCGCACTCCCTTTAACTGAGTAACGGGTATCTGATAGTCGGGGCACCCGACTATAGCGTTCTCTCTTGTTTTCTTTATATAATATGCTGATACTTAAATAAAATAAAAAAATTTTATATATAATCATTAATTTTCAGTTAAATACAAGTGACTTCATTAATTTTTTATAAATAATTTAATACAAATAAAGAACCAAAAAATTGACAAGAACAAAATTATTGGCACAATTGGGTTTTAATGGACTATTTTTTTTTTATATTATTGAACCCAAGTGTGCCAATAATAATTTCAGTAAAATTTTGTCCACCTTTTGTTTTTTTTTATTAAATTATTCAAAAAAGATAAATTAATGATTAAATATAAAAAATTTTGTTTGTTTTAAAAATGGGATCAAAAAATATAATTTACCCACTTTACTTTCTTCGTGAGACTCCTCTACAATCTGACAGGATTCAGACCGCCTGCCAATTTGGTGCACAAACGAGTTTAGCTTGTTTCGGACACACCCGGGACTTATTCGGAAACGACATTCAATTTTCTTTCGAATGTGATGATCGGTGTAAAATTCCTTATAATACTCCGGGCTGCACATACCCGGTGTCATATCTTTGTATTTCTGCATCCTTGTCATTTTCTTCACAATCTCTTGTAGATTTCTAACGTGGTATTAGAAAAAAGAGAACGACACCGGATAGTGCCAGCCAGGAGTAGGAACTGTTTCATCGCGTGTTTCCTCGATGCCCTCCTCCGGCACAGGAGTTGTGGAAGGGGGAGTGGGAGTGGGAAGAGAAGTGGGATTGGGAAGGGGAGCGGGAGTGGGCCTGCCAAATTGTAGCAGCTTGGACTCATTTGTCTCTTCCCTAAAATACCGCGTACCGGATCGTTTCTCCGGAAACATATAAGAATCGGGGTAAATTTTTTTTAGGGTCTTTTCCCAGAACTCCTCGTTGTTCATAATTTCCATTATAATTTTCTTGTTGTCCACGCTAGCTGCGAACGTTTCGATAGTCGACTATATTTGGCCAATTAATCCGGCCTACCAAATTTCATAAGGATCGGCCGACTAAATCCTATAGCCGCCATATAACTGATTAATCGAAATATAAAGTTCATAGCTGCACTTATTTCTAACATACGATTTTTCTAAGTTTTTTATTGTGTTTTTCCTACATTTTTGACATAAGAAACACTTTGCTCTGACAAGAGGCACCCCAAAATATAGACACCCTCACAAGAAAAATTGTGCAATCGACTTTTGAGGGGTTTTTTATTTTGTCCTTTCATTTTTTAATATGTTCAGTGAGAAGCGCACGCCAAAAGATTACATTTTTTAATCTTGGCGCTAGAGTTCACCCAAAGGTCAGACTGGCAATGCTATGCAATTTTCTGGTATTTTTTTCGTCGATCTGAGGACCGAGGTGAAAAAAAGGACTGGCGAAAAGTGAACACCAGCTGTTTGCCACTCGCTCTTTTTCATGGCTGGCGTACAGTTTTCGTTGATCTCAGTAATAGGCCTTAAGATAAAAAGTTAAATGATACGTCACTCGGCTCTATCGATAGTTCTTGTGATCGCAGAGTGTGAATGGTAGACAACAGCTGACCGGTCTCACCTCTAAGTTTTGGTCTTCACGATGTCACTCGCGTCTATCGATAGTCCTTGTGATCGCAGAGTGTGAATGGTAGGCAACAGCTGACCGGTCTCACCTCTAAGTTTTGATCTTTGCGGTGTCACTTCTGTCTAGACAGTGCCAACGAGTACATTAGTCGGCATAATTATTCTGAGGAAAAACAATGGTTTAATATAACTCACTCTGTTTTACTTAGTGCTAATACAAACTTAACAAGAGAGAACGCTATAGTCGAGTGCCTCGACTATTAGATACCCGTTACTCAGCTAAACAACTTAATATAAATATGCCCTCTTGTATGTTTTTCGCCGCTCGAATGAGCTCCCGATTTTTATGTTAAAATATGTACCCAGGGAACACCTCCAATTTGGCTAACTTGATTTGATTTGCATAGTTCTTGGGATATAGTTCGGTATTGACAAATGAAAGCCATCGCAATTTCCTTTAATAGAAATCCTTATCGAGAATTAACGTTGACTCTGTTGAGCACCTTGGCCAGCTGTTCCAAAGTCATCCGTTAGATGGCGCTATTGTATACGCCATGAAAGGCGGAAATGTAGGCGCTAGTCAGGCTTAAGCGTTTAATGGGTTTTTGGGCGTTAGAGTGGGCGTGGCAAACTTTTATTTGGCCAATCGATAGGTATTGACGAAACAAATACATATAAAAAAAATTTTCATAATAGCATCAAAACTGTGGCCACAGCTTGTGACTTGTGGGCGTCAGAGGGGGCGTGGCACCATTTTGAAACAAACTTGCGCTGCGTAGGAACTCCTAAAATCTACATGCAAAATGCCAATCTTCTAGCTTTTATAGTTTCCGAGATCTCAGCGTTCATACGGACAGACAGACAGACAGACGGACAGACAGACGGACAGACAGACGGACAGACAGACGGACATGGCTAGATCGACTCGGCTAGTGATCCTGAACAAGAATATATATACTTTATAGGGTCGGAAACGCTTTAGGTTTAAGTCAGTCGAATAAAGCACTTGAATTACACCAAGACGCCCTTATTAACTTCGTCTACCTTTACGTTTGCGCCGTGGGAATTTACTTGTGCAATCCAGCTCTTTTTTTTGTGGCAGGATCGCCCCCTTCAACAGATGTGATCCCATAAATTTACCCTATCGGAACATTTTACTAAAAAAATTCTTGATCATAACCGAAGTCAGTAAATACTTTTAAAAGCAGCTCCTTTGGAAGGGAAGTTTGCGTTTCCGCGTCTTTATTATTTGGCGTGGATGGATCCCCGGTCACCACAGTTGCTTCCCCTTCTTGTGCTACTGAACAATAAATATACATTAATTAGATTTAAAAAATGGGATACAAAAATGTAATTTTCTCAGCTTCCTGTGATGCATCGAGATTGACATCGCTGTTTAATTCTGTCCCAGGCGGAGGCATTTCAGTCCTTGAATTAATGAACAAAGAAATATACAGTGAAGAACTTAATTGTTGGCACAGTATGACTTTCTAACTTTAAGACTATTTTTCTTTATATAATATGCTGATACTTAAATAAAATAAAAAAATGTTATATATAATCATTAATTTTCAGTTAAATACAAGTGACTTCATTAATTTTTTATAAATAATTTAATACAAATAAAGAACCAAAAAATTGACAAGAACAAAATTATTGGCACAATTGTGTTTTAATGGACTATTTTTTTTTATATTATTGAACCCAAGTGTGCCAATAATAATTTCAGTAAAATTTTGTCCACCTTTTGTTTTTTTTATTAAATTATTCAAAAAAGATAAATTAATGATTAAATATAAAAAATTTTGTTTGTTTTAAAAATGGGATCAAAAAATATAATTTACCCACTTTACTTTCTTCGTGAGACTCCTCTACAATCTGACAGGATTCAGACCGCCTGCCAATTTGGTGCACAAACGAGTTTAGCTTGTTTCGGACACACCCGGGACTTATTCGGAAACGACATTCAATTTTCTTTCGAATGTGATGATCGGTGTAAAATTCCTTATAATACTCCGGGCTGCACATACCCGGTGTCATATCTTTGTATTTCTGCATCCTTGTCATTTTCTTCACAATCTCTTGTAGATTTCTAACGTGGTATTAGAAAAAAGAGAACGACACCGGATAGTGCCAGCCAGGAGTAGGAACTGTTTCATCGCGTGTTTCCTCGATGCCCTCCTCCGGCACAGGAGTTGTGGAAGGGGGAGTGGGAGTGGGAAGAGAAGTGGGATTGGGAAGGGGAGCGGGAGTGGGCCTGCCAAATTGTAGCAGCTTGGACTCATTTGTCTCTTCCCTAAAATACCGCGTACCGGATCGTTTCTCCGGAAACATATAAGAATCGGGGTAAATTTTTTTTAGGGTCTTTTCCCAGAACTCCTCGTTGTTCATAATTTCCATTATAATTTTCTTGTTGTCCACGCTAGCTGCGAACGTTTCGATAGTCGACTATATTTGGCCAATTAATCCGGCCTACCAAATTTCATAAGGATCGGCCGACTAAATCCTATAGCCGCCATATAACTGATTAATCGAAATATAAAATTCATAGCTGCACTTATTTCTAACATACGATTTTTCTAAGTTTTTTATTGTGTTTTTCCTACATTTTTGACATAAGAAACACTTTGCTCTGACAAGAGGCACCCCAAAATATAGACACCCTCACAAGAAAAATTGTGCAATCGACTTTTGAGGGGTTTTTTATTTTGTCCTTTCATTTTTTAATATGTTCAGTGAGAAGCGCACGCCAAAAGATTACATTTTTTAATCTTGGCGCTAGGGTTCACCCAAAGGTCAGACTGGCAATGCTATGCAATTTTCTGGTATTTTTTCGTCGATCTGAGGACCGAGGTGAAAAAAAGGACTGGCGAAAAGTGAACACCAGCTGTTTGCCACTCGCTCTTTTTCATGGCTGGCGTACAGTTTTCGTTGATCTCAGTAATAGGCCTTAAGATAAAAAGTTAAATGATACGTCACTCGGCTCTATCGATAGTTCTTGTGATCGCAGAGTGTGAATGGTAGACAACAGCTGACCGGTCTCACCTCTAAGTTTTGGTCTTCACGATGTCACTCGCGTCTATCGATAGTCCTTGTGATCGCAGAGTGTGAATGGTAGGCAACAGCTGACCGGTCTCACCTCTAAGTTTTGATCTTTGCGGTGTCACTTCTGTCTAGACAGTGCCAACGAGTACATTAGTCGGCATAATTATTCTGAGGAAAAACAATGGTTTAATATAACTCACTCTGTTTTACTTAGTGCTAATACAAACTTAACAAGAGAGAACGCTATAGTCGAGTGCCTCGACTATTAGATACCCGTTACTCAGCTAAACAACTTAATATAAATATGCCCTCTTGTATGTTTTTCGCCGCTCGAATGAGCTCCCGATTTTTATGTTAAAATATGTACCCAGGGAACACCTCCAATTTGGCTAACTTGATTTGATTTGCATAGTTCTTGGGATATAGTTCGGTATTGACAAATGAAAGCCATCGCAATTTCCTTTAATAGAAATCCTTATCGAGAATTAACGTTGACTCTGTTGAGCACCTTGGCCAGCTGTTCCAAAGTCATCCGTTAGATGGCGCTATTGTATACGCCATGAAAGGCGGAAATGTAGGCGCTAGTCAGGCTTAAGCGTTTAATGGGTTTTTGGGCGTTAGAGTGGGCGTGGCAAACTTTTATTTGGCCAATCGATAGGTATTGACGAAACAAATACATATAAAAAAAATTTTCATAATAGCATCAAAACTGTGGCCACAGCTTGTGACTTGTGGCCGTCAGAGGGGGCGTGGCACCATTTTGAAACAAACTTGCGCTGCGTAGGAACTCCTAAAATCTACATGCAAAATGCCAATCTTCTAGCTTTTATAGTTTCCGAGATCTCAGCGTTCATACGGACAGACAGACAGACAGACGGACAGACAGACGGACAGACAGACGGACAGACAGACGGACAGACAGACGGACATGGCTAGATCGACTCGGCTAGTGATCCTGAACAAGAATATATATACTTTATAGGGTCGGAAACGCTTTAGGTTTAAGTCAGTCGAATAAAGCACTTGAATTACACCAAGACGCCCTTATTAACTTCGTCTACCTTTACGTTTGCGCCGTGGGAATTTACTTGTGCAATCCAGCTCTTTTTTTTGTGGCAGGATCGCCCCCTTCAACAGATGTGATCCCATAAATTTACCCTATCGGAACATTTTACTAAAAAAATTCTTGATCATAACCGAAGTCAGTAAATACTTTTAAAAGCAGCTCCTTTGGAAGGGAAGTTTGCGTTTCCGCGTCTTTATTATGTGGCGTGGATGGATCCCCGGTCACCACAGTTGCTTCCCCTTCTTGTGCTACTGAACAATAAATATACATTAATTAGATTTAAAAAATGGGATACAAAAATGTAATTTTCTCAGCTTCCTGTGATGCATCGAGATTGACATCGCTGTTTAATTCTGTCCCAGGCGGAGGCATTTCAGTCCTTGAATTAATGAACAAAGAAATATACAGTGAAGAACTTAATTGTTGGCACAGTATGACTTTCTAACTTTAAGACTATTTTTCTTTATATAATATGCTGATACTTAAATAAAATAAAAAATGTTATATATAATCATTAATTTTCAGTTAAATACAAGTGACTTCATTAATTTATCTTTTATAAATAATTTAATACAAATAAAGAACCAAAAAATTGACAAGAACAATATTATTGGCACAATTGGGTTTTAATGAACTATTTTTTTTTTATATTATTGAACCCAAGTGTGCCAATAATAATTTCAGTAAAATTTTGTCCACCTTTTGTTTTTTTTTATTAAATTATTCAAAAAAGATAAATTAATGATTAAATATAAAAAATTTTGTTTGTTTTAAAAATGGGATCAAAAAATATAATTTACCCACTTTACTTTCTTCGTGAGACTCCTCAACAATCTGACAGGATTCAGATCGCCTGCCAATTTGGTGCACAAACGAGTTTAGCTTGTTTCGGACACACCCGGGACTTATTCGGAAACGACATTCAATTTTCTTTCGAATGATATGATCGGTGTAAAATTCCTTATAATACTCCGGGCTGCACATACCCGGTGTCATATCTTTGTATTTCTGCATCCTTGTCATTTTCTTCACAATCTCTTGTAGATTTCTAACGTGGTATTAGAAAAAAGAGAACGACACCGGATAGTGCCAGCCAGGAGTAGGAACTGTTTCATCGCGTGTTTCCTCGATGCCCTCCTCCGGCACAGGAGTTGTGGAAGGGGGAGTGGGAGTGGGAAGAGAAGTGGGATTGGGAAGGGGAGCGGGAGTGGGCCTGCCAAATTGTAGCAGCTTGGACTCATTTGTCTCTTCCCTAAAATACCGCGTACCGGATCGTTTCTCCGGAAACATATAAGAATCGGGGTAAATTTTTTTAAGGGTCTTTTCCCAGAACTCCTCGTTGTTCATAATTTCCATTATAATTTTCTTGTTGTCCACGCTAGCTGCGAACGTTTCGATAGTCGACTATATTTGGCCAATTAATCCGGCCTACCAAATTTCATAAGGATCGGCCGACTAAATCCTATAGCCGCCATATAACTGATTGATCGAAATATAAAGTTCATAGCTGCACTTATTTCTAACATACGATTTTTCTAAGTTTTTTATTGTGTTTTTCCTACATTTTTGACATAAGAAACACTTTGCTCTGACAAGAGGCACCCCAAAATATAGACACCCTCACAAGAAAAATTGTGCAATCGACTTTTGAGGGGTTTTTTATTTTGTCCTTTCATTTTTTAATATGTTCAGTGAGAAGCGCACGCCAAAAGATTACATTTTTTAATCTTGGCGCTAGGGTTCACCCAAAGGTCAGACTGGCAATGCTATGCAATTTTCTGGTATTTTTTTCGTCGATCTGAGGACCGAGGTGAAAAAAAGGACTGGCGAAAAGTGAACGCCAACTGTTTGCCACTCGCTCTTTTTCATGGCTGGCGTACAGTTTTCGTTGATCTCAGTACTAGGCCTTAAGATAAAAAGTTAAATGATACGTCACTCGGCTCTATCGATAGTCCTTGTGATCGCAGAGTGTGAATGGTAGACAACAGCTGACCGGTCTCACCTCTAAGTTTTGGTCTTCACGATGTCACTCGCGTCTATCGATAGTCCTTGTGATCGCAGAGTGTGAATGGTAGGCAACAGCTGACCGGTCTCACCTCTAAGTTTTGATCTTTGCGGTGTCACTTCTGTCTAGACAGTGCCAACGAGTACATTAGTCGGCATAATTATTCTGAGGAAAAACAATGGTTTAATATAACTCACTCTGTTTTACTTAGTGCTAATACAAACTTAACAAGAGAGAACGCTATAGTCGAGTGCCTCGACTATTAGATACCCGTTACTCAGCTAAACAACTTAATATAAATATGCCCTCTTGTATGTTTTTCGCCGCTCGAATGAGCTCCCGATTTTTATGTTAAAATATGTACCCAGGGAACACCTCCAATTTGGCTAACTTGATTTGATTTGCATAGTTCTTGGGATATAGTTCGGTATTGACAAATGAAAGCCATCGCAATTTCTAGTCAGGCTTAAGCGTTTAATGGGTTTTTGGGCGTTAGAGTGGGCGTGGCAAACTTTTATTTGGCCAATCGATAGGTATTGACGAAACAAATACATATAAAAAAAATTTTCATAATAGCATCAAAACTGTGGCCACAGCTTGTGACTTGTGGGCGTCAGAGGGGGCGTGGCACCATTTTGAAACAAACTTGCGCTGCGTAGGAACTCCTAAAATCTACATGCAAAATGCCAATCTTCTAGCTTTTATAGTTTCCGAGATCTCAGCGTTCATACGGACAGACAGACAGACAGACGGACAGACAGACGGACAGACAGACGGACATGGCTAGATCGACTCGGCTAGTGATCCTGAACAAGAATATATATACTTTATAGGATCGGAAACGCTTCCTTCTACCTGTTACATACTTTTGCACGAATACAATATACCCTTTTACTCTACGAGTAAGGGGTATAAAAATAATGAATTCAATATTTTGTCATATGAACTTGAAAAAATATAAGCTAAAGTAAATTTCATGTGGTGGCATAAGTATTTGACAAGTAGATTAATAACACAGTTTAAACTTAAAAAAACTAAAGGAAACAAATTTAGTAAAATATATAATTTTCTTTAGTTTCAATCATTACATTTTGGAATATCTCTGAAGATATCACAGAAATGATCTCTCTGGTTTTATTCAACAATACTGATCTTTTACGTTTCATAAAACACCAGACTCTTTCAATTATATTTAAGTCTAGACTTTGAGGTGGCCAGTCCAAAGTGGTGAAAATCAACATCCCTCAATAATGTTGTAATCATCTTGGCTTTGGGGCATGGGACGTTATCCTGTTGCAGAATGAAGGATTGTCCAGAAGGCCTGTCTCCAAAAGTAAATGCATTATCATTTAGAACCAGTAAAAAAACTATTTGGAAAATAGAGGCTTTGTTACCTCCAGAAAAATCGATTGTCCATCCCTTAAAATTTCTTATTTAAAAAAAGATACCAATGTTTATCTATCTCTTGAAATTTAAGAATTAAAAAAATCATATGCCCACCTTTAAAAAATAGTTAATTTTGACAAAAAACGTTTGCCCACGTTTTGTTAAAGCAGACATTTTTTAACAAAAATCGTTTGCCCATACCTTAAGAATCGTTATTTCGAAAAAATGAAAGATGGCCCTGTGAGCCTATCGGTCTTCGTGTATATTAACTATATGGATCTGCATTTTTGGTACCTGATGTTGTTTTTCCTACTGTCTGGACATATCCTTGTGAACTGGAATATGAAATTTAATGTCCGATATATGTTCTGTATTGTTCTGTATTAAAATTTCAAGTTACTTGAAGAATGTAGTCGATCATGTTGCGCTCGTTTGGAATATTTAATGAAATTCATTTTCCATGTCGAAATACAAGTCAATAATGACAATGGGACCTGGTTCTATTTCAAGATTCATCCACCGCAATTCTTGCCATTTTCTGTGATTCTTCCGAAAAATTCTTTAACAAAAGTTACTAATCCATTTTGTAAACCAAGGCAACTCAATTTCTCTGAATCTACAGCCTCAAATCGATGGTAAAACGATTCCAGGCTTCGGCACTCATAGTTTTCGTAAATTTTATGTGATCGGCGTTTTGATGCACTAGGTATTTCATTAAGCACTTGATCAATAAGTGTTCATATATTTCCATGGCATTGTATTACCCGGTTTCTTTCTTCAAAAAAAAAGGATTAAAATTATTTTTTCTATCACAGTAGAGACGTGGAGAAATTCCCTTGAGGTCATATTTTTAAAGAATTCAACTGCCAAGCTTTCCGTGTAATGTGAATCCAATTGGTTCTCTATATATGCAGTGTACAATATTTCCCCATGTGAATCAAATGGACATGTAGTTTTAAATTGAATTGATTCCGTTCCAATCCATACAGATCTCATTGCTCCACCATTACGCAATATTTTGTCTTTTCTCCTTCGATGTGGTCGATTGTAAATCAAATCTACGTTCGGACGTTTCTTAAGATACGTTTTACTTGGCTTTCTGATGGATCTGTCTTCTAACGCGATTTCTGTACTTTCGTTATTTAAGACCTCTGGTAGAGGGAATATTTTCATTCACAAAGTCTTCCTTGACTTTTTTGTTTTTATAGATTGTTGAACACGCCACACAAGGATGGATCTTGTTTTCGTGTGTTGATGAATTATTTCTAAAGATTCCAAAAAAAGCGTGTAGCGGGTGCTCCATTCTTGAGCAAATAAGGTGTGGTCATAGCGGATCAAAAGTTAATCAAGATGTATAATTACAGAAGACGACCATGTCTTTAGACATGTTTTTGTTGTCGTTGACGAAAGGATTTTTTGTATTTTAAATTACAACTCATTTTATAAACCAAATTATGTCAAAAATTTACGTAAACAAGAAAGAAGACTATATCCTATAACTGCCATATAACTGAACGTGTTAAGAATGCATCATATGAATAATTTTGAAGAGTATAATTTACAGAATATTCTTCGGCTCCGCCCTAAGTTAGCTCTCCTTTCTTGTTTACGTAAATTTTTGACATATTTTGGCTTATAAAGTGAGTTGTAATTTAAAATACAAAAAAATCCTTTCGTCAACGACAACAAAAACACGTCTAAAAGAAGTGTGCAAGAGCAGAAATCAATCGGTGCAATAGTTTTTGAGAAAACGTGACTACCGACTTCAAAAAAGTGGTTTTCAGAAAAACGCGTTTGAAGTTTAAAAGCGGAATAAAATAGAGTAAACAATTTGTTTTGTTTATTTACATGGAATCATCGATTTCAGGTCCATAAAGGGAAGGTTCTGCTGTAGCTGCAAGTTCCATCGCGGCTTTTCTTTCTTGTCGAAGCTTAATTCGCGCTTCTCTGAGCCTCCGCTTTTTTCTCGGCCGCAAGAAAACGATGGTTGTTCTCATTTCTCGCATATTACTAGCTGAGAGGTCCAAGTTTCACATCCATTGCATGAAGAAATGTGAGGATAGTAGAGATTCCTTTATTGAATGTGCAGGAAAGCAACATACGCAGCAATTTCGACAGTTTTCGCACCAGCAGTAATTATTTTTGGACTGATCTTCGAAATAAGCTGGTTTATGCTTTCATTGTTTTTTTGCGTGAAGCTGCCCAGGCACCGTTCGAAAAGAATTTGAATCAGTTGATAATGGAACATAGTCGTGCTTGAACGATGTTAACGAATTTGTAGCCGAAGCACGTTGCCAAGCGCACCATGAAGTAGCTCCGCCCGAGTATCATGCTGCGGATTTCGTCCTTTGATGCGTAATGATAGTACGTTGCCCATATAGCGGTATTCATAACATCCACTGAATTACTGTATCTTCTTATTCCCAGCCCATAAAATATTGATTTGCTGTAAGTTTTCCTTTTCCAGGAAAATTTTTTTTATAACATTTTTCCCGTTAACAATTATTTTATTTTTTTTACTAATTCGCGTACTGTCGTGCAGATTTATAACGTTGCATTTGAAAAAAGAAAACGACACCGGATAGTGCCAGCCAGGAGTAGGAGCTGCTTTCTCGCCCGTTTCCTCGACGCTTTCCTCCGGCACATCAGTTGTGGAAGTGGGAGTGGGAGCGGCGGAGTAAAGCGGGCGGGAGCGCGGCTTTAGGTTTAAGTCAGTCGAATAAAGTACTTGAATTACACCACGACCCCCCCGCCTTATTAACTTCGTCTACCTTTACGTTTGCGCCGTGGGAATTTACTTGTGCAATCCAGCTCTTTTTTTTGTGGCAGGATCGCCCCCTTCAACAGATGTGATCCCATAAATTTACCCTATCGGAACATTTTACTAAAAAATTCTTGATCATAACCGAAGTCAGTAAATACTTTTAAAAGCAGCTCCTTTGGAAGGGAAGTTTGCGTTTCCGCGTCTTTATTATGTGGCGTGGATGGATCCCCGGTCACCACAGTTGCTTCCCCTTCTTGTGCTACTGAACAATAAATATACATTAATTAGATTTAAAAAATGGGATACAAAAATGTAATTTTCTCAGCTTCCTGTGATGCATCGAGATTGACATCGCTGTTTAATTCTGTCCCAGGCGGAGGCATTTCAGTCCTTGAATTAATGAACAAAGAAATATACAGTGAAGAACTTAATTGTTGGCACAGTATGACTTTCTAACTTTAAGACTATTTTTCTTTATATAATATGCTGATACTTAAATAAAATAAAAAAATGTTATATATAATCATTAATTTTCAGTTAAATACAAGTGACTTTATTAATTTATCTTTTATAAATAATTTAATACAAATAAAGAACCAAAAAATTGACAAGAACAAAATTATTGGCACAATTGGGTTTTAATGAACTATTTTTTTTATATTATTGAACCCAAGTGTGCCAATAATAATTTCAGTAAAATTTTGTCCACCTTTTGTTTTTTTTTATTAAATTATTCAAAAAAGATAAATTAATGATTAAATATAAAAAATTTTGTTTGTTTTAAAAATGGGATCAAAAAATATAATTTACCCACTTTACTTTCTTCGTGAGACTCCTCTACAATCTGACAGGATTCAGACCGCCTGCCAATTTGGTGCACAAACGAGTTTAGCTTGTTTCGGACACACCCGGGACTTATTCGGAAACGACATTCAATTTTCTTTCGAATGTGATGATCGGTGTAAAATTCCTTATAATACTCCGGGCTGCACATACCCGGTGTCATATCTTTGTATTTCTGCATCCTTGTCATTTTCTTCACAATCTCTTGTAGATTTCTAACGTGGTATTAGAAAAAAGAGAACGACACCGGATAGTGCCAGCCAGGAGTAGGAACTGTTTCATCGCGTGTTTCCTCGATGCCCTCCTCCGGCACAGGAGTTGTGGAAGGGGGAGTGGGAGTGGGAAGAGAAGTGGGATTGGGAAGGGGAGCGGGAGTGGGCCTGCCAAATTGTAGCAGCTTGGACTCATTTGTCTCTTCCCTAAAATACCGCGTACCGGATCGTTTCTCCGGAAACATATAAGAATCGGGGTAAACTTTTTTTAGGGTCTTTTCCCAGAACTCCTCGTTGTTCATAATTTCCATTATAATTTTCTTGTTGTCCACGCTAGCTGCGAACGTTTCGATAGTCGACTATATTTGGCCAATTAATCCGGCCTACCAAATTTCATAAGGATCGGCCGACTAAATCCTATAGCCGCCATATAACTGATTGATCGAAATATAAAGTTCATAGCTGCACTTATTTCTAACATACGATTTTTCTAAGTTTTTTATTGTGTTTTTCCTACATTTTTGACATAAGAAACACTTTGCTCTGACAAGAGGCACCCCAAAATATAGACACCCTCACAAGAAAACTTCTGCAATCGACTTTTGAGGGGTTTTTTATTTTGTCCTTTCATTTTTTAATATGTTCAGTGAGAAGCGCACGCCAAAAGATTAAATTTTTTAATCTTGGAGCTAGGGTTCACCCAAAGGTCAGACTGGCAATGCTATGCAATTTTCTGGTATTTTTTTCGTCGATCTGAGGACCGAGGTAAAAAAAAAGGAGTGGCGAAAAGTGAACGCCAGCTGTTTGCCACTCGCTCTTTTTCATGACTGGCGTACAGTTTTCGTTGATCTCAGTACTAGGCCTTAAGATAAAAAGTTAAATGATACGTCACTCGGCTCTATCGATAGTCCTTGTGATCGCAGAGTGTGAATGGTAGACAACAGCTGACCGGTCTCACCTCTAAGTTTTGGTCTTCACGATGTCACTCGCGTCTATCGATAGTCCTTGTGATCGCAGAGTGTGAATGGTAGGCAACAGCTGACCGGTCTCACCTCTAAGTTTTGATCTTTGCGGTGTCACTTCTGTCTAGACAGTGCCAACGAGTACATTAGTCGGCATAATTATTCTGAGGAAAAACAATGGTTTAATATAACTCACTCTGTTTTACTTAGTGCTAATACAAACTTAACAAGAGAGAACGCTATAGTCGAGTGCCTCGACTATTAGATACCCGTTACTCAGCTAAACAACTTAATATAAATATGCCCTCTTGTATGTTTTTCGCCGCTCGAATGAGCTCCCGATTTTTATGTTAAAATATGTACACAGGGAACACCTCCAATTTGGCTAACTTGATTTGATTTGCATAGTTCTTGGGATATAGTTCGGTATTGACAAATGAAAGCCATCGCAATTTCCTTTAATAGAAATCCTTATCGAGAATTAACGTTGACTCTGTTGAGCACCTTGGCCAGCTGTTCCAAAGTCATCCGTTAGATGGCGCTATTGTATACGCCATGAAAGGCGGAAATGTAGGTGCTAGTCAGGCTTAAGCGTTTAATGGGTTTTTGGGCGTTAGAGTGGGCGTGGCAAGCTTTTATTTGGCCAATCGATAGGTATTGACGAAACAAATACATATAAAAAAAAATTTTCATAATAGCATCAAAACTGTGGCCACAGCTTGTGACTTGTGGGCGTCAGAGGGGGCGTGGCACCATTTTGAAACAAACTTGCGCTGCGTAGGAACTCCTAAAATCTACATGCAAAATGCCAATCTTCTAGCTTTTATAGTTTCCGAGATCTCAGCGTTCATACGGACAGACAGACAGACAGACGGACAGACAGACGGACATGGCTAGATCGACTCGGCTAGTGATCCTGAACAAGAATATATATAAGCTAAAATAAATATAAGCTAAAGTAAATTTCATGTGGTGGCATAAGTATTTGACAAGTAGATTAATAACACAGTTTAAACTTAAAAAAACTAAAGGAAACAAATTTAGTAAAATATATAATTTTCTTTAGTTTCAATCATTACATTTTGGATTATCTCTGAAGATATCTCAGAAATGATCTCTCTGGTTTTATTCAACAATACTGATCTTTTACGTTTCATAAAACACCAGACTCTTTCAATTATATTTAAGTCTAGACTTTGAGGTGGCCAGTCCAAAGTGGTGAAAATCAACATCCCTCAATAATGTTGTAATCATCTTGGCTTTGGGGCATGGGACGTTATCCTGTTGCAGAATGAAGGATTGTCCAGAAGGCCTGTCTCCAAAAGTAAATGCATTATCATTTAGAACCAGTAAAAAAACTATTTGGAAAATAGAGGCTTTGTTACCTCCAGAAAAATCGATTGTCCATCCCTTAAAATTTCTTATTTAAAAAAAGATACCAATGTTTATCTATCTCTTGAAATTTAAGAATTAAAAAAATCATATGCCCACCTTTAAAAAATAGTTAATTTTGACAAAAAACGTTTGCCCACGTTTTGTTAAAACAGACATTTTTTAACAAAAATCGTTTGCCCATACCTTAAGAATCGTTATTTCGAAAAAATGAAAGATGGCCCTGTGAGCCTATCGGTCTTCGTGTATATTAACTATATGGATCTGCATTTTTGGTACCTGATGTTGTTTTTCCTACTGTCTGGACATATCCTTGTGAACTGGAATATGAAATTTAATGTCCGATATATGTTCTGTATTGTTCTGTATTAAAATTTCAAGTTACTTGAAGAATGTAGTCGATCATGTTGCGCTCGTTTGGAATATTTAATGAAATTCATTTTCCATGTCGAAATACAAGTCAATAATGACAATGGGACCTGGTTCTATTTCAAGATTCATCCACCGCAATTCTTGCCATTTTCTGTGATTCTTCCGAAAAATTCTTTAACAAAAGTTACTAA
This sequence comes from Drosophila fuyamai, assembly GCA_018153365.1. Taxonomy (NCBI): domain Eukaryota; kingdom Metazoa; phylum Arthropoda; class Insecta; order Diptera; family Drosophilidae; genus Drosophila; species Drosophila fuyamai. Next base: position 28,933 of record JAECXW010000419.1, on the reverse strand, counting down.
TCCATTTTGTAAACCAAGGCAACTCAATTTCTCTGAATCTACAGCCTCAAATCGATGGTAAAACGATTCCAGGCTTCGGCACTCATAGTTTTCGTAAATTTTATGTGATCGGCGTTTTGATGCACTAGGTATTTCATTAAGCACTTGATCAATAAGTGTTCATATATTTCCATGGCATTGTATTACCCGGTTTCTTTCTTCAAAAAAATTATTAAAATTATTTTTTCTATCACAGTAGAGACGTGGAGAAATTCCCTTGAGGTCATATTTTTTAAGAATTCCACTGCCAAGCTTTCCGTGTAATGTGAATCCAATTGGTTCTCTATATATGCAGTGTACAATATTTCCCCATGTGAATCAAATGGACATGTAGTTTTAAATTGAATTGATTCCGTTCCAATCCATACAGATCTCATTGCTCCACCATTACGCAATATTTTGTCTTTTCTCCTTCGATGTGGTCGATTGTAAATCAAATCTACGTTCGGACGTTTCTTGAGATACGTTTTACTTGGCTTTCTGATGGATCTGTCTTCTAACGCGATTTCTGTACTTTCGTTATTTAAGACCTCTGGTAGAGGGAATATTTTCATTCACAAAGTCTTCCTTGACTTTTTTTGTTTTTATAGATTGTTGAACACGCCACACAAGGATGGATCTTGTTTTCGTGTGTTGATGAATTATTTCTAAAGATTCCAAAAAAAGCGTGTAGCGGGTGCTCCATTCTTGAGCAAATAAGCTGTGGTCATAGCGGATCAAAAGTTAATCAAGATGTATAATTACAGAAGACGACCATGTCTTTAGACATGTTTTTGTTGTCGTTGACGAAAGGATTTTTTGTATTTTAAATTACAACTCATTTTATAAGCCAAATTATGTCAAAAATTTACGTAAACAAGAAAGAAGACTATATCCTATAACTGCCATATAACTGAACGTGTTAAGAATGCATCATATGAATAATTTTGAAGAGTATAATTTACAGAATATTCTTCGGCTCCGCCCTAAGTTAGCTCTCCTTTCTTGTTTACGTAAATTTTTGACATATTTTGGCTTATAAAGTGAGTTGTAATTTAAAATACAAAAAAATCCTTTCGTCAACGACAACAAAAACACGTCTAAAAGAAGAGTGCAAAAGCAGAAGTCGATCGGTGCAATAGTTTTCGAGAAAACGTGACTACCGACTTAAAAAAAGTGATTTTCAGAAAAACGCGTTTGAAGTTTTAAAGCGGAATAAAATAGAGTAAACAATTTGTTTTGTTTATTTACATCGATTCCAGGTCCATAAAGGGAAGGTTCTGCTGTAGCTGCAAGTTCCATCGCGGCTTTTCTTTCTTGTCGAAGCTTAATTCGCGCTTCTCTGAGCCTCCGCTTTTTTCTCGGCCGCAAGAAAACGATGGTTGTTCTCATTTCTCGCATATTACTGGCTGAGAGGTCCAAGTTTCACATCCATTGCATGAAGAAATGTGAGGATAGTAGAGATTCCTTTATTGAATGTGCAGGAAAGCAACATACGCAGCAATTTCGACAGTTTTCGCACCAGCAGTAATTATTTTTGGACTGATCTTCGAAATAAGCTGGTTTATGCTTTCGTTGTTTTTTTGCGTGAAGCTGCCCAGGCACCGTTCGAAAAGAATTTGAATCAGTTGATAATGGAACATAGTCATGCTTGAACGATGTTAACGAATTTGTAGCCGAAGCACGTTGCCAAGCGCACCATGAAGTAGCTCCGCCCGAGTATCATGCTGCGGATTTCCTCCTTTGATGCGTTATGATAGTACGTTGCCCATATAGCGGTATTCATAACATCCACTGAATTACTGTATCTTCTTATTCCCAGCCCATAAAATATTGCTTTGCTGTAAGTTTTCCTTTTCCAGAAAAATTTTTTTCATAACATTTTTCCCGTTAACAATTATTTTGTTTCCAGATTTTTTACTAATTCGCGTAATGTCGTGCAGATTTACAACGTTGCATTTGAAAAGGAGTAAAGCGGGCGGGAGCGCGGCTTTAGGTTTAAGTCAGTCGAATAAAGCACTTGAATTACACCAAGACGCCCTTATTAACTTCGTCTACCTTTACGTTTGCGCCGTGGGAATTTACTTGTGCAATCCAGCTCTTTTTTTTGTGGCAGGATCGCCCCCTTCAACAGATGTGATCCCATAAATTTACCCTATCGGAACATTTTACTAAAAAAATTCTTGATCATAACCGAAGTCAGTAAATACTTTTAAAAGCAGCTCCTTTGGAAGGGAAGTTTGCGTTTCCGCGTCTTTATTATGTGGCGTGGATGGATCCCCGGTCACCACAGTTGCTTCCCCTTCTTGTGCTACTGAACAATAAATATACATTAATTAGATTTAAAAAATGGGATCCAAAAATGTAATTTTCTCAGCTTCCTGTGATGCATCGAGATTGACATCGCTGTTTAATTCTGTCCCAGGCGGAGGCATTTCAGTCCTTGAATTAATGAACAAAGAAATATACAGTGAAGAACTTAATTGTTGGCACAGTATGACTTTCTAACTTTAAGACTATTTTTCTTTATATAATATGCTGATACTTAAATAAAATAAAAAAATGTTATATATAATCATTAATTTTCAGTTAAATACAAGTGACTTCATTAATTTATCTTTTATAAATAATTTAATACAAATAAAGAACCAAAAAATTGACAAGAACAAAATTATTGGCACAATTGGGTTTTAATGAACTATTTTTTTTTTATATATTGAACCCAAGTGTGCCAATAATAATTTCAGTAAAATTTTGTCCACCTTTTGTTTTTTTTTATTAAATTATTCAAAAAAGATAAATTAATGATTAAATATAAAAATTTTTGTTTGTTTTAAAAATGGGATCAAAAAATATAATTTACCCACTTTACTTTCTTCGTGAGACTCCTCTACAATCTGACAGGATTCAGACCGCCTGCCAATTTGGTGCACAAACGAGTTTAGCTTGTTTCGGACACACCCGGGACTTATTCGGAAACGACATTCAATTTTCTTTCGAATGTGATGATCGGTGTAAAATTCCTTATAATACTCCGGGCTGCACATACCCGGTGTCATATCTTTGTATTTCTGCATCCTTGTCATTTTCTTCACAATCTCTTGTAGATTTCTAACGTGGTATTAGAAAAAAGAGAACGACACCGGATAGTGCCAGCCAGGAGTAGGAACTGTTTCATCGCGTGTTTCCTCGATGCCCTCCTCCGGCACAGGAGTTGTGGAAGGGGGAGTGGGAGTGGGAAGAGAAGTGGGATTGGGAAGGGGAGCGGGAGTGGGCCTGCCAAATTGTAGCAGCTTGGACTCATTTGTCTCTTCCCTAAAATACCGCGTACCGGATCGTTTCTCCGGAAACATATAAGAATCGGGGTAAACTTTTTTTAGGGTCTTTTCCCAGAACTCCTCGTTGTTCATAATTTCCATTATAATTTTCTTGTTGTCCACGCTAGCTGCGAACGTTTCGATAGTCGACTATATTTGGCCAATTAATCCGGCCTACCAAATTTCATAAGGATCGGCCGACTAAATCCTATAGCCGCCATATAACTGATTGATCGAAATATAAAGTTCATAGCTGCACTTATTTCTAACATACGATTTTTCTAAGTTTTTTATTGTGTTTTTCCTACATTTTTGACATAAGAAACACTTTGCTCTGACAAGAGGCACCCCAAAATATAGACACCCTCACAAGAAAACTTCTGCAATCGACTTTTGAGGGGTTTTTTATTTTGTCCTTTCATTTTTTAATATGTTCAGTGAGAAGCGCACGCCAAAAGATTAAATTTTTTAATCTTGGAGCTAGGGTTCACCCAAAGGTCAGACTGGCAATGCAATGCAATTTTCTGGTATTTTTTTCGTGGATCTGAGGACCGAGGTAAAAAAAAAGGAGTGGCGAAAAGTGAACGCCAGCTGTTTGCCACTCGCTCTTTTTCATGACTGGCGTACAGTTTTCGTTGATCTCAGTACTAGGCCTTAAGATAAAAAGTTAAATGATACGTCACTCGGCTCTATCGATAGTCCTTGTGATCGCAGAGTGTGAATGGTAGACAACAGCTGACCGGTCTCACCTCTAAGTTTTGGTCTTCACGATGTCACTCGCGTCTATCGATAGTCCTTGTGATCGCAGAGTGTGAATGGTAGGCAACAGCTGACCGGTCTCACCTCTAAGTTTTGATCTTTGCGGTGTCACTTCTGTCTAGACAGTGCCAACGAGTACATTAGTCGGCATAATTATTCTGAGGAAAAACAATGGTTTAATATAACTCACTCTGTTTTACTTAGTGCTAATACAAACTTAACAAGAGAGAACGCTATAGTCGAGTGCCTCGACTATTAGATACCCGTTACTCAGCTAAACAACTTAATATAAATATGCCCTCTTGTATGTTTTTCGCCGCTCGAATGAGCTCCCGATTTTTATGTTAAAATATGTACCCAGGGAACACCTCCAATTTGGCTAACTTGATTTGATTTGCATAGTTCTTGGGATATAGTTCGGTATTGACAAATGAAAGCCATCGCAATTTCCTTTAATAGAAATCCTTATCGAGAATTAACGTTGACTCTGTTGAGCACCTTGGCCAGCTGTTCCAAAGTCATCCGTTAGATGGCGCTATTGTATACGCCATGAAAGGCGGAAATGTAGGCGCTAGTCAGGCTTAAGCGTTTAATGGGTTTTTGGGCGTTAGAGTGGGCGTGGCAAACTTTTATTTGGCCAATCGATAGGTATTGACGAAACAAATACATATAAAAAAAAATTTTCATAATAGCATCAAAACTGTGGCCACAGCTTGTGACTTGTGGGCGTCAGAGGGGGCGTGGCACCATTTTGAAACAAACTTGCGCTGCGTAGGAACTCCTAAAATCTACATGCAAAATGCCAATCTTCTAGCTTTTATAGTTTCCGAGATCTCAGCGTTCATACGGACAGACAGACAGACAGACGGACAGACAGACGGACAGACAGACGGACATGGCTAGATCGACTCGGCTAGTGATCCTGAACAAGAATATATATAAGCTAAAATAAATATAAGCTAAAGTAAATTTCATGTGGTGGCATAAGTATTTGACAAGTAGATTAATAACACAGTTTAAACTTAAAAAAACTAAAGGAAACAAATTTAGTAAAATATATAATTTTCTTTAGTTTCAATCATTACATTTTGGATTATCTCTGAAGATATCTCAGAAATGATCTCTCTGGTTTTATTCAACAATACTGATCTTTTACGTTTCATAAAACACCAGACTCTTTCAATTATATTTAAGTCTAGACTTTGAGGTGGCCAGTCCAAAGTGGTGAAAATCAACATCCCTCAATAATGTTGTAATCATCTTGGCTTTGGGGCATGGGACGTTATCCTGTTGCAGAATGAAGGATTGTCCAGAAGGCCTGTCTCCAAAAGTAAATGCATTATCATTTAGAACCAGTAAAAAAACTATTTGGAAAATAGAGGCTTTTAATAGAGGCTTTGTTACCTCCAGAAAAATCGATTGTCCATCCCTTAAAATTTCTTATTTAAAAAAAGATACCAATGTTTATCTATCTCTTGAAATTTAAGAATTAAAAAAATCATATGCCCACCTTTAAAAAATAGTTAATTTTGACAAAAAACGTTTGCCCACGTTTTGTTAAAACAGACATTTTTTAACAAAAATCGTTTGCCCATACCTTAAGAATCGTTATTTCGAAAAAATGAAAGATGGCCCTGTGAGCCTATCGGTCTTCGTGTATATTAACTATATGGATCTGCATTTTTGGTACCTGATGTTGTTTTTCCTACTGTCTGGACATATCCTTGTGAACTGGAATATGAAATTTAATGTCCGATATATGTTCTGTATTGTTCTGTATTAAAATTTCAAGTTACTTGAAGAATGTAGTCGATCATGTTGCGCTCGTTTGGAATATTTAATGAAATTCATTTTCCATGTCGAAATACAAGTCAATAATGACAATGGGACCTGGTTCTATTTCAAGATTCATCCACCGCAATTCTTGCCATTTTCTGTGATTCTTCCGAAAAATTCTTTAACAAAAGTTACTAATCCATTTTGTAAACCAAGGCAACTCAATTTCTCTGAATCTACAGCCTCAAATCGATGGTAAAACGATTCCAGGCTTCGGCACTCATAGTTTTCGTAAATTTTATGTGATCGGCGTTTCGATGCACTAGGTATTTCATTAAGCACTTGATCAATAAGTGTTCATATATTTCCATGGCATTGTATTACCCGGTTTCTTTCTTCAAAAAAAAAGGATTAAAATTATTTTTTCTATCACAGTAGAGACGTGGAGAAATTCCCTTGAGGTCATATTTTTAAAGAATTCCACTGCCAAGCTTTCCGTGTAATGTGAATCCAATTGGTTCTCTATATATGCAGTGTACAATATTTCCCCATGTGAATCAAATGGACATGTAGTTTTAAATTGAATTGATTCCGTTCCAATCCATACAGATCTCATTGCTCCACCATTACGCAATATTTTGTCTTTTCTCCTTCGATGTGGTCGATTGTAAATCAAATCTACGTTCGGACGTTTCTTAAGATACGTTTTACTTGGCTTTCTGATGGATCTGTCTTCTAACGCGATTTCTGTACTTTCGTTATTTAAGACCTCTGGTAGAGGGAATATTTTCATTCACAAAGTCTTCCTTGACTTTTTTTGTTTTTATAGATTGTTGAACACGCCACACAAGGATGGATCTTGTTTTCGTGTGTTGATGAATTATTTCTAAAGATTCCAAAAAAAGCGTGTAGCGGGTGCTCCATTCTTGAGCAAATAAGGTGTGGTCATAGCGGATCAAAAGTTAATCAAGATGTATAATTACAGAAGACGACCATGTCTTTAGACATGTTTTTGTTGTCGTTGACGAAAGGATTTTTTGTATTTTAAATTACAACTCATTTTATAAACCAAATTATGTCAAAAATTTACGTAAACAAGAAAGAAGACTATATCCTATAACTGCCATATAACTGAACGTGTTAAGAATGCATCATATGAATAATTTTGAAGAGTATAATTTACAGAATATTCTTCGGCTCCGCCCGAAGTTAGCTCTCCTTTCTTGTTTACGTAAATTTTTGACATATTTTGGCTTATAAAGTGAGTTGTAATTTAAAATACAAAAAATCCTTTCGTCAACGACAACAAAAACACGTCTAAAAGAAGTGTGCAAGAGCAGAAATCAATCGGTGCAATAGTTTTTGAGAAAACGTGACTACCGACTTAAAAAAAGTGGTTTTCAGAAAAACGCGTTTGAAGTTTTAAAGCGGAATAAAATAGAGAAAACAATTTGTTTTGTTTATTTACATGGAATCATCGATTCCAGGTCCATAAAGGGAAGGTTCTGCTGTAGCTGCAAGTTCCATCGCGGCTTTTCTTTCTTGTCGAAGCTTAATTCGCGCTTCTCTGAGCCTCCGCTTTTTTCTCGGCCGCAAGAAAACGATGGTTGTTCTCATTTCTCGCATATTACTGGCTGAGAGGTCCAAGTTTCACATCCATTGCATGAAGAAATGTGAGGATAGTAGAGATTCCTTTATTGAATGTGCAGGAAAGCAACATACGCAGCAATTTCGACAGTTTTCGCACCAGCAGTAATTATTTTTGGACTGATCTTCGAAATAAGCTGGTTTATGCTTTCATTGTTTTTTTGCGTGAAGCTGCCCAGGCACCGTTCGAAAAGAATTTGAATCAGTTGATAATGGAACATAGTCGTGCTTGAACGATGTTAACGAATTTGTAGCCGAAGCACGTTGCCAAGCGCACCATGAAGTAGCTCCGCCCGAGTATCATGCTGCGGATTTCGTCCTTTGATGCGTAATGATAGTACGTTGCCCATATAGCGGTATTCATAACATCCACTGAATTACTGTATCTTCTTATTCCCAGCCCATAAAATATTGATTTGCTGTAAGTTTTCCTTTTCCAGGAAAATTTTTTTTATAACATTTTTCCCGTTAACAATTATTTTATTTTTTTTACTAATTCGCGTACTGTCGTGCAGATTTATAACGTTGCATTTGAAAAAAGAAAACGACACCGGATAGTGCCAGCCAGGAGTAGGAGCTGCTTTCTCGCCCGTTTCCTCGACGCTTTCCTCCGGCACATCAGTTGTGGAAGTGGGAGTGGGAGCGGCGGAGTAAAGCGGGCGGGAGCGCGGCTTTAGGTTTAAGTCAGTCGAATAAAGTACTTGAATTACACCACGACCCCCCCGCCTTATTAACTTCGTCTACCTTTACGTTTGCGCCGTGGGAATTTACTTGTGCAATCCAGCTCTTTTTTTTGTGGCAGGATCGCCCCCTTCAACAGATGTGATCCCATAAATTTACCCTATCGGAACATTTTACTAAAAAAATTCTTGATCATAACCGAAGTCAGTAAATACTTTTAAAAGCAGCTCCTTTGGAAGGGAAGTTTGCGTTTCCGCGTCTTTATTATGTGGCGTGGATGGATCCCCGGTCACCACAGTTGCTTCCCCTTCTTGTGCTACTGAACAATAAATATACATTAATTAGATTTAAAAAATGGGATACAAAAATGTAATTTTCTCAGCTTCCTGTGATGCATCGAGATTGACATCGCTGTTTAATTCTGTCCCAGGCGGAGGCATTTCAGTCCTTGAATTAATGAACAAAGAAATATACAGTGAAGAACTTAATTGTTGGCACAGTATGACTTTCTAACTTTAAGACTATTTTTCTTTATATAATATGCTGATACTTAAATAAAATAAAAAAATGTTATATATAATCATTAATTTTCAGTTAAATACAAGTGACTTTATTAATTTATCTTTTATAAATAATTTAATACAAATAAAGAACCAAAAAATTGACAAGAACAAAATTATTGGCACAATTGGGTTTTAATGAACTATTTTTTTTTTATATTATTGAACCCAAGTGTGCCAATAATAATTTCAGTAAAATTTTGTCCACCTTTTGTTTTTTTTTTATTAAATTATTCAAAAAAGATAAATTAATGATTAAATATAAAAAATTTTGTTTGTTTTAAAAATGGGATCAAAAAATATAATTTACCCACTTTACTTTCTTCGTGAGACTCCTCTACAATCTGACAGGATTCAGACCGCCTGCCAATTTGGTGCACAAACGAGTTTAGCTTGTTTCGGACACACCCGGGACTTATTCGGAAACGACATTCAATTTTCTTTCGAATGATATGATCGGTGTAAAATTCCTTATAATACTCCGGGCTGCACATACCCGGTGTCATATCTTTGTATTTCTGCATCCTTGTCATTTTCTTCACAATCTCTTGTAGATTTCTAACGTGGTATTAGAAAAAAGAGAACGACACCGGATAGTGCCAGCCAGGAGTAGGAACTGTTTCATCGCGTGTTTCCTCGATGCCCTCCTCCGGCACAGGAGTTGTGGAAGGGGGAGTGGGAGTGGGAAGAGAAGTGGGATTGGGAAGGGGAGCGGGAGTGGGCCTGCCAAATTGTAGCAGCTTGGACTCATTTGTCTCTTCCCTAAAATACCGCGTACCGGATCGTTTCTCCGGAAACATATAAGAATCGGGGTAAATTTTTTTTAGGGTCTTTTCCCAGAACTCCTCGTTGTTCATAATTTCCATTATAATTTTCTTGTTGTCCACGCTAGCTGCGAACGTTTCGATAGTCGACTATATTTGGCCAATTAATCCGGCCTACCAAATTTCATAAGGATCGGCCGACTAAATCCTATAGCCGCCATATAACTGATTGATCGAAATATAAAGTTCATAGCTGCACTTATTTCTAACATACGATTTTTCTAAGTTTTTTATTGTGTTTTTCCTACATTTTTGACATAAGAAACACTTTGCTCTGACAAGAGGCACCCCAAAATATAGACACCCTCACAAGAAAAATTGTGCAATCGACTTTTGAGGGGTTTTTTATTTTGTCCTTTCATTTTTTAATATGTTCAGTGAGAAGCGCACGCCAAAAGATTACATTTTTTAATCTTGGCGCTAGGGTTCACCCAAAGGTCAGACTGGCAATGCTATGCAATTTTCTGGTATTTTTTTCGTCGATCTGAGGACCGAGGTGAAAAAAAGGACTGGCGAAAAGTGAACGCCAACTGTTTGCCACTCGCTCTTTTTCATGGCTGGCGTACAGTTTTCGTTGATCTCAGTACTAGGCCTTAAGATAAAAAGTTAAATGATACGTCACTCGGCTCTATCGATAGTCCTTGTGATCGCAGAGTGTGAATGGTAGACAACAGCTGACCGGTCTCACCTCTAAGTTTTGGTCTTCACGATGTCACTCGCGTCTATCGATAGTCCTTGTGATCGCAGAGTGTGAATGGTAGGCAACAGCTGACCGGTCTCACCTCTAAGTTTTGATCTTTGCGGTGTCACTTCTGTCTAGACAGTGCCAACGAGTACATTAGTCGGCATAATTATTCTGAGGAAAAACAATGGTTTAATATAACTCACTCTGTTTTACTTAGTGCTAATACAAACTTAACAAGAGAGAACGCTATAGTCGAGTGCCTCGACTATTAGATACCCGTTACTCAGCTAAACAACTTAATATAAATATGCCCTCTTGTATGTTTTTCGCCGCTCGAATGAGCTCCCGATTTTTATGTTAAAATATGTACCCAGGGAACACCTCCAATTTGGCTAACTTGATTTGATTTGCATAGTTCTTGGGATATAGTTCGGTATTGACAAATGAAAGCCATCGCAATTTCCTTTAATAGAAATCCTTATCGAGAATTAACGTTGACTCTGTTGAGCACCTTGGCCAGCTGTTCCAAAGTCATCCGTTAGATGGCGCTATTGTATACGCCATGAAAGGCGGAAATGTAGGCGCTAGTCAGGCTTAAGCGTTTAATGGGTTTTTGGGCGTTAGAGTGGGCGTGGCAAACTTTTATTTGGCCAATCGATAGGTATTGACGAAACAAATACATATAAAAAAAATTTTCATAATAGCATCAAAACTGTGGCCACAGCTTGTGACTTGTGGGCGTCAGAGGGGGCGTGGCACCATTTTGAAACAAACTTGCGCTGCGTAGGAACTCCTAAAATCTACATGCAAAATGCCAATCTTCTAGCTTTTATAGTTTCCGAGATCTCAGCGTTCATACGGACAGACAGACAGACGGACAGACAGACGGACATGGCTAGATCGACTCGGCTAGTGATCCTGAACAAGAATATATATACTTTATAGGGTCGGAAACGCTTCCTTCTACCTGTTACATACTTTTGCACGAATACAATATACCCTTTTACTCTACGAGTAAGGGGTATAAAAATAATGAATTCAATATTTTGTCATATGAACTTGAAAAAATATAAGCTAAAGTAAATTTCATGTGGTGGCATAAGTATTTGACAAGTAGATTAATAACACAGTTTAAACTTAAAAGAACTAAAGGAGACAAATTTAGTAAAATATATAATTTTCTTTAGTTTCAATCATTACATTTTGGATTATCTCTGAAGATATCTCAGAAATGATCTCTCTGGTTTTATTCAACAATACTGATCTTTTACGTTTCATAAAACACCAGACTCTTTCAATTATATTTAAGTCTAGACTTTGAGGTGGCCAGTCCAAAGTGGTGAAAATCAACATCCCTCAATAATGTTGTAATCATCTTGGCTTTGGGGCATGGGACGTTATCCTGTTGCAGAATGAAGGATTGTCCAGAAGGCCTGTCTCCAAAAGTAAATGCATTATCATTTAGAACTAGTAAAAAAACTATTTGGAAAATAGAGGCTTTTAATAGAGGCTTTGTTACCTCCAGAAAAATCGATTGTCCATCCCTTAAAATTTCTTATTTAAAAAAAGATACCAATGTTTATCTATCTCTTGAAATTTAAGAATTAAAAAAATCATATGCCCACCTTTAAAAAATAGTTAATTTTGACAAAAAACGTTTGCCCACGTTTTGTTAAAACAGACATTTTTTAAAAAAAATCGCTTGCCCATACCTTAAGAATCGTTATTTCGAAAAAATGAAAGATGGCCCTGTGAGCCTATCGGTCTTCGTGTATATTAACTATATGGATCTGCATTTTTGGTACCTGATGTTGTTTTTCCTACTGTCTGGACATATCCTTGTGAACTGGAATATGAAATTTAATGTCCGATATATGTTCTGTATTGTTCTGTATTAAAATTTCAAGTTACTTGAAGAATGTAGTCGATCATGTTGCGCTCGTTTGGAATATTTAATGAAATTCATTTTCCATGTCGAAATACAAGTCAATAATGACAATGGGACCTGGTTCTATTTCAAGATTCATCCACCGCAATTCTTGCCATTTTCTGTGATTCTTCCGAAAAATTCTTTAACAAAAGTTACTAATCCATTTTGTAAACCAAGGCAACTCAATTTCTCTGAATCTACAGCCTCAAATCGATGGTAAAACGATTCCAGGCTTCGGCACTCATAGTTTTCGTAAATTTTATGTGATCGGCGTTTTGATGCACTAGGTATTTCATTAAGCACTTGATCAATAAGTGTTCATATATTTCCATGGCATTGTATTACCCGGTTTCTTTCTTCAAAAAAAAGGATTAAAATTATTTTTTCTATCACAGTAGAGACGTGGAGAAATTCCCTTGAGGTCATATTTTTAAAGAATTCCACTGCCAAGCTTTCCGTGTAATGTGAATCCAATTGGTTCTCTATATATGCAGTGTACAATATTTCCCCATGTGAATCAAATGGACATGTAGTTTTAAATTGAATTGATTCCGTTCCAATCCATACAGATCTCATTGCTCCACCATTACGCAATATTTTGTCTTTTCTCCTTCGATGTGGTCGATTGTAAATCAAATCTACGTTCGGACGTTTCTTAAGATACGTTTTACTTGGCTTTCTGATGGATCTGTCTTCTAACGCGATTTCTGTACTTTCGTTATTTAAGACCTCTGGTAGAGGGAATATTTTCATTCACAAAGTCTTCCTTGACTTTTTTGTTTTTATAGATTGTTGAACACGCCACACAAGGATGGATCTTGTTTTCGTGTGTTGATGAATTATTTCTAAAGATTCCAAAAAAAGCGTGTAGCGGGTGCTCCATTCTTGAGCAAATAAGGTGTGGTCATAGCGGATCAAAAGTTAATCAAGATGTATAATTACAGAAGACGACCATGTCTTTAGACATGTTTTTGTTGTCGTTGACGAAAGGATTTTTTGTATTTTAAATTACAACTCACTTTATAAGCCAAAATATGTCAAAAATTTACGTAAACAAGAAAGGAGAGCTAACTTAGGGCGGAGCCGAAGAATATTCTGTAAATTATACTCTTCAAAATTATTCATATGATGCATTCTTAACACGTTCAGTTATATGGCAGTTATAGGATATAGTCTTCTTTCTTGTTTACGTAAATTTTTGACATAATTTGGTTTATAAAATGAGTTGTAATTTAAAATACAAAAAATCCTTTCGTCAACGACAACAAAAACACGTCTAAAAGAAGTGTGCAAGAGCAGAAATCAATCGGTGCAATAGTTTTTGAGAAAACGTGACTACCGACTTCAAAAAAGTGGTTTTCAGAAAAACGCGTTTGAAGTTTAAAAGCGGAATAAAATAGAGTAAACAATTTGTTTTGTTTATTTACATGGAATCATCGATTTCAGGTCCATAAAGGGAAGGTTCTGCTGTAGCTGCAAGTTCCATCGCGGCTTTTCTTTCTTGTCGAAGCTTAATTCGCGCTTCTCTGAGCCTCCGCTTTTTTCTCGGCCGCAAGAAAACGATGGTTGTTCTCATTTCTCGCATATTACTGGCTGAGAGGTCCAAGTTTCACATCCATTGCATGAAGAAATGTGAGGATAGTAGAGATTCCTTTATTGAATGTGCAGGAAAGCAACATACGCAGCAATTTCGACAGTTTTCGCACCAGCAGTAATTATTTTTGGACTGATCTTCGAAATAAGCTGGTTTATGCTTTCATTGTTTTTTTGCGTGAAGCTGCCCAGGCACCGTTCGAAAAGAATTTGAATCAATTGATAATGGATGTTAACGAATTTTGTAGCCGAAGCACGTTGCCAAGCGCACCATGAAGTAGCTCCGCCCGAGTATCATGCTGCGGATTTCGTCCTTTGATGCGTAATGATAGTACGTTGCCCATATAGCGGTATTCATAACATCCACTGAATTACTGTATCTTCTTATTCCCAGCCCATAAAATATTGCTTTGCTGTAAGCTTTCCTTTTCCAGAAAACTTTTTTTCATAACATTTTTCCCGTTAACAATTATTTTGTTTCCAGATTTTTTACTAATTCGCGTAATGTCGTGCAGATTTACAACGTGGCATTTGAAAAAAGAAAACGACACCGGATAGTGCCAGCCAGGAGTAGGAGCTGCTTTCTCGCCCGTTTCCTCGACGCTCTCCTCCGGCACATCAGTTGTGGAAGTGGGAGTGGGAGTGGGAACGGCGGAGTAAAGCGGGCGGGAGCGCGGCTTTAGGTTTAAGTCAGTCGAATAAAGCACTTGAATTACACCAAGACGCCCCCGTCTTATTAACTTCGTCTACCTTTACGTTTGCGCCGTGGGAATTTACTTGTGCAATCCAGCTCTTTTTTTGTGGCAGGATCGCCCCCTTCAACAGATGTGATCCCATAAATTTACCCTTTTGGGATATTTTACTAAAAAATTCTTGATCATAACCGAAGTCAGTAAATATTTTTAAAACCAGCTCCTTTGAAAAGGAAGTTTGCGTTTCCGCGTCTTTACTATGTGGCGTGGTTGGATCCCCGGTCACCACTGGATGGCCACAGTTGCTTCCTCTTCTTGTGCTACTGAACAATAAATATACATTAATTAGATTTAAAAAATGGGATCCAAAAATGTAATTTTCTCAGCTTCCTGTGATGCATCGAGATTGACATCGCTGTTTAATTCTGTCCCAGGCGGAGGCATTTCAGACCTTGAATTAATGAACAAAGAAATATACAGTGAAGAACTTAATTGTTGGCACAATATGACTTTTTAACTTTAAGACTATTTTTCTTTATATAATATGCTGATACTTAAATTAAATGAAAAATTTTATATATAATCATAAATTTTCGGTTAAATACAAGTGACTTCATTAATTTATCTTTTATAAATAATTTAATACAAATAAAGAACCAAAAAATTGGGCAGAACAAAATAATTGGCACAATTGGGTTTTAATGAACTATTTTTTTTTTATATTATTGAACCCAAGTGTGCCAACAATTTTGTTCAGGGAAATTTGATCCACTTTTTGTATTTTTTTTCTTAAATTATTCAAAAAAAGATAAATTAATGATTTAATATAAAAATATTTTGTTTGTTTTAAAAATGGGATCAAAAAATATAATTTACGCACCTTTCTTCGTGACACTCCTCCACAATCTGACAGGAGTCAGACCGCCTGCCAATTTGGTGCACAAACGAGTTTAGCTTGTTTCGGATACACCCGGGACTTATTCGGAAACGATATTCAATTTTCTTTCGAATGTGATGATCGTTGTAAAGTTCCTCATAATACTCCTGGCTGCACATACCCGGTGTCATATCTTTGTATTTCTGCATCCTTTTCATTTTCTTCACAATCTCTTGTAGATTTGTAACGTTGGATTTAAAAAAAAGAGAACGACACCGGATAGTGCCAGCCAGGAGTAGGAACTGTTTCATCGCGTGTTTCCTCGATGCCCTCCTCCGGCACAGGAGTTGTGGAAGGGGGAGTGGGAGTGGGAAGAGAAGTGGGATTGGGAAGGGGAGTGGGAGTGGGAGCGGGAGTGGGCCTGCCAAATTGCAGCAGCTTGGACTCATTTGTCCCTTCCCTAAAATACCGCGTACCGGATCCTTTCTCCGGAAACATATAAAAATCGAGGTAAACTTCTTTTAGGGTCTTTTCCCAGAACTCCTCGTTGTTCATAATTTCCATTATAATTTTCTTATTGTCCACGCTAGCTGCGAACGTTTCGAAGTTAACGGGAAAAACAAATGACTCACGCCTGCAAAGAGGAGGTTATTTAAAAAAAAGTCACTCACCTGTCCACCTCCACTATAATACCTTCTGAAAGGTTTGGATATGCTCATTCTCAAATCTCGTTTCCATAATTACGTTGATTTGAAAAATTTGTATACAGATAAAGTGTAAGCCGCCGAAGAAGTCAATATAACATAGAAGCAAAGCGAAGACCAATTACCAGAAATATCGGAAAAAATACAGTGGATCTTAAAAATATATGGTCTCGCTACTTATGTATGTAGGTTTGGGAATAGGAAAAACTAAGCCCGAGCTTACACTTAAGAAATGTATAAAATTATTTTTTTCCCCATGTAAAAAATGGGTCAAAAATGACAGCTATAAGATATAGGCCGACTATATCCTATAGCTGCCCTTAAACTGATTGATCGGAAATGCCATAACTTAAGTGTTTGTTAAGTGTTTGTTTTTTATGAGTTTTCTATTTGGCCAATTAATCCGACCTACCGAATTTCATAAGGATCGGAAGACTGAATCCTATAGCCGCCATATAACTGATTGATCGGAAATTCCATAACTTTGGTGTTTGTTAAGTTTGGAAGTTGGGATTTTCTATCGGTTTTATTTTTGGCCAGTCAATCCGACATACCAAATTTCATAAGGATCGGCCGACTATATTCTAAAGCTGCCATATAACTGAACGATTGGAATTGCCATAATGTTAAGAATGCATCATATGAATAATTTTGGAGAATATAATTTACAGAATATGCTGCAAGGGTATTTCAACTTCGGCTCCGCCCGAAAGGAAAGCTTTCCTTTCTTGTTTTAATATCACAACATTTTCACCATAAGGTTTTCCATTCACAATTTTAGTAAACGTTTTAGAGTCTTCGTCACCAAAGTAGCTTGCCGTATTTTTCCAAAGATCGTTGAAACATTTCAAGAATCGATGATGCTTCCATGTTACCTGCTGCTCCTTGGTGATTTGCTCTGCCTTCATCATCTTCTACATGCTTCGCTTGCCATTCGTTATATTCTTCCGTCATTAGTAGGGATGTCAAATATTTTAAGATATCGTATCGCTGATATATTTTCCTTAAGCCTAGTATATAGATCGACGAAAACCGTACGCCAGTCATGAGAGAGAGCGAGAGGCAAACAGCTGGCGTTCACATTTCGTGAAGCTTTTTTTTGACCTAGGTCCTCAGTTCGACGAAAATACTACTAGAAAATTGCATAGCGTTGCCAGTCTGCGGAAATGAACTTTGCGTGACCCCTAGCAAAAATAATACAAAATTTAATCTTTTGGCGTGCGCTTCTCATCGAGAATTTAAAAAAATGGAGGGAAAAAATCAAAAAACCCTGAAAAGTCGTTTGCTGGAGTTTAATAGTGAGGTAAAAATTGCATTGATACGATGCGTGGAGTCGCGCACAGAATAGTGGGACCTTTCAAATAAAAAGCATTTTAATGCAACTTTTATAAAAAGATCGTGGGAGGAAATAGCCTGGGAAATGGACAAAGATGGTAATTTATAATTGTACATTATTAAATATTTGTTAACGTAGACATATACAATATTTATGTTCAGATAATAGTCTCTGCGGGACAGTTATACATAAGTACCATAAGTGCAAGCAACCAAAAAGTGGAAGTGCTGGAGGAGACCCACCGGAGAAGCCAATAGGTGCTGCAGAGTGGGATTTCGCCCCCTATATGGGCTTCCTGCCGGACTTCTCCACACAGAGGCAGTAGGTTCTGGCCAAATATTTTGTAACATTATACTAATATAATATATTTTTTAACAGAACAACCCAATCTTTGTTTTCTGAGAGCGACGGAGCCCAAGCAATGGACTACTCCATAGACGAGTCTCAAGACCCAATTGAAGAAATCTAAATAAATAGATAAATAATATAAATATATTGTTATCTACGACTAAATTTAAAATCTAATTACTCTAAAACGATGGCCAACTTGGCTTTTCTTGGTATAGCATCTGGGCGAGTGTTCCGTTTCGGTACAAGGCATAGAGTAAGGAACTATAGTTTCATACTCTATGTACAAGGACTGCTCCACCATTACGAAAAGAGAGTTAAAAGTCTTCTGAGGCATATGAATGTTTACGAAAATCATCGAGGGAGTCTGCAACAAGTTATGGAACTTTAAAATAATAAGAAAATATTTTTTAGTGCATGAATATTAATACATTATTGAACAGTATTACTTACGTCGGAAGAATATCGGCCTTTAAGGTCCCTTTCCTGCAGATTTGGGCTCACCCAATATTTCTGCCGCTGTCTTTTGTCCTCTTCCTCTAATGCCACAATACATGCCGCCATGCTGACATCCAAATTCCAAAAATATTAATATGATATTTAATATATCGCGAAAAAATATCAATATATCAGATATTTTTGATATTTTTTTTCAGTTGAATTTAAAAATTTTAGTAAATTAGCTAACAACAAGGAAACAAGACTTTTTAAATTAAAGTAAAAGCACTAAAAAAGTAAACAAATAAAATACATGTTGTTACATTTGTTATTTTATTAGTTCCATAACTCTTTGCATATGGATTTTAAAAATACTCTTTCGGTTGCGTGGCGGTCGGTCATGCGGCTGCGTGTGTCGCAGACAACGCACTTAATAGCCGACGCTAACCGCTCTGACGTCATTGAGCTACCCGGGGTAATTAGGCAGCTTAGTGTCACATTCGAAAGATTCGGTAAATTGTATTTCTGGGAAGTATCAGAATTCCACCGGATCGCTGTCCCAGTTGGTGTGAGGCATGCTCATGTACATCTTGAGTTCTTCTTGGTCTGATTTTTCGAAGGGCTGTGTAAGTTTCATCGAGAGTCTATGCGCCGCAGACGAATTTCAAAATGAATACATTGAGTCGCCTCCATTAAACATATTGGTGAATTTAGGTATATTCGCTTGAAGCGAGGATCCAATAATGTTGATTTAACTAGAGTTTTGTTATTGTGTAGTGCGCTTAAACGTGACTGCGAAATTTTTATTAATATATCCTTTGTCTTTAGTCCTTCGACCGAGTCAACTTTTAAAGTTTGTAATTTGTTTGACAGAATTGAAATTTGTGGTATTACCAAACTGACGGTCACGTAATTTTCCCCGCTTATCTTCTCTGTTAAAGCCTAGTATCCTGATCGACGAAAACCGTACGCCAGTCATGAGAGAGAGCGAGAGGCAAACAGCTGGCGTTCACTTTTCGTCGGGCCTTTTTTTCACGTCGGTCTCCTGTTCGACGAAAAAAATACCAGAAAATTCCATAGCGTTGCCAGTCTGCGGAAATGAACTTTGGGTGAACCCTAGCGCAAAGATTAAAAAATTTAATCTTTCAGCGTGCGCTTCTCACTGAACATATTAAAAAATGTAGGGAAAAACTCAAAAAACCCGCAAAAGTCGATTGCAGGAGTTAACATGTGAGGACAAAATAACATTAATACTTCTGGGGTGCCTCTTGTCAGAGCAAAATGTTTCATATGTCAAAAATTTACGAAAAACACAATAAAAGTGCAGCTATGAACTTTAAATTAGCAAATAATTATCAGTAAATTAAAATAAGCAACTGTTAAATTTAAATTGAATTGTTTTTTAATTTCTTTGTACAGCGGCAGACTTGTCTTGCCAAGGTATTTGATAATATCTTTTAAAGGCTCTTTCCCGCAAATACGATATTTGAATTTTAACTGCTTGTCAACAAACCCAGCTGATTGACAGTACGACCGTATCACGCTTAAATCTGATGAACTCTCAAACTTTTGGTCACACTGCAAAGATTAAGGTTTTTACGCTAGCGTAATCGTTTGCCGATCTGGATACTAGGCTTATGATCATTAAGTTCAGATCAACAAACGAGTACGCTAGGAAAAGCTTAGTATCCAGATCGACGATAACCGTACGCCAGTCATGAGAGAGAGCGAGAGGCAAACAGCTGGCGTTCACTTTTCGTCGGGCCTTTTTTTTCACGTCGGTCTCCTGATCGACGAAAAAAATACAAGAAAATTCCATAGCGTTGCCAGTCTTCGGAAATGAACTTTGTGTGAACCCTAGCGAAAAGATTAAAAAATTTAATCTTTTGGCGTTGCAGGTGTTTACATGTGAGGACAAAATAACATTAATACTATCTGGGGTGCCTCTTGTCAGAGCAAAATGTTTTTTAAATCCAGAATGTACGAAAAAACACAATAAAAGTGCAGCTATGAACTTTAAATTAGCAAATAATTATCAGTTAATCAAAAAAAAAACTGTTAAATTTAAATTGTATTGTTTTTTAATTTCTTTGTACAGCGGCAGACTTGTCTTGCTAAGGTATTTGATAATATCTTTTAAAGGCTCTTTCCCGCAAATACGATATTTGAATTTTAACTGCTTGTCAACATACCCAGCTGATTGACAGTACGACCGTAGCACGCTTAAATCTGATGAACTCCCAAACTTTTGGTCACACTGCAAAGATTTTTCACTGAGAGACTAGTGCGCGTAGAAACAGAAAGACGGACAGACGGACAAGGTTATATCAACTCAGGAGGTGATCCTGATCAAGAATATATGTATATTCCTTATAGGGTCGGAGATGACTCCCTCACTGCGTTGCACACTTTTGACCAAAATTATAATACCCTCTGCAATTAATTGTATACGATTGACCAATTCATTCAGATGATACAATATATCGAGGATCACAGTTTTTACACTCAAGCATGATTTTAAAACCGAGACCTAATTTTGAACATTGTTTAAATTCTACTTTTCCGCCACACACTTTTCCATCCACAACGTTGGAGCACTGCACAAGAGTCGACAAAGTTGGACTTATATGGACTTATACTGGAAGCGATTGATGTTTCCCTCAATAAAGTCCAAGTCGCATGTCGGATTTTGATGAGCCACGCCCAGGATAACGTGACAAAAATTCACGATCTCGTATTGGCAGACCGCCGATTGAAGATACGCGAGGTAGGTGAGACAGTAGGCACTTCAAAAGACCGCGTGGGTCATATCCTGCATGAAATTTTGGGCATAAGAAAGCCTTCGGCGCGATGGGTGCCGCGTTTGCTCACACCGGACAACAAACGCAACAGTGAGACCACTTCAGTGCAGTGTTTGACGCTGTTAAAGCGCAATCCGAAGGAGTTTCTGCGTCGTTTCGAAACGTGGATCCACTGGTACACACCAGAGACCAAGGATCAGTCGAAACAGTGGTGGACTTCACCCGGCGAACCTGCTTCGAAGAAGGCCATTGGCCAGAAAGGTGATGGCCAGCCTTTTTTGGGGATTCACAAGGTGTGATCTACCTCGACTACCTTGGGAAGGGCAAAACTGTCACATGGCTGTACTACGTCGAATTATTGGGCCGATTCGCCGCCGAATTCCAGAAAATACGGCACCCATTTGGCGAAGAAAAAAGCGCTCTTCCATCATGACAACACACCGTATTGGGCTACGAACTGCTACCCCATCCATCATATTCTTCAGATTTGGCCCCGTGTAACTTCTTTTTGTTTCCAAACTTGAACAAGTCACTCGCTGGAGAGAAATTTGTGTCGAATGAGGAGGTCGTTGCCGCCACAGAGACATATTTTGCAGACCTCAAGAAAACGTATTTTTCAAACGGTTAAAGAAGTCGGAACATCTTTGTGAGAGAACTTCTTTCTTTTCCAATATATTTCCTAAGTATGATTGAGATCGATTAAATTAAACGAATATTTCCCTTATATTTTTAAAGTTTTGAAAGGAAGGAATTTAGTTTCATAAAGAACAATATACAATAAATTTGAAAGATAAGCCTAAGCCCTAACATCACTTTTTCAACATCTACGTAGACAATGACTACGATTCTATACAGACGCATAGCGTAAAAATCTACAAATACTCAGTAAAGATATAATAACGTGGTTTGAACTAAAAAAAAACAGATTTTTTTATTGCAATATAAGATGTTTTTCATATATTTTCATCACTAACAAACATACGAAAAACAAGAGAGAACGCTATAGTCGAGTGCCTGGACTATTAGATACCCGTTACTCAGCTAAACAACTTAATATAAATATGTCTTCTTGTATTATCTTTGCCGGGCAATTGCAACTGTGTATAATGTAAATACATATGTACACGTCTATATGCTTACATACATACACACATACGCCATTGTTTGACTCAGGCCTCCAATTTGGTTAACTTGATTTGATTTGCATAGTTCTAGGGATATAGTTTGGTATTGACAAATGAAAACCATCGCAATTTCCTTTAATATAAATCCTTATCGAGAATTAACGTTGACTATGTTGAGCACCTTGGCCAGCTGTTCCAAAGTCATCCGTTAGATGGCGCTATTGGTACTACGGGCCATGAAAGGCGGAAATGTAGGCGCTAGCCAAGCTTAAGCGGTTAATAGGTTTTTGGGCGTTAGAGTGGGCGTGGCAAACTTTTTTAACAGTAAGATTTGTGCCAATGAAGCTAGTATTAATCGTTTTATGAGCGGCAGAGAGTCAAGATTATAGGAAGAAGTCTGTTATAGTCGGAACATAATACTCTGAAAGGCATCGTTAGATCTACAATGATTTAATATTAGGGGAATATAATTTCCAGTTAATCTACTTGGTACAGAAAAGTTTAGCCGACTTACCAAGTCTGGACTGTCAGTCTCACCATGTATAAGGTTATAAATGAAGACTGTACCAAGCATCGTTCTACGGTTGGCTAGGGAGGGTAAATTAATCAACATAAGCCTACTTGTACTTTTTTTTTTTTGCTTTATAATATTCTGAAATGTTTTTAATCAAATAAAAACCATGTTACCAAACTCAGTTAATTTATAAAAAATTAATTTTGACTTAAAGCCTAGTATCCTGATCGACGAAAACCGTACGCCAGTCATGAGAGAGAGCGAGAGGCAAACAGCTGGCGTTCACTTTTCGTCGGGCCTTTTTTTCACGTCGGTCTCCTGTTCGACGAAAAAAATACCAGAAAATTCCATAGCGTTGCCAGTCTGCGGAAATGAACTTTGGGTGAACCCTAGCGCAAAGATTAAAAAATTTAATCTTTCAGCGTGCGCTTCCCACTGAACATATTAAAAAATGTAGGGAAAAAATCAAAAAACCCGCAAAAGTCGATTGCAGGAGTTAACATGTGAGGACAAAATAACATTAATACTTCTGGGGTGCCTCTTGTCAGAGCAAAATGTTTCATATGTCAAAAATTTACGAAAAACAATTTACGAAAAACAATTAAAGTGCAGCTATGAACTTTAAATTAGCAAATAATTATCAGTAAATTAAAATAAGCAACTGTTAAATTTAAATTGAATTGTTTTTTAATTTCTTTGTACAGCGGCAGACTTGTCTTGCCAAGGTATTTGATAATATCTTTTAAAGGCTCTTTCCCGCAAAGAAGCTGATTGACAGTACGACCGTAGCACGCTTAAATCTGATGAACTCTCAAACTTTTGGTCACACTGCAAAAGATTAAAGTTTTTACGCTAGCGTAATCGTTTGTCGATCTGGATACTAGGCTTTAAACCCACATCACCTTAACAATCGTTATTTCGAAACATTAAAAGATGCCCATGATTGCCATACTCTTGAAACTTAAGAATTAAAAAAAATCATTTCCCCAACTCTTTAAAATAGTTAATAATAAAAAAAAAATTTACCCACCTCTTAAAAGAGGCATTTTTAAACAAAAATATTTTGCCCGCCCGTTAAAAAAACCGTTATTTCGAAAAAAAGATGCCATGTTTGCCAATATCTTGAAATTTTAGAATTAAAAAACAAGAGAGAACGCTATAGTCGAGTGCCTCGACTATTAAATACCCGTTACTCAGCTAAACAACTTAATATAAATATGCCTTCTTGTATATTTTTCGCCGCTCGAATTAGCTCCCGATTTTTATGTTAAAATCGGTATTCAGGGAATATTCAATTTGGCTAACTGATTTGATTTGTTCTTGGGATATAGTTCGGTATTGACAAATGAAAACCATCGCAATTTCCTTTAATATAAATCCTTATCGAGAATTAACGTTGACTCTGTTGAGCACCTTGGCCAGCTGCTCCAAAGTCATCCGTTAGATGGCGCTATACGCCATGAAAGGCGGAAATGTAGGCGCTAACCAGGCTTAAGCGTATAATGAGTTTTTGGGCGTTAGAGTGGGCGCGGCAAACTTTTATTAGGCCAATCGATAGGTATTGACGAAACAAATACATATCAAAAAAAATGTTCATAATAGCATCAAAACTGTGGCCACAGCTTGTGGCTTGTGGGCGTCAGAGGGGGCGTGGCACCATTTTGAAACAAACGTAGGAACTCCTAAAATATACATGCAAAATGCCAATCTTCCAGCTTTTATAGTTTCCGTGATCTCAGCGTTCATACGGACAGACAGACGGACAAACGGACATGGCTAGATCGACTAGGCTAGTGATCCTGAACAAGAATATATATACTTAATAGGGTCGGAAACGCTTCCTTCTACCTTTTACATCCTTTTGCACGAATACAATATACCTTTTTACTCTACGAGTAACGGGTATAAAAATTGTTTTTAGAGAAGATAAATATTTAGAGAAATATTATTAGAATATATAAATATAGTTTTTCTCAAGTGACTGTTTCATTAAATTAAGTATATAAAAACTAACTAATTGTTAAACCTTAAACATTTTTTGGTGCTGCTGACTGTGTTTTTTAAAAAACTTTAGATGACTTGTTGGTTTTTGTTTTTATACCCTTGCAGAGATTATTATAATTTCAGTCAAAAGTTTTCAACATGTTGAGGTAAGGTATATAAGGTATATAAGGTATATTCTTGATCAGCATCACCAGGAGAGTCGATCTAGCCATGTCCGTCCGTCCGTCCGCTTCTACGCAAACTAGTGCCTCATATTTAAAGCTATCGGCTTGAAACTTTCTCAAAAGTTGCCGGATCGGGCGACAATATCATATAGCTCCCATAGGAACAACCGGAAAAATATTCAAAAAAATTATAACTTTGTTGTTTTTAATTGTTTTGTTGTTCTTTGGGATTTAATACTAAATATTTATTATGGAATCACGGTTTAAATTAAATTAAAATCGGACAACAATATCATATAGCTGCATTCAGTTTCATTGTTTTTGGTAATATAGGTAGATTTGTAACAACTGCAGGGGTATATAAACTGCGGCTTGCCGAAGTTTGTTTCCTTTCTTGTTTAAATTGCAAAGGAGTTGCGCCTGAGTTTAAGCATTGAGGATTAACTGACGCAATGTCGGCCAAGCCGTATGTTGATATCCCCGCCTTAGTGAATACTCTGTGCAGCGTGAACATTTTTACGGAAACTGGTGGTCAAAATATAACCCATAATGTTTGGATGGAAGCCAGTAACCTTTTGAAACGATTAGTGCAAAGACACCAAATTTGTGAGACTATAGTACAAGAACGATGTGGTATAAACCAGTCGGATAACACTGTAAATAATACCACATTGAATTGCACTGCAACTGAAAACGACCCAGAGTTCCAGATCTGCAGATTCATCTGCAGATTCATTATTTTAACCTGCAGTTGGATGAAAAAGATCAATTGCCCTTGAGGCTTATAATAAAATGGAATTGCGATCAAAGAACTATTTGCAACCTAACGGATCGGATATTATTGGCTATACTATTGCTCGGCAAAAATATCGTGCAAAGAGGATAGTATGTGGCTACATATTGAAGGTTACTGCAGTGAGTGTGGTTCCATTTTAAAAGCACAGCCGTGCTAAGCCCGAGCAGAATTGTGGTAATCTAATGGCTTTTACGGTACCAGATACACGAGGCATTCCACATAATAAAAAACGCCGATGTACAAGATCCGGACGGCTCGAAATAAGGAAAAAGGAAACCACCAAGTAAATGAGTGAGTGCGACCCAGAAAAAAGAGGCTATTAACAGGCACCTTGGAATCACCAACGATGGGGATCCAATTTCATTCCTATAGCTCAAAAAATATGAGGGTGAATTGGCCGGATGCATTCTGGATATCCGATTGGATGATGATTTTGCATTTACTGCACATACGGCCAAAATTAAACCTATATATCACGGATAAAAACTATTCAGAGAATTGCTGTCGACGTCACTTGAAGTGATGTGTTACCAATCTTAAAACCGAACGGCGATACAAGTTATGTGTTTTTATACCAAATTGTGACGTGTGGTGACAGCATATTTCCAATGTTTCAAATGTTTTCGGCCAAGCACGATACTGCTAGCATTCAATTCTGGCAGAGCAGATTAATTTCCAAACTGAACATTTTCCACCGGAGGTAGTGTGAGACTTCTCCTTGGAACTGCCTCGATGCTACATCACGCCTTGACATCGCTCACCTTATAAAAATAATGTGGCGAAAGAACGACCTTAAGACAAAACTGACAAATATAAAGATTTGTACATAAGATCCATCGGTGTTGCAACGACTTGCGAAACCAAGGAAAGTTTGCTCGGATGATGAAGGCAATGCCGACCGTTGTGTTAAGCGAATCCTCCAACAAAAAATCTGAGAAAATGTACCTGTCTAGCAAAAAAATGAAAAGTATCTCCTTAAACTTTTTTTATAAAAGTAAAAAATTGTATATTTATTGCAAAACTTAAGAGGTATACTGCTCCCTAGGTGGCAGCTTGGGCAGGTTGTAAATATAGCGGATAACAAATTTTAGGTATAACAAATTATACGCAATATATATTTAGTTTCTATTTTAATTCCTTTAAGCTTTAAATATTATATGTGTCTTGATGGGAGGTCATGTGGGTGGTATCTTTTTAATCTTCTTTTTCTCGGTCTCCATAACAACCTTTTCGCCAATGAGTTAATGTGAGATCCAAGACGTCTGAAATAATTTTCCGCGTGTGTTCGACATACATCGCCTATTTTTGGGATTTTTAGATCTCTTTCTAGATCTCTTTCTATGTCTCTCGTTCTCATAAACCAGGGGGCATTACAAATGGATCTAACAATCTTGCTTTGTGCAACTCTAATTTTATTAAGGTTAGATTTGGCCGTTAATAGATTTATATACGCACTTTATTTGACAACGAAAGTTTATTTCTCGGCGAAAGTAGCCAGGACATGCGTGCAGCCTTGGAAAGTACAGTGTGCTTGATCATCGTCGTATGCTTTTGAAAAGTGAGTCCTCTATCCAAGATCACCCCAAGGTACTTATAGTTGGTCTCATGTTGAAGTATAGAGCCGAGCATAGAAATTCCTGAGCAATTCAGTGGTCTTTTCGTGAATGTGACACAAACACATTTGCTGCAGTAGATGCCTATATTCCATTCGGTCGTCCACTTTTCAAATCGTGTCACATACTCCTGTAGACCCAAGGTTGAAATATCCATGCTTGCATTCCTGACCAAAACCGCGATGTCGTCGGCGTATGTTGCGATGAGCATGTTATCGTCGTCAACTTCAGTACAGCCCCAGGAATCTGGCCTATCTGAGGTATACAAAGAGTACAATGTCGGGTCTAGTACACTGCCTTGGGGTACACCAGCCGCAATAAGACGTTTTCACGACTTTTCACCATCGACAACTACACTAAATTTCCTGTTCGATAGGAAGCTTTCAATGAGGAGAAATAGCTGTGGTGTAAGAAGGATCTTTAGCTTGCTTAGGAGACCGTCGTGCCATACCCTGTCGAAAGCTTGTTGGATGTCCATAAACACAGCAACTGAGTACATTTTATTCTCCATAGCCTCCAGAGCGAAATTGACCACGCGATGCAGCTGTTCAGATGTAGCGTGACTTTTTCGAAAACCAAACTGCCATTTTGGAATAGCTCTGCTCACGCTTTCTAGTTTGAGGATCCGATCCAGCAACACCCTTTCCATCATTTTGCCCAGCGCAGGGAGAAGACTGATTGGCCTATATGCATCTAATTCGGTGGGCGGCCTTCCAGGTTTGGGAATCATCGTTATGACGGCAGATTTCCATGCACTTCGGTAGTGACTGAGCCTCAAAACGCTGTTAAACAGCAAGACTATGAACAGAAGAGCTTTTTTGGGAAGAATTTTGAGGGTCTTGTTATCTAGGAGGTCCTCGCCTGGAGCTTTTTTGTTTTTAAGCTTTCCGATCTGTGTCATGACTTCCTTTAGGGTTACAGGGTTTGTGGGAAGAGCCATTTGGACTAGGGTTCGGTTTTCTATCGGCGTTAGATTTAACGGCTTAAATCTTTCCTCTAAGTTGTCAGCAAATATATCGGCCTTCTGTTGACTGGAGCTACACCATCCACCAGCTGGATTTCTAATAGGAGCCTTCGGGATGATATGTCTTTTAAAACGATTCGTAAGCTTCCATAGCGAGTAGTTGGTGGACGCCTCTGGACTTGCATTTTCTAACATTTGGTCAAACTGTTCTTGCTTGTTCTTCGTCAGTACTTTGCTTAGACGATTTGATAGTCTTTTATAGATATTGTAGATACGTACATCTCCTGTTCTTGTATATTCCCGACGAAGCCTTCTTTTTAGTTGAATGAGAACTACAGCATTTTGTGGAAGCAGGTTGCTTCCACTTTGGCTTGGAGAATGTCTGATGTTGGCTGAAGCAAATGTCGCAGCCGAAAAATATAAGCTAAAGTAATTTTCATGTGGTGGCATAAGTATTTTGACAAGTAGATTAATAACAAATTTTAAACTTAAAAAAAACTAAAGGAAACAAATTTAGAAAAATATATAATTTCCTTTAGTTTCAATCATTTTAGCAGGTTATTTTTATACCCTTGCAGAGGGTATTATAATTTTGGTCAGAAGTTTGTAACGCAGTGAAGGAGACTTTTCCGACCCCATAAAGTATATATATTTCCTGATCAGGATCAATAGGGAGTCGATATAGCCATGTCCGTCTGTCCGTCTGTTTCAATACCGTTTGCGAGCTCAGTTTAAAAGCTAGCGATCTGAAACTTTCACAATCGTCTA